>JAQSUU010000307.1:46983667-48380401 GCA_038087645.1 Saccharum hybrid cultivar R570 | reverse complement strand
GACGATGAGAACCCCAACATCTACCTCAAACACATCGACTGCCACATTGTCGCCGCCACCGACCTAAATAGAGCTAACAGTGATAAGTTCTAGCGCACCAACAATCGCGTCTATTTCCACGCTATTACTGAGTCAAGCATAGGTGACCAATGAAATATTATTTTATAGGTTGGGCATGGGCGCAAGCTTCCTATTTTCGTGGTATCACTCTGTAACGGAACCGTCCAAATTATAAGAGCACAAGTACAAAAACAATCACCGAAGTGATTAAATTATCGCACTTGAGCCCATATAACTCCGGTAGTCCAACGAAATCATGAGGGATTTCAAACCAACCACATACAAGCCAAGATTGTAGTGA
This sequence comes from Saccharum hybrid cultivar R570, assembly GCA_038087645.1. Classification (NCBI taxonomy): domain Eukaryota; kingdom Viridiplantae; phylum Streptophyta; class Magnoliopsida; order Poales; family Poaceae; genus Saccharum; species Saccharum hybrid cultivar. The sequence continues at coordinate 48,380,040 of JAQSUU010000307.1, read as the reverse complement.
TTCAACATAACCAGTCACATGTTACATCCATTTCACAAGTAATTCAATATACATCGGAGTTCAACATAGTTATTACAAGTTAAGTTCGAAAGTAGCGGAAGCAAAGTAATTTGAAACTAACATTAATCTTATTTCAAATACGTGCTAGTACCACGGTCGACTTCCAACAAAAGCATTAGAGATAAGGTAAATAAGAAGGATCATGCCCATGATCACACTCCGTCACTAAGGCAGGAGCCAACCAACTATTGCAGTCGCCATGATACATCACAACCTACAACAAGTGGGGATAAAACCCTGAGTACGACAATGTACTCAGCTAGACTTACCCGTCAAAAACCAGAAATAAAGTGACACCAAGGAGTATGCAAGGCTGATATAAAGTGGGCTAGCTTGACAACATTTTGCATAAAAGCTTAATACAGATAAGTAATCATTAATGCTTAAGCATCAAGTTAATTGTCATTAACCTGTCATCTATATTAGCACCTGTACTAGAGCACTCACTTGGTTAGGAGAAAATAATATTAACCATAGCAGGTATAAAATGAGGCAATATTTCCATCGTCATCCAATTAATCATCCGTTCAATTTAATGGAATCTACGTTGCCGCTGTTCAAGTCAAGTGCTCACTAACCGGGAGCGACGACGATTCAAATCGAGTTCCTATCCAGCTGGAGGGGTATTTCTAACACTCACCGCGCAGGCCCCTGCCAGGGTCGCACAAAGCCACATTTCGTATAATTTCGGAGTCGCGGGTTCGACTGATGCCGCATCCCCAAGGGCAACACTCTGCCAGGTGATAGGGACTATAACCCCCCTTGGTCTCACACCAATGTCCCCAAGCGCATCCTTACTACCTCCAAGATGCGACCTACCATTCGATTCCTGGCCTGAACTGTATTACTCGGCTTCGCGGTCGGAACGACTTATCTGGCCAACTAAGTGTTAGACTGCGTTCAACATGACTCAAGGACGTACAACGAATCGATCCTTAAACGACTCAGACGGGGATAGATCCATACCCAAGACCTCCATACCTTGTTGCTTCACTATCGTCATCCCGCCTGGTCTCATTTTATTTTATTAACACATGGTTCTTTTCCACGATAGCAAATATAGCCAACCGTGCCATATATGAATATCCCTACATCTCGCAGGTGACAGGAAATCACCTGACTTCTACCACTTAAAGCAGGGCTAAGCATCTACTCGATCCTAGTCTATGTAGGATTAAGGATTCATATATCTGGACAAGGAATGATATAATGCAGTAAGAGTTTTCAACCAACTCCTATCACTTAATGCAACAATACTTATAACATATATAAAATTAATTGCTTTGAAGATAGGAGGCTTATAATTGCCTGGGATCCGACACAAGTCAGTGGTTGTCCTATCCTAGCACTTGTCCCGTCCTTCTATCTTCAGGATGGATCCACCAACACCATCTTTGGATTCAGCTCCATATCATGTCCTTCACGTGGTGCATCTAGCGTACCTATATGAGATGTAAGATGCAACTGTATGAATACATGCAAATGAAATGGACAATGCATCACATACAGTAAGCAAGACAAACACCCTAATACACTCCACATGCATAGACACTTTATGTTGCTTAAATACACATCTCTCAACCTAATATAAAAGATGGCAAGCATATTAGACATGGCACATAAGGTTTCACAAGATCTCAGGTGTATTAACTTAACTACCCTCAAAGGCATAAGTCACACTTAACAAATATACAAGCAAACAACTATAATTGGCATCTATCAATTTCTAGACATGCAAACAACAACTACAAGATTTAGCTATAACTGGAGTTACACAAATCCAAATGACTTAAGAGAAGACATTATAGAAATATTATGAAATTCTCTACATTTCATCTAATATCACCATAGCATTATTCTAAAGTTTAACATGTCGAATTTACACAAACACAGAAACTAGTCTAACAAGACAGAGAGCAAGCAATTCGGTAACCCGAATTTAAACAGCTATAACTTGTAAACCACATGGAGAAATACCACCAAATTTTAACACAAGCTAGATACATGAATTATATACAACTTTGTTATAGATAAGATTCTCAGAAAACATCACTAACATGGGGTAACTTAAATTGCCCCCAGAACTGTCCAGAAACTACTAATTGTAAGAAATAATTATTAACATATGTTGCAAACATATAATTGTGTAAAACCAACTTTACCAACATTTCATACATGATTAATGAACATCAGAAAACATAGTGTCCAATGCTAGATAAATTATTTTAATACACTTCTTAATTTATCTTAGATAAATAGGTGGAATTAAGAACACATAGTAAAGATGCTCAATAAATTCTACAAAAATTACAGTGGCCTAAATATACTCCCAAAAGTCTACGGTCCAAATTTCAAGCCATTTGTACAAGTATATCAACCTCTAAGAAAAAGACAAATAGCTATTGTAATAAACCCTGTGGGAGCAAGTTAAACCTAAAACTCAATATTTCCTATGAACACATGGCCATAGTATGAATCAACATGATAGAGCAACATCATACTAAAGTAATGGAACAACATTTTCCATTTTATCATTTATATATTATTTATAAGCTATTTATCAAGTCGTAAACAAGTTAAATCAATAACTTGATCATACAGTAAGCAATGACCATGAAATTTATACCACAGTACATAATATAGCATGACAAGACTACCATAAAAATTTCACATCATTTAGAGTATCACAACATCAGTTATGAATTTCCCAAATAACATATGCAAGAAATGCCTAATTAGCAACATTAAATCAAAACCCTAAGAAACAGTGAACAACTAGTGTGTTTAATATTTTTCCTAGCAATTACATGTCATCACAAAATTAACAAGACAAGAATCACTATTTTTGGAGTTCCAAAACTCAAAATATGAATGAAAGCAAGTTAATCCATTTCTTAAACCACTTTTCAATAATGCATTTCTACAGTGCAAAAACATGCATACATGCCACATATCATGGACCCAACATGCAGAGAACTTAACAAGGAAACTAACAAAACATGTTTCACAAACTTTAGAGCTTCCAAACCCTAGATATGAATTTTTGAAGATAAAGCAAAATCTATAAATTTGAGGTGGCATTGCTCTTTTAGGTGGGGCCCACTTGTCATAGGGACAGAACCATGGTCTTCTTCTTCACGGAGGCAAAGCAGAGCGGACAGAGGAGGCGGCGACGCCGTGCTGGCCAGCCGTGCTCCGGCGGGCTGGACGGCCGGGGAAGTGTGCAGGATGGGCGATAGGCTTCGGTGAAGTTGATGGCGGGCTCAACGACCCTGTAGCGCTCCGAGGCGAACCGACCACGAGAGCTCGTGGCTCAACGACGGAGCTGCAATGGCGATGACCGGACCTCGACAGTGCAAGCGATGGAGTGAGGTGAGTCGGACACTGTGATGCGCTCAGCTTGTCTGGTGGCCAACTATGGTGGCGCAACGACGGCGGACAGGAAGCTCGGCCACCGGCAATGGTAGGCCGCGGCGGCGACGTCATTCGTGGCCGCGAGCGAAGAATGCGAGGGCGTGCGCTAGCCGTCTGGGGAGCTCGGGCAAGCGTTCTGGTACTCCCTATCGCGAGCAGATGGCAGGGGCACGCGACAGCCGCGGTGGGGCGCGCTCACGCGCATGGAGGACACGCACTAGACCACGTGTCGGCGGTTGAGGCAAATCATCGAATACATGGCGTGCAACGGTGTAATCAGTTTGGGTCATGATTTTGGAATGGGTATATGCCGAATTTTGATTTGGGCTGAGGGCTGGTTTAGTTGCCAAATTTTTGGCAAAATGGCACTGTAGCACTTTTCGTTGTTATTTGGTAATTAGTATTTAATTATGGTCTAATTAGGCTTAAAAGATTCGTCTCGTTCATTTCGTCTGAACTGTGTAATTAGTTTTATTTTTTATCTATATTTAATGCTTCATGCATGTGTCTAAAGATTTGATGTGACGGGGAATCTAAAAAATTTTGTAAAATTTTCTGGGAACTAAACGGGGCCTGAATACAAAGTTTGCAGTACTCTTGATAATCTTCAACATTGGTTAAAAGTGCTCGGCCAGTAGGGCGACAAGTTAGGAGATATTCAAGCATCAAGATGGTATTGTCAAAGCACTCCAAGCGATTAACAAAACTCCAAAATTGTTGATCCCAACGAAGTCAAACTAATGCCATACTTTTACATGCTCTTATCCATAATGTCTACTCCAACTTTTATTAAGGGGTCAAACCAAGTTGCTTAACAAAATCTCGAGAACGTGACATGTCAATCAAGTTGACTAATCTCGGCCTTCAATTAATCCAAGTCTAAAAACATTTAGCAAGTTCAAAATGGTGACCCCTATTTGGTAATCTTAGAGATAGATTCAGCCTTTAGTCTTTTAACAAAGTTTGTTGTATACAACTCAAGCTACAACTTTAATTAAAGGACCTTCTACTGGTTCAACATGGTTAGAGAGATAAACATTACCAAACATGTCAACTTATTACTGCCACTCAAGGACTTAGAATAATTTCTGTCCTTCCAAAAACAGTAGCTTATTCAATCTTGTGAGCTCTATTTGACTAGGTTAGAGGCCAAACTAACTCTTGACCATTAAACAAAGTTTATTCCACACAAGATGAACTACAAATTTTGTTTAAGGTCAAACCTCATAACTAGTACAGAAGTTAAACTTGCACTTTGGTCAAAGTAGTAACTCGATAAAGCCTAAACTAGGGTTTTAGGCCAATCGGGGTATTTTCTTGACATTTGCTCAACATGAACCCATCATGACTTTTGTTGTAGAGTTCATCTAGAGTCATTTGGGCAAAGTTGCAAAGTTTGGTTGATGATTTCTAATTTCATTCACTTAATGGTGCAATTCCAATAGGAATAGAACTTATCATTTCATGTGACTTTTTGATTCCAAATTTCATGAAACTTTTCCAGGGATCAATATAGATAGGTACTAAGGTGAGACACATAAATATATTGCAATAACACCATCCAAACATATATCTTGAAAATAGCCTATATGTAAAGCAATGGTGCAACCTCCAACTATAGGTTAGGCTCATCTCCATAGGTTGACCTTGACATCATCACCTCCACTTAATCTATCATGTTTGAGCTTAAACCCACTACTTAATGAGTGACAAACACCTAGGGTGTTACACACTCAAAGTTACCTTTGTATGTTACAATAAGAGGTGTGATGCTAAAGTCGTCTCTCTTTTCTCTTGGGCATCACTCGCGTTGTGATGTTAGAGCATTTCCAGCAGCTTACCAATAATCCATCCCCAATAGGGTGGTATTGGTGATCACCAATACTGTTTTTTTTATTATTGGGGGAGATGTTGCAGTAGATCACCAAAACACCACCCCAATATAAATAGGTCCCACCTGTCAGCGAAAGTTTTATTTCTTCTCTCTCCGTTCGGTTATTCTCCCATGCATCCCACATCGCTCTCTCCCTGTCGCCTCCTCTTTCTCTCAGCCATCACCATCTTCCCCAGCACTGGTCAATCCCCATCCCCACCACCACCTCCTTCCAGAGCACCGAGATTGGGCACGTCCGTCGCCCAGGGGCTGGTTGAGGATGGCAACTCCTCGCCCAAGTGCTACCCAGATCTGGAGGACAATGACGTGTGAGTTCGGGCGGTGATGGCAGTGTGCCGTAGATGTGACTGCGCGAGCTCAGGCACCTCCATCTACATGAGCTGGTGCACCACCACCGTGGCGGTGGCAACCGGCAAGATCCGAGGTATGCTTGGCTGGCGGCGGGCGCTCAGGCCCCGGGCAAGCGGCGAGCCATGCTTGGGTGGTGACCTCCGAGGCTCCGAGGTATGCGGGGTGGTGGTGGGTGCAAGAAAAATTCACATGGCGGCAGTTGCTTGCTCGCCTGTAGTATTGCATTTATTTAAGGGGAGTTGGGCTTGTTTTTGGTGATCACCAATTAATGGAGATGGAAAGAGGGATCTGCTGGAGCTGAGATTTTGAGCCAACTCCCCAATATGGTAGTTGGACTGGGGATGGGGGAGCTGCTGGAGATGCTCTTATTTTGCTTCCTAGCGCACAAAACGTGATGTCACAGTGTGCCCATCTCCCAACACAAACATCCTTGAATGAGCGTGTATCGGTATATGTGATGCCACTATCACGTAGCCCGTTGAACGTTTCACAAAGTTGACATCTAACAGCAAGAGGTTAAAACGTGCGGGAGGTTAAAGGATAAGAGCACCCTGTTACATTGCTTTTTTCTGTGTGCTTCCTCAGCCCAACTAGACTCGGATATAAAAAGTAGGTACCCTGCAGAGTAGTACCTGTTAAGCTAGAATAGGCTTAGGAGAGAGAAGATGGGGACCACATAAATTATGAGAGAAAAAGTAGAGAGGAGAAAGAGTTGTAAGGACAATAAACATATGCTTAGGTTGGGTATATGGTAGGTTAGAGCTTTTCATTCCTATTTCGATCTGCTACTTTTGATGACACCACAACTATATCGATATATTGACCATGCACTGAGAGCACACCCAACGCACCACCGTGTATTGTGGTCTCGTCAGACCATGTAGGTTCGAATGTCGCGTGGACTGAAAAAGTAGCAAGATGGTGCCTTGCAGGCTTTTAGACTGGCTGCACCGAGTACTGCAAACACATCCGGTAAAAGCTATAGCGTCTCATTTACCGTAAGAATGAGCCGCAGCGGGCACTGCAAATGCATCCAGTAAGCTAGCGTATCCGCTATATATCGTGTGATGCAGGAGCTACGCTAAACAGGGTGGGTCCACCATGCGCGAGCCAACGACGCGTGAGCCAACAACCGTGCGCATGAGAGGTCCAGTGGCGGGCCCCACTCTGGTAAGCCAACAAAAAATGTTATAACTCAAAAACTAAAAAATCAAATTAAATTCTGATTGCACCATTAAATTCGTTTCAATAAATACTTCAAAACAAGATGTCACATGGATATATTTAGATAAAGTGACAAGTAGGCCCCACAGTGACAAAGATGGATAGATGATGATATAGAGAATGGATGAGTGCGGAAGAATTAGGTATAGAGGAAAGACTCTTGATGACTAAGATGTATAGAGGATGAATATAGAGGTCCATGAGTGCGATAGTCAGAGGCAGCCTGCAGAAGCAGCCGATGCCTCGTCTGACAAATCAATGAAGGCACCACCGGAGGCCTGCTTTCTCTAAGGATGTTGGCCCATCTCAGCTGCGTACGTGCAGGGAAAGTGAAGGGGAATAGGCGAACTGCAGGGAGTGGTGGGACCAAGAAGGCATGTGTCGGGTGTGCCCTCCGTGGGCAGGTGTTGGTCTTGGCCTATCCGCTCCTACGTGGATCAATACTTTTTCATGAGGATGGTGATCTTGTATGCCTGCGTTGGTGCTGGCTAACACTACCTCTGTAAAAAGCAAACTTTTCATCTCTTCTTTTATTTAGTTGGATGGAAGAATAAGGTTCCATTTGGCAGGGCTTCTCGAGCGGCTTCAGGAGCTGTTTAGAGCCGTTTTCTACCAAACGGGGTAAAATAAAATAGCTTCACGCAAGGAGCTCCTTAAAACGTGCTGAGACAACTGATTGATGAGAGGTGAAGCCAAAAATAGTAGCTTCACCCGACTTCACCTTGCCTACCTGGAACCCAACAAGGATGAACCCCAGATTGCCCTTGTCGAGAGGCGCCCATCAGCGGTGCGATGGCGTGGCGCGTCTCCTCGGTGCAGTGCGTCGCATCTCCCTGGCCATGCGCGGGGCGCAGTTTGTATGGCCGTCTTGACTTGTCTATTTTCTCCGCCGGAGCAGGATTGGAAGAGGGGCGATGGTCCGGCCGTTCTGTGCGGTGTGCGCTTCACTGGTAGGCCGGTGAGCCCTAGCTGCGAAGACAGAGACTGACCGAGAGAGAGGATATGGAGAGGACGAGGCTGGTGCCGGTGATTAAACCCCTGCCGTGGCGCCACACCACCGCCACGGTAGGAAAACAGGATCACGGAGTAGATGCGGCACTGAATCAAACAGGAAAACAGGATCACGGAGTAGATTGCTACTTTCATTGAAAGCTTCTTGCACTCCTTGTTCTTGGCAATAGCTATGTCTCTAGTTTGTTGCAACAAGTCATATAGTTGTTCTTTAGTTGGTTCATCATCATCATCATTTTCATTATCATATTTATCATTATCACTATCATGAACATATTCCATTTCACTTTCATCATCACTTTCATCATATAATACCTTAGCTTCTTTGGCCATGAAGCATGAAGAGGATGAATCAAATAGTAAAGGCTTCTTGTTAATAGCAATGGAAGCAAAAGCCTTGTTGGATGATTCTTCTTCTTCTTCTTCATCATCACTTTCCCAAGTGGCCACATAGACTCCATTCTTGCCTTTCTTGAATGTTATCTTGGCTTCTTTCTTTTTCTTCTCAAACTTGCCCCTCTTGTTGTTCTTCTTCTTATCATAGGGACATTCGGCTTGAAGATGTTCGGTGCTATCACAATTGAAGCACCTCCTTTGTTGCTCATTGCTCTTGAAGTTGTCATTTCTCTTTTTGAAGCCTCTTCTCTTAATGAACATGTGACCCATTTTCTTGACTACAAAAGCAAATGCCTCATCATCAATTTCATAATCTTCATCTTCACTATTGTCTTCTTCTTCAATGATGGTAGCTTTGCCCTTGGAGGAGATGGCCTTGAACGCCACGGTCTTCTTCTTCTTTTCATCTTCCACCTTCTCCTTGTCATCAACATCTTGATCATATTTGTCATAGGTTAATACTTCACCAAGCAAATCATTAGGCTTCATTGCTTCAAGCCCATCTCTTTGCAACATCATGATCAACATCTTGAATCTTCTAGGTAAGCTCAATAAGAACTTGTGACAAAAATCTTGATCTTGAGTCTTGTGCCCTAAGCTCTTGAGATCATTGACTATCACTTGCAATCTATGAAACATTTCAATGATTGTTTCATCATCCTTTTTCTTGAAGTTCTCAAACTCACTCTTGAGCCCATATAGCTTGGCACTCTTCACAACCTTAGTGCCTTCATATGTCTCACTCAACCTTGTCCATACTTCACTAGCCAATTCCAAATCTTTGATGCCCTCAAACACTTTTGTGTCAATACCATTATAGAGTGTATTGAGAGCCATTCTATTGCATGTTCTATTTGCTCTATCTTCATCGGTGAGATGATTAGGATCAATGATAGCAAAATCATTCTCGGTGACTTGCAATACTCTCTCATGAATAGAACCAAGGTACATTGTCATCTTTCTCTTCCAATGAGCAAAAGAACTAACACCATCAAAGAACGGTGGCTTGCCCCCAACATGATTGAACACAATTTGAGCCATTTTTCACACCGAAGGATGTTAAGCTTTGATTAAAACGGTGACCACGGCTCCGATACCACTTGTAAGGTCCTAGATGGCTAGAGGGGGGGTGAATAGCCTATAAAAATACTACAAGCACCACTAAGCATACTTGTTAGAATAACAAACGGCGTAAAGCGAGTTTTGCTTAGCCAAAGGTTGTGATGCAAGCCTCCTATCCACAAGTCTAGTAGATTATGATCTCTAGTTCACACAAGAGCTATGTCACTAATTTTACACTAGAGAACAAGCTAACAACACTACTAGCCAAGCTACTACTAGAGCAACACAAGATAATCTAGTAAAGATAAGTGCAAGAGATAGGATTGTGAATCTTATACCGACGGTGGAGTGAAGATGTTGCCAATCACCAAGATGATATACAATCAATTAATATTGACAACAACACAATATGTAGACCAATCACCGGGAGACAAGAGACACAATATTTTTGTTCACCCGGTGTTCACTTGTGCACCGACAAGCTACGTCACCGGTTGTGTCGACCAACACTTAGATGGTTCCTCGGTGTGACCCTCAAGTCACTTGCCCCTCAAGGCACGCCCTGCAAGGCACCGCAAGACTCCACTCTCAAGTGAGGTAACTCAATGACACGCGCAATCCAATAGAGTTGCTTTTGGCGTCCCGCCGAGGAAAGCACAAGAACCTCTTACAAACAACTGGAGGTGGCCAAGAATAATCACATTCTCTTGCCAACGCCTCCAACAATCTCCAAGCCGGCTAGGAGCGGTACTCTCCAAGAGTAACAAGAAATCCACCGGCTAGACCACCCACAAGTGCCACTAGATGCCCTCAAGCTATGCAATGCACTTTGGGATCACTCAATCTCACTTTTGATTTGCAATCAAGCAAGAGAGATGAGTGAGAGGAGTAGCTCTAGCTCAAAGGATGCACAAGAGTGTTAGAAATGCCAAGAGACCTAACCCAAAGGGCCGGCCAACGAGTATTTATAAGCACCCCAAACAAATAGAGCCGTTGCAACTCCACTGACCGTTTTTTCGGGACGACCGGACGCGCCGGTCGAAACTGACCGGACGCGCTCAACCGCGTCCGGTCCTCCAACGGTCACTGCGCCAACAGTCAAATCCCATGACCGGACGCGCCTCTCAACAGACCAGACGCGCCGGTCGCTCAGCATCGCGCGCGCGAAGCAATGACCGGACGCGCCCCTCGTAACGACCGGACGCGCCGATCCGCACAGCACCCGCGCCGCGAAACAACGACCGGACGCGCTCCTCGCAACGACCGGACGCGACAGTGCCAGCGTCCGGTCGGAGTCCAGTAAGCTCCCTCGACGACCGGACGCGTCCGATCGCGTGTGACCGGACGCGCCCCGCGTCCGATCGTCCTTGCGAACCGCAGTTCCTTCTGGGCACTTGACCGGACGCGCCGGTCCCGCGAGTGACCGGACGCGCCGGTTGCAAACCCTAGCCCGCGCGCCTGAAACCGCGCTGTACTGACCGGACGCGTCCGGTCACAACGTGACCGCGTCCGGTGCAGCGTCCGGTCACCTCAGTGACCCGTTCGCCTCCGTTTATTTTCTGACTTTCGGCGTAGTGGAAAATAGGCATTTCATTTCCCCGAAATCGCCTGAATCCCGCGCTCGCACGCTCGGCGGGAGGGAGAGAGGAACCCAAACCCCTCTCTACCCGCAAACCACAGCGCGACCAACGCCACCTTTGCAAATGTGCCAACACCATCAAGTGTACATCTCCATGTGCTTGTGTGTTAGCTTTTTCACAATCATTTTCAAAGGTTTTCCAATTAGCTCACTAGGCCCTACATGCAATGCACTTCATGAATTCACCTAGTGGCACCCGTGCATCGAATAACCGATAAGACTTCCCCTCTTAATAGTTCGGCTATCTATCCTAAACCACTCACACCCTCTATGGTGTCTTGAGTGTAAAACAAAATGGCCCTATGGTTATACCTTTGCCTTGAGCCCATTTTGTTTCTTCAAATGATATGATCCACTTCATATCATCACATGACCGTCTCGATCCATCGACCTTGACTTCACTTGCTCTTCACCGTTGCATTGGTCCGTCGGCGCTAAGTCTTGCTCAAGCTTCACCATCGCATGGTCCTTCGCTTCGAAGCCTCGACTTGCCCTTCACCTTCACAACCGGTCCATCAAGCCAAGCATCACCTCGGTCTTCATCATCTTGGTCACATGAGTCAATGTCATGTCTCATATTTCAATGACCACCTTTATCTAAATCATCCACTTAGATACAAAGGTTAGTCCTAGGTTTCATCAATTAGCCAAAACCAAACTAGGGACTTTCAGCCATGGCGCGGGGATCGGCTGGTGGGGGAGTGTGCGCGCAGCGCTCGTGCGGGCCGTCGAGGCAAGTATGGTGAAGCCGAATAGAGGAAGAAGAAAATAGGGAAGAGGGAAAAAAAAGAGAAGGGTGTTATGGTCTTTTGATCTCTTTTGTGTATCACTTGGAGCTGTTTTGCCAAACGGGGTACCAAAACGGCTCCGGCTCCACCAGAAGAGCCGTTTATGGAGCCGAAGCTCAAAAAATGGCTTCAATGGTGAAGTGAAGCCCTGCCAAACAGGTCCTAAGAATGCAAATAAAGGAAAGGATTACTGTGGTGGTGAAAAGGTGAGACTTTATTTGAGCCTATTTGGTAAAGCTCCAGCTCTGAAAAAACAACTCTAGGTCCACGAATCCAGCTAGCTCCACCATAGAACAACTCCATTGTGGATCTGAGATATCAAAAAGCATTTGGTACAGCTCCACTCTCGTCTCTATCCACTGGCAATTTGGGCCCATGCATCAGAATAAAAAAAGGAAAAAACATCTTTCTTCCTCACGGCGGGGCGTGGCAGCTTTGGCGCGGGCTGGAGAGTGGCTCATCGGGGGAGGGGAGGGGCTCGCCGGAGGCAGGGGCGACACAGAACTCCTGCACTGTTCTCAGCCGGCGGAGCTCGCGGGCGGCCATGGCGAGCACGTCGGGGCTAGGAGACCGCGTGGCTGGCCGAGTTGGGGATTATAGTCCCCTTTGCTTTTGATGGGTGAAAGGTGAAGCCTAGGACCATAGTTAAAAAGGAGTATGGACTGATTTTGTTAATTAATATATATTTCCTCCCACTAAAGGTGCTACCACTTGTTCAGGTCAGATGGTGCCATCGTTGCATTTTGGGGTCGTACATATATAAATACATATCATAATAAGGTCTTTTTTTGAAGTTACATATTAAGTTTTTTTTTAGAAACTAGAGGTACATATGAAGTGTGTTTTTTTAGGAAAACATATGAAGTGTAAATAAACACTTTTGTTGCTCACTCGGCCCAGTTGTTCTGATGGGCTGATAGTGTCATTGCTAAATCCAGTAAATAACGGATCGGACCATCTCTTTTGTCCGGGGCCATCTCATGGTGAATGGGTCAGGAATGAAGTCGCCCGGGACCAGGAGCCCAGGAGTGAAGGGCCGTCGTGTCGTGTGCCCGTCACACAATCTGACTATCTGAGTGGGCTTAAATCTTAACCCACCACAATAAAAATGCCTTTTGAAACAAATGTCATATTTTTTCTTTTTTTCCTGAAACCTCATCATCATATCATATATTATGAATAAAGTATTAAGTTGGCATCATCTGTCCCTGGCGTGCGATGAATTAGAGCGATGTTCCTCTGGAGCATTTTTTGGAACAACTTCATAGCATCGCCGGCATGGAGGTTAGCAAGGTCGTTGGCATTGTGATTTTCCCGGTGCAGTAATGCTCTCCTCAGGTCATCCGACCGTCCGGACGTGCTTCCTAGTCCGCACCGCTCGCTCCCGCTCGTCGCGGGCTCCGCCCACAACACTCATTCCCAACCGCGCTCGCGATGCTCGCACCCCACTTGGGCAACGCCCAATCCCCTTCCTCTGCTGCCTTTCTTGAGTGCAGGGGCGCCGCGCCGCGGGCATCGCACCCGCCCGTCTGCTGCGGCCTTCTCCAGCGCGGGGGGTTGCTCGCCGGGGGCACTGCACCCCGCCCACCCGCTGCACCCTCCCACTCCGCACCGGCGTAGATCTCCACGCCGGCATTGAGCTCTTCAAGTCGACGAGCCTCCATTCATCCAAGCAGCAAGGTGACACTGTGCTGAAAAGTGCATGTTGCAAGGTATGTTTCAAGTGTTTCAGATGTTGCAAGTGTTTTATATCGATGTTGCAAAAGTAGATTGAGATGTTACACATGTTACAATGGCTATACACGCATGTTTCAAGTATATGGTCTAAATGTTTCATCTGTTTCATACATATGTTTCAAGTGTTTCGTTTGAATGTTGCACAAGTAAATCTGGATGTTGCATATATACACACATATAGATATGCAAGTGTTTCAGCTGCAGCCCGGGTCCAGCTCATAAAACTCTCTATATATCTATGTTGTAACTAGTGTAAATTAGTAGTCATTACTATAGATCAGCTCAAGTAACTTCAGCTTAGATCATATACGTTGGACCAGCCCTGATCTTGCACCATTCCTAGATCTGCCCCTGAACAACTCACTAAATCGACTAGTGGGAACGACACAGCCAGTGCCTAGTCCCATCTGGATCGAGGTATACTTTTGCAACTGATGTTGCTTTGTTTTTTTGGTCATATGATCAGTATAGGTCATGTTCATAGCTTCTGCTAATAAATTTCACGTGCACATATTTATTAAAATATCTTTATATTTTATAGATTAAATTATGCCGAAATATCCAATGGTACCTAGGAGTATATTAAAATATAAATAACATAGGCAATTTTAACTAGTTGTATGTAGGTCCTAAGACTTATTATGAACCTTTCTATGCTTATATATATTATTTTAAATTACTAACCAGTGGGAACGAATCGATGAACAAAAATTATTTGATCACTTTCCTCACCTGTCACCACCATGGTTAGTTGTGATTCCTGGTTGTTTATCCTCAACCTATTTAACGCTATCTCTTACCACTGCATCACTAATTCGTCACATCAAAACTCAATGATATATTTAGACTAAGGGATAAAAATGTATGTCAATTTTATTTTCGGTGAAGCATATAGTTTTGAATTTGCAAGTGAAGTTTCGCACGAGCTTATTAATACTCCCTCCATCCAACAGTCTAAATCGTATTAGCCTTTGACATCGGGACCAAGATGCATCAAAGCATCGCCGATTCCCATTTAATGGACTGTGCTCCTCTTAATGCCCTAGCTCTCAATTCGTTTCCAAGTAACCGCACGCTCACGTCGGAGAAAAGCAAAGTTACCGGGCTTAGAAGGGCAGCTCCAACAATTGACTTTTAAGCTAACTCTAAGTATTTTTTTATATTTTAATAATAGAAAGAGAGAAAAGCTAGCTCTTCGTCAAGAGTTAAGCTCTTGCACAAATTTAAAGGTTATATGAGATGTCATGTGAGGCTATCCATATTAAAAGCTATGTGCTAAAAGTTAACACTATTGGAGAAGTTGTCTTAGAGTCAGTAACTAGCTCTAACTATGATCCAAATATGGTCCCCCGAGTTGTCCCTAGGGCAACTCGTGGGCGACACGCCTGCCGCCACCGCGAGCCCCTCCCGCCCAAGGCCATCTCCGGCCGCCGCTGCCGCCGCTCCAGCGAGCGGTGGCGGCGGCCCGCGATGTTGTCGGAAAAAGGTAGCGTTCGCGCAGCCACCTCCTCTCTCATCTTCTCTCTTCCTTTTCCCACGTTCAACCCTAGCACCATCATGGATGACCACCGGTGAGCAGGGTGTCCGGCGTCGAGGCAGATCCGTGCATTTGGGCCTGGATTCGGCGACCCCGGCCCCTGATCTGGCCGCACGGGGACCTACCGTGCACTGGGGCCTCCCTGTCCAGCGGCTTCAGCGTGCGGGGGCGGGGCAAGCCGCCGCATGGCCGGTGCTTCCACTGGGTCCAGATCCAGCGTCTCTAGCACCGGATCCGGCGGCACTGGCACCGACGGATGCAGATGCTGTGGCGATGCGGAAGGGCGACCCAGCTTCGTAGGTGCTCTCTGGAGAGCACGTCCATCTACGCGGGGCTGCTACTACTGGTGATAGGCGACGCACTAGCTGGCGCTGAGCGACCCCGACCCCAGATCCGGCAACCCTGACCCATGGCGTGTTGTCCGCCGGTTCCTTGCCGCGGGGCTCCTGCTCGTTGACATGGGCCTGCTCCGGCAGCTGCTCTGCTGTAACCTGAGCGGTGGATGCAGCAGGCGCGGCCTGGCACTCCCTCCAGCCTTGACGAGGACACGACAGCTTCACAGCAGCCTGCTGTTCCTGCTCTCGCCGGCTGCAGTGGCGGGCGAGCTCGTCGTGCAACCACCCTAGCTGGGCTGTGGCTAGGCAGCGTGGTTGGCGTCAACAAGGCGCGGCATGCGGCAGCCGAACCAGTGCGCCGCGGCCAGGTCCGCGACGACATCGTGGAGGCCTGCCACACGAGCCTCTGCAACGCGGACCGTGCGAGCATGAGTTGGTCGATGTCGGTGCCGGCGTCGAGCCCGCTCGGGATAGGCAAAGTGTGGCTCATATGGAACTTGGTGAAACCCCTTGCCTGCTTGTTGCTCCAGGCCATCGATAATGGCGCAAATGGCGTCGTATTCCTTCCTGGAGGTGTCGATGAATCCAATTCCTGCTATCGGGAAAGCCCTTCCGAGCTTGCTGCATCAGTTGGGCAGGCCTTGGGTCAAGGCGAAAGCCCTTCCGAGCCTGATGCTCCGGTCATCGATGGTGGTGTCCATGGATGTTATTTCCCTTTTTGAATGCATTGACTGAAGCACACCTGCTCCCGTCTGCGCCCCATGTGTCCTTGTGCTCTTCCTGGTTGCTCCACACTTCCTTGTGCTCTCCCTACCCATCTTGTTGTGGTCTGCTACCCCTTCTATCCTTGGCTTCTGCACACACCACTTGCTGTCAGGTGCTCGTCATCATCGGCTTGTTCTATCGTCCTTCACATTACTTGAGTGCTCCGCCTCATCATATGCTGGGTTGCGGGGACCTTGATCTCTCCTCTGGATCTCCTCGTTCTCCCCTTGACGTTCCTCCCCTTTGAGGCTTCCTTCACCCAAATGGCGTTGGTGAGCATTGGCTGGCGCCCAGATGCGCTAATAGGCGATGCAACTCACGGCTGTCATCTATTAGCTCTGACTCAATACCTTACAGCTTCCTGACTGTCGCATGTCAGATCTCACTCAATACCTTATAGCTGCATGTGGTCTGGAGTCTTCGGAGTATGTCATTGGAGGTGGCACATGTTAGGAAGTTGTGCTTGCAATCGCTTCGGTTAGTAGGCTGTGCTGGTGGCAGAATCATGTTGTGTTTGTTGTTGTTTTGTTAAGTGTTGTAATCCCTCTCTCTCCTGCATGTCATGTACTTCTCTGAACTTATGTATTTGGATTGGCACCACACCCTTTCACTCCTCGGCTTGACCGGCATCTATGGAATGAAAATTCAGGTGGGGAGAACTTATCCCACACCCCCCTGGTGTTGACCTAAAAAAAACTAACTCTAACTACTGCAGGTGCCCTAATCATGGGCTCACGTAAGGCTGCAGGTGAAGGAGATAACAGATTGAACGGAAGGATAACCATGCATTCAATCAGACTGTCGCTCAAGGAGGCACAAGCACAGGAAACAAAGTAGAAACGAGAGTGGTGCTTAGACGATTTAGGTGATGTTTGGTTCTTGCAACAGTAACACAAATGGAAATAAAATTAGTTCATTTCCATTCCCTTATGGTAGCATCTACAGCTTTAATTCCATTCCCTTTACGTTGCAATTCTATAACCAAACAGCACCTTAGACTTATGAAAAAGCAAATTTTGCTAAGACAATCTAGACTGTTGGACAGAGGGAGTAATTTCTGTTGTAATGACATGGGTCCAGAGCGTTGGAAACCAGCAAGAAGGTGTTGCAAGCAGACTATGCCAATCGCCCTTTTCCTTCTCTCTTTGGGCATGTTTGGATCAGTTTTGGATTCTTAAAAACCAGTTTTTGTCTCTAATTTTTAAAATCTGGATTCTGAGCAAAAATTGGCAGTGTTTTTGTATCCCCCTAATTTTTAAGATTCTGGCTTCATTTATTGCTCTGCAGGTTAAAAAAGGAAAAAGTCTACTTGACCCTCCAACTATGGGGGTGGTCTAGTTTACCCCCTCAACTATGAAACGGTCTAATTTACCTCCTGAACTTTGCAAAACCGGCCAAATCACCCCCTCGAGCGGTTCTGGACGGTGGTTTTGCTACAGTAACAGCGGTTTTCCTATAGTAACAGTGGTTTTGTCCTTTTCTTTTTTATTTATTTCGTCCGAATCTTTGAAAAATCATAGTAAATCACAAAAAAAAAATCATAAAATAGAAAATCTAATTTTGTTGGACTCCACACGAGTATATCTACACAGTGAATATATAATATAATATGCTTTAGTACAAAGTTTTTGTTGTATGAATTATTCAAATTAATTACAGAAAAAATAGATCAAAATTTACAGCAAAAATAGTTACTGTAGCAAAACGTTGTTACTGTTGCGAACCCACCGTCCAAAACCGCTCGAGGGGTGATTTGGCCGGTTTTGCAAAGTTCAGGGGGTAAATTAGACCGTTTCATAGTTGAGGGGGTAAACTAGACCACCCCCAATAGTAGGGGGTCAAGTAGACTTTTTCCGGTTAAAAAACTAGCAAACGCTGGGTATCAACAGCTTCCTAGCTTTTAAGAATCTGGTAAAAACTGACAGCAAAAACTAGGGGCGTTTGGATCCCACCCGGTTTTTAAAAGGCAGATTCTTAAAAACTGGTAAAAATTGAGGGATCCAAACAGGGCCTTAGCCTCTTACACTTGATTACTGTGTTGTATACTACTTTGGTTCCTAAATAAATTAATTCCTAAACATATTTTAAGTCAAACATTTTAAATCCAATTAAACTTATAGAAAAGAGCACAAAGGTATACGGCCGCGAATTTATAGAAGTATATACTCTAATAAGTAGTTAAACTGCTGGCATCATCATACATGACGTAGCACCCGGCGCCCAAATAAAAACGAAAATTGATCATGGCCCATGAGTTATCTCGCTACGCAACTTGACAGAAAGAAATTAATTAAGCAGTAGATAGAAAACAAAAACACTCAGCAGCCAGTCAGCCGGAAGCGTTGCATGCGTTTGACATGACGCGCGCGCACATCATCCAAGACCCAACGACCAAGAGTGGTGGTCAAAGCCTCAAAGGAGACTTTGCTAGCGTGCAAACGCTCGCTCGTTGAGGGAGACGATCACCTTTTGTGTTGTGTGCGGTTTAATTAGCAGGTCAGGTCAAGACACGAATGCAGCTGCAGGCAGCATAGATCGAGCCTGAAAAATTAAAAGCCGTGTATCACGAGAAGTCGTTACGGATCAAAAGTCCAGAGACGCCGCCAGCGTACGATACGGTGCTCTGCATGCAACGGCCGCACACGTGATCTGTGTCGTCACACGTGAACGTCTTCATGAGCTCTGCCATATACTGTACGTATTTCTTTTTTCTTTTTAAGATGATGACATTGAGGCGACCTCTGGCAGACTGGCACTGCACAGAACGTACGTGCTATATATGGCCACACCGAAGGTTCTTTCGCTTGAACTTGCACTTCTCATCCATTATTAGTAGAAATTTAGTAATGATGAGCCATTTGAGAAATCTTGTTGTAGTCCGTAATTATGCGCATAGGCGGATCCACCAATCTGGCAAGGTCTAGCGGTTGCCAGACCTGCTAGCTGGCTCGACCGTGCAAGTATAAACCCCTCTTCCCATTGGTCACGGCAGAATATCAGTGATGAAAAAAGCACAAGGATGCTCTGCGCTCACGTACATAGGTATTGTGGGTCGTTGAATGGCCAAAATATAAATGAAAATTTTTCTATTACTAGTACTAGTATATATTGATAATATCACAGTATATATTTCGCTATTGCACTGACTAGCGATTTTGCACTTATATTTCACTGAATAGTTTCATTTCACATCGTTGCCCCTAACACCATATCCATGATTCATTTTTACAATGCTTTTTAAGAAACTATGCAATCATCTATGCCCGGAAATTGACGAAATTGTAGCTCGATCTAATCGAATTTTCTAAAGTTTGACTAAGTTTATAAAAAAGAGTATCCATATTTATAACACAAAATAGGAACAAATATACTCATGTCGAATCTAATGACCTTTATTTGGTATAAAAACATTGATAATTTCTGCATAATTAAACTCAATATAATTTGACTTGTACTATGCTATAATTGCATTCTTCTCTGAACGGGGAAATGAGTTGTAGCTTATTAGGTGCGCATGGCAGTTGACAAGACCCCCTATGAGATGTCAAGTTCTTGCACCTATAGTGATAGCTTTGCCATAGGTGGATTTTAGTCTTGGATCCGCCACTGATTATGCGACAGGCATATCTAGCTAGACGGGTGCATAATCAATCCTGAATTTCCGGAATAAAGTAAGTTGTTAGCAGCCGGACAATGATAAGTGGTGGTTGACGACAAGTTAAAGATAAATACTCCTACAGGACGGAGTTGATCGCCGCCGGCTGGCCTGGGCGCCACCCCGGAATGTGCCTGTGCCGCTGTGAGTGTGACATGGTTGGTTGTATTGTAGCGCAGCGCGCGGGGACAGGGAATGTGCCTACTCCTAGCTAGCTATAGCTAGCGCAGGTACTAGCTGCCTCTGCTTATAGTTGCAACCCGAGCCACGCCACTATGATCAAGATGCCTGAGAGCCTTGGGGTGCATACATTTGCCAGAGATAAACTACGTACTAGGTGATTTCTTTTTTCCGAATCATCTTCGATGCGGCGCGAACACGAGACCCAGCAACATACACATACAGTGAATCTCTGCCCTTTGGCTCGGGTATATGAAACCTCTCTCAACCACTTCCTCATGATAGGTGGCACCTGATGAGCTTACGCCTCCTCAAAATATCTCGGTGAACAAGTGGAAGGTCTCATCCATTTCATCAAGTAATAAACTGAGAATTCCATGTTCTATTAGAATTGGTGAAAATTTTTACTGATACGAAGCACAACAAGGTGGATATAGTGCTTCCATTCAAAGAAATTAACCTTTATATGAGCATCTCCACTAGATTGAACATCCATCTTTTTTCCTAAAATGTCAATACAGGAGATTGATAAAGATGATTTTTAGGCAATTTTTAGACAGTATTTTTTTGGCCATGCAGTCACCTGCACCTCTAACCTAAATAAGCCCTACGTGCTGCATCAGGAATTCAGGATGACGAATTCCATCATTTTCGTATGTCACTATCGTCAACTGAATGTTTATTTTGGTTGCACTCTGTCATGTGATAGTTAAGTTATTGTTTGTCCTCTACCACTAGCCGCCTCACCGCTGTCACTGCCCGATCTGTTAAATTTCAAAGTGTCGCTTTTCATGATTCCCCGGTTGATGGGCAGCTGTTAGCTGTGTGAGTATGCCAAGTGCATGCCATTCTGGACAAGTGACGAAACAGCAGCCAGAGAAAAAAAAATTAAAATACTAGCTAGTATAGTGCATGATGATATAATAAGCTGCAGGTGGTTTGGCCTTATGCGATTATCCATGATAGAGACTACCGAGAGATGCTACGGTGCCATTGGACAGCGACTCCCTCTAACGTAACCTGGGGAGTGGGAAACTGAGTGGAGTGGGTATAAAATCAGTGACTCCAATAATTTAGAAGCTTTATTTGCTCCTATACAAGCATAATCTTCCGTTGCTGCAAGTGGAATTCCATGATCATAGGATAGGACCAACAAAAAAACCAAGGATTTCCTTATACAACCTAGAAATTTGCTAAGCTTATACGGAAACCAATTCAATTGTAGCAACGGTAACTCCAAACGATAGGCGATAACTTATGTTGTGAACATTTGTAGTCTATAATATTCCATTCATTTTATTTTGACTTTGTTCCAAGTCAAATCTTTTCAATTTGATCAAATTTATAGGAAAATTCACTGACATCTATGTCAATGAAATGGTTTTTATAAAATTATCAATGAAACTTATTTTGATAGTGCAGTTGTATGAGCTTGCATTGTAGATGCTAATATATTTTTCACTGAAAAAATAGTTACAATTAATGAAGTTTTTGACTTAATACAAAGTTAAATTAAATACTGAGGGAGTATAGCTAGTACTCCTAGTTAGGTTTGTGTGGATACATTCATCATTGGTTGGTGGTCGTCAAAGGATGGTTATTTGTCTTACCCACAGGTGATTCAATTGATACTAGTTGCTCTTACCTCATAGCATCTAATCTATATCTCTTATAAAGTTAATCCCCACTATAAGTCTATCTCAACATGCAAGTCATTCATATCATCCCCCGCTGACTATCTACATCACTCCCACTAAAGCCATCCTCGGTGGGAGTTTTATGTGAGTTTCATTTGCATTTGATAGACTGCCACGTAGGCGTCTTTATGAAATGACAACGTTTTTAAGAAGAAAAGGAAAATGTGTCTCGGCACGATTACCATCTCTCTACGAGTTATAGATTAAATGTCTATGAAACCATAGAACAAAAGTTTTCATTGAGAGTAGGTGTTTCATCAATGTTTTATTTTATTCTATATGACATGGTAGTCTTGGTAACAACACCATAAAACTTCTCACTGAGACTGGCCTAATAGCCATGTCATCCTAGTAACTCCCAACCTCTTAATTACAAGATATCCACATCATCTCCACTTAATTTTATTCTGAATTCTTCGCAATCTCCGCAGCAACACGCGGGGTATCTTCTGTTAGATACTAATGCTACCCACAACCTTGTGGGAATAACTATGCTATACTAATGCTAACCATAACCTTGTGGGAATAACTATGCTAATCGTAAAATGAACAAGCCATTTTTTTTGAAAAAAAAATCAAAAGAGTCACAAAATTGACAAGTTCATTAATTTAACCCATTTTAAATTCAATACATACAACTTGGCTTACATGGCAGAAAAGTCATGGACCATATGCGTCTACTAGAAAAAGAGATTATAATATGGTCCTGGATGGCTTCACAATGTTTTTTTAAAAGACACAACACAGTTGACGCGGAAACAATTAACAAAGTCACCACCGGTACTTTGTTGTTAAGAAACACGTTACCAAGCACAAAATAAATAATGCTATTTCTTCTTAAAATAAATCTAAAAATATAAGCACACACGCTGATCTATGGTTAAGGTTGGATACCTGTGATTATAATAATCAGATTATTATATATATAATTAAATTTTGATCTAAACAGGATTGATTATATGATGGGTTACTATAATTAGAATCCTTGTTTTTCAAAATTCCAGAATCCAGGTGAGACAAGGTTTTAGGGGATTATGGATGCTGAAAGTCTAACTTGCCCCACCTCCCCCCCCCCCCCCCCCCCCCCCCCGCCGATTGTCCAACTTGCCAAACTAAAGCATAATAAGATATAAATTTCTCACTTTAACAAACCATAATCTAGGGAGCCCAAACACTCTGATCCTTATAATTCATATAAGCCCAACCATAATCTAGTTATGATCCAAACGTGCCCTAAATGTTGGTGGATAGAGCTCCACCACAAGCAACTGAATGAGCTGAAATATGCTTAGTTCACCGCAAACAGGAAAATAAGGCAGCACTTTATGTTGACAAAAGTGTCGCCATATGAATAAATGAAATAAGAAACTCATTTCAGCTACGTTAGCCTAAATAGGTACAACTTCTTTTATTAATGAGAAGATACAACTCTATTTATGTCCTGTTTGGCATGGTTCAAATGGTTCGTGAAGCCTAAGATAATAGATTCATTGGCTCCTAGTTTATTTTGAGACGAGATGAAATTAAAACGGCTCCTTACTAGAACATGCTAAATGTAATCTCTCACGGACATTGAAACATGCTACATACATATCTTGGAAACAATCTATGTATGCTGTCACGTACGTGGATATTTGGGAACGAGAACTTAAATGCTTTAATGAAAAAGATCACGGTCACGTAGGTGGATTTGGGAATAATGAAACGATCATGATCACGTACGTGGACTTGGGAATGAGACTTACATGCATCACAAAAAAAAGATCATGATATCTATGGCTAATCAAATTATGTCATATCCAAAAGTGTAAAATAAAAAGATTTTACTATACCCAACAGATCACACATGCATCAATTATATCTAAAAAAGAATTTTTATATCTAAATTTCCTTATGTATCCTACTATATATATCCAAACTTTGCTTATGTATCCTACTTTCCAAAATTAAAAATTAATAAATAAATATAAATATATATCACACATTATCTCCTAGTAAGTAATAAATGATTTTAAACATCCAATCTAATTAAATGAATGGTGCATAATTTTTTGAGAGTATCATAGCAAATACTGAGAATATATTCTTATTGGAGTGTCTATGGAATACAAAGACTATTGTTTGTCATTATCATCTTTTTTTTCGCCAAAGTTTGTCATCATCATCTGAATGTGACTTCAGTAGATGGGACGCTAGGTCATCATATCAACTTGATACAAGCCATCATGGATCATAAATCAACCAGTGGAGAGAGTGATGACTGTCATTTGTACACACCAAACTGGGTGAATTCAGAAAAAGAACTAACAGGTATCACCACCTACTATGCTACACACGGTTATAGCTGAACAAAGGCCAACACAGACGAACTAATATTAATAATATAATAATAAGTAATTGTGTGGGTACTTTGTGGGCACATTAAAGATCTTCCAAACTCCATACCGAAGTAGCCTATTCCAAGCTGTACCTTGCAAAATTAAATCACGTTTGTATACTGTAGCTCGCCATGTCAATCATTGTATTTGAATTCTTTTGCTGTATGTGAGTAGGCAGTGGCGAAGTTAGAGTAAAGTAGAGGGGGGTGCGAGATAAAGAAGTGATGAAAACATCTATCAAAATGAAGAAGCCCATTGATAATATTGGTTGCTAACTTGGTATAACGCTAACAAAAGTGAGTTAAAATATACAAAATACACATTTTCTTCAAATATTTACTCTCTTCATTCAAAATTATAAGACATTTTGGTTTTTCAAGATACATTGATTTTACTATGTATCTATATTCTAGACATAGTGTATATCTAAATGCATAATAAAAGCTATTTTATCCAGAAAAACCAAAATATTTTTAATTTGGAATAGAGGGAGTACTTAATAGCTCTTTGTTAATTCAACGGCCCACAAATGTGAACAAATAACTTAATTTTTTTTTTAATAATTATTAAATGGAAATAAAGTCAGTTATACAATACTCTACCTTCAATCTTCTAAATCATCTAATCTCCATACTTTCATTGTCGTGAAGTGTTGAATCACTGATTGCAAAGGCAAACGATCCTACCGCAACTAAGCACAAAGGGGTTAAGCTATGGAGCAAACCAACAAAGCAATTCACCACGCAGTTAAAAGCTAAACAATTAGCCGGCACCCGATGGGGTAGGCAGAGCGACGCCGTCCGAGCCCAGGCATTGAGTGGATGGGAAGAACGGGGTTGCAGATCGACTTGTGGCCTGTGGGCAGTTCCTTGAACATGAGTAGTTGCCAATCTCAATTGAGCTTTTTGTCTGCGTTCTGGAGGGGTGTGGGGTGCGGCTGCACCCATAGCTTTTAACTGGGCTTCGCCCGTAGGTACATACTCTGATTTCTGTACCGGAGTAAATCAAATGGGATTTGTGTTCTAGAAGGCCTCGTGCTGCGCCTTCGTGTTGCCCGTGACCGAGCTGGAGTCCTGGACCCGGAGCCATGCAAATAAAAGTTGTTTTACACGAGTTTGTATAGGCCGCCCGCGAAGGCGTCGCGTCGTCAGGACGGACGTCATCAACCGCACGTCGAGCGTGCACGCCCCAGACACCCACCTGGCCACCTCGCTCTGTCGTCGATCAACGTAGTTGTGGGGGTCCCTTTCTTTCTCCTCCCGGTGCCCCCCCACCACAATATAATCCGATGCGATGCGATGCGATGCGACGCGAGTGCAGCAGTCCACGGCGAGGCCTAACGACCTGCTGCTACCGTAGTGGGAGGAGCTAGGAACCTCTCCAAGTCCCCTCTCCCTCTTCTCTTCTCGTTGGCGGCGGCGGGATGGACGACGCCGGGGAGATACACGCGCTGGGGAGCCTGCGGCGGGACGGATCGGTCTGGTCGGCCGCCAGCAACGTCTTCTCCTCGCTGTCGGACGCCGGCAGCGGGGGCGGCGGCGCCGCAGACGACGAGGAGGCCCTGCGGTGGGCGGCGCTCGAGAAGCTGCCCACCTACGACCGCGCGCGGACGACCGTGCTCGCCATGCCCGAGGGCGACCTCCGCCAGGTGAACGTGCAGAAGCTCGACCCGCAGGAGCGGCACGCGCTGCTGCAGCGCCTCGCCTGGGTCGGCGACGACCACCAGCGCTTCCTCTCCAGGTTCAAGGACCGCGTCGACCGGTAAGTAAGACAAGAGACCGCATGCACTGTGCGCCTCAATCGCTGCCGGTTTCCCGGCTTGCCGTGTGTGCCGCCGTCTTCTTCGTCCGCGGTAGTGTCAGCTCGCCTTATCCGCCACCATGCATGTGCCATCTAGGATCGGAAACCAATAATTAGTCAAAACCAAATGCTAAACTATTTCCGTCTCGAACTTTATTAGCCTACAAACAAACATAGATGATATGTGATGATTTTCCTTCTGTTTCAAACAAACAGAGATGATATGTGATGATTTTCCTTCTGTTTCTTGTTATATACGGTGCAGAGTGGGGATTGAGCTGCCCAAGATCGAAGTGCGGTACCAGAACCTGAACGTCGAGGCAGAGGCGTATGTCGGCAGCAGGGGCCTGCCCACCCTCTTCAACACATACGCCAATGTGCTCGAGGTATGTTCCACACCGAAAGGGCCCCTCTGTCTTTTTTTTTGGACTTAAGTAATTTCTTTTGTTGTACATAGAAAAAATAAAACAATTCTACGCCAATACCAGCCATATTTGTCAAATCGATTCAGATCATGCAGCATTTAGAATTCACCATGTTTAGGGATTTGGGCACATGCATATTTGTATCCATATGACCATATATACAAGTCAAAAAAATATGGTAGGACGCATGTCACATCAAACAAAGAAAGCTCGTTTGGATAACTGGATGCCTGTGATGTCCTCTGCCCACTAACATGTCCTCTGTCCACTCACATGCGGTCTTATTGCCCACGCTATTGAGTTAGTGTTTTAGTCTCGCCTCTCGCGAGTAATCACAGTACGGCACAGTTTGGCTAAGCAGCCACGAAACTGAGTTTCAGGTCAACATCCTAATTTGACTAGCTCTGTACTTGTACTCCTTAAATGTTTTTATTCTATTCTTTATCAGTAGGGGCTGCGGCCCCTCCTGTTCTCTCTATCGCAAAAAAAACATGCTAATTTGACTTGTCATTCTTTTTTCTCCTTTTCTTTTTTCCTCCTTTTTTTTTGCTACTCAAGGAATATTCATGGAGCAATGTGGTCAAATCCTAGCATGTAGTTTCAATCTTGGAATATCCTGTTTCAGTCACTGCACGCTTAACATTACAAAGTCGATCTGTAGTTGCAGAGTACCACTGCATCTCGTATACCTGAATGCAATCATACATTGTTGTAAATCAACAACTTGTAATATCCTCTTTAATGTGAACTGACATGTTGGTAACCACGTCAAACAGGGCATCGCAAATGCACTTCACATAACACCAAGTAGGAAACAGAAAATATCGATTCTTCACAATGTCAGCGGTATTATCAAGCCGCACAGGTAATTTCCCAATCCCAACATATTCCAAATCCCTGAATTTGTCTCCTTAGGGCATTTGTATTTACCTTATTCCTGATGTTTTCAGAATGACACTGCTTTTGGGTCCTCCTGGCGCGGGGAAAACCTCACTGCTGCTGGCCTTAGCTGGAACACTCCCTTCAAGCCTTGAGGTACTTGCTTCTTTCTTGCATGGTCCTTTGTAAAGGATGAATACTTGAATAGACTTTGGGAGTACTATACTAATATGATAATATACACTGTAATAAAAGGTAACAGGGAATATAACTTACAATGGGCATACAATGGACGAGTTTGAGGCCCGGAGATCAGCTGCTTATGTTAGCCAACATGATCTACACATGGGAGAGTTGACTGTTCGTGAGACGGTCAATTTCTCTGCAAGATGTCAAGGAATTGGTCATCGCTATGGTAAGACCAAGGAAAGAAACGGACAATTCAAAACTCCTCTCAGTAGCATATATAACATTGAATTATTAACATTCGATTAAAAAAATGTTCAGACTTGCTAGTGGAATTGTCAAGGAGAGAAAAGGACGCAGGAATCATACCAGATAAAGAAACTGATACCTACATGAAGGTTTGAGCAAATCATGCATCAGCTTTTAGTCGGCTCTAGTTGTTCTTTTTCACCTTCTGACATTACAATTACAAGTTTGATGCATCAACCTTTTGATTATGTAGGCTGCTGCTACAGGAGAGCAAAAGGCTGATGTGGTCACAAATCACATACTAAAGGTGCACCCTACTAAAGTGCCAACAAATTTACCTTCCATGTTCTTAGTGGTTTCAGAAGATTAAAAACGTAATACATCGCTAATACTTATTTTACATCCGATAAATTCCAGGTCTTGGGGTTGGATATCTGTGCTGACACAATCGTTGGAAACAATATGTTGAGAGGCATATCCGGAGGCCAAAAAAAGCGAGTAACTACAGGTAATGAACCTTGAGAATTAAGTATCAGATTCGAAGGAATTACTTCTCTATGATCTAACTCATTTACGCTTGAAATTGTCCCTGTAGCTGAGATGCTTGTCACCCCAGGACGAGCACTTTTCATGGATGAGATATCAACCGGACTTGACAGCTCAACAACCTTCCAGATTGTGAACTCTATCCGGCAAACCATTCACATTGTTGGCGGAACAGCAGTTATCGCTTTGCTACAACCTGCACCTGAGACATATGAATTGTTTGATGATATAATTCTCCTCTCAGATGGTCAGGTTGTCTACAATGGCCCTCGAGAATATGTTCTTGAGTTCTTTGAGTCAGTTGGCTTCAAATGCCCACAGCGGAAAGGTGTAGCCGACTTCCTGCAGGAAGTAAGTTTTGTACTTTCATTACAGTTCTGTATCAAGCTTTGTCTTGCAGGGTATTTAATTAAAAAGAAAAGATCTCGAAATACCTAATGAAACATTTCAGAAATATGTAATGCTAGGATCATATTATTCAGTAGTGCTGATCTTTTTTTGGGCTATAATAGTGCACAAGTTTGACGGCAATAATTGAAATGTGATAGGTTACATCAAAGAAAGATCAGAGACAATACTGGAAACATGGTGATGACACCTACCGATACTTCCCCGTGAAGGAGTTTGCAGAAGCATTTCAATCTTTCCACGTTGGTGAGGCTATACGAAATGAGTTGGCAGTCCCATTCGACAAGAGTACAAGCCATCCTGCTGCTCTGAAAACATCAAAATATGGCGCCAGTGTGAAAGAGCTACTTAAAGCAAATATTGACAGAGAGATATTGCTAATGAAAAGAAATTCCTTTGTATACATATTCAAGGCAGTTCAGGTGATTCTCAAGAACCAGAGCTTCTTCAGATTCAAATTATGCCAGCCACACCTTCGAAACTTAAATGACAACTCTTTTTTGTTTACTACCTATTGTTCAGCTAACACTCATGGCACTCATTACGATGACCGTCTTTCTCCGAACCAATATGCATCGTGACTCAGTAACAGATGGAAGGATATACATGGGTGCCCTGTTCTTTGGGATCCTGATGGTCATGTTCAATGGACTGGCAGAAATTGGCCTAACTATTGCAAAG
This sequence comes from Saccharum hybrid cultivar R570, assembly GCA_038087645.1. Classification (NCBI taxonomy): domain Eukaryota; kingdom Viridiplantae; phylum Streptophyta; class Magnoliopsida; order Poales; family Poaceae; genus Saccharum; species Saccharum hybrid cultivar. The sequence goes on along the minus strand of JAQSUU010000307.1, from coordinate 48,350,743 downwards.
CTCCCAGTTTTCTTCAAGCAAAGGGATCTTCTCTTCTACCCTGCATGGACATACTCCTTGCCATCATGGATCATTAAGACTCCCCTCTCCTTGCTCAATGTAACAATTTGGGTCTTCATAACATACTATGTTATTGGATTTGATCCCAACGTAGAAAGGTAAGGAAACCAAAATTTCTATCGCAGAGCAGCATGTTTATGAGTGTATTGCAGAACCTGATCAAATTTGATAAACCTGCTGCAGACTTTTTAGACAGTTCCTGCTCCTCTTACTAATGAACGAGGCATCATCAGGATTGTTCCGTTTCATTGCTGGGCTTGCAAGGCACCAGGTTGTTGCAAGCACCGTTGGTTCATTTGGCATTCTGATATGTATGCTTTTGGGTGGATTCCTCCTGGCAAGAGGTATATGCAAAAGCAGCTAACTCAAAATATAGTGTTTAAATGTAAACATGGCTTGAACTTCCTAACTTCAGTTATTATTCATCTGATATGGCAGCGGTACTTATACAATAATTCTTGAATTAAACTATTCCTTTGATTTAACAGAGAATGTGAAGAAATGGTGGATTTGGGGGTACTGGATATCACCCCTGATGTATGCACAAAACGCCATATCAGTAAATGAATTCCTGGGTAGCAGCTGGAATAAGGTAAAAATATATTTTCAGAAAGATATATACCTTCACAAGTATAGTTAACGAACAATGACTAAAGCTTATTGATACTCTTATATGCAGCAAGTAATCCCCGGTTCAGCAGAACCACTTGGAAAACTAGTTCTAGAATCTCGTGGACTTTTTCCTGAGGCAAAATGGTACTGGATTGGTGTGGGTGCCTTGCTTGGATATGTGCTGCTATTCAATATACTCTACACTATCTGCCTCACATTCCTCAAACGTGAGTAAATGGTATTCTGCATCTACAAGGACATTAAAAATACATACTGCAAACAATCAAATTCAAACCTTACAAATTACGCTCCCTGCAGCATTTGACAGCAATCAACCAACAATTTCTGAGGAGACATTGAAGATAAAACAAGCAAATCTAACTGGTGAAGTTTTAGAAGCATCATCGAGAGGACGGGTTGCCAGCACTACAGTAACAGCTAGAAGTAATTATAGTTTTATCATCTTCATTAATTAATATTAAGAACATATTGATGTGCCTGATAACCTTGCATATGTGGTATGCTATCAGGTACTTTGGATGAGAGCAATGATGAAGCAGCTTCCAACCATGCAACAGTAAATTCTAGTCCAGTCAACAAAGGAATGGTCCTCCCTTTTGTACCTCTCTCCATCACTTTTGAAGATATAAGATACAGTGTGGACATGCCAGAGGTATTCACTTTTTATGGAAATTTTTAATTTTTTATCGAACACGTGAGAGAGCTGAGCATCATTATATTAAGAAAAAAGGAGTGAAAGGGCCGGTTTTAAGGAAATTAGTGCAAAGCATTCATTTATAATAGTTTATTTATATCCAATAAAACATGTAGGCAATCAGAGCACAAGGTGTCACAGAGACCCGGTTGGAACTACTGAAGGGTATAAGTGGTTCGTTTAGGCCAGGAGTACTTACTGCTCTTATGGGTGTCAGTGGTGCTGGCAAGACAACGCTGATGGATGTGTTGGCTGGGAGGAAGACCAGTGGATACATTGAGGGCAACATTACCATATCAGGTTACCCGAAGAAACAAGAAACTTTTGCTCGTGTGTCAGGATACTGTGAGCAAAATGACATCCATTCACCAAATGTTACCGTCTATGAATCCCTTGCATTCTCCGCATGGCTCAGATTACCTGCTGATGTTGATTCCTCAACAAGAAAGGTTTGCCAAAGAACAAAGACATCACTTTGTTTAACAAAATATAGTTTACATGCATGCAGTAACAAAGTATGTGAAATATGGTTAGAATGAGAGTAATTTTATCAGTTGATCTGAAGTGTTATGTAGTGATATAGATGAAAATCTTGATAAAACTAGATTTTGAGTTCACAGCCAAGTTTTTGTTAAAAAAAAAGAGATCACAGCCTAGTTGATAAAAAATGTTATGTGATAATATAGATGGAAATCTTGAACAACCCAGAATTTAAGTTCATTGAAACATTTCATATAGCAGCGAGCGGCAGCTGCTGGTGGCTAGCGCATGGAGCCAAAGGCCCTGCCTGGCCACCCCGGGTTCGAACCCCGGTGACCACGGTATTTCCGTCCACAGTGCACGGGAACGAGGAGAAAAGGCTCCCCGGTTAAAAAAAAAGAAACATTTCATATAGACATGATCGAACATGCTGGTCATTTTACAGTAGAAGTAATAACTTCTTTAGTCAGTGTCTCACTATGTACTATGACACATGAAATCTGATTTTGTCTGTGCAGATGTTTATTGATGAGGTTATGGAGCTTGTGGAGCTTTTACCCTTAAAAGCTGCATTGGTGGGATTGCCTGGTGTGAGTGGACTATCAACAGAGCAAAGGAAGAGGGTAACAATAGCTGTTGAGCTTGTTGCTAATCCTTCTATAATTTTCATGGATGAACCGACATCTGGACTTGATGCTCGAGCAGCAGCTATTGTCATGAGGGCAATAAGGAATACTGTGGACACAGGAAGAACGGTTGTTTGTACCATTCACCAACCAAGTATAGATATCTTTGAATCTTTTGATGAGGTGAAGAAAACCATACAAAACATAGTTTCTTATTTGCCTTATAGTTTGCAGAACTTTTAACACCTAATGGCTCTGTGCACAACTGCAGCTCTTCCTTATGAAACGTGGAGGTGAAGAGATTTATGTAGGTCCACTAGGACTACACTCATGTGAACTGATCAAATATTTTGAGGTGAGGAAGGAGCAACTTAACTATTGTATATCTCCACGAATTACAGTTTCGCACTGAACTGACACATTATCTAACTGGGCTTTCCTTGATTCTACCAAGGGAATCGAAGGTGTCAACAAGATAAAAGATGGCTACAACCCCTCGACATGGATGCTCGAAGTGACTAGTACAATGCAAGAACAGATAACTGGTATTAACTTCAGTGAAGTATACAAGAATTCAGAATTATACAGGTATGTGCATGTGTGTTATGGTTCATAGTTTATAGTTACCTAATCGACGAGTAAGAAGTACAGACCTATCTAACTTTGATTCAGGCTCCGAAATCTCAGAATTTGAGAAGAGGAACGAAATTGTGAATGGCTTCATTATTTTTAAACACTAGTAGTATTTGAGAGTGCAGATCCTTAAACTGCAAAGCACAAGGCCTTTTCCAAGAGTACGGATTTTATTCCCTAGGAGGGGCATATATTGACACCGCTAAGGGTTTAGGGTACCGGGTCCATCTGCCCTGCAGCGGAGTATTCCTGTTTTCCCTATATTCAGACAATATGTGCATAATATACATATCCTTTCAAAAGGTCAAAATATTAATATGTAACTCTACTTTGGAATTGATATTTCAATTCCACAAAAAAGATAATACACTGTCAAACAATGTCTCAGTCAACACTAATTTTGTAATTTTGTTGTATTTCAGGAGGAATAAAACTTTGATAAAGGAGCTAAGCACGCCTCCAGAAGGTTCAAGTGACCTATCCTTTCCAACCGAATACTCACAGACTTTCCTCACACAGTGTTTCGCTTGCCTGTGGAAGCAAAGTATGTCATACTGGAGAAACCCTCCATATACTGCTGTCAAATACTTCTACACAACAGTGATTGCCCTGTTGTTTGGAACAATGTTCTGGGGTGTAGGCAGAAAAAGGTAATGATAATAGACAAAAAATGAAGTAGAAAAATGTAATTGTCAAATTTCCTATGGTTACAGAGGCCACCCCTATTCGGTTCACCACAAACTTGCAGTTAACTGGAGATATTATTTCTACTCTTGCAGGGATAGTCAACAGGACTTGTTCAATGCCATGGGTTCCATGTATGCCTCAGTTATTTTCATGGGAGTACAGAATTCTGGTTCAATTCAGCCAGTTGTATCAGTTGAGCGAACAGTCTTTTACAGGGAAAGGGCGGCTCATATGTACTCGCCATTGCCATATGCCTTGGGACAGGTAAAGTTTACTGGCATTGACTACATCCAACAATCTGTTCAAATGAATGTGAAAAAAAAAATAGTGAGCAAAACAGAGATAGCACATTAAATTTGGTTGTAACAAATCATAATCAGATTCAAGAATGTGTATGCTACTCTATTCCTTCCATAAAAAGGTGGTACAGACAGTAAAATCCCTTCAAATAAAAGTACAACATGAGAAATAGAAAGGGAGACAGAACAAACAGTTGTTCTAACTTGTACCTCCATTTGCAGGTTGTAATTGAACTTCCATACATCTTTGTTCAGTCCTTAATATATGGTGTGCTGGTGTATGCCATGATTGGGTTTGAATGGACAGCTGCCAAGTTCTTTTGGTACCTGTTCTTTATGTATTTCACTCTAGCATACTACACATTTTACGGGATGATGGTGGTGGGCCTGACTCCGAACTACAATGTCTCCTCTGTTGCTTCCACGGCGTTTTATGCCATTTGGAACCTTTTCTCAGGATTTTTAATACCAAGAACTGTAAGTATAGTAGTTCTTTCAGAGGTCTAGTAGTTTCGCTTCTAACCAATCTGTGCTCCTACTTTTTGTTATATGCTAATTCATCTGTGCTCAAAATGGCAACTTGCCCCTACAGAGAATTCCAGTTTGGTGGAGATGGTTCTACTGGATTTGCCCCATTGCATGGACACTCAACGGACTGGTCACTTCACAATTTGGAGATGTAACCGAGACGTTCGGTAACGGTGGGATGCCTATATCTGACTTTGTCGAAGACTACTTTGGGTACCGTCACGACTTGCTGTGGGTGGTTGCCGTGGTGGTGGTCGCATTTCCTGTGCTCTTTGCCTTGCTTTTCGGGCTCTCCCTCAAGATATTCAACTTCCAGAAGAGATAAACGGTGAGATAGCTTGATTAATCCCAAGGCTCAAATAGCATAGGCGTTGTGGAAGAAGGATTGCATTGTATGTAAATAGCATATTCATTAACCAGAGCTTCTCAAGCTCGAGACAAACCGTATAGCCGATAGAGGACATTGTACCCGTTGGTGTAAAATTAGCCAATAATGCCGAATTCCTACGATGTTATAACGAGTCCAGCCTTTGCAAATTTTGTACACATCACCTGTTCGTTTGAACTTATCAGCCCGGCTTATCAGCCATGATATAGTATTTTTCTCTCACAACAAAACAACACCAGCCGGCTTATCTGCTGCAGAAACCATCCAGCGAACGGGGTTTGATACACGGGCTGTAATATTTATTTGATAAATACTTTTTATGAACTATCTTTGTCAATATGTGGTATAAACTCATGCTTTAATCACTAATTGCATAATGGTATTAATCCTTAAACACTGACAAAGGCGTCGAGACAAACCGTCGTCGTCACCGCTTGCACCGTCTTTGCCGCCGATGTCCCACACGGAGTGGCCCGCTGCTAAGCAGGGCTAGTTGATGTGTTCCGTTGCAAGCCTCGTAGCCTTCCACAATCAGATCCAATTGCGCTGTCTCTCAAAACATTGTCCCACACCGGAGTAGCCACTGCAAAGCAGGGCTAACCGCCGCAGGCCGCTACAAGCTGCCAACCCGATGCAAGAGCAGCTACCTCAGGCACACACCAAGACGACCTCGCCCACCGAGATCCACGCGCTCACACCGTAGCTTCTAGTAGCCTAATTGTCTCATCAAAGGTACAAGTGCCACACACGCCCTCCGGTTGCTAGTCAGGAAGCCTCCTTGCGCCGAAATAGTCACCGCTGAGCGGGATCACCCGTCGCCACACCACGTAGGTCACCTCGGCAACGCAAATCTGTTGGCCACCACCTCCCACGTCGGCCTCCTCGCCAACTCCGTGGGCGCCTCCCACGCTGGCATCCTCGCCAACTTCGTGGTCGCAACTCACCAAACTGCCAAACAGATGCGAAACCCTCCAATCGCCGCGCCACGCCCTCCTCCCGACCACGTTCTGCTGTAGTGAACACCGAAAACTTGAATCTTCAGCTAGACCTCCACCTTCCTTGCCACAATGGTGGCGCCATTACAGAATGACAGACACGAGCTTCCAAAACGACGCCTCTAAGGAGGGATGTGACGCCACCAGCGCCACCGTCGCCTGACCAGAAGGTCAAGGTTTTACACCTAGAAAGAGCACACCGTGCAAAGGGAGGAGAGCCGATCGATGAACGCTTCCAAAGAAGAATATGGCACCCGAAGGCATCGCCACCATCAGTCCATGAGACATAGCTTTCGTCGTGGCACCTCAGCCCCATGCAACGGCAGTGGCCAAGGTTTGTACTCACTGTGCCAGCCGCCACCCCCGTCAGTGAAGCCGACTTGCTCCCGCTGCCATTTGCCTTCACTGTCACTGGTGCCAGTTGCCGTCGCCGAAGGCGACGTGGCCGCCGAAGCCAACGTCGGTCACCGTCCTAATGCCGGCGACGCACACTGCTGCCACCTCAGGAGCACCGGATCCGGCTCCGGGAGAGCCATATCCAGCCACCAGGGCACTAGAACTGCAGCCCGAAGCCGCCGCCGGTGTCGTCATGTACACGAGCAGCAGCCCAAACGGCTCCAGCCACGGGAGCACCGGATCTGCTGTCTCGGGCAGCCGTCCGCTGCGCGGGGCCGCCACCGCACGCCGCCCAGTCCATGCCGTGCAGGAGCTCGCACCAGCGAGCACCAACGCCATCACCGAGCAGGTCGCCGGAGCAGGCACCTCCACCGGGAGGAGAGAAGGAGAGAGAGGATGGAGGAAGGCCCTGCCGCCACCATCATTGCGGCTGCACGGCCTCCGGCAGCACGCTCTGACGGCGGCGAGGAGTCACGGGGAGGGAGGGAGTAGGGGCTGGCGGAGGCGGCGGCGCCGCCCGTGTCGCCCAACGGAGCGACGCGGGGGCCGGGGTGCGAAGGGTTCTCAAGCTTAGTACAACCTCGGTTGTGTGACTAGAACTTTGACGAATGGTTTTCAGGTAATGGAATTGGAAACAATGTATATCTGGAACTTCAGACAACTTTGTGAAAAACTGAGCCTTTGGTGCTACGTAATCTTGTAAAGTTGTAAGCCCAGGCGGCGGCCAGCCATGCCCAGGCTCGGCGGCCAGCCACCGGCCAACCAACGTGAACGAGCACCCGATCCTAGCAGAAGGGCAAAAGGGTCTGTTTAGGAGGCAAATATATGTCTTTAGATTAAGAAAGAGAAAAAATACGCATAATGTCATGGAAATCAAGAAGCCAATGTTTCGAGAGTTATTTCTACAAAGTTGATGTTTGGAGTCCTATATCTGCGAAGCGCATTGTTTGAAGTCCTAGATATGCAATTTTCTCCTAGATCATGTAACACCCTAAAAATCATTTTCAGGAATTAGTAATAAATTGATTTTCTTTTATTTAATTTTCCATGATTTATCTAGGTCAAATAATAATTTTCATGATTATTGAAATGAAATATAAGGTTTAGAAACATTTTTGTTGTATTCATGCTGGATCACAATTCTTTGTTTGACTGCAGGGCTAGAGTTGAGTGGCTTAAATTCAAACTTTGTTTGAATTTGAAGTTGTTTAAAAAAACAGAAATTGGAAAAAACCTTATCTTTTCCTTTTTCTCCCGCCCCTCGCTTTCAGCCCAGCCGCAGAAGCGGCCCACCCCACCTACCCTCCCACCCGCGAGTGCAGCAGCCCACCCAGCGGCCCGCCAAGGCCTGCCTGGCCTTCTTTTCCTTCCCTTCCCGCGCGCCCGCATCTGTTTGGGCTGCAGCTCAACTGGCCGCACAGCGACGCCCCTCACCCGCTCAGGCCGTCTTTTTCCCCGCGTGCGTGTGTCCTCTGCCACCTCAGCCCCACCTGGCAGCGACTCCACACCCCTTCCCCTACCTCCAGTCAAAGTGGTCGCCGCCCGCTCACCCCACCGGTAACCGCCGGCATGGTGGCCATGAAGGCCATCCACTCAGCTCGGTGGATACAGCTGCCATCTCGCGCCCCTTCACCGCCCCTCTCCATCCTATAAAGCAGAGGGCTAGCCCCCTTCTCTTCCCCTTTCCCACCTCGCCGCACCACTATTTTCCCCACCCCTCGGTTGTCGTCCCCGGCAGCCGCCGTCGTCGTAGCTGCGTCGACGAGCATCGCCAGGTGAAGCCGCACCCACTGGGAGCTTCCTCATCCCCTTTTCCCTCTGTTTTGCGTGAGCAAATCTCACCGGAGCTTTCTCTCTCTCCACAGGTCCGCCACCGTCGCCCTCACCGTGGTGAGCCCCTCCGCCGCTGCCAGGCCCTTGAACGAGTTCGCCGTCGTCCCCGCAAGCCCGGGTGACCTCCACGTCACGAACCGAGCCCGGGAGCGCCATACCGGCTGCTTGCCGGCGAGCTTCGGGCTGCCCCCATGGCGCACCGCCGCGGAATCGGCCGCTCCGGCGGCCAAGCCTCCACCAATCGCCCGGTGATGTTGATCTAGTCACGGACGGTCACGATTAGATGATACCCCTTCGGGGCGTAGCTGGTCCACGGTAGACCGATGAACCGGGCCGTGCGCGCGGCCCACGACCACATCCGTGAACCCGCCCAACCGTATTGCGCCGCGTGGTGCCACGTCAGCACCAGCGCAGCAGCAGCCGCCACGCCCCGTCGTTTTTGCTAATGAGACCCTGTAGTTTTAGGAAATCAATCCGCGGTCAACTGCAATTCTAAATAATTAGTTTTAGGTCCCGATTTCTAACATTTTAGCCCCTGCAAACCTTGATTTTTGTGCCCGCAGTCCATAGCTTGAGTTTTTATGAGTTAGCCCCTCGGTTTTGGGTTTATTTTCGCTATAGGCCTCGGTTTTAGTGCCTATGCCCTTAGAAAAATGTTTTTAATTGCAGAAATGTCCCTGAAAATGGTTTTGTTCATAACTTTCTCATTTTAGGTCTGATTAAAGTGATTTTCGCGCTCATGTGTTCATAGTAACAAGTAGAATAGTTTTATAATCATTTCTCTTGATGTTTCCACTATATGATGTGATGTTCTAATAGAACTGCATATTCTCTTGCATGTGATGATTGTCTGGACTTACTTGGTGATGGTTATGCGTATAGAGGGCGAGGTTTTCGAGAAGCAGGTTTTTGAGGACCAGTTTCAGGACCAAGCTTTTGTGGAAGGCAAGTATAGTGTATGGTTTCCTTGTTACCCAACAATTATAATCACTTTTATACATATGCATGTGTCTAATCTGATATACCCTAAGGATATGCCTAGATACACTTGATCTACATTCCTTGTTACCTATGGGAGGTTTTGCATAATAGAAGAATAAGTTGCTACGCTCAACAATGCTTAATTGTAATCTTGACTAATGGTCATATGAAACAATGGATAAAAGATGTTTTTTAGCAATCAAAAGGGGCTGGAGTATGGGTTCTTGATGCTCTAGTTACTCTCCATAAGGACTATCACTTAAAGCGACAATCCAGGACACCCGTACATCCTTGAGAATCAAAGTGGGTATGTTCTTAGTCGTATAGCTACTTTTCTCTAGCTTGTTAGTAGTTACCGAAAGGCGCAAGAGGGGGACTAGGTTGCAGAATGGCTTCTTGTCTGTCAAGGTGAGTACTGGGCTGCGGTCATGGTGTGCCACTCTTGAAGGGGGGCTCCATTCGCCTAGACGCTGAAACCTCGCGGCTACTAACTTGTTAGGGTGACTAGTGAAAGGCTTCGTAGTGATCCCTGCCCACTCACCTTGGGAGTGTTAGGGGGTCGACGGGCCCCGGGCAAATGGGTATCATGACTCAAGGTGAAAGTGTACACACTCTGCAGAGTTTGACCAAACTGATATATCAGCCATGCTCACGGACACGAGCAGCCAGGACCCTTTATGTATAGCCAGATATGTGGGTGGATGGGTGATATCTTTAATACTGAAGATTATAATTACTTCTCACATGGGAATGGGTATTCTCACTAAGTTAGCAACTCAGGTGTTAATAAAATATGACCAACTAAAATGCTGACCGCATAACCTGTGTCAAGCCTTTGAGCCTTGCATTCCCCATAGTTATACTTGCTGAGCATGGTGAGCTGACTCTTGTCGTTGTCACCAGCGTACCACCAGTTGGTGTCCCTGTGGAGAGTGGGGTTTTTCTTAGCTTTGCTACGTAACCGCTGTAATAATGCCGTTGGCAATGAGGTGTAAGACATGTTCATGAGATGTAATAAAGTTTTAAACGTGGTTCGTGCTATGATATCATCTCAATTTATAGGTATATGTGGTTTGGGACTTCCTGGGTCCACATATATTCACTCCGCAGTTTTTTTTATAAAACTGGGTGTTACAGATCGACAAGCCATCTTCCGTGCCTTCGTCTACCCACCTTGTGCCGCCGCTGCTGAGGGCAGGGGCTCAGGCCTCATGGCCTTCCCCTTCGCACCAGCGCCTGCCCGCCACCCGCTGGAGGAGCGTGACGCGTGGGTCCTCGTCACGGCACGTGGGCACACGTCGTGCAGGACCGCAACTCCCTTCTTTGATCAATTGGCACAGATGCAAATCGCTAATCCCATCCCCATCCCCATCCCCCGCACCCCCTCTTCCATCCAGATCGGTAATCCACCCCGCCATGATCACCTTCGCCAGGCCCTCGCCTCTCTCCTCGTGGTTGTCGTCGTCGTCGCCATCGCTCAAGTCCAGGCATTCATGATGTTCATGGTCAATTATGCGTTCCGTGGCTTCGCCGCCACCTAGGTAACGATAGCGACCCTCCCTAATAATTACTGTTGCTAATCCCATGTTGTTAGTTTTCTTTATTTCTTGAAATTAGCAATCCATGTTCTCATTCCAATCAGCTTTGCAGACGTCTGGGGGGCAAGTACAATCCGAAAGTGCTCATTAGGCGAGTGTCTTCTACGCTTGAAAATTTCATTTTGACTTCGCAGGCTGAAGTCGTAGGTAAAACAAAACAGTACAGATATTGGACTTTGGAAAATTTCTCACTGTACAAAGCTAATACTGCTCTGCAAAATTGTGATGCGCTACATGATCATGACTATTGTCCCAATTTATGGTCTTCTGTTTCATCTAAAGAATCAGATTCTCTTAGCCCACAGGGTGATTCGTGCGTTAATAATAAAGTCTTGTTTCAAGAAGATTGTCATGATACAACAGTCGTGCATCATCTCCTAAGTAACCATGAAGCTTCTCAACTAGTTGGACAAGGTATAGCAATCTCAAGTCCTTTGAGTTCCTATATTTTTCTTTACAGTCTGCTCAATGTCTCTTTGGGAATTGCCATGATATTGTAAGCGCTTGTGGTATTTGTTCTGCCTCAAACTTAGGATCGATCATGGATCTCCTTGCTCAATGTCTCTTTTTTTTTTGAGATCGATCATGGATCTCAGATTAATATTCTGATTCTGATGGGTTGGAGTTGGAGGAGAAATTAATGAGAATGCGACGGTGCAATGCAAAAGGATCGGATCGGAGCAAAGGCAGAGCTAACCCGGCGGAGGGCCCCTTTCTACGTACTTAAATCGTATACCTTTCACCCATGCCACGCTGCTGCTTTCGTTCCTCCTCCACGTCTGCCTCTGTCTGTGTGGTGTGGGGAGCAGGGGGGCGAGCTGCGGCGGAGTCATTACAAAGCAATAGCAATGGTGGATTTATTTTGTTCTTCATCACGTCAAAGCTGGTGGATGGATGGATCATCATGGATGATTTGGATATGCCGCACGTCAAAGCCAGCCTAGCTACCGGCCTCTTTGTCCTTGATTGGCTCCTGCCGCGCGTTCGGTCGCGCCGCATAAAGTTGGCTAGGAATACGTACAGAGATCAGAGATCAACCGGAGATGTGGCGTGTCAGGCTTGAGGTCTGGTTTGGATGCACATGTATTTGTCTCAAGACCCTGACTTTTGAGTGTCTATAGATCCAAATAGCCTCATGTAATTCCACTCGGGTAAATATGCAATCAAAATTCTGTTGAGGGGTCCTAGGTATAAAGCTATTTTTTTTGACAGGTTCATGAGTTTTTGTATGCCTTAATGTTTTTTTTGACAATTGTTACAGTTTAATAATTTGAAACATGCTGTGCGGCTTGATTTTGTTAACTGGTTTTGATATACCTGTTAACCTGTGAAGCTTTATTTATTTGTATGTGGTTCCTTCATTGGTTTCTGTAATACACGATCTGACTTGACGTGGTGTCCTCTAATGTATTTCCTTCATCTATATGTGGTCTCCCCTACTGAATTTTCTTCAAAAGAAAATGAGTACTGCCCTGCTGAATTGAAGTGATACTTTTTTTCTTCTAGGTAGAGTTGCCTTACAGAGGAATAGGCATCGCTGTTCCACTTCAACTTCTGATGACAGACAGAAAAGGATTCTTCACATTAATCACATATTAAAGTTTGTTTGCTACGTATGCTTCAATCAATCTTTATGAACTATCTTCCAAAATTACCGATGTGTCGTCTCATGGTTTTTTTGGTACTACTTAGCTGCTGCTTCTTCCGATTGGAAATATAAACCCATCTGTTAGTTGTAAGCTAATTTTTTTAACTTTAACAACCACCAACACTCTTTCTGCTTGCCGGTCGGTCATTGCAACTTCATCGATACTAGAGTCCCAATAGATCCTTCAATCAATCTTTATGAACCATCTTCCAAAATTACCGATGTGTCGTCTCATGTTTTTTTGGTTACTATTTGTTAGCTGCTGCATCCTCCGATTGGAAATATAAACCCATCTGTTAGTTGTAAGCTAATTTTTTTAACTTCAACAACCACCAACACTCTTTCTGCTTGCTGGTCGGTCATTGCGACTTCATCGATACTAGAGTCTCGCCTTGTATAGTTCCAGAGTCTAAAGTTTTGGGATGTCATGTCAGATGTTTCATGTGATATCGGAAGGGGTATTCGGATACTAATAAAAAAACTAATTACAAAACTCGCCTGTAAACTGTGAGATGAATTTATTAAGATAAATTAATCTATCATTAGTATATGTTTACTGCAGCACGACATTATATAATCATGGACTAATTAGGCTCAAAAAATTCGTCTGGTAAAATACACGCAATCTATGCAATTAGTTATTTTTTAGTCTATATTTAATACTCCATACATGTGTCCAAACATCCGATGTGATAAGGTGTAAAGTTTTGAAGGAAAAACTAAACAGGGCCTGATACCAGCGTCGCATTTTATCCCTTTTTGTCAGCACATGTGAACATTACTGAAGGTTGGAGGTCGCTATGAGACTGTGGGAGTCTGAACATGCACATAGAGCTTCTAAAACAACGTTGAATCAGTGTAAGTGGACACCAAGATGTTCCATTGTCCTGTTCTCAGTTTTTTTTAACAACCCTGCTATGCGCACTAATCTTGTAATCACTACAATCTACGCTCACCCGACATGTTGTGCATTATTCTGTTTTGAATACCCTGGTGGTTGTGCGCTATCAAAATTTATCTGTCACTATTTGCTTGCTGAAGTTTGTTGCTTGATACTTCGATTTTTATTTAGAAAGCCTGGCACTATCTAATTGTTTTGGTTTCTCACAAAGGAGATTGCGGTTGTGGGGGGATTTCAGAGAGCACCAAGTTTTGACGCGGCTGTCTGGTGGAAACTCTCATAAACTTTTGCATTTAGATTGAACTGGAGCTACGAGCTTACTGCAGGAACAAACAAAGGTATTTTCTTCTGCCAAGGTCAGATTAACTATTTTTCATGTTTATTGGTTACTGTATTTTTCCTATTTAATTGGAGCTCTGGAACCGGAATAAACATAAACCTGTTATCTATTTCATTTTGGTTTCAAGATGATGCATTAATCGTTATGTGTGCCCATATGAACTCATAAAATTCTTGAGACTGACTACAATAGTAAATCTTGTTGCAGTTTTTAGTTGTCTAAACAACGCTTCTGTTGAAAAAAGTAGTGTTTGTGATTAGAACGGTAATCATCCTATTACTTTAGTAAGATCTACAGAGAAGATTCCAAAAAACTAAACTCTGCAGTGAAAAAATGATAGAAGATTAGGCAATTTCCATGTCATTTTAATTCCACAAATTAACGTTATGATGATGACATATAAAAGATTATTAACCATTGAAATCATGATATCAAACATATCCATAACAATATGGAACATGTGATCAATTATCATGTGAAGCATGTGATTATTAAAAACATGAAAGCAAGATATATAAAGCATAACAGTAAGGCAAGACATATATCTCATAATAGCGATAAACATGAGACAACATGTGAAATGATAGGATAGAACTACTGAAACATATAGACAACAACGTATGAAACAACTTGACTGAATCAACGAAATAAGCAGACATGACATATATCTTATAATAGAAACAAATACAAGATATAAACAGAAACGATATGACTGAACATACGAAACAGACTCATAGCAGCGTTTGAAACAATATGGATATATAACTGAAACAAGCATTATCAGGAAAGCGTAAAACACTAGGGAGATGAACCGATCATACCCTCCCATGCGCTCCGAGGATTCCGATCCTTGTCCAACCTCCTTTGTCATGTCGTAGAGGATAAAGATGATCTCTCCGCCGGGAAGAAGTCCGCCCGCGTGAGGAAGACAATGAGGGCACTCGAAAATTGACGACGAATGGCGACAACGCAGTGTTCGGGGAAGACGACGACGAACGGCGGCAGCGCGGTGTTTCTGGGTATATCCTTTGGCCACAAGCCTTGCCTTGTACCTCTCAATTGTACCATCAGGCCTAAGCTTTTTCTTGAAGATCCACTTGCAGCCTATAGGTTGACAACCATAAGGATGATCAACGACCTCCCAAGTTTCATTAGACATAATAGAATCTGTCTCACTCCTTACTACTTTCTTCCATAAGTCAGCATCAGGAAAGGAATATGCCTCTCTAATGGTGGTTGGTGTGTCTTCCACAAGGTATACTATAAAGTCATCACCAAAAAATTTTATAAGCATTTGTCTTTTGCTCTTTTGAGTGACTATAGTGTCATCTTCCTCAGGAATGTGCATGTGAGAATCCTCAGCATGATCTATAGGAATAGACAATTCTTGCTCATGGGGAATTATAGTCTCATGACTTGTTTCACTAGGTGTATTTTTCATGGAAAACTCATTCTCAAAAAATGTAGCGTCTCTTGACTCCATGATAGTATCAATATACATCCATGATAGTATCAATATACATATCAGGCACATTAGATATTATAATTAAGAACCTATATCCAATATTGTGGAAAGAATAGCCTAGGAATACATAATCAACAATTTTAGGCCCAAGTTTACGCTTTTTGTTGATTGACACATTTACTTTAGCCAGGCAACCCCAAGTACGCAAATATGAGAGATTTAACCTTCTCTTTTCCCATTCCTCGAATGGTGTGATCTCTTTGTTCTTCGTTGGAACTCTGTTCAGGACATGACATGCTATCAAAATTGCCTCACCCCATCATTCCTGGGATAATCCTGCTGTACTCAATATGGCATTCACAAAATCAGTTAGAGTGCAGTTTTTCCTTTCAGCAATCTCATTGGATTGTGGTGAGAATGGAGGTGTCCTCTCATGAACAATTCCATGTTCCATGCATAACTAATAAAAAACATTAGAGAAATATTCTCCACCTCGATCGGACCTTAACCGTTTTATTTTCCTTTCAAGTTGGTTCTCAACTTCAGCTTTATAGGTCTTAAAATAATTAAATGCTTCATCTTTTGTTTTTAAGAGATACACATAGCAAAATCTGTTGGAGTCATCTATAAAAGTGAGAAAATATCTTTTACCGCCTTTCGTCAAAGTTCCATTCATCTCACATAGATCAGAATGAACAAGTTCTAGAGGTGCCAAACTCCTCGCCTCAGCAGCCTGGTGGGGTTTGCAGGGTTGTTTTGATTCAACACACACATGACACTTAGACTTTTTAACCAAGTTGAATTTAGCAATTAAATTTAGATTTGCTAACCGCATAAGACAGCCAAAACTTGCATGACAAAAGTGTGAATGCCATAAATCTGACTCATCAGAAATATCAACAGAATTCACCAACTTATTACACACATCATGCAACGATAAGCGGAACAAGCCTCCGCAATCATATCCTTTACCAACAAAGGTCCCATGTTTCTACCGGCCGTCGTGTCGCGGTTGAGCCACGCATGTTGCTTAGCGATGGACGCGTCCGTCGTGTGGTTGCCGAGCACGTTTGGAGACTTGACCGTTGGAGATCAATGGCTCTCGTTTGAAGGAGGACGCGTCTGTCACCCCCGAAATTTGCCCAATAAGGAGACTAACGACTTTATTCGTTTGTGGGCTTATAAATAGAAGTGGTGGCCGGCCTTGGCAGGTGTTGAGCACCCTTGGGACTTAGTGTCCATGCTTTGGGAGTGCTTGGAGAGCCTCTAACTCACTTGTGCTTGCAAGAGTGCGAATTGATTGCGAGTGAGTTGATTCTAGTGCGTTGCTTTAAGAGATTGCATCGACTGGCACTAGATGATCATGTTGCAAGCCGGTGGTGCTTGTTACTCTTGGAGGTTGCCACCTCCTAGATGGCTTGGTGGCTTGTGGCTCCGTCGAAGCTCACAAGAAGATTGTGCGAGGCTCCGGAGAAGCTTTGTGAGGGGGATTGTGCTCACCCCATGGGGATCACGAAGAGCAACTCTAGTAGATCGTGTCATTGAGCTACCACACTTGATGATGGGTTCTTGTGGTGCCTTTTGAGAGGCTCGGTGTGTGACCGATTAGTCGCCGAACTATAAAGTGTTGGTCGACACAACGGGGACTAGCTTGGTGGCAACCAAGTGAACCTCGGTGAAAAATCACCGTGTCAACTTTGTGTTCATCTTCTCAGTGGTTTGCTATCCGATACACAAGCTTGTTTTTACATTCATATACTAGTGCTTGTGTAGTTGCTCTTGTGACTAGTTTGCTTGTGTAGCTTGCTAGTTATCTTCTTGCTTGTGTAGCTAGAAGTATCCCCTTTGCGTGGCTAATTTGGTTTGTGTAACCTTGTTAGTCACATTGCTTAGTTTATGTAGCTAAGTAATTTGTGCTCTCTAATTTGGCATTGGTTGCTTTGTTATTGAGCTTTGCTAGTGAGCTTAGGCTTTGTGCGCTTTGCTTCACTAGTTTGTGTAGGTGCTCCATGGTTTGTTTAAAAGTACTAGTTGCATATGTTTGTGTGACCTGCAAGCTAGAATTATTTAGGAGAGCACTAGCTAACCCAGCACCTTTGTTGCCTAATTAGGATCATTTCTAAGGTGCTTGAGAACTTAGTTAGAGGGGTGAAGTCTTGGCTAGACTGATAATTTTAATTCCGCATTTGTTTCGGTTAGCCGGCGCGATTAAGTTTTAGAAAGGACTATTCAGCCCTCCTCTAGTCTGCCATCTTGACCCTTCACCAGGGGCGGGCCTAGGACTAGGGCCAGTAGGGCCATGGCCCTAGTCGTGGCCCAGAAAATTTAGGAACAAGTCTCAGAATTTGGCCCAACAAGCCCACTAAGGAGGAGACTAAGGCAGGGAAGGGAATGAGGAATCGCTCGGTCTGTCGGTCGCTCTGTCCACGGTCGGTTGCGTCGCTCGACTCTGCTAGTCCGCTACGCCAGCGCGCTACCTGTGCCTGCCACGGTGAAGCCGGTGATGCCCAGTGGCCAGTGCCCCAGCCCCAATCCCACCGGCGGCCGGCCAGACAGGCACTCGTCCTGCTCCGGTGCTCCATCCCGTGGCGGCCGGCGGCGCCTCCTGCTCGACGGCGCCGGGCGTCGGCCTCCTGCTCCACCATGCCGACGCCTTCTGCTCGACGGCGCCAGGCGCCGGCCTCCTGTGGTCCTGCCCTGTGCCCTGTCCTATCCGAGTGTCCGTTGCTGTCCGGTTGTCTCTGAAGTCTGAAGAACTGAAGAAGGAGCCCCCTCCCTGTCCCCTGTTGAGGTTTGCAGTTCAGTTCCTCTCTTCTCATTTCTTCAGTAGTTGTAGTTCAACTTCTAATTTGAAGTTTTGATTTCAATTTCCAATTAGATGAAGAGGAAGGACTCTTGCATCATATTTCTCTCCAGTTGCTAAATAAGGACAGCAAACCATCCACTAATCCGTAGCACTAGGATTTTGGCTCCTAGGATTTGGCCACTAGGATTTGGCCCTAGTCGTTGCCAAATCCTGGGTCCGCCACTGCCCTTCACCAAGGGTGCAAGCCTGTATTTATAGACCTGGGGGTGCAACGTGAGCCCTTGGATCAAACCGACTTGAGGAACGATGTAGATGTAATCCTAGGAGGCGGTGGAGGAAAATTCTAGAAGCTCCTGACAAGTGGACACCACAGGGGGCTGGTGCGACATAGTGGTGGTGCCGGCCGGTCCCACCTGGCATCCTGTCGGGGTCCGCTTCGGTGTGGTGTCTTCTGGTGTCCTCTGGAACCTTCTGGAGTAGTTTTCATCATGGTTGAGTTTGATTCTATTTGACGTTTTGATCCTCCTTGCTGGTTTTCTGATTAAATCCTGCTGAAAACACAGATTCACCAAAACTCATAGAATTTGTCAGTAATAACCTCCTATTCTATGATATTGATCTATTTTCACCATTTATGCAAGGTAGATTGATGGTTCTTGATGTATGTTAACTACCGTCAACAGTCGGCCCTAAAACGTCGCCGTCCGATGGCGTCGAGGTGAGTTAAGAATTTTCTTCGCTCCTTTCCTCTTGATGGATTTTGCCGTAAGTTGACTGTGGCGCCTTTTGTAGTGTTGGCAGATGC
Organism: Saccharum hybrid cultivar R570; assembly: GCA_038087645.1. Classification (NCBI taxonomy): domain Eukaryota; kingdom Viridiplantae; phylum Streptophyta; class Magnoliopsida; order Poales; family Poaceae; genus Saccharum; species Saccharum hybrid cultivar. The sequence goes on along the minus strand of JAQSUU010000307.1, from coordinate 48,331,947 downwards.
GGGGCTCCCCTATGGATTGCGCCAAAAAAGACCCTCGCCCTTCGGTCGGGGAGCTAGGGGTTGGCCGGCGCCGCGCCAGAGGCGAGCAGGAGCAGCACCAGGGCAGCCACGGCGCCAATCGGGGAGGTACCTCCAGCTACATCGGCGATGTGGGAGTGGATAGAGGAGGACGTGGCCGGGGCACCCTTAGTGAACATGGCACGGCCATGGGCAGCCGTGACATCATAGGTGGAGGTGGTGCAGCCAGAGCTGTCGTCTTCACTGACAGGGATGACACAGGGGAGCCATCGTCTAGACAGATGGAGACGGCGCAGACGAAACCGCCGTCAGACGCGTCTATGGTGGGGTGAATGGAAGAGGGTATAGCTAGGGTGTCCTCGATGGTTATGGCGATGGGGAAAGTTTTCGCGTCTGTGGCACCCACCCCTGCTACCGATGGAGGGGCCGTTCTGAAGGAGGCGCTACCATAGGAGGGTCGGCATTGCTCGGGGTCAGCTCAGGGCCATTCTAGGCTCTAGTTTGCGCGGGCAGTGACTCGCATATGTGGGATGGACCCTAGCTCTGGTGGGCTAACCGGCAGAACCTAGAGGCGATGGTATTCTCCCTCAATTACGCCGTAGAGGAGAGGGAGTGGAGGATCATCCACATAGGAGTTAGTGTCGTGGTCAATGCCCTGACCACCGCGCTAGGCTCGCTGCACAATGTTATCACTCCAGCTGGCCAGGTATGATGCGTTCATGCCTCTGACTTTTGCTTTCCTATTTCATATTTCTAACTTGTGTCCTTTCTATAGTCCCTCATGGCCCACAGCCTAGAGAAGTCCTAATTACTCCGTCATCAGAAGGATGCTTGGGATCACCTCGCTAAGGAGGCGCGGCTACACGGGGAGTTAACCAAGCAGCTCACCGCCGCTCATCAGAAGGTGGCTGAGCTTCCTCTTGCCAGTGAGGAAGTGGCCAACCTTCGAACTAGGGAGGCGGACGCTCGTCGGTATGCCAACGAGGCCGAGGAGAAGTTCGCGGCCCTGGCTGAGAGGGCGTGCCTAGACTTTGCGGAGTTTGAGTAGCTAGAGAAGGAGTAGGGTGATTTGCTCCAGGCCGTGGAGGGGCTCCACACAAAGTGCGACTCAGCTCATCGAGAGCACACCGATACCCTACAACGGATTGGCCACCTCAAGGGCGAGCTGGAGAAGGAGAAGGGCCTAAGGATCAAAGCTGTGGGCATGACTGCTGAGCTTACCATGGAGGTTGGTCAGCGCCGGGCAGAGATCTAGGGCCTATAGGCTGAGGTGGCCCGACATGGCGAGAAGGCACGCAAGCTCTAGGAGCAAGTGAACGGTGAGACTCTGGTTCCCCTTGTTAGCTTTCTTCCTAGAATTCGCCATTGGTGTTTTCGACGCGATTGGCACATGGCTTGGATAGGTCTTTATGATAAGCTCGCAGCGGAGGTGGTGAAGAGTCGTGACCTAGAGAAAGAGCTCAGTGAGGTGAAGGACTCCATCTAGAAGGAGAACGACAAGCATGAGACCCTGCGTGTCACCGTCAGGGTGGTCTGCGATGACCTCTCACTGGCCCCATCGCAGGAGACAAGCTCGCTCGTGGTTCGCACCCTCCAAATTACGGACTGGGCATGTGAGATCACGAGGCACACGCTTTGCTTTGGTGTTCAACAGTCGTTCATGATCGCCCGTTCTCATTACGAGAACATTGTTCTGGTGGCAATGAGCCAAGGATCTGGTGACGATGAGCTAGAGCGGATCGAGGAGACGGCGTCGGCCCCTGCATGAGTTTTAGCTAATAAGATAGAGCGTGAAGTTATCCCCAAGGGGTTAGCTAGTTAGATGAATCAGGCTACGGTGCCTGTGAACTTGTAATAAGTGAACAAGTTTTTTGTTTTTGTCGTTCAAACATTTGTCCCTTTTTAATGTGTAAAAAGGTTGATGCGATCTGATCCATTCCGACACTAAGGTCGCAAAGTTTGAGGCGTGGGCAAAAAAGACTATGATTACACTAGAGAGCAAAAGCATCGTAGCCACTGGGCGTAGGTTTTTGCGGTCCGCCCAATTTTACTTAGCATTCATTTTTGCAAACTCTTGCTTTTAGTTCTTAGCGTAAGATGGGGTCAGATGTAAAGGGTTTTTTTGAGTATGCATATATCGGTCGGAAGCAAAGAGTGTTTTTGAGTATGCATATATCCCTATTAGCCCACGAGTGAGGCCCACCCCCTGGCTGTTGCTGGGGTCGGGTGTCACTAAAAACCAAGGGAATGATAACAAAACCGATAAGGGAAAGTGCTTTTTTATTTCAGAAACATGATTTTACATAAGTATGTCAACAACTTAGAAAAAACTAGGTGTAGAAGCGACGTAGCTGCTCAATGTTCCATGCGTTGGTGAAGACTTTGTTGTCGATGGTCTTGAGCCTGTAGGTGCCCAGTCAGAGCTCCTCCGTGACGACGTATGGTCCTTCCCATGGTGAAGATAACTTGTGGTGGTCCTTGTTGCTCTAGGCCCAGCATATCCAAGGGTTTCCACGCAAATATGTCTTTGTTTGCGCGGAGGAAGTTGATGAGCATGCTTTCCTATTTAGGGGAGAGCGAGCTGTCGATGCATACCACCTTGCCCTCAAAGCTGTTGGGGTCTATGAGGACCTCCTTGGTGCCCTCTGTGGGCTCAAAAGACCCGGCCGACCACTTGGAGTCAGGCGTTTCTTCGGCGGTCTCCTCCCTAATGACCGCAAGCTCCTCGGAGGTGATGATCACCGAGGCGAGCTCACAGCACTCCACCTCGCACTCATAAGCGCGTTGGAAGGAGGTGTCGACGGTGATGACCCCACATGGGCCTGGCATCTTGAACTTGAGGTAGGTGTAGTTGAGGATGGCCATGAACTTTGCGTAGCACGGGCATCCTAGGATGGCGTCGTAGGTTCCGTGGAACCCAACCTCCTCGAAGGTGAGGGTCTCCGTCCGATAGTTGGTTGGAGTCACAAAGGTAACAGGTAGGTTGATCTTCCTAAGGAGTTTGGCCTGTTTCCCTAGCATGATGTTGTGGTAAGGCGCTCCAGTCGGTCAGATGCACGACCGGTTGATGCCCATGGCATCAAGCATCTCGATGTACATGATGTTGAGGGCACTACCTCCATCCATCAGTACCTTGGTAAGCCGCTTTAAGTCGATGATCAGATCGACCATGAGCGGGTACCTGCCTAGCTATGGAATGCTCTCCAAGTGATCCAACCAATCAAAGGTGATCGTAGATCCAGACCATCGAAGGAAGGCGGGCGTGGCTGGCTCCACCGCATAGACCTCACGGCGCGCAAGCTTTTGACGGTGCTTGGAGTCGTAAGTTGCCATCCTGCCAAAGATCATGAGGCAACCCATTGTCTCCAGGAAGCTATCATCCTTCTCCTCAGTGTCGTCTTCCATCATGGGGTCGGGCTTCTTCTTCTAGTCCCCCTTCTTGGAGCCTCCAACAAGAACCGCTTCATGAGGGAGCAATCCTTGTACTGGTGCTTGACAGGGTAGTCATGGTTTGGGCATGGCCCCTCGAGCAGCTTCTCAAAGTGGTCAGGACTGCCTCGGTGGGTGTCTTCTTGCCCTTTCGCTCGGTAGCAGCCACGAACAAGCCCCCATGCCACTGCTTGTTCTTTTTATTGCTCAAACGGTTGGAGGCGCCTTTGCCAGCATCCTCGTCCTGCTTCACCTTGCCTCGAGGACAGTCAAAAACTACCCCAACTGCCTCTTCACCGAGGCGTGGCTGGTTGCGATGTCAAGGAGCTCCTTGGTGGTCCACGAGCCCTTGCGTCCTAGCTTATGAACCAGGGACTTGCAGGTGGTCCTAGATAGGAAAGCCCAGATGACGTTGGCATCAGTGACGTCGGGTAACTTGTTGCATTGCCTAGAGAAGCACCGAATGTACTCACAGAGAGTTTCTCCTAGCTTTTGTCAGTAGTTCTTTAGGCCCCAAGGGTTCCCAGGGCATGTGTAGGTGCCCTAGAAGTTTCTGACAAAGATCTCCTTTAGGTCCACCCAACTTTGAATCTTGTTGGGTGGAAGGTGATCCTGCCATATTTACGCCGAATCAGCCAGGAACAACGGGAGGTTGCAGATAATGAAGGAATCATTGTTCGCACCGCCGGCTTGACAAGCAAGCCGATAATCCTCGAGCCATAGGATGGGGTTTGTTTCCCCAGAGTACTTTAGGATGCTCGTCGACGGTTGATACTACGACGGGAAAGGTGTGTTGAGGATGTGGCGGCCGAAGACCTAAGGGCTCTGTGGAGTGGGGCTCGGGCTTCAGTCCTCGGTGCTGTCGTAGCGTCTACCACGATGAGGGTGGTAGCCGTGGGTGGCCTCCTCTCGCTCATCCCCCCATCCGCTCTTACGGGCGTTCAGGGTGTTGCGTGCATCACGGACGGGGCTGACACGCTCGTGTATCAGGGACCACGACATGCCCTCCATCCTTGTGCAGCGCCTGGTGGATGGACACATCGCTGCCATGTCGTCCCGAAGACGCGTGCAGGCTCGCGTCAAGCTCGCGTCGCCGAGACAATGAGCTTTCCGCCTGCTGCACTATCACGTGCTCGAGCAGCGAGTGGATCTCGCGATAGACTCAGCGATCTCCAGGGGTTGCAGGCTCTAGGAGCCCTCTAAGTAGGGCCATGGTGGTGGCTATGTTCTGGCTTGCCCGGGTGAAGTGCAGGAGGCCATCATTGTCTTCGACGATCCTCTGGTTCACGTTGCGGGCCCTGACACATGCGCACCCATGAAAGCTCTATGTTTGGTGTTGGTAATTAGTGACAATGCTTAAGTGCTAATCACATGCTTGAGATTGTATGTAGCAAAGGGTGATTAGCACATAGCATGGTAAAGCATGATGATCAAGTGTGGATGATGAAATACTTACCATGATGATGATGATGGAAGTACATGCAATGCTATGTTGATCAAGGCAAAGGTATATGCTAGGGTTCATGTTTTGGTAACCAAGACACCTAGTGGGTGTGGTTACATTGTAGGATAGATAGCCGTACTATAAAGAGGGGAATGACGTAGCTATTGAACTCCTAACTGCCTCTAGGTGTGTATTTCATAATCATATGCATTTGGATAGAACTAATAACGCCTCGAAAAATGATTGTGAAAATGCTAACACACTCGCACATGATGATGATCACTTGGTGGTGTTAGCACATTTACGATGGCGATGGAGTTTCATAATCATATGCATTTGGATTCAGGCGTTTTTGAGGAGTTGAAACGCCTATTTTCCTTTACGCCAATGTCAAGATTTGGAGGCGATGTCACATGGTGTTTCATGAGCTAAAACATGTGCTAAAGTGGTACTCATATGAAGAGTAGCTCATAAGGAACAAGGGCAACATTAGTAAATTGCTCCGGTCATTGTGAGGGGTTTGTGCCTACCTCGGCGAAGCGCCAAAGGCAATGTTAGTAAATTGCTCGTGTCATTGCAACCTCTTGCCATTTGGTAGGTTATTATGGTGCCTTTTGAGAGGCTCGGTGTGTGACCAATTATCCACCGAACCACGTGGTGAAGAGGGACACAACGGGGACTAGCGTGCCGGCAAGCACGTGAACCTCGGGATAAATCTTATGTCATCACTTTCATATAGTGATTGATTGATCCCGGTGTTCGGTTGTCTTGGTATTTATTATTGATCATATTGGTTGGCTCAATACTTCGCCCCTCGGTGAAACCCTCCTAACTCAACTCTGCATTACCTTCTTAGTTACCTTTGCTAGCTAGATAGTTTTGCTAGAGTAGCTCTTTTGTGTAGCTTGCTAGTTTTAGTTGTAGTTTCCTTCTCGGTTTGAATTGTACGGTTGAGTGCATATATATTAGAATTGTGAATTGGATAGGTGGCTTGCAAATACCCCGTAGGCTAAGCAAAACTCGCATCTCGCTATTTGTTATATTGATAAACTTGTTTAGCACACTTTGTAGGAAATTTTAATAGGCTATTCAGCCCCCTCTAGCCATCAAGACCTTTCAAGTGGTATCAGAGTTGTGGTCACCATTTTCTAGGCTTAACAACCTTGGTGCAAGATGACTCAAGTTATGTTCAATCATGTTAATGGCAAGCCTCCATTTTTTGATGGCGTCTCTTCCTTTGATTATTAGAAAAGGAAGATGAAGCAATATCTAGGCAATATACATGAGAAGGTTTGGGATGTGACCAAAGAAGGATACATCATTCTTGATGAGGCAAATCTCACTCCCAATGATCGCATCAACAAACAATGCAACATGGCGGCACTTGACACAATATACCGTGCCATTGATGACAAAGTATTTGAGCAAATCAAAGATCTTGAAAAGGCAAGTGAGCTTTGGATAAGGCTTGAAGAAACATATGAAGGCACTTCAACGGTAAAAAGTGCCAAACTATATATGATCAAGGACAAGTTCTCCATTTTCAAGATGAAAGATGATGAATCCATCCCGGAGATGTTCTATAGGCTCCAAGTCATTGTCAATGATCTCAAGGGGCTTAGGGAGATGGTTGAGGACAAGGACTTCTCACACAAGTTCTTGATGTGCTTACTCAAGAAGTTTGCTACCTTGAGAAGAATGATCTTTAGAGAGGGATTGGACAAAGTCAAACCAATCGATGTGCTTGGAGATATAATGACCGATGCCCAATACAATGATGATGAAGATGAGGTAGAAGAGAAGAAGGCGACTAAGGTCAAGCAAGAGATACCCATTGCATTCAAGGCTTCATCTTCTAAGGGCAAGAGCAAGGTGGAGAGCGATGATAATGATCCATTCGATGATGAGACCATGGCCCTCCTAGTGCACAAGATGGGGAGATTCATGAAGAAGAAAGGATATGGGGCAAGGAAGAGGAGAGACACTATGAAGGCAAAGATCCTTTGCTACAATTGCAATAGCCCCGATCACATAGTGGCGGATTGCCCCTATGAAGATAAGAGATTTCATAATGGGGACTTGAAGCTCAAGAAGAACAAGAAGGATAAGAAAGAGAAGGAGAAGAAAGCAAAGAAGAGCTTCATATTCAACAAGAAGAAGGGTGGTGGTTATGTGGTCACTTGGGATAGTGACAACTCCGATAGTGATGATGATGCAAGCTCTAGTGATGATGAGAGGACCACTCGATGAGCCATTGCAAGCCTCGCCCTCTCCAACAAGTCATCCATCTTTGACACTATATCGACATGCCTTATGGCCAAGCCTACCAAGGTAAAATATGATGATAGTGATGATGATTCTTGTGCTAGTGATGGTTGTAGGAGTGATGATGAGGAGGATGAGGACTACTCCAAGGATGATCTATTGGGCATAATAGATCAAATGAGCAAGGGCTACAAGAGGACCACCAAGAGATGCAAAATCTTGGAGCAAGAGCTCATTGCCAAGAGCAATGAAAATGATACCTTGATGGAGGAGCATGTTGCTCTCAAAAAGAGTAAGGAGTGCAAAGGAATTGAACAAGAGCTCAAAGCTCTTAGGAAATCCTTTGATGAGTTAGAGGCCTCTCGTGAGTGTCTAAAGGAAGACCACGAGGATCTTGAAATTGCTCACACTAGGCTTAAGGAAGCCCACTCCACTCTACTTGAGCTCATCAAGGAAAAGGACCTCAAGTTGGAGAAGTTCATGAAGGAAGCTAAGGAGGAGCAAGTGATTGTCACTTGTGATATTGGACTAACATGTGATATTATTGATGATTCTTTATTTGTTGGTCCTACTAATGCTTTATGTAGCTCATCATCATCCACCATAACCAACTCTACCTCTACTACTAGTGATACAACACTTGTGGTTGAGAATAAGACTCTCAAAAGAGAGGTGGATGATCTCACCCGCACATTAGGCAATGCCTATGGTGGGGATGCCCGCTTACTAAAATGCTTGGGTAGCCAAAGGTTCTCTCTTAACAAAGAGGGTTTGGGATATACTCCCAAGAAAGGCAAGGCAGCCTTTGCAACTCATAAGCCTAGATTTGTGAAGAGCAATGATCGATTTTGCAATAGATGCAAGCAAGTTGGGCACCTAGAGCATAATTGCACTAAAATAAACAAGAACAAGTTAAATGCTAATGTGACTCGCATTCCTTTTGATTCTTGTTATGTTCTTACCAAGGGTGAGAAGGGTGTGCAAGCTAAGTTTGTTGGTACACCAATTGTGGCTCCAAAGAAAAAGGCCATTTGGGTACCAAAGAGCTTAGTTACTAACCTCCAAGGACCCAAGCAAGTATGGGTACCTAAAAGATATTAATTTGTTTTGAAGGTAAATTACAAGGCCGGAGGAAGGCATTGGGTGCTCTCAACATATGACCGGTGATTCAAGAATGTTCAACTCTCTCAAATCAAATGATAGTGGCATTGATAGTATCACATTTGGTGACAATAGCAAGGGTGATGTGAAGGCTCTTGGAAGGATTGCAATCTCTAATGATCATAGCATTTCCAATGTGCTCCTAGTTGAAAAGTTGAACTTTAATCTTCTCTTGGTTGCTCAATTGTGTGATCTAGGTTTCAAGTGTATCTTTTGGTGTTGATGATGTGGAGATAGTTAGTGTTTATGGCTCTAACTTGATCTTCAAAGGTTTTAGATATGAGAATCTATACTTAGTTGATTTCAATGCTAGTGACACTCAACTTTCAACATGCTTGCTCACCAAATCAAGTATGGGTTGGTTATGGCATAGAAGACTTGGTCATGTTGGCATGAAGCAATTGAACAAGTTAGTGAAGCATGACTTAGAGGCTTGAAGGATATCACATTTGAGAAGGACAAGCTATGTAGTGCATGTCAAGCCGGAAAGCAAGTGGGCAACACTCATTCGTTGAAGAGCATTATGAGTACTTTCAAGGCATTTGAGTTGTTGCACATGGATCTATTTGGGCCAACTACATACACAAGCATTGGTGGCAACAAGTATGGCTTTGTGATTATGGATGATTTCACTAGATATACTTGGGTATTCTTTCTTGTGGACAAGAGTGATGTATTTGACATATTCAAGAAGTTCATCAAGAAAGTGCAAAATAAGTTTGAGACCACAATCAAGAAAGTGAGAAGTGACAATAGAAGTGAGTTTAGAAACACAAGAGTTGACAAGCTATGTGATGAGCTTGGAATCAAGCATAAATTATCGGGCAAGTATACACCTCAATCTAATGGCTTAGTTGAGAGGAAGAATAGAACCTTGATTGATATGGGAAGATTAATGTTGAATGAGTATAATGTGAGTCACTCTTTTTAGGCCGAAGCAATCAACACGGCTTGCTTCTATAGCAACCGCCTCTATTGCCACAAGTTCTTAGAGAAAACACCATATAATATCTTGAATGGAAGAAAGACCAACATTGCATACTTTCGAGTATTTGGTTGCAAATGCTATATCTTAAAGAAGGGCACTAGATTGAGCAAGTTTGAGAAGAAGTGTGATGAAGGCTTTCTACTTGGCTACTCAATTTCAAGCAAAGCGTATAGAGTTTGGAATTTGGCTAGTGGACAACTTGAAGAAGTACATGATGTTGAGTTTGATGAAACAAATGGCTCTCAAGATGAAGAGGAAAACTTGGATGATGTGAGAAGAACTCAATTGAGTAATGCTATGAAAGAGATGGACATTGGTGACATTAGACCAAAGCAAGTAATTTATGTGGATGATGACAAAGACCAAGTGCTCCAAAGTCCAATTACACAAGCTAGTGGTTCTATAATGCAAAAATTAAGCTAGTACATCATCTCAAGTGCAACAAGATCAACAAATGGATAGTTCATCATCTCCAACTCATGATCAACATCAATATCCAAGCAATCAAGTTCAAGTACTTCAACCAACAAACATTGCAAGAGACCATCCATTAGATTCTATCATTGGTGACATACAAAGAGGAGTTCAAACTAGATCAAGATTAGCATCATTTTGTGCACACTATTCTTCTGTGTCAATGGAAGAACCCAAGGACATTGATAAAACATTGAGAGATCCGGATTAGGTAAATGCAATGCATGAAGAGCTCAATAACTTTAAGAGAAATGAAGTATGGGAACTAGTTGAGAGACCTAGTGATCACAATGTCATTGGAACAAAATGAGTCTTTCGCAACAAGCAAGATCAAGATGGAATAGTAGTAAGGAACAAAGCAAGACTAGTGGCTTAAGGTTACACACAAATAGAGGGTCTTGACTTTGGTGAAACATATGCCCCGGTTGCAAGATTGGAAGCAATTAGGATCTTACTTGCCTATGCTTGTGCTCACAATATCAAGCTATATCAAATGGATGTGAAGAGTGCATTTCTTAATGGGTACATTCAAGAGGAGGTGTATGTGAAGCAACCTCCCAGTTTTAAAGATGACAAGAAACCCAACCATGTATACAAGTTGAGGAAGGCTTTGTATGGATTGAAGCAAGCACCTAGAGCATGGTATGAAAGATTAAGAGATTTCTTGCTATCCAAAGGATTTGTCATGGGCAAAGTGCATACTACTCTTTTCACCAAGAAAATTGATAAAGACTTGTTTGTATTGCAAATATATGTTAATGATATCATATTCGGTTCAACCAATCAAGATTATTGTGATAAGTTTGGGAAGATGATGGCAAAGGAATTTGAAATGTCAATGATCGGTGAACTTAGTTTTTTTCTTGGACTTCAAATCAAACAAATGAAAGAAGGTACATTTGTGAGCCAAACCAAATACATAAAGGATATGCTAAAGAAGTTTGGCATGGAAGATGCAAAAGGAATCACCACTCCAATGAGCACTAGTGGAAGCTTGGATAGTGACAAGAGTGACAATATGGTGGATCAAGAGCTATATAGATCAATGATTGGTAGCCTACTCTATGTGACGACATCAAGGCCCGATGTGATGTTTAGTGTACGCATGTGTGCAAGATTTCAAGCCTCACCAAGAGAAAGTCATTTGAAGGCAACAAAGAGAATATTGAGGTACTTAAAGCATACACAAGATGTTGGATTGTGGTATCCCAAAGGTGCAAGCTTTGAGCTAGTTGGATATTTGGATTCAGACTATGCCGGTGACAAAGTTGAGAGAAAGAGTACCTTCGGGACTTGTCAATTGTTGGGAAGATCACTTGTCTCATAGTCATCCAAGAAGCAAAATAGTATCACACTATCTACCACCGAAGTCGAATACATTGTTGTGGGTAGTTGTTGTCCACAAATCTTGTGGATCAAGGCCACATTGATGGATTTTAAAATCAATTTCAAGAATGTGCCATTGCTATGTGACAATGAAAGTTCCGTGAAGCTTACCAACAATCCGGTTCAACATCAAAGAACAAAGCATATTGATGTTCGTCATCATTTCATTAGAGATCATCAACAAAAGGGTGACATTGCTATTGAGAGTGTGGGCACCGAAGATCAATTAGCCGATCTATTCACCAAGCCACTTGATGAGAAGAGATTTCACAAGCTAAAGAATGAGTTGAACATACTTGACTTCTCTAACATGAGTTGATGCACCTCCATGATATGACATGCCTCTCCTTTGAGCCCCAAGGTACAATTGGTTGACATGTCATACATTCCATACTAAGGACATGTTTAGTGCATTTAGTCATGATTTCTTATGTTCTAGGGTCATTCATGAAAATCAAATGCATTTGAAGGTTATATGGTGCCACTATTGTTTCTTTGCTATGTATGATCTAGTGGTAGCATATAACTTGTTTAAGTAGCTTGTGATCCTAAGTGTTAAATCTAGAGAACTTGTCTAAATATTTGCTTCAACATGGTGCATGATAACCCTTCTAGTGAGGTGTGAATAAAGCTTGCCCATGGATCAAACCAAAGCATTTTACCCCATAACATGACATGATATTCTATCTAAAATTGGTCCCTTGTGGTCATTGGTGCCAAAGGGGGAGAAAATGTTGTTCACAAAGATAGATTCTAAAAGGGGAGAAAACCTAAAGGGGAGAATTGATAAAAGAAGGGGATCAACTAAAATTTTGAGCACACAAGTAGGGGGAGCAAGCTCTTAAACATGAATGTTGCATTTCTTTGTGCACTTTATATGTATGATGCATAGTTATGCATTTATTTTTTCTCCGATACATTGCTTGTGTGATGTTTTGCTAGTTACAATTGAATGGTATATTGAGGTACTAGCATGAATAGGAAGTAGTTAGATTTTTCTTGCTTCTTGTTTTCCAAAGTGGTACTAGAGCCTTGCTTATAATGTTGATCTCACGAGGTTTCCAGTTATGTTTGTGCTTTTCCAAGTGGTATCTAACTACGCAAGGTGCTAAGATGGTGTTTATCGCTACTCCGATGCTATCATGCTTCAAAGGTCTATAATCTAAAACACTCAGCACCTATTGGTAGTCAATGCTCCTATATTTTCCTATCTAAACATGTATGCTTCCTAAATCCAAACATATAGCATACATGTAGGGGGAGCCATTGCTATCAACTTGATTTCATGATCACTTGTCCCATATTTCTTACACATGGTAACATATTTGGGCATTGTGACGTGAAGTCAGTCAAATTTTTTAAAAAAACATCTTTGTGAAAGGGTTGTCACCAATTACCAACAAGGGGGAGATTGAAAGCTCTATGTTTGGTGTTGGTAATTAGTGACAATGCCTAAGTGCTAATCACATGCTTGAGATTATATGTAGCAAAGGGTGATTAGCACATAGCATGGTAAAGCATGATGATCAAGTGTGGATGATGAAATACTTACCATGATGATGATGATGGAAGTACATGCAATCCTATGTTGATCAAGGCAAAGGTATATGCTAGGGTTCATGTTTTGGTAACCAAGACACCTAGTGGGTGTAGTTACATTGTAGGATAGATAGCCATACTATAAAGAGGGGAATGATGCGGATATTGAACTCCTAAGTGCCTCTAGGTGTGCATTTCATAATCATATGTATTTGGATAGAACTAATAACGCCTCGAAAAATGATTGTGAAAATGCTAACACACTCACACATGACGATGATCACTTGGTGGTGTTTGCACATTTACGATGGCGATGGAGTTTGAGCGGTAGAGAGGGTTTGGGGTCCTCTCTCCATCCCATCGAGCTTGCGAGGCAGGATTCAGGCGTTTTTGAGGCGTTGAAATGCCTATTTTCCTTTACGCTAATGTCGAGATTTGGAGGTGATGTCACATGGTGTTTCATGAGCTAAAACATGTGCTAAAGTGGTACTCATATGAAGAGTAGCTCATAAGGAACAAGGGCGATCAAGCAGAGCGATCAAACGATGAATTTTCGTAGAGATACAGGCGATAGACGCCGACCTTGGAGCCAACAGACGCTGACATCAGTGTTTGTCGGGCAACCCTAAGATAGGCGGCGCTGGTGAGTGCGACAGTCGCACTGCCGACTTTGCGATAGACGTGGGCGCGGGCACTGTTGCTGCATCTATCGACGAAGGGTTTGCTCTGGCACGTGCGGGCTTGCACGACAGACATTGGACCGTGTCTGTCGGTGCAGCAGCGGACGCGTCTATTGGCACGAGACCGCATTTGGCTCCTCTCTGTATTGCGTCTGTCAAGTGACAGACGCCGAGGGCAAAATGCGTCAGACGCGTCTGACGCTCACGGGCATTCAACCGTTACATTTTCAACAGAGGGACACGTGGCACGATGAGGAGGCATCAGACGCCAGGGTGAGCGTCTATCGGGTGGTTGACAGACGCGTCTGTTGCCCCCAACAGAGCTCTAAACGGCTAGTTCGTGGGAGGGAACTCTATAAATATCCCATGGCCTAGCTTGGGCTATTTCTCTTGCACTCTTTGACATACTTGTGAGCACTTTGAGCTAAGCAACTCCCCTCCCACTCATCTCTCTTGCTTCTTTGCATATTCGAAGTGAGATTGAGTGATACAAGTGCATTTGCATTGTGAGATTACATCTAGTTGGCACTTGGTGGTTGATTTGTTATGGGATTCTTATTTTTCTTGGTGGTTGCCGCCATCTAGACGGCTTGGAGCAGCTTGGAGGCGTTGACAAGAGTTGGTGATTGTTCTTGGCCACCTCCGATGATTGTGAGGGGTTTGTGCCTACCTCGGCGAAGTGCTAAAGGCAACGTTAGTAAATTGCTCGTGTCATTGCAACCTCTTGCCATTTGGTAGGTTCTTGTGGCTCCTTTTGAGAGACTCGGTTTGTGACCGATTAGCCACCGAACCATGTGGTGAAGAGGGACACAACGGGGACTAGCGTGCCAACAAGCACGTGAACCTCGGGATAAATCTTGTGTCATCACTTTCATATAGTGATTGATTGATCCCAGTGTTCGGTTGTCTTGGTATTTATTATTGATCATATTGGTTGGCTCAATACTTCGCCCCTCGGTGAAACCCTCCTAACTCAACTCCGCATTACCTTCTTAGTTAACTTTGCTAGCTAGATAGTTTTGCTAGAGTAGCTCTTTTGTGTAGCTTGCTAGTTTTAGTTGTATTTTCCTTCTCGATTTGAATTGTGCGGTTGAGTGCATATATATTAGAATTGTGAATTAGATAGGTGGCTTGCAAACACCCCACAGGCTAAGCAAAACTCGCATCTCGCTATTTGTTATATTGATAAACTTGTTTAGCACACTTTGTAGGAAATTTTAATAGGCTATTCACCCCCCTCTACCCATCAAGACCTTTCAGCCTGCCATCCGCACGGCAAGCGATTTCATGCTCAAGCTCCACGCGCTCTTGCTCTAGCTAGAGCCATGCATGCTCGAGCTCCTGCTGCCGTGCCCTCAACTGATCCATCCATGAGTGAGGCAGGACCCTTGCATCATCCTCCCCCTCACCCTCGTCATCGAGGTGAGCCGAAGGAGTGATGTTCCCCTAGTGGACACTGTCGACGTGTCCCTTGGTGGTTTCCTCACGCTCAGCCTCTACCATGAAACATTCACGTGAGGGGTGATGGCTCCCCCTACTAGAGTCAGAGTCGGAGATCGACTCCGAATCTCCTGCAGGAGGTCATGGAAAGATTCCGTGACGTAATCCACCATCCCAATGAACTCATCGTCCGTGGGAGGCAGATGCATGTGTTTGTAGGGTCGAGATGGCGGACTAGAGGGGGGGGTGAATAGTCCTTTCTAAAAATAATCGCGTCTGCAAACCGAAACAAATGCGGAATTAAAACTATCGGTCTAGCCAAGACTACACCCCTCTATCTAAGTTCACAAGCACCTCACAAAGATCCTAATTATATCACTAAGGTGCTTTCCTTAGCAAGAGCTCTCCTAAACAATTTTATAGCAAGGTCACACAAACCTATGCACTAGTACTTTAGCAAAGCCGGGGAGCTCCTACACAATTCTAGTAAGCAAAAGCACGAAGCCACCTATGCTCACTAGCAAAGCTCAATAGCAAGGCAACTAATGCCAAACTAGAGAGTGCAAATTACTTAGCTACACAAACTAAGCAATATGACTAACAAGGTTACACAAACCAAATTAGCCACGCAACGGGAGCTACTTCTATGCTACACAAGCAAGAAGGTAACTAGCTAACTACACAAGGAAACTAGTTACAAGAGCAACTACACAAGCACAAGTATATGAATGTAAATACAAGCTTGTGAATCGAAAGCAAACCACCGAGAAGATGTACACAATGTTGACACGGCGGTTTTTCACCGAGGTTCACTTGGTTGCCACCAAGCTAGTCCCCGTTGTGGCGATACACCCACTTGATGGATCACGAGCTAATTGACTATCAAGAGTCAAACCCTCAGCGGGTGCCGCACATCCACTCTCAAGATGGGGATCCTCCAAGCCACGAGCTTTACTAGAGTTGCTCTTCGTGATCCCCGCGGGGTGAGCACAATCCCCCTCACAAATCCTCCTCCGGAGCCACGCACAATCTCCACGCGTGCTTCAACGGAGTCGCAAGCCACCAAGCCGTCTAGGAGGTGGCAACCTCCAAGAGTAACAAGCACCACCGGCTTGCAACACGATCACCTAGTGCCACTCGATGCAATCCTCTCGATGCAACGCACTAGAATCGCTCTCTCACTCGATCCGATGAACACTATCAAGCATGAGTGAGTTAGAGGGCTCCCAAGCACTACCACATAAGCCACCAAGGCCAAAGTGTGCTCAGCTTACCGGCCAAGGCCGGCCACAAGGTCTATTTATAACCCCACAGTCAAATAGAGCCGTTACCCCACGTGACCGTTTTTCCGCGGGAGCACCGGACGCGCCGGTGATAACTCACCGGACGCGCTCAACCGCGTCCGGTGCCCCTCCGACACCCGCGTGTCCTCCGAATTTCAAATTCGTCCGTTAGATCCTCCAACGGTCACTGCGTGCCAACGGTCAAACGACCCACCGGACGCGCTGCTGCGAACCACCGGACGCGCCG
The DNA here is from genome assembly GCA_038087645.1 of Saccharum hybrid cultivar R570. Lineage (NCBI taxonomy): Eukaryota > Viridiplantae > Streptophyta > Magnoliopsida > Poales > Poaceae > Saccharum > Saccharum hybrid cultivar. Next base: position 48,315,593 of record JAQSUU010000307.1, on the reverse strand, counting down.
GTGCGCACAGCACCCGCGCCCGCGAAGCAACCACCGGACGCGCTCCTCGCAACCACCGGACGCCACAGTAACCGCGTCCGGTGCGAGTCCAGTAAGCACCCTGGACCACCGGACGCGTCCGATGGTGTGTCACCGGACGCGCACCGCGTCCGAAGACAACGTGACTCACTGTTCGCCAGACCGGACGCGCCGGTACCGTAGGTCACCGGACGCGCCGGTGCCAAACCCTAGCTCGCGCGCCTGACGCCCGCGCTGCACTGACCGGACGCGCTGGTCCACAGTGACCGCGTCCGGTGCAGCGTCCGGTGCAGCGTCCGGTGCTGCGTCCGGTGCTGCGTCCGGTCACCTCTGTGACCGCGTTCGCCTCCGTTTCTTTTCCGACTTCCGGCGTAGTGGAAAATAGGCATTTCACTTCCCCGAAATCGCCTGAATCCCGCGCTCGCACGCTCGGCGGGAGAGAGAAAGGAACCCAAACCCTCTCTACCGCTCAAACTCCACCGCCTTCGCAAATGTGCCAACACCAACAAGTGATCACCACCTTGTGCACGTGTGTTAGCATTTTCACAAACATTTTCTTCGAAGGAATTAGGCACTCAACTTGCCTCGCCACTCGATCCTAACACGTATGCAAAGTTAGATCGCTCAAGTGGCACTAGATGACCGATATGCAAACAAGTTTGCCCCTCTTAATAGTACGGCCATCTATCCTAAACCCGGTCATAAACTTCTCTACACACCTATGACCGGTGAAATGGAAATGCCCTAGGTTATACCTTTGCCTTGCGCATTCCACTCCATCTCCTCCGACATTGATGCAACACATGCACCAACCATATCACAAATGATATGATCCACTTCATATCATCATGTGACCTTGGTCCATCGATCTTGACCTCACTTGCTCTTCACCGTTGCGTCGGTCCATCGGCGCCAAGTCTTGCTCAAGCTTCACCGCCTCACGGTCCATCGCTCCAAAGCCTCCGACTTGCCCTTCACACTTGCAACTGGTTCGTCGAGCCAAGCCTCATCTTGATCTTTGTCACCTTGGTCACATGACTCCATGTCATGTCTCATATGCAATGAGCTCCTTCATAACACAATCATCTGTGGACTAATTCCCTGTGTATCTCACATAAACACAATTAGTCCACCTAAGGTTGTCACTCAATTACCAAAACCAAACAAGGACCTTTCAATCTCCCCCTTTTTGGTAATTGATGACAACTCTACAAAGATATGGAAATTAAGTTCTTTTGGACTTTATGCCACTTATCCAACATTTAAGCTCTATGTCAAGATTTGGATAAGCACCATAAAACCCGACTTGGTAGTGATAACTCCCCCTACATATGTGCTCAAATGGTTTGGTTTCAAGCTTGCACATATGCCTAAATATGAAATTTGTGGGAGGATTAGCACTACTAAGTGATGCTAAGGTGTATAGAATAAACCTTTGTAGTTCGATACCATTTGATAGCTCGATACCATTTGAAAATCATAAGTTTGCCATCATCCTTAGCATCATGAGTAGCTAGACATCAAAAACACTAGAAACCCCGTGAGATCAACATTATAAGTACGGTTCTAGTTTTTCATGATAAACACAAGTCTAGCTATCATCCTATGCATGCTAGTTATCATATCATCATTCAAGTTCTATAACTAGCATACACCACACAAGCATGCATGTTAAATAAAACTTATGCAATGCTAGCAAGCACATGAATATGCACAAGTCAAATGCAACCAATCAATGTTCATGAGCTTGCTCCCCCTACTTGTGTGCTTCTCTTGTCCAAGAGTTTTGATCCTTCTCTTTTCTTCATTGTTGCTCCCTCTTTGTCCATTTCCATGTCCAAACCCCATCTTCTCATGATGTCCCCAAACCCTAAACCCCTCTCTTGGTGCATTGACATATCTTTGTTCCAACTTCTCCCCCTTTGTCACCAATTTCCATAAAAGGTGTATTTCTCATTGATACAAAGGCTTGCATTGGGGTAGATGGTTGAGACTTGAATATTGCGTTGTTGATGGACATCACCGCACATGTTGGAATGACATCACTTGTATGTTGCTCTTGAGATACCACTTAGGATCTTTGACCTTGATACCATTAGGTGGGGCTCCTCCCCCTATGTCATAGCATGGGTCATTCACTTGATAATCTTGAGCTCTTGTGTGTGAGGGAACTTTCTTCATTTGATGATCACTTAAAATTGAGGATCACTTGTGGAACCACCGTCTTGTATAAATGATATCATGTGTAGAAATACCACGAATAAGTGTGTGATACCAATTTGAAGAATCCTCTATCATGGAACCACTTGTAGGATTTTGTCAATATGATCTTTTCTTGAACATTTGCTATCTTTATGAGTACCACTTGTAGGATATCACTTGTAAATCATGATCTAGACACCACTTGTAAATACCAATTGAAGAAATATTTTGAGTCTAGATACCATTTAAAACACCCTAGATATCTATTTGCATTGTTGTCTGTGCTTGTACCCATATCATTGTCATGAGCTTCTAGTATGACTTGAACTAAGTTGATTTGCCTAAGATTCTAAGTCCGGTTTGATCCAATGACAAGCTTCTTCACTCCTCATACTAAGGGTTATCTTGCCAATGTTGTACTTGTCACTTGTTAGCAATCTAAACTAGATCAAGTACTTAGGTTTACTAGCTCATGAACAAATTCATACACATACCACTAGATCATTTAAACAATTCAAGCAATAGTGGTAGGCTATGAACTTAAACATTTCATTTGTTATGCATGATCCTAGTAAGCATGTACTATATGCACTAATCGCATACTAGTAAGGGATGAAATGATCATGCATATTACAATGATACCTTTGTTATATTGGAGTAGAGGATAGTCACATAGATTCTAATTCATTACTCCAATAGCAATGTGAAGTCCAATTTATAAGCTTGGTGAAGACCAATCATTATAGAGAAATCCATTCTTCACCCATATGAAATGAGAACCACTAATAATCAAGTGCATTATCTCTTGTTGTGGTTGGCTTGATTTTTCTCTTTGATCAATGCTTGCATGAGAGAAGTACTTATGATACCAATTTTATAACCATGACTAGCTCTCTTTTGGATGTTGCTTGCTTTTCTTGATCAACCCTATTGATTGCTTCAATTAAGCATCTCAAATGTCCCTTGAATTCATCACTTCCATGTTAGCCTTCCAAGCCGGTGCTCGGTTTACCCACCCATGGGCGGCAAGCCCCCTCAGCAGGGAGAAGTGACCTCTCTCCAACGAACCATCCTTGACACTTACTTGAATTGCCTTTGATTGATTGATCTATGGACTTAACTTTATGAGTAACCTTGAATTATTCTTTAAGTCCTTTTCTTTCTACCAAATGATCTCCAATTATTACTAGAACTTGAACCTCATCTTCATCTTGAGTTTGATCTTCATTTTCAAATTTGAGTACCAAATTTGTACACTAAGTACATTCCAAAATCAATGCCCTTGTACTCATTTCTTGTCATGCTTCTAGATCAATTCAAAACCAAACTTAGGTGCCTCAGACACTTATAAATATGTTTCCAACTTGAGGACCTTTCAATCCAATAATTGTCACATTTCTGGCAGATTCTGTACCCTTCAAGGAATAATTCATATCTCCCAATATATAGATCCAAATGCCATAAAATTTGGTGGAGATGTGATTCACTAAGTCATCTAGCAGCTGTAAAAATTTGAGATTCATTTGACATATATGTTGCTACCAGATTTCAAATCTTCCACCACTGCTACATGCTGAAAACTGCTGCACTATAGCTGACAAGATGTACTCCAAAGCCGAAGCATCTCTTATCCAATTCTCATGAAATTTGTACAGCATCTTATAACATAAGTCTAGAGCATGTACACCAAAATTCATGCCAATCCAAGTAGATTTGATCATCCAAACTCAGACTTGATCACTGCTAGCTCAGATTTTCAACTTTGGACAGATTTCAATACATTGAGCAATACTTCATCAAATATGAATCAAACTTGAAACTAACTTGTTTGAATACTTTCACAAGACATATATCCATTCAATTCACTTACTAAATGTCATCTCATGAATTTATCCAACACAAATCAATCCAAATTTGATTGCTAGGCATTTAATCCATTCAATCATCTTATAGCAAGCAACATTGCATATATATCCAATTCAATCAACTCATATGCACCCAAGTGAAATGATCAACAAGAGATATACCTTGGTTAGCTCATGATCATCCAATAGCAAGCTTTCAACTTGAATATTTGCAAGCCATCAAATATATCCAATAAATCACCACAATCTTTAACATTGCACTTGTATGTTGTAGCACTTGGACTTTACTTATTTTGACTTAGCATTGGGATTGGATATGCACTAAGCTTTAAAACTTGATTCAACATATGATGACCAATATGAATCCAAATGAATCAAGCCTCCAATGCCGATGGTACCTACAAACAATCATCCACTTTTTGATGGTACCCAAACAAGTTTGGGTCCTCTCAAGTTAGGAGCAACATACTTAGGCAAAGCCTTAGTATGGGTAGCGGGATGTTTTGCAATAGCAACAATAGAGGTACCATTTACATCCTTTCTAAGCATATTAGTATCATCAATTGAACTAGGCTTAGAATTATTACCTAGGGGACATGAATGAGCCATGTGTCCCCTTTCCCGGCATGAATAGCATCTTCTCTTTGATTGAGCCTTTTCTTCATTGCTCATGTGATGCTTTTCATTGCCTTGCCTCTCATGAGTTACTTGAGCCAAATTTCTTTTCTCAATTTGATTCTTGCTCATCATCTTGATATCTTGGATTTGCATTGGATGCCTTCCTCTTCCACCCCTTCTTGTTTTCTTCTTCATGATCATCAAGTCACCAACATCTTCATCATTGATCTTTACTTGAGCTTGGGGTATCTTCTTTTCATCTTGTGGCCTCATCTTTGGCTTCTTGGTTGGGCAAGACTTGGCAAGGTGACCCATCTCATGGCATTTAAAGCACACGAAATGAGATAGCTTCTTTTGTTCTTGCTTTTTCAATTTCTTGCCCTTGTTCTTGTTGAAGCCAATGCCACTCTTATCACCATAGCTTCTTTGAGTCTTTATCATGTGCTCAAAGGTGACTTTTGAGTTGTAGCACCTCTCTAACTTGTTGCTCAATTTCTTTACTTCACTTTTGAGCTCATTGTTCTCCTTCAAAATGTTAGTCTCACAAGACGTAGAAGTAGAACAAGCATATATATGTGAAGAACATGGCATATCTAATAAGTCATCACAAGAGGTGGATACATGCTTTCTCCCTACATCACATGGGTTAGTCACATTTTGCAATTGATCATTTGATCCATGTGATGAGCTCTCATTATTTTTAATTTTCTTTAAAAACATCTTAATGAGAGAAGCATGTTTTTCTAACAATTCCTCATGAGATGCAAGTACTTTCTCATGAGTCAACATTAGCTTCTCATGTGAAGATTTAAGATCATCAAGTAAGCTCTTATGTTCTTCATATGAGTTCTTTAGAAAAGAGTTTTCATTTTCTAATTTCATGGTTTTAGTTTTCTCATTTTCTAAAGACATGTTCATGCTAGCAAGTCTACTAACAAGCTCATCATATGAATCAACATGATCAATCACATTATCATTTGATACCTTTGTGTCACCTAGTGACATGAAGCAATGTGATGTAGTGGATGGGCTTGTAGTAGCATCATCAAGGCCCGAGCATGAACCAACGTTGTCACCATCAAGTGTGCTTGGGGTAGAAACATCACTTGCAACACTTGATGCATCATCACCATTCTTGTCAAGTGAACTTGTGGTAGATTGATTATCATCATCACTTGACCATGAGGTGGAGCAATCCTCCACAACCATCGTGTTGTGGTCATGCTCAACATCATCATGTGCAACCTCCTTGGGCTTGACATCATCGTCATCATCGGTGATAGCTCCATACTTTTCATTGAGATAGGCCCATATCTCATGAGCGGATTTGAGGTCCATGATCTTACCAAAGATGCTATCATCCAAAGATCTATACATGATGTTAGTAGCTTGGATGTCAAGATCTAGGCATTTCTCTTGTGCTTGAGTTAGATTATCTTCATCCAACATATGAGAAAAGCCTACATCTACCATCCACCACATTTGAGGGCAAATAAACTTAAAATTGCATATCATCCAATTTTTCCACCGTGCAAAGTGTGTGCCATCAAACATGTGAGGACAATCAACATCTAGTCCATATTCCGCCATCCTCTCGGGTCGGTGAAGACCACAAATGAGAGACCGGGCTCCGATACCAATTGTAGGGTCGAGATGGCGGACTAGAGGGGGGGGTGAATAGTCCTTTCTAAAAATAATCGCGTCTGCAAACCGAAACAAATGCGGAATTAAAACTATCGGTCTAGCCAAGACTACACCCCTCTATCTAAGTTCACAAGCACCTCACAAAGATCCTAATTATATCACTAAGGTGCTTTCCTTAGCAAGAGCTCTCCTAAACAATTTTATAGCAAGGTCACACAAACCTATGCACTAGTACTTTAGCAAAGCCGGGGAGCTCCTACACAATTCTAGTAAGCAAAAGCACGAAGCCACCTATGCTCACTAGCAAAGCTCAATAGCAAGGCAACTAATGCCAAACTAGAGAGTGCAAATTACTTAGCTACACAAACTAAGCAATATGACTAACAAGGTTACACAAACCAAATTAGCCACGCAACGGGAGCTACTTCTATGCTACACAAGCAAGAAGGTAACTAGCTAACTACACAAGGAAACTAGTTACAAGAGCAACTACACAAGCACAAGTATATGAATGTAAATACAAGCTTGTGAATCGAAAGCAAACCACCGAGAAGATGTACACAATGTTGACACGGCGGTTTTTCACCGAGGTTCACTTGGTTGCCACCAAGCTAGTCCCCGTTGTGGCGATACACCCACTTGATGGATCACGAGCTAATTGACTATCAAGAGTCAAACCCTCAGCGGGTGCCGCACATCCACTCTCAAGATGGGGATCCTCCAAGCCACGAGCTTTACTAGAGTTGCTCTTCGTGATCCCCGCGGGGTGAGCACAATCCCCCTCACAAATCCTCCTCCGGAGCCACGCACAATCTCCACGCGTGCTTCAACGGAGTCGCAAGCCACCAAGCCGTCTAGGAGGTGGCAACCTCCAAGAGTAACAAGCACCACCGGCTTGCAACACGATCACCTAGTGCCACTCGATGCAATCCTCTCGATGCAACGCACTAGAATCGCTCTCTCACTCGATCCGATGAACACTATCAAGCATGAGTGAGTTAGAGGGCTCCCAAGCACTACCACATAAGCCACCAAGGCCAAAGTGTGCTCAGCTTACCGGCCAAGGCCGGCCACAAGGTCTATTTATAACCCCACAGTCAAATAGAGCCGTTACCCCACGTGACCGTTTTTCCGCGGGAGCACCGGACGCGCCGGTGATAACTCACCGGACGCGCTCAACCGCGTCCGGTGCCCCTCCGACACCCGCGTGTCCTCCGAATTTCAAATTCGTCCGTTAGATCCTCCAACGGTCACTGCGTGCCAACGGTCAAACGACCCACCGGACGCGCTGCTGCGAACCACCGGACGCGCCGGTGCGCACAGCACCCGCGCCCGCGAAGCAACCACCGGACGCGCTCCTCGCAACCACCGGACGCCACAGTAACCGCGTCCGGTGCGAGTCCAGTAAGCACCCTGGACCACCGGACGCGTCCGATGGTGTGTCACCGGACGCGCACCGCGTCCGAAGACAACGTGACTCACTGTTCGCCAGACCGGACGCGCCGGTACCGTAGGTCACCGGACGCGCCGGTGCCAAACCCTAGCTCGCGCGCCTGACGCCCGCGCTGCACTGACCGGACGCGCTGGTCCACAGTGACCGCGTCCGGTGCAGCGTCCGGTGCAGCGTCCGGTGCTGCGTCCGGTGCTGCGTCCGGTCACCTCTGTGACCGCGTTCGCCTCCGTTTCTTTTCCGACTTCCGGCGTAGTGGAAAATAGGCATTTCACTTCCCCGAAATCGCCTGAATCCCGCGCTCGCACGCTCGGCGGGAGAGAGAAAGGAACCCAAACCCTCTCTACCGCTCAAACTCCACCGCCTTCGCAAATGTGCCAACACCAACAAGTGATCACCACCTTGTGCACGTGTGTTAGCATTTTCACAAACATTTTCTTCGAAGGAATTAGGCACTCAACTTGCCTCGCCACTCGATCCTAACACGTATGCAAAGTTAGATCGCTCAAGTGGCACTAGATGACCGATATGCAAACAAGTTTGCCCCTCTTAATAGTACGGCCATCTATCCTAAACCCGGTCATAAACTTCTCTACACACCTATGACCGGTGAAATGGAAATGCCCTAGGTTATACCTTTGCCTTGCGCATTCCACTCCATCTCCTCCGACATTGATGCAACACATGCACCAACCATATCACAAATGATATGATCCACTTCATATCATCATGTGACCTTGGTCCATCGATCTTGACCTCACTTGCTCTTCACCGTTGCGTCGGTCCATCGGCGCCAAGTCTTGCTCAAGCTTCACCGCCTCACGGTCCATCGCTCCAAAGCCTCCGACTTGCCCTTCACACTTGCAACTGGTTCGTCGAGCCAAGCCTCATCTTGATCTTTGTCACCTTGGTCACATGACTCCATGTCATGTCTCATATGCAATGAGCTCCTTCATAACACAATCATCTGTGGACTAATTCCCTGTGTATCTCACATAAACACAATTAGTCCACCTAAGGTTGTCACTCAATTACCAAAACCAAACAAGGACCTTTCAGTGTTGTGCCACGAGGTGATCGACTGTTCCTGCAGCATTGTGTAGGCCAAACAAAAATGCTATCGGGGCGTTCCGGTTGAGGTATGCCGGGGAGAGGGGTTCTCCTCTGGCAAGCTGCGTCATCACATTGGCGAATGAAAAAGAGAGGTGACATAAATCCTCCAAGGACGGCTAAGGTCCCAAGAAGACAATAAGCTAGCATTCTAGCCACTCATAATCGAAGTCGAGGAGCTGATTGCTCCTGGGGGCGTGGACCTCCAGGGCATGCAGCTGCAGCCCCTCAAGGGCCTCGACCACCGCATCGAGGCTGGGGGAGCATGGAGGCTGGACGGGGGCGGGAGCCCGTGCTAGCTCTCCCTCTATGGTGACAAAGAAGTCCAGACTCCCAAAACGCACATGTGCGCCCGAGGTCCAGCTCACGTAGTGGCTAGCCATCCATGGCCTGGATATGGACATCGAAATGCGCAAAATCCCCTACCTAGCATGCAACTATCGGTGTTTCGAACCGCCAACTAGTAAATTTGTACTTGCGCGTTTGGCTCGGATGGTGTGCTCAGAGGACACAAGCGATTATACTGGTTCAGGATGAATATCCCTACGTCCAGTGAGGTACTGCTCATGTTACCGACACTAAGTTTGTAGTAGGGGTTACAAACGGGTGAGAAAGGAAAATGATCCCAAGTCTCTGAGGTGTGGAGTTGAATGGAGTTGAGTTGCGTTTGAATGGCTTCCACCAGCCTTCCATGGAGTTCCCTACTTCCCCTTTTATAGATCAAGGGGAAGGCATGGGGTACACGAGAGAGAGAAAAGGCAGAGAGGAAGAGGGCCCCGGGGCCGTGTCTTCCTTCTTCTCTCGTAGGCGGGTCCCGCTGTCTTGTAGATGATGACGGAAGCGGCTCCATATCGCGACCCTATTCATCACTAGCGCTACACGCGAGCGTTGTCAGCCGATCGTGGCATCCCATTCCGTCTTGGCGCACGGTATGTTCAATAGGTTCCCTTGACGGGAGCCATACGGGGATGAGGCAGCACAGTTCTGGTCCACTAGGTACTATTGACGATGTGCGCACTCAGGTATGGCCCGTCGTGGCCACGGGTCATGTCGAGACATGCCTGCTTCTTTCCTGAAGTCAGGAGCGTGGTCCTGGGCCCGTGCTGTCACGCCCGTAGTGCTTGGATATGGTGCCTACCCTCGCGGGGGCCTGCACTCCTGTCCGAGGCCGGATGCGCTTTCTGGGATCAGGCGAGGCGGAGTCCTCCCTCGAGGGGTCGGGCGAGACGGGGCTCGCGCACCTAGGGCCGGGCGAGACGGAGCTTGTGCCCCTGGGGTCGGGGGAGACGGGGTTCGCGCCCCTGGGGCTGGGTGAGACGGAGCCCGCACCCCTGGGTCGAGCAAGATGGGGCCTGCGTCCCTGGGGTCAGGCGAATCGGAACCTTCCTCGGAAGGTCGGATGAGGTCATGGTTATGCCCTTGATCGTTTGAGTGAGTCAATGTTGATGACCATTAGTTCCCCTTCTCCAGGTACCCTAATATTCATACCCGACAAGTGCTCAAGAAACAAAGAAGGTAACGAAAAAAATAAGAGGACAGCAACTATGAAAGAGAATATACCCATGAAGCAATTAAAGGAAAGTATTTTGACTTCGCCCCGATGGATAACCATGGCGAATTCTTGCTTGAAAACTTGCTGAACTGCCACCAAAGTTGGTTGGATGCCTTCAAAAATGAATTTATTTCTCACTGTCCAAATGCTCCAACAGAAGAGGACGACAATTTCCATGAAAAAAGGAACATGACGTTGCTGCTGAAAGTTTTCAAAAACATCAGAAATCTGATTTCATGTGTTAGGACACTTAACCTGCAGAAAGAGCCAGCAAGAAATAGCAAATGGACATTGCAAGAAAAGATGCTCCAGAGTCTCTTCATGATCCAGCGCACATAGGACGCAATTGTAAGAGGGTAAAGGCATATGTCGGTGCTGAAGGATGTTCCTGGTACTCAAACGATCCTTTAACGATAACCAAAAGATGAAAAGAACACCTTGTGTTTGGGATGACAAGAACTTTTCCAAAGCCACTTGAAGACCGGAGGTGTATCAATGTGACCAGATAGATGCTTATAAGCCCTCTGAGATGAGAACTGAGAAGAGCCCTAAACATATGTCCAGACATCCGGTACCTCTGAAACCGCAACTTGATCCAGGAGAAGTGTAAGCTGGGTGTGTTGCGCGAAAGCAGTGGTTGAAAGGGGTAACTAAAAGAGATGCCAGAGATTGTCTTGTGCCTTAACTTTCTGAAAGGTGACTGTACCTCTTTTCGCATAGGAGAAAAGCTCTGGGAAGTTGAGTTTAGGAGCTTGACTGTTCCAAACATCTTTCCCAGAAATTGCAGGTTCGGCCATCTTGTATGACAACCGGAGCCATTCCCTTATAAGCAAGCAGGTGCAATAAATCGCGCCACCAAAAGGAACCCTTGCGGACATGATTAGGTAGCTTGTCATGATTATAATAACATTCCCAAATAAGCTGAACCCAAAGAACATCCAATCTGTTAAAAAGCTTATGCCAATGTTTGAGAAGCAGCGCATCATTCTAGAGCTGAAGATTTAAAGCACCCAATCCTCCTTCTCACTTAGGTGTGCATACCAGTTCCCAAGCTGCCTTGGCTGGTTTACGGCTGCTAGTATCTGCACCACGCCACAGACAATGTTTGTGAAACTTGTCGATTTGTTTAATAACCGTTTTGGGTAACCTGAAGCTGCACATAAAGAAGGCCGGGAGAGCAGAAAAAACAGAGTTTGTTAACTCTAAACGGCCAGCCTGAGAAAGGAAGTTGGCAGTGCTAGCAAGTCGTCGTTCACATTTGGTGATCAGAGGCCTAAATCCTCCACTCGGGGTTTAGCCAAACCCAGCGGTAAGCCCAAATAGGTAAAAGGAAAAGAACCCGTAAAGCAACCAAATGTATTAGCCAGATGATTTAATCTCTCTTCGGACATATTGATTGGCAGCATCATGCTTTTGGCATAATTGACCCGTAAGCCAGTTGAAGTAGCAAAAGAATTCAGAAGGATTTTGAGAAAGAAAAGTTGATTGCTACATCCCTCCATGATAATTAAGGTGTCATCAACATATTGAATAATTGGACAATCTTCATTAAATTGTAAAGGAATCGAAAATGAAGGAGGCCCATGGATCTTGCTTTATTCAGAAGTGACTGAAGAAAGTGCGCTGCTAAAACGAATAGAAGGGGATAGAACGGGTCCCCTTGTCTTACACCCCGATGGCAAATGAAAAGTCTTACCGAGCACACCATTTAGCAAAATTGCCGAAGTACCAGAGGAAAAGATGTTTTGCATCCACTGTAACCATGTGCTTCCAAAGCCCTTATAGCTTGCATAAGTTGGATCATGCCCCCCGCTCCACAAGCACTTGCATTTCCTGACTGAACACATTGCCATCCAGTGTCTTAGCATCTTTGCTACTCTCTGCACAATGTCCTCTCTCCCGACTAAGTTGCTCCCTCAAAGAAAAGTTTATTTTGCATTTTCCATAAAACACCACATAACTATAGAGCTTATAATATACTCCCTCCATTCCAAATTACAAGACATTCCAAGAATCTTGAAGAGTCAAAACATCTTTAAGTTTGACTAAAATTATAGAGAAAATTACAAAAATTTATAACATCAAATAGGTATACTATGAAAATATAATTAATGAAGAATCTAATGATACTTAATTGGTATCATAAATATTATTATCTTATTATATAAATTTGGTCAAACTTGAGATCCTTTGACTCTCCAAGATTCTTGGAATGTCTTGTAATTTGGGATGGAGGGAGTATTAACAAGACAATTTTTCTTACTACTTAACCAAAAGCAGGCCAAAGATCAACACAAGAACTAAAAAAAGTTGACAAATAGATTCGAACTCATTACAGAATAAGAAAGAAAGGTCATTCACTTCTCTTCGTTTTGCTAAGTTGTCTCTAGATTCTAGTTAAGAGCTTTTAGCTAAAGGCCAAAAACCACTTGCACTGTCAGTGGGACCAGGAGCTTCCAGACTGCATGTACATAAACAGGCATTACACCTCTTTGGGTGATAACCTGTCACTATTCTACTGAGAATCGGATGATTGGAACCTGGAACGAAGAACTCAGATAGAGGAATAGGAAGACAGGTAGAACAGAGAAGGTTCAGGACAGGTTCAGAGTTTTATTCTTCAGAGAAACGTTCAATGCCGACTCTTACAGACCTCTGGCGTGACGTTTATACCCGCCAGACACCACACGCCACCGGTGCCGTTCTAACTGACTCAACGCCACACACATGCGACAGCTGTCAACTACCCCCACCAAAACGGGTCATGCATGCCGTTTCCATCCGTGTCGGACCAGCTACAGAGCCGCGCCTTGCCTTCTGCTTAACTGTCCTGACATAACCGCATATAGAGATTGGATCTTATATCAACCATTTGAACTTAAACTCCAAACAATTTTTTTATGAGACCCACTAGAGATGCAGACACTCATATACACACCCTATCTATATGAGCACTTCCGAAGGACTGAGTTGGATCAGCAAATCTTAAGATTGACGAAGTCACTATAGGCACGTCACTGTCGACAAGTACGTCGATTATCACTAAAAAAGACAGGTACGTCGATTATCACTAAAAAATAGCACTGTTAAATCCTGGAATGAATGAATCCAGGAAAAGCGAGTACTTAAATTTGGATGGGCATGTTCCAGTTCCACCATAAATAACCCAACCAGCTGAGCAATACTCAGTTCACAAACTCCAAACAACTTGATCTCCATCTTCGGAAGAATCAATGTTTTTAGCAATACTCTGTCAATTTCATACCACATATTCATAAGACGTTGGGACACATTTTTCCTAAAAGTTAATATGAGATTCTCTCCATCCCAAGCCTCATATATAGGTCAGCGTTGTTACTATCAGTCTGAAATATGAAATAGAAAGATGGAATGGACACCTTGTCTGGTATAACCACTAGCGGTCTAAGGACAAGGATAACTATGCTCTCGATCATGTGAGTCAAGGTGCCTGTGATGGAACGCAACGTTAGTCGTCGCTTTGATTTTTGTCATGACCAGCTCGCTACGGTCATTGAAAGACAAAAGTAGGATGGCAATTGATATGGACATTTCTATCTATAAATAAACAACTGCTCTCTCCGTTCCACAACGTTGATCGTCGCTTAGATTTTTGTCATGACCAAGCTCGCTACAGTCGATGAAGGACAATGCTAGGAACGCAATTGATTTGGACATACCTATGTTGTTATTTATAGTTCTTCGGTTCACTAGATCGGGTACTAGACAGTAGAAAAACGAGATCTTGATTTATAGAGAGACAGAGAGAAAGGGGTGATAGATAGCAAACCATCGAAAGCCGTAGTGGTCGAAGCTCCGGACGGGGTTTCGTTGACGGACGCCATCTGCGCGCCGGCAGCGACGTTCGGTGGAGAGGGAGTCGGCGCTGTGGCGTCCTCGGCGACGGCGTGTGTGTCGGGGTGACGTTGCCGGCGTCGGTGGTGCTTCCCGTCGCTGGCAGTGCCCCTTCTCAAGATCGGGTCTAGGGTTAGGATATCGGTGGGGTGACTGGCGGCGCGGCTAACCTCGTACCGCGAGCCCCGGCCCTCACCTTCCTTTATAGCGCTGTGCGACGGGGGCCCACCAACCATGTAGGGTTGGGCGCCCCCGATCAGGGCACGAGAACAAGGCCCATTTAGGCCGTTGGGCCTAACTAGATGGGAGATCAATCCTAACATTCTTCCCCTTGATCTCTCGTATATTCTTCGTTCTTTAATTTCATACTCAAAACTTTTGATTCATATCTTTCTTGCTTCTATCCTATTCCATTACAGATTAGTGCATTGAACTGTCTCATCATCACAGCAATTAGTGCCGTTAGACTAACAACCACAACACATTTCTCCGTTTTGGAATGAAACTTTCTTCTAGGCCCTTCATATGTTCGGGAATCATAGGCTTTCCCTTAAACCCATGCCGGCTACGTGTTCTCTGAACACATTGGGTGGTAAGCCCTTTATGAGCGGATCCGTGAGCATTTTCTCTGTACTTATATGTTCAAGATTTACTATATGATCCCAAACTTTATCTTTCACAACATAGTACTTTATGTCAATGTGTTTGGCATCACCACTTGATCTATTATTATGAGCATACTATACCGCTGGGTTGTTATCACAATACAACCTCAGGGGTTCATTGATATTATCAATCACTTTCAATCCGGGTATGAATTTCTTTAGCCAATTCACCTGCCCCGTTGCCTCATAGCATGCTACAAACTCAGCATACATTGTCGAGGATGTAGTTACGGTTTGTTTGGAGCTTTTCCACGATATAGCCCCTCCTGCGAGAGTAAATATATATCCTGACGTGGATTTTCTTTCTTCTCCCGCATAATCAGAATCTGAATACCCCTCTATCTGCAGGGAATCAGATCTTCTATACGTTAGCATGAGGCCTTTCGTACCCTGCAAATAACGCATGACTTTCTTCACTAATTTCCAATGTTCTATTCCTAGATTCTTTTGATATCTGCCAAGTAACCCGGTAACAAAAGCTAAGTCAGGGCGTGTACACACTTGAGCATATTGTAAATTTCCAACTGCTGAAGCATACGGTACCGCTTTCATTCGATTAATCTCATATTCGTTCTTGGGACACTGATGTTCCCCAAATCTATCGCCCTTGACTATAGGAGCAGGTGAAGGACTGCACGCATACATACTAAATTTCTTCAGAATCTTTTCTATGTATGCCTTTTACGATAATCCTAGAACCCCCTTTCTTCTGTCTCGGTGAATCTCTATTCCCAAAACGAACGAGGTCTCACCGAGATCTTTCATATCAAAGTTTGAGGACAAGAATTTCTTCGTTTCCATTAGTAGATTGACATCACTGCTAGCAAGCAGAATATCATCCACATACAAAATCAGGAATATATACTTTTCATTCTTGAATTTTGCGTAAACGCAATTGTCCTCAACATTTTTCTTAAACCCAAAACCTTTTATTGTTCTATCAAATTTCAAATACCACTGTCTTGAGGCTTGTTTCAATCCATAGATTGATTTCTTTAGGTGGCATCCCATATTTTCTTTTCCTTTTACAACAAAACCTTTCGGTTGTGCCATATAAACATTTTCTTCCAAATTCCCGTTAAGGAACACCATCCTTACATCCATTTGATGTAACTCCAAATCATAATGGGCTACAAGTGCTATTATAATTCTAAAGGAATCTTTACATGAGACTGGAGAAAACGTCTCATTGTAATCAATCCCTTCTCTTTGCGTAAAGCCTTTCGCCACAAGTCGCGCTTTAAATCTTTCTACATTCCCTTGGGAGTCATATTTTGTTTTGTAGATCCATTTACAACCTACTGTTTTGGCTCCTTTAGGAATAATTTCCAAGTCCCAAACTTTGTTGGTACTCATTGATTTCATTTCATCTTCCATGGCCTTAAGCCACTTTGATGAGTGATCGCTTCTCATGGCTTCTTCAAATGAGGTGGGATCATCCCCATCTGAAATTCTTCTGTTTCATAAACTTCATAGTCATTAGAAATTGCTGACCTCCTTGTTCTTTGAGACCTTCTAGGGGCCTCTGGCACTTGTTCCTCATTGGGCTGTTGTTGTTCTTCCTCATGTGCGACATTTGGTTCTATAGGTTCCTCAAGGACAGGCTCCTCAAAGATAGGTTCCTCATGTTCATTCATTGTCACCACGGAAGAACTTGCAACAGGTGTTGGCACTATAGTGTCTTGCACTGTCGGCGCAACAGCAACAGGTAGTGTAAAGAATGGTTCTTCAACCATCGGAGTGGGTACATGTACCCGCTTCTCTTGTAGCTTATTTCTCGTGCTACCATGCTCCCCCTGATCATGTTATCCTCCAAGAGCATAACGTGTCTTGTTTCTACAATCTTCGTATGTCTGTCAGGACAACAGAAGCGATATCCTTTCGATCTTTCTAGATAGCCAATAAAATGGCAGCTGACTGTCTTGGAGTCTAACTTTCCTATGTTTGGGTTAAACACTTTTGCCTCAGCCGGACAGCCCTACACACGCAAATGGTTAAGTGAGGGTTCTCTTCCTGTCCATAATTCATACAGTGTTTTAGACACCGATTTGCTTGGTACTCGATTAAGTATGTGAATGGCGGTTTTCAGTGCCTCCATTCATAAACTAATCGGTAATGTGAAGTAACTTATCATTCTTCTTAACATATCCATTAAGGTACGGTTGTGTCTTTTAACCACTTCATTCTGCTGAGGCTCCCCCGGTGTGGAGTACTGAGCGACTATGCCATTCTCCTGTAGAAACTTTGCAAACGGTCCAGGAATTTGGCCATATGGGGTATGTCGCCCATAGTACTCTCCACCTCGATCTGATCATACTATCTTTATTTTCTTTATTGCACTGATTTTCAACTTCAGCTTTAAATATTTTGAATTTATCCAATGCTTCCGATCATTCTTTAATTGGATAAATATAGCCATAACGAGAGTAGTCGTCTGTGAATGTTATAAACGAATCATAACCATCCACACATTTCATAGAAAATGGACCACATATATCAGTGTGGATTATTTCTAAAGTTCCTGCGCTTCGTTTGGCATTTTTCTTAATTTTCTTGACATACTTTCCTTTGATGCAATCAACGCATTGTTCTAAATCTGAAAATTCTAAGTGCGGAAGAATTGATTCTTTAATCAGCCGTTCTATTCTCCCCCTCGAAATATGGCCTAAGCGGCAGTGCCATAATTTCGAAGAGGCATCATCAATTCGCTTCCGCTTCTTAGTTACATTCGCAGATGGGGAATCATTCATATTCTCATCGAATACATTGTTCGCATTCTGATCAAGAGATAATAAATAAAGCTTGTCTTGTCGGAAGGCAAGACCAACACATTCATTATCAACAAGTATCTTACATTTGCCATTATCAAAATGGCAATTAATTCCATCATCATCAAGTTTCGAAACACTTATTAAATTTCTATGCAAGGAGGGAACATAAAGTACTTCTTTAAGTCTAAGTACAAAGCCATTATTCAATTCTAAAGATAAATCTCCAATAGCTTCAATATTGGCTTGCATTTCATTTGCAACTTTAATCGTTCTTTCTCCTCTTTGCAAGGTTCTCGTCCCACTTAACCCCTGTAAAGAATTTGCAACATGAGTAGTTGCTCCTGAATCAACCCACCAAGTGGATTTAGTATAACACAAATACAGGGATTCATCTGCAAATATAATAAATTCATCACCTCTCTTTAGTAGAGATTTCAGGAAGTCTGGACAGTCTCTCTTGTAGTGTCCCTTCTTGAAGCAGTGCTTGCATTGATCTTTTTCAGCTTCACCATAGGAGTTGTTCTGCTAATTTTCAGAGTCCTGGGGTTTCTTTCCCTGTGAATTTGAGGAAGAGGCCTTATCCCATTTGGGTTTTCCTTGTGGTTTAAAATTCTTGCCATTAAAGTTCTTTCTTTTGTTATCCTTCACAAAATGAGCGGATTCACCCTGTGAGGACTTAATCCTCTCCTCTTCTTGAGCACACATTGAAATAAGTCTTTCTATGCCCCATCTTTCAGGCTGCATATTATAGTTCACAATGAAGGTATCATATTCTTTTGGCAAAGAAGCAAAAATTAAATGAATCAGGAAATCATCTTCCTTTAAATTCATTTCCTTCAGCTTAGATGTCGTAGTGTTCATCTTCAAAATGTGCTCTCTTATGCTACCACTTGTGTATTTTTCATTCACAAGATTCTTTATCAGTGAACTTGCTGTGGCCTTGGTAGACCTAGTATACTGACTCTTGATTTTATCAAGATATTCTTTGGCAGTAGCACATTCAGGGATTGAGCCCCTTATCTGTTCTTCTATGGTGGCCTTGGCTACCAACAGGCACTTGCGGTTGGAGAGAGTCCATTGTCTATGTTCAAGATCATATTTCATTTTTATCTCAGCATGATCACGCTTTCTAGTAGCGAAATCAGCGTCAGATTCATTTTCGTCTTTCACCGGGTCCTCTGGTTCAATGAGACATGGTGAGATGATGGCAAAATCGACCTCTCCCAACGCAAGTTCCAGTTCATATTTCTCCCGCCACACACGGTAATTGCTCCCGTTGAGTGTCGGGATGTTCGCGATGTTCACAATACATTTGCCTCCTGAAACCACACCAGAGTTAGTGAGAAACATTTATACATAAAATCGTATGCTTTAACTCAACGTTGGTCAACTTAAAACATATAATTCATCCATGCAAACATTTTACATCACCGTTGGGCAGAAGTAAAATTAATGCACAATTTCTCATGGATCAAAATTATAACATTGTTATTAACAATGTTAGTCAGAAAATAACAACATCACAATCTCATCAAAATATCAGAAATTCATCATTTCTCTTAGAGTTAAATTATCCCGTTGGTTCAAATTTAATCAAAGAGAACAATAATTATCATGCACAGAGGAAACATTAACGATCTTTTATATTATTATTATTTTCCAGAAGCACTAAAAAATTCACTATTTTCTGAGCAAAATGTCGTTGGACAAAATTGCACGGAAAATTCATATCAAAATTCTATTCAAATTCATCAAATATTCATCAAATACATATCAGAAATTGCTTCTGGAAAATAAAATAAAAAAATGAAATTTTCATCTTCTTTACAATCTCGGCCCGTAGGCCCATCTCGCTTCGCGGCCCATTGCAGCACACTGCCGTGCCCAGGCTGCAACCTGGGCCTGGGCCAGCATTCTCTCCGCCCGCCTGGGCTGATTTCAGCCCGATCTGCCATCCGCCGTTCATCGCGATCCGACGGTCAGGAGCGAATCTCGGGGCATCAAAACCGCAGGGCGACCGGCTTCCCCAACAACCCTAGGTCATTCTTATTTTCGTTCTCTCCCTCTCCATTCTCAGCGCCGCTCCAAGCAAGAGCCGAGTCCGCCCATGGCGGACGAAGGAGATGAAGACGGTGGCGCCGTTGCTGATCCCCTCGCCGGTGCGCGAGCTCACCCTAGGCAGAGCTCGCCGCCGTCGAGCGGACTAGCAGATGGCGCCCTTCGCTCACGCACGCACCGTGACAAGGCACCGGCGAGCGGTGGCTCTGTTCTTCACGACGAGGCGA
Organism: Saccharum hybrid cultivar R570; assembly: GCA_038087645.1. Lineage (NCBI taxonomy): Eukaryota > Viridiplantae > Streptophyta > Magnoliopsida > Poales > Poaceae > Saccharum > Saccharum hybrid cultivar. The sequence continues at coordinate 48,295,540 of JAQSUU010000307.1, read as the reverse complement.
AGACGACGACGCCTAGGTAAGCTCACGCCGCATCTTGCCTTGTTCTTTATTCTTTGACCCTTCTAGGGTTTGGATTAGGGTTAGGGTTCATGATTTCTTTCCCGATCCGCAGCGGATCGGATGAGTTCTTGGTTCTTCCTTTAGATTTTCCTTTCACATCTCTTTCCCAAACACTAGATCCACGGGTCCGGGTAAAAAGTATCCTTCGGTTGCTTTTCCTTGTTATCCGGTTAGGGTTAGGGTTCCTCACTTGTTCTTTTACCGAATCGATTTCCGATTTCGGCTGTGATTTCTTTCTACCCGATCTGGATTAGGGTTTCTACTCAAGTTTTCCAGTACTTGTTCTTTGCCGATCCAAAATCGGTTCGCCCCGATCTAGGTTTTCTTCTAAGGAACCCGCTCCGATACCATTGTTGTTATTCATAGTTCTTCGGTTCACTAGATCAGGTACTAGACAGTAGAAAAACGAGATCTTGATTTACAGAGAGACAAAGAGAAAGGGGTGATAGATAGCAAACCATCGAAAGCCATAGTGGTCGAAGCTCCGGACGGGGTTTCGTTGACGGACGCCATCTGCGCGCCGGCAGCGACGTTCGGTGGAGAGGGAGTCGGCGATGTGGCGTCCTCGGCGACGGCGTGTGTGTCGGGGTGACGTTGCCGACGTCGGTGGTGCTTCCCATCGCTGGCAGCGCCCCTTCTCAAGATCGGGTCTAGGGTTAGGATGTCGGTGGGGTGACTGGCGGCGCGGCTAACCTCGTACCGCGAGCCCCGGCCCCCACCTTCCTTTATAGCGCTGTGCGACGGGGGCCCACCAACCATGTAGGGTTGGGCGCCCCTGATCAGGGCGCAAGAACAAGGACCATTTAGGCCGTTGGGCCTAACTAGATGGGAGATCAATCCTAACAACCTACACCTGCTCTCTCGGTTCCCAATTATTTAAAATATAAGTATATATTAATATCTTCTTAGCAAAAAACAGACGGGGCATTTATGGCCTCATTTGGGTTCACGGGATCGGAATCACGGGTCATTGCAGTTGCAAGAACAGACGGAAGTGGTGAAGCTCTAGTTAGGCTAACTGAAACAATCTTACATAGAACCAAGTGCCTTAATTGTTTACAGCTAATAGAATATTGTTTATATACTCACAGCTGCTTGTCCTGCTGATAGGATGCTTAGTGCTTCCTCTGGAATTTCCTCGCCCAGGCGCTGATAAAGTCGCCACACATGAACCTGTACCTCTGGTTAATGTGAACAAATGATGTTCTAGACAACAAATCATAGGTTTAAATATTTGCACGTACCACTATCAAATTGCTCCGGCCAAAGCAAGCCACAGAACATATGCCCATACGTGTGTCATTCAGTACTGTGTAGCTTTATGAATTTATGCTTGTACTACTAAATGACTTCTTGGGGTGATATAAACAAGATGCTAACCGGAAAGAAGTTCCATGGAATCCAAAAAGCACAGAAAAACTAACACACGATAACCGTAAAAAAAAGGAATCAAAACCGTCACAGATTTTTTCTGCTTTCCAGTGGTGAAGCTCCTTGATGATGAAAGCTCGGGATCATGCAAGCAGGTCCACAATCAGCAAAAATCTATTTACGGGTTCACGAGCAAGCCTGCTCGCATCCTAATATCCCCAGTAGCAGTCCAGCCAACAGCAATGCTTTGCGATTGGTAGGGTGTTGGAAATAAAATGAAAACAGAGCCACATGCATCACACATCCCTTATCACTTGCCAGTTTACCGGATCAGTACTCCTCATCCGCCGTATATATAATATAACTACTACTAACGACACAGTCCAGCGCCACTGCCATAACACAAGGTAAGCAACTTGCATTGTGATCACTTCTTGAGCTAGCTGACCATGTCACAAGTGCATGCACCGCACGTCGTCATGCTCACGAGCCCCGGCGTGGGGCACGTCGCCCCGGTGGCCGAGCTCGCCGCGCGACTCGCCGCACACCACGGCTTCACCTCCACGATCGTGACCTACACCAACCTCTCCTCGCCAACGAACTCTTCCGTGCTGGCCTCCCTACCGCCGGGCGTCTCCACCACCGCGCTCCCAGAGGTGCCCATCGACGACCTCCCCGCCGACGCGCACATCGTGACCCGCATCCTCATCGTCGTCCAGCGCACGCTCCCGCACCTCCGCGCGCTGCTCCGTTCCCTTCTCGACTCTCCCGCCGGCATCACGGTCTTCCTGACCGACCTGCTGTGCCCAGCAGCGCTCGCCGTAGCCCAAGACCTCGGCGTGCCGCGATACGTCTTCTACCCCTCGAGCCTCATGTCCCTGTCATCGCTGCTCTACACTCCGGAGCTCGCCAGAACCACCACCTGCGAGTTCCGGGACCTCCCAGAGCCCGTCATCATCCCGGGGTGCCTGCCGCTGCACGGAGCCGACCTCATCGAACCCCTCCAGGACCGTGCCAACCCCGTGTACGACCTCCTGGTCGACCTGTGCCTCGACTACCTCCGCGGCGACGGCTTCATCGTCCACACCTTGGACGCCATGGAGCACGAGACTCTGGAGGCGCTCAAAGATCTTTCCGACAAGGGCGTGTACCCTCCAGCCTACGCCGTCGGCCCGTTCCTCCGCCCCTACTCCGACAAGTCCGCCGAGCACCACTGCATGCGGTGGCTGGACGGGCAGCCGGACGGGTCGGTCTTGTACGTGTGTTTTGGCAGCGGCGGCACGCTGTCCAGCACGCAGACCGCGGAGCTGGCAGCCGGGCTGGAGGCGAGTGGGCAGAGGTTCCTGTGGGTTGTGCGGCTCCCCAGCGACAAGGACAGCTGCGGGGCCTACTTTGGCCCCGGGGACCATGTCGACGACCCGCTGAGCTACCTGCCGGAGGGGTTCACGGAGAGGACAAGGGACACCGGGCTTGTCGTGCCGCAGTGGGCACCGCAGGTGGAGATCCTGGAGCACCGCGCCGTGGGAGGGTTCCTGTCGCACTGCGGGTGGAACTCGTCGCTGGAGACGGTGTCCTCAGGCGTGCCGGTGCTGGCATGGCCGCTATTCGCCGAGCAGAGGATGAACGCCGTGAAGCTAGAGCACGTCGGTCTGGCGCTGCGAGTGAGCGCCCGGGAGGACGGGGTGGTGCCGCGCGAGGAGGTGGCCGCGGTGACGAGGGAGCTGATGGTGGGCGAGAAGGGCGCCATGGCGCGGAAGAAAGCGCGTCAGCTGCAGGCGGAGGCTTCGAAGGCGTCGGTACCAGGCGGGCCAGCTCACCAGGCGCTCGCTGCCGTCGTCGACATGTGGAAGTGTGCTCCTTCAAGTCCGGCCGTTGCAGCTGGTGGACTGTGATCGCCACCGTATGTTAATGCTTGGGCATGTATGTAAAAAAATGTATGTATGACATAATAATGCTTGCCAATCGTGATAGTTACATCATCGTAGCATATACGAATCTAATGGGACTATTATTGTACTATCCCCCTCCATGTCCTGAAAAAGACATGTTACTACTAGTGTGTCCTGAAAAAGACATATTACCTGTGTCTCCTGAAAGATATATAAATATTTGCTTGTGCAGCCATCCCAGGAGTTGTTTAGATTTCAAGTTTTTTCACTCTCTTCATCACATCGAATATTTACATATATATACATGGAGCATTAAATATAGGTAAAATAAATAACTAATTGCACGGTTTGTCTGTAATTTAGGAGACGAATCTTTTAAGCCTAGTTAGACCATGATTGGATAATAATTATCAAATACAAACAAAAGTACTACAGTGCGATGAAAAATTTTCACCCCATCTAAACAAGGCCCCAGTCTTAATCCGCAACCTGAAACTAGTTGTACCGCTAATTTTTTTTATTTATCCCTGAGAATGTTATTGCCTAAAATCAAATTTCGCATGTACATAGATGATTTTATACTCCCATGTGTATTTTCGTTGCAATCTTTCATGTATGTTTAGGTTGCCACACGACAATGTTATGGGACCGTTTCGTACAACTCGTTCCAAGTCTACGATAGATCAGGAAGGCTGCGCCCAAACGTCTGGCCTAAGGCCTGCGTCTGGACGCAGCTCCTGCGCCCAGTGCCCACATCGCATCTCACGTTCCCTGTCCCGTCCCATCCAGCGCAAGTGTCCGTAACCGCGCCCCGCGTCCATCCGTGTCTTGCCCGCACGGTGGAACTGCGGCCAGCGCCCATCCCGCGCTCACCTGCCGCGCATGCAGATGCGCGCCATAGAGACGTATGCCGGCCTCAGGCACCCACACGCGAATCACAACGGCGCCTCGGCAGCAGTAGTAGATAGACGGCGGCCTGATCCTGATGACACTTACAACATAAGTCTAAAAAGGGATGAGACACTTGAAACATGCGTGTGTAGCCATTGCATCATATGCAACACCAAGATCTATTTTTGAAACATCCAGATGAAACATTTACAACATATACGTATAAAACACTTGAAACATAGGCTTGCAATATATGTGTTTTGTCCTTGCAGCATATGCAACATCCGAGATCTACCTTTGTAACATTCATATGAAACACTTGAAACAAAAAGTTTGAAATGTCTGAAACACACAACGTTTGTCTACGCAGCCACGGCCTACCTGTGTGGAAACTGTGGCCAGCGGCGACCTCCTCCTAGTGGCGTTGGGGTGGTGGTGGCATGGTGCACGCCATGGCCACCGCGGGTGAGGTGGATAGGGGGCACGGCGGGGGACGCTCCATGCTGTGTGGCATGAGATTGGGGCGAGCGTGACACGGGATGGGGTGCGGCAGGGGATGGCCACAGCGGGCGAGGCGGAGTGAGGCGAGCAGACGGCGCGTTGCGGTCGCTGTGAGCAGATGGCGCAGTGGACGTGGCTGCTACAGGCTTATGGTGCGGTGGACGTGGGCGCTACGGGCAGACGGCATGGTCAAAACAGTCGCATGGTCGGTGTCGTGAGGTAGAAACCACGACAAGCATTGTTGTTCGTTGGGTGTCACTGAGTGTGGGCCTCCGGTGCCACGGATTCAAGAACACAGAGAAGACACATCGATGTATCCTGGTTCGGACTATCGGGGCCGTACATCCAGCAGTGGTAGTTTTTTGTATCTGAGAGCACGTAAATCCGTGGGTTACAATAAGAGCAATGTTTTCCTAAACGCTAAACGGTAAACAGTCGGTCACCCTTCGTTTAGCGTTTAGACCGTTTAAACGGTATTTAAACGGAGTTAAACAGCCTAAACGATTTTGTACAATAACAATAAAATATGCATATTTATGTAGGTAAAAATAAAATTTGCTTGAATCCATACATATTTACACATGTAAAAATCAAATATCTACCAAATAATCTTGTTGGAAGAAATCTAAATCTCACAACACTTCATATAATTACAATGTTAATTAGTTTCATGTTGATTGTGATAGACGTAGTCCTTTAATTCACTTAATTATGGATTAAATGATTGTTTAGCTCATTTAATCACATTTAATCTGATTTTGTTTAGACCGTTTAGACGGGATTGAACGGTTTAAACGGGTTTAAACGGCCTAACCGTTTAATTCACCGTTTAGGGCCTAAACAACGCGACTGACTTCTGTTTACCGTTTAAACGGTGTTTAAACGGACTAAACGGCCGTTTAGGCAAACAGTGAATAAGAGTGTGTAAGAGATTTAGAAGGGAATTGCTCGGTGCTATCCTAAGGCTCGTTGGTGGTGAGGTTTCTTCCCCGGCGATGGAGAAGACGGTGGGGGAGGTGCACTCGGTTGCCTCTCTCTGGGTGGCTCTGCTCTCGGTGCTGAGCTCAAAGTTGTCGCTGAGGACTCTGTATCATCTCGTTTTCGTCCTCCCCCTTTGTAGGATCCGACCTTCCCTTATAAACCATAGTAGGTCCGATACAAGGCGGTTTGGTGGGCTTAGTCTATGGTCTACATGCGCCGGAGCCTAGGAGGCTGCTGTTGTGGCGTTGATGGACCTCAGCGATGTCGTGGAGTCGAAGGAGCCTTGGGCATCGTCCGACTACTCTGTTATGATGCTCTGACCGTCAGGGCCTATCGGCTTGGACTAGCCTCCACAAGGTGAGCCTTCTGGAAGCTTCCTTGGTGGCAAAGGTGGCCGACTTGAGGGGCTAATGAGTGGGCCTGGGAGCCCTCGAGCCCCTGGAGCCGGTGGAGGGATTTGTAGCTTTGTGTCATGCCACGTGCGTGACCTTGTTGGAGGAGTGGGCAACAACGCCATGCCTGTTGGCCGAGGTAGCGTCAAGGAGCCCCCGAGCCTTGGATGCTGGGGGCGCTGGGTTCTAGCTCGGCCCTTGGCTCGGACTGGAGGTGGAGCCAAGGATCAGACCCGGGCTGTCATCGATTGGGAGCCCGGAGCTCTGGTGAGCCCCCTGAGTCCCGAGCAGAGGCCGAGGGCGTGCTTGGATTTCGCCCAATCCTTGGCTAGAACGTGCACACGAGTGTTCCTGAGGGGTATAGTCCCCGAGCCCCCGAGCGATCCTGGACGGTTCGGTTGGGGGTCCTTCGGTCAGAAAACTCTCACCCCAGGACTTAAAATATCCTTATGTTTGAGTCTCATCAGTCAGGGGTGGGGAAATGTTCTGGTCGACGCACAGACAGATGAATTGGGGAGTGAAATCGATTGGAGAGGGCACATGCCCGTTGATATTGGGCCACGTAGGCTTGGAACAGGGCGTCCACATAGACACACCTGGATAGATGCCCTCATAGGAGCATCAGCGATGATAGATCTGTAATATGTAAATTAACTAAAGTAGTTTAAATATTTATATCTAATCTAAACTATAAATAAAATGAGTCATACAAAAGTATTGGATGTACCACTAGCTTTTAGATCTAAGATTTTGTAGAGTTATAAAATATACCCAGCTTCGAAACTTTTACCTATGCCAAAGAAAGGCTTATTATTTTTTACGAATTACACAAGTACAGACGTAGACGCTCAACATGCACGCACACTCACCCCTATAAACACACGTAGGCAAACCCTATCCGTATGAGCACCTCCGAAAGACTGTGTCGACATATCTCGAGATTGATGAAGTCACTACAGACGTCTCGCTATCGATGCGTTGCATATCATTGAAAGCACAACACTGTTAAATCCTAAAATAAATTCAAAAAAATATGAGCACCCGTGCTAAGTCGAGAACTTAAACCTGGTGAACAAGTTTTATCACAAAGAACCTGACCAACTAAGCTAGGCTAAGTTTGCAAAAAGGCTTATTATTTCTTTATTAGCCAGAGACACCGAGCTGCCCGCAGTTTTCACCCGCTGCAGCAGTCCACACTCCGCAACACAATCAACTTCTTTGTTTCTTTTCGACTTATTACTCTTTGAACTATCCTCGATCGCTCATAACTTATTAGACCATTTGCACGGTATTGAAGGGGACGGGTCGTGAATGTATGCATCCTTGTTGCTTTTCTTCTACGCTGGACGGGAGTGAACGCTTTTATGCGCGGGAGCGAACAGGACTGGGAGCAATGCATGAGGTCAGTGCTAGTGGTTGTCATGACCAGCTGTAACGAACCTTAACTACCAATCACTGTTACGAGGGTAGCTGGATACAATATCTGGAGAATTAGATGGAATCTAGACCGGGAATAGCAAGAAATCGGAGGTAGAGAGCAAGAACAGAGTTCTGGGGAGGAGCAGACGGAAGGCAGAAGACGAGTTCAGATTCGGATTTATGTTCGATGCCCTTTCCAAATGCCGGTTGGACCATATATCCTCAACGCTGCTGTCTTGACAAGGTAGCTTGGAGGCCCATCTGATGGCCCAGTCTGGAAAGCCCATCGACCGGTCCAGTTCCTGACATTCCCCTCCGCTTGAAATGCGGCTTGCCCTCAAGCCGCTACAAGGAACTGCCAAGCTGTAAAGTATTTGCAAGCCTCTGATGATAGTTTGCCTGTCATGAAGGCTGAAAATGAACTCCAACCAGGGTGCCTGTTTCTCTGCACAGCAGATACTTCGAAAGTATTCCACCCTGGAGATGCATATAGTGCTACTTCGATAGTGTGTGTTCCCATGAAATGTCCACGGTAACCCATGTAGCATCCAAGGTGTTGTTGTAATCATCATATCCACTTGATAGCACTTGGTGAAGAACGGAACTTGCAACTGTATCCAAGAAACACTCCAAGCTGCTCCTGGATCCTTTGTAAGTCTATACTGAACCTTTTCAACAATCCTCTCATGCCGGTCGCCCATATCAACAAAGATTAGGACCCCACTACAGCCATAGTGATCAGCACTCATGTGAGAATCTCCATGCTGCAATCCATGTGCCAAATCACTAGGAAATCCAATCACTTGGACAGATGTGGAATGCCTATGGTGATCTACCGGCATTCTAAGTGAAGTGGAGAACTTGGGATCCACCTTAACGGGATGTAGGTTGTCAGCAGGCAACCAAACCTTGGGGAAAATCATTGTCACTTGCCCGCATTGGTTTGCATTCTCAACCTAGCAATTTCATTTCATATGTTTTGTACCTGTGTTGTTGCTTGGTAGCTCTAGCTCTCTAGTTGGTTTAGTTGCTAGCTCTCTTGTTAGTTGTGTAGTTTAGTTGATTTTGTAGCTAGTTTCTTAATTGTTTAGTGGAGCCTCTAGCTACTTGTGTTGTTTGGGTGCTTAATTCTTGTTCCTGCAACTAGACCTGTGTAGAGGGCTTGCATTGTATTGCTTAGGCTAGGCAAGTAGTGGCTATTAGGGCCATCTCCAATACTAACACATTTGCCTAGTGTTTGTGAGCTTATAGAAAATTTAATTAGGCTATTTGCCCCCTCTAACCATCCATAGATCCTTTCATGGAGGTGGAAGGTGGATGCGTGGAACATGTTTCTGCCGATGCAGTGTTTATTCTTATTTGTTTATTTATACCTTTTCTATTTATATCATTCTTAATTTTTTTGTCATTTATTTTTCTTTTTTTCTTTTTGGCTTCTATTTTCTAAATTTTTCTGTTCTGTATTTGTCTATGTTACATCATGTACCAAAACATTTATCTTTGCTTAACTATATAAATGATTTATGCATTTTTGACGTGTCTTCTATATTTGTCTAGGTTACATCACATCCAAGAGTATTTGGGTTTGCTAGACTACATAAATAATTTTTCACATTGAAGATTTGTCTTCTACAGTTGAGTAGGTCACATCACATACCACATCATTTGGCTTTGCTTAACTGTAAAAATATTTTCTATTTGTGATGTGTCTTCTGCATTTGTTATGTTATGTTATTTCTTTATTTATCTATATATTTTCTTACTTTTGTTATTCATTTTTCTATATTTAGTTTTTTGTCGATACTATAATACAAAAAGCATGAATCTATAATTTATTCTCTAGATCTGGATACCGTTTTTTAAACAGAGATCATTTTTCTTGTGAAGACGGGCAATTGTTTTCTAAATATGAAACATTGCATCAACTCAATAAAAAATGTTCCATCAATATATAAAAAGTGTTCGTTAACAAAATTTTATCTAAACAAACCTAAGTGGGACCTTTTTTTGAAGATTTTATTATAAGAAACACAATGATGAAATCAAAATTTAATTTGAAATATCATTTTGTCAGATATATCATTTTTTAACTTTCAAAAGAAGTTGCATGAGTGATGTTAGCAAATTTGCATTCTTGCATGGCTGTATACATGAGTTATGGGTGGATTTTTTTTTGAGAAATACACAGTATAGCATAGACACCTGAAGGATTGAGCCAACAGATCTCGAGCCAACAGATCTTGAGAAATACACAGTATAGCATGGCTGTATACATGAAGTCACCATAGGCGCCTCGCTATTGACGGGGATGTCGCCTACCACTGAAAGCATAGCGTCGTTAAATTCTATGAGCACCTCCGAAAGACTGAGTCGGTAGATCTTGAGATTCATGAAATCACCATAGGCGTCTCGCTGTCGACAGGGATGTCGCCTACTATTGAAAGCATAGCGCCGTTAAATCTTAGAATAAATCCAGGAAAATGAGAGCACCCATGCTAAGTCGAGGTTTTGAATTCAAGTGGGCAGGTTCCACCATGAGGAACCCAATCAACTAATCTATGATCAGTTTGCATGGGTGGATAGTTTATAATCAGTTTTCTACAGAAGCATATGTTATGAAGTAGCCCAGATAAAATTGATCTACATGTCCGATCACTCGGTGCTAGGAGTGAAAACAGTACGGATATTTTTCGACCGTATTCGAGACCGAATCTGTTTAGAGGGGTTCAGATCTGTCTATATCCGAATCCGGATATTCAACATCCAATACCATATCCGTATCTAAATACTCAAATCGCATATATATGATGTCGATATCTAATCGTATCCTGTCCGGCATGGTTGACATTATCTGTATTTGAATTTGAATCCGAACAGAAATATGAAAACAAATGTGATTTCAGTTATATTCGTTCGTATCCGATCCGTTTTCATCCCTACTCGGTGCATAGTAGCCCCCCAACTAGGCTGTGTGTAGTGCTCATAGGCCGAAACCCATCTAGGGGGGGGGGGGGGGGGGGGGGGGCAAGCTACAAAGAGAAAAGAGAGGGAAGGGTGGGTCTTCGGGGAAGAGAAGGGGCCATAGTGCCGCGCAGCTCGCTGCCGTGCCTGTGCCTTCATGTTCGAGGGGCTGGCAGGCTAAAGGGCTTTGGCCCAGAAATGCCCTACCGGCCAGGTAAGAAGGGAAAGGGTTTTATGCTTTTTTAGACCAAACAGGTTCAAGCTAGGTTTCAAACAAATCCGAATTACAGTTCAGATTTGTTGCTCACTCAGACAATTGAGTCCAGGAAAATCCAAATCAAGCTAGAACTTCACCATGCGTATATACCATAAGAAATGCATCGCATTATTCTTTAGAAAATAATCCAAAACAAGGTTTTTGTTGAATTCGAGTGTGGGCTTGAATTCAACCTAACTCTGTTTTTAGGAAAAAATAGTTTTGAAAACTGAAAGGTGTTGCCATGACTTGACATAATCAAGGGCACGACTAGGTAAATTCCATTTAAAAAAATCCAAAAGGACTTTTGTAAAAGAGGATAAGGTGGGAGAACTAGCACAAATTATATTGGCAACTGGTTTCAACATTAACAGGTTGGTTATGCATTTTGAATGAGAGCCATTTATATATGCGTTGACTAGCACTAGTAAAGGGGTTTATTTAGTTCACAGACAAGTTTAGGAGGTTTGTTTTGAAAACGAGGTAAGGAGATTTGAAGTTGACTTAGTTTTGGCTTACCAACTACATGACGCAAGAACAGCATTGTTTAAGAAACATTTTAAAAACTTGGGTTTTTTCATTACATGCAAAACCACATGTTATATATTCTATTCTTCCAACCAATCACATATCAGAACCATATTGTTTCTAAAATTAGAGATGTATTAATTTCATCCTACTTCGCTTCCCAACCAAAGACATCCTTAGAGCAGGGTAAATAATAAAGCCAAGTTGTTTGGCTATAAGTCAAGCCACAAGCGTCAATTATACAATAAGTGTCTCATATTTATATCTTAAAAGAGTCTCTCTCCTGGGTCCACTAATGCATATGTTTCCGTACTCAACTTGGTGCTTGCATGGAAGCCAAATTCTCATATCTCTTCTCCACATCAGCATTAGCTTGGCTATAAGACCATTATTGTACTTGCTCTTAGATGCAACTTACGGGTGCACATAGTTCAATCCAATATTAGAGCCATTGATCTAGAGTTTGAATTATGATATAGGGCAATTTAACAAAAGGTGTATTGCTGGCTCATATTCCACTTGGAAAGCCTAAGGTGGCCTGTGGTGAAAGATAATTAACTAATTATCCTTCTTTTCCAATATAGTCAGTTTGTGGACACATCTATTTGGTTCATGCAGCTCAGTAGTCTTCACCTAATTTGTATTGACTACCTATTTTGTACTAATAAAAGTACAGCGCCGCCCGCACCCCCCCTATTCGAACGGAATTCCGTAAACCTAGGATTCGCCCTGGCGAATAAATACATGTTTTGTTTTTTTTAAACTACTTGTTTTGTTCTTTGAAACAAGACATCAGGAGGTTTATTCAAACTTGGAAGGAGCTAAAAAAAAGCCGTGGAAGCTGCGTCACTTGGTCCGTGTGATGGCTGAAAAGTGATGACCACCGCCACCTGGAGATTAGCTGTATCTTCCAGAAACGGTGGCGCACTACTGGCGAGGAGTTCCCCTGATGTTCCAAGTAACGTCGAGATGGGGTAACGACGTAGCGTGTTCCACATGACATTCGCCAATTATAGATGGTACTAAGGCATTTTTCTGCAGTTTTGCAGAATTTTTTTGTCTCCTGTTTATTGCTTTCATGGAGCAAGGATAAGCAACAACTTTTTAGGGGTTTCGTCCTCGAAGAGGAACAAAGAAGGTGTTGTCGGTGATACCTACGTACGTTGAGAAAATACATACTCAAAATTTGCGGTTGTCGGTGCAGGTATGTAGAGACCTTTTGTTGCATCACTTTATTCAGCTACAAACTAGTTGTGTTTATTCATGAAACCCCAGCTAAAAAAGACAGGCACCGCGAAAAATGGGAAATTGCGGGCCCAGATATGAATTATATGCAGCTGATGCTTTCCTACATTACTTAATGGCTAAATTTTGACGTCTGAACAAACGAAATGGATCAAAAGCTAAGCTGCAGCCAGTGTAAGTAGTCCATACTATGCTAGACAGCTGAAAAGTAATTAGGAACAAGAAGAACGGCTTCTTCTGTCCACAAATTTCTTTCTTAGTAGTCAAGGAACAAAATCGAGCAGCAAACGAACTTTTTCCATAAAAACCATAAAATCGCTCCATTAATTAATTATAGTATTCTCATAGAAACCTGAACAGTAATTTATAGTTTGACACTACTTCCTCCATCCCAAAAATATTGCACTTTTCGCTTTCCAATAATTCAACAAATTTTAAGTTTAGTCAAATCTATAAAAATCCTAATTAATACTTATGGTACCAAATAAGTATTATTAAATTAATCATATAATTTACTTTTATTATAAATTTATTTGGAGACAAACGTGGATATATTATTTTAAACTTAGTAACAAAGTACAGTTTTTTTAGGACAGGGAGTAGAAAAAAACATATTCTAGCTTGTGCTCTAAAATCTGAATGTGACAACCATGTAAAACTTTGCTCAAAAATACAAGTAGAAGAAGGATATTCATGTGAGGGTACACAGACAAAATAAATTATAAAAAAAATACTTCACAAACTTAAGTAATGTGTATTATATATAACACGGTATAAACAAAGCTAGCACTTAGTACAAATAAAATAGCAAAATGAAACACGATAATTAGTCCAGTGATCAATTAACTCGCCTACCGGTAGGTGCACTCTCTACAGCACACGAAAAAGAACGAGCAAGGACAGAGGGAGCAGCACCGCGACTGTGACCGTCGACCTGCCGTTCATGGCCGGTGAGGACGCCGACGTCGTGGACCCCGTGATCGGGTTGGTGTGCTGGTAGTACCAGGGGAACCACGGGAGGACCGGGTTCGGCGGCGGCGGGGCTGGCCCAGAAGGGAATCCACTGTACGGTGGGGAGAAGCCCGGCATCACTCCCGGCGGGGTCAGCTGGTAGCTCCCTGGCGGAGGTGGCGGGTAGCTCCCGCCGAAGCCGCCGCCTCCTGTGGACGGTTGCGGTGGCGGGTAGCTGTTGATGGCTCCTCCAGCGGATGGCGGCGGCAGGCACGGGTATGGGCAGTCCGGCGTGTCCGCCGACGCCGTGCTGCTGATCAGCACGGTGATCGTCAGGCAGATGAGGACGGGGGGCAGCTGGAAGCGTCTAGACATGGCTGTGCGCATGAGGGAGAGAGCAAGAGTATCGAGACGGAGAGAGGAGGTGGCCGGCTGGGTGTCTGAACTTGATAGTAGGTACGCGGCGGTGGTTACACTCGTGGCCTTTGCTTATTCGCACATTTGGAGCTGAAAGAACGGGTGTGTTTTTTTTTTGATTGCGAAAGAACGGGTGTGTTGAGCATGAATGAAGCAATCATTCACTTCCAATCAGAGAGACCAAGCGACACTGTAGAAATTGTGGTTTGCGCCGACTAAAATAAAGGGCTATAAGTACGTATTACTTAAAGATGGAAGGGATTTAAGATTTCCATACACACAAATCCCGTCATCAAAATAAACACCGTACCATCTAATCGGTAAGCTCTCTCTATAACACAATACCAACCGAGAAAAGTAAGATAGTCTAGGCAATAACCAATAAACCACGTATCTAATGATAAACAAATCAATTTTTAATATGCTCCACGTATTTTTAGAGATGCCTTTATATCCAGCCACCTCTACCAATTAATTTTTAAAGGTGCTAGATGTAACCGTCTCTAGTCTACAAATCAATTTTAGACACGGCTCTAGAGCCAACCGCTTTTAGAAATCTATTTACAGAGATAGCTTTCTTAAGGGTCGCCCTACCCAAACATTATTCTGCGCGCGTGCGCGAATCATCCTGCCGACGCGCGCTTTCCGTTCTTGTCACACCTATTTAACGACCAAATGGAGTGCATACTCTTATATGTGCCCAGAGATCAATCACACATAAGTTAACAAATTATAAAGGATGTATCATCACAAATGTTATTACATCACGATTAATAACACATAGTCTTTACAATAATATAGCGGAAGTAAAATATAAAAACTCTTGTGGTAGCTCCAATCACAGGCACATTGACTGGTTGACAGCAAGTCTAGTAATCTTCCGGGAAGTAGAAGTAGTCACTACTTGCACCATCTGTTACCCATCCGGGATTTTTATCCAAGTAAGAAAAATAAACAAGCGTAAGTACATCTCGTACTCAACAAGTGTAACATGGGGTTCATGAGGCTCAACGGCATAACATAGGTTTATCAGCATGTAGCTTTTAATTAGCATTAATTCAGTATATCAATGATATCAAAGTGTCTCAATATAATCAATAAACATATGATCCATGTGAAATGATTAACGAATAGCAAAAACATATTCATTATTAATGATCCACTATTCCATAAGGGTCCAAGGCCACTCATGACCGTGAGCACGGCTGTTATAACAGTTTTACACTCTGCAGAGGTTGTACACTTTCACTGTGAGTCGTGATTTACCCTTTCGCCCGAGGTAGCTAATCTCTTGACCCACTTCCAAGGAAGATCGACAGGGTTCACTATGAAGTCTTTCGAAGGTTCGTCTAACAAGTTAGGGCTGCTAGGTTTCCAAAGTCAGTCTGTGTGATTCACCACGCAGGGATCCACAGTCTGCTCTACCCCATTTGCGCCACAAGGGTAACCTCTAACAAGCTAGAAAAGGTCCTTCTATATGACTAAAGCCAGAGCCATTTTAGCCCTCACAGTTGTACTGTAAATCCCGGATTTTCGCTTACAGATGAATCCTTATGGAGAGTAACAAGAGCACCAAAGTAACCCCATGCTCTAGTACCCTTAAACAGTAATAAAATCATCTTTTAATGTTTATTGCATATTCCATTAGTCAAATTACATGATCATAGTTCATGTTGAGCACTAGCAATACTAATCCATGCAATATAATAGGTATCAAGGAATAAGATCAACACTAAGTCATCCTTAACAAGGAATATATGCATAATGATATTGTTTGCTTAATGTGAATAGGATAACAAGGATAATCCTATGATATACTTGCCTTGCTCAAACTGGTTCTGGTGATCTTGTTCGTAGTAAAACTCCTGATCTCCAACGAATTGCTCACCGTCTATACTCGATCAACAATAGCAACAACATTCATCCAGAACAATCATGCATAGACAAACAAGACTATAATTAGAACAGTACACCAACAGTAATAAAATAAGATAAAAAGTTTTTAAAACGAATCTACAACTCGCTAGGATCACACAGACGCAAAGATCACGAAAAACGGAGCTAAAACGACAAAGTTATGAATTTACGAAGATTTCCTATAAAAAAATAAATACTTTAATAAAAACTCGAAAATAAATTAATCCAAATCTACTGTACAATTCTATAATCACGTAGAGCTCGCAAATATGAATCTAACGCAATTTGAATGGATCCAATCGGAGTGAAAACGGAGATTCTATGACTAAAACAAGTTGAGTGGCAAAACTGTAAATATCAGAAAACATATTTTTCATTTACCGAAACGAAATACGTTTTCAACCGATCAAAGCGTACTCTGAGCTTTAAGTTTTAGGACTGCGGGTTCGATATACTAAAAACTCAGGGTCTCTTTTACAAGATTGCGAATGAACCGATAGCTTCTAATTACAACCGTTGGATTCAAAATCGACGATCCAGATTGGATCGGGAAGAGAGAGAAGGGATGCCGGCGGCGCTCCGGCCGGAGAACAGCCCCGACGGCGGTTTCCGCGGCGGCGCCATCGCCGGAGAAGGCAAAAGCTCGATTCACAGCATTATCTCGCAAAAGAAAGACACCAGGATGGAGAGGGGAACAAGGCGAGCTCACCAAGGTAAGAACCGAAGACGAAATCGGTCCGGAGACGGTGCGGTGCTTGGAATGGCGGACGGTGGTGCTTGCGGTGGCGAGGTTAGAAGGCTACGGCAGCCCAAAAGGGATGGAATGAGGGCGGAAGGGTGCGGGGGTTTCGTTTTATAGCCCGTAGGCATCGGTAAACAAGGAAAGGAGGGAGATTTGATGCGGATTCGATTCACCAAATCGGAGAGAGAGAGGAAGGCGTGCTCGCGTTTGGAAGGAACTGGAGGAAGAAGAAAGGAAAGGGAGGCGGTCACTGACGGGTGGGACCAGCATGTCAGCGACTCAGTGCGGGACGCGGCCGCGCGCGCGAAGACGGGCCGGCTGGCCGTGGTTGGGCTCGGCCCAAGAAACTGGAGGCGGGGCGTAGGGGAAGAAAAAAAAATGGGCCGCCGCTACAGGCCGAGCACTGGGCTGCGGGAGAATGCGGCCCGAAGAAGAAAATTTCCTTTCTCTTTTTCTTTTTCAAATTTTTCAAAGCCAATTTTCAAAGGATTTTCAAATCCAAATTGAATTTGATTTAAACCACTCATTACAAAATCCCAAATGCAGCAGCATGAATGCTCAATCATGTTTCTACCCTTATATTAAATTTTAAATTTATAAAAAATATTATTATCCTAAATTTGCATGCTCACAAAATTGTATAAAATCATATTTTCCTATATATATTTTTTAATATCCAAAATTTTAGGGTGTTACAGTTCTTAGCTCCATTACGTATCCACTTTCTGTTTTGGGTATCTACTTTCTATTATGGGTTTGTTTTCTTTCTTTTCCTGTCACTGATCGTGGAGGGTGGACGCACGAGAGGGGAGAGAGGCGCATATGTGTATCAGACCTGTGTCAGATCATGTTTATCTGAAATATGTATATGGTGCACGAAACTTTAAAATGTGATAACTTTCTTGTCAAACATCTATTTTTAATTCTGTTTGCACCATTACGTTCGTTATGACAAGATCTATAAAAGTAGATCCATGTTGGATATGTTTCGAGACAATTTTCGTGATGATAAAGTTTTGCACTTAGGAGTATAAAGTTTTAAATATTATAGTCTAAAGTTTTAAAACTTGGAGTGTTACAAAATTTATAAAGCTTGAAATACAAAGTTTTAAATGTGCCAATATAAAGCTCGTGAATTTTAAAAATAAAATTTAAAATTATAAAGTTTTAAAACATAAAATAAAAAGTTTAAAATGTGCTAGTATACAGTTTCCAAATTTATAAAGTGTAAAGTTTGAGACTACAAGTTTCAAAGTTTGAAATACAAAGTTTTAAATGTGCAAGTATAAAGTTTTAAATATGCTACTATAAAGTTCCTGAATTTTAAAAATAAATTTGAAATTATAAAGTTTTAAATCTTAAAGTAGAAAGTTTTAGATGTGTTAGTATAAAGTTTCTGAATTTAAAATTTAAGTTTGAAATTATAAAGTTTCAAAGTTTAAAGTACAAAATTTTAAATATGCTAGTATAAAGTTCCTAAATTTTAAAATAAAATTTGAAATTACAAAGTTTTGAATCTTAAAGTAAAAAGTTTAAAACGTGATAATATAAAGTTTCTAAATTTGAACCGTGTGAGGTTTTGAAACTAGCAGTACAAAGTTTGTATTTTAATAGTTTAAAGTTTTGAACCTAGTGGTACAAAGTTTTTAATGCGGTAGTTCAAACTTTATAAATTCAGGAGTACAAAGTTTGTAATGTGATAGTTCAAAGTTTTTAACCTAGCATTACAAAGTTTATAATATGATGGTTCAAAGTTTATGAATTTTAAATGTAAATTTTTGAACCTAGCAGTACAAAGTTTATTGTGTCATAGTTGAAAATTTATAAATTCTTAGTGTAAAGTTTTTAAATCTGGCAACACAAATTTTAAAATGTCATAGTTCAATATTTTGTAGCTAGAAGTACAAAGTTTGCAATATCAAAGTTTAAAGTTTTATAAATTCTGAGTTCAAAGTTTTAAACCTAGCAGTGCAACGTTTTATAATATGATAGTTCAAATTTTTGAATCTAGCAGTACCAAATTTTGAACTTAGTACGAAGTTTATATAACTTCATGCATTTTTTAATTTGTTTACCTTGTATTGTTTTTTTTTCAGAGTATTAATGACAACTATTTTGGTATTGAAGAAAACGGAAGCCACGTGTGCTTTATATTTAGCTATTTGTATGTTGACAAATAAGATGTACTTTTTTCCTATTTTTTTCCATGATAACCAATTTTAATTTTCCTGTATCGGTTGAATTATCAATCTTGTATAAAGTATTATGAAACATAATGTATATGAAATTTTAAAAATAGTACTTCCGCTTCCATATGGATGTTAAACCAACTCCTTGCCCTTTTCATCTCCCACAAACCCGCTATCCCGAAAGAAAAAAATAGCTTGTAGAATCCAAATTGAGCTCCAGAAGCTAAATGGGCTCCATAATCTAGATGGAAGAATAGTGAAAATTGAAAAGTAGAAACTAGATACTGGAAAGTGGAAAGTGGAAGCAGAAAGCTAGACATGAGAAGAGAGGACCTAATGGTGGGCGTGCGCTGCTACTGCTGCAAGCGCATGCGCGCCGACTAAGACTCCTGGTCGCCCTACCGTGATCTGCTGTGGATCCTCACCACGAGTCACCCTGATAGACATGGACGTAAGTTTGTTTTTTTTTAATTCGCTATGGATGCAAGGTCACAGCCTCGCTGGCTCTAAAGCTTCAAGATGAATGCGGTGCTGAGCGGGGACTAGGGAAGAACGGCTGCGTTGAACCGCTAGTTTGGGCCTTGGGCTATGACTTCGGGCTAGCACCGTGCATGGACACATAGGCTTTAGTTTAGATATTCGGCTTTTCTAGCGCCCGGACTTCCGGCGCGTGTGATGCGTCCGAATGCTGGTGCCTGATGCCCGCCCCGTCCAATCAATCAACTCGGCATGTCCGTAGGTTGGTCCACCCTCTCCCCCGACTCCCGTTGTTATTATATTATTTTGCATGTCCGTAGTGTAGTTGCATGCAGCTCCTGCCGCCCGCTCGCACGTTGCTGCGCTTGCCCAGCATGCTTCTCACCCCGCGCGTGTTCTGCTGCGCTTGCCAGCGGCTTCGACGCCTACGCTGCTCCCGCGTCCGCATCCCGCCTTATGCCCCGCGTCCCGCTCCCAGCACCTGCGCCCGCGTCCATCGCAAGGGAGCCGCACCCCCGCACCCATCCCGCGCCCCACACAGTGACACCACCGGCCGCGCCATGCAACACCCCGATCAACTTTTGTAACATCCATATGAAACATTTTGCAACATATGTCTAGAACAGATGAACATATAATTGAAAACACCATTCTAACATGTACAACATCCCGATCTACTTTTAAAACATACAAATGCAATACTTGCAACACAAAAAAGACAAATGAAACACTTGGAGCATGCATTAAAAACACTTGCAATATACGGGTACAAAAAACAAATGAAACATTGGAGATATATAGAAGCTCGCAACATACGTATATAACCATTGTAACATATACAACATCCCGATCTATTTTTATAACATCCGCATGAAACAATTGAAACATACATCTGAAATAACTGAAACATAGGCTTGCAATATGTCTAAAAAATATCCAGAAACACTTGAAAAACACATCATCGACACATGGCCATGACCTACCTGGTGGGCAACTGCCGTGGCACGGGCTCGCTGAGGGAGAGGAGACGCTGCTGGATCTCGGGAGGGCGCCGCCGGCCAGGGTAGGGAAGGGTCAGCGACATGCTTGAGCCCGGGCGCTAGTGCCTGCTCCTGCAGGATCTACGGCGCCTCGCCAGGGCCGCGGGGGGCACACGCCCGTCGGAGGCCAAGGCAGCGAGCTTCTCCTTAAGCTGAGCAAGGGGTCTGCGCCAGCATGCCCTCCGGGAAGATGAGCTTGGGGATGGGAAGGAGCCTGTGCTCGAATGCCTCCTGCCGCGGGGGACGTGGTTGTGAGGGCCGGCGGCGTCACTGGAGCTGGAGACAGACGGGGCCGCGTCCGGCGGCTGGTCCAGGGCCTCGTCGGCCATCGCAGCGAAGCGAGAGGGGCGTGGAGGAGGCGGAGATCTGGGAGTGCAGTGTGGGAATGATGAGGGTAAAAAAAAAAGTCACTTGATGCGGGCCTTCTTTTTCTTCAGCATGACCGTCGCTGTTGCGCGGCATCCGGACAGGACGCGGACGGGTGTGTCCTATCATTATCGTTGGATATTGCCTGGTGCCTGACGTACATTGCAGTTGCCTTCCGCGATCGCCCGTTCCTTTCCACCATGCCTTCGTGTTCCCTTTCGATCACAGATTCGTCAATAGGGGGCAGCAGGTGGCGTTGAGCGGATCAGTGCTACTGTGCTAACACCTGCGGCCTGCCCCGTAGCGACCTCTGCTCCTAACTGCCGCAACTCTCAGCTGCTGATTTAATCTGCTATCTACGAACTCAGGTCACGACAGTTCATAGACAACGCATAGGAGGCCCAACTCTGAAACACTTTTTTCTGTTGTTGTTTATTGTCACTCGGTTTGCTTATTGACTTCACTTGCATCCTTCTATTTGTCCTAAATATTTTTATTTTGATATTTTGTATTCGACGATCTCACGATCACTGGACATTAGCAATTCACTTTAAATTATATTAATACTCCATATGATAACAAAAATTGCATAGGTTGTTACTATAAATAATTTTATTTAATTTGGTAGAAACATGTCATATCAATATTGTTAATTTAGTTTTAAGCACTAGTGTTTTCCAAAACAATAATACTACATGTATATTTCTATGATATAATAAATTTAACATGCTGAGTGTCACCATGCATGCTTAAATGACTACTTGCCATTGTAAGAACAAGAGCGTAACATAGGGCCAATGATATTTTTTAATAAGTAAAAAATGAAAAATTCGAATAAAGGAAAGAATATCTGGCTTTTCCATAACTTATGCGATAGCCTTCCCTCCTACAATAATCACTAGAGTTTCAGCTTTTGGATAAGAAACTGCAACAAGTAGATTAAAAGTTGGAAGCTTAACTACAGATTCATAATGGCACAAAAAGAAATGCAACAAGAACATATGTATTCCCAAATGAAGCCTCCATGTCAATCCTCATAAATCTTGTTAAATCCTAGAAATTCTAACAAAAATCTGAAACATCTGGCTATCTATTTTGTAGACTCTAATCATCATTGATAATAATAGTCATCACATCTATCTTATTTATAATTATTGGCATAAGGCAATGTCGGCCCCACAATTTGACAATCCTCGGTGCATCCGTATTTGCACAGGATCACGCACAAATATACACTAATCATAGGAGATGGTACACAGATTTATAATAAAAGGTTCTAAGCTTTATTGATATCTAAAATAAGGTCTACAGCAGTGGCCAAAGGGCATAGTCATAGGCTACATAGCTAGCGGAAGGCTACAACCATGAAACAGCATTATTGGTGGTCTCTAAAGTGGAATTATAACACAACAAAACAGCATCCCATTCTACAAGCAAGCGCGGACGAAACACTATCCTCGATGTCACATTCCTACGATTGTATCTCCTTATGGGAAACCTAATCCTCGTGGTACACTTCATCTTCGTAGTCATAGTCTTCTTCTGTGCCGAGGTCTGTGAGTCAATAACGGGTAGGAAATAGAAGTGTAGTGGTGATTATAATTAAGAGTTGGGTCCTAGCGGAGTATTACCATTCTCAGTAGTACCCAGGTTAGCATCAATTCCGTTACCAATTTTATTATACATAAAAGTAAAGCTAATCATAGTATCCCATCATAGCATTTGCCCATTCTAAGGACGTGGCTATTCGAATAGATTTAATAAACTCTGCAGAGGTATATAAATTTTCCCACATGATAGGTGCAACCTCATCCATGATCAGTGCATGAAATAAACCTAACAAGACCTCGTACCCGAATGTACGCGACCTTAGATGTCCATATAACTTTACTATGGATTTTTAGGGGTTGGAGACACAAAACCAGGAAAATACCAAATCCCCCCAAACGTGATGATACCAAATCATCACAAAAGAAAAACATGGCTCAAACACGGCCAAGAAAATACTGGCTCGAACGCGGCCAAAAAACCAAAAGCTTAATGTAGAAGATCACATAGCAACCACGCTAACAGGATACGGAAGAAAACCTATCCCTCGTATTGGCTCCTGATATTCTGCTGCCTACATCAGACTCCTAGTAGATATTATAATTCTATCTAATGGGGTGTGAGATCAAGCCTACCCATATAGACATGTGGCTGTACGAAAATAACTCACTAGGCGAGAGGAACTACGAACCGATCCTTATGTGACCGAGGCGAGTATCTCCCATAGGAATCCTCTCTAGGCATTCCTGCCATGATAAAGTTTACCACCACTCGCCCCATGTCGGGGTTTAGCTCAGGTTTAACATGTTTAAGTTCTATTATTCTTCCTAAATCTAGTCATGGTGTGGAGCTTATAAAGTAACAAGATAACCATTTATCTTAATCCTATCACATTAATCGAGCTCATTTTTCTAGGGTAATAATCACATAGTCATGTTTTAGCATTTCAGTGGTTTTAAAGCAAGATGGTAGGGAGGGGAGCTAGGACTTGCCTTCGTCGTTGACACTTTCTGGCACGTCTGTGAAATTCGGGTCTTCGTCCTCTTGACGATTACCGTCGTATATCGGACATATCGGTTGAATAAGACTACCGCTATACGTGCGTTAAAAAGGCAAAAGCAAACATAGAACTATATGGTAGCACTAGGTGCAAATGGTAGGGTTTGATTTTAGATGAAGTTTAGAAGTGGTTTCATACAAAAAGGAGTTAGGGTTTAAAAGTCATGTATTTTAGAAGTTTATTCTATAGCTTATTAACTAGGTGGAATTTTATATGCATTTTTTGGTGCATGAAAATATGTGCAAACTACATGGTTAATTTTTCTAATGCATCTAGTTTATTTACAAATTTTTCTAGAATTTTTTCTAAGCTAGGAAAATGCATTTCTAACTCTCTATATACACTAGCCGGATGTACCTAGCATTTCTAAAGCGTACCCCATGCTCTGTGTGTGTGAGTTGTGTGTGTGTGACAAGTGGGCCACCTGCTTACGTCAGTAGTGAGGGCGGTGTAGACGTTTAAGCCATGGGCCCACATGTCGGTGAAGAAAGGGGAGAGAGATAGAGACTGACGGGGATGGAGGGGGATGGCTACGTCATTTCCTCCTGGTCCCACCTAGCGGAGATAGGGGAGAGGGAAGAGGGGAACGACAGTGGATGAAGGTGACCGCATCGGTGATGGAGCAGGGGAGGGGGAGCAGGGCTTGCTGGAGCAGCTTACGCCGACAGCGTTAGTCCTCGGGAGTGGTGGATGAGGGGTGGATGGGGTCCGTGGGGTCAGTCACAGCTGGTGGTGGGGTCACCGTCGGCAACGGGTGCTCGTGGCGGCGGTGGTGGCTCGCCAGAGATGTCATGGCGGCGTCGTGCACTAGACTCAGCCCTAGAGGCCCTATACTACTCGTCTAACTATGTGGCGCCGGCGAACACCAGAAAGGGGAAGTGGAAAAAAGAGGGGAAAGAGGAGGGGAAAGGGAAAGAGGAGGGGGAGATGAGGTGTTCCTGCCTTGGCGGAGCTAGTGGTGGAGAGAGCGAGGCGACAGCATCGTCGGCTAGGCCTATTTATAGGCTGGCTAGGCCGGTGTCCTGGCGGCGAGATATTTCTCGTGGCCATCCTTATCCATCATGTGGCCAGGCCATTGACCTCATCTAGTCACATCGCCATGGCTGACACTTGCTCGTGTGCATGCCGGAGTTGCCTTGGTGGCTACTCCAGTGGCTCAGCACGACACTGACCATGGTACCGACCATTGACACGTTCATAGTGTGGGGAAGAGAGGAGAGGAGAGAAAGAGGGGCGCTGTGGGGTCTCGCTATCGCCATGCCGCCTGTTGGTATTTATTAACATGACATTTGTAACTGAGGAAAGATTATATCAACAATAAGAAATCTGCAAGTGCACAGATAATATACCATTGTAACACTGTACCCAAAAGTATTCTAGGTATCATTATTTATATTTTACCACACAAAAGGTCTGGCAGGATATATATTGATAACTTATACTATTAATGGAGAAGTAAACCATAACTACGATCCTACTCACAACAGGGGTAAGTCATAAGATAAAATATATATATATAATAAGTATTGATTAATGATAAATCACTCAGACCACTCCAATCTATGGTATTAGCATGGTCAAGTTAGAAAATTAGAGGAATAATTCCTAAATCATCCTTAATTACAAGTTAAAGCATACACTGATTAGTACAATTACACCTAGTAATCATGGCTAAGATCATTATTGTATCTACACATAAAGGGCATTAGTTAGGGAAGTTTGAGTACAAAAACCTCTCCCTTCCTTCGTAATCGGGCCCTACTTTTATGACCTATATTCGGGGAGTGGACTATAAGGGACTCAAAGGGAGTGTCACATCCGTGATCTACCACATGACCCGGAATTTAGAGTGTATTTGTAGGTAAATAGCATATAAGTACCACGCTTACATGGCCTCTACCACCCACCCTATGAACATTAGGGTGAATGCTATACGAACTTAAGCATAAATATGATGATAACCCAACTATACTAAGCATATAACCAAAGTAGACTATGAACATTGCAACCAAAGAACAGGAATAAGATGAATATGAACATAAATGTCATACAATTGTACCGAAGCATATGAAAATAATGGAGATACAAAGGCGAGAGGGGTAAAAAAATTATACCGAACCAAGCTCTTGACACTATTGGTAATCCAAGCGAAGATCTGCTTGCCTCCATCTAGACCTAATCTAACTATCTATGCCCTAGAAACTAGAGGTGCTCGGAGGATGATTAAGGTTTCTGTCTTCGCCAAATGACTTACGCCCTAGGGAGAGGGGTTGGGATCTCCTTATATAGCCTAGAAGGTCCAACGTGAGCCCTTGGATCAAACTGACTTAAGGAACGGCATTGATGCAACCCTAGAAGGTGGTGGAGGAACTTTCTAGAAGATGAAGGTGAGAGGGCACCAGGGGGTGCCAGCCGGCATGGGTTGGGACCGGCCGGTCGCACCTGGAGGCCTCTCAGGCCCTGCCTTGATGTGGTGTCCTCTAGAACCTTCCCATGTATATGCCACAGAATAATTCCTTGATTTCGTTTGACGAATAGGTCCCCCTTGACGAATATGGTTGTTAACTACCATCAACAAGCTCCCCCAAGCTTAACCTTTGCTAGTCCCTTAGCAAAGCTAAACTCAACAAAAAGTTAGATCAGGAGTAGCTTCAATGCTTTCACGCCTCAAATGTACATATGTGTTCAAACAAAAATTCTCCTCCGGATTCGAATAAACCGATCTAACTTTCAAACTTACCTATATTACCTTCAACCATGGGGTTTCTTAGCCTTCACTTGGGTCTTAAGCAATTGAAAGATAGAACAATCAAGTTAAGCACTATGTCTCAAGTTCTTTGCTCATCCATTATTCTAGAGTTTTTGCAAGTTTTCAAAATAAAAATCAGAGCTTCTATTGTATGACACTCAAGTCTCTCAATATATGTGGTATTTATGGATCCTTACCAAGGAAATAAAGATGTTATGCCTTTTCTCTTCCTACCACTAAGGCTTATGTGGAGTTCATAGGTAGGAAGAAAGCTAGAGCATACTTGCAATGCATACATTGTAAAGTCAAACAATGGATCCAAAGAGAGTTAAGTCATACAATCAAATCAAGATGTGCATGTGTGTGGATATATGGTGGATATATATGGTAACTAATCCTAATTCTGCTTTGCTCCTTGAAAACATATCTCTCTTTTTGAAACTTGGAAACACTTGCTAGAGAGCAGGGGCTATCTTATTCATCTCTCTTCTTTTTTTCAGGCGGGCATCTAAGTACCCATTGTTTTCAATATCTTGGACACTTGTCCATTTTTTTCAATTTCTTTTTTTTCTTTTTTATGAATAACTTTTGCATAGCTCCATGTCTCTTTCTGCAACAAAACTTTGAGAGAAATATCAACAAGAACTTGGAGCATTTATTTGGTGGATGAAAAACCTAACAAACATATTTTTGTTGTTCACTCCTAGTGTAGGAGTAAAATATTTTTGGGTGGATCTAGATGGAATGCATGTTTCTATGCCTACCCCTAGTGTAGGAGTAGTTCATATGTGGGTGGTGTATATGTGATCTTGATTTTAAGAGCATGACAAACCTCTCATGAGGGTCAACAGAGCTTGACAAAACTTAATGCAAAAGCAAGTAGCATATATATGGAAGTTTTTCCTAGTCTATGTATCATATATGGCTATGGTAGGAATTTGAGCTTTGTCATACAAGAGCTCATCATGAAAGATTTTATGTTTTTAAAAGATAAATCTCCAGAACTCTAGTATCGCTAGGAACAAGATAAACAGCAGCTCAGACCATCCCATATCACATCTGTCAATTACCTAGACTTAGATCAGGCATATGCTACCCACGAGTTTCAAGTTTAGAGTAAATTCTTATATCAAATCAATCGTATCCAAAACTCAGGAGAATTCAAGGCTGAAACTAAGTACTTGAAAGGAATTATGATATAGCAACTATTTATCATTTTCAACGCAAGAGTTTATTCTAGGCTCCATTATTTTATTTAGCTCTTGAAAACAAAAGACTAAACACACACTCTTTATTTTGTTTTCAAAGTTTTAAGGTCACACCTTACTAATATATATAATTAACTTCGGATAAATTTTTATTTTGTTTTCTTAGTTATTCATCTTTTTATTTCTTTTATCTAATAGAAAGCAAGGTTAAAAATAGTAAAACTAAAAAGGGAAAGAAATACTTAGCTAGATACATAGGGGATGCTCCTCTCCCAAGCTGGTTGTTGTGGTTGGTTGTTAAAAGTTAAGTGATCCTTTTTAGAGCATGTTTGTCAACGGACGTCCATCTTATCCACCTAGAGGTTGATTCGGGAAGATGTACTTTGGATGGAGTGAGATAGGTCAACCGGGTGAACTAGCTCTTGATCATAAGTACCATCCGGCAAAATACTCCAACAAGAACACCAAAAACTCGAGGCTCACGGCAAGGGTTCGGATTTTGAAGTCCTCTAGACAGGGCTCTTTCTTGCGGTGGTTCACTAATCGAGTACCTCGGTTCGCTCTTAAGGATGAGGATTCTTGTGGTGGTGCCTCCATTGGTGGCGTTCCCAATGGTGATGCCACCTTCCTCCTTGTTCAGCGTTCTGAAGCCAATCTTTGGTGACAATCTTATGTGCCTCGTTGTTACCAGTTCAGAACTTCCACTTGTAGAGTTTGGGAAATCGTCTCCCCGCACACTTTGCTTGAAATGTGATTTGCTCATAAGGACAAGGTAAAGATCAAGTGTATGAGCTCTATTGGTGGGAAAACACCAATAGAACTAGAAATTTATTCATTCTTCTCTAGCCTTAGACATGATAAGATTGATGTTGTGTACATTGTTCATTTATAACATGGGTGATAAGATAAAAAGCATGAGCATGAGTGTAGCATTTTGATTGTGGCAAAAGAGTGGAGTTTCTTAACCCATGGAAGGATTATCTATCTTTATGTAATGTATCAAAGTTTACATGATTATGACTATCATCTTCCAGAGATAAGATATGCAATATTTTAGCTTGTTTAGTTAAGACCGAGATCAAGAGAATGGTGCTATGAACAAACTTAAAGAACAAATCATGTTGAGTTAATCAGGTTGAATCAATCAAAGTTGTAACTCTAACATGTTTGTCTTCATTTATGTGCACACCAAGATCAAGAGGAAAACGATGACCGCTTACCTTAAAATATTACCTTCATTATTGGAGCGTGATGACACCATGTGATGCAAGGTAGATGACTTACTATGGTCCCTTCGTTCCTTGCATCTTGGGTTGTTCATGAGCATCTTGTCTCATATGTTACACTTCTTTCTCACTCTTCAGACTCTCTGCTCCTCTCATTATTTCTTTTCTGCAAGAGATTAGTAGACAACACATACTCGAAGGAGTATATAAATGATTCAAAGTAAGGATAGTGTTACCAAGGAGTTAAAGGTCAATCTGTAGCCCACGTTTTAAATCATATGCCTTTATTATTCACCACTACTTCAAATTTTCAACAAGGCAAAGATGTGTGAAATTGTTTTGAAGAATACCTCTAACCTTGATTTATTTCTACGAATGATCTCCTAACATTCCTAATAAAATTTAAATATTTTTCTACAAGGATTAGACCACATATACAAACAAATTCTATACAAGTATGTTTTGATAATTGTGTTTAAATAATATTCTGAAGCATACTTATAATATGACAAGGAAGTTTAAAAGACTAAAGATTCATTCAAGTAGAAATAAGAATATATATGGTGAACCAATGGAACATGATTGTTTAAATTTTTATTTATTAGTGATTGATCAAGCATGACATAAAGGTAGAGATGACCAAGACAAATTAGCAACATGGCATGAGAGATTTTAAAGAACTCCATCCCCTATACTTGAATTTTGCGGAACGCATAATCAAGTTTGGATGATAGAACTCTCACATGAATGTGTTTTAATATTGCATAATGCTTGGTTGAACGTACCTATGTCTTTATTCTTGCTTCTTTTAAAGTGAGTAGTGACAAACATACCTGAAGGAGGGGGGCTTATCTGATTTCCCTGTTGGCGAGAGCTCGTGGTCCATTGAACAAGTCCCTGCCTTACATTAAGCATTGCCTTTTCACCATCCGATGGAAATACGGACAATTGCATGCTCTTTTCCCGTCAACTTTTCTTGAATTTCATTGATTCTTGATTGACGACTTGGGGTCCATTGAAGACACAAACTCTAGTTCCTCCTTGATTGTTTTTGTCTTCTAGCGACATGGCGGAGAGTTGTTCTTCTTTGTTTGTTAACGACGTGGCAGGTGTCTTAATGGTCAAAGAAGGATCTTCATTGAAATTCACATGGAAGCTTCATCTCCAATGGTCATTTATGGCCTTACGAGACACCATAGGTAGACCATTGATCGAGAATGTATGCCATGATGTGGTGGCATCCCGTCATCTTGGTCCTTGTTGCCGACATGCAAGATGGTGTCCTCAAGGGTGATGAAAACAGGCATTAATTGGCTGCTATGAGGTAAGTTGCTTCCTGGTTCTCATCAGCCTCCTAGCTTGAGTCCTGGAAAGGCTCAATGGAAGGTTGCCTTCAATGTTACTCATGACCAGTTAATTTGTCTGTCCACTTCCTATGAGTAAGTGCTTTTATTGTAAATCCTTTTTATGGCACTTATCTCATTTCCGCTTCATTCTATTGCTAAAGTGGTGGTTTGGCTGTTCACAAATTCATACCAAACCATGGACAGGCACAACTTATATTCATTCTTTCCTACAAAATGTTAATGATCACATACCTGAGGGAATATAACAAATTTGAAACATGGGTTTTTGTTGTCCATACTTTTAGTGATTTTCCTCTATGCTAATGGGAGGATGCATGGTTTTAAGATTGTTTAGCATATATTTTGTCTAGCATGTTTTATGTATTTGCTGCATTTTAACATGGTTCAAGGCAAAGATAACTTACAGCAAAAGATAAGTGATAAACCTTGATACTCATAGTTCTTTCAATGAAGAATGAGCTGGGTCTTCTTTTTTTGCAAAGTTATTGGAGTTCACTTGCCTTAATTCATCTTTGATGTGAATTCATCTCTTAACTTACCCAGACTGAGTTTAAAAATTTCCTACAGGGGTTAGTCTAATAAAATATCTAGTATCTACTACAGTAAGTTTTAGTTCAACAACCAAACTAAACTCCATGTCTAATTTGATTAAGAAAGGCATTTTAGCCTAAGCACCACACTTAATTTAAAAGACCTTTGGAAATAAGATCACACACCTCTTGATTTAAACTAAGCACCATGCTTACTTTAAAAGATGTGTAAAGATACTTCCAAACATAAACATATTATAGTAAACAAAGGTAGAACAAAAGCACTGTAGAGATTTATTCAAATAGAGATGGAAAAGAGCATAATTATGGTGAGTTAATTTTCTCTTTTTTAAAAAAACTAATCATGAGTCTTCATGTGCTCACATTTTTTTCATACTTGGACCTTCATGTGTCCATATTTATATATATGTATATTTTAATAAGGATGCAAGTGGGATGGATATATGAACGGAACTAAACATGTTGTGGATTTGAACATAAACTAAACAGAGTAGATGCATGAATTATTCAACGTAAACATGCAGTGGAATGCAAGAATTAAAAGGATAACTACTCATCAAATTTAAAGTCCATGAGCAAGACTATCTCACCTTTTCTTGATCATACTTGCCATGACTCACATGATGGAATTTGTGAGTAACGCAGCGTCGATCTCCATCACTTGAGATGTGATTTGAATTCTTGTGATGTCGACCTCTTTCTCCAATCCTAGGTTCTTCAATGTGTTTCTTCTTTTCTTATGGAAGCTGGCCGGAAGGTCGAAAACTGGTTATTCATTACCTTGCATAAGAGATAAAAGCAGACAAATAAGGGTAATCCTGCTTGAGCAAGGGTTAATGGTTATCTCGATCACATCAATAAGTATAAGTTTATCAATATTCCTTTTGATTGCCTAGCTACCTTCCCCAGCAATGGCGCCAGAAATGCTTGTTGGTATTTATTAACATGACACTAGTAACTAAGGAAAGATTATATCAACAATAAGAAATCCACAAGCGCACAGATAATATATCATTGTAGCACTTCACCTGGGACTATTCTGTGTATCGTAATTTATATTTTACCATAGGGAAGGTCTGGTAAGATATATATTGATAACTTATACTATTAATAGAGAAGTAAACCATAACCAGGATCCTACTCATAACAGGGGTAAGTCATAAGATAAATCTGTATATGATAAGTATTGATTAATGATAAATTACTCAGAGCACTCCAATCTATGGCATTAGCAAGGTCAAGTTAGAATATTAGAGGAATAATTCCTAAGTCATCCTTAATTACAAGTTAAAGCATACATTGGTTAGTGCAATTACACTTAGTAATCATGGCTAAGATCATCATCGTGTCTACACATAAGGGCCATTACTTAGGGAAGTTTGAGTACAAAAACCTCTTCCTTCCTTCGTAACCGGTCCTTACTTCTATGACCTATATTCGGGGAGTGGACTACAAAGGACTCAACGGGAGTGTCACATCCGTGATCTACTACATGACTCGGAATATAGAGTGTATTTGCAGGTAAATAGCATAAAGCACCACTCTTACATGGTCTCTACCACCCACCTTGTGAACATTAGGGTGAATGCTATATGAACTTAAGTATAAATATGATGATAACCCAACTATACTAAGCATATAACCAAAGTAGACTATGAACATTGCAACCAAGAACATGAATAAGATGAATATGAATATGAATGTCATACAATTGTACCAAAGCATATAAAAATAATGGAGATAAAAAGGCGAGAGGGGTACAAGAATTATACCGAACCAAGCTCTTTACACTATCGGGAATCCAAGCGAAGATCTGCTTGCCTCCCTCTAGACTTAGCCTAACTAGTTATGCCCTAGAAACTAGAGGAGCTCTGAGGATGATTAGGGTTTCTGTCTTCTCCAAATGACTTATGCCTCATGGAGGGGGTTGGGGTCTCCTTATATAGCCTAGAGGGTCGAACGTGAGCCCTTGGATCAAACTGACTTAAGGAACGACGTGGATGCAACCCAAGAAGATAGTGGAGGAACATTCTAGAAGATGGAGGCAAGGGGGCACTAGGGGGTGCCGCCCAGTGAAAGGTCCTTGTTTGGTTTTGGTAATTGAGTGACAACTTAGGTGGACTAATATGTGGTTATGTGAGATACACAGGAGATTAGTCCACATGTGATGGTGTCATAAAGGAGCTCATTGCATATGAAACATGACATGGAGTCATGTGACCAAGGTGGAGAAGATCAAGATGAGGCTTGGCTTGATGGACCGGTTGTTAGGGTGAAGGGCAAGTTGTGTGATGGCTTGGCGCCGAAGGACCGAGGCAACGGTGAAGAGCAAGTGAGGTCAAGATCGATGAACCAATATGGTCACGTGATGATATGAAGTGAATCATATCATTTGGTGATTGGTTGGTGCATGTGTTGCATCAATGTCGGAGGAGATGAAGTGGAATGCGCAAGGCAAAGGTATAACCTAGGGCATTTCCATTTCACCGGTCATAGGTGTGTAGAGAAGTTTATGACCGGGTTTAGGATAGATGGTCGTACTATCAAAAGGGGCAAACTTGTTTGCATATTGGTCATCTAGTGCCACTCGTGTGATCTAACTATGCATCGTTGCTAGGATCGAGTGGCGTGGCAAGTTGAGTGGTTAACTCCTTCGGTAAAATGTTTGTGAAAATGCTAACACACGTACACAAGGTGGTGATCACTTGTTGGTGTTGGCACATTTGTGAAGGCGTTGGAGTTTGAGTGGTAGAGAGGGTTTGGGTCCTTCTCTCCCTCCCGCCGAGCTTGCGAGCGCGGGATTCAGGCGTTTTTGAGGAGTTGAAATGCCTATTTTCCACTACGTCGGAAGTCAGAAAAGAAACAGAGGCGAACGGAGGTCACAGAGGTCACCGGACGCTGCACCGGACGCGGTCATGGTATGACCGGATGCGTCCGGTCAGTACAGCGCAGACACGGGTGTTAGGGTTTGTAACTAGCGCGTCCGGTCACTCGCGGGACCAGCGCATCCGGTCAGGCGCCCAGAGGAGTAGCGCGTGGCATAGAACTGATCGGACGCGTCCGATCATCGAGGGAGCTTACTAGACTCAAACCGGACGCGGGCACTGTCGCGTCCGGTCGTTGCGAGGGGCGCATCTGGTCGTTGCTTCGTGGGCGCGCGGAATAGCGCGACCGGCGCGTCCGATCATTTGAAGGGCGCGTCTGGTCGTTTGATAGGCGCGTCCGGTCGTTCTGAGAAGCGCGTCCGGTCATAGGATTTGACCGTTGGCGCAGTGACCGTTGGAGGATCGGACGCGGCTGAGCGCGTCCGGTCAGTTATGACCGGCGCGTCCGGTCATCCCAAAAAGGACCTAGTGAAGGGGTAACGGCTCTATTTGACCGTGAGGTTATAAATAGATGCCTTGGCCGGCCGTGGCCGGCAGCGGAGCACACTTTGGCCTTGGTGGCTTATGTGGTAGTGCTTGGAAGCCCTCTAACTCACTCATGCTTGATAGTGTTCATCGGATCGAGTGAGAGAGCGATTCTAGTGCGTTGCATCGAGAGGATTGCATCGAGTGGCACTAGGTGATTGTGTTGCAAGTCGGTGGTGCTTGTTACTCTTAGAGGTTGCCACCTCCTAGACGGCTTGGTGGCTTGTGACTCCGTTGAAGCACGTGTGGAGATTGTGCGTGGCTCCGGAGGAGAATTTGTGAGGGGGATTGTGCTCACCCCGCGGGGATCGCGAAGAGCAACTCTAGTAAAGCTCGTGGCTTGGAGGATCCCCATCTTGAGAGTGGATGTGTGGCACCCGCTGAGGGTTTGACTCTTGATAGTCAATTAGCTCGTGATCCATCAAGTGGGTGTATCGCCACAATGGGGACTAGCTTGGTGGCAACCAAGTGAACCTTAGTGAAAAACCGCCGTGTCAACATTGTGTACATCTTCTCGGTGGTTTGCTTTCGATTCACAAGCTTGTATTTAAATTCATATACTTGTGCTTGTGTAGTTGCTCTTGTAACTAGTTTGCGTGTGTAGTTAGCTAGTTACCTTCTTGCTTGTGTAGCATAGAAGTATCTCCCATTGCGTGGCTAATTTGGTTTGTGTAACCTTGTTAGTCATATTACTTAGTTTGTGTAGCTAAGTAATTTGCACTCTCTAGTTTGGCATTAGTTGCCTTGCTATTGAGCATTGCTAGTGAGCATAGGTGGTTTCGTACTTTTGCTTACTAGAATTGTGTAGGAGCTCCCCGGCTTTGCTAAAGTACTAGTGCATAGGTTTGTGTGACCTTGCTCTAGAATTGTTTAGGAGAGCTCTTGCTAAGGAAAGCACCTTAGTTACATAATTAGGATCTTTGTGAGGTGCTTGTGAACTTAAATAGAGGGGTGTAGTCTTGGCTAGACCGATAGTTTTAATTCCGCATTTGTTTCGGTTTGCCGACGCGATTAATTTTAGAAAGGACTATTCACCCCCCCTCTAGTCCGCCATCTCGACCCTTCAATTGGTATCGGAGCCCGGTCTCTCATTTGTGGTCTTCACCGACCCGAGAGGATGGCGGAATATGGACTAGATGTTGTAACACCCAAATTTTAGGAGTAATAAATTTTAAATAATTTAGAGAAAGGGAATTAAAATTTTAAAAAGAATTTTTGGTGTTGCATTCATGCTGTTGCATTTATTTATTTTGAGAAGTGGTTTTATTTTATTTTATTTTGATTTGGCTTGAAAAATTTTATTTGGAATAGTTTGCTAAATAAGCAAATAAAGAAAAGAAAGAAAAAAAACAACTTACCTTCCGCCTGGTGGCCGAAGGCCCGTCAGATCGGCCTGCTTTCCTCCCCACGCTGGGCCGCGAAGACGGGCCACTGCCGCGCTCTCCATGGCGTCGGTGGGCCGGCCCAGGAGGCTAGAGCCGCGCGCCTCATCCTCTTCAGCCGCTGACGGGCGAGGCCCAGGTGACAGTCGCATCCCCTACCTCCGTCGTGACCGGGACGGATACGAACACCGGTTCCAACCGAATCAAATCTTCTAGTTTGGATTTCCTAACCGAAATCGATGAAGTGAACCTATAAAAGGGTAGCCGGGGTTCTCTTCTTTCCGTTTTCCATCTAAAACTCAAGTCCAACCACGTGAAACCGAGCGCTAGGGATTGGGGGGAGTTGGAGGTTTCGGTTGCTCGTAGGAGGAGCTCGCGGGTGGATTTGAGGCCATGTTCTTCGCGTTGGTGAGTCCGCACTCTCCTTCTCTACCTTCCCATGCTTTTTCTTTTGGGTGGAGATGCTTTGAATTGTGTTTTTGAAGGTCACCGATGGGTCGGCAATGGCGCCACCGCCCTCCTCTCGTCGCGTGCCGATTTCAATCCACTGTAGCTAGCTTGTACCGCATAGATGGATTCGCATTGAGCTCCTCGTTCGGTTGGAGTTGGTTGCGGGGAAAACAGTGGCCGAAAACGGGAAAACCGTTTGATTCTGGCGAGCTCGGGTGGCCGGCCATGGAGGCCGCCGGCTAGATTTGGAGGAGAAGGCCGAGTTTCTCTCTGAGAAGCCAAGGGTGATCTCAACCGTCCGATTATGAATAGATGGCCGAGATTATAAGATACCCCTTCGCAGGGTAAAATTCATAAAGAGTCCCTGGGTTTTTGGATTATAGAACCCGCCATCCTAAACGTATTTTCTGAAACGTGTCTTCGTGTTTTGAAAGCGTATTTCGTCGCGGTTAAGCAAAAATACGTTTTCAGATATTTACAGTTTTGCCACTAGAATTGTTTTGGTCATAAAATCTTTATTGTAACTCCGATTTGACCCGTTCAAGTTGCGTTAGGTTCGTATTTGCGAGCTCTACATGTTAGTGTAGTTGTACAGTTAGTTTTGATAATTTATTTTTCGAGTTTATAATTAAGTATTTATTTATCTATAGGAAATCTTAGAAAATTCATAACTTATACGTTTTAACTCCGAATTTGGTGATCTTTGCGTCTGTGTGATCGTAGAAACGTGTAGAAGAGTTTTATAAACTTTTATTACTGTTTTGTTATTGTTGGTGTACTGTTCTAATTGTATCTCTTTGTTTGCTTCGTGTATGTTTGATTGGATGCATGTGTGTTGTTGATTGATGATCGAGTATAGACGGTGAGCAATTTCTTGACGATCAGGAGAATTATTTTGAGCCAGACCAGCAGTATCATCAGGAAAGCTTTGATTAAGGCAAGTATAACATGGGACCATCCTTGTTACCTATTCACTGAAATTATTATACATATGCATGTGTCTTCCTTGACAACCATAGAGATTATAACTTAGCTATTGATATCTTGTTTCCTTGTCACCTATGGGTTATGCATTTGGGTAGCTACTGCTAGCGCTTAATTATGAACAATGATCTTGTAATTTGACTAATGGATTATGCAATCAACCAATTAAGATGATGTTATTTCTGTTGAAAGGGGGCTAGAGCATGTGGGTTATTTTGATGCTCTAGTTACTCTCCGTAAGGACTTACCTGTAAGTGATAACCGGGACATACAGTACAGCTGTGAGGGCTAAATGGCTCTGGCTCTAGTTGTTCAAGAGACCTTTTCTAGCTTGTTAGAGGTTACCTTAAATGGCGTAAGAATGGCTTGCCACGTTGGGTGTAGTGCGAGCCCCTGGCCTAGTGTGTATAGGCTGCGGTTGTTGTGCCACAGGGAAGGGGGTTCTACATCTGCCTGCCGAGTGAATCTAATGGCCCTAACTTGTTAGACGAACTTTTGAATGGCTTTATATGGTCTCTGATGTTTTGGGCCTTGCAAACCCATGCATTTAGAAATCATGACTCACAGTGAAAGTGTACACCTCTGCGCAGAGTTAAAAACTGGTATACTAGCCGTGCTCACGGATACGAGCGGTCTTGAGGATTCTTACAGAATAGTTGATCACCATTGTTATATCATGCTTAATTATTGTTGATTATTATTATGCTCATGTTAATGCTATTCATTATCCTTATTACAATTGATCATTGATTCATTAATGGGATTTGGATTACCTTGATGCTACTCAATTGCTAATTATATGATGATTAAAAGCTAAACGCAGTTAAACAGTGTCTAGCCTTTTTGAGCCTCATGAACCCTATGTTATACTTGTTGAGTTCGACATGGACTCACTCTTGCTATTTCCCCAACACTCCAGTGTGTAGTAAGATGCTACTCGGAAAAAGGACAAAGGTGTAGTGGAGTTTCCAGAAGACTAGTAGAAGTGCTAGGCATATGTTACCCCCAGTCAGCCGTCCCTGTGATGTTGGAGCCTGAAGAAAAGATTAGTGACCGTTCCGCAATACTCTGATGTAAGTGTTAATATAGCTATGTATACGTTATATAATAACATTGTTTCTGATATTTTTTTCATTCTGACATATGTGTGGACTTCCTAGGCACACATATGATTAGCCTGGTTTTGTTCTTTAGAAAACCGGGTGTGACAGAGTGGTATCAGAGCGGTGTTGACTGTAGGACGTATGCCAAGTAGCACTGGACGTATTCTAAAACTTATTTTGCGATAAAACTATTTTGTCATCCCTTGACTCATTGATTTTGATTATTCCTCTTCCTTGTCTTGTTGTATCCTCTCCTTGATAGCTTCCTTTGAGCTATTATTTCTTACTCCCTTGGATTTTGTTTTATGTTGTTTTTACTAAAAGTTTTCTGATCTTACCTGGTTCAAAAATTTGATAGCTTTTCATCATCCATACTTTTTCTTAGGATGACCACCATTGTTGAAGAAGCACGTGTAGTACCGATGATGTGATGTGTGCTTGTATTGTTTGATGTGTTGCTTGTGTGTTGTTCTTGTTCTTGTGTTTCAAAGTTAGGCCCGGAAGGTATAAGTCTTGAGAAGTAGTTCGATCTTTGTTAAGTGGGGTAGCATCTGCTATCAACAACAGTAAGTCCTGAATATCTCAAGCGACGAGGCATGAGGAGGCATGAAGAACTCAAGATCAAACCTTATCTTTCTTGTCATCTTTTGGCTATCCTCGATCCATGTCTTATATCTCATCAACACAAAGCAAAGAAGCATGAAGACTTGAAGATTAGTGTTATCTATCTCTCTAGTCTCTCTTAATCTCGTTTCTACCTTATCCTGTTTTTTTTAGAACAGTCTGTCT
This sequence comes from Saccharum hybrid cultivar R570, assembly GCA_038087645.1. Classification (NCBI taxonomy): domain Eukaryota; kingdom Viridiplantae; phylum Streptophyta; class Magnoliopsida; order Poales; family Poaceae; genus Saccharum; species Saccharum hybrid cultivar. Next base: position 48,257,120 of record JAQSUU010000307.1, on the reverse strand, counting down.
TTCTTAGTTTATACCTATATTTTTGGATGCCTAAAAATCATGGATAAATTCTGGACAATAGTAGACTATAATATCTTTCTTTGACCGTAAGAACTACCCTGATAGCTATTATGGTTTGGGATTTATGAAAATCACAAGGCGACGCATCTGTGCTGTCAGCAATCTGGAATAGTTTCTGTTGTGCACAGTTTTCGACTACCTTAACTGCAGAATCTGGAGAAGAATTCTATAAGGAAGTTGTAGTAAATTTGATAAGCTTTCCAACGGTATAAGCTACAATATCATTGGATTCGTAGAACTCGAGATATAACTTTATTTCTACACTGCTATTTTTCTGCTCGCGAGGAAGTGCAGGTTACTTGTTCTTGCATATGCTCATGAGTCTCTTTGACATGATAGAAGGACACGATAGTAGTTATCACTCAGAAACAAATGCAAGCTATCCTTTGGTGTACTCTAGTTGATCTCTTCTTAAGAGGGTTTGTCGAACTAAAAAAACGATACAAGATGGAGGATTTATACGTTATATTTCGTCACCTGGAAGCATCAGCTATCTACATGGTTGCAAAATCACTATCGAGCGCAGGTATCCTTTCTTAGAGTGGTAATCTGTTAGAACCATCTACAAGAATCGTAAGGGTCTAAAGGAGACATTTACAAAGTTGGTTTTGAGCTTGTGGCATCATCATTGCATAAGAGTTGCTGAAGGAAAAAAAACTTAAGGAGCAAGCTTATAAGGAGATTGACCAATTAAGGGCGGAGTTAGGTCGTCCCAAGATTTATTAGAAGCTTAACTAGGAAATAGGAAAAATCCCTATGTAATAAGAACGATAGTAGTTACGAGTCAATTTTAAGTTGGATTGTTTTGAGAGTCAGTTTGTCGTGTGAACAATTTTGTGATTGATGGATTGTTAATGTGATAATGTGTGATTTGGATCTTTGTAATGTGTGCTGGAATTTTGTAGACAGGCCTACAAGTTCCATGGTTGAGAATATTAAGTTTGATCAAAATATATTAGTTGCTTATGAGGTGAACATAGTTCTGTCCTTTGCTGATTTTTGGATCAGTCTGGGATGTTTTAGAAATAACTTAAAATCCATTAATGGGAAATTTAAGAAATTATACTGGGAATAATTAGACTTCTATATCTTTCCAACCCCGCAAGAATCACTCTAATATCTATTAAGAGCTAAGAGATATATCTATTTCAAGTTGGGGTTACTGCACAGTCTGGAATTCTGAAACAGTTTCGGTTAAGTTCAGTTTTTGGCCAATTATTTGACAGATTCAGAAAAAGTATTGTGAATAAAAGTTGTAGATAATTTTGTAAGCTTTCCAACCATGTAAAGATCATCTGAATTGGACGTCTGTAGCTTGAGATATAACAGTTTTACTGAGTTACTGAAATTGGAATTTGCACAGAGAAATCAGATTTTGCTTATCTATTGAATTGGAAACCACCTATTGATGTTAGCGAGATTCGTAGTTTCTTGGGATTAGCTGGATATTACAGATGGTTCATTGAAGGGTTTTCTAAACTTGCTAAACCTATGATATCTCTATTAGAGAAGAATGCCAAGTTTGTGTGGTCAGATAAATGTCAAGCTAGTTTTGAGGAATTGAAGAAGAGGTTGACTACAGCGCCTGTTTTGGTTTTGCTAGATTTGAGTAAGAAGTTTTCTATTTATTGTGATGCTTCTCGTCAAGGTTTGGGATGTGTTCTTATGCAAGAAGGCAGAGTTGTGGCTTATGCATCTAGGCAGTTGAGAAAGCATGAGTTGAATTATCCTACACATGATTTGGAGTTAGCAGCTGTAGTTCATGCTTTAAAGATTTAGAGACATTATTTGATTGGACATAAGAGTGATATATACACTGATCATAAGAGTTTGAAGTATATTTTCACTCAGTCAGATCTGAATTTGAGGCAACGCAGATGGTTAGAGTTGATTAAGGATTATGATATTAAGATACACTATCATCCTGGTAAGGCTAATAAAGTAGCTGATGCTCTTAGTAGGAAAAGTTATGCCAATGAGATACGGAAGTTGTCTATGACTAGTGAGTTATGTGCTGAATTTGAATATTTGAATTTAGGAATTGTTACTAATACAATGGAATTAGTGATAGAGCCTACTTTAGAGTAAGAAATTTACAAGGGTCAGTTGAAGGATGAGAAACTAAAGAAGATAGCAGAAGATATAGTGATTGGTAAGTCACCAGGGTTTTCGAATGGATGATAAAGGGATTTTGTGGTTTGGAAAGAGGCTGTGTGTATCTGAGGATCAAGCTGTTGGACAGGCAATTCTTAGCGAAGCTCATGAGTCAGCTTATTCCATTCATCCTGGTAGTACTAAGATGTATTTGGATCTTAAACAGAAATATTGGTGGGTTGGATTAAAGCGAGATGTGGTTGAGTATGTGGCATTGTGTGATACTTGTTAGAGGGTGAAAGCAGAGCATCAAAGACCTGTTGGATTGTGCAACCAATGAAGATTCCTGAATGGAAGTGGGAGGAAGTTGGTATGAACTTTATAGTAGGGTTACCGCGTACTCAGAGAGGTTATGATTCTATTTGGGTGATAGTGGATAGATTGACTAAAGTTGCTCATTTTATACCAGTCAAGACTAAATTACACGGGAGTATAATTAGCTACCTTGTATATAGAAAGAATAGTATGTTTGCATGGAGTTCCAAAGAAGATTGTATCTAATCGAGGATCGCAGTTTACGTCGCATTTTTGAAAAGCTGTGCATGAATCTTTGGGAACAAAATTGAATTTTAGTATAGCATATCATCCACAGACAGATGGACAGACTGAAAGGACCAACCAAGTATTAGAGGATATGTTGAGAGCTTGTGCATTGCAATATGGAACTAGTTGGGATAAGAGTTTGCCTTATGCAGAATTCTCTTACAATAACAGTTATCAACAGAGTCTTAAGATGGCACCGTTTGAAGCTTTGTATGGACGTAAGTGTAGAACTCCATTGTTTTGGGATCAGACAGGTGAATCTCAAGTGTTTGGTACAGATGTTCTTAGAAACGCAGAAGATCAAGTGCGAGTGATTCGTGAGAATTTGAGAGTAGCACAGTCTTGTCAGAAGAGTTATGCTGACAATAGAAGAAGAGATTTAGTTTTTGAGGTAGGTGATTATGTCTATTTGAAGGTGTCACCAATGAAAAGTGTGAAGAGGTTTAACATGAAAGGTAAACTAGCACCAAGGTATATTTGACCATTTAAAGTTATTACTAGACGTGGGGAAGTTGCTTATCAATTAGAGTTGCCTGAAAATTTATCTGGAGTGCATGATGTGTTCCATGTTTCACAACTTAAGAAGTGTTTACGGGTGCCTGAGGAGCAGATACCTTTAGAAGAGTCGACTGTTAAGGAGGATCTTACATATGAAGAGTTTCCGATTAAGATTTTAGAGACTGCTGAGAGAGTTACTCGAAGTCGGATTATTAAAATGTGCAAAGTACAGTGGAATCGATATTCAGAGGCAGAGGCAACTTGGGAAAGAGAGGATGAATTGAGGAAATCATATCCGTAGTTGTTTGAGTAAGCAGTCCAATCTCGAGGACGAGATTCTTTTAAGGGGGGTAGAATTTGTAACACCCAAATTTTAGGAGTAATAAATTTTAAATAATTTAGAGAAAGGGAATTAAAATTTTAAAAAGAATTTTTGGTGTTGCATTCATGCTGTTGCATTTATTTATTTTGAGAAGTGGTTTTATTTTATTTTATTTTGATTTGGCTTGAAAAATTTTATTTGGAATAGTTTGCTAAATAAGCAAATAAAGAAAAGAAAGAAAAAAAAACAGCTTACCTTCCGCCTGGTGGCCGAAGGCCCGTCGGATCGGCCTGCTTTCCTCCCCGCGCTGGGCCACGAAGACGGGCCACTGCCGCGCTCTCCATGGCGTCGGTGGGCCAGCCCAGGAGGCTAGAGCCGCGCGCCTCATCCTCTTCAGCCGCTGACGGGCGAGGCCCAGGTGACAGTCGCATCCCCTACCTCCGTCGTGACTGGGACGGATACGAACACCGGTTCCAACCGAATCAAATCTTCTAGTTTGGATTTCCTAACCGAAATCGATGAAGTGAACCTATAAAAGGGTAGCCGGGGTTCTCTTCTTTCTGTTTTCCATCTAAAACTCTAGTCCAACCACGTGAAACCGAGCGCTAGGGATTGGGGGGGAGTTGGAGGTTTCGGTTGCTCGTAGGAGGAGCTCGCGGGTGGATTTGAGGCCATGTTCTTCACGTTGGTGAGTCCGCACTCTCCTTCTCTACCTTCCCATGCTTTTTCTTTTGGGTGGAGATGCTTCGAATTGTGTTTTTGAAGGTCACTGATGGGTCGGCAATGGCGCCACCGCCCTCCTCTCGTCGCGTGCTGATTTCAATCCACTGTAGCTAGCTTGTACCGCATAGATGGATTCGCATTGAGCTCCTCGTTCGGTTGGAGTTGGTTGCGGGGAAAACGGTGGCCGGAAACGGGAAAACCGTTTATTCCGGCGAGCTCGGGTGGCCGGCCATGGAGGCCGCCGGCTGGATTTGGAGGAGAAGGCCGAGTTTCTCTCTGAGAAGCCAAGGGTGATCTCAGCCGTCCAATTTTGAATAGATGGCCGAGATTATAAGATACCCCTTCGCGGGGTAAAATTCATAAAGAGTCCCTGGGTTTTTGGATTATAGAACCCGCCATCCTAAACGTATTTTCTGAAACGTGTCTTCGTGTTTGGAAAGCGTATTTCGTCGCGGTTAAGCAAAAATACGTTTTCAGATATTTACAGTTTTGCCACTAGAATTGTTTTGGTCATAAAATCTTTATTGTAACTCCGATTTGACCCGTTCAAGTTGCGTTAGGTTCGTATTTGCGAGCTCTACATGTTAGTATAGTTGTACAGTTAGTTTTGATAATTTATTTTTCAAGTTTATAATTAAGTATTTTTTTATCTATAGGAAATCTTAGAAAATTCATAACTTATACGTTTTAACTCCGAATTTGGTGATCTTTGCTTCTGTGTGATCGTAGAAACGTGTAGAAGAGTTTTATAAACTTTTATTACTGTTTTGTTATTGTTGGTGTACTGTTCTAATTGTATCTCTTTGTTTGCTTCGTGTATGTTTGATTGGATGCATGTGTGTTGTTGATTGATGATCGAGTATAGACGGTGAGTAATTTCTTGACGATCAGGAGTATTATTTTGAGCCAGACCAGCAGTATCATCAGGAAAGCTTTGATTAAGGCAAGTATAACATGGGACCATCCTTGTTACCTATTCACTGAAATTATTATACATATGCATGTGTCTTCCTTGACAACCATAGAGATTATAACTTAGCTATTGATATCTTGTTTCCTTGTCACCTATGGGTTATGCATTTGGGTAGCTACTGCTAGCGCTTAATTATGAACAATGATCTTGTAATTTGACTAATGGATTATGCAATCAACCAATTAAGATGATGTTATTTCTGTTGAAAGGGGGCTAGAGCATGTGGGTTATTTTGATGCTCTAGTTACTCTCCGTAAGGACTTACCTGTAAGTGATAACCGGGACATACAGTACAGCTGTGAGGGCTAAATGGCTCTGGCTCTAGTTGTTCAAGAGACCTTTTCTGGCTTGTTAGAGGTTACCTTAAATGGCGTAAGAATGGCTTGCCACGTTGGGTGTAGTGCGAGCCCCTAGCCTAGTGTGTATAGGCTGCGGTTGTTGTGCCACAGGGAAGGGGGGTTCTACATCTGCCTGCCGAGTGAATCTAATGGCCCTAACTTGTTAGACGAACTTTTGAATGGCTTTATATGGTCTCTGATGTTTTGGGCCTTGCAAACCCATGCATTTGGAAATCATGACTCACAGTGAAAGTGTACACCTCTGCGCAGAGTTAAAAACTGGTATACTAGCCGTGCTCACGGATACGAGCGACCTTGGGGATTCTTATAGAATAGTTGATCACCATTGTTATATCATGCTTAATTATTGTTGATTATTATTATGCTCATGTTAATGCTATTCATTATCCTTATTACAATTGATCATTGATTCATTAATGGGATTTGGATTACCTTGATGCTACTCAATTGCTAATTATATGATGATTAAAAGCTAAACGCAGTTAAACAGTGTCTAGTCTTTTTGAGCCTCATGAACCCTATGTTATACTTGTTGAGTTCGACATGGACTCACTCTTGCTATTTCCCCAACACTCCAGTGTGTAGTAAGATGCTACTCGGAAAAAGGACAAAGGTGTAGTGGAGTTTCCAGAAGACTAGTAGAAGTGCTAGGCATATGTTACCCCCAGTCAGCCATCCCTGTGATGTTGGAGCCTGAAGAAAAGATTAGTGACCGTTCCTCAATACTCTGATGTAAGTGTTAATATAGCTATGTATACGTTATATAATAACATTGTTTCTGATATTTTTTCATTCTGACATATGTGTGGACTTCCTGGGCACACATATGATTAGCCTGGTTTTGTTCTTTAGAAAACCGGGTGTGACAGATGTTGATTGTCCTCACATGTTTGATGGCACACACTTTGCACGGTGGAAAAATTGGATGATATGCAATTTTAAGTTTATTTGCCCTCAAATGTGGTGGATGGTAGATGTAGGCTTTTCTCATGTGTTGGATGAAGATAATCTAACTCAAGCACAAGAGAAATGCCTAGATCTTGACATCCAAGCTACTAACATCATGTATAGATCTTTGGATGATAGCATCTTTGGTAAGATCATGGACCTCAAATCCGCTCATGAGATATGGGCCTATCTCAATGAAAAGTATGGAGCTATCATCGATGATGACGATGATGTCAAGCCCAAGGAGGTTGCACATGATGATGTTGAGCATGACCACAACACGATGGTTGTGGAGGATTGCTCCTCCTCATGGTCAAGTGATGATGATGATCGATCTACCACAAGTTCACTTGACAAGAATGGTGATGATGCATCAAGTGTTGCAAGTGATGTTTCTACCCCAAGCACACTTGATGGTGACAACGTTTGTTCATGCTCGGGCCTTGATGACGCTACTACAAGCCCATCCACTACATCACATTGCTTCATGTCACTAGGTGACACAAAGGTATCAAATGATAATGTGATTGATCATGTTGATTCATATGATGAGCTTGTTAGTAGACTTGCTAGCATGAACATGTCTTTAGAAAATGAGAAAGCTAAAACCATGAAATTGGAAAATGAAAACTCATTTCTAAAAACCACATGTGAACAACAAAAGCATCTACTTTATGTTACTACTTGTTCACATGAGGAGCTAAAATTGGCTCATGAGGAACTTAGTGTTGCTCATGATAATTTGGTACAAGAACATGCTTCTCTCTTTAAGATGTTATTAAAGAAAATTAAAATTAATGAGAGCTCATCACATGGATCAAATGATCAATTGCAAAATGTGACTAACCCTTGTGACGTAGGGAGAAAGCATGTATCCACCTCTTGTGATGACTTATTAGATATGCTATGTTCTTCACATATATATGCTTGTTCTACTTCTATGTCTTGTGAGACTAACATTTTGAAGGAGAACAATGAGCTCAAAAGTGAAGTGAAGAAATTGAGCAACAAGTTAGAGAGGTGCTACAACTCAAAAGTCACCTTTGAGCTTATATTGAAAACTCAAAGAAACTTTGGTGACAAGAGTGGCCTTGGTTTCAACAAGAGCAAGAAGAATATGACCAAAGGGGAAAAGAAAAGAGAAAGGAAGATGAAGAAGCTAGCTCGAGAGAAGCTCTCTCATTTCATGTGCTACCGATGCCATGTCACACTCCAATTAAAGGACAATATAGAGTGCATACATCTTATGTGCACCCCAGGAATAGTCGCACACATAAGCTGACAAATTAACAAAAGTATCATCACCATGTACATACATAACGTTATTACATCACGTAGTTCTTACATAACAAGCGGAAAATTAAATAGCTACTCTCAGGCGTAGTGTCTGATCCACAGGGAAGGACGACTGGTTGACCCAAACCTAGAAATCTTCCGGAAAGTCCTCGTAGAAACTGTCATCTGTTACCCATCCGGGATTTTTATCCACAAACAATATAGCAACAAGTGTGAGTACATTTGTACTCCGCAAGTATAGTATGAGGATTCATGAGGCTCAAAAAGGATAGACACGGTTGACTGCAGATAGCACTTTTAGTAGATCAACATTTCATTATTAATCATTATTAAGTTATGCTCAAACTCCCATTTAACCCACATGATCCACTACTAGAATTAAGAAGAGAAAGCAACAGTGTGATCTCATCATCATCATCATAGTTCATCCACATATCTAGTAACCATTTATTCTGTGAGTTTTCCGGGCCGCTCGTGTCCGTGAGCACGGCTGTTATAACAGTTTTAACACTCTGCAGAGGTTGTGCATCTTTACCCGTGAGTCGTGTTACCCCGTATGCCCGGGGCCCGTCGACCCCTTAACACTTCCAAGGTGAGCAGGCAGGGTACACTATGAAGCCTTCCATAGGCCTCTTCTAACCAGTTAGGGCCGCGAGGTTTCCTCGGCAGACAGATATAGAGAACCCCCCTTTCGACGGCACAATTCCCGCAGGCTATACACATCTGAACAGAGGCAGTTCTATACCCAACGTGGCAAGCCCCTCTTGCGCCCTTTCGGGTAACCTCTATCAAGTTAGAAAAGATCCTACTACTGAGCTAAAGTCAGAGCCATTTAACTCCCACGGTTGCACTGTAAGTCCCAGCTTTGCCCTACAGATAAGTCCTTACGGAGAGTTTAGGGCAACATGATCAACATCATTTGCACCATCACCCTATAGTTCCACCATTATCATCATGTTTATCCGTTGGTTCCATTAGTCATAGTGTAGATCATGTTTAATTAGAGCACTAGCATTCTACCCATATGCAAATAATCCTCATAGGAATCAAGGTACAAGTCATCAATTTGCTAGGAAATCCTTATAGTCGAGCAATATTAGACACATGCATAATGAGTATGTTATATAATGAATAGGACAACAAGGTAGGCCCATGCTATACTTGCCTTGGTTCACGAACTGCTGCTGGTCCTGCTGCTCCTCGCACGCGTCCGGATTTCCGACGTACTCCTCACCGTCTGAACTCGAACGACACGAAGTACAACACGCAATTCGGAGCAGACATACAAGCGAAACATGGCTACTATTAGAACTGTACACCAACAACAAATAAATCTGAATAAAATGTTTATCAAAATCATCTACATCTCGCTACGATCACAATGACGCGAAAAGCACGAAAAACGGAGTTACGACGCACAAGTTACGAGATATTTACTGTTCCAAAAGCTAGCTATTAACTAGATTTATTTGAGAAATTCAAAAGCTCTTAACAGGTCTAACAGTAGCACTATTGCATAGATTATGAAATTATGAAACTAACGCAAGTTGAACGGGTCAAATTGGAGCTAAGACGACGATTTTATAAACGTTTTACTACAGTGGCAATTCTGTAATTAATCTGAAAGCGTATTTTTCATATATACCGAAGAAACTACGCTTTCTGAAAAAGAACGCGCACTCCGGGAGTACGCCAAGGACGGCGGGTTAAGCCTTCTAGAAACTGAGGGGCTCTTTTAGAAATTGGACCCGCGAAGGGGTATCGGCGTGTCCTAGCCGTCCGATCTGAGATGAACGGCGAGGATTAGATAGAGGAGAGTAAGGAGAGCGCGGGCCGCCGGAGCTGAGGGAGAACGCGGCGGCGCCGCCATTGCCGCGGCGTGAAGCTCGCTGGCGTTACTCGCCCGGGCGCTACAGGGCTTCATTTTCAAAAGTAAAAGGCCTGGAGCGAAGAGGAGAGGATGGCGAACCCATCCTGGGGCAAAACACGGCCACGGGGTCACCCGCGCGGCGTGCCCGCCATGGATGACGGCAAGAAGCTCGTCGGAGCTCGCGGACACGGCCCTAGAGGCCACCATTCGTAGAATTGAAGGTGCAAGGAGAGGGAGGGAAGCACGGGGAGGCTCACCGAGCGGAAAATCGCAGACGGAGGAGGCTCGGGGCGAAGACCGACGAGGTGGCCGAACGGTGCTCCGGTGGTGCGCCGCTACGGCTTCGAGTGCTCAAAAGAGAGTGACTGGAGCGGGAAAACAGCAGGGGGGAAGGCGGTGGAGGGGTTGCGGCTCCCTTTTGAAGGCCGGGCGCGGGGGAAGGAACGCTCCCACATTCTGCGGTTGTGGGCGCGGGGGAAGGAATGGCGGTTGCCTTCGACCGAGAGAAACGGAGGTTGCGGCTGGAGGTAGAGGAGGGCGCCGACAGGTGGGCCCGGTGCGTCAACGGCACAAGAGGGAAGTGCGGGGCGCGGCAACGGCGGTTGTGGCCTCCGACGCGGGCCGACCCAGCAAGGAAGAAAGGAGGAGAGGGGAAAATCGCGGGTGGGCCAAGAAAAGGGCCAGCAGGCCGACTGGGCCGAAAGGGGGGAGGGAGAGGAAAAGGAGTTTTCTTTTTCTTATTTGATTTTCCAAATCCAATTTCAAATGTTTTTGAATCTCTTTTGAACTTTGGATCAAATCAATCAATACAATAAATAGAATGTGGCAGCATGAGTGCATCAACATGTTACTAATCCTTATGTTTTATTTTATTTTCACCAAATTTTTATTATTCCCTAAATTTGAATGCACAAACAAATACATAATTAAATCAATTTTATCTATTTTGAAACAAATGCAAAATTTAGGTTGTTACAATTCTACCCCCCTTAAGAGAATCTCGTCCTCGAGATTGGATGATGCTTACTCAAAAAGCTGTGGATAAGACTTTCTCAGATCTTCTTCTCTTTCCCACGTAGACTCATCTTCTGAATAACGATTCCATTGCACTCTGCACATCTTTATAGTGCGGCTCCTGGTAACTCTTTCTGCAGTTTCAAGAATCTTTACCGGATACTCCTCATACGTGAGATCTTCTTTAACAGTAAGCTCCTCCAAGGGAATCTGCTCCTCTGGTACCCGCAAACACTTTTTCAACTGTGAAACATGAAACACATCATGCACACCTGATAAACTTTCTGTCAATTCCAATTGATAAGCCACTTCTCCACGTCTCTCTAGAATCTTGAAAGGTCCCACATATCTCGGTGCTAACTTGCCCTTCATATTGAATCTTCTCACATTTCTCATTGGTGACACTTTCAAATACACATAGTCACCTTCTTTGAAACTCAACTCTCTCCTTTGGATATCAGCATAGCTCTTCTGTCTAGACTGTGCTACTCTCAAATTATCCCTGATCATCCTCACTTGTTCCTCTGCATTGCGTAGGACATCAGGTCCAAACACTTGGGTTTCACCTGTCTGATTCCAGAATAGAGGTGTTCTACACTTTCGTCCATATAAAGCTTCGAATGGCGCCATCTTGAGACTTTTCTGGTGACTGTTGTTGTATGAAAACTCAGCATATGACAAACTCTTATCCCAACTAGTACCATACTGTAAAGCACAAGCTCTCAACATATCTTCCAAGATTTGGTTGGTCCTTTCGGTCTGCCCATCAGTTTGGGGATGATACACCGAACTGAAATTTAACTTGGTTCCCAAAGCACTGTGTACCTTACGCCAAAAATGTGACGTAAACTGAGTTCCTCGGTCAGATACGATCTTCTTTGGAACCCCATGTAGACATACTATTCTCTCCATATACAACTCCGCTAGCTTTGCACCACTATAAGTGGTTTTGACTGGCAAGAAGTGGGCTACCTTAGTAAGTCGATCCACTATTACCCAGATCGAATCGTATCCTTGTTGAGTGCGGGCAATCCAGTAATGAAGTCCATACCAACTTCTTCCCATTTCCACTCTGGTATTTTCATTGGTTGCAACAATCCTGCAGGCCTTTGGTGCTCAGCCTTCACCCTTTGACAAGTATCACATATGGCCACATACTCAGCCACATCCCGTTTCAAACCATACCACCAATACTTCTCTTTGAGGTCCAAGTACATCTTGGTGCTTCCAGGGTGTATAGAATAAGCTGAATCATGTGCCTCTCGCAGAATCATACTACGGATAGCTTTCACTTTAGGTACACATATTCTTTTTCCAAACCATAGAGTACCATTCTCATCCAACCGAAAACCTGGTGCCTTTCCAACCACTACCTGCTCAGCAATCTCCTTTAATTTCTCATCCTCCAACTGACCTGTACGTATCTCTTGCTCCAATGTAGGTTCTATAGCCATTTCTACTACATTATTGACAAAACCCAAGTTGAGATGTTCTATTTCAGCTCGCAACCCTGCTGGTATAAATGTCAACTGAAGCCCGTTGGCATAGCTCTTCCGGCTAAGTGCATCGGCAACAACATTTGCCTTTCCAGGATGATAATGCACTTCCAGATCATAATCTTTAATCAATTCCAGCCAATGACGTTGCCTTAAGTTCAACTCGGACTGAGTAAAAATGTATTTTAAACTCTTGCGGTCAGTGTAGATGTCACACTTATGTCCGATCAAATAATGTCTCCAGATTTTCAGAGCATGGACAACTGCGGCTAATTCCAAGTCATGGGTTGGGTAATTCAGTTCATGCTTTCTCAACTGCCTGGATACATAGGCCACAACCTTTCCTTCTTGCATAAGCACACACCCAAGGCCTAGGCGAGATGCATCACAATAAATAGAGAAGCTCTTACTTAAATCAGGTAGGGTCAACACTGGGGCTGTTGTCAACCTTTTCTTTAGCTCCTCAAAGTTAGCCTGACATTTGTCTGACCAAACAAATTTGGCATTCTTCTCTAATAGGGCTGTCATAGGCTTGGCTAGCTTAGAGAACCCTTCAATAAACCTTCTATAGTATCCAGCCAAACCCAAAAAGCTACGGATTTCACTAGCATTGACTGGGGCTTTCCAATTCAACACATCTTGCACTTTACTGGGATCTACGGCTATTCCACCGTTAGAGACCACATGTCCCAGAAAAGATACTTCTTTCAGCCAGAACTCACATTTGCTCCTTTTTGCATACAATTTATGTTCCCTGAGTTTTTGTAAGACTAACCTTAAGTGTTCAGCATGTTCCTCTTCATTTTTGGAGAATATTAGGATATCATCTATGAATACCACTACAAACTTATTCAAGTACTCCATGAATACTTTGTTCATTAGATACATAAAGTATGTAGGTGCATTTGTCAGTCCAAAAGACATCACTGTGTACTCATAAAGGCCATATCTGGTAGTAAATGCTGTCTTGGGTATGTCAGATGCACGAATTTTTAGTTGATGATATCCAGAACGGATGTCAATTTTTGAGAACACACAAGCACCTTTCAGCTGATCAAATAAATCATCAATTCTAGGGAGTGGGTACTTGTTTTTGATTGTGACTTCATTAAGGGACCTATAGTCGACACACATCCTTCGTGTGCCATCTTTCTTATCCACAAATATAACAGGTGCTCCCCAAGGTGAAGAACTAGGACGAATAAAACCTTTCTCTTGCAATTCCTTAATTTGTTTCTTTAGTTCTTCTAATTCATTTACCCCCATTCTATATGGTCTCTTAGCTATGGGTGCAGTCCCAGGTAAAAGCTCGATAAGGAATTCGATGTCGCGATCGGGTGGCATACCTGGCAATTCATCGGGGAACACGTCCGGGAATTCATCCACCACCTGGTTCTCCTGGTTAGCAACATCGCTCAGCTGATTGACAGTGGCGGTAGGTTGAGCTTGCACTTCCACTTCGACACAAATTCTATCACCACTTGGAGATGTCACAACCACGGATTTCTCCTGACATTGTATCACTGCCCTATGTTGCTTCATCCAATCCATTCCCAGGATGAGGTCAATTCCAGCGGTTCTCAGAACAATTGGATTTACCTTGAAAGCTACCCCCCTTAAGAATATACTAGTAGAAGGGCTCCAATAATTTGCGGGCATGCTACCCCCCGGTGAATTTACTAGCATGGGATCCTTCATGGCACACAGGGGTATGCTATGCATTCTAACAAAAGCTTGGGATATGAAAGAATGCGAGGCACCAGAATCAAAAAGTACGGTAGCGGAGATGGAGTTGACGCTAAACGTACCCAGCATAACCTCAGGCGCCTCCTGAGCTGATTCCGACGACACATGATTCACCTTGCCAGTGAACGGAGGTCGAGCGTTGGGTCTCCGGTTGTTCTGCTGGTTCTGCGGGGCCTGCCGGTTCTGCTTCTTTGGGCACTGGTATGAATAGTGTCCCACCTCTCCACAGTTGTAACAGGCATTAGGGTTGCCTGGGGTGCCACTCTTGATTGGGGCATTGTTGGGCACTCCCTGACGTGGTGCTTGGTTGCTAGCTTGCTGTTGCTGGGGGCGCTGCTGACTCTGATTACCCAACTACGGTGGGTACTGGGGGCGCTGCTGGTACTGGTTCCTCTGGGGGTACTGGCCTTTGTTTCATTGTTTGGGTGGCCCTTGGTTCCTCTGCTGAAAACCCTGCTGCGGGAAAGCTCGCGGGCGAGTGTTGCTACCCGACGCCTGTCCCTGGAGCTTCCTCTTCTTGAGGTCCATTTCCTTACGCTTGTTATCAATTACAATGGCACGGTCCACCAACTCTTGGAAACTGGCATATTTGTTGGACATCAGTTGCAGCTGGAGTCCATCATACAGCCCCTTCAGAAAACGACGCTGTTTATCAGAATCCCTAGCCACTTCAGCCGGGGCATATCGCAACAATTGTGCAAACTTGTCGTGGTATTCCGCCACAGACATGGACCCTTGCTTGAGAGCCCGGAACTCCTCTTGCTTCAGTTCAATAAGTCCCTCAGGGATGTGATAGGACCTAAAGCTCTCCGTGAACTCTTTCCATGTGATCTCTGGAGCATTCTCTGGACGTCCATACTGGAATGACTCCCACCAATCCTAAGCAGCTCCTTGGAGTTGGCCTGAGGCGTACAAGACTTTCTCCAAGTCGTTGCACTGTGCAATGTTTAGCTGCTTTTCCACAGCTCTCAGCCAGTCATCCGCCTCCATAGGTTCAGAGGCATGTGTGAACACAGGTGGGCGCCCTTTCAGAAACTCACCACGTTTGTCACGGACCTGCATAGGTGGGGGTGCTCCTGTGGGTTGCTCACCGAGACGGTCCATCACTGTCTGCATGAGCTGCGCTTGCATGGCCATCAACTGCTCAATGGTAATGATGCATCAAGTGTTGCAAGTGATGTTTCTACCCCAAGCACACTTGATGGTGACAACGTTTGTTCATGCTCGGGCCTTGATGACGCTACTACAAGCCCATCCACTACATCACATTGCTTCATGTCACTAGGTGACACAAAGGTATCAAATGATAATGTGATTGATCATGTTGATTCATATGATGAGCTTGTTAGTAGACTTGCTAGCATGAACATGTCTTTAGAAAATGAGAAAGCTAAAACCATGAAATTGGAAAATGAAAACTCATTTCTAAAAACCACATGTGAACAACAAAAGCATCTACTTTATGTTACTACTTGTTCACATGAGGAGCTAAAATTGGCTCATGAGGAACTTAGTGTTGCTCATGATAATTTGGTACAAGAACATGCTTCTCTCTTTAAGATGTTATTAAAGAAAATTAAAATTAATGAGAGCTCATCACATGGATCAAATGATCAATTGCAAAATGTGACTAACCCTTGTGACGTAGGGAGAAAGCATGTATCCACCTCTTGTGATGACTTATTAGATATGCTATGTTCTTCACATATATATGCTTGTTCTACTTCTATGTCTTGTGAGACTAACATTTTGAAGGAGAACAATGAGCTCAAAAGTGAAGTGAAGAAATTGAGCAACAAGTTAGAGAGGTGCTACAACTCAAAAGTCACCTTTGAGCTTATATTGAAAACTCAAAGAAACTTTGGTGACAAGAGTGGCCTTGGTTTCAACAAGAGCAAGAAGAATATGACCAAAGGGGAAAAGAAAAGAGAAAGGAAGATGAAGAAGCTAGCTCGAGAGAAGCTCTCTCATTTCATGTGCTACCGATGCCATGTCACACTCCAATTAAAGGACAATATAGAGTGCATACATCTTATGTGCACCCCAGGAATAGTCGCACACATAAGCTGACAAATTAACAAAAGTATCATCACCATGTACATACATAACGTTATTACATCACGTAGTTCTTACATAACAAGCGGAAAATTAAATAGCTACTCTCAGGCGTAGTGTCTGATCCACAGGGAAGGACGACTGGTTGACCCAAACCTAGAAATCTTCCGGAAAGTCCTCGTAGAAACTGTCATCTGTTACCCATCCGGGATTTTTATCCACAAACAATATAGCAACAAGTGTGAGTACATTTGTACTCCGCAAGTATAGTATGAGGATTCATGAGGCTCAAAAAGGATAGACACGGTTGACTGCAGATAGCACTTTTAGTAGATCAACATTTCATTATTAATCATTATTAAGTTATGCTCAAACTCCCATTTAACCCACATGATCCACTACTAGAATTAAGAAGAGAAAGCAACAGTGTGATCTCATCATCATCATCATAGTTCATCCACATATCTAGTAACCATTTATTCTGTGAGTTTTCCGGGCCGCTCGTGTCCGTGAGCACGGCTGTTATAACAGTTTTAACACTCTGCAGAGGTTGTGCATCTTTACCCGTGAGTCGTGTTACCCGTATGCCCGGGGCCCGTCGACCCCCTAACACTTCCAAGGTGAGCAGGCAGGGTACACTATGAAGCCTTCCATAGGCCTCTTCTAACCAGTTAGGGCCGCGAGGTTTCCTCGGCAGACAGATATAGAGAACCCCCCTTTCGACGGCACAATTCCCGCAGGCTATACACATCTGAACAGAGGCAGTTCTATACCCAACGTGGCAAGCCCCTCTTGCGCCCTTTCGGGTAACCTCTATCAAGTTAGAAAAGATCCTACTACTGAGCTAAAGTCAGAGCCATTTAACTCCCACGGTTGCACTGTAAGTCCCAGCTTTTGCCCTACAGATAAGTCCTTACGGAGAGTTTAGGGCAACATGATCAACATCATTTGCACCATCACCCTATAGTTCCACCATTATCATCATGTTTATCCGTTGGTTCCATTAGTCATAGTGTAGATCATGTTTAATTAGAGCACTAGCATTCTACCCATATGCAAATAATCCTCATAGGAATCAAGGTACAAGTCATCAATTTGCTAGGAAATCCTTATAGTCGAGCAATATTAGACACATGCATAATGAGTATGTTATATAATGAATAGGACAACAAGGTAGGCCCATGCTATACTTGCCTTGGTTCACGAACTGCTGCTGGTCCTGCTGCTCCTCGCACGCGTCCGGATTTCCGACGTACTCCTCACCGTCTGAACTCGAACGACACGAAGTACAACACGCAATTCGGAGCAGACATACAAGCGAAACATGGCTACTATTAGAACAGTACACCAACAACAAATAAATCTGAATAAAATGTTTATCAAAATCATCTACATCTCGCTACGATCATAATGACGCGAAAAGCACGAAAAACGGAGTTACGACGCACAAGTTACGAGATATTTACTGTTCCAAAAGCTAGCTATTAACTAGATTTATTTGAGAAATTCAAAAGCTCTTAACAGGTCTAACAGTAGCACTATTGCATAGATTATGAAATTATGAAACTAACGCAAGTTGAACAGGTCAAATCGGAGCTAAGACGACGATTTTATAAACGTTTTACTACAGTGGCAATTCTGTAATTAATCTGAAAGCGTATTTTTCATATATACCGAAGAAACTACGCTTTCCGAAAAAGAACGCGCACTCCGGGAGTACGCCAAGGATGGCGGGTTAAGCCTTCCAGAAACTGAGGGGCTCTTTTAGAAATTGGACCCGCGAAGGGGTATCGGCGTGTCCTGGCCGTTCGATCCGAGATGAACGGTGAGGATTAGATAGAGGAGAGTAAGGAGAGCGCGGGCCGCCGGAGCTGAGGAAGAACACGGCGGCACCGCCATTGCCGCGGCGCGAAGCTCGCCGGCGTTACTCGCCCGGGCGCTACAGGGCTTCATTTTCAAAAGTAAAAGGCCCGGAGCGAAGAGGAGAGGATGGCGAACCCATCCCAGGGCAAAACACGGCCACGGGGTCACCCGCGCGGCGTGCCCGCCATGGATGACGGCAAGAAGCTCGTCGGAGCTCGCGGACACGGCCCTAGAGGCCAC
This sequence comes from Saccharum hybrid cultivar R570, assembly GCA_038087645.1. Lineage (NCBI taxonomy): Eukaryota > Viridiplantae > Streptophyta > Magnoliopsida > Poales > Poaceae > Saccharum > Saccharum hybrid cultivar. Next base: position 48,238,960 of record JAQSUU010000307.1, on the reverse strand, counting down.
CATTCGTAGAATTGAAGGTGCAAGGAGAGGGAGGGAAGCACGGGGAGGCTCACCGAGCGGAAAATCGCAGACGGAGGAGGCTCGGGGCGAAGACCGACGAGGTGGCCGAACGGTGCTCCGGTGGTGCGCCGCTACGGCTTCGAGTGCTCAAAAGAGAGTGACTGGAGCGGGAAAACAGCAGGGGGGAAGGCGGTGGAGGGGTTGCGGCTCCCTTTTGAAGGCCGGGCGCGGGGGAAGGAACGCTCCCACGTTCTGCGGTTGTGGGCGCGGGGGAAGGAATGGCGGTTGCCTTCGACCGAGAGAAACGGAGGTTGCGGGTGGAGGTAGAGGAGGGCGCCGATAGGTGGGCCCAGTGCGTCAACGGCACAAGAGGGAAGTGCGGGGCGCGGCAACGGCGGTTGTGGCCTCCGACGCGGGCCGGCCCAGCAAGGAAGAAAGGAGGAGAGGGGAAAATCGCGGGCGGGCCAAGAAAAGGGCCAGCAGGCCGACTGGGCCGAAAGGGGGGAGGGAGAGGAAAAGGAGTTTTCTTTTTCTTATTTGATTTTCCAAATCCAATTTCAAATGTTTTTGAATCTCTTTTGAACTTTGGATCAAATCAATCAATACAATAAATAGAATGTGGCAGCATGAGTGCATCAACATGTTACTAATCCTTATGTTTTATTTTATTTTCACCAAATTTTTATTATTCCCTAAATTTGAATGCACAAACAAATACATAATTAAATCAATTTTATCTATTTTGAAACAAATGCAAAATTTAGGGTGTTACATGCCACGAAATGGGTCATCTTCACCAAACATGCCCCAACTTAGAGAAGCTCAAGTTGAAGAAAGAAGAAGAAAGGCTCAAACGCAAGTGCTTCAAGTGCCATACATGGGGTCACTACACCTCAATGTGCCCAAGCAAGAAACTAGTGAAGCAACAAGAAGAGCCTCAACCAAAGCCACAAGTTGAGCATGAGAAGAAGAAAAAGAAAACAAGAAGGGGTGGAAGAGGAAGGCATCCAATGCAAATCTAAGATACTAAGATGATGAGCAAGAATCAAATTGAGAAAAGAAATTTAGCTCACATCAAGTGCTTCAAGTGTGAAGATATGGGACACTTTGCCTCGGGGTGTCCTACCAAGCTTGAGAAGAATGCTCAAGCAACTCATGAGAGGCAAGGCAATAAAGAGCATCACATGAGCAAGGAAGAAAAGGCTCAACCAAAGAGAAGATGCTATTCATGCCGGGAAAGGGGACACATGGCTCATTCATGTCCCCTAGGTAATAATTCTAAACCTAGTTCAATTAATAATACTAACATGCTTAGAAAGGATGGCAATGGTACCTCATTGGTTAGAATTGCAAAACATCCCGCTACCCATACTAAGGCTTTGCCTAAGTATGTTGCTCCTAACTTGAGAGGACCCAAACTTGTTTGGGTATCATCAAAAAGTGGATGATTGTTTATAGGTACCATCGGCATTGGAGGCTTGATTCATTTGGATTCATATTGGTCATCATATGTTGAATCAAGTTTTAAAGCTTAGTGCATATTCTATCCCAATGCCAAGTCAAAATAAGTGGAGTCCAAATACTACAACATACAAGTGCAACATTCAAGATTGTGGTGATTTATTGGATATATTTGATGGCTTGCAAATATTTAAGTTGGAGCTTGCTAAAAGGATGATCATGTGATAACGAAGGAGATATGAATTATTCTTTAAAGGGTACAGAATCTGCCAGAAAAGTGATATTTATTGGATATATTTGGAGTCACTTTGATTGAAAGGTCCTCAAGTTGGAATCATGTTTACAAGAGTGTGAAGCACCTAAGCTTGGTTTTGGATTGATCTAGAAGCTTGACAAGAAAGGAGTACAAGGCACTTGATTGTGGAATGTACTTGGTGTACATGTTTGGTACTCAAATTTGAAGATCAAGATCAAACTCAAGATGAGAATAAAGTTTAAGTTCTAGTAATGATTGGAGATCATTTGGTAGAAAGAAAAGGACTTAAAGAAGTAGAAAGAAAAGGACTCAAAGAATAATTCAAGGTTACTCATCAAGTTAAGTCCATAGATCAATCAATCAAAGGCAATTCAAGTAAGTGTTAAGGATGGTTCTTTGGAGAGAGGTCACTTCTCCCTGCTGAGGCGGCTTGCCGCCCATGGGTGGGTAAACCGAGCACCGGCTTGGAAGGCTAACATGGAAGTGATGAATTCAAGGGACATTTGAGATGCTTAATTGAAGCAATCAATAGAGTTGATCAAGAAAAGCAAACAACACCCAAAAGAGAGCTAGTCATGGTTATAAAATTGGTATCATAAGTACTTCTCTCATGCAAGCATTGATCAAAGAGAAAAAGCAAGCCAACCACAACAAGAGATAATGCACTTGATTATTAGTGGTTCTCATTTCATATGGGTGAAGAATGGATTTCTCTATAATGATTGGTCTTCACCAAGCTTATAAATTAGACTTCACATTGCTATTGGAGTAATGAATTGGAATCTATGTGACTATCCTCTACTCCAACATAACAAAGGTATCATTGTAATGTGCATGATCATTTCATCCCTTACTAGTATGCGATTAGTGCATATAGTACATGCTTACTAGGATCAGGCATAACAAATGAAATGTTTAAATTCATAGCCTACCACTATTGCTTGAATTGTTTAAATGATCTAGTGGTATGTGTATGAATTTGTTCATGAGCTAGTGAACCCAAGTACTTGATCTAGTTTGGATTGCTAACAAGTGACAAGTACAACATTGGCAAGATAACCCTTAGTATGAGAAGTGAAGAAGCTTGTCATTGGATCAAACCGGACTTAGAATCTTAGGCAAATCAACTTAGTTCAAGTCATACTAGAAGCTCATGACAATGATATGGGTACAAGCACAAGACAACAATGCAAATGGATATCTAGGGTGTTTCAAATGGTATCTAGACTCAAAATATTTCTTCAATTGGTATTTACAAGTGGTGTCTAGATCATGATCTACAAGTGATATCCTACAAGTGGTACTCACAAAGATAGCAAATGTTCAAGAAAAGATCATATTGACAAATCCTACAAGTGGTTCCATGATAGAGAATTCTTCAAATTGGTATCACACACTTATTCGAGGTATTTCTACACATGATATCATTTATACAAGACGATGGTTCCACAAGTGATGCTCAACTTTAAGTGATCATCAAATGAAGAAAGTTCCCTCACACACAAGAGCTCAAGATTATCAAGTGAATGACCCATGCTATGACATAGGGGGAGGAGCCTCACCTAATGGTATCAAGGTCAAAGATCCTAAGTGGCATCTCAAGAGCAACATACAAGTAATGTCATTCCAACATGTGCGGTGATGTCCATCAACAACGCAATATTCAAGTCTCAACCATCTACCCAATGCAAGCCTTTGCATCAATGAGAAGTACACCCTTTATGGAAATTGATGACAAAGGGAGAGAAGTTGGAACAAAGATATGTCAATACACCAAGAGAGAGAGGTTTGGGAAGAGATTGAACAAAGATATCATGAGAAGATGAGTTTAGACATGGAGATGGACAAAGAGGGAGCAACATTGAAGAAATGAGAAGGATCAAAATTCTTGGACAAAAGAAGCACACAAGTAGGGGGAGCAAGCTCATGAACATTGTTTGGTTGCATTTGATATGTTCATATTCATATGCTTGCTTGCATTGCATAAGTTTTATATTTAATATGCATGCTTGTGTGTTGTATGCTAGTTATAGAACTTGAATGATGATATGATAACTAGCATGCATAGGATGATAGCTAGACTTGTGATTATCATGCAAAAACTAGAACCATGCTTATAATGTGATCTCATGTGGTTTCTAGTGTTTTTGATGTCTAGCTACTCATGATGCTAAGGATGATGGCAAACTTGTGATTTTCAAATAGTATCAAGCTACTAATTGGTATCAAGCTACAAAGGTTTATTCTATACACCTTAGCATCACTTAGTAGTGCTAACCCTCCCACAAATTTCATATTTATGCATATGTGCAAGCTTGAAACCAAACCATTTGAGCACATATGTAGGGGGAGTTATCACTACCAAGTCGGATTTTATGGTGCTTATCCAAATTCTAACATAGAGCTTAAATGTTGGATAAGTGGCATAAAGTCCAAAAGAACTTAATTTCCATATCTTTGTAGAGTTGTCATCAATTACCAAAAAGGAGGAGATTGAAAGGTCCTTGTTTGGTTTTGGTAATTGAGTGACAACTTAGGTGGACTAATATGTGGTTATGTGAGATACACAGGAGATTAGTCCACATATGATGGTGTCATGAAGGAGCTCATTGCATATGAGACATGACATGGAGTCATGTGACCAAGGTGGAGAAGATCAAGATGAGGCTTGGCTTGATGGACCGGTTGCTAGGGTGAAGGGCAATTTGTGTGATGGCTTGGCGCCGAAGGACCGAGGCAACGGTGAAGAGCAAGTGAGGTCAAGATCGATGAACTAATATGGTCACATGATGATATGAAGTGAATCATATCATTTGGTGATTGGTTGGTGCATGTGTTGCATCAATGTCGGAGGAGATGAAGTGGAATGCGCAAGGCAAAGGTATAACCTAGGGCATTTCCATTTCACCGGTCATAGGTGTGTAGAGAAGTTTATGACCGGGTTTAGGATAGATGGCCGTACTATCAAAAGGGGCAAACTTGTTTGCATATCGATCATCTAGTGCCACTCGTGTGATCTAACTATGCATCGTTGCTAGGATCGAGTGGCGTGGCAAGTTGAGTGGTTAACTCCTTCGGTAAAATGTTTGTGAAAATGCTAACACACGTACACAAGGTGGTGATCACTTGTTGGTGTTGGCACATTTGTGAAGGCGTTGGAGTTTGAGTGGTAGAGAGGGTTTGGGTCCTTCTCTCCCTCCCGCCGAGCTTGCGAGCGCGGGATTCAGGCGTTTTTGAGGAGTTGAAATGCCTATTTTCCACTACGCCGGAAGTCGGAAAAGAAACGGAGGCGAACGGAGGTCACAGAGGTGACCGGATGCTGCACCGGACGCGGTCATGGTATGACCGGACGTGTCCGGTCAGTACAGCGCAGACGCGGGTGTTAGGGTTTGTAACCGGCGCGTCCGGTCACTCGCGGGACCGGCGTGTCCGGTCAGGCGCCCAGAGGAGTAGCGCGTGGCATAGAACTGATCGGACGCGAGGCGCGTCCGGTCACACATGATCGGACGCGTCCGATCGTCGAGGGAGCTTACTGGACTCAAACCGGACGCGGGCACTGTCGCGTCCGGTCGTTGCGAGGGGCGCGTCCGATCGTTGCTTTGCGGGCGCACGAAACAGCGCGACCGGCGCGTCCGATCGTTTGAAGGGCGCGTCCGGTCGTTTGACAGGCGCGTCCGATCGTTCTGAGAAGCGCGTCCAGTCATAGGATTTGACCGTTAGTGCAGTGACCGTTGGAGGATCAGACACGGCTGAGCGCGTTCGGTCAGTTGTGACCGGCGCGTCCGGTCATCCCGAAAAGGACCCAGTGAAGGGGTAACGGCTCTATTTGACCGTGGGGTTATAAATAGATGCCATGGCCGGCCGTGGCCGGCAGCGGAGCACATTTTGGCCTTGGTGGCTTATGTGGTAGTGCTTGGAAGCCCTCTAACTCACTCATGCTTGATAGTGTTCATCGAATCGAGTGAGAGAGCGATTCTAGTGCGTTGCATCGAGAGGATTGCATCGAGTGGCACTAGGTGATCGTGTTGCAAGCCGGTGGCGCTTGTTACTCTTAGAGGTTGCCAGCTCCTAGACGGCTTGGTGGCTTGCGACTCCGTTGAAGCACGCGTGGAGATTGTGCGTGGCTCCGGAGGAGAATTTGTGAGGGGGATTGTGCTCACCCCGCGGGGATCGCGAAGAGCAACTCTAGTAAAGCTCGTGGCTTGGAGGATCCCCATCTTGAGAGTGGATGTGCGGCACCCGCTGAGGGTTTGACTCTTGATAGTCAATTAGCTCGTGATCCATCAAGTGGGTGTATCACCACAACGGGGACTAGCTTGGTGGCAACCAAGTGAACCTCGGTGAAAAACCGCCGTGTCAACATTGTGTACATCTTCTCGGTGGTTTGCTTTCGATTCACAAGCTTGTATTTAAATTCATATACTTGTGTTTGTGTAGTTGCTCTTGTAACTAGTTTGCTTGTGTAGTTAGCTAGTTACCTTCTTGCTTGTGTAGCATAGAAGTATCTCCCGTTGCGTGGCTAATTTGGTTTGTGTAACCTTGTTAGTCATATTACTTAGTTTGTGTAGCTAAGTAATTTGCACTCTCTAGTTTGGCATTAGTTGCCTTGCTATTGAGCATTGCTAGTGAGCATAGGTGGTTTCGTGCTTTTGCTTACTAGAATTGTGTAGGAGCTCCCCGGCTTTGCTAAAGTACTAGTGCATAGGTTTGTGTGACCTTGCTCTAGAATTGTTTAGGAGATCTCTTGCTAAGGAAAGCACCTTAGTTACATAATTAGGATCTTTGTGAGGTGCTTGTGAACTTAGATAGAGGGGTGTAGTCTTGGCTAGACCGATAGTTTTAATTCCGCATTTGTTTCGGTTTGCCAACGCGATTAATTTTAGAAAGGACTATTCACCCCCCCCTCTAGTCCACCATCTCGACCCTTCACCCGGCATGGGGGTGGGATCGGCCGGTCCCATCAGGCGGCCTCTCGGGCCCCGTCTCGGTGTGGCATCCTCTAGAACCTTCCCATGTATATGCCACAGAATAATTTCTTGATTTCATTTGACAAATAGGTCCCCCTTGATGGTTTTCTTGAATAATCCTGTAGAGATCACAGATTCACCAAAACTCATGGAATTTATCAGTTTAAACCCTAAACCTTTGTTGGTGCTCTCATATGCGCCCTTATACATGTTTTATTGATGGTTAAATATGGTTGTTAACTACCATCAACACCGCCGTTGATGTCATACTGGCACCTAGGTAGCGCTAGTGGGCGTTGATGCGGGCACTGTGCCACGTATGGCTGCCGACCACGCAATAGGCGATAAAGCTAACGGGCGGAGCCCATTCATCAGCGGGAGGGAGAGGGAGAGAGGGAGAGATGGGCGAGGCAGGGCCGAGCTAGGCCGCGACTCGCTAGGCCGGCTGGTGCGGGAGGAAGGGAGGTAGGAGGAGAAGGGTTGGGCTATTGCTATGGGCTAAGAGGAGGGTGAGGAGGAGAATGAGCCCATGAGGCTTTTCTTATTTCCAATTTCCTTTTCTATTTCCTATCTCTATATGCATATGTTTAAATGATTTTAAATTTGAATTTGAATGCATGAGTGTGTAAAAGGGTTCCACCATAAGTTCAACAAGTCAAGCAAGCATTCACACATAAGGTTGCACACATATATTTTTATGTTCCTGTTGATGCAAAAGTAGATCTGCAAACATAAAGGTCTAATACCCGAAATCGATATCCAAAGCGTGCCAGTCGATTTGACCTGTTAATCGACAAGGATGAAGATACGAGCACTTTGGTCCTGACAACAGCGATACGCCCGAAAGTCATGGCCAAGAGGTACTCAAGCGGAACTCGAGGATCACTGAAGATTGCACTGGAGCAATGCAACTCGCCGAATCGATGAGAACTCGTAAAAAAATATGCAAATTGACGAAGTCGTCGAAAGTAGATGTAAATAAGAATAAAAGCTGTTTTTGATGTATTGATTGATCTCTTTTTTTTACATTGCCCTTCACCCTATATTTATATCCTGATCTACAGAAACGTAACCAAATACGACTAGGACACTAAATCCAAATCTATGGAAACACATGACTTTGATACAACTCAGACTCTAATAAACGTATATAAGGAAATTAACTCCTATCTTATTCCATAGTCCGCCTCAGTCACGATGGTATTCTCATCGACCTCCTTTTTATCGGCACAATCCCTGTTCCATCGGCACAATCCCTGTTCCATCGGCAACAGCCTTCAAGTTTCTTCCATCGGTACATTCCCTGTTTCATCGGCAGCAGTCTTCAAACCATCTTTCATCGGCATCGGCAATAATACCCTTAACCTTATTGGCAACATTTCAATTTGAACCCATACGCCGCTACCACTCATAAGCAAACTCATTTTCATCAGCTATCAATCTACACAATAATCTTTCCTCTGCTGATTAGCCCTTCCTGACCATCTTGACACGTGCTAAAAAACGATGTCAACACATGCCCCCCAATTTCGGAGTATAAGATATTGATCCTCCAAAATTTACTCCAGATAATGCCTGCTATTACCTATTTTTCAACCCATTCTTCAAGCATAACATGATCTGTTACTAGATTTAATCAAATCTAGATCTAATCCATATATCTCAGTAAATATCGCACATGTTCCAACTGTTTTTTTGCCTCAATTACCGTTGAGATACCAAAATAACAATCCATCGGCAAGATCTTATCACAACAACATCACCATTTTAGAACTGAAAGATCCTGTATCAAAATATCCTTCAAGTCATGACTACTTGCCATGCCATCAAATCTTCTGTACAATCCCTTGATTATCGTGCGAACAGTTACCATATCTATCTGAACCACCTCGATCCATCCGCGTACGGCATAGAGATAAGTCAAGAATACCCCTACCCCAACTGGCCTATAAATAGATTTCTCCGAACTGCTCATCTTCTACCTTCAAATTGCAACCTTTGGCATTCTCTCTCCGGCGGCAACCCTAACTGCGCATCCTCAACCCACCAGAGCTCCTTCCATCGTCATTTTCCAATCTCCAGCTCGTGCCCTCATCCTTCTCGAAACAATGGCGGTCAACTTCAACGTCCTTGCGGTTCGTTTTTTTTACCCTTCTGGCCCCTTGCGAATTCTTATAGTTGGTATTTTTTTCTACTTCTTCCATTCTCTTGATCTTCCAAACTCAGGAACTACGCAACACACTGGTTATTCCAACCAACCAACCTCCCCTCCATTGCCTAGGTCCAATGGGTGATCCAGATCCAACCGACCTGATCAATGCAGAGGCTAATCGTATTCCCTTCAAAGCTCAAAATTTCTCTTTGAATCTATGGAAAGATACATTTCGATCTTGGCCCAAACCTACCAAAGGGTGGAAAAACTGGTACTTGAGAGTCAACAGATCAATGCAAGTGTTCTGGGCAGAACGGAAGATAGATCAATGTATCAGGCTATCCATTGCTGATATGCAAAGGAATGAATCCATGATGATAGCTGATGCTCATTTTTGGTCAGATACCACAAATACCTTCATGTTCGGTCATGGCCCATGTGCCCCTACTCTTGCCGATGTATATATGCTCACCGGCTTGGATATCTCAACTGTCGATGAAGGCCACATTTTTGGCAGAAAAACTGAGTATAGAGTAAATACACGCAACATCGGCGGCTGGACATGATACATCCAAGAGTACCAAAAAACTGGTACTATCAATCAAAGGGAACACGCCATATTCCTGAACATGTGGCTGGAGAAGTTTATCTTCTGTGGTCGATCGGTAGGACCAACTAACGCCTTCCTCCCAGCAGCGGAACTCTTGGCCAACGGTGTCAGATTCCCACTTGGCCGATACCTCCTGAGCTCAACTTACCACCTTCTCCACCAACCGTCTCAGAAGCTTCTACTTGGTGAACCCATCGGCAATCTGGGAGGCCCGTGGTGGTTCATCAATATGTGGTTAAACGCTCACATGCATAAGCGTCTACAATGGGACTTCTTTGCCAAATAATTCCCACGAGAGATCACCGAAGATTACATCCTTGGAGATGATGAATCGGCAACACGCCCTCCTCTCAACTTCGGTGAAGCCATAATCGTCCTTCCTAGAACAGAGTCCAATGAAGATCAAATTAGCAGGTTTTTTTAGAATTTCTACCATGGTCTCCCTCGTGATCTCAGAGCTTGGGTACCCTATATCGATGAGGATAACAAGTTCCCTCTTCTTTTCAATTTTGCCGATAGTGATCTGAACCAAGATAATGATCTTATGATGGCTATTATTACCCCCAGAGCAATCCCAGTAAACACATTTGGTAGCGGGAAGAATTCCCATATCACTTATGAATTCTACAATCCATCGGCAGTGTCTCGCCAATTAGCCTTTGGGCAACTGCCAATCAAGCTATGCTTTGCCGATGTGATTAAGCCCAGAGAAATTATTACAGCTGGAACTGAATGGAGTAGAGTAGTAAGACTTGCTCCTGATGCCGATATTTCAAATGTTGATCTCTCCGCCTGGTCACCAGCGTCTTTCATCATAGAGTCATATAAGCAATGGTGGCAAGAGTGGAAAGAACAGTTGTTTTCAACATCCGTTCATACATATCGGCACATGATCAATCCCGACTATGCTGTTCCTGACGATGCAGTAAGTTCCTTTTAACTTTCGTCTCTCTCCTTCCTTTTATATGTATATTGGTAACTAATCTTCCCTGAAACAGGCCGATGATCCAGTTTTATCAATAAGCAAAAGTGGAAGACCCTTCAACCTCCACCCTATTTCTCCAGTCTCAATAATTGGCTACAACGCCCCTACCTTAGAGGCCTTAACCTTCCAGAGGACTCGCGCCAAAACTATCACCTCCAGACCAAGACTAGCAACATCCAGGGCCACTCCAATGGCTGCTGCTTCAAGCCTAATCAAGGTTTTTAAGGTAATAACCTTGCTTACTTTGTTTTTCTATCGATGCACACTATATTAACATATAACTATCAGGATGTGAGAGCTGCAGCTGGATCGTCATCAGCAACTCTTCCAATATCAAGCACCACGACCTCTACTCCTCCTTCAGAGGTATTCTCTTATTTTTACATTTTTTCTGTTAAATATCCAATCTTATACTCGTTTTTGCAGCAACAAACGAGCACATTGGCAAGCACACCAAGCATGCAAGCTCCCCAATCAACACATGTCGATGCCCCCCAGCCAATTGTCGCAGAGGCCCAAACAAAGCGCAAAGCTTTAACCGATGCTGAAGCTCAACAAAAGCGACAGAAATCTACACCAGCCCCTTCATCCGCTCTAACACCTATCAATCGACCCACTGATATAATTGAACAAGCTGCTTCTTCTGTATAAGATACACCATCAGCCATTATACCCTAAGGGCCGACTACTGATGAGGTCATAGAAGACATTCCATCGGCATCCTCTGTCGATCCTTCGCATGATCTTTTTCAAGCCGCTCCCTCAAGCCAGACTCAAGAAATTGCCCTGAAGCAGGTAAACCGATTAACTGTTTGGTTTATAATATCCCCAGACACCACAAATAGGATTCCTAACTCTCTTTATTTCACAGGAACAAGATTCTTTCGATAGCTTGTTTTTCTTTTGCTATCGACGTCTCCGATGATGACAGAGAAGAGGCGAGTTCTTCCCTGGCATTGGGAACAATATTGGCAGATACCTATGGCGAACTAGAAGTTCTCCTGAATCTGCTGCAACAAGATACTGCTTAACTGGTGATCGATTCAGACCCTGCAAGGACCATCTTCAAAACAATCCGTGGCCAAGTCTCTGCCGATGTTGAAGAAATCATCTTCCCAGTAGTCCATCTGGAGAGCAGACAACTTCAATATCAAAAGGCTGTTCATCGTATTGCCGACAGAGCAGCTCAGGCTCAACTTAAGGAAGAAATGCTGCAGCTGAAGCAAACTGCCGATGAGAAGCACAAAAGCATCAGCAACTTGCAAGCCTCCGGTGCTGATCTTAAACAGAAAATCTTAGACCTATCGGCAAAAAGGGCAGCTCTGCTAGCCGAACTGGAAAAGGTTGAAATAGCCCTGACTCAAGCCAAGCAAGAAGAAGACCAGCTTCCTGACGCTATCAAGGCCCTTCAGCAAGGACGAGACGTCCAAGCTCGCAAGGCCTTGGTTCTCAAGAAGAAACTCAAGCCTGTGGAAGGAAGTGCCGATGAAGATGCCAAGGAATTAAAAGAAACCGATGAAATTCACCTGCGTGCGATATCGGCTATCCAAGCTTTGTTAAATTAGCGCATCAGCAATGATTGATACTTTGTTTTGACTCTAGCCGATAGGATTGTTATCGGCAATTACTCTTTTATGCATCCATCCAAACACTAGGGTAATATTTCTTTAAATATTTTCCATTTAATGCTCTAGGAAATACAACTCCTTCAAGAGTTTCAAGAATATATGCATTACCAGGAACAGATTGATTTATCCGATATGGACCTTCCAATTAGGTGACCATTTGCCAAACTTAGAACTTTTAGTCCCAATCGGTAAAATCAACTTCCAAACCAATTCTCCATCGACAAATTCCTTTACCTTCACCTTCTTGTCATACCATCTAGCTACTCTTTTCTTGTTCTCCTCGATGCTAACTAAAGCTTTTAACCGATGACCTGCTACATCTTCCAACTCATCCTTCATAAGGATATCATAATCATCGGCTGTCAATTGATCTTGAGAGCGTATTCGCCTAGAACCAATTTTAATCTCCCAAGGTAAGACTGCATCGTGTCCATACACTAACTGATAAGGTGTTACCTTGGTTGCACCATGACACGCCATCCGATATGACCACAAAGCTTCATTTAATACTGTATGCCACTTCTTAGGATACTCTTTAATCTTGCGCTTAATGAGCTTGATAATTCCTTTATTAGATGCTTCAGCCTGACCATTAGCCTGGGCATAATATGGTGAAGAATTCAAAACTTTAATCCCCATTCCTATAGCAAACTCATCAAATTCACCCGATGTAAACATAGTGCCCTGATCGGTAGTGATGGTTTGAGGGATGCCAAATTAGTAAACAATATGCTCCTTCACAAAATCAAGCATATTAGCCGATGTCACCTTTTTTAAAGGAATTGCTTCAACCCACTTTGTGAAATAATCTGTAGCAACCAAAATAAACTTATGCCCTTTACTCGATGGTGGATAAATATGACCGATGAGATCAATAGCCCAACCCCGGAACGGCCAAGGCTTAATTATAGGGTTCATAGCCGATGCGGGTGCCCTTTGAATATTACCAAATTTTTGACATTCCTGACATCCTTTAAAATATTTAAAACAATCTTCAAGAATAGTCGGCCAATAATATACATTTCTTCTGATCATCCATTTCATCTTGAAGGCTGACTGATGAGCCCCACATACTCCTTCATGAATTTCACCCATCAGGCCTTTTGATTCCTCTATGCTAACACACCTGAGTAAAACTCCATCTATGGTACGGTAATACAATTCATCATCGAGGAGTACATACTTGGTAGCTTGGAACCTTATACGTCTTTCAACCTTTTTAGATGGATTCTTTAAATAATCAATAATTTCCTTCCTCCAGTCATCGGTATCAGCTGCTGATATTAATACTTCTTGAACAGGTTGATATCTTGAAGCATGCTGAGCCAATCGGTTAGCCTCTTCATTATGCATCCGAGAAATATGTTCCAGATGAAAACTCCTGAACCCTTTTAATAATCTCAAACACTTTTCATGATATGAAATTAGAATTTCACTTCGGCATTCATAAATCCCAGTCAACTGATTTATAACTAACATAGAATCACCAAAGATCTCAACAGCATCAGCATGTACTTCCTTGAGCAATTCTAACCCTTTTATCAGGGCTTGGTACTCAGCTTGATTGTTTGTCGATATAGCAACAATCGGCAATGAGAACTCATACTTCTTCCCCTGAGGGGAAATTAATACGATACCAATGCCTGCCCCTTCACCACAAGTAGACCCATCAAAGAAAAGTGTCCACGGAACAATTTCCAGAGAATCCACCGTATTGCAATGTTGAGTAACAAAATCGGCCATAACCTGTCCTTTAACTGCCTTAGCCGATTCATAACATAGGTCAAATTCTGATAATGCTAAAATCCATTTACCAATCCTACCATTCAGTATCGGCATTGACAGCATATACTTGACCACGTCATCTTTGCATATGACAGTACATTCAGCCGATAGTAAATAATGTCTCAGCTTAATACAAGAAAAGTATAAACATAGACATAATTTCTCAATGGCCGAATACCTAGTTTCAGCATCTATTAACCGTCTGCTCAAATAATAGATAACACGCTCCTTTCCTTCAAATTCTTGAATAAGAGCTGAACCGATAACAGTATCTTCAGTTGATAAATACAATCTGAAAGGTTTTCCATGTTGAGGTGGAACTAACACTGGAGGATTTGTTAAATAACTCTTAATTTCATCTAAGGCTAACTGCTGTTCATCCCCCCATTTAAATTCCTGATCGGCTTTCAATTTCAATAATGGACTAAAAGCCTTGATCTTACCCGATAAATTAGATATGAATCTTCTGATGAAATTAATCTTACCGATCAAGAATTGTAATTCAGTTTTATCGGCAGGAGCAACAATCTTGTTGATTGCCTCAATAGATTTTCTACTAATTTTAATACCCCGCTGATGCACCATAAAACCCAAGAATTGTCCTGCCGATACACCAAATGCACATTTATTAGGATTCATCTTTAATCCATGTTTTCTTGTGTACTCCAATATCTTCTGTAGATCGGTTAGATGCTTTGTGATGTCTCCAGACTTAATCACTATGTCATCAATGTAGATTTCCACCAACGTGCCGATATATTCATGGAAAATAAAGTTTATAGCTCTTTGATAAGTAGCACCGGCATTTTTTAAACCAAATGTCATAACTATCCACTCAAATAAAATCACATGTCCTGGACATCTAAAAGCAGTCTTAGAAATATCTTCTTCAGCCATGAATATTTAATTATAACCTGCATTACCATCCATGAAACTGATAATCTGATGCCCTGCTGCAGCATCAATCAACAAATCAGCAATCGGCATTGGGTAACCATCCATCGGTGTGGCCTTATTGAGATTCCTGAAATCAATACAAACACGAAGTTTCCCATTTTTCTTGTATACAGGAACCACATTAGAAATCCACTCTGTATATCAACACTGCCGAATAAACTTTGCCTCAATTAATTTAGTTATTTCGGCCTTAATATCAGGAAGTATATTAGGATTGCAGCGGCGTGCCGGCTGCTGATGTGGCCGAAATCCAGATTTAATAGGTAACCGATGTTCAACTATAGATCGGTCTAACCCAGGCATTTCAGTATAATCCCAAGCAAAACAATCTTTATATTCCTTTAACAAATCAACTAGTTTCTATTTACACTTGGAATTTAACTTAGCGCTAATAAAAGTGGGCCTTGGCCCATCGCCTTCACCAATATCTACTTCTATTAAATCATCTGCCGATGTAAATTCTTGACCTAATTTTCCATCATCGGCAAATCTATCCATTAAAACTCTTCTTCAGAACCAACTGCTTGGATCGGTAGAATTTCGTAATCGGCAACCTTGAGGAACTCTTTTTCCCAAGCTTCTCCTGATATGCACCTAGTTCGCTCATAAGTGTCTGATTCTGCCGATGCGATGATATAAGAAGAATCACCAGGAACAACTTCAATTTTGTCTCCAACCCATTGTATAAGACACTGATGCATTGTAGAAGGAACACAACAATTAGCATGAATCCAATCCCTTCCTAAAAGCAGATTATATGCACCCTTGCCATTAATAACAAAGAAAGTTGTCGGTAAGGTTTTACTGCCGATGGTCAATTCAACACACACTGCCCCTTTAGCTGGTGATACATTGCCTTCAAAGTCCTTTAGCATCATATCAGTCTTAGTTAAGTCTTGATCTTCCTTACCAAGCTTCCGATACATCACATAAGGCATAATATTAATTGCAGCTCCTCCATCAATAAGTATCTTAGATACAGGCTGCCCATCAACTCTGCCTTTTACAAACAAAGCCTTGAGGTGTTGTCTCTCATCATCGGCAGGCTTCTCAAAAATAGCCATCATTGGATCTAGTGTTAATTGAGCTATTTGGTCAGAGAAAAAAAACTTCTTCTTCGCTATCAGATAGAGCCAAAAATTCCATCGGCAACATAAACACCATATTGATATCTGCCGATGGGCCTTTATTTTTGTGTCTTATCTGCCACTGCTGATTACCAGATTTCTCATTGGAGGGACTTCCTTCTTGGTAAAAGTCTTTTTGACGCTCTCGCTGCATTTTCCTCTTCTATGTCTTTGTCAAACCCTCTGGACACCATTGAGGAAGTTTAGTTTTCCACACTGGCTGATAGGTCCTGGTTGTCTCCACACGACGTATATTAGGATCCCTGTAAAATATTTCTTCATCAGGAACTCTTGCATTTGCCATCTCTTCAAGTTCCTCTTGGTTTCTCGGAAAATATGCAACGTGTTTACCAAGCCTTTCATGTACACTGAGCCTGCCCCCTAGCCGATCATATATTGATGCTCTCCTTCTGATCGGCTCATTAATGGACAAACCTTGATTACCAGATTGAAAACTTCTTATAGGACGATTAACTCCATAATAACCATTGCACTCTGGGCAATCTTCAACAGTAGGTAACTTAATACCTTCCTCCCAACAATGAATAAAAAACGGACAATTCCAATGATCCTTATGCCGATTCCACTCTTCTTGACGTCTTTCCTCTTGCTGTTGTCGATATCGGTCCCTTCGCTGACGCCAGCCTTCCTGTTGTCTTTGTTGAGTAATCATGATGCCAGATCGAGGACGCTTTCCAGAACTGCCACCTTCTGTCAATAGCCCCTTGCCTTTTGCATCATCGGTAGTTATCCGATGTTGGGGATCTACTGATGCATTCTTTTTAGCAGCTTCCGATGTCAACACCTTAATTTTACCTTCAGTATCCAACATATTTGCTGGAAAAGGATGTTGATCAATTTTCATCGGCTTCTGAATCTTGGAATTGCCAAATTTTATTCTCCCAGACTCAATAGCTAACTGTAATTGTTGTCTAAATACTTTGCACTCATTTGTACTGTGTGAAGTTGCATTATGCCATTTGCAATACAGCATATGCTTCAACTCTTCTGCCGATGGGATCACATGATTAGGTGACAACTTAATCTGGCCCTCCTGAAGCAAAAGATCAAATATCTTATCGGCTTTGGTGACGTCGAAAGT
This sequence comes from Saccharum hybrid cultivar R570, assembly GCA_038087645.1. Classification (NCBI taxonomy): domain Eukaryota; kingdom Viridiplantae; phylum Streptophyta; class Magnoliopsida; order Poales; family Poaceae; genus Saccharum; species Saccharum hybrid cultivar. The sequence goes on along the minus strand of JAQSUU010000307.1, from coordinate 48,221,930 downwards.
AAACTTCTCTGGCTCTTTGTGACCAAAGGGACAAGATATCGGCTTTTTATTCTTAACCCACTCAGCCAAACCGATAACTGGTTCTTCATCCGAATTAGAATCTTCTACTTCTTCGACAAATGAAACTTTCTTATTCCAATTCCTTTTAGGTTCAAAAACCCTAGTGTCTTGATCAGAAATTCTTTGCACTAGATGACTTAGGCTTTCGAACTCCTGAGAAGCATATATGTCCTTAAGGTGTGGCAACAATCCCTGAAAGGCCAAATCGGCAAGCTGCCGATCATCCAACACCAGGCTATAACATTTGTTCTTTACATCTCGTAGCCTTTGCACAAAGCCTTCTACCGATTCATCATTGCGCTGTTTCATCTTTACCAAATCGGTAAGCTTCTTTTCATGAACTCCAGCAAAGAAATACTTATGAAATTGCTTTTCCAGATCAGCCCAAGTAATAATAGAATTTGGTGGTAGTGAGATAAACCATGTAAATGCTGATCTAGATAGAGATGATGAAAACAAATGAACTCTCAATTCATCTCTACAAGCTGCCTCTCCACATTGAATAATAAAACGATTAACATGCTCCATGGTTGATGTATCGTCCTGCCCAGAAAACTTAGTGAAATTTGGCACCTTGTAACGATTTGGGAGAGGAATTAAATCATATGTCGGAGGATACGGAGTCCGATAAGAATAGGTATTAACTTTGGGCTTGATCCCAAACTGATCCTTCATAATTTGTGCTATTTTATCGGCCCAAAAAGCATCAACATCTTGTTGACGACATGGTTGAATCTCCACTGGAGGTACTTGCTGATACCCTTCTGCATACCTTTGTGGCCCACGATCTCCAGCAATTGGCATATTTGTCACTATTTGTGGTCCATTAACCTGCTGAAAAGGATTCATCGGTTGAGCTGCCGATGCTTGATTCTGAAAACCAGCATGCATGTGACCTTGATGAACACCTGTGGCTTGCTGATTTGGCTGAACTGAATGTTGAGTGGGAAACTGCCCTGGCCAATTATTAGCGTTCATCGGTACAAAATTTGCCGATGGTTGGTAACTTGTTGGCATTGCTGGATAATTACAACTAACTTGAGGTAAAACCTGGACTCCAGGTTGACTTACGATTGGAGCCTTCTGTTGCATCGGTAACAAATTTGCCGATGGAATTGAACTAGATGTTCGACCCAAAGACACCTGGGAACCTCCTAGAGTTGGTTGTACAGTAGTTGCTGTAGTATATTGGGGTACTTGAGCTATCGGTGAACCGGCCGATAGCATAGGAGCTTTTCCCGTTGCATCAAACACTTGAGGTGATCCATGGTTAAAAACAGATGGCTCTGGAGGCATACCATATCCCCACCAATTAGCAGGAGTCTGATTATTCTGTGGTACAGGACCTGATAAAGCCGATGTTGATAGATCTGTATTAAGCTAAACTCATCCTGATAATGCTGAATCCGGACGCATCGGTGTAGACTGTACGTTAGATAAACCTGCTGATACTGGAAGAGAAGAAATATCTATACCCGCAATGGCCGGGGGAGCCGATGGAGCAATAGCAGATGCTAATTCTGGTTGATGATAAGCAGGCCCAACGTAACGAGGTGACGCTTGCCCTTCTTTGAAAGTTCGAATCACAGCATTATGAACAGTATTGGACAGCACATTGGAATGATTAATTAAAGCATGATTCACTGCAGAATTAACCATCTTTTGAAGTTTACCCGGATTAGAATCAAAGGTAACTTGCCGAGGCAACAGCAAGTCTTGCTTCTGGATGACTTGTCCACTTTTATTCAAACTGAATGACTTCAAGCAGAGCTGTCTGTATTCTTCTATAGCCCTCTCCATAGCTTGCTTCTGATCATCCTTAAGATCTTCTTCTGTTACCGCGATGATGTTCCCCGCATCGATCTCAGGATTAAGCATCTTGACTAGATCTGTCCCACCGAGCGTGCCAAAAGATGTGTTGATGCAAAAATAGATCTGCAAACACAAAGGGCTAATACCCGAAATCGATATCCAAAGCATGCCAGTCGATTTGACCTGTTAATCGACAAGGATGAAGATACGAATACTTTGGTCCTGACAACAGCGATACGCCCGGAAGTCACGGCCAAGAGGTACTCACGCGGAACTCGAGGATCGCCGAAGATTGCACTGGAGCAATGCAACTCGCCGAATCGATGAGAACTCGTTAAAAAAAATATATGCAAATTGACGAAGTCGTCGAAAGTAGATGTAAATAAGAATAAAAGTTGTTTTTGATGTATTGATTGATCTCTTTTTTTTACATTGCCCTTCACCCTATATTTATATCCTGATCTACAGAAATGTAACTAAATACGACTAGGACACTAAATCCAAATCTATGGAAACACATGACTTTGATACAACTCAGACTCTAATAAACGTATATAAGGAAATTAACTCCTATCTTATTCCATAGTCCGCCTCAGTCACGATGGTATTCTCATCGACCTCCTTTTTATCGGCACAATCCCTGTTCCATCGGCAGCAGCCTTCAAGTTTCTTCCATCGGTACATTCTCTGTTTCATCGGTAGCAGTCTTCAAACCATCTTTCATCGGCATCGGCAATAATACCCTTAACCTTATTGGCAACATTTCAATTTGAACCCATACGCCGCTACCACTCATAAGCAAACTCTTTTTCATCAGCTATCAATCTACACAATAATCTTTCCTCTGCTGATTAGCCCTTTCTGACCATCTTGACACGTGCTAAAAAATGATGTCAACAGTTCCTATGTTATTTTATTTATAAAAATTATTTAGGTTAGCTATATGTGTTATCTCCTATGGAAAATTTTAAAAGTTCAAATTTTTAGTGATTTTTAAAACTAGGTTAAAATTTTAGGGTGTTACAAACCTACCCCCTTAAAAAGAATCTTATCCTCGAGATTCAAGCTAATCCTCAAAAATATAGGAAAATTCCTTTTTAAGATCATCTTCTCTTTCCCATGTGGCTTTTGCCTCTGTGTAGTTACTCCATTGTACTTGACAAAACCTCACTGCTTTCTTTCTGGTTTGTCGGGTGACTGTATCTAATATCTTAACGGGTCTTTCCTGATACTGTAAATCTAGCTGTAAGTCCGTGGTTTCCATAGGCACTTGTTCTTCTAGTACTCTTAAGCATTTCTTTGGTTGTGACACATGAAATACGTCGTGTATATCGGACATCTCTGGGGGTAATTCCAAGCGGTAAGCTACTGCTCCAATCTTTTTAATGATTCGATAGGGTCCAATATGTCATGGATATAACTTCCCTCTAACTTGAAATCTTCGTGTACCCCCGATGGGTGATACCTTCAGGTAGACAAAATCTCTAGGTTGGAATTCCAACGGTCTTCTCCGGGTATCTACATAGCTCTTTTGTCTACTCTGTGCTGCCTTCAAATTCTCTCGAACCTTGGCCACTTGCTCTTCAGCTTCCTTGATCATGTCGGGGCCAAATAGGCTTCTTTCTCCTACTTCGGACCACATTAATGGGGTTTGGCATTTTCTTCCATATAAGGCTTTGAATGGTGACATCTTCAGGCTGGCTTGATAACTATTGTTGTAAGAGAACTCTGCAAATGATAGGCTCTTTTCCCAGTCTTTTCCATAGGTCAATACGCAAGCTCGTAACATGTCTTCCAATATTTGGTTCACTATTTCTGTTTGTCCATCGGTCTGTGGATGGTAGGCAGAGCTATAGTCCAACCGTGTTCCTAAAGCTCTATGTAGGCTTTTCTAGAATTGGGCAGTGAATTGAGTTCCTCTATCTGAGACTATTTGGCTTGGTACCCTATGTAATCTAAGGATGTTGTCAATGTAGAGTTGTGCTAGCTTGTTACCCTTGTAGTCAATCTTTACTGGAATAAAATGTGCCACTTTCATCAGTCAGTCTACTATAACCTATATGGAGTCATGTCCATTTGGTGTCCTGAGCAATCCTACAATGAAATCCATGATGATTTCATCCCATTTCCGTACTGGTATGTGCAATGGCTAAAGTAGTCTAGCTAGTCATTGATGTTCTGCCTTGACTCTTCTACAGGTATCGCATTGGGCGAAATACTCTGTGATATTTTCTTTCATTCTAGTCCACTAGTATTTTTTGTCTAAGGACCATATACATCTTGGTTGATCCTGGGTGGATAGAGTAGGTTGAATGGCCTGCTTCATCCAATATTAACCTTCGGAGTGCTTTGTCTTTCAATACGCATATTCGGTCTTCATACCATAACTTCCCTTGTTCGTTGATGCAGAACCCGGGAAGTTCCTTCCTACTACTTTTCTCCTTGAACTGTTGTATTTCTTCATCCGATCTTTCAAGGTTGATCATACTTGTAGGACATTCAGGATGCCTTGCGGTATGATTTGTAAATTTAGTTGGTGGACTTCTTGTGCTAACTCGGGTCTTCGGTTTAAGGTTGTCATGTAGTGACAATATGCTTTTCTGCTTAATGCATCTGCTACTACGTTGGCTTTTCCTGGGTGGTACTATACACTTAGGTCATAATCCTTGATCAGTTCCAACCATCTCCTTTGTTGTAGGTTCAAATCAGGCTGAGTGAAAATATACTTCAAGCTCTTGTTTTCTATAAATATCTCACATTTATTACTAATGATATAGTGTCTCCATATCTTAAATGTGTGTACCATGGCTACTAGTTCTAGATCATGCGTTGGATAATTTTCTTTCTGTTTCTTCAGTTATCTAGAGGCAAAGGCAACTACTTTATCATCTTGCATTAGGATGCATCCTAGTCCTTGTCGGGATGCATCACAATATACTATGAAGCTTCTGTGTATATCTAGTACCGTGAGTATTGGGGTTGTGGTTAACCGGGTCTTCAACTCTTGAAAACTCTTATCGTATGCTTCTGTCCACTTGAATTCTTTTTCTTTCTATGTCAGGGGTATCATGGGTCTTGTAATCTTTGAAAATCCTTCAATAAATCTTCGCTAGTAGCCTGCTAGTCTAAGAAAACTGCAAACTTTTGTCACATTGGTTGGTTGCTTCCATTCCGATACTGCCTTGACCTTTTTCGGGTCTACTTTTACTCCTTCTGTGGTGATAATGTGTTCTAGAAAAGTGACTTCTTGTAGACAAAACTCACATTTGCTGAACTTGGCATACAACTCATGTGCTCATAGCTTGTTCAAAATTGCTCTCAAATGTTGTTCATGTCCAAAACTCACATCTACCTTTAATCCTTCATGATTTATCAAGGTTATTGCTTTGTTGCTATAGGATATAGTGCCATGGTGTTTCCTTAACCAATCCATTCCTAATATTATATCCAAACATTTTGTCTTTAATACCACTAGGTCTGCTTGAAATTATACTCCATCTATCTTTATCTTCACTTGAGGGCACTTGAGGGTGCATTTGAGGACAGCTCCAGGGGTTCAAATTAATAAAGGGGTGGGAAGTAACACTATTCTTAAACTATTTCTAAGCACAAAACAAGAAGAAACAAATGAATGCGATACGCCGAAATCAAACAACATGGTTGCAAGAGTGGAGTTTACTAGAAACTCACCATACATGACATCAGGTGCTTCCTGTACTTCCTCTGCATTAACGTGGTTCACACGGCCTTGCCCGAAATTCTGGCATTCCTTCTTGGCGGTTTAGAGTTCTGAGGCACTGAGCATCCAGTTCCTGAGGCGGCTGTCTTATTGCTAGCTACAGACTGAGCAGGGGCAGAGTTTCCTATTTTAAGAGGGCATTGAGCTATACGGTGTCCTGGTTGTCAGCATCCAAAATAGGTCTCCATTGTAGTGTTATTGGTACTCTTGGGCTGGTTGTTGTTGTTGTTGTTGTTGTAGTGGGATGTGGTTTGTTAAGTGTTGGTCCCAGAGGTCCTAAACTGCATAGTTAGCTAGTACCTTATGGGTGCGGTGTTGTTGGTGCGGACTCGTTGTGTTCTTTCTTGTTGGCGAGCATGTTGTATCAGAAATTTGCACTTCCGTTCTCCTTCACCTCTGACACGTTCTTCTTCTAATAGAATGGTGTGGTTCATCAACGTGTTGAAATATGGGTAGATATGAGTGACCATTTGCTCTCGTAAGGATGCATTGAGTCCTCTTCTAAAACACTTATGCTTCTTCTTATCAGAGTTAACATCTTCTGGTGCATATCGCGCTAGCTTCATAAACTTCCTGATGTGCTGATTTACTGTCATCGGACCTTGTCTTAGTGAGCAAAATTCTTTTGCTTTTATCTCCATGATTCCTTTAGGGATGTGATATTCATGGAATTTCTCCATAAATTCTTGCCCTATGATGGCTTCTGGCTCGTTAGCTGCATCTTGGTAGTTCTCCAACCTTCGTCGGCTAACAATGGGTCATCTTCTGCACTATCAAAAGTCGGTGGGTGAAGTCTCATGAATGCGACCATTTTCCCTTGTCCATTACCGTTATCCTGCCTTCTTGCAAGATTATCTAACAATTAGGTCTATCGATCCATTACTTCTGCTAAGGTCGGTGGAGGTGGCGGGGGTTCCTCCCCTTGCACTGGGTTATTTCCAACGTTTTGCTCAACTTCTTCTTCACCTTCTTTAGGTACTTCTTCTATATTTTGGATGTTATACTCTTGCGATTGTTTAAGCCCATGCCTATGATTACGATTACCTCTATTCTGCCTGCCTCTAGGTCTAGGTGCAACTGGCTCTTCTTCCTCACGAACCTGCCTTTCAGTGGCCCTTTCACAGCGATCCCGTATCCTATCAAACCTTCGTTCCATCTGTTGCCATGGAACGGCAAAGATGAGAAGACATCCTCCAGGATTTGGGTGCGAGAAAAGACACACATGTACAAACATACACACAATACCTATATCACAGGAACAGTCATACATATATGATATAGGGGTGCATCATACAGCAGCTATGAGAGTGATTACTATGCGACTACTCATACTTCTAATGACATCGAAGCGACACTAGGCTTACTACTACTACTAGGGTACTAGACACTACTACTTGCTACTACAGTTCTCATTATTTATTTTACAAGAACCACATCACGCGAAGGTCCCATCATGAGGTCCACATGCATGTCCCTTTGCATCCATTCTTGAGAATTTGGGTGGGTCCAATGGTGTTTGCATCCCTAGCGGTCTTCTTGCTGTTGTGATAGTTGCTCCCTCAGTAGGTTCTCCTTCTTCTTTTCTTTGTCTTTGGGTGCTCATGGGCTTTTTGTAGTTCTTGCATGTATTGTTCCTTTTCTTCTCTCATGGTTGACAGCTGTGAGTTTAGCATGAGTAGCTCCTTCCTTAATGCTTGAACCACAACTTCTGCTTCCTTGAGTTTGGTGATCTTGATATTCGACTCTATTTTCTGGTTCTCGTAGAGGGTGTCGAGGGCATGTATGTACTTGGTTGTAGTCATGAGTGTGTACTCCGACATTTGTGGCTTCGCCTTTTCCAATGCCTTAATCTTCTTACGCCAAACAAGAGAAGTATGATCCATCACTGGGAAGAACTTTGCATGGATGTTGATTTCTGCTTCTTTTTCCAAACAAATGTTCATGAGAGCCCGTCGTGCTGCAATCAGACATGTGTCACTCAATTCTCTTCCGATTGCTAGGATGCATTTGACCCTGAACTCAGTATTTGTTGGATGCTCAGTAATATGCAGGTGCATCTCGCACTGAAGTACACCTTCCACATTGCACTCACAATAGTAGTACATGGGAGGCTCAGTGTACTCCAAGCATTTAAGTGTCTCCCAATGGAGCGATGGAAATCCTCCAGCAGTCAAACAGTCCGAACATTCCCATATGTCATCCATTGCTGCAAAATCCACCACAAGGGTTAGAACATTTTGCAACAAAAACAAGAAGCGACAATGAGACGTGTTTGTTGCCTTTACTACTATTAGGTTTGCGGTTATTCCTTTTGCTATAAAACTATCTAGCATGTTTCAATCCTAGGGCTTTGTCCTACGGTCAAGCTCGGCTCTGATACCACTCTGTCGGCCTCTCAATTTGAGAGTCCTTAGTAATCATAGGGATGGTACACATATTTATAATAAAAGGTTCCGAGCTTTATTGATATCTAAAATAAGTTCTACAACAGTGGCCCAAGGAGCATAGTCATAAGCTACATAGCTAGCAGAAGGCTATGGTCGTGAAAAGGCATTATTGGTGGTCTCTAAAGCGGAATTATGACACAACGAAATGACATCCTATTCCACAGGCAACTTGAGCGCGGACAAAACCCTACCCTCGATGTCACATTCCTATGATCGTATCTCCTTATAGGAAACCTAATCCTTATGGTATGCTTCATCTTCATAGTCATAGTCTTCTTCTATGCCGAGGTTTGTGAGTCAACAACGGGTGAGTACATACGTACTTAGCAAGTCCCAACCATAGGGTGAAAATAGAAGTGTAGTGGTGATTATAATTAAGGGTAGGTCCTAGCGGAGTGTTACCATTCCAACTAGTACCTGGGTCAGCATCAATTCCGTTACCAGTTTCAATACACATAAAAGTAAAGCTAATCATAGTATCTCATCCTAGCATTTGCCCATTCCAAGGACGTGGCTATTCAAATAGATTTAATAAACTCTGCAGAGGTGTACAAATTTTCCCACATGATAAGTGCAACCTCATCCATGATCAGTGGATGAAATAGACCTAACGAGACCTAGTACCCGAATGTACGTGACCTTAGATGTCCATATAACTCTACTATGGCTTCTCAGGGGTTAGAGACACAAAACCAAGAAGATACCAAATTCCCCCAAATATGATCATACCAAATCATCACAAAACAAAAACATGGCTTGAACACGGCCAAGAAAACAGTGGCTCGAACGCGGCCTTAAAAACCAAAAGCTTAACGTAGAAGATCACATAGCAACCACGCCAACTGGATACGGAAGAAAACCTATCCGCCGTATCGGCTCCTGATATTCCGCTACCTACACCGGCCTCCTAGTAGATATTATACTTCTATCTAACAGGGTGTGAGATCAAGCCTACCCATATAGATATGTGACTGTACGAAAATAACTCACTAGGCGAGAGGGAGTATGAACCGGTCCTTATGTAACCGAGGCGAGTATCTCCCACAGGAATCCTCTCTAGGCATTCCTACCATGATAAACTACCTCCATAGTTTACCACCACTCACCCCATGTTAGGGTTTAGCTCAGGTTTAACAAGTTTTAAGTTCTATTATTATCCCTAAATCTAGTCATGGTGTGGAGCTCATAAAGTAACAAGATAACCATTAATCATATCGCATTAACCGAGCTCATTTTTCTAAGGTAATAATCTCATAGTCATGTTTTAGCATTTCAGTGGTTCAAAGTAAGATGGTAGGGAGGGGAGCTAGGACTTGCCTTCGTCATTGGCACTTTCCAACATGTCTACGAAATTCAGGTCTTCGTCCTCCTGACAATTACCGTCGTATGTCGGACATATCGGTCGAATAAGACTACCGCTATACATGAAATAAAAAGGCAAAAGAAAACGTAGAACTATATGGTGGCACTAGGTGTAAATGGTAGGGTTTGATTTTAGATGAATTTTAGAAGTGGTTTCATGCAAAGAAGAGTTATGGTTTAAAAGTTATGTATTTTAGAAGTTTATTCTATAGCTAATTAACTAGGTGGAATTTTATATGCCATTTTCTGGTGCATGAAAAAATGTGCAAACTACATGATTAATTTTCCTAATGCATCTAGTTTATTTACAAATTTTTCTAAGAATTTTTCTAAGCTAGGAAAATACATTTCTAACTCTCTGTGTACACTAGTCGGGTGTACCCAGCATTTTCTAAAGCATACCCCATGCTGTGTGTGTGAGATGTGTGTGTGTGTGATAGGTGGGCCACTTGCTTATGTTAGCAGTGATGGCGGCGTCAGCGTTTAAGCATGGGCCCACGTGTCAAAGAAGGAAGGGGAGAGAGAGACTAATGGGGACGGACGGGAATGGCAACGTCGTTTCCTCCCGGTCCCACCTAGTGGATACTGTGGAGGGGGAAGAGGGGAACGGCGGTGGACTAAGGTGCCCACGCCAGTGATAGAGCAGAGGAAGGGGAGCAGGGCTCGCTAAAGCGACTTTTACGCCGGCGGTGTTAGTCCTCCGGAGTGGTGTATGAGGGGTGGACGAGGTCCATGGGGTCATGCCGCAGCCGGTGGCGGGGTCGCCGTCGGCAACGGATGCCCGTGGCGGCAGTGGCGGCTCGCCGAAGTCATCGCAGCGGTGCCATGCACTATACTCAGCCCTAGAGGCCCTATACTACTCAGCTAACTACGTGTACGTGGGTGCGGGTGAACAAGAAGTGCAGTGGAGTTGGTGATGTGCCCTGGGCTAGCCTCGCCGGTGATGGCCGACGGCCATGGCAGCTCGGCAGAGTGGGGCTCACGTGGACAACGCAACACAGAGACCTAAACTACCTACTAGCTACTGCATAAGGAAGAGGAGAGGCTTGGGGACTCACCGGTCACTCCAATCAGCCAGAGATGCAGCGAAGAAGAAGGAAGGAGAGGGTGGCGTAGATGGCGCCGGCGAACTCCAGAAAGGGGAAAATTGGATAAAAAAAAAGAGGGGAAAGAGGAGGGGAAAGGGGAAGAGGAGGGGGAGATGGGGTGTTCCCGCCCTCAGCGGAGCTGGTGGTGGAGACGGCGAAGCGAGAGCGTCGCCGGCCGGGCCTTTTTATAGGCCGGCTAGGCCGGTGTCTCAGCGGTGAGATATTTTTCGCGGCCATCCTTATCCATCACATGGCCACGCCATTGACCTCATCCAGTCACATCGCCATGGCTGGCACTTGCTCGTGCACACGCTTGCCTTGGCGGCTACTCCGGTGGCTCGGCACGGTGGCGACCATGGCGCCAACCGTTGACGCATTCACAGTGAGAGGGAAGAGGAAGGAGTGGAGAGAAAGAGGGACGCCATGGGGTCTCGCTGTCGCCGTGTCGCCGTTGTCGTCCTGTTGGCACCGGGGTGGCGCTGGTGGGCATTGACATGGGCGTTGTGCCGCGTACGGCTGCCGGCCGCGAGGTAGGCAATGGAGCTAGCGAGCGGGGCCCGTTCGTCAGTGGTAGGGAGAGAGAGAGAGGGGGAGGCAGGCGAGGCCAAGCTGAGCTGGGCCACGGCTTGCTGGGCCAGCTCGCGCAGGAGGAAGGGAGGGAGGGAGGAGGAGACGGGCTGGGCTGCTACTACGGGCCGAGAGGAGGGTGAGGAGGAGAATGAGCCCATGAGGCTTTTCCTATTTCCAATTTCCTTTTCTATTTCCTATCTCTATATGCATATGTTTAAATGATTTCAAATTTGAATTTAAATGCATGAGTGTGTAAAAGGGTTCCACCATAAGTTCAACAAGTCAAGCAAGCATTCACACACAAGGTTGCACACATATATTTTTATGTTCCTATGTTATTTTATTTATAAAAATTATTTAGGTTAGCTATATGTGTTATCTCCTATGCAAAATTTTTTAGTGATTTTTAAAACTAGGTCAAAATTTTAGGGTGTTACAGGCAAGCCATGAGTCTATATTTCTCTGCTATGCCATTAAGAAATATGATCTAAAGTAAAATCTAAATTTGCATCTAATTATCCACCTATTATTAAGATAAAATCTAAATACTTAACTCCTTAAATTTACATCTAAATTACCACATCTATCATTATTAAACAAAAATAAAATACCTCCTCAAATCTATATTTAAGTTACCAACATTATGTATTATAAAATTATTTAAATAACCATAAAAGCGATATATGTTTCTACGTTACCCACTTATATTAATATTAATATATTAGAATTTTAATTAAACATATAGGTTGTGCCCATGATGCAGATCAAGTATACATACATGCATAAGAGATAAATATATGTGTTACTAATAATCATGAAAAATATTTCCTTAATGACTCATATACTAATCATACAAACAAAATATTTAAAAATTATCAATAATTATTATATATAATTTATATAAGTTATTACTTCAGATATGTTTATACATTTTAACTAAAATTGTGACATATCTATATTGATAGTATCACTATTACTGCACATATAATTCATTGATAAGAAAATTAAACATCATGAGATATAGGAAGGTTAGTGTAAACCTTAGGTGGCTGTATCTTCCTTATAGATTTCTTTGGAGTAATATTCATTATAAGACTTAAATATTAATGTCCTCTTGAGGTTAGCAGTGTTATCCATCCTAGATCTCCCTTCAAGTTCTACCAATGATTTTGAGCGACATGGTGCAGGTTTTAAATAAATATTTATGCCATTGTGGTACTTAGACCTAAAGTAATAAATACTTAAGAGTACAATCTACAACCTAAAGTCTTTATTTTTAAAAAGTACAAAATGAGTGTTAATAAAAGATACTGTAAGCATAAGAGTTTCTAATTAACTCGAGGACAGAAAACCTATAGGGATCAATAAAAGTATTATTTGAAAAATCAAAATTTAGATTCATAACATCATAAGGTATAGGCTGCAAGCCTGCAACAAAAGCTACCATAGTCTAAGCTAAGGGTTGGACTAAATGAAAAAACTATGGATATTGTAAAAAAACATATATTTCAGTAATATATAAGTTTATCATAGCTAGACAGAGACTACGAAGTACCTATTATGCCTATGAGAGAAAATGAATAAAGAGAAAAATATAAAATTTGTTATAAATAAATTTTAATAGTTGGAGGTATTAAAAAACAGTTGCTTATGCCCCTTAAGAGTTGAGATACTAGCTCGTGGGAGAGTATGGGTTGATGAACTAGCTATTTATAATAACAAATGTAGATATTTTTGAATTGATATTTTTTGTCAAAATTTTAAAAAAAGATTAGCACGTTTTGTTGACTTAAAATAGTAAAACAAGATACGTAAAAATACAAATAATAATTGATACTGCATATTATGTAGACAGACTCAGACAAATATAGGAACAACTTCTTGACACTTGCATCTCGAAAAAAAAATACAGACTAGAGAAAGGAAGAGTGCCAGACAGCAATGTATATATAGGGTGAGCTGGGGTTTTGTTATTAGAGACCATGAAGGATCAGCGGTCCTAGCTGGGGCTGGAAACCTGGGGTCAATCCCTGATGCTATCACGGCTGAAGCAGCAGCTTGCGCCAAGGCGTTGCAAGAGGCAACGGATCATGGCATATCGCGCATACAGCTGGAAACAGACTCGATGCTTCTGAAACAGTATTCTGTCTATCCCACAAACTTGTAATTCAGTAGCGCATAATTTGGCAAAGGTTGGTTTGAGTTGGACCCGGGCAATTACCATGTTTGGGCAAACCCCCTCCCAGAATTTGTACAAACTTTTGTTGCTCGTGATGTTGTCGAGCCCGAGTTATCAATGAGAAGGCCATAGAGCCAGAACTTGCATAAAAATAAAAAAAAAAGTGCTAGCGCCTAGCGAGTGATGTCGGTGTGTGTGGCCAGCGCCCACAGCAGCGTGATGGACTCGCCGCCCTGCGCCAACGCCTCCGCATGGCCCTCAACCTTGTCTGATGGAGCGATGTAGACGACGAGTTCGGTCCACAGCTCGGCAAGCAGCATCCAACCGTGCGCTACGTTGCCATCAATGAAACCGCAGTCCTCCAAGAGCTGCTTCCCAAGATCGGCGCCCATGTTTGCCGCGGCATCGGGTTCGGGGCCCTCGATCGTCATCACTCGGTCAAGCCTGCTCTCCGACTTGCTCTGCCGCCGCTTCCTGCTCAGCGCGCGGCGAAGGGCGCGCTTCACGGACTTGTACACGCGCTGCGACCCCTCCTGGTTCTCCGGGAGGAGCTCCGGCGCGCACGCCACGAGGTAGGCGCAGTACTTGGACAGAGTCGTGGCGATCGTCTCCTCGGCGCTCCTCGGTTCAGCTGCGCCGGCGGCGTTGTTCTTCATCTCGAAGAGGCTAGTCGCGATGTGCCACACGAGGATGACATGGGTGACGCTCCTGGTGGCCAAGGCGGTGAAGCACGGCCACCCCGCTGCTGAGCGGCTCACCCCGGTTCTTTGCCGCGACGGACTGGAACACCGCGTGCTTCACCTCCCTGGGCAACCGCACGGACGACATGCCGAGGAACCGCTGTTGCAGCACCTTGGATACGATCACCCAGGGCGTGTGCCTGCGGAGGTCAAGGACGGACACCTGGCTGAACCGCATTACGGGGCGCGGCCTGCCCACTCGCTTCGCCCACAGCAGCGCGCGGAAGGCCTTCCGCACGCACCGCGACGACTGCCACTCTGGTTTGCGTGCATACTCGCACAGCATGGACACCAGTCGGAGAGCACGTACACCACGAACTCCCATGCCTCCATGAGGATAAAAGTGAGGAAGAGCATGAGGCTCACGAGGATGTTGAAGGACGAGAAGGCGGTGAGATGATGATGGTCTTGAGCAGCTTGTGGCCGAGGCATCGGAAGAGCTCGATTGCCCGGCGTGACAGCGTGACGACGTCGCGGGCGAGGCAGCCAATGATGGGAAGCAGGCGGCCATTGCCGGTGATGAAGAGCACCATGATGGACTGGTTCACCACGATGAGGAACACAAAAATTTCCTACAAGGAACCACGGGCTATAGAGCACCACGGGAACAACCGAGTGGTAGTAGTCCGTGACGAATTTGAGCTCGAGCTCGATAACGTGGAACGCCCTCTCCGCATGGTCTTCTGTTATGTCGCCTTCTCTGTCATCGTCGTTGCTGCTGTCCACTTCTTGTTCTTGGTCGCCATTTGCCGTCACCATCATGGAGCCCTCGGAAGAAGAGGCCACGGTTCATTACCACCACGGCTGCGTCGACGTGGAGGTTCTCGAACCTCGCGCGTAGCAGCTTGAACAGAGCAAACGCGAGGCAGAGATCCTTCAGTTTGGGATGGTCCGTCAGCAACCGGTCCGCCGGCTTGTCGTCGCTTCCTTCCGCCAGCTCCCATATGTCGGCCACGGTGATGAGATCCTTCTTCCCGTCCGACTCCGGTAGCTCCACTCGGTACCCATCGGGCCCAGCATCATTCTTGAGCCTCTCCCCAACCCCCCCCCCCCCCCCAATGACAGCGTACCACGGTACCAGCACATCCTCATAAGCACGGTGCCGCCATTCTCATGCTCGTTTCTGAAGCCCTCGTCGTCTTCAAGCATCTGGGCAGTGTAACCCACGACGAGCTGTGCGTTCTTGCCAACGGCGAAGGAGCGCTTCGCGACCTCAACAGCGGCGACCCTCTGGGCGGCCTTGATAAGGGTGAGCACCCAGAGGATGATGAAGCCTGGCTTCCGAAACCGTGCACGTACAAGTATTTGAGGTAGTCTATTTTTAAAAGGCGGCAAGAGTTTTGACGGATTTTTATTAGACAAGTAAAATAATGAAAAACAAAACAAACAATTGTTGGGACACGGTTATGAATCACGGAGGTCGAAGTTCGTAGCAGTAATAAGAACCGACAGTTAACAAGTTTTTATGAGCAATGTGCAGGCAAAGAAGATAGAGGCCTCCGCCCGCCTGGCCGCTCAGGGCGAAGGATAGGAGGCCCAGCAAAGGCGCCAGAACACAGCTGAAGGCGAAGGCCTAGAGGCTATGCCAGAAGCGAAGGCTCTTGCGGTACGGGTAGAGGCCTTTGTCCGGGCGACGAAGGCAAAGGCCCCGGTGAAGGTGCCCCGAACAGAGGCCCCGAAACCCGGAAGATCTCCCACTCAGAGGCAGCGCTGGGCCATGGGCTGATGACGGGCCGTCGACGGTGGCCCAGCAAGCAAAGGCGGTTGAAGAAGAAGACACCCAAATTGCCCTGGGCGGCTTATATCAAGCATAAGGAATATTCTGAGGATGTACCCTAACCGACAAGGGGTAGAATTGTAAAGAGTAGCCATTGTAAACAGTACCCTATAAAAGGGGAACTCAAACTTTGTACAGGAGAGGTTGGTGAGTACATTAATGAAACTCTAATTGTGCCTGGGTCCACTTTTCATCCTCTTAGCCTTCGCCCAGGGCATCCGACTGGGCGAAGGTTTCCCGGGCTTCACCTGCTAAAAATCACATTTTCCAACATTGGCGCCCACCGCGTGTTGGCCAAGCAAAACTCACGATGGCAAAAAAAAGAGCAGCCTCCATCAGGACACCCGTGGAGCCCTCAACGAGGGGACGACCTAAGCGTAGTGCCCGTTACACTTATGCTAGCGCCCCAGAACCAAGTTGTAGAAGAACCCGCTGACGAAGACCAACCTCCGGCAGCCGAAGATCAACCAGCTCCAGACCCCACCCTAGAGCAAGTGCTCCAGCAGCTGCAAGCCCAGCTGCAGACCGCACAACAACAAAGAGACAGGCTAGCCGCAACCTTTGCCGCAAACCAGAGGGTAGTTCAGGCATCGTTGTAGGCAGCAGAGATTAGGCAGTGGAGATTAGGCAGCAGCTGGCCGTTCTGCAAGCGGAGATACAAAGCATACATCCAAGTCAACCCCAACCCAATAAATCCAACCAGCTCCACTTAGCAAATCAAAGCCAGCCTAACCCTTCGCAGGGTACGGCCGCCCAACCAGCCTTCGGTACACCTTTCAACTCACCACCAGCTCACAGAACAATAGATTCAAGATCCCCACTGTCTGAGGGAATCCAAACCTGGCCCTGGCCACCATCTTACAAGCCTATTACCCTATCCAAATTCAATGGAAGATCAGACCCGTGTCAGTTCATTATGAGTTTCGAGGCAGTCGTAGCCTCCGCAGGCGGGAATGACACTGTCTTGGCCAAGTCATTTGTTATTGCAGCCGAAGGGGATGCTTTGGCATG
The DNA here is from genome assembly GCA_038087645.1 of Saccharum hybrid cultivar R570. NCBI lineage: Eukaryota > Viridiplantae > Streptophyta > Magnoliopsida > Poales > Poaceae > Saccharum > Saccharum hybrid cultivar. The sequence goes on along the minus strand of JAQSUU010000307.1, from coordinate 48,205,145 downwards.
GTACTCAATATTGAGTTAAAGTTCAGTATATTCATGGGAGGACCTCCACGACAAGATCATCGCTAATTTCAAAGGATTCACCATCGAATCTTTGATGTCAGTTGACTTATTTCAGTGTAAACAAAATCAAAGTGAAGCACTAAGGGACTATTTCTAGAGATTCATGTAGCTTAAAGCAAAGGCACTAAATGTCCCAGAGGATGTGGCGATCAAGGCCGCAATCAAAGGTCTCTGCATCGGAGCCTTCACAGCTCATCTAGCTCGGGAGAAACCAAACAACATAGAAGAATTATATAGGGAGTTTGAGAAGTATTACAGGTCAAACAATGACCTTCGAAGAAGACTAGAAGAGCAAAGTCAGAGCAAACAGTACCAAGGGAACAACAGGAATACACAAAGGGGTAACAGAAGCCAAGGCCAGTCACAGTCGCAGCAACCATCAGACCAACAAGTTTTCAACATTGAGCAGCAAGGGAATAACCAGCAAGGGCAGCAGATGCCGGAGGCAGCCCCAAGCAAAGCACCACAAAAGCAGTACGAAGGCAAAAAATACAATCAAAGGAAGAACTGGAACAAAAACCAAGAACCAAGGCAGCGAAGGCAGTATTATTTCTTTCATGGGAAAAACAAAGGGCACATCACCAGAGACTGCCCAAACGCGAAGGAAACTCAATAGAGGATAAAAAGTAGGGCAAACCCTTAGCCTTCGCCACAACAACCCGCTAGGAAGGTCAACCACACCTTCGCTGCGCCTTTGCAGCAACTATATTGCCCAATCTACCCAAATCTTAACTCCAATCAAATTCACCCATCCACATTAGCAGCTGCATACTACCCAAATTTCCTACCCGCATGGCGACCAAGCACCTAGCAGCAAGGGCAGCCAAGTAATTAGCGAGTAGAAGCCAGTCTTACATAAACCCAAGGCCCTCGCACATAACATTCATCAAAACAAGCCAGCCAACTCAAGTGCACAACAGACAACTCGAATCACCTCCACCACCACCTCCACCACTCCTAGCGGCCCTAAAAAATTACCCCAACCCAGAAAACCAACTCAACCCACATACACCACTACCCACCATTGGCATGATACTGCCAATAGCCGAAGGCTCTTCAATGAAATTCCAAACAAAGAAGCAGAAAAGAGATCACCTTAGGCTCGTCAACAACATAGCAGTCCAAGGCCCAGTGCGCTGCACAGATTGGTCAAAGACACCAATCACCTTCTCAGAGCAAGACCTACAACTAGAAAGTTACCCCCATACCGACGCTATGGTAATCAAGGCCAACATAGCAAGTTGGGAGATCAACAGGGTTCTCATAGATTCTGGAAGCTCCACAGATATCATCTTTGTTAATGCCTTCGACCAGATGAAACTGAGCAGAAGCTAACTACAACCTTCAGATTCACCGCTAATTGGTTTCGGATGAAAGAGGATTGATGCAATAGGAAAAATATCCCTGACAGTTTCCTTCGGTGGCTAAGAAAATGCAAGAACAGCATCTTCGGTAGAGGGTTTGCAAACAAGTTCAACATAGCCATCCATATGGGTCACTTGTGCATGAAAATGCTAGCTTTAAACGGCACAATCACAATACATGGCAGTCAAAAAGAGGCAAGAAATAGAGAGAGAGCTATCTACAAGTCGCAGCAAAACATCATCTCAGTTGACTTAGCCAAGAACACTACATCGGAGCCTCCAGACATGCCAAAGGGCAAAACAAATCTCAAAGATCAAGAGGAAACAAAGTTAATCCCATTAGAAGATGCAATCCCAGATAGAAAGTTCACCATCAGAGCCAACATGTCTAAGGCAAAAGAAACAAAACTTATAGAAACTTTAGCCAAGAACAAAGACATCTTCGCTCGGTCAGCCTCTGACCTGAAAGGAGTCAGTAGAGATATTATACAACACTCTCTTGACATAAACCCCAAGAAGAAGCCAAGGAAGCACGACAGAGGAAAATGTCAGAGGATAGAATCTTAGTAGCAAAGGCCGAAGTACAGAGGCTGTTAGACACAAACGTCATTAGAGAGGTCAAGTACTTAGAATGGTTGGCAAATGTAGTGTTGGTACCCAAGAAGAATGGAAAGATGGAGATGTGCATAGACTTCACAGATCTGAACAAAGCTTGCAAAAAAGACATGTTTCTGTTACTAAGGATAGACACCTCTGTTGATAAGGTGGCAAGATGCAAGCGCTTCTCCCTACTGGATTGCTTTTTAGGATATCATCAAATCTGGCTCAACAAAGAAGATGAGGAGAAGACAAGTTTCACTACTCCCTTCGGAACTTACTATTACACCAGAATGCTCGAAGGACTAAAGAACGCAGGCTCGACCTTCGCTAGAATGACAAAGGCAGTCCTTGGCCTACAACTATAGAAAAACATCATAGCTTATGTTGATGACATTGTAGTAATGAGCAAGAAAGAGGAAGATCATATAGCAGATATAGAGGAAACCTTCGCCAACCTCAGGGAAGTAGGCCTAAAGCTAAACATAGACAAGTGTGTTTTCGGTGTCAGTCAAGGATAGATGCTCGGGTACATCATAGGACCCGAAGGTATTCGGGCTAACCTAGAGAAGACGAAGGCTATAATCTCAATGGTGGAGCCATCAACCAAAAAGGAAGTGCAAAAACTCATTGGAAGAATAGCAGCATTGAACAGATTCATCTCAAAGTCTGTAGAGCATAGCCTTCCATTCTTCAGAGCTCTAAGAGGTGGAGACATGGTGGAATGGGGACCAAAACAGTCGGAGGCCTTCCAGCAACTCAAAAAATACAAGGCCAGCAAACTCTTGGTAACAGTACCAGATCCGGAGGCCCTACTACTATTATATGTGGCAGCCTCTAACCATGCAGTTAGTGGGTACTTGTTCAAAAAAAAGAAGGGTCGAAGGTCATTCAACATCCTGTCTACTACATCTCAGAAGCCCTTTTAGGAGCAAAGCTAAACTACATGAAAACCAAAAAATTGTATGCGCTGTACACACCTCATCAAGGAAGTTAAAGCACTACTTCCAAGCACATGAGATCACAATGCCTTCTTCGCAACCACTCGGAGATGTATTCAATAACAAAGAAGCATCTGGAAGAATAGGAAAGTGGGCAATAGAATTATCCCAGTTTAAGATCAGCTATGTACCAAGAACAACAGTTAAATCCCAAGCATTAGCATACTTTATGGCAGACTGGACACCTTTGACACATCAAACCCCACAACCTCAACCCCAAATCTGGACACTCTACATAGATGGAGCATGGGGACACTTGGGAGCTAGGGCCTCCGTCATCCGGATAGCACCATCAGGCCTTCGCACAAAGTATGCATCAAGACTGGAATTCAAAGCAAAAAATAACATAGCAGAATATGAAGGCCTAATACTGGGCCTTAACAAGGCAAAGGCACTTGTGCAAAGACTGTATTAGCAAAAACAGACTCCCAAGTCATAGCAGGACAAGTTAAAAAGGAATATGTCGCAAGAAAACTAGAGCTGGCCAAATATTTGGCCACAGTAAGGGCACTCGAGTGGAGGTTCCAGGGATTCACTCTGAAGTATATACCAAGAGTAGAAAACATAGAAGCAGATGAGCTAGCGAAGGCAGCAGCAAATAACACGCCCATTCTAGAAGGAACTTTCTACTAAATATTGCATGCACCAGCAACCCAAACAACCACGAAGGCATTCAAAACAATCCTAGTCACATAATCCGAAGACTGGAGACATTTGATCACAGATTACCTGAACAACATCCATCACTCAGAAGATGAAGCAAGCACAACCAGAATAGCGGCCAGGGCAAGAAGTTACACACTCATGGATGGCATTTTGTACAAAAAAGGGCTAGTCCAGCCTTTGCTCAAATGCATAACCTAGAGCGAAGGCAGAGAGCTCCTCTAAGAAATCCACACAGGGATGTGTGGCTCCCACATTGGCCTAAGAGCATTGTCTATGAAGGCAATCAGGCAGGGATTCTATTGGCCCACACACATCAAAGATGCAGAGCAAATTGTCAAGACATGCGAAGCATGCCAGACCACATCCCAACATCAGTCAAAGCCTTTGGCACCAGCATAGCTCGTCCCACCCAATTGGCCACTGCAAAGATAGGGCATGGACCTGGTCGGCCCACTACCACCTTCACAGGGGGGAACAAGTTCGCAGTAGTAGTAATCGAGTAGTTCACAAGATGGATTGAGGCCAAGCCACTAGCAACAATAACTTCAGAAATAGTAAAAAAATTCTTTTGGCAAAACAAAATCTGCAGATTTGGGGTACCAAGAATCTTGATAGTGGACAATTGGAAACAGTTTGACTCGGACAAGTTCATAGAATTCTGCCAAAGCATAGGCACAAAGATAGCCTTCGCATCAGTCTATCACCTAGAATCAAATAGAGCGGTGGAAAGAGCGAACAAAATAGTATTCTCAGCTATCTTGAAAACTTTATTCAACCTCCGCAAAGGCAAATGGATAGAAGAGCTACCAAAGGTAGTATGGTCACACAATACCATGGCGTCCAGAACAATAGTCTTTACTCTATTCAGGCTTCTGTATGGTGAAGAAGCCATGTTACCTGAGGATATCAAGCATCAGAGCCTCTGGGTAATGAAGCAGGTCTTGGCAACAGACGAAGAATACTCCAAAGAAACGATCGAAGGCACAAGACTAGAAGTAGTCGAAAACATCACCAAATACCAAGAGCAAACCAGGAGGTGGAGAGACAACCAGGTGGTCAGAAAGCTCATACAGGATGGAGACCTAGTCCTAAGAAGGAAGCCCAATGCCGCAAATGCAGGAAAGCTCCAGCCAAAATGAAGAGGCCCGTACACGGCGAAGGCCGCCGAGAAACCAAGGTCATTCTTCTTAATAGACGACGAAGGTAAAGCAACCACTCATACATGGAACATCGATAGTTTGTGCATGTTCTATATATAATTGTAAAAGGGGTGGCCTCCACGGAACTATAAGAGAAGGTCACCCCACCTCTCTCAGTTTTTACATTTTCTCTTTACATTTCATGCAGAAGGGCCTATACTCTTTTCCTCACAAAGAGGACTCCTAGCGGATGTGAGGTTTTTAACAAGGCTGGACCCATGTAAAACCCTCTAAAATATAAAGAGGAATTACCCCAAGAATACCATCAAAGTGAAGGTCAAAATTGGCTAGCAATGGAGCCACAACATTCGACAACAAAATTACGACAAAGTGGACCTTCCACTGCCTTAGCCAGAGGCTCTAAGGCGTGGAACGACCTCTGTGACTAAAATAGCCCACAACCTTGACAAAGCCCTATCCACAATCAGGCATCAATGATTCGTCAAAATGGCCAAAAGGCCACAAAACCCGACAAAGACCTACCTTCGCTGTAGGCATCGAGCGGGAAAATATCTAGAGAAGACCTATCTTTATCAGGCACTAGGGGAATATCAGGAATTAATAAATAAAGTACAACAGGAATAAAGGCTAAAGATACGCTAGGTACAAATAAATCCGTCAGACTTATTACAATTTCAAAACGTATCCAACTAATAAACATTAGCCAACCACCAAGATTTATTAAATCGTACAACTAATAGACTATAAAACCTAGCGCCTCACCCTAGCACTAGCCTTAGTTAGTGCATCCTCAAATCCCTACCCATAGAGGAGCGCCAGGGGGAAACCAAACCAACTAAAAATTAGTGCACTATAGAGCAAAGCAAGAGAACTATGGAGGCCGGAATGTCCATAGAAACTAGAGCGCAACAGATATTGTGAGAAGACTCGTAAATACAGCAGCTCGTGTAGCCCAGCGAAGGCCACGTTGAGGTTGTACGCATCCTCCGCACAATGTCCCATAGCCTCCACGGGGCATTGTATGACCACAGTCCGGCAGCAAGCGGCCAGTGTCAGAGGTTGCGGGAGGGTATCGCACGAAGACTCATAACATCCCCCTGCAACCGAAGACACCGTCTGGTGCAACCCGGCATCAACCATGTTCAACAGGAGCACAGTTATTCTAGCACGGCCGAAGGCAACAACAAATCAATCCAGATGCAAGTGAAGACAATGCTCAAGAAATGCTTCACCAACTTTCGTTGCTTGCTCAAATTGCTCTGTGGCCTCTGGAGAAACAACAAGATCGAAGACTAGCACGCACCAAGAAGACCGAAGGTGTGCCAAAGCCTTTGCAACATTGGCAAGATAAAACACAAGCACCTCAGCCTCTCTGCTGTGACGCACAACCTCATCCGCAATGGGAGCCAAAGAAAAGAGCAGCGGAGGCAAGAGCAAGAAAATAAGTATCGGAGCCTCTACAAGTCATACAAGGTCGAAGGCTAGCACCTAAGCTTTTCCACACACACGCGCAGACTCATACTCAGCGTCGACAAGAAAAGAGAAGAGCGGAGTCAAGAGTAAGAAAATAAGCGCCATGTGCTAGAACCCTTCAGCCTAAGTAGCAATTATAACCAGAAACTTCAATCAAACAAGGGTGTGAAAGGTCCTTGTTTGGTTTTGGTAATTTAGTGACAACTTAGGTGGACTAATATGTGGTTATGTGAGATACACAGGAGATTAGTCCACATGTGATGGTGTCATGAAGGAGCTCATTGCATATGAGACATGATATGGAGTCATGTGACCAAGGTGGAGAAGATCAAGATGAGGCTTGGCTTGATGGACCGGTTGCTAGGGTGAAGGGCAAGTTGTGTGATGGCTTGGCGTCGAAGGACCGAGGCAATGGTGAAGAGCAAGTGAGGTCAAGATCAATGAACCAATACGGTCATGTGATGATATGAAGTGGATCATATCATTTGATGATTGGTTGGTGCATGTGTTGCATCAACATCAATGGAGATGGAATGGAATGCGCAAGGCAAAGGTATAACCTAGGGCATTTCCATTTCACCGGTCATAGGTGTGTAGAGAAGTTTATGACCGGGTTTAGGATAGATGGCCGTACTATTAAGAGGGGCAAACTTGTTTGCATATCGGTCATCTAGTGCCACTCGTGCGATGAAGTTTGAGCGGTAGAGAGGGTTTGAGAAGTTGAAATGTCTATTTTCCACTACGCCAGAAGTCGGAAAAGAAACGGAGGCGAACGGAGGTCACAGAGGTGACCGGACGCTGCACCAGACGCGGTCATGGTATGACCGTACGCGTCCGGTCAGTACAGCGCAGGCGCGGGTGCTAGGGTTTGCAACCGGCGCGTCCGGTCACTCGCGGGACCGGCGCGTTCGGTCAGGTGTCCAGAGAAAACTGAGTTTCGCAAGGACGATCGGACGCGTCCGATCGTTGAGGGAGCTTACTGGACTCTAACCGGACGCGGGCACTAGCGCATCCAGTCGTTGCTTCGCGGGCGCGCGAGTCAGTGCGATCGGCGCGTCCGGTCGTTCGAATCGGCGCGTCCGGTTGTTTGACGGGCGCGTCCGGTCATTGCCTGGGGCGTGTCCGGTCGTTGTTTTGACCGTTGGGGTCAGTGACCGTTGGAGAATCGGATGCGGCTGAGCGCGTCCGGTCAGTTACGACCGGCGCGTCCGGTCGTCCCGAAATCTGCCCAGTGAAGGGGTAACGACTCTATTTGTTCGTGGGGTTATAAATAGATGCCTTGGCTGGCCGTGGCCAGTAGCTGAGCACACTATAGTCTTTGTGACTTGTGTGGTAGTGCTTGGGAGCCATCTAACTCACTCATGCTTGATAGTGTTCATCGGATCGAGTGAGAGAGCGATTCTAGTGCGTTGCTTTGAGAGATTGCATCGTGTGGCACTAGGTGATCATGTTGCAAGCCGGTGGTGCTTGTTACTCTTGGAGGTTGCCACCTCCTAGACGGCTTGGTGGCTTGTGGCTCCGTCGAAGCTCGCAAGAAGATTGTGCGAGGCTCTGGAGAAGCTTTGTGAGGGGGATTGTGCTCACCCCGCGGGGATCACGAAGAGCAACTCTAGTTGAGCGTGTCATTGAGCTACCACACTTTATGGTGGGTTCTTGTGGTGCCTTTTGAGAGGCTCGGTGTGTGACCGATTAGCCGCCGAACCACGAAGTGTTGGTCGACACAACGGGGACGTAGCTTGGTGGCAACCAAGTGAACCTCGGGAGAAAATCATCGTGTCAACATTGTCTACTCTTCTCGGTGGTTTGCCTTCATGCAACACAAGCTTGTATTTACTTTCATATATATTTATGCTTGTGTAGTTGCTCTCGTAACTAGTTTGCTTGTGTAGCTTGCTAGTTGTCTTCTTGCTTGTGTAGTTAGAAGCTTCCCCTTGCGTGACTATTTTGGCTTGTGTAACCTTATTAGTCACATTGCTTAGTTTGTGTAGCTTAGTAATTTGCGCTCTCTAATTTGGCTTGTGTAGCCTTGTTATTGAGCCTTGCTAGTGAGCTTAGGCTTTGTGCGCTTTGCTTACTAGAATTGTGTAGGAGCTCCCTCTTGCTTGTAAAGTACTAGTGCATAGGTTTGTGTGACCTTGCTCTAGAATTAAATAGGAGAGCTCTTGCTAAGGAAAGCACCTTAGTTGCTTAATTAGGATCTTTGTGAGGTGCTTGTGAACTTAGTTTGAGGGGTGTAGTCTTGGCTAGACCGATAAGTTTAATTCCGCATTTGTTTTGGTTAGCCAACACGTTTAAGTTTTAGAAAGGACTATTCACCCCCCCCTCTAGTCCGCCATCTCGACCCTTCAATTGGTATCGGAGCCGGGTCTCTCATTTGTGGTCTTCACCGACCCGAGAGGATGGCGGCTTATGGGCTAGATGATTGTGTGGAACACATTTTTGATGGCACTCACTTTGCACGATGGAAAAATCACATGCTTGATCATTTTCGTGCTCTTGGCCCTAAGTTTTGGTGGATCATAGTTGTTGGCTTTTCTCATGACTTGGATAGGTGTGGTAACCGTACCCAAGCTCAAAAAGATTGCCGAACACTTGATGCACAAGCTAAGTTTTATCTAATCAAAGCTTTGAATGATGAGATTTTTGACAAGGTGAGGGGTCTCTCAAGTGCACATAGCATGTGGACGGCGCTCAAGCATCACTATTGTGGCTCCTCAATTTGGGATGATGGAAAATTCAAGAAGAATGATCACATAGTGATGGAGGTACATGAGGATGTTGAGCATGACCACAACAAGGTGGTTGTGGAGGATTGCTCCACCTCACGGTCAAGTGATGACAAAGATGATCATATCACAACATCACTTGACAAGAAGAATGATAATGCCACAAGTGATGCACACATTGATTCTACCTCATGCACACTTGATGGTGAAGATGATGGCTATGAGAGTGATGCTTCAACAAGCTCTTCAACATCATCACATGGTAACACTAAGATACATGTTGGTGGTTTTGTTGTGGATTGTGATGATCCAAATTTAGAGCTTTTATATAAACTCTCAAGAGCCTTGAAAAGGGAAATGGAAAGAGTAAGTAAATTAGAAAATGAAAACTCTTTTCTAAAGACCACATGTGAACAAGAAAAGCATCTACTTTATGGTACTACTTGTTCACATGAGGAGCTAAAATTGGCTCATGAGGAACTTAGTGTTGCTCATGATAACTTGGTACAAGAACATGCTTTACTCACTAAGAAGCTTTCTAATGAAGAAACCAAATCTAGTGAGAGCTCATCATTTGGGTTAAATGATCAATCACATATGACTAACCCTTGTGATGTAGGCAAGAAGCATGCATCCACCTCTTGTGATGATTTATTGGATATGCCATGTTCTTCACATTTAAATGCTTGTTCTACTTCTATGTCTTGTGAGACTAACCTTTTAAAGGAGAACAATGAGCTCAAAAGTGAAGTGAAGAATTTGAGCAACAAGTTGGAGAGGTGCTACAACTCTAAAATCGCCATTAACCATATCATGACCAATCAAAGAAGATATGGTGATAAGAGTGGTATTGGCTACAACAAGAGCAAGGGCAAGATTATGAAGAAGCAAGATGCAAAGAAGCTATCCCAACTCATGTGCTACCAATGCCATGAAGTGGGACATATTGCCAAGTGTTGCCCTACCAAGAAGTCTCAAGTTGAGCCAAAAGCAAAGCCCCAAGCTAAAGTCAAGATCAATCATGAAGATGTTAGTGACTTGATGATAAAGAAGAACAAGGGGTGGAAGAGCAAGACATCCAATGCAAATTCAAGATGTCAAGATGATGAGCAAGAATCAAGATGAGAAGAAAGTACATGCTCACATCAAGTGCTTCAAATGTGGAGATATGGGACACTTCGCCTCGGGGTGTCCTACCAAGCTTGAGAAGAAGGCTCAAGCAACTCATGAGAGGCTAGGCAATGGGAAGCACAATATGAGCAAGGAAGAAAAGGCTCAAGCAAAGAGAATGTGCTACTTATGCCGGGAAAGGGGACACATGGCTCATTCATGTCCCCTAGGTAACACTTCTAAGCATATTTCAATTGATGATACTAATGTGCTTAGAAAGGATGTAAATGGTACCTCTATTGTTGCTATTGCAAAACATCCCGCTATTCATACTAAGGCAATGCCTAAGTATGTTGCACCTAACTTGAGAGGACCCAAACTTGTTTGGGTACCATCAAAGAGTGGATGATTGTTTATAGGTACCATCGGCATTGGAGGCTTGATTCAATTGGTTTCTTTTTGTTCATCATATATTGAGTCAAGTTATGAAGCTCAATGCATATCCAATCCCAATGCCAAGTCAAAATAAGTGAAGTCCAAGTGCTACAACATACAAGTGCAATGTTAAAGATTGTGGTGATTTATTGGATATATTTGATGGCTTGCAAATATTCAAGTTGAAAGCTAGCTATTGGATGATCATAAGCTAACCAAGGTATATCTCTTGTTGATCATTTCACTTGGGTGCATATGAGTTGATTGAATTGGATATATATGCAATGTTGCTTGCTATGAGATGTTTGAATGGATTAAATGCTTAAGTAATCAAGTTTGAATTGATTTGTGTTGGATAAATTCATGAGATGACATTTAGTAAGTGGATTGAATGGATATATGTCTTGTGAAAGTATTCAAACAAGTTAGTTTCAAGGTTGATTCGTATTTGATGAAGTATTGCTCAATGTATTAAAATCTGTCCAAAGTTGAAAATCTGAGCTAGTAATGATCAAGTCTGAGTTTGGATGATCAAATCTACTTGGATTGGCATGAATTTTGGTATGCATGCTCTAGACTTATGTTATAAGATGCTGTACAAATTTCATGAGAATTGGATAAGAGATGCTTCGGCTTTGGAGTACATCTTGTCAGCTATAGTGCAGCAGTTTTCAGCATATAGCAGTGGTGGAAGATTTGAAATCTGGTAGCAATCTAGATGTCAAATGCATCTCAAATTTTTACAGCTGCTAGATGACTTTGTAATGCACATCTCCACCAAATTTCATGGCATTTGCATCCGTACATTGGGAGATATGAATTATACTTTGAAGGGTACATAATCGGCCAGAAAAGTGACAATCATTGGATTAATATAGTCACTGTGATTGAAAGGTCCTCAAGTTGGAAACATGTTTACAAGTGGTTGAGGTACCTAAGTTTGGTTTTGGATTGATCTAGAAGCATGACGAGCAATGAGTACACGACTTTTGTATTGTGAAATGTACTTGGTGTACTTATTCGGTACTCAATTTGAAGATCAAGATCAAACTTAAGATGAAGATGAAGTTTAAGTTCTAGTGATGATTGGAGATCATTTGGTAGAAAAAAAGGACTTAAACAAGTAGAAAGAGTTGGACTCAAATGAAGATTCAAGGATTATTCATCAAGATTGAGTTCATCATTTGGATCAATCAAACTATATCATTGTCAAGTGAGTATCAAGAGTGGTTCTTTGGAGAAAGGTCACTTCTCCCTAGTGAGGGGCTTGCCGCCGTGTGTAGGTGAAACCAAGTTTGGGACTTGGAAGGCTAACATGGAACTGGTGATCCGAGAAACTTGTGATGCTTAGTTGAAGCAATCAATTGGATTGATCTAAAGAGCAAGCAACACCCAAAAGAGAGTTAGTCATTGCAATTCAATTAATATTCTAAGTGATTCTCTCATGCAAGCAAAGATGATATAATGAAGCAAGCCAATCACAACAAGAAAGTGCACTTGATCATAAGTGGGTTTCATTTCATATGGGTGAAGAATGGATTTATCTATGATGATTGGTCTTCACCAAGCTTATAAATTGGACTTCACATTGCTATTGGAGTAATGAATTGGAATCTATGTGACTATCCTCTACTCCAATATAGCAAAGGTATCATTGTAATGTGCATGATCATTTCATCCCTTACTACTATGCGGTTAGTGCATATAGTACATGCTTATTAGGATCATGCATGATAAATGAAATTTTTAGATTCATTGCCTACCACTATTGCTTGAATGATTAAAATGTTCTAGTGGTATGTATATGAGTTTGTTTATGAGCTAGTAAACCCAAGTACTTGATCTAGTTTGGATTGCTAACAAGTGACAAGTACAACATTGGCAAGATAACCCTTAGCATGAGGTGTGAAGAAGCTTGTCATTGGATCAAACCGGACTTGAAATCTTAGGCAAATCAACTTAGTTCAAATCATACAAGAAGCTCATGACAATGATAAGAGTACAAGCACAAGACAACAATGAAAATGGATATCTAGTTTGTTTTAAGTGGTATCTAGACTCAAATTGACCTTTCAAGTGGTATTCACTAGTGGTGTCTAGATCATGATCTACAAGTGATATCTTACAAGTGGTACTCATGAAGATTGCAAATGTTCAAGAAGTGAATATTATTGTCAAATCCTTCAAAGTGGATCCATACTAGAAAATTCTTTCAAATGGTATCACATTCCTACTCATGGTATCTTCACGTGGTATTATTCATGAAAGACGATGGTTTCACAAGTGATCCTCAACTTTAAGTGATCAAATCAAGCAATGCTACCATCATCTTCAAGTGGTATCTCAAGTGAATGACACATGCTATGACATAGGGGGAGGAGCCCCACCAATTGGTATCAAGGTCAAAGATCCTATGTGGAATCTCAAGAGCAACCATAAAGCTTGTCATTCCAACATATGTGGTAATGTCCATCAAAAATGCAATATTCAAGTCTCAACCATCTACCCCAATGGAAGCCTTTGTATCAATTGAGACGAACACCTTTTATGGAAATTGATGACAAAGGGGGAGAAGTTGGACAAAGATATGAAAGCTTTTTGAGCTTTGGGGAGAGATTGGAAAGATTAGACATAGACATGGACAAAGAAGGAGTAACATTGAAGAATGTAAGGGGATCAAACATTCTTGGACAAAGAAAGCACACAAGTAGGGAGAGCAAGCTCATGAACTTTGATTGATTACATTTGATATGTGCATAATTCATGTGCTTGCTTGCATTGCATAAGTTCTTAAATTCAATATGCATGCTTGTGTGGTGTATGCTAGTTATAGAACTTGATTGATGATTTGATAACTAGCATGCATAGGATGTTAGCTAGACTTGTGATTATCATGCAAAAACTAGAACCTTGCTTATAATGTTGATCTCACGAGGTTTCTAGTGTTTTTGATGTCTAGCTACTCATGATGCTAAGGATGGTGGCAAACTTGTGATTTTCAAATGGTATCAAGCTACTAATTGGTATCAAGCTACAAAGGTTTATTCTATACACCTTAGCATCACTTAGTAGTGCTAACCCTCCCACAAATTTCATATTTATGCATATGTGCAAGCTTGAAACCAAACCATTTGAGCACATATGTAGGGGGAGTTATCACTACCAAGTCGGATTTTATGGTGCTTATCCAAATTCTAACATAGAGCTTAAATGTTGGATAAAGTGGCATAAAGTCCAAAAGAACTAAATTTCCATATCTTTGTAGAGTTGTCATCAATTACCAAAAAGGGGGAGATTGAAAGGTCCTTGTTTGGTTTTGGTAATTGAGTGACAACTTAGGTGGACTAATATGTGGTTATGTGAGATACACAGGAGATTAGTCCACATGTGATGGTGTCATGAAGGAGCTCATTGCATATGAGACATGACATGGAGTCATGTGACCAAGGTGGAGAAGATCAAGATGAGGCTTGGCTTGATGGACCGGTTGCTAGGGTGAAGGGCAAGTTGTGCGATGGCTTGGCGCCGAAGGACCGAGGCAACGGTGAAGAGCAAGTGAGGTCAAGATCAATGAACCAATACGGTCATGTGATGATATGAAGTGGATCATATCATTTGATGATTGGTTGGTGCATGTGTTGCATCAACATCAATGGAGATGGAATGGAATGCGCAAGGCAAATGTATAACCTAGGGCATTTCCATTTCACCGGTCATAGGTGTGTACAGAAGTTTATGACCGGGTTTAGGATAGATGGCCGTACTATTAAGAGGGGCAAACTTGTTTGCATATCGGTCATCTAGTGCCACTCGTGTGATGAAGTTTGAGCGGTAGAGAGGGTTTGGGGTCCTCTCTCCCTCCCGCCGAGCTTGCGAGCGCGGGATTCAGGCGTTTTTGAGAAGTTGAAATGTCTATTTTCCACTACGCCGGAAGTCGGAAAAGAAACGGAGGCGAACGGAGGTCACAGAGGTGACCGGACGCTGCACCGAACGCGGTCATGGTATGACCGGACGCGTCCGGTCAGTACAGCGCAGGCGCGGGTGCTAGGGTTTGCAACCGGCGCGTCCGGTCACTCGCGGGACCGGCGCGTCTGGTCAGGTGTCCAGAGAAAACTGAGTTTCGCAAGGACGATCGAACGCGAGGCGCTTCCGGTCACACATGATCAGACGCGTCCAATCATTGAGGGAGCTTACTCGACTCTAACCGGACGCGGGCACTGGCGTGTCCGGTCGTTGCTTCGCGGGCGCGCGAGTCAGTGCGATCGGCGCATCCGGTCGTTCGAAGCGGCGTGTCCGGTTGTTTGACAGGCGCGTCCGGTCATTGCCTGGGGCGCGTCCGGTCGTTGTTTTAACCGTTGGGGTCAGTGACCGTTGGAGAATCGGATGCGGCTGAGCGCGTCCGGTCAGTTACGATCGGCGCGTCCGGTCGTCCCGAAATCTGCCCAGTGAAGGGGTAACGACTCTATTTGTTCGTGGGGTTATAAATAGATGCCTTGGCTGGCCGTGGCTGGTAGCTGAGCACACTATAGTCTTTGTGACTTGTGTGGTAGTGCTTGGGAGCCATCTAACTCACTCATGCTTGATAGTGTTCATCGGATCGAGTGAGAGAGCGATTCTAGTGCGTTGCTTTGAGTGATTGCATCGTGTGGCACTAGGTGATCGTGTTGTAAGCCGGTGGTGCTTGTTACTCTTGGAGGTTGCCACCTCCTAGACGGCTTGGTGGCTTGTGGCTCTGTCGAAGCTCGCAAGAAGATTGTGCGAGGCTCTGGAGAAGCTTTGTGAGGGGGATTGTGCTCACCCCGCGGGGATCACGAAGAGCAACTCTAGTTGAGCGTGTCATTGAGCTACCACGCTTTATGGTGGGTTCTTGCGGTGCCTTTTGAGAGGCTCGGTGTGTGATCGATTAGCCGCCGAACCACGAAGTGTTGGTCGACACAACGGGGACGTAGCTTGGTGGCAACCAAGTGAACCTCGGGAGAAAATCACCGTGTCAACATTGTCTACTCTTCTCGGTGGTTTGCCTTCATGCAACACAAGCTTGTATTTACTTTCATATATATTTATGCTTGTGTAGTTGCTCTCGTAACTAGTTTGCTTGTGTAGCTTGCTAGTTGTCTTCTTGCTTGTGTAGTTAGAAGCTTCCCCTTGCGTGACTATTTTGGCTTGTGTAACCTTATTAGTCACATTGCTTAGTTTGTGTAGCTTAGTAATTTGCGCTCTCTAATTTGGCTTGTGTAGCCTTGTTATTGAGCCTTGCTAGTGAGCTTAGGCTTTGTGCGCTTTGCTTACTAGAATTGTGTAGGAGCTCCCTCTTGCTTGCAAAGTACTAGTGCATAGGTTTGTGTGACCTTGCTCTAGAATTAAATAGGAGAGCTCTTGCTAAGGAAAGCACCTTAGTTGCTTAATTAGGATCTTTGTGAGGTGCTTGTGAACTTAGTTAGAGGGGTGTAGTCTTGGCTAGACCGATAAGTTTAATTCCGCATTTGTTTTGGTTAGCCAACACGTTTAAGTTTTAGAAAGGACTATTCACCCCCCCTCTAGTCCGCCATCTCGACCCTTCAGGGTGCAACTGAGCATTTCAAGAAAAATTTATTTGAACAAAAGTAGGATATAATTACAACAAAGCCCAACGATACAAAAGCCCGAAGGCAATAACAAAGTAAAACACAGAAAGCTTTAAGACTTCCAAACATCTACAAAGGCATGAAGGCCAGTCAAACACATCAATCTAAAACTAAGGTCGAGGCCCTCACTAGGCTAGCAACCTAGTAAACTCCACACGTTCATCATCAATATTGCGCTTCACGAAATCAAACATGTCACAAACAGAATGACGAGGAAAGCTTCTCGCCAATACTGCCATAATTCACCACTAACATAAACCCTGTCCTCATACATAGTGACAGGGGTATGTCCTGCACAGGCCCAGAGAAGGAGACCTGCACAGAACAAAGTTCACAATTCAGACCTAAATATACACAAAAGGGCGGGCATTTGCAGCACATCGCCTCCAACCAAGCCTAAAAACTAGCTAAAACCTAGATATTACACCTATGGATCAACAGGGGTAGGCGTAGGCTCCCTGGACTTCGATACCTTAGCGGTAGGGGAATGAGCTTTCGAAGGAGGCGCCTTTGTAGCCCGGGAAGACTGCGCCCTAGTAGTGTCTCGCGTAGCCTCCACCTTCTGCAACTCCTACAAAACAACATAAAGTCATGAACACAACAATAGAACAACAGAAAACCAGAGTGAAAAACAATAACCTGCTAAGAAACCAATCTCAGCTCGGCGTGCCTCCGCCATCGAGCAAACCTTTGCACATCCAAACTTCACCCAAAATGACCTCATGAAGTGCCGAACAGATCTTCTCATGGCGCAGGAAGTGGCTCCGAGCTCGGTCGGACCCTCAAGGTCTCTCTCCTGCACACCTTCAACGTGTCGGTAGCCATCCTACATCAGCATCTTCCAAAGGTTGGTGGTGGAGGCCAGAGCTCCAAAGTCTATGGCGCCACCAACGAAATTAGGAAGCTTCACGAAATTGGCCTTCATCCAGGAAAGGATATTGAATGCTGAAGGCTCGGAGGGCAGCGAAGACACAGATCCCCCAAATCGTTCAAGGGCACCAACATAGAGCTCAGCTGCAGCTAGTCCAGCAGCTTTGGCATCCTCAAGGCGTTTAGTCAGTATGTCCACTTGTGCCTTCAAGGCAGCACTGGACTCCCTCTCGGCATCCACATCCTTGCGAAGGTTATCAGCCGTCTCAATAGCCTTTAAGGCACGCTCAGCAGCTAGCTGCTCGGTAGCCTTCGCGCCATCCACCTCCTTATTCAGCAAATCAATCTTCTTCTATAGCTCCTCCAATTCAACCTGGGCAGTGCGGAGGCCACCAACCTCCCCTGCAAGCCAGGTCTTCTCACCCTCAAGAGTTTCCACCTCTTTCTTCAGGGCCTCGATGGCAAGGTTACGGTCGACCAACTCCTATGTGCCACGCTCCTCGATGGCCTCCGAAAGATAATGCCTCTGCCAAGACGAAGGCCAACCACAGCACAGTAAAAGAAAGAGAGAGAAAAAATAATAAAAATAAATAATATAAATTATGAGAAAAGAAACATACCACACAAATCCCATGTACTACTGGAGCCAGCCATATCTTCTACTTCCTCGGTAGTAATAAGGTCGGCGACAGAGGCTTCAACACTACCAATATCTTCCGCAAAATCTTGCGCCTCCGCACTGGCGACCATACACTCCTCAAACCGCGTAGCCCACCCGCTCAACCTAACACCGAGAAGGAGACGGTACGAACCGAAGAAGGAAGCCCGATGCGGAGGAGGACTAATAGGCGAAGCCACTTCCAAGACTTAGCAACAGCAAAAAGAGAGCAAAGGCAAGCACAAACTAAGCAAAAACTAAGCGCAAAGGAACAGTGTAGAAAGCAACAGCAGCGAAAGCAATGGCTCAGATGGGGATGGGGGGTGCATTCACCCACCACCCCCTTATATATCCCCCGCCCCGCCGCTTCAACTTCTAGGCCAACATCGCATCCGTTCAAAAACACGACGGTTCTAGAGCCAACGCAGCGAATCAAGTCATGACACATCACCAAAGCAACGGTCTGATCCAGGCGACCCTGAGGACTAGGTTTTGAGGGCAAGGCCCGCCAGCATCAGACCATGCACTCAAGGGGGAACTATTGGGGCACGGTTATGAGTTACGGAGGTCGAAGTTCATAGCAGCAACAAGAACTGACGGTTAACAAGTTTTTATGAGCAATGTGCAGGCAAAGAAGATGGAGGCCTCCGCCTGCCTGGCCGCTCGAGGCGAAGGACAGGAGGCCATGGCGAAAGCGCCAGAACGTGGCCGAAGGTGAAGGCCTAGAGGCTATGGCGAAGGCACCAAGATGCTACCGGAGGCGAAGGCTCTTGCGATACGGGTGGACGCCTCGGTCCGGGCGACGAAGGCACCTCGGACAGAGACCTTGAAACCTAGAAGATCTCCCACTCGGAGGCAACGCTAGGCCATGGGCCGATGACAGGCCATCGACGGTGGCCCAGCAAGCAAAGGCGGTTGAAGAAGAAGACACCCAAATTGCCCCAAGCGGCTTCTATCAAGCATAAGGAACATTCCGAGGATGTACCCTATCGACAAGGGGTCGAATTGTAAAGAGTAGCCATAACAAATAGTGCCCTATAAAAGGGGAACTCAAACTCTATACATGAGAGGTTGGTGAGTATGTTAATGAAACCCTAATTGTGTCTGGGTCTAATTTTCATTCTCTTAGCCTTTGCCCAGGACATCCGACTGGGCAGAGGTTTCCCGGGCTTCACCTGCTGGAAATCCCATTTTCCAACAACAATTACAGAGACCACTGAGGGAAGGGGTCCTCACCACTACCGCGTCCCCCTCCCAAAATCCACTCCAAGCTCACTAAAAGAAAACAACAACTCCAGGAAGAGGCCTCCAGAAAACAACTAAACCCAGAGGAAAACAAAAGGGAAAAAAACTAAACATCTAAACCTGCCCTTCATTGGATCTTGTTGCCAACTGGTATTGTTGTAGATCCTCCTTGCATAAAAGAGCCACTTGTCTTGGTTGTAAAGATTTGTTTTAAAAAGTTCTTCTATTCCGCTCCTTCCAAATATTCCACCAAAAATAAATCATAACACCGTCGAACGCTTTTCGATGTCTTTTGTCGAACTTTGCTCGGCACTTTCGCCAATATTTGTGAAGCGACCCCGCCATTCCTAGTGTCAATCACAGATAGACCTAGCCATTGCATTAAGATGGACCATACTTCATTGGCGAAGGTGCAATCTTTGCACAAGTGTGTCGGCGTCTCATGGTCTTTCCCGCAAAGCTTGCAAATCGGATCATTGGGCCAATTCCGTTTGATTAAATTGTTAGCGGTAAGGATCTTCTTATGCAGTAAAGTCCAAGCAAAAAAATGGCATTTGGGTTCTGCCTTTGCTTTCCAAATTGGCATGAGCTTCATTTTGCTAAAAGTTCCTTCAAATTGGATACGGTAGGCACTATTGGTTGTGTATTCACCGTCCACCGTCCATCGCCAATGAATACTATCCTCAATACTTTCATTTAGCTGAGTTTACCCTACCGCCTCCCAAACAGTGACATACTCTCTTATCTCCTGTTGTGTTAGTAGGGGCGTGATATGGGATATCCAACGGTTATTCTCCAAAGCTTTGTATATAGTAATGTTCTTTCTCCTTGATTTCTTGAATAGCGTTGGCGCAAGATTTTTGATAGTTTTCCCTTCAATCCAGGAACATGTCCAAAATTTAGCAAATTTGCTGTCCCTGATTGTCACCACGGTCGAAGAAGCAAACAACTCCCTATCTTGACTATCACAAGGTAAGTCTAGCTTGTTCCATGCCCTTTCCTTCTATCTCCACTGGAAGCACAACCACCGAAGTCACAGCGCTCTCGCAAAGTGTTCAAGGTCTAGAATCCCTAACCCTCCTTTAACCTTGGGTAGACAAGTCGTTGGCCAATTTATGATCGAGTGGCCACCATAAACTTTATCTGGTGTCTCGCCCCTCCATAGAAAACTCCGTCGTAAACAGTCGATCCTTTTGATTAACCATTTCTACTCCGGGAAGGCTGTCAGATGGTAAATCGGCTGCAATGAAAGCACTGTTTTAACTAATGTCTCCCTCCCAGCTGTTGATAGCAGTCTTCCTTTCCACCCAGGTAACCTAGCCCCTATTTTATCTATTAGTGGCTGCACCTCGACCTTGTGCAGCTTCCGAATGTGAAGGGGAAGTCCAAGGTATTTCCTGGGAAGTTTGCCTATATTGCCAGGGAAATTTTGTAGAAGATGAGTTACCACACTGTCTTTGTCTCATATGGGGAAGATCTCTGTCCTTGAAATATTGATTTTGAGACCCGAGCATTCTCCTAAAAAAATCAAGATCTTGTGCAGGTGTTCAATCTCCTGGCTATTTGGGTCTGCAAAAATGGCCGCGTCGTCTGCGTATAGGGAGCAACGAAGGTTGGCCATCTTTGGCAGTACCGGCTTGAGGATGCCTTTCTGTGCCACTAATTCTATAATGCGTTGGAGCAGGTCAATGGCCAGAATGAAAAAGCAACGGGGAGAGCGGATCCCCTTGTCTTAGTCCACGTGCATGCCTAATCTCCTGAGTCGGTTGTCCGTTCACCCCGTTCTTAGCAAATCAGCCACTCTCTCCATTTGCTACTAAATCCTAATGCCTGAAGAACCTCCAAACTCCATCCTATAGAATCAAAGGCCTTGAGATATCAAGCTTGATGAAGAGAGCTGGCTTTTTCTTTTTGTGCAGCAGCTGGATAACTCTTTGCGCATAGATAAAGTTATCATGTATACATCTCTTCTTGATAAATGCATTCTACGCATTTGAGACAAGGGAGTTCATATGTGGAGCCAGCCTGTTCGCTAGTATTTTTGTGATGATTTTTGCCATACTGTTGATCAAGCTTATCAGCCTAAAATCCGATAGAGAGGAGGCATCTTGGGTCATTGGCAAGAGGACAATGTTTGCTGCATTGATAAGATTCAGCTTTGCTGTCCGGAGGCTGTAGAAATATGTTGTTGCGTGGATCAAATCTTCTTTAATAATGGTCCAACATTTTTTGTAGAATAAGCCAATGAAGCCATCTGGACCCGGTGCCTTCTCGGAGGGCATTTCCTTGATGACCAATTCAATTTCCTCCTCTGTGAACGGACGATCCACCTGATGCGGACGATCTGGTCGATAGCGTCCCACAGCGTCTGCTGGTGGTGGACGGCACGCAGCGGCGACAAGCTCATGGCGGCGAGGATGGCGTCCACCTTCTTGCGCAGCAGCTCGACGAGGAGCATCCAGATTACGATGACCTGGGCGGCGAACGGCAGCTGTGGGCCGCGGCCTCCGGCGGGCACCTGCTGCAGCAGCAGCTTGGTGGCCTCGTCCTTGGCCTGGGAGAACATGTAGGACATGAGCGGGAGGAAGAGGGCGAAGGATGCGTAGAGGAAGATGCAGACGGTCGGGTTGAGGGCGGTGCAGCCGGAGAGGCGGCCGAGGAGGCTGTGGCCGAAGAGGATGACGCCGAGCACGAACATTACGGCCGACGCGAGGAAGATGGCGGCCTCGGCCTTGCGGCCATTGGGCGCCTCTAGGGCGTACACGTACCATAGCCGCGAAGACTGGCCGTGGCAGAACTGGTACGTTGTCGAGTTACTCGAGTAGATGTCATTGCAGCGCATTTTGTTTCTCGTTTCTCAACGGAATGTTGTGTTGCTATAGCAATCATAGAAAAAAAAATAGCGGGCTATAGCGGCGCTACTGCCCACTTTGACCACAGTTGAGAGCTATAGCGCCCCTAAGTTGCATAGCTTTAGCGTAAAAATAGTGGCACTATTTCATATTTGCCTACTTATCATTTGCTTACTAATTTAATTAGTTATTTTCTACTTATAATTTGCTACAAATTTGGTATTTTGAACAATTAAACACTGGAGTTTCACCGATCATGTTGTAATATCATATTAGTAATGTTACCTAGACTTGTGGAATCTTAGATGCACATTTGTGTTTATCGAATTTCATATTTGACATGTTTTTTTGCATCAATTACTGGTGTTTGTCATGTTTATTTTATAAAAACGCTATCTGTCATAGCGCCGCTATAGCTTCATAGCTGCTGAAAAAAGTTGCCGCTATTTTCAATAGCTCAGCAATCCTTTAGTTTTGTGTCATATGTGGTCTGGTGCCTGGTGGATGCTACTGTAGCACAGAAGCCTTCACCTCTCGTTGTCTCAGATCAGAGGTCGCTAGCACATTCACAGGCTTATATATGCATGGGTAATATTAAGTAATGCACTTAACACTTTGATAAAAAAATGATAATAAACAATAAACAAGGATGGTAAACAGTAATGCACTTAACCCCTTGATACACTTTGCTTCAAGTCCAAGCAAAAATGCAAGATATGATGCCGATTGCACTTTGACGAACGAGGAAGACAAGAACCGTCGTGGGACCCCACCATGAAAACCACGTGGGGTGGGAGTGTATCGCCTACTGAACTTTTTTGCAGGCATGGAGCGTCCTACGTACTCAAGGTTCAGGACAACTAGGATTTGGTGGCACCTATGGTAGTCGTAAAAACGATTCTAAACAGTGGCGGATCTAGAAACGATGCAAGAGGGAGTGCTAAATAGTAATAAAAGGCTAGAAATCCTATGACAGATCAGTGGGTGGGGCTGAGCACCTAGACTCTAGACTGTTTTGGACTGAAGATGAAGAGGTGTTTTTAGCTGTTTTGGGCTGCGCCCTGGGCTACAGCCCCCCTAGCCCGGGGTGCAGATCCGCTCTTCATTCTAAAGACACCTGATTTTTAACATTGGCGGATCTTTAAATTTACCATATTTTCAATCATCTACTAGGCGCCCAATTGTCGAGGTCCATCTGTGTTAATACATTTTCGGAGACATTGACAGAGAAAAGGGGTAAAAGGAGGTTGTATTTTTACTTAGGAGATTGAGATATCCGAAGTTCCGACCTGCGAGGCCCCCAGACCTTGGGAGTTGGGCATAGGAAATACCAACGTTTGACCGAAGTTCTGATTGTAAAGAACATAGCATCCAACATGTGTCATATATGATTTTGGTGGTTGAGAATATGATCAAATGGACCAATGTTGTTTGCTACATCAGAAATACCAACGTTTGACTGAAGTTCTGATTGTAAAGAAAATAGCGTCCAACATGTGTCGTATATGATTTTGGTGGTTGACAATATGATCAAATGGACCAATGTTGTTTGCTAGTATACAAGGTTTTAGTTCATTTGGATGTAAGGATGGCTTTGACCAAAGGCAATATGAAGATTAAGTGATCAACACCTTAAGGCATAAGATCACCGAGTCACTCTTTCCCTGAGTTCCTACATAGAAAGTTTCTGGTATCAACATCAATGTCAACGAAGGGAAATAACTAAACAGAACATGTTAGCTCCTATAGCGATGGCTCAAAATGATGGCTTTGATGGTGATGACCTAGGCGGGAATAGGTTCCAACGTATGATATTATGAAAAAAATAATATATCTTATATGCATTAATTTGTCCATCGATTCCCTAATGCGCATCTATGAAAAAAAATTGCGAGAAGCATAATGGACATTTTTTTTTTGTCTTTTTCCTTCATGAGAAGTTGCTCCCAAGCGGAAACAAACATAGTCATCGTAAACACATGACCACAATAGAGTGGCAGGGAAAGAAGGCAATAATTTAGCAGCTCACTAGCGTTAGTCCTAGTTTCGTACTTTGTTTCAGAAGGGTCCAGGCAATAATCAATGTTTGCCTGATGATTGGACGACCGGGCTATTGGCTGCTTGAGGCAACAATTGTTCTAGCAGACATGAGCAATATTGTGATGAATAGAACAATATTTCTACCCTACTAAAGCACCATCTTTTTCTATGCTAACTCCACCTAAAAAAATCTCCCCTACTGAGATGGCCCTCCTCCACATACCCCATAAAGTGTACCTAAAAAACAATCCATTACAAATAAACCTTCCAAATTGCTTCTCACTGTTCTCTCTCGTTACTCACTCAGATCTGACGGTCAAGATCGTGTGTATGGTACTCCTTGTCCCCACGTCTCTCACGTCGCGCGCCCTTCATCCACTCCCAGTGCATGTCTGCATGCAATCGATTTTATTTGTTCATCAATCAATCACCCGTCCGTCCCCAACGCACATGCCCCAAATCAGTTTCTGATTTCCCCTTTCCAAAAATAGAAGATCTTATACAAGGAGGAAGACAGCCCACAGCAGGCAGGCGGAGGCTGCCGCCGCGCGGGCACTCTTCTCGTGCAATGAGCGCCGCCACGACGTCATATCACCGGCTCAGCGTCGCTGCTGCTCCTGCTGGTTCTTGGTGGACCCGAGGGGAAGGCGCAACGCAAGAGCCTGCTCTACTTCGAGGCGCAGCGCTCGGGCCAGCTCCCGCACAGCTAGAGCTTCACCTGACGCCACCACTCCGGCCTCACCGACGGCCTCGAGCAAGGGGTACGTCACGTCAATGGCACCTTCCGCTGCTGTTGTTCCACGTCTGGCCAGTGGCTCCATCATTCCACGCTCGTCGCGCGCCGGTGCGTGAGCGAACCCGATCGGTTTCTGTCGATCAGTGTATGCGTGGTCACCGGGCGGAGCAGGCGTGGCGGCACGGCGGGGACGGCACGGGATCGGGACTCGAGATGTTTCGGTGAACGACCTCAGCTAGGTCCGTCAACTAACATGGATATCTTTTTCTCCGTGAGTGCGCAAGAATCCGACGAAGCTGTTCATGGGAAGGGACCATCACTCAAAGAAGAGCCGAGGAACGGAGCTAATGAAGTGGCGGTGGAGGACGACGATGGCGTGCATTGCGCCGTGTGCGGGAGCACCGACGGCGACCCGTCCAACCCCATCGTGTCCTGCAACGGGTGCGACCTCATGATGCACGCGTCCTGCTGCGGCAACCCGCTCGTGGACAACATCCCCGGCGGCGACTGGTTCTGCTCGCTCTATGTCGCCAAGAAGAGAAAACCGGCGGTGCGCCGCCGGAGCTGCTGCTATGCCTGGCCAGCGGCGGCGCGATGAAGCGCACGACGGAGGGGTGGTGGGCGCACATCTCGTGTTCGTGCGGAGCCGGAGGTGTTCTTCCGGGACCCCGACAGCCGCGATGGCATCGATTGCTCCCGCATCCCCACCCACCGGCTGGCCAAGGATTGCTACAACGGGTGCGCTCTCGAGTGCTCCCAGCCCAAGTGTGCCCTCGGCATCCATGTCTCCTGCGGCCTCGGCGCCGGCCTCTGCATTGAGTACCAGGAGGGGAAGGGCGGCGCCATCGTCGCCGGCTTCTGCAGAGAGGACACCGAGCTATGGGAGAAGGTAAAAAAAATAACGACATTCTTTACTAATTAGTTTGCTGATATTTAGCATCGTGAAGCAAATTTTTTTCTTTCTCCATTTGTGTTTCTGTTGTTGCAAAAGATTGTGGCGAGAGGACGAGAATGATAATTGGGAAGAGGAAGAAAAACCGGGTGCCTAATTGCTTGGCAGTGCTGAAGATGTGCTTGCTGTTATTAGGATTTGTGATCTGGGGTTCAGTATTCCTTCTGCTGTGCTAAAGTGTACATAGGAAAAAGTCGAATAAGTTGATTTCATGCAAAACTAAGCTTCAGATCTCGATTCAGACTTTCAGAGGGCATTGTACTTCCATCCAGTCCTGGGTTGAATAAATTAGTTGAGCAAGTTAATTCCGGTTTCAACATTCAGTCCCTTGCCTCTTGGACACACTGTTGTCGTTTACATGATGTAATTGTAAGTTGTAACCAGTCTGGATCCTACAGATTGGCTTGTATATACTAGTATATTGCCCGTGCTAACGCTACGGCTTTATTTCTGGGATGTACATGAAAATAACCAAACAACAACATTTTTCCATAGTTTAAGTCTCACGCAATTGTATATGACCATGTATATAATCCGAAAAACACTCATGCATAACAAGACATAATAAAGTCATATCTCCCACACTACAAATAATTTATGAATTGCTTAAGTAATGGCATGGCCAACATGAACCAAAGCACGTGAGTAGAAAGAAAACAGTGACTGAAAATGTAGTCACTGCATACAGAATAGCTGCTGGAAGAAGGGTGCTCACATACTTTTCTAAAAGCCTTAATCAATTATTGCATCTCCAGTCATTTGAAATGTAAAGAAGCTCCATTTCCTTTCAGCAAGACGGGGAAAAGTTAAAAATAAAACAATCTTCATAAAAACAATCTTTCATATATGCAGCATAGAAGCTTCATGTTGTACATAACTTTCTGTCACCATTTCACCTCCCTCTTACGGACAATATTTTGGTCTATGCTACCATGATGTCTTCCAAACACTGTGATTGCCAATCTGATAAAAACCCACCAGTGATGTAGAAATAATCTTTTGCTAATGAAAGGGATCAATTACTTCAAAACAATTACATCGGTCTAAGGTCCCATATTTTAATGTTTGTGAGATGACATAACCCGAATTCAACACTTGCTTATAACTCTAACATGTGAGGACGCAAAACTATCTTTTGTTAAAGCATATAAGAAGTATAGTATCCGCCCAGTCATCTAAGATGCAGAATATACCACTGAACCAAAGTAAAAAAAGACTAAGTATATCACACAAATGTATAAGACAGAAAATAAAGATAAATATTTATAGTTCCTTTTTCTCACCCTTCAGATTGCATAGCTACTGTGTTCCCAATGTCAGCAAAGTTGCGGTCTTCAAAGATGTGCTTCCCAGCAATCTACAATTGAAAGTTAAGAATCAGTGCAATACCGAGTAAGCTATGCAGTAACCAGATGCAGAGTATAACTTCAGCAATTGGAACGCGAATACCAAAGTGCCATCATCTGCTAGCATGTTGCACATTGTACTTGCAAGCTTTCCTCCATTCAGAGAGAATGAAACTACATACATGCCAACAACTCACAAGAAAGTTACACATGCCAAATCAAATTCAGTAATCGGCAGATACAAAGATGCTTAGTCCTGAAAGTATGGCTCTTATTAGCCCATGCCACAGCCCACAGCTAATGAACTGAGTGAATTTTTAATCCCATTGTTCACCAGAAGATTAAACTCTTTGTGCTAAAACTATGAAGACTTAGTGGTAGAGCCGAACACCTGAGAACCCATGAAACACTGATCTACAATTATAGTTCCTAGTACGTTAGGCTAACTCTGGTTAAAGGAATCTGATTAGACCTACTGGACTGCAACAAAAAGTGAATTATTTGAAGCATTAGCCTAACGTACTTTTTGATCTGTTGGGCAGGACATTAGGAAAGCAGAATAAAAACATGCATGAAACCAACACCCGCAGATTTTATTTGAACAGTTCATCCACTCGGAGGATTCATACTCAGGCTGCCAGGGCATCATGAGAAAGCACACTGCCAGCAGGCCATCCAACACCCGCAGAAGGATGTAGATGTTCATTTGTACAGATAGCAAACTCATGAATTTAGTTCTGCTCATTTAGCCCATTTAACAATCCATAATGCTTGTTTTCCTAAAATACAGGTTCATAAAGTAGTTCTTGCTAACTTCTCGCTAAAGTAGTTTTCATTAACAATCCTAACTTCTGTCCTATAGCCTAACTTCTCGCTATATGAAAATTGAAATCAGAGCAAAAACTATAGTTTGCTAACTGATTGTTAGTCAAAAAACAGTCATGGGTCACTCATATATTACAGGGAACAATTGTCGATTGAAGAAAATGAGGCTCCAGAAAATGACTATGCAACTATGCAAGCACTACAACAGAAAATAATTCAGCTTTCAGGATTCTACATACCAAACAAACAGTGACCATATCCTGCGTGATGATCTCAAAAGGGTTCCTGCTTGACTTCTGCTCAATTTTTTTCACATGTAATTTGTCCTGAAACTCACAGAAGAAATCAACAGAAGGCACCTACAAATAATGTATATATATGTCAGTCCATAGCAATTTCATTATTATCCCCAAGAATCTGATGTCATATTACCGCAGCGATGTCTAGTAGATGAACCTTAGAGATTATTACTAATAATCTAGTAATCATAAATCTGGAAGACGGTAGTGCGGTGATGGTCATCTGCACAGTACATCACAAGAGTTGGATACTTGGATTCTAGAATCAATTAAAGCAAAATAAAGGAAATACTCCGATTGGGACAATCAAACCTACAGTTTATCCAAATGACAGACTGGACACAGAACTCACCGCCAGCACGCAAAACTATCTGGGATACTAAAAATATATAGAGTTTATCAGTTTCCACAATGCCCAAAGAGTAGCATATGTAAACATATTCAGGATGGCATGTTTTCTATCACAAATTCACATTTTAGCTAAAGATTCAAAACCATCCATCATATATCCATCAATTATCTCGGCTAGCTGAGACCTAGCCACAGGTAGCAGATTTCTCCATTTCATTTAGAATTTGTAAAGCATTGTTCAGGAAAAAAGTCAAGATCCAATACGTTGACCTCTTCCAGAAATTTCCCATTTGTTATATTGAGACAAAATTCTAATTTTTATACCAAAATTAGCAGACAATAAGTTGAACTGGTCAATTCCCATTTCCTATCATGAGAATCAAAATTCTAATTTTTATGCCATAATTACCAGACAACAAGTTGAACTGGCTCAGATTAGCATCACAGCAAGTCGATCGAATGTACAACTTTACAATTCAAAAATGATGTAACCAAAAACAACATTTATTCCTAGTGTACTTGAATATTACCAACGCATTTTTATTCCTTAGAAAATCTGATTGAAGGAGCCAGGAAATATATCATCTCAGTTCAGTCATACCTCACATATTCGTGTTCCCAAGAACCAATATCACCTTCAGAGCCCAACAAACGGTATTTCAGGCTCTCCTGAAAAAGGAGATGTCTCAGTTCCAGATTCACGGGAAAAGCAGAAAGAGAACTATCGCGGCAGGCATAATGGATATGTTCCAGAGGCAACAACGAATTTTCCAAAAGCGCGGAGCCGCTCAAGAATCTGCTCCATTGGAGAAGAGAACACCCGAAGAAAAGAAGAGTTAAAAATTTGATAAGACGAGGACATGCTCCAGAGACAACAACGAAGCTCCGGCATCCCGCATTCTTTGAGAAATCCAGGAGCAAGAGCTGACCAATTGAGACACGCGCTGGAAGAGAACACGAATCGATCAATAACCAGGAAGACAAGACAGTATATAGCATCCATGTGTTCGCAAGAATCCGTGAACCACCAAGGAGAAGAAAAAGAAAAACTTCAACGGACCAGAGAGTCAAGATCCCGACCTTCTTCTCCATGACACAAACGCCGATGGTGATCCTGCCGGTGGCGCCATTACCCTCCAACACCACCATTGCCCCCATCCCGGTCCTGGCCTCCTCCGCCCCCGATCTCGTCCCGGTCCTGGGCTCCTCCGATCTGCCCCCGATTTGTCCAGGGCCCGCGCACGCGAATCACGGTCCTGGTCTCCTCTGCTCCTCCACGTACTCGCCAACGCGCAGCGTGTCCAACTGGTCGCCGTCCTAGAACAGCGCCTCGAGCTCCTCGAGGCTAGTGAACCCGTCCTCGAACAACAGCGTGCACCGGTGTGACGGTAGTTTGGCAGAGCGTCAGGGCGAACGACCACCGCGAAGAAGGATTTGGGGATTCGATCCTGGGTCGGCTACTGCGGGAGCCGGGTGGCGCCGCCGCCGCCGCCGCGTGCAACCCTAGCCCCGCAGGTAGGCACCGCAGCCGGCGCGCGCGCCTTTTGTTTTTTTTGGGAAAAAATGGAATAACAACGGGGAGGTGGGAATCGAGCCGAGAGCGTGCCTTACCCCGCGGCGATGAGGCGGAGGGCGCACCGGGTGCGGCTGCGTGAGAAGCCTCGTCAGGGTGAGAAACCTCGCATCACACATCGAATCGTGGTCATCGGATCTGGTCAGGATGTTTTATTAGCCTTTGATTTTGATGGTGTAAAATTCCTGTGTGCAATTTCTAGGGTGCATAATGGTTGGAGGCTCTCAATAAGGGACATTTTACTAGGTGGACCAAGCATAATTCGAAGTGGTCAATTATAGTATAGATTCAGAAGACTGACGGGATGCACAAGCTTTCCTCACCCTGGAGGGCCTCTTCATTGTCAAGGCGGTCACCCGACTAGGATCCTACAGATTATGCGACATGAATGAGAGAGATGTCCCAAACTCTTGGCACATCAATCTCCTTAGGCGTTTCTACCCTTGAAGGGTTCATTTCAAAGATATGTACCTTTTCATATTTATATTCAACAAAGTTCTTCCCTGATATTTCTCCATATTATTTCTCCATGCTTTTTCACTAAGCGAATCATTTTCTGCATACAACATCTTAAAGATGACATGCAAACTATGCCTAAGGCAAATCCCCGAACAGTCATGTTGACGCTCGGATGTTTCCAGAGATGGTCGTGTCACCGGCTTCTCTCTACATGTGCACGAGTGTCCGCCCTCTGTGTTATGGGTGGCCGGTCGTGGCTCCCTGGCGATGCTTTGTTCTTCCTACATGCAGATGGGCTCCGTGCTCCATGTTACGGTTAACAGGGCTAACTAAGGCCGGGGCCTCAGCTACACACAAACTACTCAGATGGTTTATATTAAATATAAACACAAAATTCACTATAACACAAAGTGTTCATCAAAAGCTGCTAAGCACTTTTACACAACGCTGCAACATAAGTTTTTCCTAACCTACTGGGTACCGCTCCCTCCTTCGCCGAATAGGTCGATGTCTCCAACCAACCTCTTCGCTGGTTCTTCTACCTCGTCCTCCAGCCTAGCAATCTTCCTCGCATCCGTCCCTCAGGTATACCGGTCACCACCCGCTAGAGGTCCACCGAAGGGTAGTGCAACTGCAGCTGTGCAAGTGCATGGACGATGGCTCCATGGGCAGCGCTACATGTGAACTCCTTGAGGTCCGACCATGCTGTCTGACACCGATCCACGATGGTCCGGGGCGGTGGGTCACCGGGCAGTTGTGTCGTCCCCTCGGGTGGTGCGAAACCAATGCAGTCCAGCATTGGCTTGATCCCTGCTGTCATCACTTCAAGCTTATCGTCATGGGCCTTGACTTGGTCCCCGAAGACCTTGAATTGCGCATGCGCCTGATAACGATATTCTGCACCACAGTAACAGCAGTATGCTAAGCATACTCCTAACACCGTAAGAAAGGATTCAACAATAGATGCACTTACAGTCAAGATCTGAGGTGGCCTTCTCGACCTTCTCCTCTGCCTCCTCCTTCCCCATAGTCAATTGCATGATGGCCTCACGGGAAAGGCCGAGCTCCATCTCCAGCGCTGCACATCATAGCCAGACGTCTCACAACACTGAGCATTAACAAAACAAGATTTAAGTCCATACCTTTCTACTGGTCGGTATTGTGGCTAAGCTGCTCAGCTAGTGACTGACTCTCCGCCTCCATCTACCGGCGCTCCGTCTCCAATGCTAGGACTTTCACCTCCAAATCTTCTCTGCAGTGGCATTCTTGGAGTAGGCGTGCCTGGAGGTCATTCACCGACGCCTGCAGGTTCTTATTCTCCGCCAGCACCGGGGTCATCTCCTCTAGTTGCCTCCGGCACTGCTCGGACATGTTCATGACATTATGCAAAGCGCAAGGGGGTCAAAAGATTGCGATCTCTAGGGACATAATAGAAGGATTTTTCAAGCTTACCTCAATGCGACCGATCATTGCTGCCAAGTCGGTCCTCAGCCTCTTCGTCTTTGCGCTCGCCTCCTCCTCCTCCATCATTTCAAACTCTTCACCGCGCTGGATAACTGTGCAAAGGAGTTGGGGAGGCGGAGTGGGCTCCCATGCAATTTCTTCAACTTCCATAGTAGCTGCCTGCAAAGGCGCCCTCCTCGGTCGCTGCTTTGCTCGGATGGGTCGTCCAAGCCTTACCTCTGCTGCTGATGCCACTGGTGCCATCGCTTGCTCAGCAACCGTGGGTTGATCATGCACCGCACTACTCGACGCATCCCCCATGGCCCCTGCTCCTACTCTAGCGGGATCAGCCGACGTCGGCGTAGCACTCTGTTGATGGTAGCTATTGTTCATTTTAAACCGTCAGCTAAACATGAGAAATGGCATATATCAATCTCCAACATAGAATTAGGGTTTGAACTGATAGAATTCCATAGGTTTTGGTGAATCTATGTTTCTACAGGGGTTTATCAGGAAAAAGAGGTAAGATATTAAGGACGTCAGGCTAAAAAGCATATTCCACCATGAACCCAAGTCAAGAAGGATCTAGAAGACATGAGAAGGAGACCCACCAAAGGGGGCCCACCTAGCATAAGCCTAGGTTGGCCGACCCCACCCCAGGTCGGTCGACCTAGGGGTCCACCTATCAGCCACACCGTACCCTTCTACATCGGTTCCCCCACCGCCTTAGGGTTTGCATCTTTGTCGTTGATTGAAGTCGGTTTGATCTAAGGGTCCTGGTTCATCCCACTGGCCTATACAAACAAGCCCTACCCCCTAGGGGAGAAGCCATTAAGCCAAGGAGCCAAAAGATCAGGAGGATCTCTTCTCCACCAGAGAAATAGATTAGCTACTCAATGTTCTAGTATAGGCTAGGATCTCTTCTCCACCAGAGAAATAGATTAGCTACTCAATGTTCTAGTATAGGCTAGCTAGCAAGGTTTTCGTAGAGTTCGAGCTCCTGCTCAGGATTCTAGATTCATCGTCATCCGGAGGCTGGTATAGCCATTGTATCCCTCTTGTTATGACTTTATTCTATTTCAATATTATGTTTTTGTTTATTAAGTTCCTAGTCTACTCTAGTAGTATATTTGATATAGTCATGATTGATAATGAGTTTATGCATAAGATCGCAAAGCACTTAATTCAGTACTCGAATGAGTTAAGTGGTACGCATTATGTAAGTATGGTGCTTAGATATTGTTTGCCTACGGATGCACTCTATATGCTAGGTCATATGGTAGATCGCGGAAGTGACACTCCCATTGAGTCCTTTGTAGTCCACTCCCCGTATGTAAAAACAAGTAGAACCTGGTTGTGAAGGAAGTCTTGCTCTGTTCTTGATTTTCCTTAGTAATGTTCCTTATGCATAGATAAAGAGTCATTATGCTATACGTGAGAGTATATATGTTAGAGTGTATAAAAGACATAGTAAATAAGAAACTATATAAGAATCTAATCTCTTAACTAATCTCATGTCTAGTCTTACTAACTTATGAGTAGTCTATTTCTATCTCTGGGTGTTATCAATTTATATACTTATCATTATCATTATTGGCTTACCCCTGTTTGAGTATGTGCTATATGATTGATTCCATCATAAGTAATGTACATTTGTTCATCATCTCTAGCCAACCTCATCGCTCTTCCATGTGGTAAAAATATAAATAACGATACCTAGAATACTCCCGGTAAAATGCTAAAATGGTATAATTATCTGTGCACTTGCGGATTACTTTTCATCCATATCTTTATATTCTTTCTAGATATAAATAACGATACCTAGAATACTCCCGGTAAAATGCTAAAATGGTATAATTATCTGTGCACTTGCGGATTACTTTTCATCCATATCTTTATATTCTTTCTGGTCACATGAAATGATAAGATAACTGCTTAGTAGTAATGCTAAGTAATGCCAACAAATATTTTTAGCTTCATTACCGGGGATGACAACCTGGTACAAATATCTAAGAGTGTAGGTAATTAGTAAGTGACTATCCCAAACAAGTGTCAAGTTAATAAATACCAACACACTCCACAACCCCTCATCACCCAGATCCGTCATGCGCCCCACCGCCGAGCGAGGTCGGTCTGATAACTAGTGGCTCCTCCATTGCAGGGGCCGCCAGTTCCGCAACCGCTGGTTGCTCCACAGTGGGGGCAACTGGATCTGTTTTCCCTTGACCCTGCTAAGCGTGGGGAATCTCCAGTTCCTCCACACGCTCCCCGCCATCAGCAACAGAAGGTTGCAGGTCCTCATTTGACTCCGCACTTTGGCAAGCAAATGGCTCGCCAAGAAACAAAACATCATGCTAGAGAAGAATTATGCACAAAGAAGGGAACTTACAATTGGGACTCCCGCCGCACTATTCGGAATTGGCGCGCTCGCCCGAAATCGCCCAGTCCAACACCTGAACTACCCGACGTCTCTACTGTCGCCATTGCAGCAACTTGTGCGGTCTCGAGGGCTACGGTGGCCATCTGTGCTGCTGCCACTAGAGTCGTCCGTGCAGTCTCGAGGACTATAGTGGTTGCCCAAGCTGTCGTTACCGGTGCCACTCGAGCTACCGTCGCTCATGTCGCTT
The DNA here is from genome assembly GCA_038087645.1 of Saccharum hybrid cultivar R570. Classification (NCBI taxonomy): domain Eukaryota; kingdom Viridiplantae; phylum Streptophyta; class Magnoliopsida; order Poales; family Poaceae; genus Saccharum; species Saccharum hybrid cultivar. The sequence goes on along the minus strand of JAQSUU010000307.1, from coordinate 48,170,653 downwards.
GAGTAGTGTCGGGCATAGCTGCCCTGGCCTCCCATATCCGTCGCCTCTTGCGCATCTTCGCCCCAGCCGGCGCAGCTAGTGGAGGCGCCATGACCCTCGGTGAACGAGGCACCACCAACATCATCGTCTAACAATCTTGACACCACCATCTGCTCTCTTCGAGGCTAGGTGGAAGCTCCAATGCTCACCAACCCCTCTTCATGATGGGATGACCCTGCCATCTTTCTTCTCTTCGGGGATGGCTCCTCGCCAGCAGGTCGCTTCCCCCAGAGCTTCTCGTGGGCATACGACGCCCAATGGTCTTCATCTTCGTTGTCAAGGTCATCTGAGTTATCCCCACCAGCCTCTGAGCTAGCTCGATGCTGGGGACTGCTCAGCCGGGCATCAACCCCCCTCGGCTAGTCAGCCGACGGCACCTCCGAGAAGTACACTGCCTAGTCCTATCCATGAATATTGAGGAACACGAATGAGTACATTACAACAGATAAGGATGCAAGTGAAACCAAAAAGAAGACTCTTACCCATGGTGGAAGGCTCCCTACGTTGAAGGCCCTCTGCTAGTCGTTGATCCTAAGACGCCCCAAGAGGTTGAACATCATCGAGATGCTCTGCTTGACTTCATCTCGACTGATCTCCTCGGGTACCTCATGGGTCCCATCGATCTCCCCCAGAATTCATATCCGGGGTGTGCCCTCTCCTTGTTGGGCTAGACCCGCCAAAAAGTGAAATTTGTTGCTATTATGACCCCATCCAACCTTCTTTGGTTGATCAGCGTAAAGAGCTCCTTCACCTGCTCCATTCCGTTGACACTAGGCCTCTTCGACCACTTGGCATTGCTCACAGGGATCTGATCAACGTCGCATGCCACATACAGCTCCAACTGTGGCATGTAGAACTATCACTGCGCCCAATACTTCACATTTGTGTTCAACGGGGTGGCGATGTATTAGCCAACCATCCCGTCCCGAAGCTGCAGGTACGCGCTACCTACGATCCTAGATCCAGATCCCCCTCGAGCTTTCAAACAGAAGAAGTGGAGGAAGAGATCAAAATGGGGAAGAATGCCAAGATAGGCCTCGCAGAAATGGATGAAGATAGAGATGTGAAGGATGGAATTTGGGCTGAGATTGCAAAGACTTGTCCCGTAATAGTCAATCAACCTGCGGACCAATGGATGGATCGGAACAGCAATCCACGATAGAAATAATCTTCAAAAACTACTAATTCATCGCCACGAGGAGTAGGAAAGCTCTCAACGTGAGTTGGACGCCATCCTGCCATCACCCATGTTGTCCATCACCAACTGATTGAGCGCCGCCTCGTTGCTGATGGACTCCACCCATTCCTCAGCGCGATTGAGCTCGCGCAATGCTCTACTCAAGCCACCGCATTTTCTTTTGGGTGTCATCTAATAGATCTGTGGCCTAGAGGAGACTACGCACTCGTGCCTACTCTAAAGGCAGAGCAGTTGCCAGGTGCAGCAGTGTGAGCGCGAGAAGAAGATGAAGTGATGGAGAAATGGTGGGGAATGTGTGCCAGGGCCATGGCTCTCTTATAACTTTTTGACCCTTGACCCTCCACCTTCTAGGGTTTTTGGGAAACCGTGCCTGCCTCGCCGTATTCTCTCCCGAAATCTCTGCGCGCTGCTGGGCCGTTGAGTGGGCCTGGTGGGCCGCCGCGTCAAACACAGGCTGATGAATGGGAATTCAACGCTAAGCGTTGCTTCAACAGAATTTTTTAAACATTTATGACAATATATTTTCTTTCTCTGACCCTCCTACGAGATATCTTCGCAATCTTCAAGCAGGCTCGGAGACTACGTGTGTACACGTCATCTAGCGATGAGTGTACTTATTTCTACACTGTTTTCTCTCAGCTAAGCTAGGGATTGGATTGGCACACCTGAGGACCACTCCTTTGGACCCTGGCACCATGTGATTACTTCACCTACTACTAGGCTCAGGGACTATGTGTGTACATGTCATCTAACGATGACTGTACTTATTTCTACACTGCTTTCTCTCAGCTAAGCTAGGGACTGGTTTGTCACACCTGAGGACCACTACTTTGGACCCTGGCACCACATGATTACTTCATCTACTGCCAGGCTCGAGGACTAAGTGGGCTCACTTCACCTAGCGGTGAATGTGCTTATCTCTAGACTTGGTTTCTACAAAGCGACTAAGTTGTAGACTGTATCGTCCAAGTTCCCTGTTTTGGCTCTAAGAGTCAATTTTTTTCCTAAGGCATCGATGCTAAGCATCTTTCTTCGCCCTCGAGGGACTAAGTTCCTCCGCGCTGACTAATTCAGGGACGCTAAGTGTCCAACTTCGCCGCCCGAAACCTAAGTGGGCACACTTCATCTAAGATGGAGACTTCAAAAAATTTTATTTGAGCTACTTACATCCTTCTGACAAACCTTGGCTTCGAGTGTGCCCGGCTCCAGTGACTAGATGAACAGCTCGGATGTCATGTCTAACAGCTCGGACGCATGCTCAGCAGCTCGGACAGCATGTTTAGCAGCTCGGACGCATGCTCAAACAGCTCGGACAGCTTGTTCAGCAGCTCGGATGCACGCTCATAGCTCGGGCGAGATCAAGATGGTGTTGCTTAGAGTATACAAGGTGCTCAAGGACTAGCTGTGGGGGTATGACCCCCCGATACCCATAGGGTTGTACATGGGACGAGCCGCTAGGGGAGGCCCAGCCCACAAGACTACGCTGCACGGAGCACGGCATGGGTCGGCGTGCCTCGCAAGGCTACGTGAAGATCCTTGGCGATCAAGGAAAATCTGTTCGGATATGCTTGATTTCGTGATCTTTGTAATTCCTATCTTGTAAACTGATTAGGATAGAAACAACTGACTTGTAACCCTACCCCCGGGCTATATAAGGCGGGTAGGGACCCCCCTCATTTTCATCTGATCCTTCATAATACAATCTACAAAGACACAGGACGTAGAGTATTACATCAAACTGACAGCCCGAACTTATCTAATCGCTGTCTCTTGCGTTCTGTGTCACCATCCGGTTCCTCATGCGCACCTCCACCGATTCATCTACTACCGTGGGTATACCCCTCGGTAGACTGCCGGACGTATTTCGTGGATAGGTACAAAGTTAAGAAACAAAAATGGTTACAGAGAAAATGAAGAGGATTTCACATAGTCTTCTAGACATGTTAATATGAGGATGAAATTTTGCTTTTGCTTGTAGAATAACGAGAAAATTCTTGCTTAGAGATAGTCTTGAAACCCTGCACTCAATGTTGAAGGTTTTTGAAAATGACATCGTTTTGCACTGTCCAAATGGACTAACACATAGTGATGATAATTTCCATGAAGAAAGGAAGCCGGAGTTGATCTCTGAAGCTTATCAGGACATCAAAGGGATCATTGGTATTAAGCACAAACAAATTCAGAGTATACCAACAAGCTGAAGTTAAACGACAATCAAGCATCAAGTGAAACAAGCCCTCTTCCACAACTGAGGGACAGAGAACACAGTTGTAGCCTTCTAGGAACATGTTCTTACACTTAAGGAGTTCTAATACCAAGTCGATCTTTCAAAAGAAGCCAGAAGAAGATTTTCCTTTTGTTTTGACAGGAAGTGTGCTATAACCACTGGAAAGCCACTAACAAAATATTGGGGAGCCCCATGTGTAAATCTAGTTATCATGCTTTTGCTACATCTACATGCCTTGGATGATGTTAAGGAGGTCTTGGAACTGCCCATAGGCTTCAGTAGAAGGAGGCCGATGGAACAGGGTCTGTAAAAGAGGCCTGGAGGCAGCCAACTACACTGAGATATAGTTGTTTCTAGCAAAAGAGAACAGCTCTGGAAAAGCTTGGCTCAAAACCATTCCTTCCCAGAGATCATGCCATAATAAACAAGAGCCACCATCTTTAAGAGACACCACTGCCATACGTTTAAAAGAATCTAGTAATTTGAGGATATCATGCCACCAAAAGGAACCTTTTGGTGTTGGGGTGAGGCGAACATCCCCTTGTGTAACCCAAGGGACATTGATTCTATTTAGAGAACGCAACGGGTGGTTTCAAGTCGGGTGGACTCTCCGTGGAACCGAACCCCGAACCCGAAAATTGCCCGAAACACCATTTCAGGTTATAATCCAAACCCAAAACCAAACCTGGTGGATCCCCGAAACCCAATTGGTTCCCCAAAACCCGAAACCACCACTCCATGGCAATAAAAAACAATAAGGAATTTTTAGCATCACATGCATGATATATTTACATATTCACATGTATAAACAAAATGTGATAAACAACACACAATTTCATGACTCAACCTAGAACAAACTTAATTTCTTACATAAACAATTTATTAATAAAACACATGAGCTTCTATTCAAAATAATCTATTTCGGTTTCGGACCTCCATTAGGCATCTGCGGGTGGAAACCGAACTCGATAAGTTTTGGGGTCCCTGAACCCGAAAATCAGGGGGGATCAAACTCGAGCCCGCTGAACCCGAAAACCATAGAGCTCTATCCCGAAAACTCCCTAGTGCCATCCCTAATTCTATTGTAAAATTTGTGAAGATGTTTGAGCAATAAACATTCATTCTGAGTGTGATGATTAAGTACACCCAAGCCACCTTCCTTTTTATGAATACAAACAACTTTCCAAGCTATTTATGGTGGTTTCTTATTGTTAACATCTGACCTTCGCCACAAGCATGCTTTCTGAATTTATTTATTTGCTTAATGATTGTCTTAGGAAGAAGAAATAATTTTATTATATATTTAGACATAGTGTATATCTAAATGTATAATAAAAAATTATGTATCTAGAAAAGTCAAACCGCCTTATAATTTAGAACAGAGGAAGTAAATTTATAACGATAGATACAGTAGGTGCATATACATATGGAGATGACAATTACAATCAACCAAATACATAAAACTATTTATAAAAAAATATTTTCATGTAAAAAAATCCTAAAGCTTACAACAAATTAAAAATCTGGCTACTCGTATATTTGTGTGAGGCACCTTGTTAGCTAATGCACAATATTACAGAGGCATTTTTGAGACAAAGAGGTACGTACGACTATATATGTGACAGGTAAATTTTTGGATGGGTGCGAAAATATAAACCACTAGTGTAGTTTTAGTCGCAGGAGGTATGTTATCCTGACAATATTGCTATCGTGTGTGCTTAATTGACTATTGGCAAATACCAGCGCGTAGCCGTGCCCTATGACTAATCGCAACGAGGTTTCCTATATAATATACCACAACCCTTGTGTATCTCACCCGTCTAGCAATCTTTCTTTGGAAGGATAGATGACTTTAAATTATGTCGCTTTCTCAACTCCAAAGACCAGAGAGTAGTACTAGTAGAAGAGTTCCGCACTGACTGAATCTCCTGCCTATAAATACCGGCAATGTTCTTTCATTCTGTTTGAACCACAGGAAAATCTAGCTTCCTATACCCAATCTTCTATAAAGCAGAGCATATATATAGCAGAAAAAGGGAATTAGGCACCATTTCATCATGGAGGGCACTTCCAAAGATGATCTGTTCATCGTCGACGAATCATCCAAGGATGCAAAGACGACAGATGCCACGCCGATAAAACAAAGCGGAGGCAGCAACAACGACGACGACTATGAGGCTTTCATGGCGGCCCTGGAAGCCAACAGGGAGTGGCTGCAAGCCAAGGTCTCCATCAACAACGCGCTCGTCACGGAGGCCACCACCACGCAAACACCACCACGGCACCGCGATAATTTCTTCCGCGTCGGCGAGTGCGAGGGCCAGAAAACCATCGACGCCGAGCGAATGCCGCTGGTCCTGACCCCGGCGACGGAGGAGCACAAAAACCACGAGGCTCTCGTGGCCGCGCTGAGGGCCAGCCGGGAGTGGATGGAGAGCAAGGTTATCGCCAGCAGCGCCGTCCTGCTGCGCGGCTTAGACGTCCAAGACGCCGTGGAGTTCGACGCCGTCGTGGAGGCCCTGGGGTGGCCGGACATCCGGTACGTCGGGCCGGCGCCGCGTACCCACGTCCACGGCCGCGTCTGGACCGCCAACGAGGGACCTCTCGAGCAGTTCGTCTACTTCCATCACGAGATGGTGCTGGTGCGTATGCGGTGCGTGCGTACGTATGGCTACCTTCCGTGTGACTTCTGATCCATGTGTGTGCATGCAGATCAAGGAGTTCCCAGAGAAGGTGATACTGTTCTGCGAGGTACCGCCGCCGGAGGGCGGGGAGACGCCGTTCGTGCCGAGCTTCCGGGTAACTGAGCGGGCGCTGCAGGAGTTCCCGGAGATGGTGGAGGAGCTGGACGCCAAGGGGCTGCGGTACACGCTCACGGCGCTGAGCAAGAACGACAACAGATCCATGCGGGGGCGGGGGTGGGAGGACGCTTTTGGCACCTCTGACAAGGCCAAGGCAGAGAACAGGTCATTAAACACGTCTGCTCCTTTTGTCTTAACTTCAGTCACCGTACCTCAAGATTAGATGCCACGTGTCACTTGCGAAAAGCATGGATAGGTTTATGCGCAGCCTTAAGTACCAGGGCATGTTTCGTTGGCCCCTTTAAACTTTAACAGGTGTACCATGAGATTGACTATAGGGTGTTCGGATACTAATAATAGACTAATTAGGCTTAATAGATTTGTCTTGTAAATTAATCTCAATCTGTATAATTAGTTTCGTAATTAGTCTATGTTTAACCCTCTATGCATGTGTCTAAACATTCGATGTGATAGGTATTAAAAAAACAAGGAGAACCAAACACCTCCTTAGGTACCCTCTCCCGTCGTCAAACATCGAAATATCATTGAACATAACATAAAACCAATATAAGCGACCATACAGCATCTTCAAGAGTACCCAATATTTTCTCCTAAAAGCATAAAGTTTTACAATTTCTTAAAGTATTAGAAGGAATAAAAGAAGGGCATCTCCAAGAGTTTCTAATAATCTACTCCTAAAATATAGAAGACAATTTTACATCAGAAATCCTATACTATCTCTAAATTATCTTAACCACTTTTATATATTCTTTATCTCCTATACATTTTGCATCAGGAACCATTTCCTACTCTTTATTCTTTTCACGCCCTTACACCTTTAAATTGCCTGACAAACACACGCGGGAGAGAAGATATGCGCCGACTCCGAGGCGCATAACTTTACGCGAACATGGTGATTTTTTCCAAATTCTAAAAGATTAGGAGGATGGATTAGGAGTTGTTAGAGAGGAATTTTTTCTCATCTTGCTAAAAACTAAGGATTAGAAAGGAATTTAGGGAACTCTCAGAGATGCTCCTACTTTTAAATTAATCTCTCAATTGATATCTCTACTTGTAAAGTACACTAGGGTCTGAGTGCCATGTACAACTCTTCAAGCCTTTTAGGGCGCCGCTAATAAGGCGTGTTGTATTAAACTTTTTTTCTACCCTAATGCAAAGGTGCGTAATCCTTTTACGTGATCAAGAAAAATAAATGCCCGAAGACATCAGTTTTGTTCACAGCACGTACCATTTGTTTTTGGCGAGAAAGAATCGTTAGTCGTGGGACATTGTAATTGAACTTTTGGTACAGATAGCAACAGTTTTCTCCTATGTACAGAACCTATACACTATCCACTTGGAAACCTCCGCTCAAAGTCCTGACGTGTTGCAAAGATGTGTTGGTGAGCTGCCACGTGCACAAAGAGCAAAACGAAGATATATACCTTTCTCCGTAAGAAACAAAGAGATGAAAGCCAGGAGCATCGGTCCAGTATTGTGTACATTTGTTTTTAGCAGTCTAAGCCAAACGAACAAAAAATCAATAAACAGCCAGGACCACAACATAATCTATGACATTGACATGTGTCATGTGCAGAGCGAAAGCACTGGGCATGGACCTCGAATGGCTCCCGGACGGCAGCGCCAAGACGATCCTGGGGCCGCGCACGCTGACGCGGGTCTTCCCGGGCCGCAGGATGTGGTTCAACACGGTGGTGGGGATGCACGGCAAGGAGGTGAGCTCTGCCACGGCGGCGGACGGCAGCGAGATCCCGGCGAGCTTTGTGCAGCGGATCGGAGAGATCATCGAGGATGAGAGCATCCAGTTCCGGTGGCGCAGGGGCGACATCCTCATCCTCGACAACCTCGCCACGCTCCACGCGCGCCGGCCGTCGTCGCCGCCCAGGAGGATCCTCGTCGCGACGTGCAAGTGAGAGGAGGCCAATGTAATGGACAAGTTTGTACTTCGCAGTGTTGTGTCTGTTGGTCCTTTTTAAGCTAATTATTATGTTTGTCACCAGAAAATTTATTTGAAGTACCCACACTTTCTGTAAGCAATTTGATAATCAATTTTTTAATAGACTTGGAAGTGTTGGCATTTTCATGGGCTCAAATACAGATGTCATCTTTAGCTCAATTTCAGACATGAACCACAACAAAACAATCTCAGGAAATATTCTGAAGGGGAAGAAGAAGATGAAGTTGACTGTATTATGCTTTGCCACTTATGTAGTGGTGTACTCGAAGAAAATATGAAGGGTAAGTGGATGCCAATTATATTAGAGATTTAGAGGTGAATGCCATACGGTTCCAGAAAAAAAAAACCTTTAGAGCACTAAAAATTTTAGAGGAGCTGTAATATTACAAGGTGGGCGTCCGTCCGGGATGGACTGCTCCGCGCGGCCCGTGTTTTTTAAATATATATAAATCATCGGTTTGATTTGTTTGAAGCATCTGGACGGACTGCTCCATGCACTCTGTGCCCCGCCCGCGCAGTTGCTCCAAGCCACACCAGCTGCTCAGTTGGCCTCATTGTATTTTTAATGGAAAAAGTCTACTTAACTCCCTGAACTATCAGCCAGTGTCTAACTTACACCCCCAACTATAAAACCGTCTGTTTTACACCCTGAACTTTTCAAAACCGTTCAAATTACACCCTGGAGCGGTTTTGGACGGCGGTTTTGCTACAGTAACCATGGTTTTGGTATAGTAACGGCGGTTTTGACTTTTCTTTTTCTATTTATTTCCGCTGAATCTTTGAAAAATTATAGTAAATCACAGAGAAATCATAAAATAGAAAATCTAATTTTGTTGGACTCCACATGAGTAGATCTATACGATGAACATATAATATAGTATGCTTTAGTACAAATTTTTTCTGTAGCTTTAAATTAGTTAGAAAATCAAATTTTGTCTGTAATTAATTAGAATAATTCATAACTACAGCTTTTATGGTCCAATTGTGGTTAAATTTTTATAGTAAACTAATTATTGTATGTTTGAACTGTAGTAAAAATTTCATACTGATTGGATCATGTATAATTTAGTTATAGATTTATTTATATTTAACAAGCATAAACCTAAACATAAACATAAATAAATCTATAACTAAGTTATATATGATCCAATGAGTATTAAATTTTTACTATAGTTCAAGCATATAATAATAACCCCATCATAAAAATTTCACCATAATTGGACCATAGAAGTTGTAGCTATGAATTATTCCAATTAATTACAGACAAAATTTGATTTTCTAACTATTTTAAAGCTATAGAAAAAATTTGTACTAAAGCATACTATATTATATGTTCATTGTGTAGATCTGCTCATGTGGAGTCCAACAAAATTAGATTTTCTATTTTATGATTTTTCTGTGATTTACTATGATTTTTCAAAGATTCAACGGAAATAAATAGAAAAAGTCAAAACCGCTGTTACTGTAGCAAAACCGCTCCAGGGTGTAATTTGAACGGTTTTGAAAAGTTCAGGGTGTAAAACATACGGTTTTATAGTTAGGGGTGTAAGTTAGACACTAGCTGATAGTTTAGGGGGTTAAGTAGACTTTTTCCTATTTTTAATCCATGGACGCAACGTAACATAAATATGTACATGTACTAGTATGAATGGCGGCCTTATCAGAACGTGAATACGTGACATGCATAACCAGAAGAGGACATAATCGACATGCATAGAGAACTGTGTTGAATGACCAACTATGGCAACAGTCTATGCTTCTATGCACGTGCACAAAAATGCATTTGGTCCCAAAATAATTATAGACCATAAATATACGTGAGCCTGCGAGTGAACTTAGCATTGTTAACATAAATAGCAATCATTTCCATACGAGTCCTGATATGTTAGAGCCACATATAAATATTTGTATGACCGACTTAATAATTTATTTTTTGCCTGATTAACCATAGTCAATATTATGCTAAAATTTCATCATGCACTTTCTTTAACGGTAATGCTACGAAGCGTGCGTTGTCCCTCCGAACGTAGCGCTCTGCGCTCGCTCCGCGCACCCTGTCTGTGTCGCTTGCTTTTTACGTGATCCGCTCCGCATGCCCCGGCCCACCCACTCCGCACGCCCCGCCCGCGCCGTTGCTCGCTCCCGCCCACGCGGATTCACCTCGGCCGTCGCGCGCCCCACCTGTTGTGACCATCTCATAGAGCCGTCTCCACTGCGTCAGTTCGCCACACCAGCCGCCCATGTTGCACTAAAAGTGTAATATGTAAACATATGTATCACGTGTTTCAGATGTCATATGGATGTTATAAAAGAAGATCTGATTGTGACTATCCTTCTCTTCTCCAGCTAAAAAAACATTCAAGCCGCATGCAGCAATATACGGGAGCCGCATGCACTCTGTACTGCTGAAAAAGGTTGTTTGCATGCACAGAGTTCGAAACTTGTGCATAATCAAGCGTCAAATGTTTTTATTTTCTTAACCATATATCGGATATGTAATCTGTTTTCACTGTAATATTTTTATGATCTTATTTACAAAACAAGATCCCACGTGACTATATTTCCTTTGAAAAAAAAAAATAGTGTCCATGTGTTTGGATTGCTTCTCCACACCAATGTGAGTGCGTTCTGCGATGGCTGCACCTTGCAGGGTAGTTCACGAGATGCTAGCTGTGTCACGTTGTAGGAGTATGTTTGCAGCTCTGGTCACCCAGAGCACAGGTTCTCAAGCGGAAAACCCCTGCTTCGACTATTGATTAATTAGACGGGTTTGGCGGATCAATTTTATTCAATCATAAATGTTAGTATTTTTATATGACGTTGATAATTTGGAAGCATTTAATTTTTTGAAAAACGAAAATTGTATTTATTTTTGTTGACGGAGCGAGTACGTCAGTAGTTTTCATCTGTAGCCCTGATAGACGGAGACAATCTGGCCACGTTTAGATCGCCGAACTGGGCACCCGAATCACTGTAGATTTTTGTTTTATTTGGTAATAATTGTCCGAACTTTAAGTAATTAGGCTTAAAATGTCCGTCTCGCAAAGTACAACAAAACTGTGTAATTAGTTTTGATTTCATTTACATTTAGTACTCCATACATGTACCGGCATTTTAAGGTGATGGGGAATCTTCTTTTTGCATAGTGGAATTTAAGGGTGAATTTGGAAATCTAAGGCCTGATAGACATGCTTCATGGTGTCAGTATTTTTTCCCCCACGAGCTGAGAATACTACGAATTTTTACTAGGGCCATGTTTAGTTTGTAAATTTTTTCAACCCAATAAATAGTATCATTTTCGTCTTATTTGACAAATACTATGTTTAGCTTGCTATCATCTGGTTCAGCAAAAGCTGACACAAGGTCAGCAGCCTGTTCCTAAATAAAGGAATACAAGGAGCTCCCGAAACATTAGCTCTCACTTTTTGTATTCCTTGTTTTAAATACTATTATTTAAATACTGGAACTATCATAAAAATAATATTTCATTAAAACATAGTCGAATGTGATCTTGTTTTATAAATTTAATTCCAAGAAATATTATAGTGCAAATAGATCATAAAAATGATGAACTATTAAGAATCTATGGCCATTCAAAGTTTTGTAATCACAAAATGGGGAGAGATAAATATGGTAACTGGATGTTCCACCCGTGGCCATTTTGACACGTATACATGCACCTCCTTTTATCTGCTCGCAAAAAAAATCAATTGGCGGCATCGGCTGGGTGGCTGTGCATGCATGCGCCTGCTTTTGTCTGCGCACAGCAGAGCGGTTCCGCGTGGTCCTGTGGACCCAAAGTAGACGGTGTAAATAAAAAATAAACAAAATCAAGGGCCTGTTTGGTTCAATATGTTAAAGTTTAACTCCCATCACATCAATGTTTTCTCATGGAGTATTAAAAGTAGACTAATTGCATGTATGTCAACACAGATTAGGAGTAATTTATGAGACGAATCTATTAAGCCTAATTAGTTCAAGATTGAAAACTTTTTATCAAATAAGACAAAAGTGCTACAGTGTTGGTTAAACTTTAACTCCTCAAGTTTAACTCCTATCATATCAATATTCCCTCAAATGTATGGAGTACTAAATGTAAACTAATTGCATGCATGTCGATACAGATTAGAAGTAATTTACGAGACGAATCTATTAAGCCTAATTAGTCTAAGATTGGAAACTTTTTGTCAAATAAGACGAAAATGCTACCATGTTCGTTAAACTTTAACTTCTCAGACCAAACGCCCCAGCCTGCTTAAAAAAAATTGTACTACACGGGGGCAGGGTGTCAGGGAAAAGGGCTCCGCCTGAATGGCTGTGCAAGGAAGAGAGGATGAAACGGTGGTCATGCATTTTCTCAAATGAGAAAAAAAGCTGAGACGGAAGACATTTTAGTGGGCGGCTAGCTACTCGCCCTGCGCATTCGGTTAACCGAAACTAATTGGTCCGGTTCCTCGGTTTTTCATAAAATTCGGTTAGCAGAAAACTAGAACAGATCGGTTAGCTAGAAAACTGGGAATCAAGAAATTTTAGTCTCGGTTAGTTCGGTTCGAACTCAGTTAGATCCAAACTAACCAAGCCATTCATTACAGCAACGAAATAGAAAAAAGGAAAAAATATAAAAAAAAATGGCGACAGTTGCGCCTTCCTCCAAATCCGGGCCTCCTCGGCCTCACCGGCAGCAGAGGCGGCGGCGGAGTACTCTAGGCAGGCGTAGACAGCGGTGGAGCAGCGGCGTGGGGAGCCACCAGCGCCATCGAGCAAGCTGGGGGGCCGACCGGTGACCGCCACCGCCGCTGCTCTCTTGCTTGGATCCGCCAACGGCCAGCCGATGGGAGGTGTCGCGGCTGCGCGTGCGCTGGTGGGGTGAGCCGCCGCCGCCGCCGCTCTTCTGCTTCGATCCGACGCGCTAGGAGCCGACCGCCGCACGCCGAGCTCTCCTGATGGCTCATCGCGGAAGGAGCAGGGACGGGGCCGGGAGGGAAGGAGGAGGAGGAGGGCGTGTGGTGAGGGAGTGCTGGGCGGCTGGGACGGCCGGGAGGAAGGAGTGGAGTGGAGTGAAGTTGATTAGGGTTTGGAGAGATTGTATATATACTGAGGACTATTGGGCTAGGCCTTTACTGGGCCTCATCGGTTACTTCGGTTAACCGAGCCCAGGAACCGAATTAACCGAGTAAATTTCGGTTCCTGAGAAGTGGGAACCGAACACGGATTCGGTTTCGGTTCTTTCGGTTTCGGTTCCTTCAGTTCGGTTTTTGGTTATTTTTGCCTAGGGTTACTAGCTACCACACCCGGGAGGGTAGCTACCCTCCGTTTCATAAGACTATTTATGTATGTTGCAATGGCTATACACGTATGTTGCAAGTGTGAAAGGTCCTTGTTTGGTTTTGGTAATTGAGTGACAACTTAGATGGATTAATATGTGGTTATGTGAGATACACAGGAGATTAGTCCACATGTGATTGTGTCATGAAGGAGCTTATTGCATATGAGACATGACATGGAGTCATGTGACCAAGGTGGAGAAGATCGAGATGGGGCTTGGCTCGATGGACCGGTTGCAAGTGTGAAGGGCAAGTCGGAGGCTTTGAAGTGAGGGACCGCGTGTGATGGTGAAGCTTGGGCAAGACTTGGCGCCAATGGACCGAGGCAACGGTGAAGAGCAAGTGAGGTCAAGATCAATGAACCAATACGGTCACGTGATGATATGAAGTGGATCATATCATTTGGTGATTGGTTGGTGCATGTGTTGCATCAACGTCGGAGGAGTTGGAATGGAATGCGCAAGGCAAAGGTATAACCATAGGTCATTTCCATTTCACTGGTCATAGGTGTGTAGAGAAGTTGATGACCGGGTTTAGGATAGATGGTCGTACTATCAAGAGGGGCAAACTTGTTTGCATATCGATCATCTAGTGCCACTTGAGCGATCTAACTTTGCATACGTGTTAGGATCGAGTGGCGAGGCAAGTTAAATGCCTAACTTCTTCATGAAAATGATTGTGAAAATGCTAACACACGTGCACAAGGTGGTGAAAACTTGTTGGTGTTGGCACATTTGCGAAGGCGATGGAGTTTGAGCGGTTGAGAGGGGTTTTGGGTCCTCTCTCCCTCCCGCCGAGCTTGCGAGGCGGGATTTAGGCGTTTTCGAGGAATAGAAATGATCAATTTCCTTTACGTCGAAGGTTTGAAGAAGTGGCGAAGTCACGGAACAAGTTTACGCTGAGAAACACGCGATAGATGCGCACGACGCACGCGACAGACGTGGCTGTGTAGCATCTGTCGCCTAACCCTAGCGATGCGGCGCGAGACTATGGAGTGGCGCGACAGACGTGCGGGCATTCACGCGACATACGCTAACATCAGCGTCTGTCGACCTCACGCTGAGAAGGCGAGAGGCTTTGCGCTGCGACAGACGCTAGACGACGTCTATCGGCCTCCCGTCAGACGTGTCTGTCGGCCTGGAGCGCGGTTTGGAGCTCTCTATACCACGTCTGTCGCAGCGACAGACGCTAGTGGCTTCAGCGTGGGACGCGTCTGTCGCTGGGGAGTCGACCGTTGGAACGTTGAGCAGGCTGGACACGTGGCTTCGCATGGAGCGACAGACACTGGGGCAGCGTCTGTCGGGTAGGCGACAGGCCGCCCAATGAGGTTTCCAATGACTCTATTCGTTTGTGGGCTTATAAATAGAAGTGGTGGCCAGCCTTGGCAGGAGTAGAGCACCCTTGGGACTTAGTGTCCATGCTTTGGGAGTGCTTGAAGAGCCTCTGACTCACTTGTGCTTGCAAGAGTGCGAATCGATTGCGAGTGAGTTGATTCTAGTGCGTTGCTTTGAGAGATTGCATCGAGTGACACTAGGTGATCGTGTTGCAAGCCGGTGGTGCTTGTTAGTCTTGGAGGTTGCCACCTCCTAGGCGGCTTGGTGGCTTGTGGCTCCATTGAAGCTCACAAGAAGATTGTGCGAGGCTCCGGAGAAGCTTTGTGAGGGGGATTGTGCTCACCTCACGGGGATCGCGAAGAGCAACTCTAGTTGAGCGTGTCATTGAGCTACCACACTTGATGGTGGATTCTTGCGGTGCCTTTTGAGAGGCTCGGTGTGTGATACCGATTAGCCGCCGAACCATGAAATGTTGTTCGACACAACGGGGACATAGCTTGGTGGCAACCAAGTGAACCTCGGGAGAAAAATCACCGTGTCAACATTATTCTTCATCTTCTCGGTGGTTTGCCTTCGTGCAACACAAGCTTGTATTTACTTTCATATATACTTGTGCTTGTGTAGTTGCTCTCGTAACTAGTTTGCTTGTGTAGCTTGCTAGTTGTCTTCTTGCTTGTGTAGCTAGAAGCTTTCCCTTGTGTGGCTAATTTGGTTTGTGTAACCTTGTTAGTCACATTGCGTAGTTTGTGTAGCTAAGTAATTTGCGCTCTCTAAATTGGCATTGGTTGCCTTGTTATTGAGCATTGCTAGTGAGCTTAGGAGCTTTGTGCTTTTGCTTTACTAGTTGTGTAGGAGCTCCCTCGGTTGGCAAAGTACTTGTGCATAGGTTTATGTGACCTTGCTCTAGAATTGATTAGGTGAGCTCTTACTAAGCTTAGCACCTTAGTTGCTTAATTAGGATCTTTGTAAGGTGCTAGAGAACTTAGATAGAGGGGTGTAGTCTTGACTAGACCGATATGTTTAATTCCACATTTATTTCAGTTAGCCAACACGTTTAAGTTTTAGAAAGAACTATTCACCTCCCCCTCTAGTCCGCCATCTCGACCCTTCAAAGTGTCTATTCAAAATGTTTCATCTACTTTAGATGTATGTTGCAAGTGTTTGATCTAGATGTTGCATATGTTGTAGTGGCTATACACATATGTTGCAAGCATATGTTGTAGTGGCATATATTCCACATGTTTCATCTGCTATGGAACAAAGTGCTTGCTAACACATACTATGCAAAGAAGCTAATCAATCAACTGACTATAGGTGTCGAAAAGATCCATGCATGCAAGAATCATTGTATCCTATATCGAGGTGATGATTATAAAGACTTGGAGAGTTGTCCAAATTGCGGTGCCAGTAGGTACAAGATGAATAAAGACTACCAGGAGGAAGAGAATGGAGCCTCAGTTTTGATAGGGAAGAAGCGAAAGAAGACCACAAAAAACACCTAGAAGAGTTCAAAAACCAGTGGCCATGAAGAAGTAGACTATTATGCGCAAAGAAGGGTTCCTACTTTAGTGATATGGTACCTCCTCATGGTTGATCGGTTGAGGTGTTTGTTCACAAACCCTGAGGATGCCGAACTTATGTGCTGGCATGCTTCTTATGAGCGCAAAGACGATGGAAAACTTTGACATCCATCCGATGCCAAGCAATGAAATAATTTCAATGACACACACCTGGAATTTGCTAAGGATCCAAGGAATATAAGGTTTGCACTGAGTACTAATGGAATGAATCCATTTGCCGAGAGGATCAGCAAACACAGCACATGGCTAGTGATCCTGACCATCTACAACCTTCCTCCATAGTTGTGCTAGAAGCGAAAATACCTTTTGCTAACCATTCTTATTTCTGGACCTACACAACCCAGTGTTGATATGGATGTGTTTTTAGAGCCCTTAATTGAGGACTTGAAAAAACTATGGGAAGAGGGTGTGGCCATGTGGAATGAGTTTCGCAGGGAGCCATTCACACTAAAAGCAATGATTTTTGTCACCATAAATGATTACCCAGCTCTCTTTTCATTATCAGGGAGTATAGTTTTAGTTTATCATCTTCCACATACATGCACATCTTGATCTAAGAGTATGGCACTTCTCTCCTTGATCCTCGATTTGACTACAACATATGCAATACAAGTATGCTACTTTGTTTATCCCTACCTAAAGCTCCACATAAACCTTTTTAGAAGTAGGAGAAAACAAAAGAAGGCACAACATTGCTATGTCTTGGTAAGGATTCATACACCATTGAGTGATTTGAGAGTGTCATTTGAGTAGTATAAAGTGAACTATGCTTTTGTTTCAAAAAACTTTCAAAACTCCAAGTGCTAAGATATGAAATTGGGAAGATGACTTTGTTTCGAGAACTATTCCACTTTTCAACAACCCAAGGAAACATGTTAGCTAATGTCACATATCCCACTTATATAAAGAATGTGTTGAAATAGCTTTTATGTATAGTTGTATATCTTGGGAAGTTATACTCATGTTTACTTTTATCACTAAGCTTTTCTCAAGGACGAGCAAAGAGCTAAGTGTGGGGACTTGTTGGCGGTCCTTAACTCCTAATTTTAACGACCAATTCTCACATAAAATCTACACAACTGGTCTCCAATTCTGCTCAAACATCAGGAGTCTTGTGTCAATGAAAGATCTTACACTAACCAACTACAACTCCCATGGTTGTCATGTCATGCTGACTACTTTCCTCCCTATTGCCATAAGGGCTATAAAGCCAGTGTTTGTAAAGATG
The DNA here is from genome assembly GCA_038087645.1 of Saccharum hybrid cultivar R570. Classification (NCBI taxonomy): domain Eukaryota; kingdom Viridiplantae; phylum Streptophyta; class Magnoliopsida; order Poales; family Poaceae; genus Saccharum; species Saccharum hybrid cultivar. The sequence goes on along the minus strand of JAQSUU010000307.1, from coordinate 48,152,944 downwards.
GCAATCACACGACCGTACTACTTCTTCAACAAGATCTCACAGAAGGTAATTGACCCGTGAAGAATTGGGGACTCTACAGGATTTCGCCATGGAGACATTGTCACAGTTGGAGATGTGTTTCCCTCCATCATTCTTCGATATCATGGTACACCTCATTGTTCACTTGGTTGGTCAAATAGATGCATTAGGCCCCATGTATTTGCATGAAATGTGGATTTATGAGCGTTTCATGTCGATTCTGAATGGCTCTATATCAAATCATGCTCACCTTGAGGGGTCCATGATAGAGGCCTACACCACCGAAGAGGCAATTGAGTCCGGAGGTCCATTCTGCAATAAATGCCTGAAAGACCAGATTGCAATTGGTTTGCCTCCGTCATGGCACGAAGGTAGGATGTATGGATAAGGGCATATGGGTTGGAAGTCATTCATTCCTTTGGATTACAACACAGTCCTAGAGGCACATCATAGCATCCTACATCAGCTCTCGATAATGGAGCCATTGATCGAGCAACACATGAATGAGCTTCGTGAACAAAACAATGGGCACATAGAAGATTGGGTCATGAAGGAGCACAAGCTTACGTTCACCACATGGCTAATGGATCAGGACATTCCATATGGCGAATCAATGGAGGAACAAACCATCAAGATCCTAGCATCTGGACCATGACGCCAGATCACTACATGGAAGGTCTATGACATTAATGGCTTCACGTTTTGTGTCAATTTCAAGGACCAAAAGAGTCTGGCACAAAATAGTGGGGTTTGTTGTGATGCCAAGATGAAAATGATGAATGTACTACATATTAGGAGTAGAATCTACATGGATATATGAACCGATAAATTAGTTCCAATGTATAGACCTCTCAAGAATTTATTTTTGAATTGTGAATTCACCCACTGCTACTTGCTTTTTCATAATCTACAAGTACGTACTTGCTTTTTTGTTTGCTTCTTCCATCTGCTAGCTAAGCTACTACCTGCAACTATCATGGTCACTCTCATTGCTCTCACTCACTCTCAGTCTAGGTGAAATAGAGTGATGTGTTGCAGAGTGACTGGGAAAGTAGAGTGTGAACCATGCAGGGAGGGGAGAGGGAGGGCTCACCGAATCTTGAGATGAGGCAGGCAGCTAGGCGGGGGCAGTCATGGAGCACTGGTGGAGATTGAGCCGGCGTGGTCGGATCGGTGGGCGGCGGGGATCAGCCTCAGGAAGCCGGGCGTCGAGGTGGCGGCGGCAGCACCAGGATCTACAACAAACAGTCTGTGAGAAGAGAGGATCAAGAGACCCAAAACCCTAGCAGATGAGAAGCTTCTGTGGGGAAGGAGATGTGGATGGAGGTGTACTGACTGGCGATAACGGTGGTGGAGTGAAGTGAAACCGGGGTGCGCCGACCAGTGAAGTTGTGGTGTCTGAGGCAGCAGAGGCGGGCTCACCGTTGGCGCGAGGCGGAGGGGCAGCAGAGACCAGATGCCGGGGCGAGGGGCGGCTGGATGCTATGGTGGTGGCGGCTGTATCGCGAGGGGAAGACGAAAGCCTCTCGGCGTCGCGAGTGAGTGGAAGAAGAAAGCACAGGAAAACCCCTCCCAGCCTCCTCGCTCAGTGGCTGGGGGCAGGACGGCGTGCGCATAGGGGGGCGACGCAGGAGGGAGGTGGCGGCTCGGTGTCAGAGTACTCACGAATAGGGAACCAGATCGTCTAACATACTACAAAGTACAAACTACAGAGGGATGTACCTACGCTTGATGACATTCTTTGCGCATCCGACGGCGCAGCAGAAATAAGCACGGAAGCCATTTGATTCTTGCCTCGTCCCATATACTCGACACGGCCCACATTTAGAAAACACAAAAGAGCACAAGTCGGAAAAGATACGGAGTGCTCCAGGCACTGGCCGCTGCCGCCGCCGTGCCCTGCTCGTCGTCCGTCGGCTAGCTGCTGCTGCTCCCTGCTCGCGGCCTCCCCCGGCGCTGAAGCAGGAAAGCAGGTTCCTAGAAAGTTCTCTCCTCCATTGCCCTCATTCTCTGCAAAGGAACAGATTGTTCGAAGCACTCGCCACCGTTATAGTGCCCGCGAAGATGGCCGCCGGCCGGTGGCTGTTGCTGCTCGTGGCCTCCCTTGTCACTGGATCAGGCAAGCAGGTCTTCGGGAAAGTTCTCTCCTTCGTCGCCCGCCTCCGCCATCCTATCCTGAGCTCGTGCCCACGCTGTCTTCCGCGTGCAGCGCAGCTGTCCTAATACCTTGAGAAGCCGAACTCCAAAGTTCAGACTAGCAGTAGACAAGTAGTAGTGTTGAATTGTCACTATGTAGCTGATGTCTTTTTTTTGTGGCTCAACCTTGTTTGTGATGATTGGATAATTCTTGCCAATTTGAGAGTATAATTATTGTGAATTTGATATTTCAGTGTTGTTGTGATGAATGGATAATTCTTGCCAATTTGAGAGTATAATTATTGTGAATTTGATACTTCAAGTGCTGTTGTGATGATTGTTTCAATTTGAGAACTCTGAATGGTGGAATATGTACCAATGGTACTAGAATGCTCATTTGCAACATATCAAAAGAAAGCTAAATTATATGTACAAAACTAGAGTTTTGGCTTCCAAGATACTTGCAAATTGGGAACAAAAAATTGATTTTTGTTCATCTGGGAGCATAGCATCTAGCACCAGATAACTGATTTGTGGCAAAAGAAACATGAACATCTATATCCACCCAGGAACATCTACGATGTTGCATATAGTCCTGATACTTCAAAATACTAATAACCCTTCATAACAACATCACCAGAATCTAGATAAAAGGTCATTGGTCATTGATCCCTGTAAGTTAAATGAAGAAGTAAGTTCTTTTAAAAAACGAAATATTATCTCAACATCTGTGAAATAGCTATATGAGCATATTACCGTCAACATTTGAGTGAAGCTAACTTCTGCCTGTGCTTGTGTACCACCTAAACTTGAAGCTTCAGAGACAAATGGACAGAATGCACCTTGTGCTTGTGCTTGTGCTTGTGCACCACTTGAATTAAAGGGTTCAGGAAACAATGGAGACAATCCCTTTGTGCTTGTGCTCCACCACTAACTGCCTCTTGTCCATGTACAACATCATTATTACCCGCTTCACCAAACTGAGATGTAGTTTGTTTTCTCTCTTTTTTGTAGCCTTGTGCTTCTTATCCAGCCAGGTTCTTTTCGTTTTGAACTTTTTGTTTGGACATCCTTTTTCTTTAGGCTAGCACTAATCAACAAGTCATTTGGTGGACTAGCATTTGTGGGAACTGTACATGAATCCTGAAAGGTGCTTGTACTTGTATTGATCTTTTCTGCAATTTGCTTACCAAGGATATCAAGTGTGCTGTCCACTAACATTGTGTACTCAGGAGAGTTAGCTGCTTGATGTGCCAAATTGAGAAATTTGTGGGACATATATTTGAACTGAAGCATAGCATCCATCTTAGGATTTTCAATTATGTTTCTCCCTTGGTTGTCTTGTACAGTTATGGTTCATGCTTCCCGTGTCCAGTGCTTTAACACGTATTGTGGTGGTAGTGACTTGATATTCATCAAATCAAGAACCTTAAGAGCATGGCTACATAATATCCCAATTCTATCAAACTGCCTGCAGCTGCATACAACCATTTCCTTCAAAGGATCACCGACAACTTTATATTCCTCCTCATATGTAAAATCTCCTACTAGATATTCATTAGTACCATCTTGTGCTTTGGTGCAAGCTGCCAATGATCTTTCATATTCACCTTGAAAAGCTTCAAATATAATAGGTGTGTATAGCTTGCTAGCCTGCACCAACATAGGTGGCGGACTCATCATACATATTTTAGGCATTTTTTTCCTTGAATCAAATTCTGAATTTAGTTCATTATTCCTTTTCCCTTGCACCACCCTTTCAAAATGTTTAAAGAACCGAATGATATCAAAGTCTGATTTGAAATGGATTTTCAAGTCATTGTTCAGACTCACTCAATTGTGTACTTCTCATTCCTAATGTGAAGACATTTTTCATATAACATTCAGCCCTTTTTTCTTTCAACTTGTAAATACTGTCTAACCAAGTTTGCTTGCTCACCTTTTGCCTCATGAGGTTAAATTGTTGTTCAAATTCTACAATGTCTTCATACTCAAACATGCATGCACTAAAATTTGATAAAAAAAAACTTGATTCCTCATCCTCCTCCTTTTTCTCCTCCTTTTTCTTCTTCCTTTTCTTCTCTTTTTCTTCTCTCGACTCTTCTCCATTCTGTTCTCTTCTTTCTCCTCTTCATTCTTCTCTTCATGTAGATGTTTGATTGCATTTTGCATGATGTGAAAGGTGCATAATCCATGCCAAGCTTCTATAAACACTTGAGAAACTGCCTTCCCCATTGCATCATCTTGATCTGTATAGAATGTTTTAGGCTGCTATCCATTATGAGATTTTAGAAAGGTCTCAAATAGCCACTTGAAAGATTCAAAGGTTTCATCATACAAGAGAGCAGCCCCAAAAACAACAGTTTCTCTAAAGTTATTGAATCCGACAAATACACCAAAAGGCCTACTCTCCTTGTTTGTTCCAAAAGTAGTGTCAAAACTAATGACATCACCAAAAATGTGCATAGTCCATGATCATTTTAGCATCAACCCAGAATATGTTTGTTATCTGTTCTTCACAATCCATTTGCAATGCATAGTGGAATGATGGGTTCTCGACAATTTTGTCATAAAAATACTTGAGCATGCTACCTTCTTGGCCATATGCCATCTCTTGTTGGTGCTTGGTCCGCAAATAATTCTTGTGGTCATGAAGGGTGTAATTAAGATTGAGTGGACCACCGACTTGACGACTAGCCAACTCATGTGCAGCTTTTGGATCTTGCACACCCTAATTTGTCTATTTGTGTTATATCGTACTATTAGGTTCAAACGTACCTTGTTTGGTTACCTAGATGACTGGGACCATGTTAACTGCTATGTCTTCTTAATTATGGTGTGTTACGTTGGGCATGTTGATTTTCGATTATGCGTTCTTCATTGTTATCCTTTTTCTTTGGGTTGACTACCGTCGTTGGTTTGATAATGTGGCATATTATCTACTTTGGTTTTAGCTTGGTCCTGATCCCGCCATGGCTCCTCCAGGATAGCGTCCCCAACCCAATCAGATCCCTCTACTGGTGGAGAAACAATCCTTCTTAGTGTTCTTATACTCTAACTATCAACATTAACCGTTTCAATGAAAAAAAGTTGTTGCATCAGCCCCGCGCGTTCGCGCTAATCACTAGTTAGACCATTAGGGGAAGTGGGCTTCGGTGATATGTCATCTCGCAACAGGGCTTCGCCAGCTTGCCATTATTATGAAACGCGACCTACCACTAGAATGTCATCCGATGACTTTGGGAGTCTTTTCTTTCCTCTTCTACCCCTGCCCCTTTCTTTTTCTTTCATCAGGCTCGTGCTCGTGCCTAGAACGGAATGGAGGGATGAGTCACAGAAGGGATCAAGCAGGGTGCGGTGCTCCTATCCAACGCAGAGCGATCAGGAAGCCCCCATCCACGGCGAGCCCCGTTGCGGAATGGCATATCACCTGTTGACACCCTAAAATGTCCATTGTGCGAAGATCAGAATTTCTGATCCCCTACCAAAACTTCTGACTTTTGCATAGGAGTTCTAGCTTTGTGTGGAAACCAGAACTTCTGACCCCCTACCAAAACTTCTGATGATCGCCTGGAGATGCTGGCTTTGCGCGAAAATTAGAACTTCTGGGCGCCTGGCAGAACTTCTGATTTTCGCAACTTAATCAGGGAGAGTCCAAACTCGATCCCAACTATTCCAAACTCATGAGAAACTTGAAGATTAAGCCTTGGAGAGGTTTTCTATTGGGATAAGACCACCCCCTCTATATATATGAGAGGATCATGGCCGATTGAGTTCCCATTTATCCAATCATCATACAAACCAATCTATCAACTCCTTTTGCCCTAATTCTCTTCTCTCAACCCCTCCTGCTGTTCGGTGACGTCTCTCCACAAGATTCATTGGCATCCTAAGCGGCTTTGCTGGTCCTAGGAGATCCTTCACGTGCCTCTCCCCGGTGGATCCTTTCGGGAGCGGTTCGGGAGCGTTTTCAGATAAGATCGAGCTCTACATCGGCCCTATCGGTCTCTAGATCGGTTTGGCCGACTACGCTATGTTATAGGTTGTTTGCAACCTCTTTGGGCGTCCAAGGCCCTCGCTGGTGTGTTGGCTAGAGGTCATCTTCAACATCAACATCACCGAAGCCCACTTACCATAATGGTCTAATTCCAAAAAGCTTTGGTTTGGGCGAGCGCCATTTGAGATGGAGCTGGCGGCGGTGGGTGAGATTTAGGGCAATAGAGGTCGGGGTGGCGCACAACTAGAGCAGGAGAAGAGGGGAGAGCAGCCGCCATGAGGTGAAAAAAAAGAAACGGGAAAAAATGACCGTAGGCAGGTTTGATATGGTTTCCGCCCGAGATCAGAAGGTCTGATGGGGCCTAAGAAGTTCTGACAATCGCAAAAGTGGACTCGGGCGAAAACGTGAAAATGAAAAACCAAAAGACAGGACGCGCGCACGCACCTCAGTTTTTGTTTCGGGCGCTCCAGCACACACACAGCGGCACACACGGCGGCATGCTAGGGTTTCATGGCCGCCTCGTCGGCATCCTTTGGGCAGCGCTCTTCCTGGTGGTGGATCCCGTGCCTCCTCTCTCTCCACATCCTCCCGCTCTCGACCGAGCAGCAGTCTTCAGCGTTGCCTCGCGGGCACGTGCTTCCGGCCCAAGCGGGTGGGCGGCCGGCGGCTAGGCCTGCCGCCTCTCCCCCAGCTGGCGGCTCCTGGCACCCTCGGCGAGCGGCTCCCCCATCCTGACCCTGCCTCCCCACCCCCGGTCCCCTGCCTCCCCCAGCAAAGGGTGCGGCGGCCCTGCCTACCCCAGCAGCAACAGCAGAAGGTGATTTATACAAAATTCACCATTTCAATTACCTAATGTTGCTGTTCTTTGTGACATCACATATTGGGATTCTATACATGCTGCTCAAATTATGTTTCACACTCCTTCCTAATTTATTTGCGATTCATTGCATCTGCCTGACCGCCATCCTCCCTAAATTTATGTATGATGCTTAGACTCATTTCACTTCAACATATACTATCTATACATGCTGTGTACAAATTTTGAATGTCGTACCTTCCTAAATTGGTGGACCTTTTGAACAGGTGAAATTAATTAGGCATGCGTATGTACTGCCTAATAAAATATGTATTCAGTAATTCCTATTAAGTTTCCTAACAACAATGGTACGATTCAAACTTTCAGAGCAAGTTACTCGGTTATGTTCTCAAACCATTTTAGTCCTACTGTCTGATAAAATATATGTTGCTACATAGGTTTACGTTTCGTGCCATCTTTATATAATCTTGTTTCTGTTTGCTCCATAGTCTATAGCATTGCACCACTTTGTTGTCATCAAGTATTAAGCCCCCTACCCACCCACCCAAACGACGATTTCCTCAGTTAAATGCTCCGTTTGTTAATCTCTTTTACTTTTACTATCAACTTTCAAACCTCCTTTTCGATCTGTACACAGGTAACAATTGGTTCAAGTGTAAAGAGAGTAGATTTCTGCGTTTTTTTGTTCAGCACATATGCAAGATCAGCAGCTTCCCACCATCAGCACATGTCCATCGAATCACCAAAGCTTCTTACTTTCGTAGTCTATTCTTCCTGTATAAAACAAGTTAATATGTTCACTCTGTTTATACATGGTCCAAAACTAAATGTTGTATTCGAATCATAATTGTCTTATATATGTATGCCACCTTTGCCACTACATCTAAATCTATCGGACACGGTGTGTACTGCTGCCCGCGCGAAGCGTGGGGTTACCTGCTAGTACCACCGAAACCTGTGTTTGAGATGATGTCACCTAAAAATATAAAATAATGTATTGAGTACAATAACCGTAAGGAACAAGCTTGGATAAATAAATGATATTAAATGTGAATATATTGCCATTTTTATAATTCTCATAGCAAATTGACATACTTTATGATCGGATAGTTTATGAGTTCAGATAATTTTGTTATAGTCATGATCAGATAGTTCTACACTAGGATCATGTGGTTTAAGTAATTTCTCTGTGGTTGAGGAGAATAACAAGTGCATACAAGTTAAACCTTATCAACGGGGAAACAACTATGCTTATGAGTTCTGACAAAAGGGCTTATTTTTGTGCATCTCCTTACTGCAATTTGTGGTATTTGTATTCTTTTGCAATAAATTCAGTGTCTGCCTTTTCTTTTTTCTTAGGGGACATGTACTAACTCTAATTTCTGTGCCTACAATTCCTCTAATTCAGCATAATAGATAATTATTTTATTGAATACACATTTCAGGTACAAGAGGTCTAGATAGTTACTAACTTACTATAGTGAGTTGCTTCTAAAATCCCTGTTCACGGTAAGTCCCTGGTCACTTCTCATCTCCCTGTACATTTTGCAATCCTTCCTTCATGCTAGAATTAATGTTCAGCACTCTTATAGAAGTTGTGTTGTTTTTTCCTTCAAATGATCATTATTGTTTTTTTATTATCATTGTAGATTTGGCTTTATTCACTTAAATGCTCATCAGCGATAGGAAGAAAGAGGTAAAAACCGATTTTTATTGTCATCATCTAATATAGCACATGGTGATTTATCACCTTCCTCCAGAACAGTAGCTGCTTTAGTATTGTTGTTTTGTCAATACTCTGCATTAGCATCAGAACTCCTTTTAGTATTTAGAGGTGGCTTCCTATTAAGATGGTAAATCTATTCAAAAAAATGCTAACTTAAGATATTTTTATTCTTTGTATAGACAGTTTATATGGTACAACTGTATAAGTTAGCTTTTCAGTTGGGCAGCTTATTATGCAGCACATACTTTGGTTTAATGTTCCTGCCCGTACAGTTTTTATTCAAACTCCAAAGTAAGAAAGGTTGTGCTCAAATAATTGAGATGTTGCTGCTTAACTAATATGCAGAGAAAGTTGTCTATAATGGCAACTTTTGAGAATTTACTTTGGCCTCCAAGCAATGTTAAACAGCCTTCGCCTGTTATAATTTTGCCTTATCAATTCTTGAGATGCCCACTATCAATTCTTGAGATGCCCACTATCAATTCTTGAAATATTAACACCTATAAATTCCATGGTACCACAGGCCTGGCGTCATGATCATCCTGCAGGTAGGGATATGTTGGTACCTACCTTTTATTGCAACTAATTAATGTGTGCTTTTAGCCTTTTATAAGATTTACAAATTGTTGATATATAATTGGCTTTTGTTGAAACCATTGTTTTTCCCATAGATTTCTTTTATTTGTCTCACCATGTGACTAATACATGTTCTCACTAAATCAGAATTAGCTCAATTAGTTCTCCGAACAATGGAGACCAGGCCGATGCCCAAGGCTTAGGGTCACAGCATAACACCACGAGTGGATCATTGTCGTGGCATACGCCGTCCGATCCGTGCCCTAGCATAGATAGGGCGGCTAATGGTGATGAAACCAGAGATCCTACTTACAATCCACATGATGAGGTATAGTTTCACAAGGGCGGCTACGAACTATATCTACATTCCATTATGTATGACGTTGTGGCAGAACCACCCTAATTATATGGCCCACATGTGCCTGTCATTGTCTCACAGACCTCTGACTAGTGCACACATAAACCATACAATTCGGTAGTCTATCGGGTGTCCTCGGGAAACCCGAATCATCCACGATCTTCCGAGCATGATCACATTCCAGAGGCATTGTAGTATTATAACAATTTATATAACAAATTACATCAGAGTAAAAGTGCGGAAGTCTTACATATTATAATTTACAAACCATTTGTTCCAAACCTTACAAACCCTACGTTTAGAACCATAGTAGTGGAGTAGCATTAGTAACTTTATTACAAACACCAAAAAGTAGCGTTCTGCCCAAGAGCCAAACATTCTACTCGTCGTCGCTTACCGCAAAGACGGTCATGCAGCAGGGTCCGAAATAAACCTGCTCATGAGACGCACCTGCAACAAGGGTTTAATAAATCCTGAGTACAAAAGTACTCCATAAGACTTAACCGATAAAAAGGTTGGAGAAGACTCAGGGATGCAGGCTCAGGGGATTCAAGATAAGTCTTTAGCAAGAAATCAAAGTCTTTTGCGAAAAAGTTCACTATTAGTGAATCCTTACTTTCAATCTTTTAAACTCATCATTTATTATGACTATCACTAGGCGAGCCTATACAAAAAATATTCACTTCTTAACATCCATTTCATGATTCTGAGTCCCAAGTTCTATCCATTAACTACGATGCAGGGCAGTTGATCAAGTCTCCATAACCAAGGAGTAACGACGATTCGAACCGATTATACCTAGCTGGGGATTCCTAACCACACGACATATGTAGGACTTAAACCTACATATATCAACCTTCACCCGGATCCTCCAAAACGTGATCGGGTCCAGCGCCACCCGAGAGTACAGTACACCTCCAATCTAGCCCTTGGCCACGAGGGTACACGCTACTCTCGCCATCTCTCCACGCCCAGTGCGTTGTCGGTCGTTCACATGATGGACTAACCAAGGTCTTAGGCTTACCGGAGTATGCGCTCAGTTGCAAAGTCTCAACCAAGCAAGCCTACAATGAACGGTCCTTAACCGACACAATCGGGGACACTATATTGGAACTCCTTTCCTGATGCAAGTCCACCGACCGATCTCAGATTAACACCATCATTCAGTCATTCAGTTGTTCCACAACAACCCTTCAAACTTTGTTAAACATTTTTAAAGTTTTCTCATTAAGCAAGGCTAACCATACTAAGCATTTTCAAACAAAACAATAACAAGGATAATATTGAAGTATCAAGGTGGGTAATACAGTAATTAGGTTATCATTCAATTCCTATTACCGAATGCAACAAAGCATTAACAAAGTGAAGTAAAGCTCTTCAAAACACAAGGAAGGTTTAAATGCATCCGGGGCTTACCTTGATCGACGGGAAGTTCAGGTTCCGGGTCAGTACCACAAATGTAAAACCCCACCTCCACTGATGTCTGCTCTTCTTCAGGGATGGGTTCGACCACGGTAACCTCCTCGTTCACGAGGACTACACGAGGTCATAATGTATGCTTAATATGATAAATTGCGAAACATGATGCTTGGTAGATACATAACAAGATTACAAAGTTGAGTACAACTTTCCTTCACGGTACACTTGCAAAACAACAACACTAACCTAACCCTAATGTAGGGTTTCATTAGGTTAACTACTTCGTTAATGACTTTCGTTAATCACATGAAATAATAGTAATTAAGCCCTAACAACAAGATTAAGGGAGCTCAAACAATTAACTAAAGGTGCCAAAGGTCATTACAAATTAATGACCTAAGGTCAACATACAATCACAAAGTCAAACAAACCATAAATCATTAGGCACTAATTACTTGATTAACTAGTTAATTAATAAAGTATAAATTAAGTATAAAATCAAATTTGTCCAATTAAGCCCAAAATTTTATTATAAGAAGCTTACATCATAACTAAGTGGCAAAATAAATTTCATAATTTTTGGACAATTATTTAAGCCTAGATAATTCATGGAAGTTGCATTTATTAATTAATTGAGCTAATTAATTAACGTACAAAAAGTAATCAAAATTGGCATTTCATATTTTTCCTAAATAGTACACAGTACATAGAGGCTACACAAAAATTTTCATCACTTTTGGAGCTCTAAACAAATCACAATAAAATAAATAAAATCTGGTACTATTTGGTATTTTAGAAAAAGAAAAACAAAAATAGGAACACTTTATTCACAATCTCAGCCCACTTTCTCCCTTCTCCTTCTGGCCCAATCGGCCCATCCAGCGCGCCCCTCCCTCCTCCTCCTGGCCCGCGTCCTCCCGCTGCTGGCCCAACGGACTGGACCGGCCCAGCAAGGCCAGGCCGCACTCCCACGCACGTGCCGACGGCCAAGGCGGTGGTCGGCCGGTGATCTTCGACGCCGGTGAAGGTAACGGCGGCAGAGAGCACACCAACCCAAGCAGCTTGACCACACGCACACCCTGACATGATTGACCTAAGCGCTACAGTGCCCTAGCGGGCACGGCGGCGGTGTCAGCGGACGACGGCAACCATGGACGGCGGCGCAACAGCACGACCTCGGCTGCGATGCGATAGAGGCTAAGGTGGAGCGAGCATCACGCTTAGGAGCTCACCACGAACATGACGGTGTGATCGATTGAAGCGGAGGAGCGGCAGAGGTGGTTGGCCACAGCGAGGTCGGCGACGACGGCTTGAACTGGCGGTGAGTCGATGTTCCGACGCGACTGGTACTCGTCTGTGAAAAGCGAAGAGCCGATGAGTAGCAGGGCAGCCATGCGTGGCTAGAGTGCAAGACGGCTTGGTGAGAAACTCACCGTGATGGCCTGGCCACGGAGCGGTGGTTCACGGCGGCGATGGCGACACCGCAGAGAAGATGGCGTGCATGATGTAGAATCGATGCGGGGCGTTGCGAGTTGGTTGAGGAGTTGCGCAACAAGGAGAGTAAACCGTAGGCACGGGGACTGGAAAGCGCTGCTGTGGCTGAGGCAAATTGCACCGGTGGCAGGCAACGACGACGGCGAGCTAGAGGAGAGGAAGAGGATGACGTCGGTCCGGCTCGGCTTGGCTTGAAGGGGCTCGGTGAAGCCTCTGGATGAGCCAGCAGCAGGTTGAGACCGACACCGCGGCAGCTGCGTGGCATCCCGAGTGGAAGCGGCGCGATGGCGACGGTGAGCGGCAAGCAGCTCGGTGGCGCCCGGCTCCCAAACTAACTTTCGAATTAATTACGAAAATGCCACTGAAATTAAATTCCAAAATTACTTTCAAAAATTCTAAAGAAGTTGAAAATCTATAAAATCAAAAGTTGCTCCATTTTTCAAACCCTACAACTTTCTCAATAAAAACTTTTTCAAATTTAGCTTAGATTTTAAAATTTGAATTTGAAATCAAAAGGGGATATTTTTTGGATTTTGGTAAATTCAAAATTACTTTGCATTTTATATTGAAACTTCAAAAACTCAAAACACCAAAGTTGTTCCTCTTGGCAAGAACTACAACTTTTCTATTTTCACCATTTTCAAATTATGCCTCCATTTTGAAGTTGGAATGGGGAATCAAAAAGGGGTCAAATTTGGGATTTGAATCTTTTCAAGAGTACTCCAAATTTTATACTAAAACTTTGAAAACTCCAAAAACCAAATGTGTACAACATGACCAGATCTACAACTTTGCTTTTTGGCCCACCCTCAAATTCATTTTAGATTTTGAATTACACAAAAGGGGGTAAAACGGCGTTTTCCAGAAATCAGGGTTTTGAATAAAATTTAAACTTGATTTGATTTCTACTTTAATTGGTGATTAGTTAGTGATCACAACTATCATCCAAATGTACCATTGAGTCAAATCACAAGTGACCTACCCAATGTCACATTTGTTTGAACCAAATTTTAAATTACAAATTCATTTTAATAAACCTCCCAATTTGAATTCGAAATTGAATTAGAAAACTCGGGGCGAGTTTTGGAACTCACATTCAACCTCAAACTTGGAGTTCATTTTTAAATGTTGCACTTGAATTTATCCCCTACACTTGACACTAGTGTAGAGCATAGCTTTACACCTCAACATACATAGGGCATAATCCAAGTATTTGAAATGGCATTCAAAACTAGGGTTTTCGATTCCAGTCAAACAACTCAAGAACTCAATCAATCTATAAATGTAACTTAATTTTAGTTGATGCACAATAGAGTTGACTAAAACATGAATGATTTGCAATGCATATGATGACATGGCCAGTTTTAGTTACCATAACACCAGATGTGTTACAGACGTACCTAATATATATGATTGGTTGTTCTTCCTAGGTAACTTCTCAATTGCAAAACCAAACGGATGAAGATGCATCGTCTTCCACACCAGAAGCAATTGAGACCACCGCAGAAGATGGGAGGAAGCAAAAACAAGGAGAACGAGGCGTAAATAGGTGGCCAGATCGTATATATTCGTAACAGAAGTAAGCCCGAAAGGAGTGCCCCTACAACCTTTAGAGGTGGCAGCTAAGTTTAGGAACACCATCAGTTTCCTTGTTAGAGACAAACTTGACATTACAATCTCACATTGGAATATGGTGCCGGAGAAAATGAAGAAAGACTTATGGAAAAAGCTGAAAACAAGGTTCATTTTCCCAAGGGAGTCACGAGCAATCGCAAAGGAGTATGCATGGAGGCAGTGTGGAATCAGCTTCCGTAACTTTTGGTCTGAACTAAATACCAAGTATGTAAAGAAAGGACTAGACCCAATGAAGAAGTACAAAAACATTTCTGCAACTCAGTTGAAGACCTTTGTTGAGCAGAAGACATCTGATGCGTTCTTAGCTAAGAGTGCTGCCAATAGTCTTACTGCTAAGAAGAACATCTACTCCCATTGACTTGGCACTAGTAGCTACAAGCGTCAGATTCCTAAATGGAGGGCAGAAGAAGCTGCAAGGCAGGTGGCAGGGTTACCACCGAGGTTTCAAAACATTGATGAAAGGGGCTCACATTGCCTTCTTGCTCAAAAACCAGAAGAAAGTGAGTCTGGTTGTTTTACATGGCCAGATCCAATGACCAATGAAGCAGCCAAGAACATTTTGGTCGTGGCAGCTAAGCAGAAGGAAGGATCATTCAAGACATCAAGGGAGAGGAATGCCCTTAGTGTTGGTCTAGGAAACCCAGAGCATCCTGGTCGTGTGCGAGGCATGTCGTCGAGGTTGGGCTAGAAGGAAGGATTTCCTCAATATGCCGACATGTACAGAAAACGTGACCGATACAAGAAAGTGATGAGAGATTATTTTAAGGAGCAGGCTAAGCAAGAAATTAAACAAATGTTGGTTGAAATGATGTCCAATCCTAATTCTGAGATAAGGCAACAAATGGCTAATGTAATGTCAGCTCAATAGGTGCAGTAGCCACAGATGATCACACAACCGACAGAGATGCAGATGGTCATCATGCATCCCTCGGATTGTCCAATAGTTTCGAGCAGTATAGGATCTACAACAAACAAGGAGCACTATGTAGTTGATGACATTGTTGGACCATCATCTTGCTCCCTAGTTATATCATACGGTATCACCAATGTCTGTACGATACAAGTTGCCATAGTTTTGGCGATCCTTGGCCGCAAGTTTCACGATGATACAATTCCCAATGACTACGCTAGGGTTGAGGTGTTGACAGTCGTGGAAGGACATAAGGATGACTGGCTAGACATCCCCACTAAAGAGGGTATCGAGAAACTCAGACAAGCTATCAACGAGTTCATCTTATGGCCTCGATGGGACATCAGGTTGAACAATCCTATTCCATCAATGCCAACTTTCGGACTTCACGATGAAGGAGGGTTCTCGCATGCATGCTCCTCCCCACCATTATAGAACCATCCATCTTCTCAGGACGCAGCAACCCTAACACCTAACCCAACCTCTTCAAAGAACCTACCATCTCATAACTCACCACCATCACCAGAATCTAACCGACCACCATCATTTAGTCTCCACTCCACCTCAGATCCTCTAACTAACCCACAAACACCCTTGCCAACAAAGAATCCACCAACCCCGAGCCAGAAGGATGCCTCGTCAGAACCTACAAGCGCTAAGGGTATTCTAACCTCTATGCCAAAAATGGTTACGCCCTTTGGTGATAAGGCATCACCACAGATGATGAAGAAGTAGATGAATGGAATTACAAGGAGACCAGAGACTCGTTCCGAAAGAGAAAAAGTTACCTCCTCCGCCTCGAAAAACAACATATGGAAGCCAACGAAGGAGGATTATGACAATGTCCCCCAAAAATATGTGCTGGGCAGGCCTCTACTCTAGTGGTGCGAGCTCCTTCGTGTTTCACGTGGGATGAAGAGGTTGCATGATTGGTATATGAGAGCATGTTTGGTTGAGATCAATGACTTCAGCATAGCTGTACTACCACTTACATTTTGGGTGGGCCATGCTAGATCCCAGTTGACTTTGAGGACATTTGGTTTATGTTTCGCTTCGATAAACTCGAACTCCAGCTCATGAGGGTGTGGTGCCTGTAAGTGTCACTCGAACATAATTATGTTTTATTTCTAATATAATGTTAGGGCATGACATCTGACATGGTCGTGCGCTTTACAAAATGCAAGTAACTGCCTAGGAGATGTGGTTTACTGAGGATCCATGTCTTCATGAGGGGAAGAAGGTTGGGTATCTCGGCCCATTCAGAATAAGTGAGGACGTGCACACAGTGGTTATGGGTTGTGATAACGACCTATTTGTGGGCAAGACCGAGGCTGAAATAGCCAAAATTAGAGTGGAGGAACAAGATCAGAAGAAACTTGCAGTGGCCACCTACATAGGAGATGTGTTTCTTGAATTTCAAGACGGGAGAGTTGTATGTGCACCATACATGTTCCAGTATGTTGGTCCTAATTCCCTTAATAATTTTTATTCACAAAGTTATTACTGTCTTAACACATAACTTCATTAAATTGGTGCAGGGGGCATTGGATTTGTATGTTCATTTATCTTTATGATGCACGGGTTTTGGTCCTTGACTCCGCAGATTTCCCGAAGGACAGCTATCAAAAGTTCATCGATATTTTAAATCAGTAAGTTGTGAAATGCATGTGTTCTTTTCAATATTTCTATATTATCTAAGAGACTTTGGAAATGACTTGGTGAATTCATTCGAGCTCTGCTGGGCATACATGTCATATAAGTTGAAAGGTGGATTGTACGATTTAAACAAAAAAATGAAATCACTACACGTTCGGACTAAATATCTGGTAATTTTGAATAAGCATTCATATTTGCCTTGTATATGTATGAGTATGGATTTTGTATGACCTTGAAACACTTGCAATAGTCCACACAGACTCTTTTCCATAGGTGATATGGCATGACCAATTTTTTTTAGAAAGAAATAGCCTTGCTGAAGAGGAAATTATATATACCTTTACTTGTGGATCATATTGTTTGTCTCAAAATGATACCTTTCCCTAGGATCTGAACATGATAGAAAAACAATGTTTCAAAAGATGTACACCTGTTGCAGCCTAATTCAAAAAGGTTACAGAAATAAAATAATAAGATTAGGTGGCCCACGTCGAGATACATTGGAAAGATCACGTGAGAACTAAGAAGCTGCAGCTAGGATTAGGAATAGGAGGCATTTCAGCTACAAAACGTGCAAATTGCTTCACTGGTAGCTTAGTCACACATGATTGAAGCTTGTTATTAAAAGTGAGGGGGATCTATATATAGGTCCAGTTTAATCTGACCGTTGCTTGGAAAGCAGGACTTCTGATAGGGTATCAGAACTTCTAGTTGTCGCAGGACATTACTTTACCTTTATTTTCTGTAAACTTTTGGACGAGGTGGATGAAGATCTTGTTCTACACCTTGAGTAGCATTACAGCCCTAATTCTTTATTACTGCAACGTTGTTACCTTATAAGGATCCAATTTTGCCTTAAAATAAATAGAAATCTAGAATATTTGCTCATTAGTAATTTATAATATGTCAATATGCATTCCTAAAGATTGTAAAGTGGGCGAGGAGAACAATACTCTTTTTTTTTGTTGATCTAGTCCCTATAGTCTGTGGTTGAAGTATACTACTTGAAATATTTACTTAGTACAACTTTCCAATTCTTATAGTGTCACAAGCAACAACCAGGATCGATGCACTGTGGGTACTATGTGTGCGAGTTTCTCAGACAGAATGAAAGGTACACCAACAACACTAAGAAGGTAAGTAATAGTCAAATGTGATTATTGTGAAGTATTGTCATTACTGATGCCGTCTCCATATTGGTTAGTGTGTAAATGTACGATGGCTTAATATTTTGGCAGGTATACAAGTGTGCTGATGCGAACCGCCTTTTGAATGAAGAGCTCATGAACATTTGCGATGAATTTTGCTGGTTCATCATGAAAAAAATAATTCACAAAGATGAAAAATATTTTGATTCCGATGGTGAGTTAGCTAAACCAAAGTACCGAGATCTCGTAGATATTAACAAGCTAGAGCTGAATCACGAGGATTATTAGAGAAGTCATGGGAACAAGCAAGCTATGAGTGGAAAACTTGTTGTATACGTACTGCACTTGTGTATGATGACTATGGTGGATTTAATTGTCTGTAATATAATCTGCCATTACTCTTTATGCATGGAGAAATAATTGCATGTGATGCCTGTGATTTATATTAATTGTCTGTGATATATTCTGTGGGCAGGAATTATATGGCGCCAAAAATTTGAATATTTAAAATTATTAACAGTGGCGGCTTCTTTAACATAACCGCCTGAGGAAAAAGCAATTCCAGAGGCGGCTTGTTTAACTCAACCGCCACTGTAAAACGAAATTCACAGGCAGCTTTTTTAACTAAACCGCCACTGTAAAACGATATTCACAGGCGGATTGTTTAACGAAACCACCTGTGTAAAAAATTATCACTGGCGGTTCGTTCACATAAACCGCCAGTGTTAATATATATTCACCGGCGGTCGCTTATGTGGACCGTCTGTGAAAATTCCATCATCAGAGGCGGTTTGCTTAAATGAACCGCCGGTGTAAACAATTTAACACTAGCGTATTTTATCTAACCGCCTGTAATATTCATTTTTTCCACTGGCGGTAGAAGAAACCGCCAGTAGAAAACCCTCTAGAACAGCCACTAGTGTTCTCTACTGTACTAGTGCGAGGCCACAGCCGTATTTAAATGCATCCGATCATCATATGTTATATATCATGGCAGAAAAAATAGACTACCACTCATACGTGCAGCAGACGCGGGCTGGTGGTCTGGCACAGCAGCAGGCGTAACAGCATGCACGGGCATCCCAAGAAGCTATGTTCAATCCCATCAGGATCAGACCGAGGCAACAACATTGTCTCAGCACCTAGGGTTTCCTAGAGGTGACTTCGAGTAGGGTCCATCGGTGGCGACCTATGTTTCCCTCATTCCCCTCCTACCTCCCTGCCTGCCTAGTTCATGTCTTCGGTTCTGGTTTGGAGTCCTCATCTGATCCCACATTCGAGGCCACGTCAAACCTCCGCTTCGGAGCCACAAACCCTAAAGTTGCTGACCTGTAGTTTTCTCGTCGCCGGCGGGTGTCAGGATAGGTAGCTCTATGGTTCCAAGGTGATCAAAAAATATTTGATTTAGGATAAACTTAATACGACATGTAAAAAATGGAGGGAGTATAGAGGAATAACAATTACTTGCAAAAAAAAGAGCACACGGACCACTAATTTTACATATTGCCATAATGCCATCTGCAGTTAATTAATATGAGAGCAGAATAAACTGTAAGGGACCTAGCTTTATTGAAGGAAAAATGGCATAATAGCAAAACCAAGTCATATTTGCAAGCATGACCAGTGATAGCTGCAGCGAAAGGGATCAAATAGAAAATTTGAGCAATTCAATAAAACCCCTACAACTTTATCTCATATTATCCATATATAAGAAAATCATGAAACCAAACCAAACAAAGTCTCCGATATTGGGTTTAATATAATCTGACCAACACATCTCTTCTCAGGCACCGGAAGAAATTAAACAAATTTGCCGTCATATAGTACCCAACATTTTATGCCCTTGATAAAAAGATAAAAAAAACATGATCAATAAGGTTGCATGTAATTAAAAAAAGATGCAGTCTATAGAATAGGTCAAATATAAATTTCATTTAGCAGTACCACAATATAATATTGCTATCTATAAACATCTCACTATTTGAATTGGATCATAGCAAACATGGGCGAATAAAGGCATTGCTGACACTTGCATGGTGAACTGGATGACCAAAGCAAAGTTACCCAACTTAATTGATTTATATTCCAATAAAAAAAATTGGTCACCATATATATATATATGAGCAAATGTAAAATTCGATTCCGTGAATACGTAAACATTTTTCAGATAATGTAATCCTGATTTTACCTTGTTTAAGTAGCTCCACCAATTCCTTGATCACAACAACATGCCTACCACATAGGTATCTCTGTCATGCAAATATGATAATCTCATACAAATTATAATTCTACTTGAGCAGTTCAATTCACGGTGACCGGGTTGAGACCTTAAAAATGTTTGCTGCCGCTGGTAGGCTGTATTTAAAACGAACCACATCTTGGCTGATAAAAAGGCGCATTTTTGGAGTTGGTTATATTCAATAAATAAACACCCTGACATCTATGATATTTCAGTAGATGCAATGCAGGCTCTGTTATGCTCTGATATTAATTAGTGAACTCACTAAACAAACCTCAGGTTGCTATGGAAATCAGGGCCTTGGTCATTTTTGTATGAGGAGCCATAAGCTGAGGGCCCGAGGTTTATTGATTATCGACCTGTGTAGTTTGCAGCTGCAAACTTATTACTGGGGATTTGCGTCACTGCAAATATTATCGTAGTGTCATGGACTCAGTGAAGCTGTTACTTTGGTACTCCTGGCTCAGAATCAGTCTGCTAGATATATAGCATGATCTGGTGAAGGCGCCGGCCATACAACGTAATTTGCATTTTTCCTCCATAATCTGATTCATCATTATTTGTGTAAAATTGATCTAGTTAGAGGGCATCTTGATGCTAGAACTAGACCTGTTATCATTACTGAAACAATGGATGCAGTTCTTTGTTCTGTTACTTCTTCCATTTATTCTCTTATTATTGTTACTGAACAATGCACTAGAGAATTTGATTGCTGGAATGGATGAAACATGACTGACGTATGTAGGATCCTGGTAGAGGTTTTTCTTTTTTCTTTTCGTAAATTGTCACCAGAGAAGCCAAAACACATCACCAATGAGACCTTCATCAGCGAAAGCTTTTTGGCTATACACGTCATTGATGACTCACATCAGCGACGTGATTTAGATATATGCATCACTGATGACTCACATCACAGACGCGCTTTGGCTATACACATCACCGATGACTCACATCAATGATGTGTTTTGGGGGGGGGGAGGGGGGGGAGAAAAGCCTAAAGACAATCAGGGAACTAGAAAACAAAAAAAAGAAAATGAGCAGTTGGACAGCCAACGGCCTAACACTCAGGAAACACTGATTATCCATTCCTGCAACCTTGGGGAGTAGCTCTTTTTGGCGCGTAATAATAACACGTCCACCTCACTTAAGAAGAATAATCTGCAGCCCTAGACACACGCATCATCCAAAGAGACCACCAAAGCTCTTAAACTCTCTAAGTTAGAGTAAGGTTCTAGATTGAGGTTGATGCTCAGCTGAATGGACTCCCAGCGAGCTTTTGCAAAAGGGCAGCTTATGAATAGGTGCTCCACAGTCTCTCCCACAGCAGCCTAAAACCACAACTACACCGTTTTTAGTTTTGGTTAGATCCGATCCGTGGAGGTGATTGCTACAACTACCTTTTTCTAAGAGAACGGAATAAAGTTCTAGCCTCTATCATCCGAGGATGATAAACAGCTGAAATAAGATACGAATCAAGGTCATAAGGCACACACTCTCACGTCCAAGAGAGAGAAAAAAATAACAACACACGGTTCAACTCAACTTAGGAGCGGGGCTAACTAGCCCTGGGCATAATTAACCGAAGACCGAACCGAACTAACCGAGACCGAGACCGAAGTGACCGAGACCGAAAATTTCGGTCACAAGTTCGGTCTTCAGTTTGAAGTAACCGAACTAACCAGACTTAGTTCGGTCATTACCTTCGGGTAACCGAACTAACCGAATTAACCGAACATTTGAATTTTGTTGACATAATATGTAATTTAGACTATTATTAGTGATATAATATTTATTCTAGTGGGTTTATATCAACCATCACTCTTATCACTATGTTTAATCTATATTTTGTATTGTATTTTTGCCTTGAAATAGAAAAAATATTGGTAAAATTTGCTACAAATTACAATATTTAGTAGTTGTTTTGTGAAGTTCGGTTAGTTCGGTCATGACCGAGACCGAACCGAACTAACCGAGACCGAACTTGCTCGATCCTGAGTTTTGAAACTAACCGATCGGTCTCCGTTTTTAGATGACCGAACTTTCGAAATGACCGAAGACCGAGACTGATTGGTTCGTCAGACCGAACACCCAGGGCTAGGGCTAACAACAAAAAGAACAAGGCTTCAATACGATTCCTGAAGTTTCACCCAAACTTCGCAAAGACGGCCACAATCAAAGTTCCCTAGCTTCTACAACCCATCTTGAACAGTGGTCGCTTCTCCTCTGGAGCATGGACCACTGTCTAATTCAGTAAATTATCCTGAAAATTACATGTATACAGGTATTAGACTTAGCCTTGTCGCATACCTCTAGCCAAGGGCCTCAAGAAATTGCCTAAAAATTAATTTCTTGTGCAGTCACCAGTTAGTACCGTGGCCTGCCTCTAAACATTATCACAAACTAAAAATCAGGCGTAAAAGATAGCAATATATAGTTAGCATTTATCCGGCTTCATCTGAAAAGATGATTTTTTTGTATGAAACCTTTTTTAGAAGTAGGTCGTATTACCAACCGTGTCTGAAAATCGATTTCTAAGCACCGTCGGTGTTTCTAACCGTCCACAGAAATACATCTATTTTAAGGTCTTGTTTAGATACCCAAATTCACCCCCAAATTTCACTATGCAAAAAAAAGATTTCACATCACATCAAAATGTCGGCACATATATGGAGTACTAAATGTAGATAAAATCAAAAACTAATTGCACAGTTTTGTTCTACTTTGCGAGACGAATATTTTAAGCCTAATTAATCAATGTTTGGACAATTATTACCAAATAAAAATAAAATTGCTACCATGTTCAACAGTAAATCGGGCTGCCCTGATTCGGGCATCTAAACGAGGCCTAAAAGCCAGTTGGTTGCACAACCACCACTAGAAATGTTTGAGCTTTGACCCGTACAGGATAAACTCATTGTATAAAGGGTATCTTTTAACAAAATTAAAACATATACATACAGCTCTTCTTTTCTAAAACATTTTTAGAACGTGAGCCTACCTCAAGTGGATGGGTTCGAGTTCTACCCTTGCTAGTTTTTTTTTTCTTTTTGCTTACATTGAGAAACAATTCCGTCAGAGAGACTTGAAAGAATATTTTTGTGCTTTGTATAAACAAGCCTTTTTTGGCATCCATGTTGGCCCTCATTAAATGATGTCAGAATATGTACGTTGGATGTTGACCTATGCGCAAATAGTTTAGGTTGTTCTTATTCAGAGACATTTTATTAAGCAACTTGTTGTACAAAATATGTAGCAAGCTGTAAAATATCAAGGGCAATAATTCAAACTGTGCTCCTAAGTCATAAACATCATATTAAGAACTAAGGTGCCAACTAATGTTGCAGAAAAATTGTGTCTGCAGCTTCCTAGGCGCCTAACCATGATGGGGGACTCAATATATTTGTTGATAGATATATACGGTAACAACTACCTCTGATCTGATCTACTTATCCTTTATTCTTTTAGGCATTGACGAGGTATCTATTTGGGAGAGCTCCACCAGTCTAGACCTGCAAAAAATGCATCACCCCATGAATTACAAGCGAAACGTCTCAGTTCCACGAAATCCACATTTGTAAAAAAAAACATGGATTTAGGGGGGCTATATTCATGGATTTTATAGAAGTACTCAAAGGATGCTCTGAAAACACTGATTTTGTAACTTCCTGTAGAGTTGGATATTTATGTTGAAAACGGTAACTAGTTTTACTTGACCATTACTTTCACGTAGTATACTTTTATGTATCTTAAATTCATATAACATAATGAAGTAGAAGTATTTGTGTTGAAATCTATTGCTTGTTTTATGTGAAAATGATAAATTCATGTGTGTTGTCGTCATTGATAGAGGACATTTATTTGCGTAGAGGAGGGATAGCGCCGTTCGGAACCGATTAAAATCGGATTCTCAGCCACCACACGTCCACACCGCGAGAATAAAAAAAAAAAGCCATCAAACGTCTCGCAGTATCGATGATTATTTTTACCATGCAAAGACTCACCTACCGCAAGAATCAACCCAGAGTCTGATTTCTCATACCGCGGACTCTTCGACCCTAGCCATGTTTAGCCTTCGAAATGCAAAAAGTTTTCAAGGTCCCGTCACATCGCATATACCGGCACATGTATTGAACATTAAATGTAGGTAAAAAAATAACTAATTGCACAATTTATCTATAAATGTCGAGACGAATCTTTTGAGCCCAGTTAATTCATGATTAGACAAAGTTTGTCAAATACAAACGAAAAGTGCTACAGTGTTTTTTCAAAAAAATTACCACCTAAACATGGCCCTAGCTATGTTACCGTACCGTGCTGTCGCAGAACACATACCCAATCAGGGCCAATAAATTGTGTATGACCAGTTTCTGTCATATTGGTAGCTTTTTCCCTCATTTGTTTGTTCCGTGTTACTGATAGTACTTTGGTGGGGAGATGGAGACCGGAGAATTTTGATTTAATTTTATTTGAGCCTCGTGACTCTCGTCCATTGAATCAGGGACCGAGTATATGCACTGGCTAAATGTTGTTGATCAGTCAACTAGTTTTCTTTTCACATACCAAGCGGGAGAGAGACTACGAAGCTAAATTTTGGTGAGATTTGGCTGATTGACACTGACGTAAATCAACATCTAATAACGGAAAAATTGTTAGGTACAACATCAATAGTCTGAGGAATCGGTACAGCGTCGATATCAGAAATGATAACATGCGAGCTTCCGTCCCGTCTGGACGCCGCGCGCCTAGGCCTACGGACCAGCCGGCCCATGCTCTTGTTGCCCGCCTCGCGCCACTCCTTCTCCTCTGCTGCCGCCCTCTTCTGTTGCTTTTGTCTCTCGTCCTGTGCTGCTCCTGCTCCTCCTCCGCTGCCCGCCCCCTGCTGCTCGTGCCGCTGCTCCGCACGCCTGCCCCGTTGCTTTTGCTCGTGCTTTGCGCTCCCGTCTCGCTGCTCCTACTGCTACTCTGTCGTCCGCGTCCGCTGCTCCTACTCCGCCACCCGGTCGGCCCGACGACACCAACAGGCGCCACTAGCGCAAGGATTAGGGTCTGGCGTCTCGATGCAGACGGTGGAGAGCATTGGGATATGATACATGTTGCAAGCTCATGTTTTAGATGTTTTAGAGGTATGTTACAAGCGTTTTCATACAGATGTTGTAAAAGTAGACCGAGATGTTGCATATGTTGCAATTGTTGTACACGTATGTTGTAAGAGTTTGTCTTCAATGTTTCATTTGTTTTCAGACGTATGTTGCAAGCATGCTTATTTGGATGTTGCATATGTTTTCACACATATGTTGCAAGTGTTATATTTGGATGTTTGTTTATGTTTGCAATGGTTTTCAAGCGTTTTTGCCAGCAGATGCACCTTTCAAGTGTTGCATCTGTCTTTTTTGTATGTTGCAAATGTTGCATCCAAATGTTTCAAAAGTAGATCGGGTGTTGCACACGGGATACGCGTGCGAAGCTGGAGGGGGCGCGAGTGGTCCCCACAGGCGTGCGGCGTGGGCGACGTTCGGCAGCATGGGCTCCCGCGTGGCCGTGAGATACAGGCGTGGACAAGCAAAGTTCAGTCGGCTCAGGCGCATGCGTGGACGCAGGAAAACGGTCTGCAACCGCAGACGTCCGTCCACAAGCGTCCGACGGGACCGGGCGCTAGCAGTTCCGCATCAATATTACAGGATGACAAATCGTTAATGATGAAAAAAAAGAATCTCACAAGCACACAGCAACATTTCAATGAGCGGGTACAGATCCCTGTGTTGGGGTGTGTTCAGTTCGCGAAAAGTAGGTGAAAAGTTACTGTAGCATCTTTCGTTGTTATTTGGCAAAATTTATTTAATCATGGACTAACTAGGCTCAAAAGATTCGTCTCGACATTTACAGACAAACTATGCAATTAGTTATCTTTTTTACCTACATTTAATGCTCCATGCATGCGTCGAAAGATTTGATGTGATAGGTGGAAGAGGAAATATTTTGGGTTGGGATGGGAAGTGAACAAGGCCTGGGTCTTCAAGGTTACAAAAGGAGCCCCGCGGAGATACTGAAGTCCCAACTCCCAGTTTCCAAGTCTATTTCTAACTTCAAAAGCAGATACGATGATATCTCTATGCTCCCAAATCCCAAGTCCCAACCTCCGAATATGTTCGTTCAATTATTTGCATTCTTAGCGCATTTTTATCGACTGGCTATCATTCAAATGGCGTCCTAGTTTTTTGTTTTTTTTTAAAAAAAAAGTCAGAACAGATTGCTGGATGCCTTCGAATTCTTTACTTCCAGTTCATTATTAGTACTGGCATCCACGGGACCACTGCTGAATTAGATTAGTACATTTTCTAGGGCTTTTCTAGGACCGGTTGAAATGTGAGTTTCCTACATTATCTGCTTGCACCAGCTATAAGTAATGCACTTGACTCAGCCTACAAGAGCAAAAACTTTCAGGCTCTGTCGCGTACTCGCGTTAGCAATGGCTGCCTTTTGGTATCCAGAGGCAGAGACCCAAACGCTTCCTCACATTGCCATCTTCCCGTTCCTCGCCAAGGGCCACACCATCCCGCTCATCCACCTCGCCCACTACCTCCACCACTACGGCCTCGCCACCGTCACCTTCATCACCACCGCCGGCAACGCTGGCTTCGCCCGGGAGGGGCTGTCCGGTGCGGACGCGGCCATCGTCGAGCTCACCTTCCCAACAGACGTCCCGGGCATCCCTCCGGGCGTCGAGAGTGCCGAGGGACTCACGTCCCTGGCCTCCTTCGCCGTCTTCGCCGACGCCACGTCCTTGCTCCTGCCACAGCTCGACGCCTCCCTCGCTGAGATGCAGCCCCCCGCGAGCCTGCTCGTCACCGACCCGTTCATGCACTGGACGAAAGCGCCGGCGGCGAGGCTCGGCATCCCCAAGGTGTCGTTCTTCGGCATCTCGGCCTTCGCCCAAGTCATGCGGGAGGTGCGTGTTCGCCATGACCCGTGCGCCACGCTGCGGCCCGACGACGTCGACGACGATGGCCACCCGGCCACCTTCACGGTGCCGGAGTTCCCACACATCAAGCTCACCTTCGAAGACTTCATGGCGCCCTTCGGCGACCCTGCGTCCATAGCGCCCATGTTGGAGCTCGATGGTAAGCTGGGCAAGGCCATAGAGGAAAGCCAAGGCCTCATCATCAACACCTTCCATGGCCTCGAGGCTCCGTACCTTGACTTCTGGAATCAGCATGTTGGGCCCAAGGCCTGGCCCATCGGGCCGCTCTGCCTAGCCCAACCAACATCAGCCAGGCCCAAGGCCCGGCCCACTTGGATGGAGTGGCTTGATGACAAGGCGGCGGCTGGTAGAACCGTCCTGTATGTCGCTCTGGGGACACTAGCTGCCATCGCAGAGTCACAGTTGAAGGAGGTCGCGAATGGGCTAGAGCGGGCCGAGGTGGACTTTATATGGGCTGTTAGGCCCGAGAACATTGACCTCGGTTTGGGTTTTGAAGAGCGTACAAAGGAGAGAGGTTTGGTGGTGAGAGAGTGGGTGGATCAGTTGGAGATTCTAAACCATAGCAGTGTACAAGGGTTCTTGAGCCATTGTGGGTGGAACTCGGTACTCGAGAGTGTGACAGCCGGTGTGCCATTAGCTGTTTGGCCTATGCATGCTGATCAACCTTTCAATTCAAGGTTCTTAGTCGATGAGCTGAAGATCGCTGTAAGGGTCCATACAAGTGATAGGACAATTAGAGGTTTGGTTACAAGCGAGGAGATTTCAAAAGTGGTGAGGGCTCTCATGCTAGGCGAGGAGGGGGTGGAAGCAGCGAAGAGGGTGGTGGAGCTGTCGGCTAGTGCTAAGGAGGCTATGGCAGGAGGGCCATCATGGAAATCTCTAAAAGAGATGATAAGTGAGTTGAGCCTGATGAAACTGAATGGGAATGAAGAGGTAAGCCAGGAGGACAAAGTGGATGCTTAATTAGTGTTTGTTCTAAGTTGTCTATTGTTTATTTTCTTCACAAATAACTGGATGGAGGCAGGAAGAAAAACCATGTTCGGCTATGAACTGTGAAGAGAATAATTTCTCTGTGAATGATAGATCTTCCATCCATATTTGAGAAAATATAATTTGCTTTGCAGCATATGATTTTTTTTTGAACCAAGCATATCAGATTTTTAGGAATTCATAATTAAGTGTGATGCGCAATTCACCTTGAGTCCGCGACCTTATCATGGCTTGGACGACATCTGTTGGCGGAAGCGGTTTTGCTGCTAGTAAATAAATTTGCCATTGGTGCAACTCCTTATTTTCGGTAAAGTATACGTTGACAAATCAGCTCACAAATCAAATCGTTCAAACAACAATGCCTCTCTTGAGCTGAGGAAAATGTACGTCAACATGTTTTGAGAGCATAAAAACTATGCGCCCCAAAAATTTGTGTACCCCGCTTGGTGAAATACATAATTTGTACATGCAAGAATCTCCAACACTATTCTGTCCATCACCTTTTGTCGCCAACACTGCAGTGCAATATGCACATCATCAAGTCTGTGGGGTATTAACCCTTATACCCCTATGGCTAGACTTGGGCTGGCCCAGATCAGTGGGCCCGGCCCATCAGAAGACGACGTGTGGCCCAGTTGATCTGCTTGGCGTCCCACGTAAGGAAGGAAAGCAAACTTGGAGATCAAGCAAGGTCCTGGTCGGGTAGAATAGGAATCCTTATCCAGCCAGCTATGGCAATTGTAACGGAGCAGGATTAGTTTCTAGATTTGTAACTCTGCCCCCCGGACTATATAAGGCGGGCAGAGGACTCCTCAAAACACATCTCATTATACACAGCAATATAAATTAGACGCATGACGTAGGTATTACGCTCTCACGGCGACCGAACCTGGATAAAACCTTGTTGTGTCTTGCGTCACCATCTAGTTTGTAGCTTGCGCACCTGTCTATCGACAAATCACTACCTTGGACATACCCCTTGGTAGACTGCCGATCAGGTTTTATCGACAGTGGCGCGCCAGGTAGGGGGTGTGCGTACAGCTTCCTAGGCGAGCAAGATGGTCATCATCCCTGACTCCGCGGCCGTGGCGGACGGTCTCTCATTCACCGTCGGCCAGATCACCTGGACCACCGGCGTCAACAGCTTCACTGCCACAACCACGAAGGAGGCGCAGATCCGATCTGCGTCGACCACGTCTTCATCGGCTACGACTCCGACCACGCTGGTTACGGCTTCGACCACCCCAGCAACGGCTCCGACCACGCCGATAACTCGTCGACCACTTCCCCGCTACAAAGGGAGGACGATCGACAACACCGACCTAATCGAAGCTATCGACCAGGTCGGCCACAAGCTCTCTCAAACCCTGACTTTAGTAGATTCAATTCAAAATCAATCTACCGAGCAGGTACCTCTTCACCACAACAGATCTACCCAACCAGTTCGGGCTCGCCGTCCAACACGGCTTGATACAGATCTAGTGGTCACCGTTACTCCTAAAGGACGTACGATACACCTTCGCCCGGTTCCTACACCCGGCCTCAGGCTCCTGACGGAGGATTGCCAGACCTTCCCATACGGCCTGGAAAACACTGCTTCCGAGTACGCGTATCGTGCACCTCGTCTGTTCATGGGTCCCACGGAGCGAGATCATGCTTCAGATTTGCACTTCCTGGATATACTTCGACCACCATCAGGCAACGCCGTCAACATGGCCGTCAACGCCGTCAACAACGCCACCTTCAGATAATGAATTAGGGTTTAAGGGAGGCCTCCTCCAGGGGCCAGGGGCCTTGCTTATATAGCCCTCTAGAAAACACCACAGCCCTTGGATCAAACCGATCTTGATCTATGATTATTATTGATCCTCAAAGGTGGTAGAGGCATGATCTAGGAGGTGGAGCCTGATTGGCTCTGCAGGTGGGGCGGGCGCCCCAACCCCTTGGGCGGCGGCTTTTGGGCCGGTTTCGCCTCCCGTTTGGTCCAGAGCCTTCTCGTACCTTCTAGATTACAGAAAAGTTATGCGTGGCCCTATTGTCTCTATGTAAACCTGACATGTGGGCCATCCTTTGTTCTTTTCAGCTGACACCCTGTAGAAACAGACATTCACCAAAACTCATAGAATTATATCAGTAAACCCCCTATATCTAAGTGGTAATTATTGTTTAGTCCTTTTTCATGCTATGTTGATGGTTAAAAAATGATACTTATCTACCGTCAACAAACTCTCCCAAGCTTACCCTTTGCTCGTCCCTGAGCAAAGATAAACTTAGTGATGAATCAAGAATTGTTACAATGCTTTCATGCCTCAAAAGTATACATGCGTTCAAACAAGAACTCTCCTCCTGATTAGAACGAATTATCCTGACTTCAAACTTACTCATATTACCTTTTACCATGGGCCTTGTAGCCGTCACTTGGGTCTTGAGCAGTTGAAAGACAGAACAGTCAAGTCAAGCGCTATGTCTCAAGCTCTTTGATCAATCATTATTCCGGAGTTTTTGCAAGATTTTCAAATAAAACTCAGAGATTCCTGTGTATGACCCTCTCATGTCTCTCCTCTATGGTATTTTTGGATCCTTACCAAGGCATTTATGGTGTGTGCCTTCTCTCTTCTCTCAAGATATGTTGTATTTTTGGCATTAGACATAGTAACATTATACCTTCTCTCTCACCCTACTTCTAATAAACTTATATGAAGCTCATAGGTGGGGAGAAAAGGAATCCATACTTGCAAACATTTATTGCATAGTCAGACACATGGATCCAGAGGGACAAGTCCGGTCATACAATCAAATTAAGATGTGCATGTGTGTGATCCTAAATATGGGTTGAGTGGATATGTAGTGGAAATGATGGAGGATGTAATATGTAAGTGGAAATAAGGGGGTAGAAGAATAATGGTGAACATCTAATTCTACTTTTGCTCCTTAAAGGAATTTTATACCTCTCTTGAACTTTGAAGAACTTGCTAAGAACTTGGGTTGCTGAAAAATCTCTCATAATTAGGACCCTTGTCCTTTTATTCTCTCTTTATTTTCCTTTCTCACTCTCTTTTCTTTTTTTCTCTCTTTTTTCTTTTTTTAAACAACTGAATACGGTGGAATCATTTCCAAGTATCTTTTTGGAAACATAGATAAGAGGTAGCAATGGAAATACTGGAGCTTAAAATAAAAGGGGCTAGCAATGGATGAAAGGTTTTGTTTACTCCCAGTGTAGGAGCAGAACAACTTGTTGGGTTGTGTCTAATGGAAAATATTTAGATGCGTACTTCCAGGGTAGAAGCAGCATAAATAGGTAGAGTGCACGTGAATCTTGATTTTAACCGCATGACTAATCCCCTAGGGTCAACATAGACTGACCACACTCAACGCTTACAAGCAGCTAAGCTAACAAGTGAAAGTCTTTCCTAATCTAGTAAACATGTATATTTGGTTGTGGTAGGAATTAAATTCTCGTCATACAGGAACTCATCATGCAGATATTTTTAGTTTTCAAAGATAAATTCTCCAAAACTCTAGTATCTCTAGGAGCATGATAAACAGCAGCTCAAAACTTTCCCATATCATATCCGCCAACTACCTAGACTTAGATCAAGCATTCGCTACCCACAAGTTTTAGGTTCAGAGAAAATCTTAGATCAAAACAATTGTGTTCCAAAACTTGGGAGAGTTCGAGGTTGAAAACTAGGTACTTGAAAGAAATTACGACAGAGCAACTATTCATAATTTCCATATAAGAGTTTATTCTAGGGGTTCATTTCAGCAAGATGAAACTTAGCACACTCTCCTATATTTATTTAGCAAGCTTAAAGATCATACATAAATATATATAAAGGAAAACATTTATTTGGCTTTCTAAAGGTTATGCATCTTTTTATTTGTTTCATATATCAAAGAATAAATATATAAGTAAATAGATAGGTAAGAAAATACTTAGCTGGATACATGGGGGATGCTCTCCCCCAAGCTGGATGTTGACGTAGTCTTGCTTGATGAAGTTGATAGACAGTGGAGATGTTCTTCCTCTGTCAGAGTGTTTATGTTGATGACGGTTGAGACAACAGTCCTACAGGGGACAGATTGTCCTTCTGTCTGTTTGATCTTTTGAATTCTGTGAAGCTCAAATAGACAACAAAGCTTGTGGAACTGACTAAGTGTTAGTGATAAACCTCTAAGCCTTGATCATCTAGAACCTCTTAACATATGAGTCTCTTTCTTCAGCAAGATCTTTCTATTTTTATACTTTTAGTTATATACTATGTAGAAGAATCAAAACTGTGATGAATGCATATTTATCTTATTTTTATGCCACCACAGCAAATAGACTTATAGGTTTTATGCCACAAATTTATTCACATGGGGCGTAGCAGTTTTGAGATACAATGCAAGACATATTTATTTTCTTTTCTAATGCAGATGTAACAAAGTAAAATATGCAACAAGAATTGATTATGCTAATGTGGATAAGTAAATATGCTAAAGGAAAAACTTATGCAATGCTGAAAAAGAAATATGTATAACTACCAAGTTTACCTTCGTGGTGAGGGTTTAGCGATTCAAGTCCTCCGAACAGGACTTCTTGTCATGTTCACTCCTTAGATGCATCATCTTATCCGAAGGTACAAACCTTGCACCTCTTGAGATGGTAACTCTGAGGAAGGTGTCACCCATGTTCTTTGCTTGTCCAGCAGTTTGATGTGAAACTTTAATTGTGGAAGCTTTATCACTAGAGGACCCTGTGAAGAAGAGTAGATGCTTCTAGTGGTCCTTTCCTTCTTCTAAGAGTTTGCCTTGCTCGATTCACCTCTCTCCTTGACTTGTTCATGAGCATATTATCTTCTAGAATTACACTCCTTCTTTCTCCTTCCTCTTCTCTCTCTTTTTTTGTTGTGTCCAGACCTTTTGCTCCACTTATTGTTTCTTCTCTGCAGAGGATTAGTGGACAACACATACCCAAAGGAATATACAAACAATGAAAAGGGTAGCATTGTTCATAGAGCTAAAAGGTCATTTTCTATGCTACAAAAAGTTGGCTTGAATATTTTAATTAGCATAGAATATTTACTCACCATTACTTCTTCTCTTAAGGATTGATTTTACTTTGTCTTAAATTGATTTGCATATATCTATAGAAACATTCAAACTTATAGAGAGAAAGTAATTATGAGTGGAGGGACTGCAAACCAGCTTGCTAGAGCGACGGGGGCTTGGGAGGAGGAAGATCATTGTTGGATCATCTTTTAGAGGAATTGACGGCCTTTCTCCCCCAAGCTTGAGCCTTGTTGTCGCTCGTCACTTGAAGCCAAGTGTGAGTGTTGAATCAACCCTCAAAGTGTGTTGTAACTCCATGTCCTTAGACACTGTTTGTCATCTATTCTTAAATCTATCAGAGAGGGCTCTTGATTCTAGATCCATTTATCAAAGATCTCTCCTTTTCATTCTACTTTTCTTTGGACTGTCCAATCTAGGTGGTTGTATGATCTTCTCTCATCAATCATTCTTGATTTTCGTTGGGTCTTGGTTGACGAATTGATGTTCATTGGAGATGTAGACTCGAGTTCTTCCTTGATGGTCTTTGTCTTCTAGAGGCATGGCGAAGAGTTGCTCAGTTAATGATACGACATCTGTCTTTATGATAAAGGAAGGAGCTTCAGTAATATTTGCATGCAGGCTTCATCTCCAATGGCTTAGGGACATTGTCTTGCAACCATAATCATGGTCTTTCAAGGCTTGGTCGATAGTCAACCCTTGATTGGTGATTGGTTGACACAAGGGTGCATGCTATCATGTCATCCCTGTCCTTGCTGCCGACGTGCAAGCTGGTGTCTTCAAGGATAATGAGAGCAGGTCTCTGATTGGCTAATATGAGGTGAGTTGCACCTTGCTCCTCATCGGCATCCTAGCTCGAGTTTTAGGAAGGCTCAATGCTAGGTTGTCTTCAATACTGCTTATGACATGCTGCTTTGTTCATCCACTTCCATTAAGGGAGAGCTTTTGTTGTAGATTCTTCGTATGGCACTCGTCTCTTCTTTGTTCATCACTAAAGTGGTGGCTTGTCAAACCAAACCATGAACAGGCACATCATAATATCTTTATTTCCTGCAAAATATTAGTGGACACATACACGAAGGATTGCAACGATTTCAAACTATGGGCTATTATCCACTATTTATTTGAATTTCATCTATGCTAATAAAGAGATGGTTTTCGAGTTACTTTAGCATAGGATTTATTTATCATGTTTTCTAACAACCCCTTTTTTTGGCACTTTAACATTGGTTCAAGGTAAAGGTAACTTGCAGCAAAAGATAATGTGAATGATATTTGATACTTACAATTCTTCCTTGGATGATGAATGAGCTATATTTTGTGCAAAGTTGTTGGAGTTCATCATATGCCTTGCTTCATCTTCGAAGTGAGTTCATCTCTTGACTTACCCAAATTAGATTTGAGAGTTTTCTGCAGGGGTTAGTCTAACAAAATAACCAGTATCTACTAAAGCACATTTTTAGTTCGATAACCAAACTAGACTCCATGTCTTAATTGGGTTAAGGAAGACAATTTAACCTAAGCACCACGCTTAATTTAAAAAGCCTTTGGAAGGACCCTAGAAGCACTTCCAAACCAAAGCATACTCTAGTAGACAAATATATCATGAAAGCACTATAGAGATTTACTCAAATGGAGATGACAGAGCATGATCATGGTGAGGAATATTTTTATTTTTAGATGCAGGCGATATGAGTGCATGCAAGGAACTAAACATGCAATGGATGAGAGAACATAATAAACTAAATAGAGAGGATGCATGAATGATATAAAGTAAACATGCAGTGAGATGCACAATTAAAAAGATAACTACCCATTAATTTTAAAGTCCATGAGCAAGACTATCTCACCTTTATTGATCAAACTTACCGTGACTCACAATTTGAGATTTATGAGTAGTGTAACATCCATGTTCATCACTTAAGATGTGATTTGAATTCTTGTGACGACGACCTTTTTCTCCAATCTGCACATGGTTAGAATAATATATATGTATACACAAACCTGTGAGATGGCAGGGTTCCAATGTTGATGAATCATGAATGTTCAGGTACCCTAGGTTCTTCAATATGTCTCTTTTTTTCTTTTCTTATGGAAACTTGCCAAAAGGTCGAAACGGCATCTGATGTCCTGTCTATTCCACAACTGAACAGAACAAGGGTAATCCTACTAAAGCTAGTGATGCACTAAATTAGCAGACATCAAGATCATTATCAAAAATTTTACGCCAATTGCTTCCCCGGCAACGGCGCCAAAAATGCTTGTTGGTATAAATTAAGTGTAACTAAAATATGAAGGATTCTACAAGCGCACAGAATATACCATTGTAGCATTTTACCAGGAGTATTTCAGGTATCGTTATTTATATTTTACCACAGGGAAGCAAGGGTTAAAGAATATGATAATTCACCATCATGTATCTACTAACCTAGTAAACCAACTAGATTATAGCAGGGGTAAATGATATATGAAATGATAGGATTTATGTAATATGACACACATGGGATAGGTCACTAAAGATATGCAACTAGTTAACTTGGGAGGTCAATGGGTGAGGTAGATTCTTATGATATTCTTATCACATGGTAAAGGTATACCCAACTATGCTAAGACTTACCACACTCTTGTGCACTTCGGGACGTCACTAGACAGGAGAGAGCACCACAAAGGATACCTCTACTGACGTGACTACGGTCCTACAATTTAAGAACCTGCTCGATAGATATGGACGGGGCTGTCACCTCCCGTAACTACCATACAGCTAGGGAGCAGGGTGTACTCATAGGCAGAGCATTGTGTAAGCACCACGCTTACACGAGGCTCAGCTACCTAGCCTAGTTGACAAACTAGAAGGCTAAGCACTCTATGAACTAGCACACAAAAGGAATGATAAACTCAACTATCAAGATATATTCAAAGTAAGCATAGCCATGTAAATAAGAGAATAAGTATAAGTCTTGCAGAATGTTGAAGTGAAGATACAAGGCTTTACCAAGCCTCCATGACTAGATCCGAAACCTTGAGCAAGATCTCAACTCGACCCTCTCTCCCAAGATACTAATCTACTACATTGAAGAAGCTAGACCTAATCCCCTAGAGAGGTCATCCTTTCATGGGACACCTCTCACCTGATCCCGGCTGGGAGATAATGAATTAGGGTTTAAGGGAGGCCTCCTCCAGGGGCCAGGGGCCTTGCTTATATAGCCCTCTAGGAAACACCACAGCCCTCGGATCAAACCGACCTTGATCTACGATTATTATTGATCCTCAAAGGCGGTGGAGGCATGATCCAGGAGATGGAGCATGATTGGCTCTGCAAGTGGGGCGGGCGCCCCAACCCCTTGGGCGGCCGCCCGGCTTCCGGGCCGGTTTCGCCTCCCGTTTGGTCCAGAGCCTTCTCGTACCTTCTAGATTATAAAAAAGTTATGTGTGGCCCTATTGTCTCTATGTAAACCTGACATGTGGGCCATCCTTGATTTTTTTTAGCTAACACCCTGCAGAAACAGACATTCACCAAAACTCGTGAAATTGTGTCAGTAAACCCCCTATATCTAAGTGGTAATTATTGTTTAGTCCTTTTTCATGCTATGTTGACGGTTAAAAAATGATACTTATCTACCGTCAATACTTGAGAAGCTTAGGAAATATGACGGCAAGGAGAACCCTGAAAGTTGGGTCACGCTCTACGAGATTATCGTCTGGTCCGCCGCAGGTGATGAGCACGTAATGGCTAACTATCTTCCAGTTGTTCTTGATCAGGCAGGTCATCAATGGCTTCTCAGCCTCCCGGAGAACCAGTTCGATACCTGGTCAGACCTTCGGCAAGCCTTCATCGACAATTTCATCGCCACATGTGACCAGCCGGGCAACAAGTATGACCTCGAGCGCATACGTGATCGAGCAGGCGAGCCGCTGCGTGATTACATCCGACGCTTCTCGGATATGCGTCTCAAGATCCCAAGAATTACTCATGACGAAGCAGTCTCGGCTTTCATCAAAGGCCTTCTCCACCACGACGCCCTCAGAAGCAAGCTGCTCCGGAAATGGCCGTCTACGGTCTTCGAGCTCCTCGCTACTGCCAATAACTATGCGGATGCCGATGACGCCGAGAAGATCATTAAGGAAAACGTGGGTGGGTTAGCACGCCCCGAGCACCCACCGCGCCGGGACGATAAACTCGATGACCGTGGTTGGAACAACAACTGCGAACGTTGCGACCGGTGCAACAACAACAACAATCGCGACTGCCGAGATAATCGTGATCGGTGGCCCGATAATCGCGGTGATTTCAGAGGCAAGCATCCCCGCGAAGACGACCATGAGGTCAACGTGGTCAAGAAACCTGCTGGTCGTCGTGACTATCAAGAGGATTACAACAAAGCTTTGAAGAGCCCTTGTTAGATCCATCCCAAGTCCAATCACACCATGGAGAACTGCCGCTTCCTTAAGAACATCTACGCCAAGCAACTTACTAATGATGATGCTCCAAAGGCCATTGACGATGGACCGCGACGTGATGGTGATGATGACGATGATGACGAACAGGATAGAAATCCTCGTCACCAATATGTCAATCCCACCAAAACCATCCACTCCATCTTTGGCGGAAAGGTGTCTTTAGAGTCCAAGCGCGAACGCAAGCTCCTGAAGTGGGCCTGCTTGAGCGTCGTCAACACCGACGACCTCATCTCCGATCCTAGGCTCCCGGCTTGGTCCCACCATGAAATCTTCTTCAGCCGAGCAGACCGGTGGGCGGCAATTTCGGAACCTGGTCGTTTTACCCTCGTCCTCGACCCCTGCATCAACAGCATCCGATTCGAGAGGGTGCTCGTGGACGGTGGCAGTTTCATCGACATCTTGTTTCGCAGCAGTTTGCATGCTCTTAAACTAACTCAGGCTGATCTCAAGCCTTACGATGCACAGTTCTGGTGTGTCCTTCTCGGACAGAGCTCCATACCTCTCAGGAAGATCACGCTCCTTGTGCAATTCGGCAATCCAAACCACTTCCGTACCGACTATGTTAACTTTGTGGTCGTAGACTTTAAGGGTACTTACCACGCCATCCTTAGTCGACCAGCGCTCACCAAGTTCATGGCCGTACAACTCTTACTTGGTGCTCAAAATGCCTACCGAGCAGGGCATCCTTACTCTCAGAGGCAATGTTTACACTACCTACACCTATGAAGAGGAAAGCTTTAAGGTGGCAGAGGCCACCGACCTCTCAATTCGCATGGAGCAAACCCTGGTCGACGCCTCCAAGATTCCCGCCGACCAACTGGAGATCCCAGAGCGCCAAGCACCACGGAAGCACATCAAGTCCAACGAGCACAAGGAGATTTAGCTAGTCGACGACGATCCTAGCAAGACAGCCCTCATCGGGGCCAACCTAGATCCTAAATAGGAAGGCGTGCTCGTCAGGTTTCTGAGGGACAACGTAAGCGTGTTCGCGTGGAAACCCGCTAACATGCCCGCTGTTCCTCGGCACCTAATCGAGCACTCCTTGAACGTCTCGAAGACCACAAGACCTATCAAGCAAAAGCTACGACAGTATTTAATCCAATATATGTATATGCGATGTCAACGGCGTACCAATGTACTGTGCCTCTTATTTTATAGAGAATGGAGTGGGGCAGTTGGAGCTCGCATCGGCGAGTATTTAATCCATCACAACAAGACGCTAGACTAATCCAAACAATCGCCCATATCTCAGAAAGAAGCGTCATGCAAACAACGCACCCTTCTGGCCCCATATGTAACAGCTAGCATAGTAATTACACTAGTTAGATCTCCCTTCGACCTTGTTGACTCTGTAGAGTTTGTACACAAAGTATACTACCAAGGATTGTCTTCAATCCTATCTGTACTAGAGTTCGTATATACATATATCGGCACTGCTAGGGTCAGGATGTCTAGAAACCCCCTCCCCGTTTCGCGCGTCCACACGGGGGCGGCGCTGCTCGGACATCGCTCGCCCACGCTCGCGTTTCGCACGCCCACGCGGTGGCTTGCACCGCCCGAACGTCACCCACGCAGGGACCGGTCGCGCCCCCCTCCGGCTTTCCCACGCACATCTAATGTCCAATACTTGATCTACTTTTGAAACATCCAGATGCAACACTTGCAATATACAAAAGAAGATAGATGAAACACTTGCAAAAACACTTGAAAACACTTGAAAATCATTACAAACATATACAACATCCACATAAAACACTTGCAACATATGTGTGAAACATATGCAACATCTCGATCTACTTTTCAATATCCATTGTGAAACACTTACAATATACCTATGAAACATCTAAAACACTTAAAATATGCGCTTTCAGCACAGCATCTTCTTGCTGCTAGGGAGAATAGAGGCTCGTCGGTGTGTGGAGTTCACCGGTGTAGAGCTCGTCCATGGCGTAGAGCTTGCCGCTCCGTGGAGAAGGCCGCGACGGGTCGCTCCGGTGGGGAGAGAGAGATAGAGAGAGGGTCACGGGGATGGCCTACTGGTCACCGCTGCTGGCACGACTTGCCGCCTTAAAAGGGCCAGAAGTGACCGGGTAGACGCGATGCAGAACGGAAGTCGCGCGACGGACGGCGAGCGTGGTGGAGAGGGAGGAAGGCGGGCGGCAGCACTCAGGCGTGGTGGAGAGGAAGGATGGTGGTCGGGCGGGCGTGGTGGAGAGCGTCGCGGTGGAGCACGGCGGCGATTCGAGAGTGGGGTTCAAGAATGGGTGCAGGTGTGACGGCGATTCGAGAGGAAAGTGAGAGCAGAGTTTTTTTAAGCAACGTGAGATGGGTGCGGCAGGTGGGCGAGTGATGGTGTTAGGCTGTTCGGGCGGGTAGAGGCTCACCAACGCAAGCATCCGGGTGAACGGATGCCCTACCCACAGTATTTTCGTACATATATGGGTTGTTTGTCGACTAAAGCCAACCTGCTGTAAAACATTAGAAGTTGCGCAAAGATTAGGTAAAGTAACATGCACATATGTCGGCGTTAAGTACTTTTTATGTACTTCAGCTTCTATTTTCTATCCTCTCTGTTTCAAAATAAGTGTCGCTATGGTATCCGTATTGGTCAAACTCTTAAAATTTGACTAGATTTATAGTAAATATTAGCAACATTTGTATCTCCAAATAAATTTGTTATGAAAATAGATCCAATACCCTATCTAATAATACTAATCATGTAATAAATATTAATATTTTCTTGTATATATTACCTCTGTCCTAAAATAAATGTCGTTACGATATTCATGTCGGTTAAACTTTTTAAAATTTGACTTGATTTATAGTAAATATTAGCAACATATGCATATCAAAATAAATTTATTATGAAAATGGATTCGGCGATATATCTAATAATACTAATTATATATTATAAATATTAATATTTTTTATATATTTTGTCAAAATTAAAAATATTTGACTTTTTGAAAAGCGAGAGAGTATTGTCATTCCCAACTAGAGCCTAGACCACAGACTCAGGTAATCACTAAGAGCATTTCAAGAGCCTTTGTAAATGAAACTCTCTAAATTATCATTGAAGAGTCATTTGCATAAAAATCATTTTCTATATCTTTTCGCTTTTCAATAGTTTTTTTATATCTCATGCGCCCTCTAAGAGTCAATCTCATCTTCTATTTTTAGCTAGTGAAAAATCCGAATAGAAGATTGCTATATCTAGATCACCATTTAGAAAAGTTGTTCACCAAAATCTCCGTTCCTACCGTTTAGTAATGAAACGGAGAATCTAGATGCTCTAAGACTACCCGCACTCATGGACCTCTATATTCATCCTCTATACGTCCTAGTCAGCAAGATTCTCTCCTCGATACTCAATTCTCCCGCACTCAT
Organism: Saccharum hybrid cultivar R570; assembly: GCA_038087645.1. NCBI lineage: Eukaryota > Viridiplantae > Streptophyta > Magnoliopsida > Poales > Poaceae > Saccharum > Saccharum hybrid cultivar. The sequence continues at coordinate 48,111,949 of JAQSUU010000307.1, read as the reverse complement.
CTATCCTCTATATCATTCTCTATCCACTCTATTCACTGTGGGACCCACTTATCACTTTATCTAAATATATTCATGTGTGATCTAGTTTTAAAGGATTTATTGGGACGAATTTAATGGTGCAATCGAAATTTAATTTGAATTTTTGGTTTGTGAGTTATAGCATTTTATTCCTTTGTTTAGCTAGTGGGGCCCGCCACTATAGAGTATAGAGTAAGCACTGTACCACTCTAAAATATAGAGTGAGAGAAAAGATAGAGTATCATTTTAGAGTACCCAGTGCAGCAATTTTTACTCTATATTAATATTCTAAAGCTTTAGAGTATCATTATAGAGTATCCACTTCGAAGAGTCTAAGTTCACCAAAATCTCCACGCTAGAATCGGAGCATGCGATGCGAATTTCAAACAAAAATATATAACTAATTTATTTTAGTGTAGAAAAATCTTTATGAACAGAAAACCGCGGTTCCCTTCTCGGAAACGAATCGGCCGCCAGCCCTCCACAGTCCACACGCGTGCGGCCCCGAAAAACTCCGCCCAGTCGCACAGGCGCAGCGCAGCCGTCTCCTCTCCTTTCTTGCCCCGCCGCCCTGCTACTCCGCCGCTCGCGGGAATGCCGTCCCAGCCCCCGCCGGGCTCCACTGGCGGAAGCCCCCGGATCCAGGCGCCAGGCTCCACCGGCGGAAGCCCCCGGATCCCGGCGGAGCTCTCCGCCCAGGCCGTCCGCCGCGTAGTGGATTTTTTCAAAATAAATGAAAAACTCCGCCCAGTCACAGGCGCAGCCGTCTCCTCTCCCTTCTTGCCCCGCGGCGCCGCCACTCCGTCGCTCGCGGGAATGCCGTCCCAGCCCCCGCCGGGCTCCACAGGCGGAAGCCCCCGGATCCCGGCGCCGTCCCGGCCCGCGCCGGACTCCACCGGCGGAAGCCCCAGGACCCCGGCGCCGGGTTCCACCGGCGGAGTCCCCCGGATCCCGGAGCTCTCCGCCGAGGCCGTCCACCGCATCGCGCGGAAATGCGTACGCGCCTCTCACCCTCCCTGTCTCTCATTTTCCGTCTTTGCGCGCTGTTGGGTCCGGTGGACTTATGTGTTCCTTCGCTGCGTCTCTTTAGACTATACTCGTCGATTGGTGTCTGGAGAGAGTGGAGGGCGAGGAGGGCAAGATCCGCGTCGCTGGAACAACCTTCACCCCGCAAATGGGCGAGCAAATGAGGCATCTCCTCCTCCGCGGTTCCATTTATCGATTTCGTTTTCCCAATTACCCTCCCAAATGTGCTTTAGTTGTGCATCCTGTTTGGAAAATTTGATCCCTTTCTTGTCGTCAATTACAGAAATTCAGTAGATCGGGAAATGTGATTTTTTTTTGTTTGGCAATTTGAGAAATTCATTGTTAGTGAGGAAAAAAGAAATGCCAAACGATTTCCATTGGTACTCCATATTTGATCTCACGGTGCTGTAGCTTTACTATGCAAACAGGAAAGGAGCATCGTCCTCAAAGGGCAACATGGAAGTTGCAGGCCGAGTGTTCAGATCTTCTGCCATTGTGAAGCGCCATGATTACACCGGAATTAAGTCCGAGGATGGTTACCACATACGGATAGGCTGCCCCTTGAATATTCCCAAAACACGCGAGAATGGATTTTCTGAAGAGGTAATTTCTATGATTGGTCTCCAGGGACTGAGAGTTTTGGAAAGTGCATTGCTCCTAAAACAATGGACAGCTCTGTGCACCAATTCATTATATTCTTTTTGCTTTAATCCTTTAGATACCCATCTAGCTGATCCTAGGTAATTTAATTTCTTAGAGTGCCTTAAGAAATGACCAGCAAATTCTCATCTGTATATATATCCATGAATTTATGTAGGTGTGCGAAAGCTTCAAGTATGGCTTTCCAATTCAATGGCAAAGGCTTGTTAATCCAAAGATGGTGCCAGATAATGAACATGCACAATCACCATCAGAAACTACTACTGGTGCACCAAGTCCTTCAGTTGAAGATTACATGGCATACTTCTTAAGTGACAGCTTTAGCAGTTCAATCACATATGATTATGATTTAACAGAGAATGATTTCTACTCATCCGTAGGGTATAGTGGCAACACAGATGGAGTTACTACCCAAAGCCCTTCGAACTTACCGGATGATAATGCAGGAAACATAACTGCATCTTTGGGATTATATGGCCTCAGAATGGGTGTGCCTGAGAAACCTTTGGCACCACCTGGAGAAGCATGTAATTGTGGCCAAGAAAGTTATCAGCATGAAAGTACGCAGATAGATGCAAGTAAACAGGAGATAGTTAATCACTCCATCAGCTCTGTTTCAGTTAAACAAAGTACAGGTTCCATCAGCTCCAACTCCAAAGTAGATGGCAACATATTGGCACCATCCAAAATTTCGTCAGTTGTGAATGAAGGTTACAGGAGCACAGTAGGTTGTGGTCAGGCTGAGGAAGATGCTGATATTCAGCAAGAGAATATGCACAGCTGTTCAAGTGAGCATGAAATGGTTACTCTTCCCATTGACTGTACGTCCTCTCAACTAGGAGAACCAAGAATTCCAAAATCTGGGAAAGATTCAGTGAACCTTGGGACGACAGATGCATTAAAACTACCAACTGAAGGGATGACTACTCCAAAGCTTGGAGCTATTCGAGGCTCAGAAGACAGTACTGGCAGGAGATTACGAAGTGGCAAAGTTCTTGAAATGCCGAGTGGTGGACCAATGAAGAGGGGCCACAAACAGAAAAAGATCCATCTGGAAGCATCCAGTGAACAGATGGTTAATCAAGGAGCTACATCAACTGCGGATCTGACTTCTCATGAAAATGTAAATGTAGGTTGAATTTTACACCTCGAATAAATCAGTTAACAACAGTTAATCTAATTTAGTATAATATTCCTTGGACACCCTGTCACCCTGATACTCGTTTTGGGTTGTGATTCACCCTTTACTCTGATCACAACATTTTTAGAACTCTACTTTTTATTATCTATTATTATGTGCATATCACCATCCATTGTTGTAGGTTTACACAATGCATAATATCCTGTTGCCACACCTTAGTTCCCTGAATGGTAATCAGTAAAGATGAGTTGGGTGCTTCACTGATGTCTAAGGGTAATGTATTATTCCTTTAAGTATTAACTTTCGGTAAGCCTTTTAAGAAGAATAATTGGGTAATCAACCGTAATTCTTCATGTTAATAAACCGTTGATGAAATATCTTGTCATGTGGTTATTTTTATATAAAACAATATCAGGGCTTCCTTTGTTGTCCATTGTAATCTTGCTTACTATAAAACTTTAGCACAGATGGTGGGACATGCTGAGCGCAGCATGGGGAGATTGTGAAAAAGTAACTCTGTTAAATATGCACCTTATATATGCTTAGCCCAAACCTGTTGGAAGTCCCTGCTTACCCAGCCACCATGTGCAGTAAAATGTAGTCTGTTTGTTACATGTTATGCTGCTTGTTGTACTTTGTTTCCATTATGACTAATACTTTACACACCATAGTTGCGGGCATAGTGGTATCCCTGTTCATGTCCTGTTAACACTGTACTGATCATCTCCAGTCATATGAAGCTTTGCTGGAATGTTGTCAAGCAATCATGTGACTTGTTGAATCGTTGATGGGCAAAGACGTGTACGGCCTATTTGGTAAATCTCATTAGATGACAGTAATTGTAGGATTTTTCAGCTGCTGAGGTTGTCGTTGAAGAAAAACTGGAATCATATGATTCATGCCGTAAAGGTCAGTTTGATAATCTACAGAATTTCCATTTATTTTTGAGTACTAGTCCTGTCCATCATATCACAAAGGTTGGTTTAGGAGCTAAATGGCATTAGCTGTTTTTAGTATGTTTTGAATCATGAAAAAGAAGACTGTGTATCAACTCGCAAAAAGTATTAATAACAAACTATTGACAGGACGAGTAAGACCAGCAGAGGGGAAGAGGAAGCGGGAGTCCGCATGACTGCATCTCTCTTCTCGAACTGTGTGTGACTTGTGTACTGTTTGTTTCTCAGCTTGAGTAGCTAACTTATGTAGATGGGTCATGCATGTCATGGGTATATGGTGCAGCTAATTTGTACTCCTTGCCCCTCAGTTACTACCCATGATACTTTTGCGTGGGTTGTTTTTTTTTGCCAGTTGTCGAGGTAATTTGTAGGGTCCGTAGTGGGGCTGTTTAGGACAGATTTATGTTTTAAACTCTAGTTTCGGGTGCGGGTGTGGAGGCTCCACCCGAACAAATCCACTCTGTTGCCATCCCTAGTAATTTTGCAGCCTAAAACCACTAATAGTAACATATCGTTATTTTTCTAAAAAAATTATGAAGCGGTACATCAAATAAATAATTTCTTACTCATACAATACCTACTTTAACAAGGTCGTATTAGTCACTAGCTGCAATGCAAACAAATCTTCTTGCACAACTGTAGATAATATGGGCTTTATGCCATATTCCTTTGTGGTTTTGACGATCAAAATGACAACCCAATAAATAAGATAACATATATATACTACAATAATGATAAATACGAGATGTCCGCTCATTTCTGCACCTGCTCATTCCTTCGGCGCCTCTTCCCCCACCGTGACATCTCCGCACCTGTTGCACCCATGTCGTAGTGCTTCTCTATCGAGCCACGCGCCCCGCTGCCTCTCTCTCCTGCTCCGGCGCGGAGACATCCCCGGAGCGAGCACGAGCTCTGATCCACGCGGTCACCCCAGCGACCTCCTTTCTCTTCTCTGTCCAGCCACCCTCGGTCTCAACTCCAGTGTGGGGACAGGCGCGACCCCGGTGGTGACCCCGGCGCGGGCGTAGATCCGGTGTGGGTGCGCGGCATAGCTTCGGCACGGGCGCGCGGTGTTGCCCTGGTCCATGCCTTCCACCTGCTTCCCATCCCAAATCCTGCCCTCAGATCTGGCCGCGGCCGTGGTGGGTTCGATTCTCCTATCGGGGCAGCAGCTATGGATCAGAGCCCGCGGGCTGTGGAGTCGTACTGGCCATTCATCTCGAGCAGATGTGCTTGAAAGTGCATGTTGCAAGCGTTTGTTTCAAGTGTTTCAGATGTTTCATATGTATGTTGCAATTGTTTCATGTGGATGTTGCAGAAGTAGATCGAGATGTTGCATATATTGCAATGGTTGTACACGTATGTTGCAAGCTTTTGTCCCCAATGTTTCATCTGTGTTTTCGGATGCATTTTGCAATTGTGTTTATCTGGATGTTACGTATGTTCCACACATATATTGCATGTATTTTATTCGGATGTTGCGTATGGTTGCAATGGTTTTCGTGTGTGTTTCAGGTATGTTTTTCAAGTGTTTCATAAGCATATTTCAAGTGTTTCAACCACCCTTAGACATATGTTACAACCGTTGTATTTGAATGTTTTAAAAGTAGATCGGGTGTTGCATTTCTCCTCCTCCTACCTTATGCTGCATCGTCTCTCCTGGAGCCAGCAGGGCATCCATATGAACTAAGGGATGGGCGATGGGCGTGGGACAAGGGAGCTGTGTGCGTCGGGCGCAAGCAAGGGAGCTCCATATGGACGAACGCTGCCTCTTGAGCGGGATAGGCGCTGGGCGGAGTGTGCTACATACGTCACGGTTTGGGAGCAGGGCGCAGGCGTGTGGTGACGTGGGTGCAGCGGGCGGGCGCTCTCCTGTTGTGCGGGCACAGCCTACGTGAGGGAGTGTAGAGAAATTCTTTGCATAGTATCACCCGGTGGAGCATATAGTGATAAATAGAAAGTTGCAGGGATTGGTGTAAGATCGAAATAGATGGCCGGCTAGAGAGGAGTGAATAGTCGTTTATAAATTAAAGTTCCTTAGCTGAAGGTGGGTTCATATTATTTTTTTCGAGTGCCATGTTGATGAAGTAAGACCAAGAGTCCGAGCTACATGTGTAGGACAGCAGGAGATAGAGCACTTGCTGTTCAAACAAGATCACGCTTCTGTTAGACTGTTACTGATTTTTTAATCAGAGTTTGGAAGCTACTACCTAGTTGGTCGCTCCATATGCCAACAAGACAACAATTCACTTGCAATGTAGATTAGCATGCACAAGGTGCTTCCAAACCACCACTTTACCCACCTGCGATCTCACGTACTATTCATTTTTATGTGCTATATACTGATGAAGTCAATTTGGTCACAAAAAAACCTTTCTAAATTAAATAGAGAAGTCAGAAAAGGTCGGTATTTCTTTAATTGAGATTGAGAGGAATAAGCGGAGGTAAACCACCAGGCCAAATCTAACGGTTGTGGTGTCATCAATCAACAAGGGTCCAAGCCATGTCTCCCTCGAAGATCCAGTGGCAGACCTCAATCTGACCAGGTTTTCCACCGAGCGCGATGAACGCCCCGTGGTTGGGGCTCCAATCCGACGTCTCGAGGTGGCAGATGGCCACGCCATGGTTGATCTTCCGGTTGGAGTCCACGTCCAGGATGTCGGCCTCGTACAGCCGGACCCGTGGCACCGAGTGGCAGTAGTACACCAGGTACGGGAACAGGCTCTGGTGGCACGACACGGACCGCGTCACGCTGCCGCCGGCGATGCCCGTGATCTTGCCGAGCCGGACGTCCCTGCCGCTGCCCGCCGTGGACTCCGTGCTGCGAACCGCGATGTTGCTGCCCAGCATCTCCACCGCGAAGTCCAGCATGTCCTCGGCCGACGTCGTGCACCGCTTCGTCTCGCCCTGGCTGGGCGGTCGCGCGCACTCGGCCACCGTCGACGCCACCACCTGCCTCATTGCCGTGCCCGGCGGCGCTCCGAACAGCGCCGACACGGCGTTCTCCTCGAACGGGATCTTGGTGGCAATGTCCCTCGGCAGGAACGCGCGGTGCGGCATCTTGTCGGCGATGTCCGGCATTGGCATTCGGTTGCCCATCATGAGGTCCCGCTCCCGGAAGAACTTCCCTGGCTCCGACGACCACTTGGGCAGCCGGTGCCCAGGCGCCTTCGTCGCCGCCGGTGCGGCCGTCTTGGACACCTCCATCTTCGACATGTTCTTGTACTCCTTGAACTCGACGCCTTCGTTGGAGTAGGCCTTGAACGTCGTGTTTTCGCCGGAGTACTGCGTGAAGCCGATGCGGTGGTTGGGGTTGGAGCCCTGGCCGTACCCCTTGAACGCCACGCTCCCGGGGTTGGTCGACTTGCCGTAGCTGTCAAAGTCGGCGGCCACGCCATTGGCGTTGTTCGCGTAGGACGTGAAGCTGTCGTCGCCGACGTTGGCTTGGTCCCTGTACGCCTTGAACTCGTCGACGCCAGCATTGCTGCCGGAGGCGTAGCTCCGGAACGTGTTCTGGGGCGCGTTCCCGTCGAGGCCGTAGGAGGCGAACGTGTCGTTGAAGCCGTTGGCCTTCTGGCCGTAGTTGATGAAGCCGGATGCGACGGTGTTGGAGTTGTTCCCGTAGGTCTTGAAGGACTCGCCTGCGCCGTTGGCGGTCTTGCCGTAGCCAGTGAAGCTCTGCACGCCGGAGTTGGCGTCCTGCGAGTAGGCCGTGAACTCGTGCGTGCGGCCGTTGCCCGTGTTGTCGTAGGTGGCGAAGGTCACTGCCACCGTGTTGGTCTGTCCAGCGTACCCGGCGAACTCCCCGGCGCCGCCGGTGGCTCCGGTGGTGTAGGAGTTGAAGCTGGACGTGCCGACGTTTCCCCCCTCCTCGTAGTTGGCGAAGGAGTCGTTCCGGCCCAGCGAGCCCTTGCCGTACCGCTTGAACGAGTCAACGGGTCCGCTCTTCCCACTCGAGTAGACCGCAAACTGGTCAGAGCCGCCGCCGCCGCTGTTGCCGTAGCTGCTGAAGTTGCCGTTCTCGTAGTTCTTGAACGGCGCGGCGGAGGCAGCGCCTCCGCCGCCGGAGGAGGAGGCCGCCACGCCGCCCGCGGCGCCGTCCACGGACGAGGACGACGCCGCCGACCAGGACGCCGCGGGGGTGGACGGGCAGAGCAGGGACGCCGCGGCGCAGAAGTCGCGGATGCGGGAGGCGAGCTTGCCCGCGGAGGCCAGGGTGGAGAACGTGGCCGCGTCCGGCGCCGAGAGCGGCGACAGCTTGGCGAAGAGGAAGGCCGGGTGCGGGCGGTTGCCGCGCACCTTCCGGTTCCAGTACCGGATGAACGCCGCCTTCGCCGTGAACGGGTTCACGGGCAGCGACCACGCCGGTATGATCCGTGGTAGGCCTCGCGGTAGTGGCGGCGGCACCGGAGGAGGAGGCGACGGGGAGGCGGCATTTGACGACGCAGAAGGTGGTGATGGCAGTGGGAATGCGCGTGTTAGATGACAGAGTAGCAGCAGCAGAATGGAGATGGTGAGGAGGAGGTGAGCGCAGCCGCAGCGAGTGGACGCCATGGTTGCAGGTTGTGTAGCCAGGGGTTTGGAAGCGAGGAGCTGCGATGGAGAGCGAGATTTATAGGCGATGGTGAGTTTGGAGGGAAGGCGAAGGGGGCGTGATGAGTGAAACAGGTGACGAGTTTGGCGCGTGGTAGTGTTGGAATTCGTACCGGCACACTGATGCCATGCATTGGAGTTGGAGGAGCCAGAGATTCAGCGGAGATGTTGTTGTCCTGTTTCAGTCAACTATGAGTCCGGGAGTTTCATTTCACGTTTGGGCATTGTTTTGTTTCGATAGAGTTTGCATCTTGCATGCATGGTGATTGGTGAATATATGAACCATCCTGCTGGTAACACTGAGGCTCCGTTTGGCACGGCTTCGCTTCACCAGCGAAGCCATTTTTTTGTGTTTCAGCTCCATGAACAGCTCTATCGGTGGAGTTAGAGCCGTTTTGGTAAATCGTTTAGCAAAACAGCTCTACATGTAGAGTTCCTTAAAACATGCTCTCACAGAACGCCACGTAGGATGAGGTGAAGCCGGGAGAAGCCATTATTTTTGGCTCCTTCTCACCCCAAAGCTCTGTGAAAGCACGTTTTTAGAGGCTTCATCGGTGGAGCCGTTTCATTTTACCCCGTTTGGCAGAAAACGGCTCCAAACGGCTCCTGAAGCCGCTGGAGAAGCCCTGCCAAACGGGGCCTAATTGTCCTACTGGTACGCCACACTTGGTGGTGGAGTAGCATTGACCCTGATAAACCGCGAGTCCCCCGCACGATCGTACCGGCCACGTCTCCCCCGAAATCGTTCATTCATTGGTCCACATCGGTGCCACGTCACCTTCTCCACCTCCTATTTGTCCATGTCAGCCCTTCCGGCCTTCGGTAAAAAAAAACTCATCTTCAGCCTCGTCTCCTCTCCCGAAACCTCTTGATCCCGACCCTCACTCCTTCAGTCCTTCCCCATCCTCTCCCTCATTTCTCCCGACGCAGACATGGGCGACGGCGACGGTCGTGAGGCGGCACGCGGAAGCGGTGGCCCCCTTCCTCCTCCTCCTCCTCCTCCTCCTCCTCTACCACCTCCTCCTCCACGCCCCTGCCCTCTCGCGCCGCAAGGGCAGGACGCCGGCGAACTCCGCCGGGTGCTGCGCCGGTGCGGAGGCTGGCCGTCCCGGGGTCCCAAAGGCCTCCATCCCCGGCCACGACGCAGCCGACCTGGCCCTGCCGGTGTTCGCCGTCGTGGTCCCATCCCGTGGGAACCCTAGGTGCGTGCCTCTTCCCCCTCTCTCTCTTTGCCTCTCCTTCTACCAGAGTGCGTGGAGGTTACTCGTGGTGCCCAGGCATCCTGCTCTGGCTGCACGCTGCGACTGTACCAACAGGTTCTTGGGAAGTACCTGCTCCTCTATAGCAACATGAAAAAAGGTTAGCGCTCCGATTATTTTGGTAGATGATATCATTACATGTATATAGTTGTACATTGTTATTTCAAAATGTTGAGTTCAGCTATTTGTGATCCGATTCATTCTTTCTGACTATGAATTATCATATTGTGCAAAGATGGGATAATATTGTTTGAATGGTGAATTCAGCTATTTCAGTTGCTACTTATTCTTTCTGAATAGGAATACTTATAGTTTGCAAAGATAAAAATTTAAAAATAACTACAAAAGGAGCACTATCCCCTTCTATAAATCTTGCATTATTGAAATATATTTGTCTCTAGAATGTTCTTTGATTCATGATTTGGTGCCAACTTTTCAGGTTTCCTTTCCTAGATCATAGGAACACAAGGATAATAAAGTAGTTGGAAACTACCTGCTACATTCTAGCACCATGACAAAGGTTTATTTTGCCCACTGCCCACCAAAAAAAAATTATAGTAGACAACTTACATATTTAGATGGTACTGCAAGTTTAATACCTAATAAATATGTCTTCGTTACATACTTATTATAGCGCTACCCACTGCATATTTTTCCCAACATAATCTAAACAATAATAATTGTCCAGTCAAAACTAAGTCAAATTCAGGTTACCTCATAGTTCCACCACCATCTAGGTCTGCCAAAATGATTTAGGTTGACCATGATGATCTTATTATTTTACCCTACCTGGAGTGATATAGTATGCTCAAATAATGAAGCTTCAAATCTTGATCTGTACTCCAGCAGTATACATCATTCAAACTTAGATAAAGCATTTTGTTATGTGTATTATGCCAGCTATTTTTCACTTTCGAGATCCTAATTTCATTACCTAGGAAAAGATAATACCTGCACTTCAGTTGAACCTGTTTAAGTTTTGGCTTTGGCTGTGGCCATCTTTGATCATTTTCATATGTACAGCAATATTTGCCAGAAGTGCTTGGAGTTAATTAGGAAATAGAGAAATTTGTTCAGTAAGTATCAAGAAACAATTTTTTTACTAAGGCCCCTAAGTTTCACATTTTTTTACTATAGAGCCCTGTTTTCATATCGGACGACTAATCGCGATTAATCGTGATTAGTCGTCCTTATCGTAACTTCGTGCTCGATAAGGGCATTCGATAAGGTTTGTTCGATCAGAAACCTTATTGTCCGACTAATCGCGATTAGTCACGATTAGTCGTCCGATCAGGCTTCCTGGACGACTAATTGGGCTGGTTTGTAGGAAGCAAGAGCAACTCGGCCCACCTTTAGCCGGGTAAGAGGTCAAATCACCATGATACTGATTCATTATGGGCATGATTACATATATTTACATCATATATATATATATATATATATATATATATATATATATATATATACATGGTCGATCAGGTCATCCAGGCACAAGGACGACTAAATGTCCGACTAGCCGACTAGACCGATCAGGACCGACTAATCGACCCTGATCGACGACTAATTGACCTTGATCGACTAATCGGTGGTCATACGACTAGCCTCGATAATACGATATGAAAACATGGCTATAGAGAAATTTGTTCAGTAAGTATTTTGGGCTTACAGGAATACTTTAACATATATGATTTGTGTAGTTCGCTCATTGTTTCTATGTTTATTTCTGGTTCCATATGGCTAAGCTGTGACTACCTATCTATTTAGTGTCATAATGCTCTTGCAAGCATAAATGTCTGAATGGTTCATCTTTTCCCCTTTTTCTATATAACTTTTTTCCACTATTTACTCAAGTTTTACTGTCACTTAAAGTTGGCTGAAAATCAATGCAAATTCATTGCAATTTTTTATAAGCATTTGTAAAAAAAGGTCTCATTCTGTTGATTCCAGCAACTAGTGCCGGTTCTCAAAAGCTTGTGCTTGTGCACAGTTTCTAGATAGTCGCTCAGTTTTTAGATTTGCAGATCGATAAGAAAAACATATGGGATAAACAATAAAGTTCACCACCATAAAAGATACTGTCATCTTCTTACATACAGTTTAATTTTCCTGTTGATTGATGTAGAAAGTATAGCCCTATGGGGTTTATGCAAGTTCACACCTTTTTACTGTCCACCTGGTTTCTCCAGTTGTATTTTTGCCAACTGACAGGAAGACAAGATACCTACCAGCTAAGGTGTCCCTTCATATTTGCTACTATTTTTCGCTGTTCTTTTAGCTAACTTCTAAATAGCCTCTGTTTTTTTTTATTTGCCGCTTGATTAAACACGTATGCCACAAGCAATGATATTCACCAGACCATTCTGTCTTTCAAAATTAACCTATCTAAAATCATTAAAATAGATTATGACTATCTGAAATTGACGTGCTGGGCCATGTGGTGTATCCTAACTATTTATATGGAAGCTCAGAGGTTAAGGCATATATTCTTCTTATTTTAAAATGCTAAGTTCAGCAATTTCAGAGCCTATTTATTCTTTCTAAATATGAATACAAATGTTGTGGTTAGGCAAGACTAACAAATTCTCTTTCTTCTCTTTTTCATAATTTCAGAGTTAAGAGTTCATTATGGTTAATCTAGATAGATCAGCTTCCTTGCCTGCCACATAATTGTTGTCTTGGTAATTTTTGTTTATACCTATGGTAATATTCTCCTTTCCAAATTACTTCAAATACAGAGTTTACCGATGACTACTTACCGTAAGTGAAGGTTTGTTGTACACAACAACCTAAATGTGGCCGTGGTGGTGTAGTGGTCATTGCGGCTGGATCTACAAGTCATGTGGGATATGCTACCTGCTACATACATACCACCTGCTTAATTTTATCTGTAAGTGAAATGAGATGCATTGCAACATTGTCTTTGATCAAAACAAAGAATTATAAGTGTCTGAATAGGTGCAAAATCACATATACTTGGATCCAGTTATATTTGCTACAACCAAAATGTTATGGTATGGACTGCATAGATGGTTTACTATTCTCTGGTTATATCATCAAACTTAGATTTTCTTCAGTACTCAAATGTTGGTTTAAATAGCACTTTATGTGTTTTAACAGAAACAGAAACTTTCTTCTCCTTTTTTTTAAAGGGTAAATGAAGCTTTCTTAAATACCCATATCCTGCACCAAAATTTTGTGCTGTTTTTTTTTTAAATCAATAGCTGCATCATAAACAGGAATGCAGTCGATGACTAAATAGTGTTTTATGTGTTTTAACATAAACTCAAACCTTCTGGGATACCCAAATAATGAACCAAAATTTTGTGTTGCTTTTTTCCACCTACGGCTGCACAAACAGGAACCCTAAGATGAGTACAGCTGTGCGAATTTCAGCATGACCAGTCATTTTTGGTTGCAGGCCTTGTGATGGCCACTTTTCGTCTAGATGTCTGCTAATTTCTGAAACTGCGGTGCTACGCTAATGTTTACCATTCTCAGTCTACCATGCTTATTCTTTTTTGGTTTGAAAACTGAAAGTTCAGCCCTGCATTCTAGAACTCATGTTATATGGATTGTGCGGTTTACGATGTGTGCTTTCTCTTAAAATAGTGTTTGAAGTGGAGTTTTAAGTTAGAGCGTGCATATAGTTGCATGTCTCTCTTAATAAAACTATAGATGTATTTTTAGAATATCGCTTAGAAAACTATGAGTTTGCATCATGCATTTTGTTCATCAATTTTCAATCCTACATACTTCGTTTTATATTTCAGAATCCTACTCATGATGCAGTTCCATTTTGGGAGTAAACAACAGGAAGCAATACTCAAATCTACTGAAATAGGTATAAAAATCCATTACAGCCTACTGGTACATAACTGGTGCGTTCCAGAAGTGACACAGTTCATACCACCCTGCAAGGTTCTGATTGTATCTCCAAATTTAGAAACATGATTCATCAAGAAAGGTGATTAGTTGATTACGGATGTGGTTTCAGAAAGTGATATAGTTCATACACCCCCCACAAAGTTCTGATCTTATCTCCAAATTTAGTAAGGGGATTCATAAAAAAGCTGATTATGCTTGCTGATGGATTCGTTTCTGAATTTGATTTCTTAGCGATAAGGTGGATGCACGAATGGGCTGACCACACCATCTGTTGAAGAGAAGATTACTTATGCCTCCAAAAGAAATTGATTTTATTTTGGGAACATGAATCTTCATCTTCAAAAGTAGACAGGTATGCCATAGAAAGCATTTATATGTGTTAAATACCACACTGCTACTTCAGTCAACAAGGAAGTGATAATGATCTATACATTTTTTTCAGCATTTGGGATATATTCCTCCTTAGTTTGTAATCCATTTCAGAAATCTTTTACGTGTAAAATAGATATGGCGCAGACTGCGCAGTTCAAGCTTTCATATGATACCTGCCTTACATCACATGTTGTAAAATAAAAATGGAGGAAGTATGTCTCCATTTTACCTGTAAATTCAGATGCTCTCTGAAAATCACATGTCAATCACTATAGATTCTACGAGCTGGTACAACAGATGCATCCATTCTGATGCTTTCATCACCTACGAGTTTGTGCAGCTTAACAAGTTCTAAATGGTCATGAACTTTTCATATATCTGCAACTTGAATGGAAAAAAAAGCACAAAGTGATTGAAAAAAAAGCACAAAGTGATGTTCTGCAGCCTACAAAAGATCTGGCCTACTTCATGCATTGCTTAATTTACATTTTACCTCAAATTTATTATATATCGGTCACTGCAAGTTCTAGAAATTATCGGGAATACATGGCCTAACTAACTTTTATGATCTAACCAAGATATCCTACGAGGTTTATGCAGCATAGGAACTTCTAGATGCTTCATGGGCTTCTTCCCAGCTAAAAAACAATCCCACTCTTATTCCTATTCCATCTGGCCTGTGCATGCCTTCTGGTGGTCTGAATGGTGGTAGTTCACTAATGGTGTTAGCTGCCATTGGCTATCTTCGACATTTATCGGCAAAATACGGATGCTAATCCCACCGTAGTCCTTTGTCCTGGCGCGCGAGGGCGCGCGCCCTATACTGGTGAGAAATATTTGCACGCAGCGTGCTTAAGCAGCAGTGAACGTACGAGGTGGTCACGTACTTTTGATGCATGATAGTTGCTAGTTTGCCACAGCATGTTATCAGACATGCTACACGAACTGACCTTAATTAATGGTGGCAAATTAGCCTATTAGTTTGTCGGCTCGATCAGAACTAACAAAGGAAAGGCCCATAAGCTGTGCGCTCTGCATAGCAAAACGTTTCAAGCTCAAGAGTGAAGTATGCATGGACTCCATGGGCGGATCCAAGGGTACTCCTTGGTATTCCTAGGAATATCCAACTATTTTGATATATATATATATATATATATATATATATATATATATATATATATATATATATATATATATATATGTGTGTGTGTGTGTGTGTGTATAATGTATTTTTCTAGAGTATTTTCAGTCATTGTAGCTCAAAATAGCGAATAAAACGGCCTTACTTTTTATGTGGGAATACCCAAGGTTACAATCCTGGCTCTGCCACTGATGGACTCGTATATCATTGGCATTGTTGGCGATAATGGTTTCATTGGTGTTTCTGTAGATAGCACGTTAGCACCTATGCGATGCGACGTAATTAATTCGGAGAGACTGGCGCCCCAATGTCCGAATGCCCGCGTCTGTTGGCCACCTTTTTTCATAATGGAAGCTGGTCACTCAATAATGATACCCTCACTGAGCCTATAGATGCAGCTTCATGCTCCGCTTCGTCTCGTGCTCCACCTCTGCTGCCTGTCCATGGATGCAGCTTCGTGCTTCGCTTCGCCTCGTGCTCCGTGCCTACGGCCCACCCATGGATGCAGCTTCGTCCTCCACGCGCCTACTGTCATGTCTATGGATACAACTTTGTGCTCCGCACTTGCTGCCGCGCCCGCTTCGTATCTCGCGCACATGCGGGACCACTGTGCCCAAGGGGATCACCTTCGCCTACGCCCCCATGCTGCGCCTACTCATGAAACACTTGTAACATAAAGCATTTGCTGCAACATACATCTAAAACAAATGAAACATTTATAACATACATTTGCAACATATGCAACATCCAGATAAAACACTTGCAACATATGTTTGAAAACAACTAAAACATTTGAAGATACACTTGCAACATACGTGTATAGCTGTGCAACATATGCAACATCCAGATAAAACACCTCCAACATATGTTTGAAACCACGGAAACATTTAAAACATACACTTGTAACATACGTGTATAATCATTGCAACATAAGCAACACCAGATCTACTTTTGCAACATTCAAATGAAACATATGCAACATACATCTGAAATACATAAACATACCGTTGTACATGTGCTCATCTACTTGCTGCACCTCAATGGACGCTCGTTGACGCGGAGCTCAACGCCGGCTCGGAGCTCGATGCCAGAGCGCGAAGGTCGGACCTCGCAGCACGAGTTCGGGCGGGAGGCGCGAGGTGTGGCGGAGCGCAGCACGAGATGCGAGGCATAAGCGCCGCGCGGCGCAAGGCACAAGGCGCGGGTGGGACGCGCGAGGCGCGGGGCAAGGGGGTCCGTCCCATCTAGCAAGGGGGTCCGTCCCATCTAGCCAGACGGCGGCTCGGTAGAGAGCATTACCATAATTAATTTACCAAATTCTTGAAAATATCTTGAATGCATGCATATTCACAGAATTCAGTGCTATTGGTACACTAGGTCGTTAGTTTTCAACACCTCTCTCCCTTTGTCTTCCTGTTTGCATAACAAACATTCCAGAAAGAACTACACATAAATTGATCATGCATAGTATTCGCTAATAAGGAATTCCGTCTGATTCAAACTAGTCGGCCGTGTTGTTCTGCCAAAATTGACGCCTGCCAAAACTGACACCTACCAAGTACCAGATGGTGGCGATGAGCATACAGGGTCTTAGCCATCCAGTACAGCATAACCAAAATGGAGCCTGTGTTCGCCGGAGCCGCGCCTCCGCTGGAGCTCCGCCGAGCCCGTGTTCGCCCTGTGGACTCCGCCGTGACTTTAGGTTGTCAGCGCCGCCTTTCTTGACGTCCTTGGCTGAATCGAGCCTAGAAGCGCCCTACAGAACCTTGGGCTTGTGTGCAGTTGCGCGCCATGCCTGCCGTCGCCATGATCGGCCATGCCGAGCCCCATGGCGCTGCCTTTTGGTCGTTGCCGCGCTAGAAAGCCATAGACGCCCCGCTGAGCCGCCGGTCAGCCCTTGCGACGGGGGTCTCTCCCCTGTGTGGATCTAGCCCACCGTGGACCGGCCTGTGGCCTACGGTAGACCAGCCCCGCGTCCACCATGAGCCGGCCACGTGAGTTGAACTCGTTAACAGCCCAAACGACCACGTGGCTAGTCTGCATGCCTGACACGTGTTCAGGCCAGCCCAGCTCATATCTGGCCCATAACCCGGGCTGCCAGGCCCAGTCAATGTTGATCGTTGACCGATCGACGATGATCGTTGACTCCGGACCCATCTGTCAGTGTCAACAGCCGAGTTAGCCAAATCGGAAGCCGCCACGTTTTGCCCTCGGCGTCTGTTTCCTCTTTTTCTTTTTTCAGAGAATGAAACGAACTTAGAAAATTCTTAGGAAATTCATCCGACCTCAGAAAAATATAAAACCAGTGTTCAAATTTTTCTAAAAATGAGCTCTACATTATAGGCTTGTCTTTGAGTGCATTTGGATCTTCTGAATTTCTATTGATTCTTTGTGATCATCTATAGGAGTCGCTTACCGCGTCTATATGTTTCATTTGACAGCCCTGGAGGAGCACTAGCATGAGGGACTGCGAGTACACACGGAGGAGTTTGGAGACGACCAAGCTGCAAGTGTGTTGACGGTAATTAACTATCATTTTAAACCGTCAACATAAGAGGAATAAACAATAAAAGGATCACCACAGTAGGTTTAGAAGTTTAAACTAACAAATTCCACGAGTTTTGGTGATTATGTGTTTTTCAGGGGCTAAACTGCATAATACAGAACTAATCTCCTTTCAAGAGAAGAAACCGAAGCAATCGGCCTAATCTCCATGCCACAGATGCGGATAGGGATTCTAGAAGACCTAAACCGACTCCATGAGGCGACACGAGCCAACCCGCTGAAAGGTCTTGATGGCTAGAGGGGGTGAATAGCCTTTTAAAAATTATACAAAGACAAGCTAAATAAGTTTATCAATATAATAAATGGCGAGATGCGAGTTTTGCTTAGCCTACGGGGTGTTTGCAAGCCACCTATCTAATTCATAATTCTAGTATATTTGCACTCAACCGCACAAGTCAAACCGAGAAGGTAACTACAACTACAACTAGCAAGCTACACAAAGGAGCTACTCTAGCAAAGCTAACTAGCTAACAAAGATAACTAAGAAGGTAATGTGGAGTTGAGTTAGGAGAGTTTCACCGAGGGGCGAAGTATTGAGCCAACCAATATGATAAATAATAAATACCAAGACAACCGAACACCGGGATCAATCAATCACAATATGAAAGTGATGACACAAAGATTTATCCTGAGGTTCACGTGCTTGCCGGCACGCTAGTCCCCGTTGTGTTTCTCTTCATCACGTGGTTTGGTGGCTAATCGGTCTCACACCGAGCCTCTCAAAAGGCGCTACAAGAACCTACCAAATGGCAAAAGGTTGTAATGACACGAGCAATTTACTAACGTTGCCTTTGGCGCTTCGCTGAGGTAGGCACAAACCCCTCATAATCACCGGAGGTGGCCAAGAACAATCACTAACTCTTGCCAACGCCTCCAAGCTGCTCCAAGCCGTCTAGGTGGCGACAACCACCAAGAGAAATAAGAATTCCACAGCAAATCAACCACCAAGTGCCAACTAGATGCAATCTCACAATGCAAATGCATTTGGATCACTCAATCTCACTTTGAATATGCAAAGAAGCAAGAGAGATGAGTGGGAGGGGAGTTGCTTAGCTCAAAGTGCTCACAAGCATGTCAAATGTCCAAGAGGGTGAGCCTTGAGCCGGCCAACTAGTATTTATAGACGTACCCCTTCGAATATAGTCGTTAGGCACTTGAAACTGCTGCAGTCGCGCTGACCGGACACACTGGTCAAACTGATCGGACGCGCCGATCGCATAGTGCCTACGCTTGCGAAGCACCGACCGGACGCGCTGGTCACGCGAACCGGACGCGCAAAGTACGACCGGATGCGCTGGTCCATTAACGGACCGGACGCGCTGGTCAAGCCTGAGCCATGCTCCAATGAAACAGCGACCGGACGTGCTGCAGAACTGACCGGACGCCACAGAACCAGCGTCCGGTTGGAGTCTAGTAAGCTCCCTCAACGACCGGACGTGTCCAGTCGGTCGTGACCGGACGCGCTGCGCATCTGATCAAACAACTGAGACACGCGCAGACGCTGAACACTGACCGGACGCGTCCGGTCAAACAGAGACCGCGTCCGGTCCAGCGTCCGATCACTTCTGTGACCTCCGTTCACCTCAGTTTCTTTTCCGATTACCGGTGTAGTGAAAAATAGTCATTTCAACTCCTTGAAAACGCCTGAATCCTGCCTCGCAAGCTCGGCGGGAGGGAGAGAGGGACCCAAACCCTCTCTACCGCTCAAGCTCCAACGCCATCGCAAAAGTGCTAACACCACCAAGTGATCACGTCATGTGCGAGTGTGTTTAGCATTTTCACAATCATTTTTCAAGGCGTTATTAGTTCTATCCAAATGCATATGATTATGAAATGCACATCTAGAGGCACTTAGGAGTCCAATAGCCGCGTCATTCCCCTCTTTATAGTATGGCTATCTATCCTATAATGTAACCACACCCACTAGGTGTCTTGGTTACTAAAACACAACCCTTAAGCATATACCTTTGCCTTGATCATGTAGGGTTGCGTCCAAATCCAAGTGTGGCCATCATGATCACCATGTCCATCTTGCCACCAACCTTGGAATGTACTAATCCTCATATGCTATATACAACTTAGGCATAGGATTAGTACTTAGACATTGTCACTAATTACCAACACCAAACATAGAACTTTCACCCGTCGCCAGGTGGGGCCAACCAGCCCTAGGGCTAGGCCGACCAGCCCTCTCCTGCGCTGCCTTGGTTCCTTCTCTTGCAAGCTACCTATACCGCCTCTAAGGATGGATCTAAACCCCACGCCAAGGTCGGTTTGATCCAAGGACTGCGGTTTCACGCCTTGGGCTATATAAATAGCCCCTAGGATCCCCTCTCAGGGAATCAGTTGAAGAATTAGATCATCTCTTCCTCATTTGTGAAGGCAAGGCCAGAAGTTAGGGTTTACAGAGAGAAAGAGAGTTAGAGTTCTAGTTCATGTTTAGAGTTTGGTCTAGATTGATTCAAGTAGAGGCAAACAACTACTTGGGATCAGGATCGTTCGTCGGAGACTTGGTAATTTCGTTGTAATCATCATTCGACTTTATGCTACTTCAATATATTTCTATATTTCAACTTCATTCTGTTCTTGAGATTGTTCTTGTTCTACATCTTGATATGAATATGATTAGTAGAGAGTTTATGAATATGTTCGTAGAAAGCTTGATCCAGTTCTAGATAGGATTGAGTGGCTGGCATATTGTAGGCGTGGTGCTTAGATTATGCTTGTCTGCGAATGCACTCTATGCTCCAGGCCATGTGGTAGATCACGGGTGTGACATTCCTGTTGAGTCCTTTGTAGTCCACTCCTCGAGTATAGAACTTAGTAGAACATGGTTACAAGGAAGAGATCATTACTTTGTTCTTGACTTTTCTCTCAGTAATGTTCCTTATTCATAGATGACATGTTGATTATATCATAGATGATTATGTATAGCTAGATTGATTAATAGACTGATTGAATAAGAAATACTTATGATTTACATCTCTAAATTAATCTCCGTGACTACTTGACTTGAATAATGTTAACTCCCTCTTATCTCTGGAATACCCATGATTATCATTTATCATTTATCTTATTTGTCTTACCCCTTTCATGAAAAGTGATTAGTTGATTTGATATTTATTATCGAGTAAGTGCAAATGATTATCTCTACTGCCATTGTAACTATTTATATAGTCCTGTTTCGATTTTCCTTTTCTTGGTAAAATTATAAATAACGATACTTAGGAAAACCTAGGTGAAATGCTACAATGGGTGTATTTATCTGTGCACTTGTGGATATATACTATAATATCTTTATTTAGTTAAATGGCATAAGTATAATACAACCACACTCTTGATGTCATGTTGGGGATGACAACCTAATAAGAGTGACGTTAAGAAGTGTCAACAAGCATTTCTGGCGCCGTTGCCGGGGAGATGGAAAACTTCACTTTCCGACACGGGATGTCATAGGGATTTACTTTTCAAGGGAATTACCTTTATGGCAATAAGAGATTAATCAATATCACTTACTCATAATTAAAATCACAACTAGTACCTCTGTCTTGACAGGTTTACCCTTGTTTCATCTTTGTTCATATCTTATGCAGGGTAATATAGGTTCGATTATGACTTATCAATTTCTAATTCAAGAGTCAACCAAATCTAGAGGAAGATCAACACCAATAGTGAAGCTATGGCTAATAAGACTTTACTTGAATATTCAGCTCCAAGTGTAAGGAACATTCATACCGGACCAACACTCCAGACAAGCAACCTTGAATTCGAGCTCAAGCCAAGTCTAATCAACCTAGTGCAAGCTACTACATTTGGTGGAAAGGAAGAAGAAGATGCCACTAAACATTTGCAGAATTTTCTGGAGAAAGCACCATCATCATCAAGGACGTCGCCCAAGATATCATACTCCTTCGTCTCTTTCCATTCTCACTAGAAGGGAGAGCAAAGCAGTGGTTCTACACCAATAAAGAAGACATCAACACATGGGATAGATGTTTGAAGACCTTTCTGTCAAAATTTTTCCCTATAGGCAAAACCTATGCCTTAAGAGGAAAGATTTACAATTTTCAGTAGCAAAAAGGAGAAACCATTTCTGAGGCATGAGAACATTTTCAAGAGAATATCTTGGAATACCCACACCATGGAATGGAAGATTGGTTACTCATGCATAGATTCTACTATGGATTAACACAAAGATCGCGTGAGCAACTAGATGCTACTGCTGGAGGTTCATTTATGTCACTCACTCTTGGAAAAGCAGAATATCTAATGGAGAAGATAGCAAATTACCAGAGTTGGAAACAAGACAACACTCAATGCTGTCGCTAGATTGAAGAAGTTCCAGAAGAAGTGTGTGCACTATCAACAAAGATGGATACACTGTTGAACTGGATTAACCAAAGAGCCAATTTCAAGAAAGATCGTCAAGCAATTCAAGATCCATTCGATGCTCAGACTAGATGTGAAGAGTACCTAGGAATGGAAATTCCGGAGAATCAAGAAGATGCAAACATCATCAACAACTCTTCCACGCTGCAAAAGCAAAGGTGGAATCAAAAGCAACAGACTACATATCCAGCTAAGTACTCAGGCAATTTTAATAATTCTTCCAATTTTAAGCAACCCCCTCTATGAAATTTAATTTTGGAACAAGCTAGAATTAATGATACTTTTGTTAAGAAACTTGCTTCTAATGATAAAATTCTAGAGGATATAAATACTAAAATGGATGACTTTTCTTCTGCTATAAAAGACCAACTTGATCATAATAAAAAGGTAAAAACTCAATTATCACAGTTAGCTGCTTCTTTTGCCACTAACAATGAGAAGGTCAAGGGTATAACCACCAGACATGGTAAAACCACTAAAGACCCACCTTATCCAGAAGGGGCACAGAGAAAACCAGTACCAGTGATACCCACAGTGATAGAAGAAAAGGATGATGAAGTAGAAGTTCAACCACAAGTGCAAGATTTCTAAGACACCAATATCTTACCCTTCCCACACAGAGATCAAAAACTCAAGATGGATGCACAGTTCAGTAAGTTTGTTGAGATTATTCAAAAATTATATATCAATGTCCTTTTGTTAGATGCGTTGCAGGTTCCCACCTATGCAAAGTATGTTCGAGACATCCTCAACAATAAAAGACCACTGCCTACCACTGAAGTGATCATGCTGATAGAAGAGTGTAGTGCAACCATCCTCAACATATCAATCAAGAAGAAGGATCCAGGATGCCCCACTATCGACTGTTCAATTAGAGATCAACATTTTGACAATGCGCTGTGCGACCTTGGAACAAGTGTCAGTGTGATGCCCAAGACGATCTTCGGTAAACTTCCACATGCAAAGCTCGATCTAACCTCGATGTGTCTGCAGCTAGCGGACCAGTCACCCCGTTACCCTGTGGGAATCACCGAGAATATTCTAGTCAAGATCAGAGAATTCTTCATACCAGTTGACTTTGTGGTTCTGGACATGCAACCTGACTCAAGAGTGTCACTCATTCTTGGGAGACCCTTTTTGAGTACCGCAAATGCCCACATCAACGTCGGAATTGGAGAAGTCAAATTCAATATTGATGGACGAGAAGAGTGTTTTCCATTCAGACCAAGACCTGAGTTAAGCTCCACTGCGAAGATGATAGATGAAGAAGGAGTCACACAGTCACCACTCACAGGGATGACTATGACCCCCGAAGAATAAATCCAGCTGGAGTATTCCGATTCGGTGGACTTAAAAATCCCGAACCATCGCTGGGAGGTAACTCGGTATTTATCCGCTTTTAATTTTTGCATAGCATATTTACTCATGCATAGAAAAAAATAATAAAAATCAATCTCCTGGCACAATTATTAAAGCCCCATATAATTAATATTTACCGAGCATGAAAACCTCTGGTAAATAATAATCACTGTGGTGGTAGAAAAATATAAAAATACCATCATTAGAATTCTATTTTTTCATAGATCCATAAAGTAATTTTTCTTTGCATACTTGTGTGATTATACGGTATAAATATGGGAGACATACGGACCCATGGGACCCACCTCAATCACATCACTTCACATCACTTCACTCCATCACCTTCACTCTCCTCCATTCTTTTTCAACCACCACATCACATGGAGCGTTGGTAGGTGAAGGCATCTCTTAATAACGAAGCAAGGAAGTTAATGAAGGAAGAGAAGGATGAGTGGGCCCCACGTGGGGCTGGTCGGCCTCACCACTAGGCCGCCCGGCCTCCCTCTCTCGCGCCTATAAAAAGGCTGCTTCTCCCTCTACTCCACACACCGCAAAACACTCAGAAAACATACCCCCAACTCAAAATTCCAAAATCCAAGTACGGTTTGAGAATTCTTAGTTTTTGAGTAGATTTTGAAAGTTCTTGAGTGGAGAGAAGTATTCTGAAATTTTTAGAGCCACATTGAGATAAGAATCAGTAAGAGAGAAGTGCTAGAAGTTGTTTAGAAAATCATTTAGTAAGGAGAAGTGTTGCCCGAAATAATCTAAGTACTAGGAGAAGTCAAGATATAAAATTTTCAACTTGAACGACTAACTTCTGGATGACTGACTTTTGGATCACTGACTCCTAACTATTTATTTATTCTAACCCCTCATTATTTCCACCAGTTATGTAAGTGTTTCTGTCTGTGTAATAGGATGAGTGGACTCAAGAAAACACTTAGGAGTGCGGCTGGAGCATTCTCTTTTCGCAAGAGAACCCACTCCCAGATTGGATCATCATCACGGGCGGGTTCTGACTTAGACATGTCATCCGTGCCCCAGTACTCGTCCGCCAGCCAGCCCAAACACCACGTACTCCTTCAAGAGTGTCATATAAAGCTTCGCACCACCTACGAGAAGGATTTGATGAGATTATACAAAGATCGTGAGTTTGAGCATACCCCAACCTTTCACCCTTACTTCTTACAAAAAACAGGTATGGATGCTAAATTTGATCTTATTTTTTGCAATATTGGATGGGATAATAATTAGAGTATTTCGGAGGATGGATGCAAATTACTTACTTTAGAATTCCTCTGCACTCTATCTTTCACCGAGACTTATGTTTTCTTTAGGCTGTTTAATGAACAATATGAATTTACTTGGAAAGAATTCAGCCTCAGACTAGGATTCCCTGATGCTTGTGGAGTAGAAATAGATGAACTTTTAAGCGATTTTCATAGAGAGCAATTTTGGGAAGATATTTCAGGCAAAGACTACTGTTTCGACCCATGCACGAATGACATTCACAATCCCACTTTGAGAATTATGCATGAATGGTTAGGGATTACTTTCTTTCCTAGGAGGGAAGGTCGCATAGTTAGGATCAAGGAGATAAAATTAATGTATGCTATGATCAAGAAACAAAAAATATCTCCTGTTAGGCTCATGGTAACATTCTGGGCTATCCTTCACACTTTGCGAGGCCCTATCACCATCACTTCTTGGATTACACGTCTTGCTGAAAACCTAAATTTGTTAGGGAATGCTAGTATTACCTACATCTCCACACCCCATCGATCTCTTGACATTTACTTTTTTCAGTCAAGCACATCTGTTGAAACAAAAGGGCAATAGAATCTTTGTAACATATAAGAGATTTATAAATGAATATGAACTGCCGAATAGACCACTTGGTCTATATGCCGTGGAGACATTTTTGCTTGATTTGCAGAGACCGACTAGGGAAGTTGGAAGAAGTCTGTCCGTCAGAATAACGAGAAACACTGTGCCTAGGTATACAGGGGAAGATGGTGCACCCCTTGCACCAGCTTTCACTCACTATCAAGGATTTGACCAACCAGGACCATCTGAACCGAGACACTGGGCATGGGAAGATCAAACTTCCTATGATCCGCCCACGCCAGAAGAAAATTGGGGGCAAGGTAATTTTTCTAATTATGTTCCGTAGGAATACGAAGATTCGGCGTACATCCAGAGAGGACGCATGTCTTTTTCTGCGAGGGGAGTCCATGATACAGCACCTACACCACCACCGTACTCATACCATGCCTCTCATGGCTACCTCGGGTACCAGCTGGAGCAATACCCGCCTCATCCTTAGCCTTAGCCGTACCACTAGCCAGACTTCTAGAACTTTGATACCTGTCTCACTCATCTTGAGACGGGGCAACAAGGTATCATAAACATGCTACATCAGCATACATAGTGGTAGGAGAGCACGAGCAACACGCTTAGGGAGATGCGTGAACAAGGGACACAAACGTATGAAGGTCTCCTCTACTTCTTCAAGCAAATGGGTGTCGATTACCCGCCACCAGCAGCACCTCAGTGACCGAAGTTGAGCCAGCTTGGGGGAGGACACCATCAGACAGTAAGTTTTTCTTACTCGTATTATTATTAGTATTAATATTAGTATTACTACTATATCTAAAAATAGGGAATATGATAAAAATACAAAAATATATATTAATATGTTTAGATTATTTTTCTTTGCGAGCCTTTTGAAATAAAAATAGAGTGTGTATGAACTTGTTTTTGTGTCGAATAAAAAACTTGAACTATCATAAATAGTTGCTTCATTTGAAATTCTTCTGAAGTACCTAGCTTCATTTAAGAATTATTCCTCTATTCCAAAAATATTTATTGCCAAATCATTAAACCTGTGGAGGAATATGCTTGATCCAAAGCTTAGGTAGTTAGGAGATAAGAAGTGAAAGAGTTTTGAGCTGCCATTCATCTGGTTCTAAGTTTCAATGAAGTCCTAAAGAGTTTACTTTTGAAAAAATTTAAATGCACATGATGAGTCTTTGTATGACAGAGAGATTAAATTCCTACCACAGCCATACATGCTAGGATAGAAACCAGCACTTATTTTATTACTACTTGTATTTACATTGAGTACTGTCAAACTTTATTGACCTTTAGAGATTTGTCATACTCTTAAAATCAAGATCACGTACGTTGTTAGGACCTTTGTTCCTAATTTCTTCCTTGTCGTACCTTTAATTCCTATTATATACATTGCTTGATGTATATATTTATACCCAGAATATTTCAATTCATTTTCAATTTGCTTATTAACTATTCTTAACTGAACAGGTTCACTTAATACACTTAATTCTACTTCTCTAGATATTCTGTATAATTCATTTTTATTCTCAAACCAACTCATTTGATATATTTGTTGAGGTCTTATTTTTCTTAAAGTATCTTTCTGATATCTATCAATATCTCTTTCTACATCTATCATTTCTTCCAAAGTTTCAATATCATCACATTCTCCTTTTATTTTATCCATAAAACCTAAAGATCTTACATCTTTATTTACTAGTTGGAGTGACTTATCTCTTCTAGAGAGGCTTTCAGATACTGCCATTTTTCTGAATTTAATGATCTATTAAATTCAACTACTTCTGTAGATGATAACACAATTTCTTTATTATGCTCAATAATATTAATATGCTCAAGTTTCTTATGCAAATAAGATATATCCTTTTTAATATAATCACTATTTTGGCTAATTCTTTCTAGAGAACCTTTACTTTCTTCCAAAGCTTGTAGAGCTAATTCTAACTTATTATTGGTAGCCAAATATTGCTCTTTTAAGTACTTATGCTCTTTTTGAAGACTTTCAAATTTTAATTCTAGATCGTCTTGCCTTTTACCCAAGATATATAAAAATTATGTATTAAGTTAACTAGTAAATTTATTTGTCCATGTGAAGTATGCCAAGTATGTTCTTCAGAGCTACTTATTCTGCACTTAATATTTATATTTTCTTTGGTTTTGACAGTCTTTCCTGTATTGACTTCTAGATTTAAATAATGTAATTTTTCAATCTTCACTAATATTAGTATATCTCTTAAATTTCAATTTTATTAACCAGGCTCTGATACCAATACAGGGGAAATATGAGGGTTATAAACTGAGGGAAGCAAAACTCAACCTCAAAATTCAAATTCAAATATAAAACTTATAAGTTACTATTCACATCACTATTCAAAATGCTAGTTACTATTCAAATTCAGGAATATGAACAGTGCACCCAAGAGTGACTCAGGCAGATACCCAACTACTTTACTATTCAATCACTATTCGAGCACTATGCGTCTTTGGAATTATTTGAATATTTTATTATTCGAGGCGGCCGATGGATACAGAATGGATTAAAAAATATTAAATAGACTATTTGACGAGAGTGACGTGCGTGATTATTATCTACGTGATTAGTGAGTATGCTGATTATGAGTGCGCGTGATTCACACGATGTTTGCAGGCTGGTGAGACCAAGGATTCAGCCGGTCGTGAGACTTATGCTTATGTCAGTCCTACTCGGTACTCACCGTATGCATCACTAGCTCGCTTTAGAACTGGGATAACCAGCTCTTCTCTCTCGCTATCCCCAGCCACGAACACACAGGACTCAGGATCTATCGTCTCCCCAGGCAGTTCCACCCGAAGGAAACCCTTCTCTGCGCAAACAAGGTTCTCTACAAATGCCACTACCAGGGCTAACACGAGAACAACACACACGGAGGTTTCTCCTATAGGGTCCCTAGCATAGAGACATCGCCCCATATGAACGAGCTTAAAGGAAAACATGGATTAAAATAGAAAAGCTTAATTCATTTCTACAGAGCAAGCTTACATACGACTTTCCCTTTCGAAAAACCCCAAGCACTTACCACAAACCTTAGGGATTACCTTACAAGCGCAGGAAGATCACGGGGACTTCCTTTATTCTCTAATTTACAACACTGGTGGAGTAGTACTAATTAGGTGGCTAATTACAGGCGGTGAATGATCTTCAGAGAGTCTCTGAGATCATGTATTCATGGTGTATAGTGGAGTGGGTGTGGTGGTCTTCTGATTGTTCGCTTCTGAAGTGTGGGTGTTGTCGATGCTGCGATGTGTTATTTTGAGGTTGAGTTTGTTTCCCTCAGTTTATCCCTCTTAATACCCCTGTAGTGGTATCAGAGTCTGGTCAATAAAATTGAAATTTAAGGGATATACTAATATTAGTGAAGATTGAAAAATTACATTATTTAAATCTAGAAGTCAATACAGGAAAGACTGTCAAAACTAGAGAAGTGTTCCCTTCTGATTGTTCGCTTCTGAAGTGTGGGTGTTGTTGATGTTGCGATGGCGAATGTAGGCGTTGGGCTTCTGCTTTTAAAGAGCGAGAGGAGCCTTCTAGATTGCCTTCATTCTTATCTTTTGGCATCCTTCGAGCTCATCTGCTGGATTGCCTTCGAGGCTAAGCATTCAATTATCGTCTTCTACTGTTGCCTGGACAGCTGGACGACGAGCTGTCTCTAATAATTGTCCTGGCTACAGTAGTGTCACTGTATATTCCTTTTACGCTGTCCTCTGACAGGCGTTATCTTCATGCGATATCTTCAGGCGATATTTTGGATTAGTCTTCCATGCCCGAATGATTGATGTGCAAATATCAAATCACAAATCAAGGCATGTGTATATTATCTTCCTACGGCCAAATTGTTGATAACACCTTATCAACATAAGGAATGACTATTCTTTTATATATGTAGATATTGAATTGAGACTATATTACTTCTCTTATTAATCAATATCTTCTGCGTTGTTTGGTTCATCCGGTTGCCATATTTCATACCAAGACAACAATTCTCTATATTCTTTTCTTAGTTGGCATTCTGCGCCATAATTGGGCTTGATCAATCTTCCAACTTCTCTTTGCAATATACTATATCTATTATAGTATTCTCGTAAGAATACTTTTATTATTTTATTCTGGTACATCATATGATATTCAGGAGCAAATTTGATATTCCCTTCTAACCCCTTTGCTTCACTAAAAAATCTCCAATTATCATGGTTAGTATCCTTAACAAATAATTCTTCATAATTCTCCATGATTCTCCATGCGTTAGGGAATTTATATTGACCTTTTGTAATATATATATATCATGGCATGCTGGTCTTTTTGGTTGCGTAAACTTTGGAGGATTGGAACAGAATTTAATCTTATATTTCCCTTGAATACAAGCTAACTTCTTGCATGCTTCTTTAATAGCCTTTCCAAGGTCAGATTGAAGAATTTCTTCAAGTGTACCATAAATATCATGGATTAACCCATGATCAATAATGGTTTGTAACGAAATATTATCTCCAGTATTTCTTTGTATATTTCTAAAATATTTAAGGTTTATGTTAGCCCTGAGTATTATAAATTGTTGATGAGGCTTGACAATAAATTTATCATCAAGATGAAGTAGGGGAAATATATTTGCATTAACAGTTATTCCTAAATGCCTTTCTTTTCTTTGATATATCTTCATGAAATAATTTTGTATATATATATGCATAGTCAAGACTTTCTTTGTCTAAGTTCTTAAGTTTTAAGAGAGATCAATCTTTCTAAAGGAGCAAGGTAGAATTAGGATTCATTATTACTTCCACCATATATTTAACCTATTCCTTGTATCCACACACATGCACATCTTGATTTGATTGTATGACTAGTTTCTCTAGATCCATTGTTTGACTTTACAATATATGTTTTGCAAGTATGTATGAGTGATCTCACCCATAAACTCCATACAAGCTTCTTAGTCATACGGTGAGAGAGAAGGCACAATGATATTTTGCCTTATTCCAAAATACTTTGAGAGAAGACAAAACACCATCGTAGCCTTGGTAAGGAATTCCAATGTCACATATTGAGAGATTTGTAAGTGTCATACAATACAGACTCTGAGTTTTATTTCAAAAATATAATTAAAAACTTTAGGATGGAAATAGAGATGAAGAATTTGAGACATTGTGCTTGACTTGATTAATTCTGTTTTCTGATTATCCAAAGCTCAAGTGAAAGTTAAAACCCCATGGCTAAGGAACTAGAGCAAATTTTCAAAATCTTTTGAGGATAATTCTTTTCTGATGGCTTGTGTATTTTTTAAGGATGATAATTTGAAGTAACTTAGTTATCTCTAGATTTAGTTTTGCTAAGGGACTGGCAAAAGTTTAGCTTGGGAGAGTTGTTGACAGAAATTAACTATCATTTTAAACCGTCAACATAAGAGGAATAAACAATAAAAAGGATCACCACAGTAGGTTTAGAAGTTTAAACTAACAAATTCCACGAGTTTTGGTGATTCTATGTTTTTCAGGGACTAAGCTGCATAATACAGAACTAATCTCCTTCCAAGAGAAGAAACCGAAGCAATCGGCCTAATCTCCACGTCACGGATGCGGATAGGAATTCTAGAAGACCTAAACCAACTCCACGAGGTGACACGAGCCAACCCACCACCAGGTGGGGCCGACCGGCCCTAGGGCTAGGCCGACTGGCCTTCTCCTGCGCCACCTTGGCTCCTTCTCTTGCAAGCTACCTATACCGCCTCTAAAGATGCATGTATACCCCACGCCAAGGTCGGTTTGATCTAAGGGCTGCGGTTCCACGTCCTGGGCTATATAAACAACCCCCAAGATCCCCTTTCAAGGAATCAGTTGAAGAATTAGATCATCTCTTCTTTATTTGTGAAGGCAAGGCCAGAAGTTAGGGTTTCCAGAGAGAAAGAGAGTTAGAGTTCTAGTTCAAGTTTAGAGTTTAGTCTAGATTGATTCAAGTAGAGGCAAACAACTGCTTGGGATCAGGATCGTTCGTCGGAGACTTGGTAATTTCGTTGTAATCATCATTCGACTTTATGCTACTTCAATATATTTCTATATTTCAACTTCATTCTGTTCTTGAGATTGTTCTTGTTCTACATCTTGATATGAATATGATTAGTAGAGAGTTTATGAATATGTTCGTAGAAAGCTTGATCTAATTCTAGATAGGATTGAGTGGCTGGCATATTGTAGGCGTGGTGCTTAGATTATGCTCGTCTACGAATGCACTCTATGCTCCGGGCCATGTGGTAGATCGCGGGTGTGACATTCCTGTTGAGTCCTTTGTAGTCCACTCCTCGAGTATAGAACTTAGTAGAACACGGTTACAGGGAAGAGATCATTACTCTGTTCTTGACTTTTCTCTTAGTAATGTTCCTTATTCATAGATGACATGTTGATTATATCATAGATGATTGTGTATAGCTAGATTGATTAATAGACTGATTGAATAAGAAATACTTATGATTTACATCTCTAAATTAATCTCCATGACTACTTGACTTGAATAATGTTAACTCTCTCTTATCTTTGGAATACCCATGATTATCATTTGTCATTTATCTTATTTGTCTTACCCCTTTCATGAAAAGTGATTAGTTGATTTGATATTTATTATTGAGTAAGTGCAAATGATTATCTCTACTGCCATTGTAACTATTTATATAGTCCTGTTTCGATTTTCCTTTCCTTGGTAAAATTATAAATAACGATACTTAGGAAAACCTGGGTGAAATGCTACAATGGGTGTATTTATCTGTGCACTTGCGGATATATACTATAATATCTTCATTTAGTTAAATGACATAAGTATAATACAACCACACTCTTGGTGTCATGTTGAGGACGACAACCTAACACAAGTGACGTTAAGAAGTGTCAACAAAGTGCCACGTCTTGCTCAACCTCGTAGAATCCTATCTAGGCATGCAATGTAGTATTCTAGCGCTTTACTTTCTGCAATAATCTGTGATAGGTTGCATAGTAGTATTGCTCGAAGCCTATACCTTGACGCAACAACCTTCTGCACACCCACTGTTAGGATATATGCTCGCTTATCCTGCTACCTACCTCTACTATGCATGATATCTGTGATGTGATGCATGGTGGAGGATGTGCTTGTGTGTGGATAAGGCACTAGGTGCCACTGCTATATGGTGATAACTTGGGAGAGATTCTAGCATGTGTCTTGGGTGTGTGGTGAGGATCGAGTCAACCAGATAGGATTCTACGATGAGTCTTGTGGACGAGTCTTGCCGGGAGGGTATGACCTAAGCATCAACATTATATTTGCTCGGCTATAAGCCAATTATTGTACTTCCTCCCTCAGCCTATAGCGACAGTTGATAAAGTTGTTTAAACCAGCGAGGCTCTTCAAGAAAACTATGCATTTGGTTGATGGGTTGGCTGTGCCTTGGGCCTGTGCTGGTAAGAAAATCCTTCTCGGCCACCAATCTGACTTGCTCAACCTAGCAAGGAGAGGCCTACTCTTGTTGGCGAGTAAGGCAAGGCAAAACTAGCCTATGAACCAAGCCGGCCCTGTTTTCTCAGTTTCCCCACTTTGTTTAGACTACCCGCAGTGCGTACTCTAAAGGAATACTCTAAAGCTTTAGAGTATGAATATAGAGTAAAAACTGCTGCACTGGGTACTCTAAAACGATACTCTATCATTTCTCTCACTCTATATTTAGAGTGGTACAATGCTTACTCTATAGTGGGCAGTGGCAGGCCCCACTGGCTAAACAAAGGAAAAAATACTATAACTCACAAACCAAAAATCTAAATTAAATTTTGATTACACCATTAAATTCGTCTCAATAAAACCTTCAAAACTAGATCACACATGGATATATTTAGATAAAGTGACAAGCGGGTCCCACAATGAATAGAGTGGATAGAGGATGATATAGAGGATGGATGAGTGCGGGAGAATTTAGTATAGAGGAGAGAATCTTGCTGACTAGGACATATAGAGGAGAAATATAGAGGTCCATGAGTGCGGATAGCCTCATGTATTTTTTCAGAGGGAGAGGGGGAAGCTTTAGAGTACCCACACTGTGCTTGGAAAGTGATGTTTGGAGAGACGAGTGTCCATGCATTGATATCTAACAATACACAATGATGCTTTTGTTTTTTTTTCAAAATCCAGCATCACACCCTGTACACGCATCGTATGCTCAGAGTTCTAATTAAAAAAATATACTTTTTCTGTATTAATTAGTTGGCCGGAGGTGAGTTATGGTCAAGAGTTCTAATCTAAAAATATACGTTTTCTGTGTTAGTTGGCCGGAGGTGATATATGGTCAACCCCTTGTTTAGTTCCTCCAATTCTCCCCAAATTCCACTATGCAAAAAGAAGATTCCCCGTCACATCAAAATGTCGGCAAATGCATGGAGTACTAAATGTTGATGAAATCAAAAACTAATTGCATAGTTTTATTGCACTTTGCGAGACGAACATTTTAAGCCTAGTTAGTCAAAATTTGGATAATTTTTACCAAATACAAACGAAATGCTACAGGAATTCTGATACAGTATTTTTCTCCCCAATTCACTGAACTAAACGAGGCCCAAGAATCACGCTGCATGCTGTAGTGATGAAAATGAAGTCTGCTTGACTACCTGCGCTATAGCTCAAACCAGAGGCGAAGCATTAATGACCAGTGATGAAATGACTTTTGAAGCCTCACCTTCACTGAGGTGCTCAGGTGGTGATTGGTTCCCTGCATTTGGGTCAGTTTCAATGGGAGTTTTATAGAGTTTTATGGACATTAAATATGCTGACATGACACCGTATTGATGAAGAGAAATATGATGAAAGTTTTATGGGAGTAGAGAGAGTTTCATGGGAATAAAACTCTTCTATACTATTTCCAAAATATGAGTGTGTTGAAAACTGAGCTATGAAACCCCCACTGAGACTGGCCTGAGAATGGGGTCGGATCCATGTTGTGCAGACATTGAATGATTGGTTAGTTGGGTGGCTGCCCTGGCATCTCCCGACTAAGAGCAAGGTTAATAATATAGCCGGCTGCTGCCTGTATAAAAAAACTACAGCTAATCTATCAGCCTACTCTTTAATAGTTAGCCAGCTTATAGCCTACTCGTCTGTTTCATAGAACTTCTTGGTTCTTATTGATAAGTTGGCTATAAGCTTACAACCCGCTTCTTTTCTCTCACCTTCCTTCTCTCCTCCACGTCAACATACAAGTCCCACTTATAGCCCCTTATTATACTTGTTCTAATGCAAAGTAGACCATTTGGCCTGGCTATGAAGAAATGAATCGGAATCTGATCCCGTTTTTTTTTTTTTGCGAGCCTTGCTCGAGCAAGCGTAGCGCGTGTTACTTGGAGCCAAACACCCTGACTAAAATTGAGTAAAAGGACTTTAGTCATCTAGTCCCCAAAGTGTCATACCCCAAAATTTCTATTTTGGGTTATGCATAGGAAACAGTAAATAAAATAAATGTTTTAATATTCGGATAAAATTTCCCAAGTTTAGTTTATGATAACATCAATTAATTATAGAAAAAATGAAAAAAATAAGAATCTTTAAATTTTTCTAAACTAATTTGAGGGCTTTTGTTTAATGTGAAGTTTGTTGTTGCCTATTGTGTGTTAAGTGCGAACAAAGTCTTTAAAAATACGTTTAGGGAGTTGATCTACTTTTTTCGGCACATCTTTATCTTTTTCTACAATCAATAGTCCTTGTTTCTCATATCAAGTTTTCATCGGGAGCTTCCTTAAAAATCTTTTCTTTTGTAACCTAAATCACTCCTTTCAGTTCCTCGCCCGTCAATCAATCTCTACAAACTTCTCGAAAATTTTTTTCTACTTTTGCCAGAACTTCTTCCTATTTTTCTACAAGCATAATCTAATTTTTAGAAGCTCTAAAATTATCTTATAGTGAGCTCCAAATACTTCATCTGGGTTCCTCATGTTTCATAATGTCTCTAGAAACTTTCCCCGAATTTTCGGAGCTTTCGGAGTATTTTCGCGGCTTAAATAATAATTCTGGACTTTTTTAGAATTATTTTATCCATGAAATTAATTAATTTCGAAAATAATAAATATCTCATTTTCCACCAAAGCCCATGTGCAATAATCCTAATAAATCTCAAAGGCCCATACATTTATTTACTAATGGGGTTTAATAATTAATTAGGCCTATTAGTAAAGATGGAGGGTGCAATATCAATTAATACCATATTGCTAGTTGATGTGAAGGTGGAGAGTTTTCCTCCCTATAAGTATATACCTACCCTATGGGCAAAGCACACCAAAACTACCGTAAGAGGAGCCTCTAGTTTGAAAAATCTCTCGTGTAGTAAATTAGATATTTCTCCTCTTCTCGTGTCGCCCCCATGCCGAGGCCTTTCAGATAGATGGAGGTAGAAGATGAAGTATTTGCGGTTCTGCCACTGGTTCGTAATATCTTTGTCATTTCTTCATTTTAATTCCGTTTTGCTCCGTTTCAGTTGCGTTAGTTTCGTATAGTTGCGCTCTACGCAGTAGTGGTAATGTTTTCTTGTCAGATGTTTTTTCATATATAGCTAAATATTAGATTAATCAATATGCTTGTAATTAGTTTTTAATTTATAATCTGCTTAGTCTAAACACGTTTCAAATATAAAACAAGTCTAGACGTTCACTTGTTTACTTTCTTTTCATAAAAGAAATGTATTAGCTTATAGACGGTTCTCTAAACATTCATAAATAATATATGATCAGATTTAACATATTATTTTAATTTGACTAAGTTAATATCCTTCGCATGATTTTGTTCAATTAAAAATAAAACATGTGCATGCACATGTACGTATCTACTGCCCACCTATGTTTTATTTTAATATGAGACTTTTATCGTTTAGAGAACACGGCTCGCCCAGGCATGCTAAAGCAAGGCAACTCACATACGTGCACTTGTCCAATTCACATCTTATAAGTTATAGCTCTGTTTCAACTCGTTTTGTTGCGTTAGTTTCATATCGCTCTGATCTACGGCCTAGCAGCGTCGCTTATCATCCCATGTGTTTATTTGTTTATTATATAGTTAAATATTAATTTGATTTATCTGTATGTAGTTAGTTTTCTAATCTATAAGCAATATAAGTGATACACAACGCTATCTGATATGTAGAAGTTAAATATGATTAACTGCTACATGAATATATTTTGATTAGATAAACCACGTTGCATATATTAAATTCTAAAATAGGTGTTCGCGCATGACATTTTATTTTGCAAAGTTAAAGTTTAACTTACTTAATATATAAATTATGTGACAATACTTTATCAAATAAAATATAATTAGCTTTAACTCGACTTTTGAAATTAAATATGATTAATATTAACTTAAATGTTTCTTAATCATAATCAGTTTAGTTAAACATGAAGCATGTAGTTAATTTAACTAATATTTATCTACCATCTTTTCAAATTAAAAGTAACTTTGGTTTATAATTTGTCTTTTATGAATAATCAAATACTATCATGATTAACAACAAATTAAGTGTAACACCCTAAAATTTTGGAAAGATTTAAAAATAGGTAAATATGATTTTTATGTATTTTTGTGAGTATACAAACTTAGAAAAGTAATAATTTTTATTAATCAAATATAAGGGTAGGAACATGCTTGTGCACTCATGCTGCGGCATAATATTTTGTATTATGTGCTCTATTTGAAAACTCAAATAGAATTTCAAAGTTTCATTTGAAAATGCTTTGAAATATTGAGAAAAGAAAAGGAAAAGGATTTTCATTTCTTTTCTCGGTTTCGGCCCAGCTTAGCCCGCAGCCGGCAGCCCACCGCTGCGGCCTGCCTCTCGCGCGCGGCCGCTCTTCTCTCCCTCGCTTTCCGCCTGGACTGAGCCCAGCGAGCCGCCGCTGGCCCAGCTAACGCGCGCACGGGGGCGACTGCTTCCCCTTTCCCTCTCTCCGTCGCTGACACCGCGGGCCCAAATGTCAGAGCCGCCTTCCTCCTCAAGTCGACGCCGTCGTCGCTTTCCTTCGTTGCCACCGACCGAATCCGCGCCCAATCTTCCCCTTTCCTTACTCGGAGTGCCTTTGGGCTATATAAGCAAGGGTGCCGCACCCCTCCGCATCCATTCCGCCCTCTCGAAGTTGTTATGACGCTTGGAAGCACTGCCACCGCGAGCGGGAGCCCTAGCCGCCGCCTCTCCAAGCCGCACGCCTCCCTTGGTTTCACTTCGCGATTTTGCCCTAAGTGAGCTCGCCATGTCCTCTACTCCCTCCCTGTACTTTCCGTTCGTTGAATGGTGCTCGGAATCGAGTTCTCGTGTTTTTCGATCATGGCACCGCCGTGAAACGTCGTCGGGCTCCTGTTCTGGCCGAAGCGCCACCGCCGGTTTCTCCTCGATCCAATCTAAGCCGTTCATTTTAAATCCAACGGCCGAGAATCAAGGATACCGGTTCGGCCGGCGTTTTTGTTAAAGAGCCCCTAGGAATTTTAAATATAGAACCCGCAGTCTAAAACATGTTTACAGATTTTATTTTCTTCATTTGAAGCGTATTTTGTTTCGGTTAAGAATAAATTATGTTTTCAACTATTTACAGAATTGCCACTAATTTTGTTTTAGCCATAACTTCTCTATTTTAACTCCGATTTGACCCGTTCAAATTGCATTAGTTTGTATTTGCGAGCTCTACATGTTAGTAGTACTGTACAGTAGGTTTGTGACATTTTATTTTCGAGTTTCAATTAAAGTAATTATTTTTCTATAGGAAATCTTCGTAAATTCATAACTTCATCGTTTTAGCTCCGTTTTTCGTGATCTTCGCGTCTGTGTGATCCTAGCGAGTTATAGTTTCGTTTTAAAGACTTTTTATCTTATTTTGTTACGGTTGGTGTACTGTTCTAATTTATTTCTATTGTTTGCTTCGTGTATGATTGCTCGATGCGTGTGTGGTGATTTATTGATCAAGTCCAGTAGGTGAGGTTTATGTGGTGATTAAGAAGCTGTTCTCTGAAGACTAGAAGCTGAGAATTAGAAGCAGAGGATTGGAAGTTGGATACTAAAGGCTTTTGAGCATATTGCTTTGGGGAAAAAGTAAGTTAAGGCAAGTATAGCATGGGATCATCCTTGTTTCCTATTCACCTTTAATATATTTAATTCATGTGCATGTGTCTTTCTTGTTACCACTAAGGATATCCTAGCTTTTGTATCTTGTACCTTGACACCGTGGGACATTGCATTGGGTAGTATTTATGCTAGTGCTCAAGATAAAGAATCATGATCTGTAACTTGATTAATGGTATATGCAATAAACATTTGAAAGAGCTTTATGGAAACATGGTTCAAGAGGGCTAGAGCATTGGACTGTTTTTATGGTGCTCTAGTTTCTCTACATAAGGACTCATCTGTAAGCGAACATCTGGGACTTACAGTACAACTGTGAGGGCTATATGGCTCTGGCTTTAGTTAAGTATGAGGACCTTTTCTAGCTTATTAGTGGTAACCTTTATGGCGTAAGAACGGCTTGATGAATCGGGTATAGTGCGGCCTCTGTCCATATGTGTATAGGCTGCGCGTCATTGAACTATTTTGAAGGGAGGCTCTACATCTGTTTGCCGAGTGAATCTAATGACCCTAACTTGTTAGACGAACCTTTGAAAGACTTCATAGTGAACCCTGCCGACCTTCCTTGGTAGTGGGTCAAGAGGCTGATCACCTCGGGCGAAAGGGTAAATCACGACTCACAGTGAAAGTGTACAACCTCTGCAGAGTGTAAAACTGGTATACCAGCCGTGCTCACGGTCACGAGTGGTCTTGGACCATTATAGAATAAATGATGAACACTGATAATAATGTTAATACTGATGATATTGATGCTCACTAATGATTATTGTCTCTTGCTATACATTATTCTCGTTTACATGATCATGAGGTTATTTGGGCTTATGATAAGCTTGTTGCTACTCAAATGCTAAAAAGATGATTCACTAAAAGCTAATCGTAGTAAACCAGTGTCAACTATTGAGCCTCATGAACCCTATGTTATATTTGCTGAGTTCGACATGTACTCACTCTTGCTATTTTCACACCCCAGGATAGTCTCTGGAGTTAATAGGCTTGTGATCAACTAGTTAGTTTGTTTCTAGAGTGAAGTCTTGTCACACCCAAAATTTCCTATTTTGAGTTGTGCATGAAAAACACTAAATAAAATAAATGATTTTAATATTTGAATAAAACTTATCCGATAAATTAAGTTGCTGCTAATTTAAATATAGAAAACTGTGGTTTAAAACTTTTCCATATTAATTTGATAGGCTTTTCATGATGTGATGTTTGCTTATTGCTTAACTTGGTGTTATGAGCGAGTAAAATTTTCAAAACGTGTTTAGCAAGTCGTTTATCTTTTTCTAGCTTGTCTCTGCCTTTTTCTGTAACTAAATCTCCACTTTCTCGATCTTAATCTTCTCATATGGAGGATTCCTAGATCATCTTCTTCTACTCTGTATCACTCCTTTCAATTCACCGTCCGTTAATGAATCTCTACAAACTTCTCGGGAATTTTTCCGGAATTTATGGAGTTCTCATAATATTTTTCGTGGCTTAAATACTAATTCTGGGTTTTTTCTAGAATTATTTTATATCTGAAATTAATATATTTCGAAAATCACTAATCCTAACCCTAATCCAATTCAGCCTAAACACTTTCCCTCTTTCTCTAATTGATCAAGGCCTGTACCATTGTCTCTATCCAATCCTTGTCCGATCTGTTTTTTTTGTTCCTTGGGCCAATATATGTTTCGGACCTGATAGCAATCCACTCCATGAGGCAAATAAATAAGGCCAACGCTACTGGCACAGGAAAATCATAGTGATGCACATGCACACGGACGACACCCAGGACACCAGGCCGTACGTGTCTCCAACTCTCCATCTATAAATAGCGAGCTGCTGCCCTAGTTTTTCTTTCCACGAGCAAACTATCGCCGCCCGTGCCCTAGTAGATGGCGTTAGCACCGTCTCCATCCCAAGTCCTAGACTCGCCCTACCCTGTTTCGGATCTCGCCGAGTTGGGAGCCGAAGTCTTCGTAGTCGTGCTCGTCATCTGCCGCCGTTGCCGAGCTCGGAGCCCAGGTCTCCAGCTGCGTCCGTTTCCTCATCTACACCGCCGCCTTGCCCTAGCCCTGCGCTGCCCCTGGTTTTGCATCTCGCCGAGCTCGGAAGCACAACCGCTACTGCTGTTGACGCCGTCTGCCGTCTCTCCGTACGTCCTCTGCAACCGGCCGGCTACCAATCTACGGCAAGAAGAACATAGGAGTCCTTCTACGTGAAGCACCATCTATTTTCTAGTCCAACTCTAGCACGTCAGCGCTCTTCTTCGCCGGCGGATGGATTGATGCACTTGCAGACCAACAGCTACGTCGTTCCCTGAAGCCGAGCATGCTACTGCCGTTCATGCAGGACCAAGAAAGCAAGTACGTGTGATCGATCAAGTCAGCTGCATCTTGCAATGTTAAACGGTATGCCACATTGTTTAATCGGCCAGATACTTTGCCGATGTGATGTATACATCATCCTTGCGTAGTAATTCCACAATTAGTTTAGTCGTCATCAATTTATTCATTTGATCTCCGATTCGAGTAGTTCCAGTCGCGTTAGTTTCGTCACGTCGAGCTTTACGCGGTAGTACCAAAGTTTTTATGTCACGTGTTTTTCTATATATCGTTAAATATTATATTGATTAATATGTTTGTACTAGCTTTATGATTAAAAGCAATTTAGACTATATACCCAGGGTTTTATAAATAAATATTAATTTAATTCATGTTAACATGTGTGTTTATGATTATAATTTAGCTAGTATCGATGTTTTTCATGTCACTTGACCACGAATTTATTAACTTGAGTGCTAATTAGATTAATATTTATTTAATAGTTTTCCAACTAAAAGCAATCTAAGTTTAGTTCCGATTTGGTTTGTTCTTGTTGCTTTAGGATCGTGTCGACACAAGCTACATGTTAGTGTTGAAGTTTATCATATCTCATGTTTCTGAATTCTATGCTTTAAATATTAATTTAATTAAATAACTATGCAACTAGTTTTGTAAATTAAAAACAATATAGGTTTTATATCTCGGTGATTTATATATATACAGAATGTTAATGTGATTAATTGCTAGCCTAAAATATTTTAGAATTATAGTTTGCATAGATCAAATATGTTGCACATATCAAATTTGTTTAGATGCTAACATATACACTTTTCTTTTGCTAAGTCAAAGTTTAACATGATTTAACTTTTGTTATGTATTTTTTTATTATAATTTATTAGCTTGAACACATGTCCTATCTGGTTCGAGTAGAAGTTCTCACATGTTTAATTATTTTCTCTGCACAGATAAAGTTTAACTTGTTTAATATATAAATTATGTGACAATACTTAATCAAATAAAATAGGATTAGCTTTAGCTCAATTAATATGAATCCAGCGAATAGCGCCGTGCGTGCTGTTGACCTTCATTTTGCTAGCTAGCTTGATGACATCACATGATGTCATGGGTACGATTTGTGGCCGTTTTTCTTTAGTAAAACAAATCCCGAAATATAATAGAAATACGTATACACATACAATCTTGTTTAGGCCATATCTTCCACGTTTTAACTCCGATTTGACCTGTTCAAGTTGCGTTAGGTTTGTATTTGCGAACTCTACATGTTAGTGTAGCTGTACAGTCGGTTTGGAAATTTTAATTTTTGAGTTTATATTAAAGTAATTATTTATCTATAGAAAATCTTAGAAAATTCATAACTTTTACGTTTTAAATCTGAATTTCGTGATATTTACGTTTGTGTGATCATAGTAACGTGTAGAAGAGTTTTACAAACTTTTTATACTGTTTTGCTACTGTTGGTGTACTGTTTTAATTATGTCTCTTTGTTTGTTTCGTGTATAATTGCTCGGATGATTGTGTGTTGATGCTTGATGATCGAGTATAGACGGTGAGCAGTTTCTTGACGATCAGGAGTATTATTTTGAGCCAGACCAACAGTATCAACAGAGAAGCTTTGATCAAGGCAAGTATAACATAGGACCATCCTTGTTGTCCTATTCACTGAAACTATCATACATAAGCATGTGTCTTCCTTGACAACCATAGAGATTATAACTTAGTTATTGATATCTTGTTTCCTTATCACCTATGGATTATGCATTTGGATAGCTATTTCTAGTGCTTAATTATGAACAATGATCTTGTAATTTGATTAATGGATTAAGCAACCAACCATGAAGATGATTTTATTACTGTTAAAAGGGGGCTAGAGCAAGGGGTTATATTATTGCTCTGGTTTCTCTCCGTAAGGACTTACCTGTAAGTGATAACCAGGATTGACAGTACAGCTGTGAGGGCTATATGGCTCTGGCTCTAGTTGTTCAATAGACCTTTTCTAGCTTGTTAGAGGTTACCTTAAATGGCGTAAGAACGGCTTGCCATGTTGGATGTAGGACAGCCTCTAGTCTTATGAGTAGAGCCGTGAAGGAAGTGTGTCATTTGAAAAGGGGGTTCCTAATGCCTGCTGAGTGAATCTAATGGCCCTAACTTATTAGACGAACTTTTGAATGACTTTATATGGTTTCTGATGTTTTGGGCCTTGTAAATCCACGCATTTGGAAGACATGACTCATAGTGAAAGTGTACACCTCTGCGCAGAGTTTAATAAACTGGTATACTAGCCATGCTCATGGATACGAGCGGCCTTGGGGATTCTTACAGAATAGTTGATCATCATTGTTATATCATGCTTAATTATTGTTGTTACTATTATGCTCATGTTAATGCTATTCATTATCCTTATTACAATTGATCATTGGTTCATTAATGGGAATTGGAATTCCTTGATGCTACTGAATTGCTAATTATTTGATGATTAAAAGCTAAACACAGTCAAACAGTGTCTAGCCTTTTGAGCATCATGAACCTTGTGTTATACTTGTTGAGTTCGACATGGACTCACTCTTGCTATTTCCCCAACACTCCAGTGTGTAGTAAGGTCCTATTCAGAAGAAGGATAAAGAGGTAGTGGAGTTTTCAGAAGTTTTTTAGAAGTGTTTGGCATACGGAACCACCAGTCAGCCGTCCCTGAGAAGAATGGAGCCTAAAGTTTAGTTACCGTTCCGCGATACTCTGATGTA
Organism: Saccharum hybrid cultivar R570; assembly: GCA_038087645.1. NCBI lineage: Eukaryota > Viridiplantae > Streptophyta > Magnoliopsida > Poales > Poaceae > Saccharum > Saccharum hybrid cultivar. The sequence continues at coordinate 48,068,539 of JAQSUU010000307.1, read as the reverse complement.
AGTGTTTAATATAGCTATGTCTACGTTATATAATAACATTGTTTCTGATATTTTTTCATTCTGGCATATGTGTGGACTTCTTGGGCACACATATGATGAGCCTGGTTTTGTTCTTTAGAAAATCGGGTGTGACAAGTCTACACCTGGTGTTCGGAGTTATCTTTCCGCTGTGTTGCTCTCTAAGGTTATATCTTATACTATTGCATTATGTTTATTAAGCATTTGTCTCTTGATATTACACTTATCTACGGTTATATGTGAGATTTGACTTCTTTATTTCACATATAGTGTATGTCTGGTTTTGTCCTTAAAACCGAGTGTGACAGAGTGGTATTAGAGCAATGCTGACTGTAGGACGCAAGCCTAGTTAGAACTAGACGTTTATCATGTTTTTATTTTTGCCTATTTCTTGCCTTCTCTTTAACTTTGTTATTTTCTCAAAGTTATGCTTAATTCTATCCCCGTTCTGTTATAAAACCTTGTCTCTATTTTGAACCTTTTCTCCTTGTCTATTAGACGGCTCATGACGAGAAGACTGTGGACTTCAGAGGTTAAGAGGACTAAATTGTGTCGCTCTTGCTCACATTTGACAAGAAGCCATTAGCAATGGAAAACCAATTACTAGAAGAAATGGCTCAACGTGGAAATTCTCAACAATGCTCATCTCAAGGTCAGGCCAACATATTCAAGGGGCCAGAAAAGATACAAGTAGCAGAAGCTTGGAAGAATATGAAATCCAATAAATATGTTGATAGTAAGGAACTTAGGAGGCAGGAACAATGTCACTGTTGTAAGCATTATGGTTTTCCCTATCTTCAAAACGAGTCTAATAAGGGAAAAGTCAAGGTGGATCCAAATTTTAAGGTCAACATGGATAAGAAGAGGAAGGCAATCTCACTAGAACCAATTGTGCAAAGCAATCAGCAATCGAGTTATACTACATTGTCACATGTAGCTATGATCCCTTATCAAATAAATCCAAACCTTGAAGAGTTAGACGCCTCTCAAGCTAAAACTACTCCCCATGAGGTAGTCATAGACGGGTGGACAATTACCTATAAGGAGTATCAACCCCGAAAGGCCAAACAAGCTAAGAAACAAGCCAAAGGGACGAAGGTGAACTTTTATGGCCAGCAAGATGGCAGCATACCAAGCAATAGTTCCGTAGAGTATGATATCACAAAAGATCCAGCTAAGAGAAAGTGTTATCATTGTCAGCAGGAAGGGCATTATGTCAAATCTTTCCCGAAGAAGAATCAACAACAGCAAGACCCAGGACAGGATGTCCAAAAAGAGTAGGAGCAAGGAAATAAATTAAAGAGAAATTACATCCATGCAAGGTTGAAACATGTGGATATTACCACCATTCATGGAGCTAAGGAGGTCATGTTTGGATCAGTTCCTGTAAGTTCAGGAAATGCCAAGGTTTTGTTTGACCCCAGTGCCTCACATTCATTCATATCTAGACAATATATAGAAGATCATAACATATTTATGCTTCCAAGGGGGAAAACAGTGATGGTTAAAACTCCAAGAGGTGAAATAAAGGCGGACCGCGTATGCCAAAAAAGTTAGTCTTGACATAAAGGGGGTAAATTTCAAGGCAAACCTCATAGTTTTGGAATTAATGGGCATTGATGTTATCCTTGGAATAGACTGGTTATCTACTTGTAAAGGAGTGATTGAGTATGCCCAACGTTCAGTGTTTCTAACTACACTTTCAGGAGAAAGGATTGAGTATGAGGGTATTAAACCCACACCTGAGGGATACAAGGTTGACCTATCTTAAGGTATGAATTATAAGAATGGTAAAGAGGGATGCGGGGATTCTGATGTCAATATAGAGGACTAAGGAATACTAGAGATGCTATCTACTCCGGATGCTGCTGCAATCACACCATGTTTAAGAAATAGGAGTTATGTCCCGTGTAATAAAACCGTTAGTAGCCAAGTTGAGTCGTCTTAATATGTGGCTTATGAACTTTTAAGTGTTTAGTTGCTTTGTGCTTATGTATATGCTTGAGTTGGAATTTTGTCATGAGTGGAATGATCTTGTGGGTTTTGTCCATGATTTCATTAGTTTATATGTATAAGGTATAAGGATTAATGAAATAAATAGATGGGTTTTGGTTATCTCCTGCTTTCTATATCTTGTCTTTCAGAGCAGCCTGTCTTTACCAACTTATATCTCTGTTCTTGAAAGACCAAAAATTATGAGAAAATTCTGGACAAGAGTAGATTTCAATATCTTTCTCTAAATGAAAGAACCACCCTCATAGCTATTTTAGTTTGGGAGATACAAAAATCACAAGGCAATGTATCTGTGCTGTCATAAACCTAGAACAGTTTCTGATATGTACTGTTTTCGACCAAGTTAACTACAAAATCTGGAAGTATGTTCTATAAGAAAGTTGTAGAGAATTTTACAAGCTTTCTATCGGTGTAAACTACAGCTTCATTGGAGTAAAGGAATGAGAGTTACAGTTGTTTTATTGCACTACTGTTTTTCATCCCACGAGGAATTTTAGATTACCTGTCCATACCTACGCACAGGAGTTTCTCTTGGAAATCAAAATGGACTTTATGGTAGTTATCTTGTCTGGAAAGAGATGCAAGTTACATTGGTGTCCCCTAGTCTCAACTTAAGGGGGGTAGCCAAAGTAAAGAAGGTTTTGTACGTTCTAGTTCCTTATTTGGAAGTATCGGTTAACCCCCTGGTTGAGAAGGCACTATCAAGAGTGGGTATCATTTTCTTTGGATTGGTGACTTGTTAGAACATCTACAAGGAGCTCGGGTAATTGTCAAGACGGGTATTGGTCTTCGCTCTGATCTATCATCAGTTGGGAGTCCAATCTACTCAAGATAAGTTGGCATCGATATTGGACATCTACAATTGATTCCACGAAGGTTCAGAGGATGTCGACATTATAACTAGTTTAGCAAGTGAGCTATGAGGGAAGGAAGTCCTCTATTTGGATAGTTATCTCTAGTGGTTAAGAAGAGCTCAAGAAAGTTGTTGATGGGGAATTCACCTAGGGATGTAAGAGTGACTCAGAGTTTCTTTTAAAAATGATGACATTTAGTTAGAAGATGAAGGAAGGTTTATCCAAGACTCTCAAGATATTGCTACTAGAGAAGATATTAAGTATCCTTGGACTCGTAAACCTCAGGAAAATTATAAAGGCATTAAAGAAGTAAAACTTATGAGTTAGATCTGCCAGATCAAGATAAGAGTGTCCCATCTATCGTGATGCACCATGTCAAGGTGAGGGATGTGTCCTTATGCAAGAAGGAAAATGTGATGGCTTGAGCATTAGGGATGCATGGGAAACATGAGTTGAACTACCTGACACAAGGAAGTCGAGATATCAGTTTATGCTCTGAAGGTTTTGGAGATATTATCCTACTAGATACAAGTGTGGTATTTACACGGTTTATAAGAGTGACACCTACATGGATTGTAAGAATCTAGTAGACATTATCAATAAGTTGTGGTTGAGCTAGTGACATTATTGTTGGATTGGAATTAATTTTGACTTGGAAGTGTGTTATTACTTGGAGAAGCAAAGTAAGAGCCGTTACCAATGCCCTTAGCAAAGGAGAATTTTGCTAAGAAGATTCGTACGACACCATGGACTAAGCATCGTTTTTAAGTGTTGTGCAACTTAACCTAAGCATAAATAGTCATATGCTTTTCAAAGTTGGTGGTAGAATCTACTTTAGACAAAGAAAGTAAGAAGGCTTCATTGGAAGGTGAATGTACAAAGTAGGAGGTTGGATAGTATGGATTAGAAAAGAATATAGCCGAACATGATGAGAGTTATTGCATTGCAGTTTGAATCAGTGGGGACAAGAGTTTATCATACAAGTGACAGCAAGGTGGTCTTTATGAGAAGTATAAAGAGTGTTGATGTGAAGAGCAAGCCAGCACCCCACCGCAATGGTTCATTTAAGGTTGCTAACTAGGAAAACGAGGAGTGGCCTGATAGTTGAAAGTTACCTAAGAATTGGTATAGAGTTACCTCCGGGCTGTGAGGAATACCCATCAAAATCTTGGAAATAGTGAGCCAGTTACTGGAGTAAGATTATCAAGGTATGTAGAAATAATGGAGTGGCACTAAGATGATGAGGCTGCTTGATCAAGTAAAGAAGATCCATAGTCTGAGTTCTCATATCTCTTTGATCAACTTCACCCGAATCTCGGGACAAGATTCATCTTAAGGGTGTAGAATTGTAACACCCTAAAATTTTGGAAAGATTTAAAAATAGGTAAATATGATTTTTATGTATTTTTGTGAGCATACAAACTTAGAAAAGTAATAATTTTTATTAATCAAATATAAGGGTAGGAACATGCTTGCGCACTCATGCTGCTGCATAATATTTTGTATTGTGTGCTCTATTTGAAAACTCAAATAGAATTTCAAAATTTCATTTGAAAATACTTTAAAATATTGAGAAAAGAAAAAGAAGAGGATTTTCATTTCTTTTCTCGGTTTTGGCCCAGCTCAGCCCGCAGCCCGCAGCCCACTACTGCGCCCTGCCTCTCGCGCGCGGCCGCTCTTCTCTCCCCCGCTTTCCGCCTGAGCCGAGCCCAGCGAGCCGCCGCTGGCCCAGCTAATGCGCGCGCGCGGGCGACTGCTTCCCCTTTCCCTCTCTCCATCGCTGACACCGTCGGCCCGAATGTCAGAGCCGCCTTCCTCCTCAAGTCGACGCCGTCGTCGCTTTCCTTCGTTGCCACCGACGGAATCCGTGCCCAATCTTCCCCTTTCCTTACTCGGAGTGCCTTCGGGCTATATAAGCAAGGGTGCCGCACCCCTCCGCATCCATTCCGCCCTCTCAAAGTTGATGTGATGCTTGGAAGCACTGCCACCGCGAGCGGGAGCCCAAGCCGCCGCCTCTCCAAGCCGCACGCCTCCCTTGGTTCCACTTCGCCTCCGATTTTGCCCTAAGTGAGCTCGCCATGTCCTCCACTCCCTTCCTGTACTTTTTGTTCGTTGAATGGTGCTCGGAATCGAGTTCTCATGTTTTCTGATCATGGCGCCGCCGTGAAACGCCGTTGGGCTCCTGTTCCGGCCGAAGCGCCGCTGCCGGTTTCTCCCTGATCCAATCTGAGCCGTTCATTTTAAATCCAACGGCCGAGAATCAAGGATACCAATTCGGCCGGCGTTTTTGTTAGAGTCCCTGGGAATTTTAAATATAGAACCCACAGTCCAAAACATGTTTACAGATTTTGTTTTCTTCATTTGAAAGCGTATTTTGTTTCGGTTAAGAATAAATTATGTTTTTAGCTATTTACAGAATTGCCACTGATTTTGTTTTAGCCATAACTTCTCCGTTTTAACTCCGATTTGACCCGTTCAAATTGCATTAGGTTCGTATTTGCGAGCTCTATACGTTATTAGTACTGTACAGTAGGTTTGTGACATTTTATTTTAGAGTTTGAATTAAAGTAATTATTTTTCTATAGGAAATTTTTGTAAATTCATAACTTCGTTGTTTTAGCTCCGTTTTTCGTGATCTTCGCGTCTGTATGATCCTAGCGAGTTGTAGTTTCGTTTTAAAGACTTTTTATCTTATTTTATTATAGTTGGTGTACTTTTCTAATTTATTTCTATTGTTTGCTTCGTGTATGATTGCTCGATGCCTGTGTGGTGATTTATTGATCAAGTCTAGTAGGTGAGGTTTATGTGGTGATTAAGAAGCTGTGAATTGGAAGCAGAGGATTGAAAGTTGGATACTAAAGGATTTTGAGCATATTGCTTTGGGGGAAAAGCAAGTTAAGGCAAGTATAGCATGGGATCATCCTTAATATATTTAATTCATGTGCATGTGTCTTTCTTGTTACCACTAAGGATATCCTAGCTTTTGTATCTTGTACCTTGACACCGTGGGACATTGCATTGGGTGGTATTTATGCTAGTGCTCAAGATAAATAACCATGATCTGTAACTTGATTAATGGTATATGCAATAAACATTTAAAAGATGCTTTATGGAAACATGGTTCAAGAGGGCTAGAGCATTGGACTGTTTTTATGGTGCTCTAGTTTCTCTCCATAAGGACTCATCTGTAAGCGAACATTCAGGACTTACAGTACAACTGTGAGGGCTATATGGCTCTGGCTTTAGTTAAGTATGAGGACCTTTTCTAGCTTGTTAGTGGTAACCTTTATGGCGTAAGAATGGCTTGACGAATCGGGTATAGTGCGGCCTCTATCCATATGTGTATAGGCTGCGCGTCATTGTGCCATTTGGAAGGGGGGCTCTACATCTTTTTGCCGAGTGAATCTAATGGCCCTAACTTGTTAGACGAACCTTTGAAAGACTTCATAGTGAACCCTGCCGACCTTCCTTGGTAGTAGGTCAAGAGGCTGATCACCTCGGGCGAAAGGGTAAATCATGACTCACAGTGAAAGTGTACAACCTCTACAGAGTGTAAAACTGGTATATCAGCCGTGCTCACGGTCACGAGTGGCCTTGGACCCTTACAGAATAAATGATGAACACTGATGATAATGTTAATACTGATGATATTGATGCTCACTAATGATTATTGTCTTTTGCTATATATTATTCTCGTTTACATGATCATAAGGTTATTTGGGCTTATGGTAAACTTGTTACTACTCAAATGCTAAAAAGATGATTCACTAAAAGCTAATCGCAGTAAACCAGTGTCAACTGTTTAGCCTCATGAACCCTATGTTATATTTGCTGAGTTCGATATGGACTCACTCTTGCTATTTTCACACCCCAGGATAGTCTCTGGAGTTAATAGGCTTGTGATCAACCAGTTAGTTTATTTCTAGAGTGAAGTCTACACCCGGTGTTCGGAGTTGTCTTTCCGCTGTGTTGCTCTCTAAGGTTATATCTTATACTATTGTATTATGTTTATTAAGCATTTGTCTCTTGATATTACACTTATCTACGGCTATATGTGAGATTTGACTTCTTTATTTCACATATAGTGTATGTCTGGTTTTGTCCTTAAAACCGGGTGTGACATTAAGTGTTTCTTAAATAGAACTTGTCTAGTTTATGCAAGAAACATATAATGATTCGATTAGCTGTTATCACCTTCTTTATGCTTTCTAATTTATAAATGTTTAAATGACTTAAACACTAAATAAATATTTATAAATAAAATATGAATAGGTTAACTTCATCTTTTATAATTCAATGTAAATTGGTTAATTTAACTTAGGATAGTTCTCTAAAATGTCCATTACCTTGACATCAGTAGCAAGTGTTTATGCACGTTTAATTAACATCAGCCCACAGATCACCTTGTCTATCTATTATTTAACTGATCAAAAGTTGTGCTGATATTGTTCGTTGTCATTCATGACCATAAATCATATCATTTTGGAGCTGCTTAGGCTGCCTTTTTAGTCCGTACTCATATATCTTCGTCATTGCCTTTAACTTCCGTATCTTAATCGAATTATCCTTGTCTGAATTGACGTAGTCTACTGTACGTATGTCGACGACGTTTAACATGCTACATGTGTTCTAAATTTTAATTTAAACATTAATTTTAACTAATTTCTGTTTACGCTGCTTATTAAATTGGAAATAATATAGGTTTATACTCCTATGTTTATATATATATATATAAACTTTAACATTATTTAAGTTCTATCACCTTAATTCATTAACTAAAATAAATCAAACATATAGTTTGTCTTCTCTGATTTCTTGTAAACTCCTCGATAGTCGCGTGTCCTCTTTAACGGTAGCTCCGTTCTTCGTCATTATTGCGTTTTAGCGATCATAGCAACGTACCACATTGTTTAGTGCGTTCTCTTTTAAAGTGTCTCGTTTGTTTGGTGTGTTGTTCTTAGTTGTGTTTATTGTCTGTTTGTTCTATTTGATTGCTACGAATAGAAGAAGTATGGTTAATTAGCGCCGAAGACGAGGAGCTGAGGACCGACAGTCGAAGCAAAAGGACTTGAGACCAGAAGATGGCAGTTGAAGGGTCTGAGCAGTTAGACTTTGAAAAAAAGACAAGTATAGCGTGGGATCATCCATGTTTTCTATTCACCTTTAATACACTTAATTTATGTGCATGTGTCTACCTTGTTACCCCTAAGGATATCCTAGCTTTTGTATCTTATACCTTGACACCGGTGGAACATTGCATTGGGTAGTATTTATGCTAGTGCTCAAGATAAATAACCATGATCTGTAACTTGACTAATGGTATATGCAATAAACGTTTAAAAGATGCTTTATAGCAACATGGCTCAAGAGGGCTAGAGCATTGGACTGTTTTTATGGTGCTCTAGTTTCTCTCTTTAAGGACTTATCTGTAAGCGAATATCCGGGACTTACAATACAACCATGAGGGCTATATGGCTCTGGCTTTAGTCAAGTATGAGGACCTTTTCTAGCTTGTTAGTGGTTACCTTTATGGCGTAAGAATGGCTTGCCACGATGGGTGTAGGACAGCCTCTAGTCCTATGAGTATAGCCGTGATGGAATTGTGCCATTCGAAAAGGGATTCCTACATCTGCTTGCCAATTGGAATCTTAGCGGTCCTAACTTGTTAGACAAACCTTTGAAAGATTTCATAGTGAACCCTACCGATCTTCCTTGGAAATGGGTCAAGAGGCTGATCACCTCGGGCAAAAGGGTAAATCACTACTTATGGTGAAAGTATACAACCTCTACAGAGTGTAAAACTGGTATATCAGCCGTGCTCACGGTCACGAGCGGCCTTGGACCCTTACAGAATAAATGATGAACACTGATGGTAATGATAAAACTGATGATATTATAGCTCACTGATGACTATTGTTTCTTGCTATACATTATTCTCGTTTACATGATCATGAGGTTATTTGGGCTTACGTAACTTGTTGCTACTCAAATGCTAAAAAGATGACTCACTAAAAGCTAATCGTAGTTTAACTAGTGTCAGTCTTTCTGAGCCTCATAAACCCCATGTGCTCACCTTTGCTATTTTCTCCATCAAGCAGACGATTTAGCAAACTTAAGCCCGTATAACCCGGTAGTCCGTGAAATCACGACGGATTTCAAACCAACTTACATATCAGCCAAGATCGTAATAAGTTTAGCGGTCACCATCACAAATTACATAAAAGTTCACATCGCAGATACATCGGAGTTTAAACATAGTTATTACAAACCAAGTTCAAATAAAAGTAGCGAAAGCATTTAGTTCAAACCACACACACTCACACAGAGTTTGAAATAAAGTGCCAACTGATGATCATCTCCAACAAAAACATCAGACAAGAAGTATGGAATGACCACTGCCCATGGTCCTAAGCTTCACCCATCGCAGGACAAAGATAGTTGATACAGTAGCCGTAATACATCTGCCCATCTGCAATAAGTGGGAACAAAGCCCTGAGTACGAGAAGGTACTCAGCTAGACTTATCCGACATAACCAAAAATAAATTGACACCAAGGATCATGACAGGCTTTATGGTAGGGTAGCTGACTCATTTGCAAAAAGATATTTTTAGCAATTAAAGAATCTTTTCCAGAAGCTTTTGCATCAAGTTAAATCTTTATTAACCTATCGACTATATTTGCATCTGTACTAGAGTAACATGTAATTAAACAAGTAAGGATAACCAATAATCATTAACAACTTCCATCATGTCATATTCCATATAATTGTCCAAGTGTTCCATCAATATTACTACGATGAAGTAACTCAAGTCAAGTGTTCACTATCCAGTGAACGATGGCGATTCGAATCGATTATTAACCAGCTGGTAATTTATTCCTCACACAAACCTCACTCACCCGCTAAAGTGAGATATTGGTCACCGAGTCTACTATTCAGGTAAAGTCTTGAGTTTGCCAAGAACCATATGTTCCCGGGGGCCGCCTGACTGCTCTTTGGCCTTATCATCGCGCCCCCGTGTCCTACCACACCTGCTCCGGTACAGTGCGCTATGGGCAATCCACTCGGCCCGAATAATCTCTCAGCTTCGCGGTCGAAAGGTACGTTATTCGGCCAGCTAAATGTAAGGCATACGTTCAACATGACTCGAGGCCCAACAACGATCGGTCCTTAATCGACACAGACAAAAAACACTACAGTCCAAAACCCTGCAAGTCTCCGTCCGATCTCAATTTCGTATTAACACTTAGTTATTCTAAGATGACATACTTTTTTTAGCAGATCCAGGTAACCACCTATAGCTCGCAGGTGACAGGAAATCACCCGACTTCTACCGGTCTAAGCAAGCTAAGCATTTCTTGACTGCGAATACCCAGGTAACACGGATATGGTAGAACAAGGGTAAACAAGGTATAATTCAGCAACTGTTGCAAACAACCCCTAAACGTAATGCATCAACTAAAGTAAAGCATTAATAAAATATTTGCAAACCGGTAGAGAAATGCTTCGGGGCTTGCCTCTTTCGAAAGAGCTCGGGCGGTGGTCAGGGCACTCCGGAAGATCCTCACCGACCTCCTCGTCGGCTTCGGGCACCTCCTGCTCTTGCACCTCAGGCTGCTCTTTCGGCTCCTCGGGAACTGCTACCGGAGTTACTTCTTGCGATCCTATATGATGCAATTGTATAAGTGCTCATGCCTAGGTGCATTGCAGAGATAACATGTATTGATCATGATGAATGAAATGTAGATGAACAGGTTTACTTATTGCATAAAGTGGGAATACAACTCTTCTACAAGGTAGTCCACATCATCCAAGAACATGTACTAGTATACTACTACAAACATTCTCTACCATGCCAAGTCACCCCAGAAATCTAAGATGCTTCAAAGATACACCAAAGCAAATCTTATCAACTACTCTTGCATTAACAAGGTTAATTAAACCCTAGTTGACACTATGTTTAAATAGCAACACTTCTTTTGGTAGCATAGAAAAATTTGATAAAATTACAGTGGCTTACTATCATCTAATCTAGCATGCCACAAAAAATTTCATTACATTTGGAGTACTAGAACTGCCTACACAAAAATAACAATCTAAGGCCTAAAAATGAGCATAAAAATACTTTATACTATGAAAAGTATCAAACAACAGATTTAGCATTTTCCCTACATTCTACACAATAAACAATCACTAAAGAAAAATTATTATATTCATGTTTTATTCATATTTTTCTCTCTATCAAAATAACAATTATCAATAATAATAAGCACTTGCACTACACATCAAAAATTTTCTACAGAACATGCATGACACATATTTTTCCTAGAAAGTACATTACACAAAAAGATTAACAAAATTGAAACCATAATTTTTTGAGCTTTTTATGATTTATTACATATTTATCAAGAAAACAACAATTTCAATGATTAAATAAAAACCCTATAGAAAAGTATTTTAAACTTGACATGCAATATTTTTAGATCATAGATTTGGTTCTAAGAAGTCTACCAAAATTTATTTCATAATTTTTGGAGCCAAAATGATTACACAAACATTTTCTAAAACATTTATCTTCCCAAAATAATAAAAGAAAAATGAAAAACAATTTTTCTTATTGCTAACGGGCCGGCCCAGTGAAACCAACCGGCCTGAAACGACTTTCGGCCTGGGCGCGCGCGCGGGAGAAAAACGAGCTGGACCGGCTGGGCCTACAGCCCAAGGCCGTTCGGTCCGCGAGGCCAAAGGGGGGTGTGGTCACGACGAGGTGCGCACCGGGTCTGCGAGAGGAAGGTGGACGCGGCAAGGTGACTCCGAGGGAACAAGAAACAGCGGGGACACCCTTCGCACGGTGAGGTCGAGCGCGGCGGCGCCATGACCGACGGTGGCAAAACGGCTCAAATCGAACCTACCTAGCTCGAATGGTGGAATCAAGGCGAGCATGACGTGTCGGAGATTGAGGCGGAGCAACATGCACGCGATGGAGGGCGGCGGTGGACCACCGGCGGACGTGGCGGTGGCGGCGGTGGCGAGGCCGGCTCGAGCGGTGCTCGGTGCGGGGCGGAGAACTGCCGCACGGGAGAAAGGAAATGGAGAGGGCAGAGAGGGAAGTGGAGCGCCTGCGGCTTGAAATGGCGAGGCGCGCGCTCATGGGGGCCACGGTCGGCCCGGTGTCACCGGCGAGCGGCGCATGCCGGCCACGGGGCGAGCCGCCCCTGCCGCGGCCACGACATGGCGCGGGCGCACGGGCGGGGTGAGGCGGACGCGGCGCGTGGAGCTGGGCCGGGCCGATTCACAGGCAGGCCAAGAAGGGAGGCGGTGGCCCAAAAGATGAGGAAACGGTTTTCCTTTTTTATTTTTCCAGAAATTTTTCAAATAAATTCAATTAACAGTTTTAAAATCCCATTTTGAGCAAGAAGATGGCTTTTTCTGAAAATGGCCCAAAAATAAAAGTTGCTTAGAATTTAATTCTCTACAACTTTTATTAAGGGACCAACTCCAAATTCCCAATAGATTTTGAATTGGAGAATAAAAGCTAAATAGGGAGGGTTTTTGACCATTTTCCAATAATATTTTTAACAGCAAAATTTGACAAAACTTTGAATACCAAAGTTGCTCCAAAATTGTACTAACTAGTTCTAGGTGATTTAAAATTATAGCCACGCATGTTTTAGTAGCCTAGCAAGTATAATTAGGGTGAAACAATTCTAAACAATTATATACAACAATCATGTTTCACAGAAGTGCTTTAACTCGAGATGCACTCTACTTCACATGTGATTATGAATGCAATGATGTATCATGCGTATGATTTGCAATGCTAAATGCCTGCGTAACAACGGGGTGTTACACTCCACACCCTAGACTTTAGAAAAGTTGCTCTGAAGATTGATGGAGTTATGGGGGAGTTTCCAGAAGACGGATAGAAGTGCTAGGCATATATTACCCCAGTCAGCTGTCCCTGAGAAGAATGGAGCCCCGAGCAGAAATTTAGCAGCTGTTCCGCGACACTATGATAGTTGTAAGTGTTAATATAGTATGTTTTTCGCTTTATATAAACATTGTTTTGATATTTCTATTCTGTTGTTGTATGTATAGACTTCCTGGGCACACATATAACGAGTGCTTAGTCTTCTTTGAAAAACCGGATATGACACAAAGAGTGACCAGAAGTGACTAAAACTCCACTTTGGACAGGGGCTGCCCCTCGTTATTGCCCCCACCCAAATCTCCCAGGCCAGCAACAAGCAATAATAGAGGTGTTTTGGTCATCCTAAACCTAGACCAAACATCTTAGAACTAAAGTTTAGTCCCTACACTAAAGTTTAATCCAGGGACTACCAAACCAAACAGGGCCTGGAAAAGGCTGCTGCAGGCGTGCATCCAAACACCAGCGTAGTTTGGCCTGTCCCCGCTCGTCGGACAACGAAGTAGCTTGACCTGGGGTGGTTTGGTACGACGCTAGAAAGCTACGCTAGTAGGTACGAGTCAGGTTGGGGTTTACCGTAACGGTAATGATAGACGGCAGACGTCCGGAAGCAACGGACGCGCCGCGATCCAGTGACGCGCCGCGCGACCCGAAGCGCCCGCGCCCGCCTGTTGACCCCATGCGCTGACTCTGCTCGCTGCCTCCCGACTCATTCCCCTTCTTCACTCCCCCACCACTCACCTCGTTCTCTCCGCCTCCTCCGCGCGAGCCGCTCGCGTTGTGCCCGCACGCCTCCTCCCCCACGCGCCGGCGAGCTCCCCCTCCCGGCCTTCCTCTCCCCCCCTCTTCCCTTCCCCTCCCCGCTGCGACCTCCGCGTCCATTTTTTGCCGCTAGCAGCCGTGGGCGATGACGCCTCCCCGTGCTGGATCCATGGAGGGAGGTGCAAATCCAACGGCGCGGGATGGTCTCCTCCACTCCGGAGCATCCTCCACCTCGACGGCAGCATGCCCTCCCACGGCGGATTCATGGAGCGTCGGGCTCCCCGTGGTGGATCCATGGGGGGCAGTGCAGATCCAGCTAGGGGTGGCGGTCTCCACTCTTGCGTGCCTTCCCCACCTTGATGGCGGCATGGGGGACCTCCCTCTGCGGTGGATCCATGCAGCAGCGTTGCCCCCCGTGGTGGATCCATGGGGGCGATGCAGATCTTGTGGCACTTCTCTTGTCCCCCTCTGTTTCAGTAGCATCCCTCTCTTTGTTTCTGTTTCTCGAAAGGTATGTTTCATTAGAACAATTTGGATGTTGGAGAAGCAGATCGGGGCATGTTGTATGAGCTTTTCCTCCCTCCTCCTCCCCCTTCCTTTTTTTGCTCCCTGTTTCAATGACTGTTTTTCAATGTTGCAGTAGTGTTTCAGCAGACGTTGGAGTGCGTTTGAGATTTTGTTTCAGGTATTTTTTTTGTTTCAACCGCATGGTGAAGTAGTTGTTGGCCATTGTTGCAGTAGTTGTTTGAGGGTTGTTGTAGTAGTTCCATGTTGTTGGTGCAGTAGGGGACCGCTTTCGTTGTTTGAATCTTCATTTTGTGCATGTTGTAGCATGAGTTTGGTCGTTGTTTCAGCAGGTCTTGGTCGTTGTTGCGGTAGATTTCATGCTTTTTGGTTCAGTAGGTGTTCGTTGCCTGTTTTGCATCTCTTTCACTAGATTTTTTAGTTCGCTGCATTAGGTGTTCTTCAAATGTTGGAATAGCATTATCCTCCTGTTTCATCTGGTCGGGGTGGATTATGGTGGTGATTCAGTGTCGTGGGGTGTGGTGGAGGGGCTAGGTCGGTGAGGTTGCGGCGGGGGGCAGATCCGTTCACAGGGGGGTGCACGCGGATCCGTGTGCGCGATGGTTCGTGGGGGGTCGCGGATCCATGCGGTAGCGGGGCGGGGGCAGCGTCGTTTTTTCGTTTTCATTTTCATTCCCGTGCGTGCGGCGTCCTTCCGTGGGGAGGGGGCGGTTGTTGCGGCGTCCGGCCACTAACGCCCGGATCCGAACGTCCGGACGCTAGCAGCGCCCTTAGCGTAAACCAATCACTTCCTTATTGTTAACATTGTAACTACATTACCCACGGAGAAGAAGTCAGAAGAAACCATGCCAAAAAGTACCTAAATTTAGTGGAGGAACTGCAATAACTGAAATGAGCAGTGCATTTTACTAGAAAACTTCGTGCCGAGGCTGCTTGCTTGTCAACATTCAAATTATGAGCCTATTTGGATCCACTTATCTTGTGGTGGTTGCAACGGGCATAAAAAATCCCATCAAACGTCTCGTGGTGGCCAATTCCCGTATCGCGGTCACGGGGCCACAGATAGGATACCCCACCGCTCAGTCGCAGACCGCGGTTCTAAACAAGGTCGTCGACCTCAGGACCCTGCGTATCTCCTCCTATCTTCCGCTCGGCGGTCGGTGATCGTTGGGTGATTCGGATTTGAACGGCTGACGTGTGGTCCCCAGAACGCGACACCAACAGCCAACCTCACCGCAACCGGCCCGTCAGCGTGCGCCGCGGCGACTGGCCCCTCTGCCTTTCACATGCGACTTGCCCATCACGCATTTTCGCTTCGGCCATTTTGCAACAAAGCACTGGGTAAACATGATGGCAGAAACTTGCCGTGTTGAGATCTCTGATGGAAAGGACAATTGGATTGTCGTCGAAACTTGTCGGGAAGTGGTAGAGGTTCACTGGGTTTTGCTCCATTTGTTGGTTGACGGGGTGAGCCATATGTAGTTCTTCAACTCGATGCAACGATGAACAATGGGTGCCCACAAGAACAGAGCAATTAGGAATATCCTTTTTATTAAATTCTCAAACATGGAGCCGACACAAAAGTAGGAGACACAAACAAAATCAGCATCAAACATCATTGGCCAACTATAATAGAACATAAAAAAAATAAAAGAAAGAAACCGACCATCGTGGACGTGCATTGTGATCGATGGATTTGTGACTCTACTTGTCGCCGTACGTGTCCTTGAGATAGCCGATGAATTCGTACACCTTCTCCGGCGGGTACAGGTTCTTGGCGACGCTCTCCCTCTCGCCGCAGCGCTTGGCCCACGCGAGCAGCCTCGGGCACACCTCCTCGTAAAGATGGCCAAACAGGCCTGGCCCGATGGGCCGGCACGGGCCCGACACGGGAAAGCACGGCACGAAAACGGCCCGGGCCCGGCCTGCCTCGTGCCCGTGCTGGCACGGCCCGTCCCCGTGCTCGTGCTCGGGCTGGAAGTCGCACACGACGGCCCGGCACGGGCACGGCCCGCTCCAACGGGCGGCACGGCGTCGGCACGGCGACGGCCGTTGGATCGCCTCCCTCCCCCGATCCTGACCGTTCATTTCGCACCGAAACGTTGGCTATATATAGCCGAGGCGCCGCTGAACCCTAAACCCTAAATCATTTCGTCTCTCCTCCTCCTCGGTCGACTCTCCCTCTCTCGGCTCCCGCTGCCCGCTGCGGCGCTGCCTGGAACCCTAACCCTAAATCATTTCGTCTCTCCTCGGTCGACTCTCCCTCTCCCGCTGGCCGCTGCGGCGCCGCCTGGAACCCTAACCCTAGCCACTCTCCTATCGTCTTCCCGGCTTCCGGCGGCCTCGGCTAGACGGATTGGTGGCATTCTACACCCCTCTTCTTCCTCCCTGACCCCCGATGTAGCCTCGGCCTCCACATCTTGCACTCGTCGTCTCGTCTCCATCCTCGTCGCCGTCCTCGGCCTCCGCCCGTGGGGCTCCGTGTCCCTCAGGATGCGTTGAGGTACCACGGTGCCGGAGCCGGATCCGTACGACGACGACGTCGCCGTTGCTGCTGGCATCTCTGGAGCTCCGGTCGTAGAGGTGAGCTTTCTCGAAACCCTAGATCTGTGCTCTTCTTGATCACCTAACCCTCGATTCCTCGAAACCCTAGATCTAATGCTTGATGCTTTCTTTTTTGAAGCCGTCGAGGGACCGGAGGCCGGCGGCGGCGACATGTCGTCCGACGAGGCGGAGGAGATCGGTCGAACCATGACCACCAACGATGAGTTGCGCCTATGCGGGCTAGCTGGAGATGACGAGGACGACATCGTTGGGGATGCCCATTGCACAAGCTCCTTTCTTTTGGTTATATGTTGTTTTGTGTATTTACTTTTATCTTTGAAGTTTTATCTTTGAAGTTTTAACTGTGCTGTTAAAAATCTGTTGAATGGTAGTTGATACCGTGCACGGGCCGGCACGGGCACTGGCGTGCTCCCGTGCCCAGCGGCACGACACGGCACGCTCCAGCTATAGCCGTGTCGTGCTCGTGCTGAGTGCCTGGCACGGGAGCACGCCAGGCACGGCACGGTAGGCACGCGTGCCTTCTCGTGCCCGTGCCGAGACGTGCCGTGCCGGTCCGTGCCCGTGCCCGTGCCGTGCCGTGTGGCCCGTTTGGCCATCTATACCTCCTCGACGCTGAACTCCGCGAGCCGGCCGTAGCCGAGGAACCACGTCGCGAACGGGACCACGGCGACGTCCACGAACCCGAACGCCTCGCCGGCGAGGTAGGCCTTGTCGCCGAGCTCGGCGTCCAGCGTCCGCAGGGCCTCCACCATCTCCGTCCGCGCCTGCGCCTGCGGCGGACCCTTGGGCTTCCACAGCCGGGTCCCGCAGTCGAAGACCTTCTTCTCCGCGTAGTCGGCCCAGAACCTGGCGTGCGCGCGGGCGACGGGGTCGGCGGGCAGCAGCGGCGGCGTCCCCGGGAACGCCTCGTCGAGGTAGTGCAGGATGATGAGGGACTCGCACACGGGGGGTCGCCCGTCGTGGAGGAGCACCGGGATCTTATTGTGGACTGGGTTGGCGCGCAGGAGGAGCTCGCCCTTGTTGGCGAGGTCCTGCGGCAGGGACTCGTACGCCAGGCCTTTCTCCGCCAGCGCGATGCGGCACCGCTGCGCGAACGGGCCACCCAGAAGTCCAGCAGCTGGAGCCCCTTCTTGTCGCCCGCCATTTCTGTCTTGCTTCTCTTCCTGTCTGTGTGTATGAGCTAGCGTCTACTGGGAGGGAGAGGATGGTATGGCCATGTGGGAGAGGGCTCTGCTTTTTATAGGGAAGGAGGAGACGGTCAGAGGATGGAGAAGAGCCTGCCGCATGCAAAAGGCGCGCTACTGTCACGGCTTGCGTCACGGGTACGCGCTTACAAAGTGGATGGCGTGGGTTCAGGCAGCAGCAGCACAGACCAACATGCGACCACATTGCCCGCAGAGGATCGGGGGGCTCGGCAGCGAGATGCGATACAGGGTGACGCTGGCTCGTTGCCGCAGGCTGCTGCTGCGGACTCCGCAGACCCTACCCAGGGCCAAAGCATAGTCAAGGTTTTGTCACTATGGACACTATAGACAGCAACATGCAAATTAGCACCAAAAAAAAGTGTACTCTGATTATATTTTCTGTCAAGTTAACTTTTTTTCAGCCGCATTAGGTGACTTGGCACGGTGACTTAAATCTCAAGCCTTGGATATGGTTTGTACTTTGTACAGATTACCATTCATAATGGGTTAACGTTTTAACCCACTAGTCTTGATCGCTATCGATTGGTTTGGATCTTTTGTAGCGTGTTAATTTAAAAAAAACGTCATATGATCTTCTTTATAATTTTAAAAAATATTCCTAAGGTGCTGTTTGGATATTGAGAAATGTAGGGTGGGATAGGAAAATAGAGGGTGGGATAGATCTGATCCCATGTTTAGATAATGAGAAATGAATAGGGATAAAGAAATAAAGAGCAGTATACTCATTCCATACCCCTTCCTCCTATCATAATCCATTTCCCAATCACAAATCCAAACGTGGGCTAAAGGAGAGTGCAGTGCTCCTTCTCACTGTTGAAACAAAAAAAGATCTTCATTATTATAGTACTAGCACGGTTGGGCGCGCTGTCGCCGCGCCGCGATGAACAGTGGAGAAAATATTTTAAATTTGTCTGAGAAAAGAAAACCGAAAGTGAACAGTGAATGTCGATGTCATGTCATAAACAGTGTCGGACATCACGTCATAAACCGTGCTGAACAGTCGCAGAGGCGCTGGCGCCGCCAAAAAAAACTTATGGTTGAGAGATACTATTATTTGTACCCAGATGAAGATAGGGACACACAACTTATCTCATATATACATATACAATTAAATTAAGAGCATGGATAAGATGAAAACTACATCCCACATAAAAAGCATGGTTTGTCAATAAATCTTTATCTTGCTATAAAATTGCTAGGGGCTTTGAAATTAACTGAAATAACGAAACAAGTTCCGAAGCTAGATAGGTGAGCCGACTAAACAATAAACCAATGTTAGCATTCTTAGAGCAGGTTCAATAGTTGAGACAAGTGTTAGTCTATAAGACAAGTCATAATAAACAAATCATACAACAATAGTCTTTTTTCTTGTCTACAACTGTTTAATATATAATTCTTTATACTAATATGATCCCACCATTCATCCTTTCCATACTCTCTTTCCTACACTCCTCACACAGGTGCTATAAAAGGCAGCTGCGTCTGTTTGCTTGGCTTGCCGGCCATATTTTTTCAGCGAACGAATAGTATTTTCCTCCCAAAACAAAGGAAAAAGTCTACTTCACCCCTCAACTATGGGGGTGGTCTACTTTAAACCCCCCCCAAACGGTCTAGTCTACCCTTGAACTTTGCAAAACCGGCCAAATCACCCCTTCGAGCGGTTTTATACGGTGGTTTTGCTACAGTAACATCAAAAAACTTTGTACTAAAGCATACTATATTATATATTCACTGTGTAGATCTACTCATGTGGAGTTCAACAAAATTGGATTTTTCATTTTATGATTTTTCTGTGATTTACTATGATTTTTCAAAGATTTAGACGAAATAAATAAAAAAGAAAAGACAAAACTGCGGTTACTGCAGCAAACAGCTGTTACTGTAGCAAAACCACCGTAAAAACCGTTCGATGGGTGATTTGGCCGGTTTTGCAAAATTCAGGGGTAGATTAGACTGTTTCTTAGTTTGAGGGTAAAGTAGATTACCCCTATAGTTGGGGGTAAAGTAAATTTTTTCTCATAACAAATCAGCAAACACTACTTTTCAATCTGACTTTTTAGCAAAGTGAACATGTGTTTGTTTTTTTTTTGAACCTGTGATCAGCTGGTCGACTACAGGAGCGTCGACCTGCCTTGGCTCCTATTCTCTCTCGGTTAGATTGGACAAGGCTCTGACAAGCTAGGCGAAACGACCAGGGGTGTGTTCACTTCGCGAAAAGTAGATAAAAAGTTACTGTAGCATCTTTCGTTGTTATTTGACAAAAATTGTCCAATCATGGACTAACTAGGCTCAAAAGATTCATCCCGATATTTACAGACAAACTATGCAATTAGTTATCTTTTTTACCTACATTTAATGCTCCATGCATGCGCCGAAAGATTCGATGTGATGGGTGGAAGAGGAAATATTTTGGGTTGGTGTGGAAAGTGAACAAGGCCTAGTACTATTGTACCTGCTCTTAGGGCTTCTGGAGAGCTACCTGATCCAGTTAGGCATAGTTTAATTGTGTAAAAAGGTGTAAAAAGGTGTAAAAAAAGTATTGTAGCACGTTTTGGCTTTATTTGGCAAATAGTGTCTAACCGTTGACTAATTAGGTTCAAAACGTTCGTCTCGTAAAGTATAACCAAGCTGTACAATTAGTTTTTTATTTCATCTACATTTAGTACTCCATACATGTATCTGCAAGTTTCATGTGACGGGAATCTTTTTTTTACACGGTACTTTTTTTTTAGAAGTAAACACAGCCTTAAAAGAAGCCCAAACTTTATAAGGGCTCAGCAGGCCAGTGAGGCTGTGAGTGACGTGAGAAGGTAGACGACAGTACCTTTACCTAACCCAAATCAGCCCAATTATGCATCGTTAAGGATGTGAATTAAAATATAGAAACGTACGAAATTTCATTTTTCATTTTTTTTCCTGGTGTAACGCATGACATTTATCTAGTATATAATATATTCGGATCAGTTTATGAAAGTTGTATTTTCCATAAGACTACCCGCACTCATGAACCTCTATATTCATCATCTAAAAGGAATATTTCATCCTACTCACCACAAAATATACAGTTTTCCCGCACTCATCCATCCTCTATATCATCATCCATCTACTGTGGGGTCCACTTCTAGTTTTGAAGGATTTATTGAAACAAATTTAATGGTGCAATCGGAATTTAATTTGGCTTTTGGGTTTGTGAGTTATAATATTTTTTTTGTTAGTAGCAGCAACGGGCCCGCGTCTGTCCTCTCCTCTCTCTCCCGCGCATGCTCTGCCGCGTGCTTGGGTCCGCCACAGGCTGGTTCCGTGCGTCCGCCACAGGCCGGTCGTCCGGCATATTTGGCGTGGGCAGGCGGATAGAGTATCGTTTAACGTCTCCCGTTGCGGCTGTTTTTTTTTTTTTTGCCTACATGACACTATCATTTTTATCGGACGCACATGCCGTTCCCAGTGCGGAAGGTGTAAGAATCTAATCATTAGAAATTTGGAATTGCAGTTTATGAAAAAAAATTATTTGCAGAATCAACAGTAAAGAAATCAACAATAGTGGGCCGACCATTTACATTTGCGGAAGGCACACGGATGGAGTCTAACTCCGCTGACCACAGCAGGCTGGCTGCCTGCCAGGCCTGGACTCTGGTCTCTGGGGGCGGTTTATGCTCTGGTTAGGGCGTCCGATTGTCTAGACGGTCATACTCACAGGCCGCGGCACCAGCACAATAGCCCAGCTGGTGTATCCTCTTATCCACTTGCCTCTAGCCTTATCTTGCTACTCCATTCTCAAGGCTCTCCACCACAACGCCGCAAATAATGCTCCACCGCGACCGTGCTATGCAGCGCCGCAACCGTTTCCTCCGCTGGCCGCCGGCTTCGCCAGCGCCCCTCGGAGTCCTTAATCTGTGGTATCCCGAGGCTAGCCGCCGTCCCCATCATGCCCCTAGCCAGTCCGCATCTGCCCACTGCCTGGTTCACGCCAAGGCTGCGATGTCCCTGGGCCGGTCCGCCGACGACGCGAAGCTCCATCGCCTCGCTCGAAGAAACGGAGGGCGGCTCCGCTCCGACTGCCACCCTATCGCGCCCCTTGGCTGGTCTGCCGACGACGCATAGCTCTATCGCCGGTCTCAAAGAAACAGAAGGCAGCTCTGCTTCGGCCGCCGCGCTCGACGGCTATCGCACCCCCTTGGCCGGTCACTCTGTGCCACCGGTGAGCTCTACACCGATAAACTTCACACACCGACAAGCCTCTATTTCTCCCAAGCAGCAAAGAGATGTTTCGCTGAAAGCGCATGTTGCAAGCGTACATTTCAAATGTTTCAGAGGTATGTTGCAAGTGTTTTATACGGATGTTGCAAAAGTAGATCAGGATGTTGCATTTGTTGCGATAGTTTGTACACGTATGTTGCAAGCGTCTGTTCCTAATGTTTCATCTTTTTTTCATATGCATATTGCAAGTATGTTTATCTAGATGTTGCGTATGTTTCACATATGTTGCAAGTGTTTTATTTGGATGTTGCGTATGTTCTGCTATGGGTTTCAAGTGTTTTTTAGGTGTTTTTTGTAAGTGTTTCATCTGTCTTCTTTTTATATGTTGCAAGTGTTACATCTGGATGTACTATACCACACACAAAAATATAACGTCAGACATCGGTCACTAAAAGTGGATAATTAGTGATGCATCATTGGTTGGTCGCTATAACGACTCTTTTGTAGTTGTTGTAAAAAGTGTGTGGTATAGTGATGTTTCAAAAGTAGATCTGGTGTTGCACATATTGTTATGGCTATACACGTATGTTTCAAGTGTTTCATCTATTTCAGACGTACGTTGTAAGTGTTTTATTTGGATGTTACAAAAGTATATCTCAAAGAAGCACATGTTGTTGTTGCTAGTGCATTGCCGTAGGTCACAGTGCCACCGTGCGTCACCTCACGCACCTGCTGGTGGTTTTGTTGTTGATGCGTGCATGCGGTCGCATGAAACGGAGTGGGCTCAGGGTGGTCCCCACACATGTATGGGCTCGCATGGCCTCTGGTGCAGGATGGATGCGTCAGGCCTAAACGCGGGAGCACCGTCCGATGCTAGAGCCCCGATCGGACATCCGGACGCTAGCAAAACGAGCTTTATTAACAGCATCTAGCTGCTAAGAGCAGGAACGGCTCCCAGTTTACACCAGTTATTACATCCTTGATCGAGCATGAGATATGATGCTCTTGCATAGATCAAATTACAACCGGACTTGTATCAGAAGAGCTAGAGGACAGGAATAGAAGGGTCTGCTTAGCTAGAAGATCAGCGGTTGTATTTAGTTGTCTTCCAATCTTGAATGTGATGTGATTGTGAGAGTGGAGATTGTTGAATGGACGGATGCGCGATTGATTGATTAGAGGAAATGCCGTGTTACATATAGAGATGTCAAAGCATGCAGGCCGATGAAGCCTAACTAGGAGCACATGCAAGCCACACATTGCTGAGAGCACATGCAGGCCACACATTGCTGGGTTGGCCGGCTGAATAGGCCAGCTCAAGACCCAACACACACCTACACGTCCTAACACAGCATGCAGGCCACACATCTCTAACATCCCCCGCAGTCGTAGTGGGAGCGCCGTAGACGGTGCTAGAGAAGTCAATTGACATCCCCCCGGAGTCACAACTTGGTGCGGTGCAGACGCTGTGACTAGAGATAAAAGATGACAGCCCTTTGTGTCGATGTCGAGGTAGCCGTGCTTAAGGGCGCAAGTGCCGTGTTCGAAGAAGCCATGATGGAGGTAGCCGAGGTCGACGTAGTTGTGGTCGGGTTACCGTGTTGATGGAGCTGCGACGCACAAGGGGTGCCAGAATGATGACGGAGACACGTCGAGGCAGTCGTCATGGGAGGAGGCGATGCCGAAGTCGACGCAGTCAGGGCCATCGTGGATGTAGAAGAAAGGCGACGACACAATCGAGGCAGACGGGTGAGAACGGGAGGGTCGGTGCCGAAGTCGATGCAGTCAAGCCGCTTGAGCCGAGGCGTGGCTGGGTTTGCCAGACCCAGCAATGCGTCAAGGACGAACACACCCACTGGTGTTGTCAATACCGGACATACAAGGTAGAGGGTCCCAACCATGCATCAGCGTTTGAGGGACTAGTAGAGAAGATCTTGACAACGGTTGCAGCGCGCAGAGCAATGGGGTAGACGGCGTAGCACGCAGTTGTCGTAGTAGACAAAGTAGGTGGGGACGAGATGGCGACGTTGATGGCGTGGTTGTGCTGGACGAAGAAGTAGTGCGGGAAGGACGCGTCGGCGAGCAGGGCTCAGCGACGACGCGAGGGGGCGGCTGGCGAGCAGAGCTCAGCGATGGCGCGGGTAGCGGTAGCTCGATGACGAAGACCCAATCAACGGGACGAAATCCATGTGCAAACGTATGGCAGCAGAGATTGCGTAACACAGTCGTTGATGCATAGGGGACGGCGATGTAGATGCAACGGCGAAGCGAACACACCGGCGGCGGTGTTGCGGCCCAATGAGGCGACATAGCGGCAGCCTCGTGGCTCGGAGAAGATGCGCGTAGTATTCGACGATGGTGTCGATGATGAACCGACGACGGAGACGTCGGTGTAGTCAATGGCGAAGCCATAGTAGGTACGCGCGAGGTCGATAGTCGATGAGCGACGCAACCCCGATCAGTGATCGGGCAAACCAAAAAGATACAACAGCAGGGGATCGGGTGTACCCAGCAACGCAGCACCCAGCCGATAGCGGTGCGACCCGATCGGACGGTGCCTCTAGTCGACAGTGTGGCCAGTGTGGCTCGTCCCATGCGGCAGCATGAGCAGCCGGAGTCAGATGAGGCAGCGCGGCACGGATCGCACGGCAGGTCATAGTCGCGCAGGGTTGCACGAGGATGGCACAGATGGTCGGCCGCCACCATGGCGGCTCTATTGGGGTCGACCTAGCCTGGGCCACCTCCACGGTGGCGCGGGATGTGTGACACCTAGCGTCCTCCATGGCGAGCGCGGAGAGGGCGACGAGGTGGTGTGGCATTGCGAGAAGGCCCGATCTGCTGCTAATGACTACGAGGATGGTAGCAGAATCAATAGGACTTGACGTCTAAACAGTGGAGCTACCTCCGGCAGAGATCGATCTCTCCCGGGAGGCGCGCGGTGCGGAAGCGGCGGCAGCTAGAGTTAGGATCTAAACCTGGGCGAATGATACCTTGTAAGAGTGGAAATTGTTGAATGGATGGATGCGTGATTGATTGATTAGAGAAAATGCCGTGTTACATATAGAGATGCCAAAGCATGCAGACCGATCAAGCCTAACTAACAGCATGCAGGCCACACATGGCTGGGACACATGCAGGCCACACATGACTGGGTTAGCCGGCTGAATAGGCCAGCTCAAGACCCAACACACACCTACACGTCCTAACATAGCATGCTGGTCACACATCTCTAACAGTGATGACGACCTTCATTCGCTGATGAAATTGCTGGTGAAGGTCTTGACTCTCCAGTCTAGCGGTGATGAGAAATCCGATCCATTCAAGAAAGTTACGAGACCCCTGGTTGTCTGACAGGTAGGTTGGACTTTGCAAGTCGAGACGAGAATCCATCAGAGCTTCTAGCGCAAGTGCAGCTGCTTCAACCATTAATATAGACCCCTTGAATGTATATGTTTTGGGTTGGGTGTGTTTGATTGTCGATGATGAGTATTCCAAGCCCAGCAGGTCTGTGTATCTGTTGGCTTTCTAAGGGGGTGGCAGGGCCTCTTTCTCACTCTCTAGACTCTGTGCGCTACATGAAGGGCACACTCTCCATCAGGCTCCATATCGGCACTAGCCCTTCTTGTCCTTGATTGCATACTCTAACACAGACTGGGTAGGTCGTTGTCCAGACTCTCGAAACTCCACGTGCGGCTATTGTGTTTTTCTTGGCAATAATTTGGTGTGATGGTCTTCCAAGCACCAGACAACAATCTCTCAATCCAGTGCAGAACTAGAGTATCGCGCCATTACCAATGCCGTTGCGGAGTGTTACGTGCTTCGTGAGCTTTTGCAAGAGCTTCATGTTCTAATTGCTTCAACACAAGTTCACGTACTTCATATCCCGTTATCACACCAATTCACAGATATCGTGACTAAAGGACTGCTTGTACAATTGCTTACTCCCTCTGCCTCAAAATAAATGCACGTCTCACTGTACGAGGAGTCAAGTTTCTTAAAGTTTGACCAAATTTATACAAAAATGTACTCATATTTAGATATATAATAAGTATCATTAAATTGAGCATAGAGTATGCTTTTATAATAAATTTATTTGGAAATATAAATGTTGATATTATTTTCTATATTTCTAGCTAAACTTAAAAAAATTGACTTCTCGAGAAGCGAGATGTGCATTTATTTTGGGATGGAGTGAGTACTTTTTAAATCCAGTCTTTGCATCTGGGATCCTCCCACTACGACTACGCGAGAGTATTAAAATTGTATAGCCTAAACGCACCATACAAACATAGGGCGTGTTGTATAACCGAATCATGTATTTAGAATTGTGGAACTGAATAATGTAAGTAAAGAGAGTTTTGATTATAATTTGACAAAATGTGCATCCTTACATGTTTTTGGAGAGCCAAATTGACACTTCTATTTATAATGACAATGCCAAATCTACATTCCCTGGGTGTATTTTATGCTTTACTGATTGCAGGAAAGGCATGACTTACAGAGTTCAAAGGTGATTTGGCCTTAACAAAGCACCGCGCTGGTGGACGGTGGTGTTTAGCTTTTCATATCGACATATGAGACACCTAAATTAGGATTATAAACAAATATAACTATTTGAATACTAGCTTGTTATACATAGATTTTCTTGAGATGTGAAATTTGCCTTTTCAGTTTCTACAACGTATTGATAGTGCTATATGAAATTATGGAATGTGGTAAGAATCTTTGTTATAGCTTTTATTCAAAAGCTTATGTTTCATCTTTGCTCTCGGTATCATGTAATTTTATGTCTTCTTCCACTAGACTGCCGACAAGAAATTTGAGCTGAAATCCCAGCTTTACATGTTTCATGTGGCCATGGAACTCCCGATCATATCGTTTCCCAATATAAACACTGCAAAGTACATGATTCGGTTGCACAATTCAACACACGCACCATCCCCGTGCGTGTTCTCAATGCCCTCTCCCCGTGCGCAACAGAACACACGTGACATCCTTAGTAGTAACCATTCCGTCTGCGTACAGACACCAGGAGTGTGAAGGAGGAAATAAGATATTATCTTTCCAATCTACACATGTAATACCACGGAGAAAATAGAATGAGGAAAACAATCGAATTGGAACTTTCTAGTTTCTACCGAGGAGACACTGTGATATCATCCAATGAAACAGATCGCGAACGAGAACCTTCTTGAACCAATTCAATCTGCCTAATATACCCAGACCAATCCTCCTCCGTTGCTGAAGGGTCCCAATTTCTCTTGAGCACAGACTTTTGATGCCTCAGAATTCCCTCTTGTTCGACAAATTCTGCCCAGCTTCCTTCGTACTCGTGCTGTTCCCCTATGTTTCTTCGATGATCTTGCCATATTTTCCACAGTCGCTCCCCAACAACTTCTATGCTTGGGCGATCAATGCCACGAGAAACCACACAACTCAATGCTAAGCTGAGCCAGTCCCTGATCACATCTCCATCCACGCGATCCTCCATACGATAATCCAATATCTCATTCATGAGGTCGTCATAGAATTTCTCAAGAGCCTGCGTGCATACAGAATTAAGAACATACTCTGTCGGCTGGAGCAGCATTCTATATCTTCATGGGAAACTACACTAAAATTGTTCTTAACAACCAATACTTAATTAACATCAGTTTGATCATGATAAAGACAACTGGATATCAAAGCATATGGTTTCCAACTTACCCATTGTACAACACTGCTCTGCCGGTGGTTCATCAATACATCCCAGTCTTGTGGCCCATGAGAAGATATGATTTCTAAGAGTATTATTCCAAAAGAGTAGACATCAGATTTCACAGTGAGCTCAGATGTCTCGAAGTACTCTGGATCAATGTAGCCCCCTGTTCCCGTTAATAGCACGACATTACCACTTTCTGACAATTCAGAACAGCATACTTTGGCTCGGTATTGCTCTGTCAGTAGGATGTTTGACGTCCTCAAGTTGTAACAGATTAAAGCTTCCCCTGTTGATAAACATATACAAATTTGAACTACCAAGCAATAAAACAAACAATATAACTACTTCAGTAGTTGTCCAACAATTGAAACTTAAAATGTGTTCCACTGGCTACTCTCCTATTCCATCTTCTGCTCTTCTACAGTGAACAATTTTCTAACATGGTTTTCTTAATGCCTGCAACACATTCATGGCCGCAACATATATTATACAGGACATCACTTTGGAAGATAGGGATGCAAGTTTTTACTAAACTCTCCCGAGTAATGAAATTTGGTTCATCCGTGGTGGAAACAAAAGATAGGGATGCAAGTTCCACTTGTTTTGGTCCATTGGGCCAACCCAAAATTACTAAAATATGCTAAGATAGCATGCCACATAATTAATTTAGGGTGACAACTGAACTAAGATATCTGAGAAAACATCATTGGGTACTCTGCTTGCCTCCCTAGAAGAAGATATACAAAATAGACCATCCAATAGCACTTGTACATGAAGGACAATATCCCCACTGTTCAAAAGTCACATTTGCCACGATTTCGCAACTATGAGAGTAACTGAATCACAAATGAGATCATTTCATAGAAAAATTATGTAGGAGTGTGACAAATGGTTCACGGTCGAGTTTGTAAAACACTTCAAAAAATTAGCTAAATCAGAATATACATATTGAACTATAGGCCATATGGCACATGGGGTCACTATTGTAGAGCTGACATTCCCAAGGTTAGTAACATGGCTTCATAGCCATGGATTAGGTTAGGGAGAGAGAATAAAAAATTATAACCCACTCATGATCCATTTTTCACACCGAATGTGCGTCGCCCGACTACGCCAAGACACCAATCATCACGATTGTTTTCCTCTGTCTCGCTGCTCATTACAGCTCATCTCTGCTGTTGTGAGCTCTCTACCTCAGGCCACCAGTCACGACACCATTTGCATGTCGCATCGCCCATCCGCCCGTCCAAGCCACAGGCACCTAATGGATCAGCCCGTCAGCCACCGTGGCTCGTCTTCATCGCGTCTTGTCACCACGCTTACCAAGTTATGTACTCGCAGATTGGTCTGTGCTCCTGTCATCAGCACCCTACCTGCTTGAAATTGCAGCTGCTTGTTGCGGACCTAACTTCAAGCCACCCCTCACGGTTTGTCATCTCCAAGTTCAAGCCACCCCTTTCAGCTCGTTATCTCCGACTCGTGCCTCTATGTCACCCATTCATCTCCTCGCCTTTTGCTAGTGAGGATTCTGTTGTGGATTGGCTCGTGCACACTGATTTGTCACCTGTGTGTTGCCCATCCACATGGCACCTCATCGTGCCTCTTCACACGATTCTTCGTCGCGCATCCACTGTCTCTCTATATGTCCAGTTCGTCGCGGCTACCCACCAAGAAAAAGAGCACACCTGACTAGCATTGGAGCAGAAGAAGCCACATGATTGTGTTCCTCTGTTGTTTTGCCGTTTTGCTGTGGTAATCTCTGTGCACCGTCTGCTATGATACCAGATAAAATAAATGGTTTTATGATTTTCTGAAATTTTGAACCTTTGTTTAAATTGTTACCAATTTAAATGGAAAATAAATGATTTCTATTATTTAAAAAACAAATCAATATAGTTTATTTACTACATTCAAGCATTTGCATTGTTTAATTGTGCAAAAGAATGAAACCAACTGTTCAATTCAGCAACAAGTAGGTTTTGTTCTAGTTTTAAAATTTAAATTTGAAAAGTTTGTTTCAAAACAAGTTTAAATTAAGTCTTAAAACATTTTAAAATTTTTCCTTCAAAAGTACTTAAAATATAACTCAAGAGTGTAGCAAAATATTCTTAAAAAGGTTTTCAAAAATGTTCTGTTTGAGAAGTTTGATAATTCAAATGGTTTAAAAGAAAGTTTTAAAAATAGTATTCAAATTTTCAAAAGTTCTGAAATCTGCTTTGGGCCAAGACCAACCCAAAAACTCAGCCCAATGCTCCTTTTATCCTTTCTTCATTTCCTTTTTCTTCTCTTCGATTTTTTCATGTCTTGTCTCCTTCTCAGACCGAGCCCAACATCCAATTGCGCCCCTCCCATTCTCTTCTTGGGCTGATGGTCCAACAAGCCCGTGAAGAACATCACTCCCTCAACTCACTAATATGTGGATCCTACACGCCTTCTTCTACCTTCCTCCTCTCCCTTTTTTCCTGCAAGGTCAAGCTCGATTCGCCACCATGGCCACCCCTCGTCCTTCCCCCTCCCCATCTTTGTGCGCCATCAAGGGTGCATTCAAGCCCCAGTAGAAACCACCACCTACATTCATCCCTCCACCATCTCCCCCTCATCTCTTCCTCCTTAGTAACAACACCATTAATTCCCCCACTGAGCTCATCCGCCATCGAATGTTCACTTCCCTTCCTCCCTCTTGACCTATAAGTAGTGCCCTGATCTCCGCATGCACAAGGCCCATCCACCCTACCACTCCAGGCTCGCACACACCCAATCCATCACCACCGCAAGCCACCTCCTTGACCTTACCACCACCTGCCTCAATATCTCAAGCTAAGCCCTCCCCAACTTCATGCTTCCATCCTCTAATTCACAAGCATGTAGAGTTCTCCCCACTACACCTTGCTTCCGATTGAAACGTTGCTTGAATTGTCAACCTTGTCTGTGGAGGATGTCACGGTGAGGTTGAAGGCAGCTGCAGTTGTTCCTAGCACGGGTGGCAGGATACCTACCCAAGGAGGAATTGGTCGCGTGCATGAAGGAGCAGCAAAAGGGCGAGGGCTCCTCTGGCAGAAGCAACCGCCGGCGGCATCCACGTCATGGCTCTTCAAGCGGCAATGGTGGCGTCAATTGCTCAATTTCCGTTGGTGGTCGGGACGTGAGTAAAGACACGTGCAATCTTTACAAGCCCAAACGTGTTGTGGCCCATATTGCACAAGGTGAGGATGATGGGTCCATTCTCCTAATGGCTACAGTCGGGCCATCCACATATGATCTCCTTCGGTCCATGCAGAGGACTTGTCACGGCCACTCGTTCCGCAATGTCGGTGCAGGCAAGCCCCTCCCAAGCCCATGTAGAGGGGCACAGGCGCAATGATCCTCCAATAGGCTCTATACCCTCCACCTCAACATCACACGCCATGTGTGCCCCTCTACGCAGCGCACAAGGGAGGCATGGAGAGCGCTACGGGCCATTGGCTTCTAGGCGTTGTGCAAGTTGGCCAACGGTGACATGGTCCGCAGCTGCCACACACGATAGCTGCCTAGGAACCACTCGGGGTTGTTTGTCTTGCTGAGCATCGAGTAATTCGCCGATCCTCCAACCTCTCACTAGTCACCACACAGTGGATCACCAACCCACGGTTACTACTCTCCACTATCGGTTCCTACTCTCTCCACTATCTATCATCACGGTGACTGGATCTAGGTGGTGTGCGCCTTGGCGACATCATCCGACCTCGAGGCATTTGAATTCTCACTAGTCCTTAAATTGGATTTGTTGCTAATTGTTGGCTTATAGCAGGAACACTAGAACACACACAAGCACTCACAGATGAACAGGTGTAGAACTAACAGAGCTACTTTTCTCAGGTGAAGTCTCTTATTTATATGAATACAACGAGCTAAGTATAGCAACTAATATGCCCTTCCAAAGGGCCTGTTTAGTTGCCCATGCAACCCAAAAAAGTTTGCACAGTACCTGTCACATCGAATCTTGCGGCACATGCATGGAGTACTAAATGTAGACGAAAGAAAAAACTAATTACACAGTTTAGTTGTAAATCACGAGACAAATCTTTTGATCCTAATTAGTCCATGATTGGATACAAATTGCCAAATAAAACGAAAAGTGCTACAATAGCCGAACCCAAACTTTTTCACCAACTAAACAACCCCAAAATGTGACTAAGGGGCTGCACCTAGTTTTAGACAACTTGTTTACACGATATTTGGTGATATGCTGGAATATTCCAACAAACTTGGTAGTTATCTAACCAATTCCAGTTCATATTATGCAGTACAGTCTGTAACTACTGACTAAGGGGCTGCACCTAGTTCTTGAACGTGACCCTGGGAATAGAGTACAGTCTGTAACTACTGGCTAGTGAAGAAGAAAAGGTGGTAGTTATCTAACCAATTCCAGTTCATATTATGCAGTATTTCAATTAGGTTGATCGATTACAACCCCATGGTAAATGATATTGAAAACCAATTGGTAAGAGAGGACACAGGGAGAGAAAATAAGAGAATTTGGATCAACCTTTTTAGCTCTCCGGATGATAACAATCTGGTTATCTGATAATATAGCCCTGTAAACTGCCCAGATTCCCCCTTCACCTAATTTAAGTAAAGGTGAGAAATTCTGAGTAGCCTTCCGAACCTGCTTAAGGCTTAAGTTTAAAGATCCATCTCCAGGTATTACTGCAGGCATTTTTGACTTTTCCAGCCTGCGTAAAGTTGATGTGATCTCCTTGGATGGCGTGCTGACTTTTGAGGACGAAATAGGATCCACTGAAAAAAAATGATAAGGCAGAATAGTTCAAACATGTTCCTCGTTTTGACACTAAATTTGCCTCTAGATGTTTGTAGATAGCAATGGCACTTGTGTCTTGGACTAGAAAATGAGGGTACAATTAAAGATTGGTTGGAAGCCTATGAAATCTGGTGCATTGCAACTTACAAATTACCAAATTGGTAATAAAGTTACAATGAAGGAGATGATCATTTTATATACTTCAACCAAACATACCACCAGGAAAATCCCATCTTAATTTACAAGAAACCTTAGAGAAAAAGATAAATCCTAAATTCTCAGAAAAATGAAAAACATCAGCCATCAATTCAGTAGGTTGTACACTTGTACCATCATTGAAAATATCACAATAATAGCATCAGACTTATTTTATTTTCTAAAAAGAATAATCACATTGTATAAGAAATAACACAAAGGTGTTCGAGAAAAAAAAGAAATAACACAAAGTAACCACCTAAATCTGAATCTAAATTATCCACATAGCCGCTATAATACGGAATCTAAATATCCCTCACATTTGTATCTAGATTACCGACTTATTCCATTATAACACATGATCTAGTAACATCTTAAATTTGCATCTAAATTGCTTGTATTTGCCATTACAAAAAAAATCTAAAATATCCCATTAAATTTACTTTTAAGATTACGAACATCTAGTATTAAAAAACAAATAATCATAAAATAAGCATATATATGTTTCTAAATACTCGTTTCTACCACTATTAATATAGAAAAGACTAGCTCAAAACAAACATACATGATGTGTGCCACCGACCCAATAATTAACTAAATTTGATCAAAATAAACAAAAATATCCCCTCAAATTTACATCTAAATTACCAGCACCTACTATAATAAAAAAAATAAGTAACCATAAAGTATGCCTATGTATGTTTCTAAATATCCAGCCACTATGAATCTATAAACAAAACTTGGTCTATGCCGCCATGCAAACAAAGTATACATGCGTGCATAATAAACAAAATTTATATATTTTATACTTTAATTTTACCAATCATGAACAAAATTTGTGTTTAAATACCCGCATATGATATTATTACAAATAAACTAAAATGTCCTCTCAAATTTATTTCTAGTTACCAACATCTACTATAATGGAAAGAAAATATGTTCATATGTTTCAAAATACCCACTTCTACCACTATTACACGTGGTGTGCCACCATATATACAAGTATACATGCATGGAAGAGCAATAGTTATATATTTTTATAGTTACCAATCATGAAAATAGTTTCCTTAATGAATCACATATCAATGACACTGTCAGTTCATTTTAAGTTATATACTAGGAAATAGGCCTGTGTGGTTGCTACAGGGTAACAAAACTATATTAACATTATTATTCACAAAAGGGAGAAAGAGAGGGTAAAGTTTACTTATTTAGCATTTTGATCTCTTGATGGAGGGCAAAAAGGTTAATATAAGTTCTACTCCCTCTGTCCTAAAATATAAGGTATCCAATTAATTCTAGAACATATTATGTGGTAAGACAAATGACGCATATAACTCTCCCTGACTACCATATTTAGGTTGGTGATAGACATTAATGGTAGGTATGCATGTGAATATTACCTTGTAGAGTGTTTGTTCACCTAGAATCCCTTATAATTTGGTCCCTTTATTTCAGGACAAGGGAATATTAGATTCTTTAATGGCATTGGTTCTATGTTACATCAGAGTAATTTATGAATTTAATGTAAAAATAATTATTTGTGCATCATAAGTTGAGAAACATTGAGAGCAACAAAAAAAACATCATTTATTTCCATTTGGTCGCTTGGTTTTTGTCGTTTTTATAGTTAATGAGCATCAAACCGAGTAGTCATTAAAATACTCCCGAAGTCATAACATTCCCGTACTATAGAACACCTAGTATTAGATCAGGATCATATGGAACCTTTCATTTTATATTAGACTTGATTAAGGAGGTCTGGGAATTCTTGATTTGGAAATACTTGGCTGGGCTTTGAGAATGAGATGGTTATGGTTGAAGAAGACACAACCTGACCGTCCATGGGCTGGTCTTGATGTTCAGGTCCATCCTAATTCAGTGGCAATGTTCTCTACTTCGGTTATTTCTATTGTGGGTGGACACAGGACACTCTTCTGGTGTGATAAATGGATGCATGGGAAATCCTTGACAGACCTTGCGCCATCCTTGTGTAGGTATGTGCCAAAGAAAACTTTAAACCAAAGAACAGGTCAGGGATATTAGGGGTGGTCTAACAACAGAAGCTCTACTGAATACCTGCAATTGTGGGAGATCTTATTTGAGGTGGTCCTCACTCCTGGAGTGGAAGACCAGCATCTTTGGAAACCATCTCCTTCCGGTGAATTCTCGACTAAGTCAGCATACCGGCAATTTTTTGTGGGGTCTATTGATTTTGAACCATGGAAGGATATTTGGAAAACTTGGGCCCCTCCTCGCTGTAGGTATTTCATTTGGTTGGTTGCATTGAATCGTTGTTGTCCATTATGTGATCAGGAGGATGAAAATGTGCAACATTTGCTCACATCATGTGTTTTCTCAAGACAAGTCTGGTATTCAATTCTGTCCTTGGTCGGATTGCAGCAGTACACACCAGGGCCGGATGCTCTAAGTTTCATTGAGTGGTGGCATCATGCAATGCAGCAAATCGAAAAGCAACATCGCAAGGGATTCAATTCATTAGTGGTGTTGGTAGCATGGTGGATTTGGAAACATAGGAATGCTTGTGTCTTTGAAGGAACCTCATCTAATGTTAATGCTCTCATGCAAAAAATTAGGGATGTGGCAAATTTGTGGTGTATGGCTGGGGCAAAAGGTCTTAGGCGTATTTGGCCATAATGGTGTGTGGAGTTTAGGTCGCTAGTCGAAGTTTCTTGTTTTCGAGGCTAATCACTCATGTAAACTCATGCCCTAATGGGCTTGTTTTGAGTCTTCTTAGACTCCTTTTCGTCTTCTTAATATAATGATACACAACTCTCCTGTGTGAAAAGACTTGATATTTATATTACACAATCCTTTTAAGGGGATGTTTATGGTAGCTCTAAATTTTATGAGCAGGAGATAGAGCATACATATGTATCATCATTTCTATCAATAGAAATTTTAAACTTGATTTGAATGCATATGAACCTAACTTCAATTAAACCTTATGTTTTTAGTACCATAGCACCTATGCTGGGAGTTAATTTGATAAATATTGTTTCAAAGACCATGATTTACATATTTTATTTCCGGAAAGTAGGAGATTGTTGAGCTAACCTGAGAGTTCAGAAGTGGTGCTAAACCTTGGAAAAGGTTTGATTGTTGAGCTGTCAATAACAGTATCTTTAAGGGCACCATCCTATATTTAACAGGAGATAAATGTTCTTTAACAGCATTGGTGATCATAAGAAAAACATAGATATGTTGCAAAAGTAAATAGGAAGACAAGTGGTCAACTACCTCAGTGGTCAACTCACGTGACATATTTGTCCTAGATGAACTTACACTTTCATTTGAAATCTTACTACCAGATGATTCTTGAGTTCCCTGTATCTTCAGGAGCTCAAAAGATGAAAGAGTCTCACCATCTATCACTACTTCCTCAAGAGTCTGCACGGATCTAAGCCACTGCAACCAACCAGAAGGTATCGTACACCCACTTATCTCTACTTTTTCTATTGATGGAGATGACAATGGCCCTAGAGGTTGCCCACATGACAGAACCATGTTACTCTCTTTTATTACATATTTCGCACACATTGGCAGAGATGGTTTGAAGACAAGCTTAGAGCAAGATAGAACAGATAATTCCTCAAGATTGGGAAACATGAAACAGGGACTCTCATTGTTGGCTGACAACAGTATAGACAGCTCTTCTAAATTCAGTGCTTCCAGTTTCAGGTGAGTCAATTTCCCCAAGGACACAGCCCCCCCCCCCCCCCCCCCCCCCCCCCCCCCCCCCAGAAAGACCCATCTCTAGATCTCTGAGGTTGGGCATATCTTTAATATGCAAGTAGCGCAGATTTCTTAGATGGCCAATTGGAGGGAGAGCACTGCAGTTATGCAGGTGGAACAAACAAAGATTGACAAGGTATGGGAGTGAAGTCAGTTTGTTCATCATCCATGTAGGAAACACATAGCCTGTATATTTAACTAGCACAAAATGCTCCAGAGTCTCATTTGGTTGGAACTTCTCCAGCACTTCCTCATCTGTATATTCCAATAGTTCATCTTGAGCTGATTGGGACCTAGGAACCCACTCCAGCTTAAGGAAACAAAGCTCCAGTCGATTCTGCAGATTCAACTGCTCGGCAATACGAAGGCCTCTGGAACTGCCTGTGATCTCTTTAATAACAAGCTCATCGGTTGTTGTGAGTGAGTGGTGATCATAGTGAGCAGAGCACTCGACGTGTCCTGGAAGAGAGGCCACTAATACTGGGTCCGTCGTCAGCACAGACTTGAGACTTGTAATTTTTGCTAATATACCTGCCCATGTTTGGTGTACATTAGAGGATCGATGCAATGGAGCACAACCAGTGAGGTTCAGTGTGTGCAACTTCTGAAGCCTTGCAAAAGACACAGGTATGTCAAGGAAAGTTTCTGACAGGTCTAGATATTCTAAGTTGAACAAGTAACTAACAGATTTAAAGCAATCAACGGTAGGGAGGCATTGGGAAAGATTCAAAAACTTCAACTTATTGAAGTTTTCAAAGTAGTATGGCTGAGTCTGAAGATTTAGGCACCGTTGTAGGTTCAGATACTCCAGATTGGTTGTTAGCATCTCAGTACTTACATGAAGTGCTTCACAGCCAGCCAGATCAAGAATTCGAAGGTACTTAATCATTGCAAAGGAGGGAGGAAGAATTTGAAGTCTGCAACATCTCCGGAGTATAAGAACTTCCAATTTCTCGAGGTTTGTAAGAGATTCAGGAAACTTCTGAAGTTCATAGCAGCTTGATAGGTTCAGGAACCTAAGAAAATAAAGGTTACCAAAAGATTCTGGTAACTGCTTAAGGTTGAAGCAACTAGATAGGCTTAGATCCTCCAAGTTCACTAAGTTACCAAATAGAGCAGGTAAGTGTCGCAGCATAGTGCATCTTGATAAATCCAAAATTCGAAGATTGTTGAGATTGCACAAAGAGTCTGGTAGCACAGCAATGCCTCTGCAGCATGACAGTCGAAGATGCTCAAGTCTTTGTAGATGACCAAGGGATAAAGGCAGCTTTTGAAGTTTGTCACAGCCTTGCATGTTCAAATATTTTAGATTCTGTAAATTACCAATGAAAGATGGTAATTCCTTCATACATGTTTTTGATAGATCCAGTACCTCAAGGTTTGTCAACCTACTCACTGGGGATGGCAATGTTTGAATCTGCACACCAGAAACATCAAGATATTTTAGACGCTTTAGACAACCTATAGAGGCTGGTAATTCTCCAATGCAACATCCACTAAGATTCAAAACACGCAAATGCTTCAGTAATTCAAATGCTTCACAATGAAGTGTTATCGCCTCAGAGTTCCTGAGATGCAATGCCCTTGTCCTTGTCAGCAGTGAGTGGGAAAGTGTTGACTGCCCCTGGTAACATGTCACGAATGCATATTGGAAGGTTTGCCATTTTGCGCAGCCCTTTTGCATTCCGGTACCATCCAAAATTATAATATCATCGCAAGCAACATGTCTTGCAAATTCGTGGACAAAGTTATGAATGTAGAACGCTGTAGGAACTATTCTGTTATCCATTCCATAAACCTGAAAATAAATAGCACATAAATAAATGTAATAAAAGTGCTAGATGTCATCCAATTTTGTCTGTTATAGTTGCTTGGCAACTAAATCATATGGCTTCTTTGTAGTTCCATCTTTTCCAGGATGTTTGCTATGATTTAGATATGCACTATGTCTAGATATATAGCAAAAGTAATGTATCTCTTAAAGTTGTGCCCGATGCTGACACGGCCGAGGCAGCCTCGGAGCTTACACCATCGCTCCATGTGGCTTCGCTGCCTCCCGTTGTGACCGATGCTGCAGTTCCGATCGCGGGACCGAGTGCACCGACCCCACCTCCTCCCGGGCGCTTCGGACTCGTCTACCAGCGCCGGCGGGACCCGGGTCCGCCCTCACCTCCTCCCGGTCGTTTCGGCATCGTCTACCAGCGACGACACTCGCCCCCAGCGCCGTCATCACCAGTGCGTGCTCCGTCGGCCCCGCCGCGCTCTCACGCCGACCCGCCAGTGTACCACCCACCTATTCTTCACCGGGACCCTCGTCACACTCACCCGATGGTGACGAGGCAGGCGTCTCGCCCGCAGGTCCTCACTGTCGACGCATGCGAGATGGGGATCTCCCCGGTACCCTCTTCCATCCGTGCTGCCTTGGCGAATCCTCAATGGCGCCGCGCGATGGAAGAGGAGTACGCGGCCCTACTCGAAAACCAGACGTGGGACCTAGTGCCCCGCCCACTAGGCTCCAATATTGTCACTGGCAAGTGGATCTGGACGCACAAGAGGCGTGTTGATGGTTCCTTGGAGCGCTACAAGGCTCATTGGGTCCTCCGGGGTTTCACTCAACAGCCCGACATTGACTATGCTGAGACCTTCAGTCCCGTGGTGAAGCTAGCTACAGTCCGCACCGTCCTCTCATTGGCTCTCGAGCGCTCCTGGCTTGTGCATCAGCTGGATGTCAAGAATACCTTCCTCCATGACACTCTGACTGAGACGGTCTACTGCAGTCAGCCGGCCGGTTTCGTGGATTCTTCTCGTCCTGACTTGGTCTGCCGGCTCAACAAATCTCTTTACGGGCTCAAGCAGGCTCCCCGGACTTGGTACTCTCGGTTCGCTATCTTCCTGCAGATGGGTTCACGGAGGCCAAGTCTGACACCTCCCTGTTCATATACCACTATAGGGGTGAGACTGCTTACCTGCTCCTCTATGTGGATGACATTGTGTTCACCGCCTCCAGCGAGTCGCTACTCCACCGCATCATTACTTCTCTCCAGAAGGAATTTGCTATGAAGGATCTTGGGGTGCTCCACCACTTCCTCGGCGTCACTGTTGAGCCCCGACCTTCAGGCCTGTTCCTTCACCAGCGGCAGCTCACTTGTGACATTCTCGACCGAGCAGGGATGACTGACTGCAAACCCTGCTCTACCCCGGTTGACACCCAAGGGAAACTGTCAGAGGCTGGCGATGCTTGGGCCAGCGGACTCTACCGCCTACCGGAGTCTTGCTGGTGCGCTCCAGTACCTCACCTTCACACGGCCGGACATCACTTATGCCGTACAGCAACTCTGCCTCTACATGCATGCTCCGCGGGAGCCCCACCTGGCTGCTATGAAGCGCCTTCTCCGGTACCTCCGTGCCACTCTCGGCTACGGGTTGCTCCTCTGCCGGTCCTCCACTGCCGAGCTGGATGTCTACACCGACGCTGACTAGGCGGGCTGCCCGGACACCCGCAGGTCCACCTCCGGCTACGCTGTCTTCCTCGGCGGCAACCTTGTCTCTTGGTCGTCCAAGCGCCAGCCGGTGGTCTCACGCTCCAGTGCCGAGGCGGAGTACCGTGCCGTTGCCAACGGCGTGGCCGAGGCCACCTGGCTCCGCCAGCTCCTGGCTGAGCTTCACCGCCCTCTCGCCAAGAGCACGCTCATCTACTGCGACAACGTCAGCGCGATATACCTCCCCACCAACCCCGTCCAACACCAGCGTACCAAACATGTGGAGATCGATCTACACTTCGTCCGCGACATCCGTGTCCTTCACGTCCCGACCACCTCACAGTTTACGGACATCTTCACCAAAGGCCTCCCTTCCTCGACCTTCTCCGGTTTCGCTCCAGCCTCAACGTCTCCAGTGGCTAGTTGTGGCTGCGGGGGGGTCTTGTGTGTGTTGTGCACTTCTTGTTTTCTTTCTTGCCCAGTCTTGGACTCTGCTGCGCCGGTAGTCCAGACTGCGGGGGTGTTAGTGTATAGGCCCATTATGAGGCCCATGTATGCTACCATATATAGCTACCCTTCTAGAGTTAGCCCAAATTAATTCATTCTAGCAACCTTTTTACTATTTCCTTTCCAATTTTCTTAAGTTCAGTATTATCACCATCGCAATTCCCAAAAGCCTTTTGAGAAAATATTTTCCAACTGTCATCTTCAGATAAAGGACACAACTTGTACGGTGGAATGGTGTGCACTAGTTCTGCAGTCATTTCGCTGGAGGTGGTCACTAAAACCCTGATGCACTCATTTGTACCCTTCAGCATTTCCTTCAATTCATCCAACTGGTTTTTATCTGTGCTAGAAAGGTCATCCAAGACAATCAGACAACGTTTTTCACAGAGTGCCTCTTGCAAACGATTCTTCAGCAACTGCAAGTTTTCCTGGATCTCCATGTCTGTATGAACATCTAAGAGCCTTTCTTCAGTATGATTACATTGCGAGATTATATCAGTAGCAACCATTTTTATGTTTAGTTTCCTATTTAAGGATATCCAGATACGAACATCAAAATTCCAACCTTCTCCCTGGTCAAAGAAAATTAATCTAGCAAGAGTTGTTTTCCCGAACCCCACAAGGCCAACAATGGGAATGATTGACAACTTTTCTGCATTACTTTGCAAGAGCATGTCCTTTATCCTTGCTTTGTCATTATCTCTTCCAATGACTGCAGCTCTATCAAATGCTTCATTATCAAATCTCTCAACATCAGGAAAAGGGTACTGTGTCAAACTGAAGATGACAGAATCTTTTACTGAAAAGTCCAACCTTTTTTTGATTGTCTTCATTCTGCTCGCTCTTGTACTATGCATGAGAAATGAACATGAACAGCAGGATGCTGCTTCCTGTAAATTTTATTTAGAATGACCACAAAGACAATTAGCTTCTAGTTATGTGTCATGATGAGCACATCTTTCACAAAGAGCTGCTAAATGAAGTATGACAAAAATACTGCCTAAATTGAAACTTGAATGATACTTTGGTCATGTCATGTCATGTCATAAGTTTAACAGTTAACATGTTTACAACACATTTAGAATTTGCGTGTGCAGAGGGGATTAGGTCCACAATCTCCTAATTAGTTTAAATGCAGATCATACCTTGAAAGTTAATCCACCTTGATTAAATAAGGTTTTAGTAATTAACTACAGAGATAGATAAAAAAAAGATAACTTTCTCATACTTTTCGAATTATGTGTTCTTTTGATATTCTTTTGTGGAGGTAGAGAACGAGGCCTCTCAGGTCAGCAGGGGCAGATCCAACATGGGTCTGCGGGGGCTCAAGCCCCCTACCCGCTGGAGCTCCACGGAGTTATAGAGAGGTACGAGAGAGGGAAAGAGGGAAAAAGAGAGGTACTGGGGGGAAAAGGAAGACATATGAGCCCCCGAGATTCATTCTTGCATCCGCCCTGAAAAACTTTAAAACATGTACACCAACTTTGCACGCATTTGCAATAGTCAGTGTTTTTCTACGGATATTCAATCGTAAAACTAGGTTCAAAATTTGCCGTATGACCTCAAAAGGCCAAAACTTGCCAACCTTAGCCTTCAGTATTTAACAAAGCAGTGTACCAATGAACAAAAAATCAAGGACTTGCATTTCTAAATGGAAAAAGGACTTGCATCGGCAATAATTTTAAGGATCTATCGAACCAGACCTCTCCAACTGCAATGCAGCCGCTCATCTGAGATTCCATGCTATTGTGGTCTTCCAATTCATCGACCAGATCCTCAACATCGTAAGCGACCTGCTTGATATCTCCCATCCATTCTTGCACCTCCGGACGGATCTCCAGGCTAACCAGCACATCTTGGCGACTTCGGTGGAGGGGCGCAGAGCCGCAGTGGTGAAATGATTGGCCAGCGGTAGTAGCTCTGCCAGACCGGCGAGTGGCCACTGGCTAGCGATAGGCCTTTGTCCATGTGACATGGGAAGTATGAAATATAGATTAAAAAATAATTAATTATATAGACCGTAACTAATTTACGAGACGAATCTTTTAAACCTAATTAATTCATGATTCGATAACGGTGTGCTACAGTAACATACGTTAATGACGAATTAATTAGGCTTAGTAAATTCGTCTCGTAGATTACTAAGCACTTCTGTAATTTGTTTTATTATTACTATCCGAACACTCCCACATGACACTCCAAAACTTTAGCCTCCAGATTTAAACAAGGCCTAGGAAACCATAGACGCGCACGAGGACCATTTTAGGCGAGCTGCTAAAATTTAGACAGCTAAACCAGTTGCTAAACTTTAGCCACCCCTGCTTAATTTGGTGGATTTTAGTCAGAGTGTTTAGATCAAAGTAACTAAGAGGGTGTTTGGTTCACTCATCACCTCATAAATCTAGTCCTATTTAGTCTCATTTAATCACTTTTACCCAAACACGATGTAAATGGGATTAAAAACTGCATTAGTCAACTAGTCACCTAAGTATTGCTAAATGGGACTAAAACTCTCCTTTTAGTCAGGCTGCCTCGCCTTTTAAGGCTGCCTCACCTTTTAGTCAATTTCAATCCAAATACCCTGACTAAAATGGATTAAAAGGGCTCTTTAAATCTCTTTTAGTCCACCAAACTAAACCAGAAGTGACTAAACTTTAGGAGCCGGTTTAGGTG
Organism: Saccharum hybrid cultivar R570; assembly: GCA_038087645.1. NCBI lineage: Eukaryota > Viridiplantae > Streptophyta > Magnoliopsida > Poales > Poaceae > Saccharum > Saccharum hybrid cultivar. Next base: position 48,025,364 of record JAQSUU010000307.1, on the reverse strand, counting down.
ACTAAACTTTAAGAGGTGTGAACCAAATATGCCTTAAGGCCTTGTTTGATTGGATTGTGGCTTTTGAAAAAGCTGCTGTGAGCTGTGGGCTATGGAAAAGCAGCCGGGGGAAAAGCTAAAGTCTGTTTCATTACAGCTGCTATGAAACTGTTGTTTTATATGTAAATTGCTCGTAACAAGATAATATGTTCAGTAATTCGCATGTAAATAACTATTTTAGAAAGAAAAAAATATTTTTTGTTACTTTTTCATCTATCAAAGTGATTAGTCCACATAAATAGAATATACCATGTATATAATTACATATATAATTTTTCTATGTGTTTTCATCCATCAGAGGCGATGAGAGTGTGGTCCATCGTTCTCGTATTTCTATTGTATTTCTTGTTTTATTTTTTACAAGAAAACGGTTAGAAAACATCAGGTGTTCTCCATGGAATAGAGCCCGGAGATGCATCGCCGCAGGGGAGGGAGTGCCTGGAGATGCGTCGCTGCAGGAGAGGGGGCTCGCCTGGAGATGCGCCGCCACAGGGGAAGGGGCTCGCCGTTGCCCGCGACCGCATGGGAGGGAGCACCTGGTCACCGGGAGATACGCCGTTGCAGGGGAGGGGCTCGCAATCTCGCATGGAGATGAGCCGCCGCAGGGGAAGGGGCTCGCCTGAAGATACGCCGCTGCAGGTTGTGGTGTGGCTAGGCGGAGTGGCGAGCAGCCGCGCCCGTGGTAGGGGCCGCGCTGGCCTCCAGGGTTCGGGCAAGGCTTCCCTCCGGCTGGACATGGTCGAGCGACGGCGGCCTCTCCTCGTGATGCGGACGGAAAAAAGAAAGATAAAACGAACCGGTATCTGCACATAATCAGTGGCAGGCAGATAATTTTTCCCCCAAAGCAGCTAAAAGTAGGGTGAGGTGCTTTCGGTTTTGTACTAGAGAAAAAATAGTTTTTGGATAAAAGTAGTTGTGGCTTTTGGCTTTTGCAAAAGATAAAGCAGGTTGAAAAATCTAATCAGACAAGGCTTAAAAGGTGAGGCAGTGTGGGCTTTAGTTCTATTTAACAACCCCTTAGTGACTAATGAGCTAAATGTCCTTTTAATCCCATTTAGTCATTATGTTTAGGTAAAAAAAAGACTAAATAGGACTAAAATTAGCTGGCTAAACTTTAGCAGCCCAATCTAAACACTCCCTTAATCGTTGGTGATTGGTCTCGGCTGGCATAATTCCACTAGTATTCTCACGTTCCATGAGTTGTGAGCCTAAAAAGTGGACTACTCACACTATCAATAATATTCTTCATATTTTTTGTGTCAGGTCAGGTCAAACTCCAAGCTGATCTAAATCTTCTATACTTTTTTTTAAAAAAAGTGAGCCATGATGTGAGAACCAAGATCAAAGTTGTCTTCCCTGTGGCTGATTTCGACCACAATTCCATGCACCTGGGCCATCCTTTGCTCATTAGCCATAGGGATAAAAATAAAGCTTATGATTTCATTTATCAAAGATTCAAAACTAGACTCACTCTCACAAAGGCTAATACTCTCAGCCATGCTGGAAGATAAACTTTGATCCAGTTAGTTTTTGCTTCAATTTCAATTTATTATATGGCTAACATCTTATTCTCTAAAAAATTCTTGGCAAAGCTCACTTCTGTTATTAGGATTTTTTGGTGGCAAGGTGTACAAAAAGAACAACAACAAAAAAAGCCCATCCACTACAGATCATGGGAGACAATCTGCAAACCAAAAAAGTAAGACGGTTTGGGAATCAGGAAGTTGGAGTTACTAAACAAAGGTATGTTAATTAAAACAGCATGGAGACTAATCCATGTTTCGGATTCTACTGTTGCCAAAACCATTAAAGCAAAATACTTCCCGTATGGCTCTATGTGGACTGCACCTTCTTATGTTCCAAAATCTATCTTTTGGTCTTCTATGCTAAACATTAGGCACCATGTTGAGAACAATATCACCTTTCAGTTTGTCAAAGGAAATACCTCTATTTGGAACCAACCGTGGTGTCTCATTTGGAGGGAGATGCATGATTGCTTAAATTTAGAACAATCTGAATATCAAATTCCAGACAAAGTTTAAGATCTCTGGCTCCCAAATTGTAAAAAGTGGGATGAAAATAAGATTATAGCTCTTTTTGGTCAACAAACTTTGTAGGTTCTTTTGCAGATTCCTCTTATGATGGGAGATGAGCCTCATATTTTGTGTTGGAAGCCGGCCTCTAATAGCATGTCCTCCTCCAAAAGTTAAGGATGAAAACAGACGGGATGAGTCTTGTTCCGTTCGTAACCGTATACCATTTTCCTGTCCGTTTCCGGTTTTTGCAGGATAAATGGAAACGGGACCGAAAACGGGACGGAGTAAATCGGGAGCGGGACTAAAGACGGTGGAGCGTTTGTCTGTCCGAATTTGCGGTATCCTGTTTTAGACCAGGATATCCTATTTTTCATTCCGTTTTTCTTCGATCTGGGATAAGCCCACTACGCACTAGGCCTTTCCGCTGGTGGCCCAGTATGCTCCGTAAGCCTGGTAGCGGGTCTCCTGGGGCCTGTTCGGTGGCTCGCTGTGCTAGCTTGTTGGCTGTACGTGCATGGCCCAGTATATTACAGTTGCTACTTTCTGCTTGGCGCATGCTGCTGTGTGGGCATGGCCGTACGGTCAGCAGCCATGTTGCTTGCCGCAGCATGAAGGCAACACACAGGAAAGGCGCTTAGCGTGTAGCACAGGCGGCGGCCGTGGCTGAGCATGAGAAGAGGAGCAACAAATCAATACTTTTCTTATCACGTGTATTACTTAATTAATTCTTTGATTCGACTTATGTGTATAGGCTTGTTGTAACGAGGTGTGCATGCAATCCCGACTTAAGTTTCTGCTTACCCATTTTCATATTACCATTTACCTCGGTACCGTTTCCGCTCCCGGCTGTTCCGCTCCCGTTTTCGTAAAATAAATATGGAAACGAAAACAGTAGAGACATTTTCCGTTCATTTCCGTCCGTTTTCATCCTTACCAAAAGTGCCAACAAAAGATGCTAGCAACTGACGAGACATCAAACAATCCACCTTCTTAACATTCCTACGCAGGTGTTGCAAATTCTCAGGCATGTCTGGACGGATAAAACAATTCAGCCACGAGTCAAAACCTTTGCTTGGAGACTTCTTAAACTTGCACTTGGGACAACTTGCAGGATCCATAGGGTTATTCCGACTCTCGCTGCGGGAGGCCTGAAGATGACAACCATCTATTTTTTGGTTGCAGCTTTGCTTGGGCGGTCTAGTTTGCTTCGCCCATTGGCCTTAGAGCCGATGCCTTACCACAAACAGGTCACGGTCTCTACTCACAAATTACTGCTATATTGCAGCAGGGACCGTCTCAAGCTACTGCAGGTATGATATTCTCCATTATGTGGTGTTTGTGGAAAGCTTGCAATGATCACAGATTTAACAAATCCAATTGAACAGTTACAAGGGTTTTTGCATGAGGCAAAAGCTACTGATATGGCATACAATATAGCAATTGGAGACAACACTATGCCTCAATCTATTACACATGCTGCTACAAATCCAACAACTGCAGATTCTACGTGCTTTACTACCTTACAGGCTCATGAGAGAATAGCAGATGCTACTCATACTACTATAATGCAGGCCCAGGAGGCTCCTAAGATTTTTTGTGATGCTTCTGTTGATTCTCAAAATCCTACTACAACAAACCAAACAGGGATTGGAGTCTGCATTCTCACCCGACCTGCTAGAAGTACCTCTCATGTTTCTTTTTTTAGGCAGCGATTCCACATGTCTTGGAGCCATTGGAGGCTGAAGCTCAGGCCCTCCTTTTTGGTGAAAAGCTAGCTACCGCTCTCAATCTACAGGACGCAACTCTGTTCACTGACAACCAAGTACTAGCTTTCGCTATACTTGCTAGATCGCCACGCACTCATCCTGGACATTTGGCCTTGTTCAGTTCCGAGGTCGGGAGCCCAAAATCGGCGCTGCGCGCTACAGTGTAGCGCGTTTTGTTTTTTAGTGTAAAAAATTATCTAAAAATTGATTAATTAGACTCAAAATGTTCGTCTCGTAAAGTACAACAAAACTGTGCAATTAGTTTTTGATTTCATCTATATTTAGTACTCCATGCATTTGCCGACATTTTGATATGATGGAAAATCTCCTTTTTGCATAGTAAAATTTGGGGAGGAATTGGGAACTAAACAAGGCCATTGGTCGATACGTCCTATCATTGCTGAAATACAGGACATTATCCAAGCAAAACGCTATACTGTACGCAAGATCCATAGGGAGGCAAATAAGATAGCTGATAGCCTTGCTAAAAACTAAAAAGGCAAGATGGGCAAACATCTTGAATTCAGGTCTTTTTTCTTGCCAGGCACTTGCGCATCATCAAACTTGTAAAATCAAGCTTGTGCTACAAAACAACGACTGGGGTAACAAAATCCCATCTCTGTAACATGTTTGTGATGCAATGGAACCTTTACCTTTTTCAAAAAAAAAGTCAAGAAACCAGTGCGTCTCTCCATCCATCCTCTCCAACTTGACTATTTTTTTGAAACAATTTTTTTATTGCTTCAACTTGACTAAACTTTTTCTTTTTTTTAACTAGAAAGCTTGTTTCCATTAGATACTAGCTCCAAGTAAACTCCCGGAGCCAAGATTGGTAACAAAGGAGGAGGGGACTTTCATTAGTCATGAATCAACTTTGACTAACTTGAGACTACTTGAGCCACAAACATCACAAATCGCAGGCGGAATAGATTGGACCCACCGGTGTTGGTCGTGCCTCCACTGTAGACGTGCTCAACCGGTCCTTGCTTTGGAAAAAAAAATTAGGTGTAGGCTGCCTGCACTGATGTCTCCGTGCAGACCCACTCGGATAAAAACCACGTGTCCCAGGAAATCAATCACATGGTCAGGAGTGATGCGTGTGGGCTCCGGCGTGGTGCGACTCCTCAGGATACTAAAAGTCAATATACTAAAAATAGACAACTAAAAATAAACATCATCTCTAACAGTGTGATGGACAGGTGGCCCCCATCCGTGGGACGCGTGCCTCCACGTCACGCAGGTCGTCGTGCACCGAGCGTACGCATTCACCTCCACGCACTAGTCTGATTGACTGATTCAGCTCCGTGTCCTCCAAAGTCTAGTGCTACTACGCTCTTGAGTCTTTTACCTATATGCCATTATAAAAGATGGTCATGACCATCAGGCCACTAAAAAAATCGAGCGCACCCAGGTGCCACTGTTCGAACTCTTTTTGCCCTCAACGCCACTCCGTCCACTTATGTCACTAACAATGTCAAACCGTGATGGAAAAAATCCGAGATGCCCTCACCTCGCTAACCAAATGTCATCTAATGAAGGGGTTGCAATGTGCAAAGTTTAACAAGGGGTTATCGAGAAGATTCACAAGACACATGATACAGTGAATTGATAAGATAAAAAGGAGAGGGCTAAACTGCAAAGACACCTTCTTCAACCTTTGGCCATGGCCGATTGTGCACGTGTGCAAGGGAGTGAAAGCTCTTGTTTGGTTTTGTTAATTGATGAAACCCTAAGTGCTAACCTAGTTTATCAAAGTAATTATGAGATAAGTAACACTATTCCAAGTGGTGAAGCAATGGTGAAGATCATGATGATGGTGTGATGACCATGATGATCAAGTGCTTGGACTTGAAAAAGAAGAAAGAGAAAAACAAAAAGCTCAAGGCAAATATGAAATTTGATAGGAGCTTTTTGGTTTGCACTCAAAACACCATAGTGGGTGTGAGTGATTTAGGATTGATAGTCGTACTATTAAGAGGGGTGAAACTCGTATTGAAATGCGGTTGTCAAAGTGCCACTAGGTGCTCTAACTCAATGCATATGCATTTAGGATCTAGTGGAGTGCTAATACCCTTGAAAATTTTTATAAAAATATGCTAACACACATACACAAGGTGATACACTTGTGTCGATGTTTTACTACCGATAGCCTGCCGCAGGGATACCCGGGACAGTTGTTCGGGCTTCGATGTATATGGAACTCAACGGTTAACACAAGAGACAGTCGATTTATACTGGTTCGGGCCCTCGTGATCGAGTAATAGCCTTTACGTCTAGTCGGTGTTAGCCTTTGCGTTGGATTAATTGTTATGATCGTTCTTACAGGGGGTGCCCATAGCCTCTCTTTATATAGAGTAGAGATGGCTATGGTGCGATTACAGTCCTAGTCAGATTCCAAAAAAGATGTCATGATCTAATTACAGAAGTTACTTCCTATTAAAAACCGGCTAGTTTGGCATTTTCTACTTGGAGTCAGCGTTATCCGTCGCCATGCCTCCTTTGTCAGGCGGTGGGCCAGGGCGGGGCCCACTGCTAGTATTTGTACCGATAAGGAACCCTATGGGTCCTGTATCGACAAGCCCCTGAACGTTTCATGGTTGAACTTGAAAGCCTCCTTGCTTCCTCAAGTCTTGATAGGAGAAGCAAGCCTGGTCTGGATTCTTTCGAAGAGAAATCTTGATGTGGTATTTCCTTAAAAAATCATTGAGTGATGTACGCTTTTTCGGATAAAAGTGCACTCACTAAGTATAGCCTCCGAGCCTCTTGCTATTTGGAACAAAAAGTTGAAGGGTCTTGAAAATTCCGGATTGAAAAACTTAAAAATCTTTCCTGAGGATATGTACCCTGCAGCCCCCCGAGCCTATATTCGGGTTCATTTGTAGAAAGAACTAGAACATAGGGCCCTTTTGTTGTATTCTCAGGTATTCTATCTGTCTGTCAGAGGTAGGTGGTAGGTGGCCGTTGTGCGGTAAATGCAGCGCAGTCATGGGTTGCACAGTGTTGGAATATTCGTCTAGATATGTTGTCTGTGTGTACTGTGTCTTCACATGTGGTCTCTTTGACTTTATTGCTCTGCTCCTTTTCTTGGTGATTGTCAGGTTGAATCTATTGATGAACTTGGTCCATGTGCACCGCTTTTAGGTCTATAAATACCCTTCTGGCGAGCTGTTGCAAATCAGTGAAGTCCTAGCGTTGAGCTTGAAGTCTATAGCCATAAATATGTTGGTTTGTGAAGTAGATCAGCCCCTAGGTGTAGGTTGAAAATTTTGTAGAGCTTATAGCAAATGGAAGAAGTCTTGTGATAGAGATTAGAGGTGGTCCCGACGTCGACTTCTTCGCCATCTCCTTCCTTTGCTAGTCGATTTGCAAATGACCAGCATCTAGAGGATGAGGTGGTGCTGGAGTTTGATGCCACCCATCGCTCGTCCAAGTTGTCCGCTGATTGCGCAAACTTGTCGGCGGGAGTGGCTTCATTTGGAGAGTTGCTTCAGGTAGATGCTTTTTCTCTTTTTCTCTCTTTTTGATTTAGTGTTTCTTGTTTCTTTCTTCCTTTTTATTTTTCTTCTTTGTGTAAGGACTTCTCTCGGGACCAGTCTAGCGTTTTTGGCTCTGGTGAAGTTGAGAAGAAACTGGTCTTTGAGGTGAATCTTCTGAAGGAAGAATTGGCCAGCAAACAAGTTGATATTGAAGCCGAGCGCCAGGGACATCAGGATTCGGAGGAAGTCCTCCCCGCTCAAGTTGCCGAGTCAGAGAAGTAGAAAGAGGATGCCCTGGCTACTTTAAAAGAAGTGTCTGAGAAGTCCGACAGCCTCAAGAGGGATTTTGACGGTATTCGAGTTCTTCTGTACTTTCTTTCTTTGTCTGTTGGTTTTCTGACTTGCGTTTTTTTGCAAGAATAGCTCTTCAAAAGAACAACAAGAAGCTCTTGGACGATCTTGAGGCTATGAAGGCAGCACCCTAGTCCGAGTACAACCGAGCTAAAGAGGTAACTAAACGTGCCGAGGAAGAGCTTGCTCTTGCCAGGTTAATTAGGCGCAGAGCTGATCGGGATCTTGTGTAGGCTAAGAAGACCATAGAAGACCAAACTAGCAAACTGGCGATGGCTACGAAGAATTGGAATGCCTTGTGGCAATCTTTCTGCTCGATCGTCGACCTTCTTCAAACTCCATCGGATGATGGGTAGTCATAGGGTTAGTTTGTTCCGTTGATCCCTTCTCACTTTCGAGAGTTTGTCAAGAAGTGCGCCCAGGTCTGTGTCAAAAATGCCTTGGCCCAGGTCTGGGTTCTTACTTGAGAAGTTCCTTTGGTGATGCTTGCAGAAGAAGTCGAAAGGCAAGAGTACCTAGATGTTGTTGAACAAGTGGAGACTAGAGTCGATGAGCTAGCCAGGAAGATTGTCGAAAATCTGAATATTAACATTTCTTCTCCTAATGACAGCGTCTGATTGTAAACAAACTTTGTATCTGAGTACTTTGTAGAATGATATTTTATGTTATCTTATACAAATGAATCTTTCTGATATATTTTTCCTTTGGTCTTCTATAGTCATGCGAGTAGTCGATGTTACGTAATTCTTCTGAATTGACTTTGGCGTGTATTTTAGCAGATTTTAGCTAATGTCGTGTTTGCGACTTAGTGTGCTAGAGTGGGCGAGTGCAGGCTAGGTTAGCCTTCTTACTTTCATCCGGGTTGAATAACTCAGGGTAGGTCGAGTGTTCGTTTCACTCTCATCTAGGTTGAATAACCTGGGATATGGCGAGTGTTCTTTTACTCTCATCCAGGTTGAATAACCTAGGATAGGACGAGTGTTTATTTACTCTCATCTAGGTTGAATAACCTAGGATAGGACCAATGTTTATTTACTCTCATCCAGGTTGAATAACCTAGGATAGGGTGAGTGTGTATTACTCTTATCCGAGTTGAATAACTTGGGATAGGGCGAGTGTGTATTACTCTCATCCGAGTTGAATAACTCGGGATAGGGTGAGTGTGTATTACTCTCATCCAGGTTGAATAACCTGGGATAGGGCGAGTGTATCTTTACTCTCATCCGGGTTGAATAACTCGGGATAGGGTGAGCGTTGGCTTTTGTAGCCTTTTTACCTCATCCAAGTTAAATAACTTGGGATGGGGCGAGTGTATATGTACTCTCATCCAGGTTGAATAACCTAGGATGGGGTGAGTGTAGGCTTGGTTAGCCTGTTTGCTCTCATCCAGTGTTGGAAACAATCCAAGATAGCTTGGTTTTGTAAGACAAGCGTTGGTGATGAAAATCATCTTTATTATATTGATCATGAACCTTGATTACATAATATCTTGGAGAAAAAAATCTGTCTCATGTCATTAGGCGTAAAACCTTCGCACCTGGCTGATGTGCCATGAGTTTCTGATTGGTATGCCGTCTTCGATCATCAACTCGTATGATCCTAGCCCGGTGACTTTGGCAATGATAAAAGGACCTTTCCAAGGGCTTAATAGTTTTTGGCGTCCATTGTTTTCTGTATACGATGAAGTACTAGGTCTCTGACTTGAAGGGTTCGGGGTTGTGTATTTTTGTCGTAGTGGCGTCTTAATCCTTGGAGATAGCGCACAGACTGTAGGGTAGCGTTGACTCTGACTTCTTCTATGCTATCTAGCTCTAGTCTATGAGTATGTTTAGCTTCTCCTTCATTGTACTACTCTATCCTTGGTGAAGTCCAGATCAAGTCTGCTGGCAAATACTGCTTCTGATCCGTAAACTAGGAAGAAAGGCGAGTTCCCGGTGGCTCTGCTTACTTGAGTTCGAAGCCCCTATACTACTTTAGGCAACTCTTCGATCCACTTGGAACCGTAGTCTTCTAATTCTTCATATAATCTGGGCTTCAATCCGGCTAGTATGAGGCCATTTGCTCTTTCTACATGTTCGTTAGCTTTGAGGTGGGCTACTGATGCGTAATAGATGCTGATACCGCAGTCTTGTGCCCAACTTCTGAATTCAATAGCTGTAAAAGGAGAGCCCAAATCTGTGATGATTCGGTTAGACATGCCAAAATGATGCATGATGTCTTGGATAAACTCGACTGCCTTAGTTGCACTATAGTTGATGAGTGGTTTGTATTCAATCCATTTGGTGAACTTGTCAATGGTCACAAAAACGTACTTGAAACCACCCTTGGCTTTCTTGAGGGGCCCTACCTGATCCAGCCCCCAGCAGGAGAATGACCAAGCAGGCGGGATGCATATAAGGTTGTGTGCTGGGACGTGAGCATGTCTTGCAAACATCTGGCAGCCCTTGGACTTTCTGACGAGTTCTTCTGCGTCTTTTAAAGCAGTCGGCCAATAGAATCCAAAATGGAAAGCTTTACCAACTAACATTCTAGATGCAGCATGATTACCACAACATCCTAAGTGTATTTCTCTTAATATTTCTTTGCCTTTTTCTAATGAGACTGTAACAGAACCGCCCAATTATATGAGATTAAGTAGGAAAATCATCCAACGGGAGGACAATTTAATAAACTTAAGCCCGTATAACCCGGTAGTCCGTGAAATCTCGACGGATTTCAAACCATTTCACATAACAGCCAAGATCGTACTAAGTTTAGCGGTCACCATCATAAGTTACATAAATGTTCGCGGCATAAAATACATCGGAGTTTAAACATAGTTATTACAAACCAGGTTCAAATAAAAGTAGCGGAAGCGGTAGTTCAAATTACGCACACACACAACATTTTAAAATAAAGTGCCAGCTTGTGATCATCTCTAGCAAAAGCATCAGATGAGAAGTAGCGAATGACCATTGCCCATGGTCCTAAGCTTCGCCCATCGTAGGATAGAGGCAGTTGATACAATAGCCGTAATACATCTGCCCATCTGCAACAATTGGGAACAAAGCCCTGAGTACGAGAAGGTACTCAGCTAGACCTACCTGACAGAACCAAAATAAAATGACACCAAGAATCATGATAGGCTTTCTGGTGGGATAGCTGACTCATTGCAAGAAAGGCATTTTTAACTTAATAATTCTTTTCTAAAGTATGCAGTAATTAACTCTTTATTACCCTGTCAACTATGTTTGCACTGGTGCTAGAGTAACATGTAATTAAGCAAGTAAGGATTACCATTGATCATTAACAATAGTTATCATGTCATCTTCCACATAACTATCCAAGTGATTCATCAACATTACTACGATGAAGTAGCTCAAGTCAAGTGTTCACTATCTAGTGAACGATGGCGATTCGAATCGATTATTAACCAGCTGGTAATTTATTCCTCACACAAACCTCACTCACCCGCTAAAGTGAGGTATTGGTCACCGAGTCAACCATTCAGGTAAAGTCGCGAGCTTGCCAGGAACCACATGTACCCGGGGCCGCCCGACTGCTCTTTGGCCTTATCATCGCGCCCCCGTATCCTGCCACTACTGCTCCGGTACAGTGCGTTGCGGGCAATCCACTCGGCCCGAATAATCTCCCAGCTTCACGGTCGAAAGGTGCATTATTCGGTCAGCTAAATGTGAGGCATGCGTTCAACGTGACTCGAGGCCCAACAATGGTCGGTTCTTAATCGACACAGATGGAAAACACTACAGTCCGAAACCCTGCAAGTTTCTGCCCGGTCTCAAATTCATTTCACACTTAGTTATACCATGACTTCATAGTCATCCAAACAGATCCAGGTAACCACCTATAGCTCGCAGGTGACAGGAAATCACCTGACTTCTACCGGTCTAAGCCAGCTAAGCATTGACTCGACTGCGGATACCAGGGTAACAAGGATATAGTATAACAAAGGTAAGTAAGGTATAATGCAGCAACGGTTGCAACAACTCCTGAACGTAATGCATCAAATTAAGTAAAGTTAATAATAAATTATTTGCAAACCAGGAGAGAAATGCTCTGGGGCTTGCCTCTCTCAAAAGAGCTCGGACGGTGGTCGGGGCACTCAGGGAGATCTTCACCGACCTCCTCTTCGGCTTCGGTCACCTCCTGCTGCTGCACCTCGAGCTGCTCCTCTGGCTCCTCGGGTATGACGACTGGGTTCTCGGTTTGCGATCCTGTATGATGCAATGCACGTAAGTGATTATGCAAACGTGCATCGAAGGAGATGAATGCAATGGATATGTTGAAATGCAAGGTAGTCAACATCATCCAAGAAACTATATACTACAAGCACATGTCATCTACTGCATTCTCTTCTACTACTATTATGTTAAGTTAACATATCTTATGAAATGCTTCAAAGATACACCAAAGCTTTACTAATTTCTTAATCACACTTAAAGCAACACTTAAAGCAACACTTGCTTAAACCCTAAATAATAATAGGTTTGAATAGCAACATATATTTCTGATGCTCCTAAAAATCTGAGAAAATTACAGTAGCATAATACTACCCTAAACAGACTACCATAAAAATTTCATGACATTTGGATAAGTAAACTATCCTATACAAAAATGACAAGCTATAGCATAAAAATGAGCATGAAATTACTTTGTACTATGAAAAGTGTCAAACAACAGAATTAATATTTTTCCTAGGTTCTTCATAGTATACTATGACTGTACAAAAATTATCACATGCATGTTTTATACAAAGTTTGCTCTCTAGCAAAAATAACAAAAAATCAGCCATCAAAGGTACTTGAACTACACCTCCAAAGTTTTCCACAGCACATGCATGAAACATATTTTTCCTAGGAAGTACATGACATAAGAAGATTAACAAACTTGGGAATCATATTTTTCTGAAGCCTATAGATTTTTCTACACATTTCTCAAGAAAACACCAATTTCAAGGATTAAATAAAACACTACTGAAAAGTAATGAAATATTGACATGCAATATTTTTATATTGTAGATCTAGTTCCAATGAGTCCATAGAAATTTATTTCACAATTTTTGGAGCTCAAATGAATACAAAAACATTTTCCACAATATTTTTCATCATGAATAATAAAAGAAAACAGAAAACGATTTTCATTATTGAAACTGGGCCGGCCCGTGGAAGTCAACCGGCCCGTGGCCGTTTTTGGCCTGGTTCGCGCGCGCGGGGGAAAGAGCGAGCAGGCCCGCTCGGAGGCGCGGCCCACAGGGCGGTGGCCCAGTGAAGCCGACGTGGGGGAAAGAACAGGGCGTTCTCGTCGGTGTTCGGAGCCGCGACGGCGCGGCGGTGGCCGACGGCCAACTGCCGCTCCAGTCTTCGAACGAGCGAGGCAAGGGGCGCAAAACGGCCGTGGAAAAACGGTGAACTCGTGAGCGGGGTTGAGAGACAAGGGGGGTGGTTGGAGGTGCCGGTGACCGGAGCGCGAGCGCGGCGGCTCCGTCACGGTGGCGCGGCGAAGAAGTCAAAATGATGCCCTACCGGAGTGAGCAAGAGGACAACGAGGCTCGTTCGGAGGAGGCAAGAGGGTGGTGGAGCTCCGTGCACGAGCAATCGAGCTGCGGTGGACTAGCATCGCCGGAACACGGCGGCGGAGGCGGAGGATGGCGGTGGTGAGTGGCGCTCCCGCTCGGATTCTTCGGAGGAAGGAGAAAGGGAGCGAGCGGGCGAAATGATGGAGGCCGAGCGCGCGCTGTGCTTTGAGGTGAAATGCGCTGGGCCACGCGCGGCCACGCGGGGTGGCGTCGCCGGCATGCGGCCGCCACGCGGCGAGCGTGTTCTGCCGCGGCGCCAGCGAGCCGCGCGCGCGTGGGAGCGGGAGGGGAAAGAGAGGCCGGCTTGGGCCGGGCCGAGGCGGGGAGCAGGCGCGGGCGCGCGCGTGCGGAGGCGGGCCACTTCCGGCTGCGGGCTGAAACCGAGGCGGCGGCCTGCTAGGTTAGTTTTTTGATTTTTTTCAAATTTCTAAATTCAAACCAATTTCAAATAAAATTTTCAAACCCTATTTTGAACAAGAAAAAGACATTTTCTGGAAATGACCCAAAAATAAAAGTTGCTTAGAATTTAATTCTCTACAACTTTAATTAAGGGGCCAACTAAAAATTCTCAACAGATTTTGAATTGGAGAATAAAAGCTAATTAGGGAGTATTTTTGAATATTTTCAGGTAACATTTTTTAAACCAGTTTTTTTTTGACAAAACTTTGAGTGATTTAGTTGCTCCAAAATTTTGACCTATAATTCTAAGTGATATAAAATTTATGTTTGCACAAATTTGATGAAAGGTAATTAGCACATTAACATATTACATTACGAATACACTTTTTCAAGCTTTTATTTCACTCAAGTGATAAACTTACCACATATGATTATGAATGATATGAAATGTCATGCTTATGATTGCAATGCAAATGCTTGCGTAACACCGGAGTGTTACAGCCCTCCCCCCTTATAAAAATCTCGTCCCGAGATTTGGGTTACGAACCCTTTATTATAAAAATCTTCGTATGCTTTTTGTAGGTATTCACCCGTTTCCCAAGATGCATCCCCTTCATCATGATGACTCCATTGTATCTTATACGTTTTCACCACACTGTTTCGAGTAGCCCTTTCTTTGGAATCCAAAACTCGAACTGGCTGCTCACGATACACCAGATCTGACTTAAGTTTTATGCCTCGAGGTTCAATTATTTCCTCTGGAATGCGCAAACATTTCTTGAGATGTGATATGTGAAAACTAGGAATATAGCACCCATTGATTCTGGTAATTCCAATTTGTAAGTCACTGGACCCTTCCTTTCCAAGATTTTGTAGGGTCCTACAAATCTGGCGGCAAGCTTTCTGCGTATTCCAAACCGCTTCTTCTTCATTGGCGTGACTTTTAGATAAACATAGTCACCGACTTCGAACACAAGTGGTCTCCTTCTCTTATTCGCATAACTTTTCTGACGTGACTGAGCCGCTCTCATATTTTGCTGAATGATATGAACTTTCTTTTCGGCTTCTTCCACGAAGTCAATACCATAATGCCTTCTTTCCCCTGGCTCAAGCCAGTTTAAAGGTGTTCTACACTTTCGTCCATACAGAGCCTCTAAAGGTGCCATCTTGATATTTTCTTGATAACTATTATTATACGCGAATTCTGCTAAAGGTAACCACGACTCCCATGAACCTCTGGAAGACAACACACAAGCTCTTAACATATCTTCTAAAACAGCATTAACTCTTTCAGTCTGACCATATGTTTGAGGATGATAGGCAGTGCTACGAATCAGACTAGTCCCCAAACCTTTGTGCAAATGCTTCCAAAAGTGAGCAGTGAACTGTGACCCTTTGTCAGACACTATAGTCTTTGGTATGCCATGCAATCTCACAATCTCCGCAATATACTTCTCGGCATATTGAGGTGGTCTAAAATCCGTCTTGACAGGCAAAAAGTGGGCTGTCTTGGTAAGACGATCCACGATTACCCAAATCGAATCATGGCCTTTCTGAGTAGTGGGCAAACCTGTGATAAAATCCATACTTATATCATCCCACTTCCAACTAGGTACTGATAAAGGTTGTAACAACCCGGTAGGTTTCATGTGAATAGCTTTCACTCTATAACATGTGTCACATCTAGCTACATAAGCTGCAATTTCCTTCTTCATCTTTGTCCACCAATAACGAGGTCTTAGTTCTTGATACATTTTACTACTGCCAGGATGAATGGACAACTTAGAGAGATGAGCTTCATCCATAATTTTATTCTTAAGCTCTCTATCCTTTGGAACAACAAGACGGTTGTCGAACCACAACATGTCCTGCTCGTCCACTCTAAAGTGTTTTGAGGGTTCTTCTTTAATTTTCTTTTTGATGTGGAATATCCCTTTGTCTGCTTTCTGACCTTCTATTATCTTACTCTCCAGGGTGCAACTGATCTGAATACTATGTAACACGGCAGGGTGCATTAGATTAAAACCATCTTCGAGTAAGGGTTGCATATTCAGACAATGTGACTTTCTACTCAAAGCATCAGCTACCACATTGGCTTTCCCAGGATGATACTGTACATTCAAGTTGTAATCTTTAATTAGTTCTAACCATCTTCGCTGTCTCATGTTCAATTCTGGTTGGGTGAAAATGTACTTGAGACTCTTATGATCAGTGAAAATATTGCACACATTACCAAGTAAATAGTGTCCCCAAATCTTTAAGGCATGCACTACGGCGGCAAGCTCAAGATCATGTGTCGGATAATTAATTTCATGTTTTCTCAACTGACGGGAGGCATAAGCAATGACTCTTCCTTCTTGCATCAGAACACAGCCTAATCCTGTTTTTGATGTGTCACAGAACACATCAAAAGGTTTCTCGATGTCTAGCTGTGCAAGAATTGGAGCAGTGGTCAACAGTTTCCGCAAGGTGTGGAAAGTTGTCTCACACTCCTCTGTCCACACAAACTTGTGATCTTTCTATAACAGACTTGTCATCGGCTTGGCAATCTTCGAGAAGTCTGGGATAAAGCGGTGATAGTAACCAGCTAACCCTAGAAAACTCCTGACTTCTGACACTGTAGTTGGAGTTTTCTAATCCATAACCTCTTGTACTTTGCTCGGATCTACCGAAACTCCATTCTCAGATAGAATATGACCAAGGAAAGGAACTTTCTTCAACCAAAATTCACATTTGCTGAACTTAGCATACAACTTATGATCTCTCAGTCTGGTCAAGACAATTCTCAGATGCTCTTCATGATCTTTCTCATTCTCAGAGTATACTAGAATGTCATCAATGAAGACAACTACAAACTTGTCCAACTCTGGCATGAAAACCGTATTCATCAGATACATAAAATATGCAGGAGCATTTGTTAAGCCAAAAGACATAACAAGATACTTGTACAACCTGTATCTGGTAGAAAAGGCGGTTTTCGGGACATCTTGTGGCCTGATCTTTATCTGATGATACCCTGATCTTAGGTCTATCTTGGAGAACACTCTATCTTTAGCCAACTGATCAAACAAAACGTCGATATGAGGCAAAGGATATTTATTCTTGATAGTTACAGCATTAAGAGGTCGATAATCCACACACATTCTCAGAGTACCCTCTTTCTTTTTATTCACGAACAAGGCAGGACATCCCCATTCAGACTTACTTGGTCGGATAAACCCCTTCTTTAACAGTTCTTCCAGTTGCTTCTTTAGCTCAGCTAACTCATCCGGAGGCATCCGATAGGGTCTCCTCGAAATAGGAGCTGTCCCGAGGATCAACTCAATTCCAAACTCAACATCTCTATCTGGAGGAAGGCCAGGTAACTTGTCTGGAAACACATCCGGGAACTCACACACTACCGGGATCTGGTGGATAGGAACAACTTCCATGGCACAGGTCACACTCACAAGGTCTGTTCTTCTAGGCAATGGTATCAGGAAAGTACCCTCTGCCTAGGGATCCTTAAGGGTAAGCAACCGACTGCTTGTATCTATGACTGCCCCCCAGTTCTTCATCCAGTTCATTCCTATTATTATATCCAAAACTAGTCCAGGCATAACTACCAGGTTCACTCGAAACTTCCGACTACCTAACTCAAGGGTTGCCCCTCTAACCATCTTATTGGTTAACACATCAGCCCCTGCTGAACTTATGCGATAACCATAACTCAATTCTGTGCATAGTTGTTCATGCTTCCGTGCAAATGCTTGACTCATAAAAGAATGCGAGGATCCAGAATCAAATAGAACAACTGCAGGGTGATGGTTAACAAGAAACTTACCGGCAGTTATAGGCTCTCCCTCAGGAATCTCATCAACGGTGGTATGGTGTACACGGGCAGTGTAAGTCTGTTGCTTCTTTTTAGGCGGATAAGGGCAGAACTTTGAAAAGTGGCCTGGCTGACCACAATTGTAGCAGGGCCCCTTCACTGTACCAGCAGATCCTATAGCTCCCTTGGAGTTGCTCTATTCTGCAGTTGCGGTGATCTTTGCTGGCGGCACGACCATCTTGTACGGCTTCTGTGGTCCCTTGTAGTTCTGGGTTTTATGCTGTGGCGGCCTGAACCTTGCACCAGGTGCGGACGGACGATAAGAAAGATGATTTGCAGTGATAACTCTGGACTAGGATGGTCCTGACTCAAACACCCTCTTGCGATTCTTGGATGCAGTGTAGGCGTTGTTGTTCTTTTCTTGTTTCAAACAGTCACTGGCAAAGTCATTGAATCTAGCGCGGGTATTGGTACCCACATGCTTCATCATCTTCGGACTTAACCCTCTCTTGAAACTAGCAATTCTCTTTGCATCTGTGTCGACCATGTCTGGAGCATAACGACACAAGTTGTTAAAGGCATGCAGATACTGGGTCACAGTCTTGGTACCCTGATTTAAGGCCAAGAACTCTCCGAGCTTCATCTCAACCAACCCTGGGGGAATATAAACTCCCCTAAACGCTTCAGTGAATTCTCTCCAAGTAATCTGGGCATTGGGAGGAAAGGTGGTGCGGTGATGCTTCCACCACATCCCTGCCGGTCCCTGTAGCTGATGTGCAGCATATTCTGTCTTCAGAACTTCTGTCAGTCTCAACACACGGAACTTATCTTCCATAGTGTTGATCCATTCTTCAGCGTCGAGTGGCTCTGTTGCTTCCTTGAATACTGGCGGCCTGGTGTCCATGAAATCTTTGAAGCTGTTGTATTGGTTCACCCCATGGCCACCACCTTGATTATTTCCTCTCTGAACATTTTCAGCGATGGTACACAGAAAATCTTCCATATTCCTCTGTGACTGCTCGGCGATGCGCTGGCTCCCAAGGAACTGTGCAAAGAATACCTCTGCAGTGAGCGGTGGAGGAGGGGGCAATTGTGGCTCTGGCTGTGGCTCCTGGTGGTTGATGTTGTTTGCACCACCCCCACCAGCCCCTGCACCGTTGCCACCAGTTTCAGCGGCCTCATACGTGGCACGGTGAGTGTTTGCCATCTGCATATTTCAGCAACAAGTAATAATTGAGCGAAGTGGTAGTAATTGTATTCGAATGAACAATCATGCCATACTGAATTTATTGGAGAGAACAAGTCATGCAATAAAACAGAGGCACAATAATCACATTCTAATTAAAACAACATCACTAATCAAATTACTTCGAATGCAACATCGCGTTCCATGCAACCACGTTGCAAGCATACATACACTGGACTTTTATGCGTTCGAGCATCGCATACACAACCAAGATCCAAAAGATCGCCAGTCTCAAGATCGAAGAGGATACAACACGATACATAGAAACCAAAAGAAGGCCATCGTGATAGAGCCTATCACTAACGCAAGGCAACTAGCCTACTCCTCGGGGCCGTCGTCGAGGTCAGAGACGTCACCATCGCTACCATCAGTAGCGGCGTCGTTGTCGATGTCCATCTGGGCGGCGTCTGGAGGAGCATACGGGCCCATCCCATTGTAGAGGGCATGAAACTCTTCATGCAAGTTGGCATTATACCCTTCTAGCTCCTCGACCCTCTGCCTCAGAAGGTCCCTCTCGTTCTAGGCTTCATTCCTTTCCTGCACTAGCTGTCCCAACATGTGGTCTGCATTTCTGTTGGCCTGAGTCAACGTCTGCACCCGCTGCATAGAACTCTCACCTCTCTTGAGAGCCCGGTCTCGCTGCAAGCTCATGTTGGCCAACTGCTCTTGCAAGCTAGCTATAGCACGTGCTTGCTTCTTCTGCTTCCTTGCTTCAAGCCGGTCATCACCACGCAGACCAGTCAAGGTCCAATAGGTACTCTCAAGACCCTAGTATGCTCTGATGGCTGCATACATGGCACTCATGGCGTAGTTGTCGCTAGCCCGTCCTTCACTTGGGCCTCTAACCAGGGCACTCCCTTGCGGTTGCACCCAAATGGCATCACGAGGATCATCTCTCGGGAAAGTACCGGCCAAAGCTACTGCCAACTCATTAGGAAACCTACTCATTATGTCTCGGATGACGCGAAAGGCTGCACCCTCTGCACCCTCAACTGGAGTGCGTCCTTCAAACTCCAAATGCCAACCATCCCATTCTGGCGCATCACCAAGAGCAGGGACGGTGATCTCCACTACCGCAAGTCCGTCCTCAGCTAGCTGGCTCTCACTCCAAGAGTACACCGGCTCTTGACCCTCTGGGTACCCCACATCATAGAGCACTCTCCAAAGCAAGGTGGGCATGCCAAACTCGCTTAGAAAAGTGTCCGTGCTGCGGCGCTCCCGCGGGGCCATCTGGTGACGGGGTGCTCTTCCGCCAGTGGACTTACGGGCAGTCTGCTTCGTGCGGGCCATCTGTAGCATAAGTTGGAAAATTACCTGATGAGAACATATTTTAAGTTGATGTCACTTTTATCAAACTGGGATAATCCTTTTATAAGGGGAGGGATGCATGTTATGAATGAAATGCACAGGCAATATGATGCATGCGCAAGTCTTACGTTCTCACAAACTTAGAAAATAAAGACATCTAACGATGAATTCGGTGGCATACAAACGATCTCTCATATACGTAACTAATTCGATCTACACGATAAACGCTGTTATGTACCTGCAGAAAATTCATTTTAGCCCATTCCCCATGAATGCATGAAAGCAGTAAATCTACCTACACACTCTACACGAATCCCCAGATGCGTGTACAACGGTAGTAACTACCCAAACACATCGTCCTATTGACGGCATCGCCTCAACGGATGGAACACCCATACATGCGATACTTTCAAAAAAACATGTGTAAAACATGTAATTATTCTACCATCATATAAGCACTCTCCCTAGATCGGCGGTGTATCCGATCATGCTCTCACAGCTCACACTTACCAAAGCGTAGAGGTAACTGATCCATATATTACCACTCAATTAAGTGGCACTCATACAATAGCACGCCGTATGAGCAACGAAAGAGAAATATGGTGCAAGAACCCCAAGTTAGTACTTAAATAGCCACCTAGAGTCCTTAACTGGGCATACAGGATATGACCACTGGCACACCTTTAGTTTTAAAATCACATTTTTAAACAGAATTTTGTTTTAAATACACTTATGAACAGTAATCACGCTAAACCATGCTCCGATACCAGCTGTAACAGAACCGCCCAATTATACGAGATTATGTAGGAAAATCATCCAACGGGAGGACAATTTAATAAACTTAAGCCCGTATAACCCGGTAGTCCGTGAAATCTCGACGGATTTCAAACCATTTAACATAACAGCCAAGATCGTACTAAGTTTAGCGGTCACCATCATAAGTTACATAAATGTTCGCGGCATAAAATACATCGGAGTTTAAACATAGTTATTACAAACCAGGTTCGAATAAAAGTAGCGGAAGCGGTAGTTCAAATTACGCACACACACAACATTTTGAAATAAAGTACCAGCTTGTGATCATCTCCAACAAAAGCATCAGACGAGAAGTAGCGAATGACCATTGCCCATGGTCCTAAGCTTCGCCCATCGCAGGATAGAGGCAGTTGATACAGTAGCCGTAATACATCTGCCCATCTGTAACAATTAGGAACAAAGCCCTGAGTACGAGAAGGTACTCAGCTAGACTTACCCGACAGAACCAAAATAAAATGACACCAAGGATCATGATAGGCTTTCTGGTGGGATAGCTGACTCATTGCAAGAAAAGCATTTTTAACTTAATAATTCTTTTCTAAAGTATGCAGTAATTAACTCTTTATTATCCTGTCAACTATGTTTGCACTGGTGCTAGAGTAACATGTAATTAAGCAAGTAAGGATTACCATTGATCATTAACAATAGTTATCATGTCATCTTCCACATAACTATCCAAGTGATTCATCAACATTACTACGATGAAGTAGCTCAAGTCAAGTGTTCACTATCTAGTGAACGATGGCAATTCGAATCGATTATTAACCAGCTCGTAATTTATTCCTCACACAAACCTCACTCACCCGCTAAAGTGAGGTATTGGTCACCGAGTCAACCATTCAGGTAAAGTCGCGAGCTTGCCAGGAACCACATGTACCCGGGGCCGCCCGACTGCTCTTTGGCCTTATCATCGCGCCCCCGTATCCTGCCACTACTGCTCCGGTACAGTGCATTACGGGCAATCCACTCGGCCCGAATAATCTCCCAGCTTCACGGTCGAAAGGTGCATTATTCGGCCAGCTAAATGTGAGGCATGCGTTCAACATGACTCGAGGCCCAACAACGGTCGGTCCTTAATCGACACAGATGGAAAACACTACAGTCTGAAACCCAGCAAGTTTCTGCCCGGTCTCAAATTCATTTCACACTTAGTTATACCATGACTTCATAGTCATCCAAGCAGATCTAGGTAACCACCTATAGCTCGCAGGTGACAGAAAATCACCTGACTTCTACCGGTCTAAGCCAGCTAAGCATTGACTCGACTGCGGATACCAGGGTAACAAGGATGTAGTATAACAAAGGTAAGCAAGGTATAATGCAGCAACGGTTGCAACAACTCCTGAACGTAATGCATCAAATTAAGTAAAGTTAATAATAAATTATTTGCAAACCGGGAGAGAAATGCTCTGGGGCTTGCCTCTCTCAAAAGAGCTCGGACGGTGGTCGGGGCACTCTGGGAGATCTTCACCGACCTCCTCTTCGGCTTCGTTCACCTCCTGCTGCTGCACCTCGAGCTGCTCCTCTGGCTCCTCGGGTATGACGACTGGGTTCTCGGTTTGCGATCCTGTATGATGCAATGCGCGTAAGTGATTATGCAAACGTGCATTGAAGGAGATGAATGCAATGGATATGTTGAAATGCAAGGTAGTCAACATCATCCAAGAAACTATATACTACAAGCACATGTCATCTACTGCATTCTCTTCTACTACTAATATGTTAAGTTAACATATCTTATGAAATGCTTCAAAGATACACCAAAGCTTTACTAATTTCTTAATCACACTTAAAGCAACACTTGCTTAAACCCTAAATAATAATAGGTTTGAATAGCAACATATATTTCTGATGCTCCTAAAAATCTGAGAAAATTACAGTAGCATAATACTACCCTAAACCGACTACCATAAAAATTTCATGGCATTTGGATAAGTAAACTATCCTATACAAAAATGACAAGCTATAGCATAAAAATGAGCATGAAATTACTTTGTACTATGAAAAGTGTCAAACAACAGAATTAATATTTTTCCTAGGTTCTTCATAGTATACTATGACTGTACAAAAATTATCACATGCATGTTTTATACAAAGTTTGCTCTGTAGCAAAAATAACAAAAAATCAGCCATTAAAGGTACTTGAACTACACCTCCAAAGTTTTCCACAGCACATGCATGAAACATATTTTTCCTAGGAAGTACATGACACAAGAAGATTAACAAACTTGGGAATCATATTTTTCTGAAGCCTATAGATTTTTCTACACATTTTTCAAGAAAACACCAATTTCAATGATTAAATAAAACACTATAGAAAAGTAATGAAATATTGACATGCAATATTTTTATATTGTAGATCTAGTTCCAATGAGTCCATAGAAATTTATTTCACAATTTTTGGAGCTCAAATGAATACAAAAACATTTTCCACAATATTTTTTATCATGACTAATAAAAGAAAACATAAAACGATTTTCATTATTGAAACTGGGCCGGCCCGTGGAAGTCAACCGGCACGTGGCCGTTTTTGGCCTGGTTCGCGCGCGCGGGGGAAAGAGCGAGCAGGCCCGCTCGGAGGCGTGGCCCACAGGGCGGTGGCCCAGTGAAGCCGACGGGGGAAAGAACAGGGCGTTCTCGTCGGTGTTCGGAGCCGCGACGACGCGGCGGTGGCCGACGGCCAACTGCCGCTCCAGTGCTCGAACGAGCGAGGCAAGGGGCGCAAAACGGCCGCGGAAAAACGGTGAACTCGTGAGCGAGGTTGAGAGACAAGGGGGTGGTTGGAGGTGCCGGTGACCGGAGCGCGAGCACGGCGGCTCCGTCACGGTGGCGCGGCGAAGAAGTCAAAATGATGCCCTACCGGAGTGAGCAAGAGGACAACGAGGCTCGTTCGGAGGAGGCAAGAGGGTGGCAGAGCTCCGTGCACGAGCAATCGAGCTGCGGTGGACTAGCGTCGCCGGAACACGGCGGCGGAGGCGAAGGATGGCGGTGGTGAGTGGCGCTCCCGCTCGGATTCTCCGGAGGAAGGAGAAAGGGAGCGAGCGTGCGGGCGAAATGATGGAGGCCGAGCGCGCGCTGTGCTTTGAGGTGAAATGCGCTGGGCCACGCGGGGTGGCGTCGCCGGCATGCGGCCGCCACGCGGCGAGCGTGTTCTGCCGTGGCGCCAGCGAGCCGCGCGCGCGTGGGAGCGGGAGGGGAAAGAGAGGCCGGCTTGGGCCGGGCCGAGGCGGGGAGCAGGCGCGGGCGCGCGCGTGCGGAGGCGGGCCGCTTCCGGCTGCGGGCTGAAACCGAGGCGGCGGCCTGCTAGGTTAGTTTTTTGATTTTTTTCAAATTTCTAAATTCAAACCAATTTTAAATAAAATTTTCAAACCCTATTTTGAACAAGAAAAAGACATTTTCTTGAAATGACCCAAAAATAAAAGTTGCTTAGAATTTAATTCTCTACAACTTTGATTAAGGGGCCAACTAAAAATTCTCAACAGATTTTGAATTGGAGAATAAAAGCTAATTAGGGAGTATTTTTGAATATTTTCAGATAACATTTTTGAAACCAGTTTTTTTTGACAAAACTTTGAGTGATTTAGTTGCTCCAAAAATTTGACCTATAATTCTAAGTGATATAAAATTTATGTTTGCACAAATTTGATGAAAGGTAATTAGCACATTAACATATTACATTACGAATACACTTTTTCAAGCTTTTATTTCACTCAAGTGATAAACTTACCACATATGATTATGAATGATATGAAATGTCATGTTTATGATTGCAATGCAAATGCTTGCGTAACACCGGAGTGTTACAGAGACATATTTGAGAAGTACTCCTGATGAGGCGACTCATCTATAGAGTTTGTCCCTTACTAGGACATAGTTCTTGCTCCTTCGAACAACTCGGGTAGCTTTCTCTTTATCTGCTGGTAGTTTATTTTCTTTGATATAATCGATAAAAACCTGAGTCCATGATGTGGTGATTACCAATATTTGGTTGCTGGGTGCTGGGAGTTCTGGGGTTATCTCACCGGGTTGTTTGATAGAGGGAGCTGACAACTCCTCTACGAACACACCAGGTGGGACCTTCGCCCTGTCCAATCCCAGCTTGGCAAGGATGTCTGTTGCAATATTTGAATCACGCAAGACATATAGAACTTCTAGTCCTTGGAAATGCTTCTCGAGTTTGCGTACTTCAGCACAGTATGCATCCATGTTGTCTTTGGTGTAGTCCCAATCTTTATTGACTTGGTTGACAACTATTGCTGAATCACCGTAGACGAGTAGTCGCTTGATTCCGAGAGAGATAGCTGCCCAGAGTCTATGGATAGGGGCTTCGTATTCTTTCTTCATTGTTTGTAGCTTGCCAGAGGATTTGAAGAACATATTTGAGTTATTTTCCATCTAGAGATATGAAGAGGACACTAGCGCCAGCTCCGCCTAACTTGAGTGATCCATCAAACTACATCTTCTAGTGGTCGAGGATGGTTTCTGGTGTTGGTTATTGGATTTCTGTCCATTCTGCTATGAAATATGTGAGTGCCTGAGATTTGATGGCCTTGCGAGGAGTGAAATCTATGTTCAGTGCCCCAAGTTCAACCGCCCACTTGGAAATATGCCCAGTTGCATCTCGGTTGTGTAAGATGTCTCCGAGTGGAAAGTCAGTTACCACCATGATCTTGTGACTATCGAAATAGTGTCAAAGCTTGCGAGAGGTGATCAGAAGGGCGTAGAGTAGTTTTTGTACATGTGAGTATCTGATCCTTGAATTTGAAAGTACCTCGCTGATGTAGTAGACGGGTTGTTGTACCTTGTATATGTGCACTTCTTCTTCCCTTTTGAAAGCCCAAGTTTGGTTTTGGTAATTAATGACACCAAGTTGCTAATGCCATATGTTAAGTGGTTTGAGTTAGGCATAAGCAACACATGTGATGAAGGTGTATGTGGCAAGGAGTGGTGGCCACAAGATCACTAAGAGATGGTGCTGTAACGGAACCGCCCAAATTATAAGAACAAAAGTATAAAAAAAATAATCGCCGGAGCAATTAAATTCCTGTACTTAAGCTCCTATAACCCCGGTAGTCCAATGAAATCACGAGGGATTTCAAACCAACCAACATACAAGTAAGATCGTAGTGGTCCAATGTAACAGAACCGCCCAATTATACGAGATTAAGTAAGAAAATCATCCAACGGATGGACAATTTACCAAACTTAAGCCCGTATAACCCGGTAGTCCGTGAAATCTCGACGGATTTCAAACCATTTCACATCACAGCCAAGATCGTAATAAGTTCAGCGATTACCTTCATAAGTTACACAGCAGTTTGCGGCACAAAATACATCGGAGTTTAAACATAGTTATTACAAACCAGTTTCAAATAAAGTAGCGGAAGCATTAGTTTAAAGCACACACACACACACATCTTTTCCAAAATACAGTGCCAGCTCGCGATCATCTCCCACAAAAGCATCAGGCGAGGAGTAGTGAGTGACCATTGCCCATGGTCCTAGGCTTCGCCCATCGCAGGGTAGAGACAGTTGATACAATACCCATAGTACATCTGTCCATCTGCAACAAGTGGGAACAAAGCCCTGAGTACGAGAAGGTACTCAGCTAGACTTACCCGACAGAACCAAAACAAAAGACTCCAAGGATCATGATAGGCTTTTTGGTGGGGTAGCTGACTCATTTGCAAGAAAAGCATTTTTAGCTTAGCAAATCATTTACAAAAGCATGTCATCTTTTAATTCTTTATCCTCCTGTCAACTATGTTTGCACTTATGCTAAAGTAATCATGGAATTAAGCAAGCAAGGATTACCATTGATATTTGACAATAATTACCATGTCATTTTCTCATAACTATCCAAGTGTTTCATCAGTATTACTACGATGAAGTAACTCAAGTCAAGTGCTCACTATCCAGTGAACGATGGCGATTCGAATCGATTATTGACCAGCTGGTAATTTATTCCTCACACAAACCTCACTCACCCGCTAAAGTGAGGTATTGGTCATCGAGTCAACTATTCAGGTAAAGTCGCGAGCTTGCCAGGAACCACATGTACCCGGGGGCCGCCCGACTGCTCTTTGGCCTTATCATCGCGCCCCCGTTTCCTGCCACTACTGCTCCGGTACAGTGCGTTGCGGGCAATCTACTCGGCCCGAATAATCTTCCGGCTTCGCGGTCGAAAGGTGCTTTATTCGGCCAGCTAAATGTGAGGCATGCGTTCAACATGACTCGAGGCCCGACAACGGACGGTCCTTAATCGACACAGACGGAAGACACTACAGTCCAGAACCCTGCAAGCTTCCGCCCGGTCTCACATTCATTTCCACACTGAGTTATTCTCACATGACATCTCTTTCACAAAACCAGGTAATCCCCTATAGCTCGCGGATGACAGGCAATCACCCGACTTCTACCGGTCTAAGCAAGCTAAGCAAGTATTGACCGTGGACACCAGGGTGACAAGGATCGGTAAAACAAGGTGGAACAAGGTATAATGCAGCAACGTTTGCAAACAACTCCTAAACTTAATGCATCAGATTAAGTAAAATTAATAAATAATTATTTGCAAACCGGGGGAGAAATGCTCCGGGGCTTGCCTCGCTCGAAGGTACTGGGACGATGGTCAGGGCACTCCGGAAGCTCTTCACCGGACTCCTCTTCTGCTTCTGCTGGCTCCGGCTCCGTCACTTCGAGCTGCTCCTCTACGTCCTCGGGAACAACTGTCGGAACCACTTCCTGCGATCCTGTATGATGCAGAAATATGAGTGCAACATGCAGAGGTGCATTGCAGAGGTGACATGAGATGATGATGATGCGGAGTGCATGCGATGTAACGGATATGTTACGTTATCGGATTACGTGGAACTTATGACTCTTCTACAAGGTAGTCTACGTCATCCAAGAACATGTACTCGAAAACTACCACCACTATTTTCCACCATGCGAGAGTACTAATCAATCAAGATGCTTCAAAGATACACCAAAGTATATTTCTCTAACTAACTTTGCATTAAGAATAAAGAGAAACCCTAATTAGTCCTATGGTTGAACAGCAACACATATTTTAGTAGCTCAGAAAAATCTTATAAAATTACAGTGGATTACTAATATCAAGAATAGCTTGACACAAAAAATTTACTACATTTGGATAACTAGAACTGCCCACACAAAAATAACAAACTAGGGCCTGAAATAGATATTTAAAATACTTTACATTATGAAAAGTATCAAACAACAGATTTAGGAATTTTTCTACCATCTATTACCTAAACAAACACTATAGAAAAATTATCACTTGCATGTTTTATTCAAATTTATTTAAATAACAAAAATAACAAATATTGGTAGTAAAAAGCATTTGAACTGCAACTACAAATTTTTATACAGAACACCCAAGCTATAAAATTTCCCTAGAAAGTACATGGCATAACAGGATTAATAAACTTGGAAACACATTTTTCTGATTTTTCTACATTTTCTTATCAATTTTTCAAGAAAACACCAATTTCAAGGATTAAATAAAACACTACAGAAAAGTAATGAAATATTGACATGCAACATTTTTATATTGTAGATCTGATTCCAAGGAGTATATAAAAATTTATTTCACCCATTTTGGAGCTAAAATGACCAAGAAATCATTTTCCCAAGTGTTTTTCATCAAGAATAATAAAAGAAATCGAAATTCGTTTTTCTGAAAAGGAATTGGGCCGGCCCGAGATCAACAGTCGGCCCGTGGCCGTTTCCGGCCTGTCTCGCGCACGCGGGCGAATCGCCGAGCCGGCCCGCTCGGGGCACAGCCCAGGGGCACGGCTTCGCCCCCGTGAGGAGCCGAGCGCGGTCGCCGGCGTCCGCGCGCTCGACGTCGCGGCGGCGGCTGCGGGAGCTTCACGCCGGCGGAGCGGCGGTCGCGGCGAGGGCGGAGCTCGAGCTCTCGGCTCGGGAGGGGAGGAGGAGGGAGTGCGGGCGCGAGCGAGCAAGTGCGCGGGCCGCAGCAGGTGTAGGCGGGCGCGTGGGTGCGGTGGCAGGCCGCGGCTGACGCGCGGCAGGCGATGCAGGCGCGGGGCCGCCACGCGGCGGTGCTCCTCTGCCGCGGTCGCGGCGTGGCGCGGCGACAGCGCGCGGGTGCGGGCGAGCGGAGGGAGGAGGAGGCCGGCTGGGCCGGGCCGGGGCGGAGGCGGTGCGGGCACGCGCGCGCGGTTGGCGCGGGCCGCATCTGGCCGTGGGCCGAACGGGAGGCGGCGGCCTGCGAGGGAAAAAACGAATTTTTGATTTTTAATTTTCAAATTTGAATGCATTTCAAACTTCAAACCATATTTTGAACAAGAAGAAGTCATTTTATGGATTTGGCCCAAAAATAAAAGTTGCTAAAAATTAAATTCTCTACAACTTTGATTAAGGGGCCAACTCAAAATTCTTGATAGATTTTGAATGACAGAATAAAAGCTAAATTAGGGGAAAATTTTGAATATTTTTCATAATTATTTTTGAACAAGTTTTTGACAAAATTTGAGCTCCAAAATTTGAACTAGGGTTCCAAGTGATGTAAAATTATGGTTGCAAGGCTTTTGATATAATGTGATTATCATATTATTATAGTCCATTAAATATAGCATGTTTAAGCTTTTATTTTAATCGAATTATACCATTATCATACATGATTATAATGATATGAATGCTATGCAATATGATTGCCATGCAAAAATGTATTGCTTAACACCGGAGTGTTACAGCCCTCCCCCCTTATAAAAATCTCGTCCCGAGATTTGGGTTACGAACCATTTATTATAAAAATCTTCGTAGGCATTCTTTAAGTATTCACCCGTTTCCCAAGATGCATCCCCTTCATCGTGATGACTCCATTGTATCTTATATGTTTTCACCACACTGTTTCGAGTAGCCCTTTCCTTGGTATCCAATACTCGAACTGGCTGCTCACAATACACCAGATCTGACTTCAGTTTTATGCCTCGAGGTTCAATCTTTTCCTCTGGAACGCGCAAACATTTCTTGAGATGTGATACATGAAAAACTGGGAATATAGCACCCATTGACTCTGGTAAATCCAATTTGTAAGCCACAGGACCCTTCCGTTCCAGGATTTTATAAGGTCCCACAAATCTGGCGGCCAGCTTTCTGCGCACACCAAATCTTTTCTTTTTCATTGGCGTAACTTTTAGATAAACATAGTCACCAACTTCGAACACAAGCGGTCTCCTTCTCTTATCTGCATAACTTTTCTGACGTGACTGAGCTGCTCTCATATTCTGCTGGATGATATGAACTTTCCTTTCGGCTTCTTCTACGAAGTCAATACCATAATACCTTCTTTCTCCTGGCTCAATCCAGTTTAACGGTGTTCTACACTTTCGGCCATACAGAGCCTCAAAAGGTGCCATCTTGATACTCTCTTGATAGCTGTTATTGTATGAGAACTCTGCTAATGGTAACCATGACTCCCATGAACCTCTGGAAGACAACACACAGGCTCTTAACATATCTTCTAGAACAGCATTAACTCTCTCAGTTTGACCATCTGTTTGAGGATGATAGGCAGTGCTACGAATCAGACTAGTCCCCAAACCTTTGTGCAAATGCTCCCAAAAGTGAGCAGTGAACTGTGACCCTCTGTCAGACACTATAGTCTTTGGTATGCCATGCAATCTCACAATCTCTGCAATATACTTCTCAGCATATTGAGGTGGTCTATATTCCGTTTTGACAGGCAGAAAGTGGGCTGTCTTATTAAGACGATCCACAATTACCCAAATGGAATCGTGACCTTTTTGAGTAGTGGGTAGACCCGTGATAAAATCCATACTGATGTCATCCCACTTCCAACTCGGCACTGACAAAGGTTGTAGCATTCCGGCAGGCTTCATGTGAATTGCTTTTACTCTACAACATGTGTCACATCTGGCTACATACGCTGCAATTTCCTTCTTCATCTTGGTCCACCAATAACGAGGTCTTAGTTCTTGATATATTTTACTGCTGCCAGGATGAATAGACAACTTGGAGAGATGAGCTTCATCCAAAATTTTATTCTTAAGCTCTCTATCCTTTGGAACAACAAGACGGTTGTCGAACCACAACACATCCTGCTCATCCACCCTGAAGTGTTTCGAGGGTTCTTCTTGAATCTTCTTTTTGATGTGGAATATCCCCTTGTCTGTTTTCTGACCTTCTATAATCTTACTCTCCAAGGAACAACTGACCTGAATACTATGTAGCACGGCAGGGTGCATTAGATCGAAACCATCTTCCAGCAAGGGTTGCACGTTCAGACAATGTGACTTTCTGCTTAAAGCATCAGCTACCACATTGGCTTTCCCAGGGTGATACTGTACATTCAAGTTGTAGTCTTTGATCAGTTCTAACCATCTTCGCTGTCTCATGTTCAATTCTGGTTGGGTGAAAATGTACTTGAGACTCTTATGATCGGTGAAAATGTTGCACACGTTACCCAGTAGATAGTGTCTCCAAATCTTTAAGGCATGCACAACAGCGGCAAGCTCAAGATCATGTGTCGGATAATTGATTTCATGTTTTCTCAACTGCCGGGAGGCATAAGCAATTACTCTTCCTTCTTGCATTAGCACACACCCTAATCCTGTTTTTGATGCGTCGCAGAACACATCAAAAGGTTTCTCGATGTCGGGTTGTGCAAGAACTGGAGCAGTGGTCAACAGTTTCCGCAAGGTATGGAAAGCTGTCTCACACTCCTCTGTCCACGCAAACTTGTGATCTTTCTGTAACAGACTTGTCATAGGCTTGGCAATCTTCGAGAAGTCTGGGATAAAACGGCGATAGTAACCTGCTAACCCTAGGAAACTCCTGACTTCTGACACTGTGGTTGGAGTCTTCCAATCCATAACCTCTTGCACTTTACTCGGATCTACAGAAACTCCATTCTCAGATAGGATATGACCGAGGAAAGGAACTTTCTTCAACCAAAATTCACATTTGCTGAACTTAGCATATAACTTATGATCCCTCAACCTGGTCAAGACAATTCTCAGATGCTCTTCATGCTCTTTCTCGTTTTCAGAGTATACTAGAATGTCATCAATGAAGACAACTACAAACTTGTCCAACTCTGGCATGAAAACCGTATTCATCAGATACATAAAATATGCAGGAGCATTTGTCAGTCCAAATGACATAACAAGATACTCGTACAACCCGTATCTGGTAGAAAAGGCGGTTTTCGGAACATCTTGAGGTCTAATCTTTATCTGATGATACCCAGACCTTAAGTCTATCTTGGAGAACACTCTGGCTTTAGCTAACTGATCGAACAGAACATCAATATGAGGCAAGGGATATTTATTCTTGATAGTTACAGCATTAAGAGGTCGGTAATCCACACACATCCTTAGAGTACCCTCTTTCTTTTTCTTTACAAACAAGGCAGGACATCCCCATTCAGACTTACTTGGGCGAATAAACCCCTTTTTTAACAACTCTTCCAACTGTTTCTTCAACTCAGCTAACTCATCCGGAGGCATCCGATAAGGTCTCCTCGAAATTGGAGCTGTCCCGGGGATCAACTCGATTCCAAACTCAACATCTCTATCTGGAGGAAGGCCAGGCAACTCATCTGGAAACACATCCGGGAACTCACATACTACTGGGATCTGATGGATAGGAGTAACTTCCATGGCACAGGTCACACTCACAAGATCTGTTCGTTTAGGCAATGGTACCTGAAAAGTACCCTCTGCCTGGGGATCTTTAAGGGTAAGCATCCGACTGCTTGTATCTATGACTGCTTCCCAGTCTTTCATCCAGTTCATTCCTATTATTACATCCAAAACTAGTCCAGGCATAACTACCAGGTTCACTCGGAACTTCCGACTACCTAACTCAAGGGTTGCCCCTCTAACCATCTTATTGGTTAACACATCAGCTCCTGCTGAACTTATGCGATAACCATAACTCAATTCTGTGCATAGTTGTTCATGCTTCCGTGCAAATGCTTGACTCATAAAAGAATGCGAAGATCCAGAATCAAAAAGAACAACTGCAGGGTGATGGTTCACAAGAAACTTACCAGCAGTTACGGGCTCTCCCTCAGGAACTTCATCAATGGCGGTGTGGTGTACACGAGCATTGTAAGTTTGTTGCTTCTTTTTAGGCGGATAAGGGCAGAACTTGGAAAAGTGGCCTGGCTGACCACAGTTGTAGCAGGGCCCTTTCACTGTACCAGCAGACCCTATAGCTCCCTTGGAGTTGCTCTGTTCTGCAGCTGCGTTGGTCTTGGTTGGCGGCACTGCCATCTTGTACGGTTTCTGTGGCCCCTTGTAGTTCTGGGTTTTATGCTGCGGCGGCCTGAACCTCGCACCAGGTGCGGACGGACGATAAGATGAACGGTTGGCAGGGACAACTCTGGACTGGGATGGTCCTGACTCGAACACTCTCTTGCGGTTCTTGGATGCGGTGTAAGCATTATTGTTCTTCTCTTGCTTCAAACAGTCACTGATAAAGTCGTTGAATCTGTTGCGGGTATTGGTACCCACATGCTTCATCATCTTCGGACTCAACCCTCTCTTGAAACTAGCAATCTTCTTTGCATCTGTGTCAACCATGTCTGGAGCATAGCGGCACAAATTATTAAAGGCATGCAGATACTGTGTCACCGTCTTGGTACCCTGATTCAAGGCTAAGAACTCTCCAAGCTTCATCTCAACCAACCCTGGGGGAATATAAACTCCCTTAAAAGCTTCAGTGAAATCCCTCCAAGAGATCTGGGCATTAGGAGGAAAAGTACTGCGGTGATGCTTCCACCACATTCCTGCTGGTCCTTGTAACTGATGTGCAGCATACTCTACTTTCAGAACTTCTGTCATCCTTAACACACGGAACTTATCTTCCATAGTGTTAATCCATTCTTCGGCATCAAGTGGCTCTGCTGCTTCCTTGAAAATAGGTGGCCTCGTATCCATGAAATCCTTGAAACTGCTGTACTGGTTCACTCCCTGGCCACCACCTTGGTTATTTCCCCTTTGAACATTTTCCGCAATGGTACGCAGAAAGTCTTCCATATTCCTCTGTGATTGTTCAGTACTGCGTTGACTTCCAAGAAACTGTGTGAAGAACATTTCTGCGGTGAGCGGCGGAGGAGGGGGCAAATGTGGTTCTGGACGTGGTTCCTGGTGGTTGACATTGTTGGCACCACTTCCACCAGCTCCTGCACCGTTGCCACCAGTCTCAGCGGCTTCGTACGTAGCACGACGAGTGTTGGCCATCTGCATATTTCAGCAACAAGCACCATTGAGTGAAGTTGTAAAATTGTGTCCGAAGGAACAATCATGCCATACTGAATTCATTGGAGAGAACAAGTCATTCAAGAAAACAGAGGCGCAATAATTTCATTCCAATTAAACAACAACACCAATTAAGTTATTTCAAAAGCAACATCGCGTTCCATACAACCATGTTGCCAGCATACATACACTGGACTTTTATGCGTTCGGGTATCGCATACACAACCAAACTCCAAAGATCATCAGTCTCAAGGTCGAACAGGATACATCATGATACATGGAACCCAAAAGAAGGCCATCGCGTCACGTCTAGCTACTAACGCATGACACTATCCTACTCCTCGGGGCCATCGTCGATGTCGGAGGCGTCGCCCTCGCTACCTTCAGCAGCGGCGTCGTCGTCGAGGTCCATCTGAGCGGCGTTCGGAGGAGCATACGGGCCCATCCCGTTGTAGAGGGCATGGAACTCTTCATGCAAGTTGGCATTGTACTCTTCTAGCTCCTCGACCCTCTGCCTCAAAAGGTCTCTCTCGTTCCAGGCTTCATTCCTTTCTTGTACTAGCTGCTCCAACAGGCGATCTGCATTCCTGTTGGCCTGAGTCAGCCTCTGTACTTGCTGCATGGAACTCTCGCCTCTCTCGAGAGCTCGGTCCCGCTGCAAGCTCATATCAGCCAACTGCTCCTGCAAGCTAGCTATGGCACGCGCTTGCTTTTTCTTCTGCTTCCTTGCTTCAAGCCGATCATCACCACGTAGGCCAGTCAAGGTCCAATAGGTATTCTCCAGACCTTGATATGCTCTGATGGCTGCATACATGGCACTCATGGTGTGATTGTCGCTAGCCCGTCCTTCACTGGGGCCTCTAACCAGGGCACTTCCTTGCGGCTGTACCCAAATGGCGTCGCGAGGATCATCTCTCGGGAAAGTACCGGCCAAAGCTGCTGCTAACTCATTGGGAAATCTGCTCATGATGTCTCGGATGACGCGAAAAGCTGCGCCCTCTGCACCCTCGACTGGAGTGCGTCCTTCGAACTCCAAATGCCAACCATCCCATTCTGGCGCATCACCAAGAGCAGGGACGGTGATCTCTACCACAGCAAGTCCATCTTCAGCTAGCTGGCTCTCGCTCCAAGAGTAAACTGGCTCTTGTCCCTCCGGGTACCCCACATCATGGAGCACTCTCCAAAGCAAGGTGGGCATGCCAAACTCGCTTAGAAAAGTGTCCGTGTTGCGGTGCTCCCGCGGGGCTAGCTGACGACGGGGTGCTCTTCCTCCAGTGGACTTGCGGGCAGTCTGCTTCGTGCGGGCCATCTGTAGCACAAGTTTTAATTACCCGGTGAGAACATAATTTAGTTGAGGTCACTTTTATCAAAATGGGATAATCCTTTTATAAGGGGAGGAATGCATGCCATGAATGGAACGCACAAACAATATGATGCATGCACGAGTCTTACGTTCTCACAAACTTAGGAAAAAAAAAGCATCTAACGGTGAATTTGGTGGCATACAACGATCTCTCATATACGTAACTAATTCGGTCTACACGATACGCTGTTATGTACCTGCAGAAAACTCATTTCAGCCCATTCCCCATGAATGCATGAAAGCAGTAAACCTACCTACACGCTTTACACGAATCCCCAGATGCGTGTACAACGGTAGTGACTACCCAAACACATCGTCCTATTGACGGCATCGCCTCAACGGACGGAACACCCACACATGCGACACTTTTATAAAAACATGTGTAAAACATGTAATTATCCAAGTATCATATAAGCACTTTCCCTAGATCGGCGGTGTATCCGATCATGCTCTCACAGCTCACACTTACCGAAGCGTAGAGGTAACTGATCCATACATTACCACTCAATTAAGTGGCACTCATACAATAGCACGCCGTATGAGCAACGAAAAAGAAATATGGTGCAGAACCCCAAGTTAGTACTTAAATAGCCACCTAGAGTCCTTAACTGGGCATACAGGATATGACCACTGGCACACCTTTTTTTTTTTTTTTTAGTTTCAAAATCACACTTTTTAAGCAGGGTATTGGTTTAAATACACTTATGAACAGTAATTACGCTAAACCATGCTCCGATGCCAGCTGTAACAGAACCGCCCAATTATACGAGATTAAGTAAGAAAATCATCCAACGGATGGACAATTTACCAAACTTAAGCCCGTATAACCCGGTAGTCCGTGAAATCTCGACGGATTTCAAACCATTTCACATCACAGCCAAGATCGTAATAAGTTCAGCGATTACCTTCATAAGTTACACAGCAGTTTGCGGCACAAAATACATCGGAGTTTAAACATAGTTATTACAAACCAGTTTCAAATAAAGTAGCGGAAGCATTAGTTTAAAGCACACACACACACACACATCTTTTCCAAAATACAGTGCCAGCTCGCGATCATCTCCCACAAAAGCATCAGGCGAGGAGTAGTGAGTGACCATTGCCCATGGTCCTAGGCTTCGCCCATCGCAGGGTAGAGACAGTTGATACAATACCCATAGTACATCTGTCCATCTGCAACAAGTGGGAACAAAGCCCTGAGTACGAGAAGGTACTCAGCTAGACTTACCCGACAGAACCAAAACAAAAGACTCCAAGGATCATGATAGGCTTTTTGGTGGGGTAGCTGACTCATTTGCAAGAAAAGCATTTTTAGCTTAGCAAATCATTTACAAAAGCATGTCATCTTTTAATTCTTTATCCTCCTGTCAACTATGTTTGCACTTATGCTAAAGTAATCATGGAATTAAGCAAGCAAGGATTACCATTGATATTTGACAATAATTACCATGTCATTTTCTCATAACTATCCAAGTGTTTCATCAGTATTACTACGATGAAGTAACTCAAGTCAAGTGCTCACTATCCAGTGAACGATGGCGATTCGAATCGATTATTGACCAGCTGGTAATTTATTCCTCACACAAACCTCACTCACCCGCTAAAGTGAGGTATTGGTCATCGAGTCAACTATTCAGGTAAAGTCGCGAGCTTGCCAGGAACCACATGTACCCGGGGGCCGCCCGACTGCTCTTTGGCCTTATCATCGCGCCCCCGTTTCCTGCCACTACTGCTCCGGTACAGTGCGTTGCGGGCAATCTACTCGGCCCGAATAATCTCCCGGCTTCGCGGTCGAAAGGTGCTTTATTCGGCCAGCTAAATGTGAGGCATGCGTTCAACATGACTCGAGGCCCGACAACGGACGGTCCTTAATCGACACAGACGGAAGACACTACAGTCCAGAACCCTGCAAGCTTCCGCCCGGTCTCACATTCATTTCCACACTGAGTTATTCTCACATGACATCTCTTTCACAAAACCAGGTAATCCCCTATAGCTCGCGGATGACAGGCAATCACCCGACTTCTACCGGTCTAAGCAAGCTAAGCAAGTATTGACCGTGGACACCAGGGTGACAAGGATCGGTAAAACAAGGTGGAACAAGGTATAATGCAGCAACGTTTGCAAACAACTCCTAAACTTAATGCATCAGATTAAGTAAAATTAATAAATAATTATTTGCAAACCGGGGGAGAAATGCTCCGGGGCTTGCCTCGCTCGAAGGTACTGGGACGATGGTCAGGGCACTCCGGAAGCTCTTCACCGGACTCCTCTTCTGCTTCTGCTGGCTCCGGCTCCGTCACTTCGAGCTGCTCCTCTACGTCCTCGGGAACAACTGTCGGAACCACTTCCTGCGATCCTGTATGATGCAGAAATATGAGTGCAACATGCAGAGGTGCATTGCAGAGGTGACATGAGATGATGATGATGCGGAGTGCATGCGATGTAACGGATATGTTACGTTATCGGATTACGTGGAACTTATGACTCTTCTACAAGGTAGTCTACGTCATCCAAGAACATGTACTCGAAAACTACCACCACTATTTTCCACCATGCGAGAGTACTAATCAATCAAGATGCTTCAAAGATACACCAAAGTATATTTCTCTAACTAACTTTGCATTAAGAATAAAGAGAAACCCTAATTAGTCCTATGGTTGAACAGCAACACATATTTTAGTAGCTCAGAAAAATCTTATAAAATTACAGTGGATTACTAATATCAAGAATAGCTTGACACAAAAATTTTACTACATTTGGATAACTAGAACTGCCCACACAAAAATAACAAACTAGGGCCTGAAATAGATATTTAAAATACTTTACATTATGAAAAGTATCAAACAACAGATTTAGGAATTTTTCTACCATCTATTACCTAAACAAACACTATAGAAAAATTATCACTTGCATGTTTTATTCAAATTTATTTAAATAACAAAAATAACAAATATTGGTAGTAAAAAGCATTTGAACTGCAACTACAAATTTTTATACAGAACACCCAAGCTATAAAATTTCCCTAGAAAGTACATGGCATAACAGGATTAATAAACTTGGAAACACATTTTTCTGATTTTTCTACATTTTCTTATCATTTTTTCAAGAAAACACCAATTTCAAGGATTAAATAAAACACTACAGAAAAGTAATGAAATATTGACATGCAACATTTTTATATTGTAGATCTGATTCCAAGGAGTATATAAAAATTTATTTCATCCATTTTGGAGCTAAAATGACCAAGAAATCATTTTCCCAAGTGTTTTTCATCAAGAATAATAAAAGAAATCGAAATTCGTTTTTCTGAAAAGGAATTGGGCCGGCCCGAGATCAACAGTCGGCCCGTGGCCGTTTCCGGCCTGTCTCGCGCACGCGGGCGAATCGCCGAGCCGGCCCGCTCGGGGCACAGCCCAGGGGCACGGCTTCGCCCCCGTGAGGAGCCGAGCGCGGTCGCCGGCGTCCGCGCGCTCGACGTCGCGGCGGCGGCTGCGGGAGCTTCACGCCGGCGGAGCGGCGGTCGCGGCGAGGGCGGAGCTCGAGCTCTCGGCTCGGGAGGGGAGGAGGAGGGAGTGCGGGCGCGAGCGAGCGAGTGCGCGGGCCGCAGCAGGTGTAGGCGGGCGCGTGGGTGCGGTGGCAGGCCGCGGCTGACGCGCGGCAGGCGATGCAGGCACGGGGCCGCCACGCGGCGGTGCTCCTCTGCCGCGGTCGCGGCGTGGCGCGGCGACAGCGCGCGGGTGCGGGCGAGCGGAGGGAGGAGGAGGCCGGCTGGGCCGGGCCGGGGCGGAGGCGGTGCGGGCACGCGCGCGCGGTTGGCGCGGGCCGCATCTGGCCGTGGGCCGAACGGGAGGCGGCGGCCTGCGAGAGAAAAAACGAATTTTTGATTTTTAATTTTCAAATTTGAATGCATTTCAAACTTCAAACCATATTTTGAACAAGAAGAAGTCATTTTATGGATTTGGCCCAAAAATAAAAGTTGCTAAAAATTAAATTCTCTACAACTTTGATTAAGGGGCCAACTCAAAATTCTTGATAGATTTTGAATGACAGAATAAAAGCTAAATTAGGGGAAAATTTTGAATATTTTTCATAATTATTTTTGAACAAGTTTTTGACAAAATTTGAGCTCCAAAATTTGAACTAGGGTTCCAAGTGATGTAAAATTATGGTTGCAAGGCTTTTGATATAATGTGATTATCATATTATTATAGTCCATTAAATATAGCATGTTTAAGCTTTTATTTTAATCGAATTATACCATTATCATACATGATTATAATGATATGAATGCTATGCAATATGATTGCCATGCAAAAATGTATTGCTTAACACCGGAGTGTTACATCCAACATAATAAGTCATATGTTACATCCATTTTATAAGTAATTCAACATATATCGGAGTTCAGTAGAGTTATTACAACTCAAGTTTAAAAGTAGCGGAAGCAAAGTAGTTTGAAACTAATATCACCTTAATTCAAATACATGCCAGTACCAAGGTTAATTTCCCATAAAAGCATGAGAGACAAGATAGCTCAGACGGATCATGCCCATGATCACACTCCGCCACTACAGCCAGAGTCTTCCAATTCTTGCAGTAGCTATGATACATCACAACCTGCAACAAGTGGGAATAAACCCTGAGTACGAGAAGGTACTCAGCTAGACTTACCCATCATAAACTAGAAATAAAGGACACCAAGGAGCATGCAAGGATTTTATACAGTGGGCTGACTTGACTCATTTGCGAAAAGCAAGAGTTTTTAAGAAAAACTATACTAATACTTTTTGCATCATTTTTATTATAACCTATTCAAGCTAGGTAAACACCTATTGCTAAAGCAATCACTTGATTCATCATCAACATCTAGATTACCATATCAGGCTTAGCATTTCCAACATCATTCACTTAACCATCAGTGTTCCATTATTGTTACTATGATGCCGTAGCTCGAGTCAAGTGCTCACTAACCGGGAGCGACGGCGATTCGAATCGAATTCCTATCCAGCTGGAGATTTATTCCTCACACAAACCACGCTTCCCCCGTCAGGGTCGCGTAGATCACCAATGACACTTTCCAAGAAGCCGCGGGATAACAATCATGGATCGCACTACCCAGGGACCGTCCGACTGCCAGGACACACCTTGGGCTCACTCTTTGCGTCCCCGTTACACCCCCTTCAACACCAGTCTGCCAACCCGAGTTTATCCCGGCTCAAAAAGTGTCACTAGCTTCGCGGTCGAAAGGTACTTTATTCGGCCAGCTAAATGTGAGGCATGCGTTCAACATGACAAGAGGGACGAGCAACGATCGGTCCTTAATCGACACAGACGGAAAACTAACAGCAACCCAGAACCCTGTCTGGTTGCCTCCAACTCTTCCGTCCGGTCTCTAATTACCCATCAACACTTGGTTAATTCCAGGATATCATTCTTTTCATAGCTAAATTCTTTCAATAACCACCTATAAATGTAGGTGACTGGAAATCGCCGATCGCTACCGGTCTAAGCATGGCTAAGCAATACTTTCGATCCTTAACCAAAATAGGATAGCAGGCATATTTGTGGGACAAGGAAAAGGTATATATGCAGCAAGTGTTTTCACTCAATTCCTATAACTTAATGCAACAATACATATATAACATATATATATTCAATTGCTTTTATAAAGTAGGAGTCTTAGAATGCTCCGGGGCTTGCCTGAGATCGAACACTTAGGTTAGTGGGTG
The DNA here is from genome assembly GCA_038087645.1 of Saccharum hybrid cultivar R570. Taxonomy (NCBI): domain Eukaryota; kingdom Viridiplantae; phylum Streptophyta; class Magnoliopsida; order Poales; family Poaceae; genus Saccharum; species Saccharum hybrid cultivar. Next base: position 47,984,172 of record JAQSUU010000307.1, on the reverse strand, counting down.
ACAGATGACACTCGCTTGGCGAGCATCTCCCATCCTGACACTTGCTTAATCCTTTCATCTTCAGGATAGGTCCACTAAACACCGTCTTCAGGTTTGGCTCCAACATCTCATCCTTCATGTGGTGCATCTAGTGAACCTAAATGAGATGCAAGATGCATGTGTATGAATATGATGAATGGTAACACAAGATGCATCACATAATCATTCAAGGTAAGTACAAGGTTACACTAAACACACATAAGCACTTCACATTGCTTAATTAAACATTACGCCACCTATCATGCTAAGATAGCAAGGGAAGCAATACCAAACATGACACAAGATTTTCAAAGCCTCAGGTGTACTAACTTCATCACCAAGGACACGAATCACACTTAGCAACATGCAAAGCAACTCAAGGTGAAGCAACAACGATAACTGGAATATGCCAATTTCTGGACTAGCAAATAGTAGCTTCATAAATCAATCATATCTGGAGTTTTATAAATCCAAATGACTTGCAAGAAGACATTATGGAAAGATTATAAAATGGTCTACATTTCATATAATATAAGCACAGCATGATTCATAAGTTAAATAAGTCAAAATTATAAAGTTCCAGAATCTGTTCCTGACAAACAGAGAGCAAGCAATTCTGTACCCCAACTTTAAACAGCTATAACTCCTAAACCACAAGGCTAAATGTCACCAAATTTTAACAGCAGCTAGATACATAAATTATCTACAACTTTTGTATAAACAAGTTTTACAAAAAAGCACATTATCATGAAGAACTTTGCTAAGTTCCCAGATCTGTCCAGAAACCTCATTTGCAAGAAATAATTATTAACTTATGTTGCAAACATATAATTGGACAAGACCAACTTTACCAACATGTCACACATGACTAATGAACACCAGAAAACATAGTGTCCATTCCTAAATAAATTATTTTAATACATTTCTTAATTTATCTAGATAATTAGGTGGAATTATGAACACATATCAAAAGTGCACAATAAAATCTACCAAAATTACAGTGGCTCTCATATACCCCCAATCGTCTACTGTCCAAATGTCAAGCCATTTGTACATGCATAGCAACCTCTATGAAAAAGACAAATTGATATTACAAGAATTCATGTGAGAGCAAGATGAATCAATAACTCATTCATACTACAAACAAAAATCATGAAATTTTTTTACCACACACCAAACATCACATGAGTAGCATGCCACAAAAATTTCACTTCATTTGGAGCCCTATATTTGCAGTTATAAAAATGACAAATACAACTAACATTAAAAACCTAGCTGCACAAATCTAATTTTACCGAGAAAACTTTAAACTAAAATATGTCATATTATAGATCTACTGCATAGATAATTTTACAAGGATTCCAAAAAGTCCTCATTTACTATTTTATGATTTTTCTACAATTTACTATGAATTTCCAAAGTTCCTGCAAAATAATCACAAAACAATCCTCTCGGCACTATTCACATGAGTCTATGACAGTGCAGAAAGACCCCTCCCTTTAGTCGAATTGTCGCGCGAGGTCCTTGACGTGAAATCAGAGCAGGGAGGTCATCGGAGCTCCTCGTTGCCGGCCGGAGAAGGCTCACCGGCGGCGGCTGAAGGGTGAGGGAGCACCGGGGAACCCAGGCGCACCCGTGGGACAGCTTGGCTCGGTCCGAGGCGGCCCGAGTTGGCCCGGCCACGTGAGCCCGCGGCTCGACGGCGGAGCGGCACGGCAGCAGCGGGCTCCGGCGATGGTTGGGGCCGGGGAATAGGCGCCGGAAGTCAAGGAGAGGGTGACGGAGGTGGTGGTGCATGCGACTAAGCTTGGGGAGGGACGGAGCGGCGCAGCCATGGAGCTCGGCGGCGACATCCATGGCGGCCTTGCTCTGGCGCGCGCGTTCGCATGCAGCAGGCGAGGCGAGGAGCAAGCGCGAGTGCGGGGAGGAGTGGAGAGCGTCCAAGCATCGGCGTGGCTTCAGGCGAGGCGCCCTCGACGCGTGGAGAGGAGGGCGACGCGCGGCGCTGTGCATGGTCGCCACGAGGCAAATCGTCGAGCACGTGGTGGGTGCGGAGTGGAGCAAGGTGGGCAGCGATTTGGGCTAGATCTGGGCCAATTTTGGACATGGGCCCAAAACCAAAGTTGGAGCCCACACGAAGCTCTACGATTTTCGTTAAGGCGCCCAGGTCACTAGGCCAACAGATTAGGAGAGAAAATCATGCCAAGATGACAATGCCAACATGTTGATGGAGGTCACGGAAACTCGCATTCGGAGGTCAAAACCTGATCAAACTTAATCCAACTTTTTGCATGCTCTTCTCCAAGATGTTAACTCCAACTTTTATTTTTGGCTCAACTCAAGTTGTTTAGCAAAAACACGAGAACGCGATGTGCCAACCGTCTTGTCGTTGCCGGTCCAACTTCATGAACATGACGAAACTAGCAGTTTTATGAATTGATTTTGAAGGTCCAACCAAGCTCCAAATCTGGTGAGACTTGATCTATACTTTCCTTCACAAGGTGTACTCCAACTCGTATTAAGGACTCCAATTGAGCTTCCACATGAATTTGGAAGATAAAAGGTCACAAACATAGCAACTCACTGCTGTCAATCCAGGACTTAGAATATTTCCTGGGCCTTGAAAAACAGCAGCTGATTCAAACTTGTGAGCTCTATTTGACTAGGTTAGAGGCCAAACTAACTCTTGACCATTAATCAAAGTTTCTTCTCCATAACATGAACTACAACTTTCATTTAAGGTCCAACATCAGAACTGGTATAGAACCTACATTTCTACTCTGACCAAGTAGTATCGCGATAAAGCTTGAATTGTCCGTTTTGATCCATTGGAGCATTTTCTGGGCATTTGCTCAACACGAACCTTTCTTGACTTTTGTTGTAGAGTCCATCTAGAGTCATTTGGGTAAGGTTGTAAGATTTGTGTGATGATCTATATTTCCATCCACTTAATAATGCAAATTCCAGTACTTAGTAAAGTCATTTCAACAAGCATATAACTTATCATTTCATGTGACTTTTTTATTCCAAACATCATGAAACTTTTCCAGGGACTAATATAGATAGATACTAAGGTGAGACACATGAATATATTGCAATAACATCACCCAAGCATATATATTGAAAACTGCATATATGTAAAGCGAGGTGCAACATCCAAGTTTAGGCTGGGGCTCGTTTCCATAGGTTGACCTTGACATCATCATCTCCCCTTAATCTATCATATTTGAGCTCAAACCCACTGCTTAACTGGTGGCAAACACCTCGGGTGTTACAGCCCTACCCCCTTAAAAGAATCGCGTCCCGAGATTCGGTGCGAAGGACTTTTCAAGGGAAGAAAAGCATGTTATCCAATTCCAACATCTGCAAGCGCATCAGGCTACTTAGCTTCAAGTAGCAGAGAGGCTAATTGTATAAGACACTTTCCAATACTCGCTCTATGCAGAAACTTTTGTCTGAAGAATTTTCTTCACTGACTTCCATGAAGCATTGTTACTTTAGGAGGAATCCAGGACAATACGGTACTTCGTTCATGCTGCACAGAGAGTACTACGAGTATGGACTAAATACTCATAGCATTTACCTTTCTAGTGGCATAGCATGTACACTTCCGATAAGGGTTGGATCCATATATGAAGTAATCATTCTTTGAGGCTATCTGAAACCGTCTACCCAATAGATAATGTCCATACCGATCATCGACTATTCACTCACTCAGACGCCAACTGATGGAAAACTACATATTGCTCCACGTGTACAGTTCTCTTTCTCTGATGCCAACACTGTATTATCTGAGTTTATTGAGGGAATAGTGAAAGTGATAGCTAACTCTGTCGGTTCTAGATTTCTGCCAAATGTTACCTAAGAAGATTCTCTTATCCAGAGGCAACAGTTATCCGAGTTGAATCCGATACAATCTCTTGGGTAAAAACACATATAAAGTACCATAGGCACGTCAACACTAGAGAACCATTACCGCAAAATGATGATAGATGGGTCTGAAAGACAACAAAAGTTGCAAGTATCCACCAAACTAGGGAACTTGTTCACCACTAAGCAGGTTGAGCACAATTTTCCTTCGTGGTGCAGTTGCATAATAAGTTGGGTTGACTTGCACTATGGCAAAACTAGCCTTCTTGATCCATTTTTGACATTGAGGCTTCCATTCTAATGTCAATTGATACCTCAAAACCATAATCTAAAAAATCTATGGTTTGACACCTTCCCAAATGTTTTCAACTCACAAAGGCACAATTTGACTTGTAGAACACCTTGATTGCTCACGCATTGCCAATCTAAGGGGGCAAAAATAAGGCACATAGGGGTGCAATTAGTCTTTCCAAGGGTACTGAGGGTTGTCTAACAGCAAGATACCTATCAATTGCAAGTTCTTGGCATGCATTACAACATAACCTTCCAATGCAAGGATGATCGCAGTCAACAGAGAATTTATCGATTCTGTACCCTTTTGTTTTCTATTCATATCACACAAACTACTATTCCAATATGCACAAATATTGGTGGGCATATAGATCCATAGGCCTTCTAACTACTCGCCAAAATTGAGCTCAAACGGACACCGTTTGACTATCCAACAATCCATCCACCAAAATAGCTCTGTTCTGAAATGGCAGCAAACCAAGCTGACAAGACATTTCTCAAATCCTAAGTTTTACTCAACCAATACCCATACCAACTTAAGACATTGAAGGGTCCTAAGCAAGGAATGAGATTACCAAGTTTGGGGTCAATCAAACTTCGTTTGAGTCACTAGTCATCGACTTGAAGATAACCGGGGTAGTGCCACAAAATTCTAGACAGATTTCGTGTCCTTCCTTTTCCTTTGCTTCACATGTTGAGGTGTGTTTTGCACTCTCTGATCTTTCTTATAGTAGCAGAAGCCTTCCTCTAGCTGAGGATAGAGGCTATAGTCTTTCTGACATGTTTCTCAGGGAACAATTTCAACTGTTGATCTAGACACCAATCTTGACGATGAACAAGCATTGGACTTGTGGGCTATTTTCACAGAGCACAAAGCATTATTCCACATGGAGGGCATCCCTATGTAGATAAGGAACCATTTCTGAATATTTTCTAGCACTTCGTCCAATAGAACCTTGAACCAAAACCGTTTGTGGTACCTAGGGGCACAATGATGCTGATCGAAACTAGGGACATGCTTTCTCTAGTTCTTCACTTGGCTAATACAACATCTTGCACTATAGGTGTGATCATCCAAGACAGAATTGACTTGATAGCACATTTGGAGAAGAAGTAGCACTTGCATTGCTGGCCGGCTTCATGGCTTTTTTGCTTACTATTGTTCGTCGGGACATAACCATCATAGCTATCGAGGAATCATTACTTGACTGGAGATTAACCTTCTTACTAGCAAATAATCAGTTGTCTCTCAATTCTCAAAGTTCTAACCTTTACTCTTGACCACCATAATAATTGCAGTCGAGGCACAAACAAGTGGTCGGCATCGAAGTCTACAGATAAGGAGTCACACCAGCGAGAGTTGATTTCATCTGTATGACTGTCATCCACACAAGGATCAAGACTTTGATAGTTAGGTCATATGCACCATGTGATGATCGGTTCTTTTCCAATGGATAACTTGTCCAATCATTTAGTGTTAGGTGCCCATTCGATTCAACAGGGATGGCATTCATTGCTCAATCGATAACTGACGTCGTACAAGGACACTTCGGGAGAGTCACTCGTCTACCACCTCTTGCAGTCTGTTAATGTTTATGTCAGTGACTGTTCTTCAAAGGTTATCCTCTTAGCAACTTCAAGGGAATATCTACTACATAAGGTCTGAGATATGAATCTTCAGATAAGATATAGGGAGATAACCAAGGAAAATGGCGACGAGAAATAACACATCGGTTGTTGTTTCATAATAGATCATGACTAGAAACCCTGATACCAGCGCGTGCCGAGTAGCATAACCTTGTGTGCGTGCCCATAGGAGGCTCTTGGTTTCATCGCGGCACCATAGAATGCTAATCGTAACACCATTATTAAACGCGCAAACAGAGTGGAATTTCAAGTGGCACCGATTGGGTGGTAAGAACAAGCACCAGACAAGGGAGGAATAGAAAGAAAGGGTAGTTACAAGGTTTAGAGTCAACAAGGAGGCGATTTGAAGATTAAAACACAGCGCAAGAGAACATAGCTTAATTATCAAAGACAACTGAGCATGAGACTCCTGCTTAACTTCCATGCACGCCTTGTGAACACCCAGATGATTACCAGATGAAAGATTAACATGAGATCTGGTCATGTTGGACAACAACATGAGATTAAGACTGATAGACATCCCGAGACGTGGGAAGGTTGGAGATGGATTAAGCAAACTTTCAAAACAAAACCGATACAATGAACAGAGATTGAGCCGATAAGATAGCCACCTGATTTTGCAAGCAAAGATTTTGAGATCAAACAGCGAGAAATTAGCATTGCCTAGATCATCTGTAGGAGAGACAATTGGGAGGTTCAACATGGAATTGGGTAAGGTCACCATAACTTGGCAAGCAGCGACCGTGGCCAAGACCGGCGTTCGTTAGGACTTAACTTGGTTGGTCAATCGAACAAGGGCATTCTCCAAAAGGTAGCGGACGTCCAAGGCCTAAGCAAACATATAAGGGGACTACACTAGGGCCTAGGGTTCAAGTAAGGCACGGATACACAAACATTCAAGGGCTAGCAACCACGTCTACAGGCTCTGTCTCCTACGAGAGAATCTAATTAGAGACGACAACCATGCGATTACGTAACATGAGCATTGTTCTAGGATAAAGCATCTTCAACACTCATATGCTCACCGAGGACAAAAGAGGTGACAACTATGACACTACCTAGATAACAAGCATCTACACAACACCATGGTTTTAAGCGGACACTTGAGACAATCAGTCAGGTTGGCTTAAGCACCCGATACTAAGCAGAAGGCTCACACATAATAAGCATTTATCCAACAAGAACTAACTATAAGTTTAGCCAAAACAAAAGCATGCTAAAGTAACCAACTTACTATATACACAGAGCCTAGATAGCAACGCAGCAGACACGTGTTTTAAACAAAACAGAAGTTGTAAGCATCAAACTAAGGTGGTACTAGACTTATTGGAAAGCTTACTAAGTTATATATAACTTTCTTATTCACACTAAGGACTAATTCACAGATTACATTATTATGACCATGAAAATATTACTATAATAGAAACTGTTCTAGCAGCCAAAGTTCATTACATGCAAAACAATGTTTAACCTTGTTGTGTTAACAAGAGAGCTCACAACCACATTATTCTAGTAACTCCAAACATTCTTACTTTAGACTACTCAATAATTTAGTTTATTCATAGGAATCACAATTACTTGAGTAAGCATTTGCAAGAGCTTGCAGGAGCAACACATCCACTACTTGACTAATTTAGAGGACATCTATAAATTTAAGCATGTAACCTCAATTACATATTAAGGCTAAGAACACCCTATCCTCAAGCACTTCCTATTCAAGCAACATGGAACAAGGCATTCTTGACTAACCCCAACAAGGAGGATAGTGCAGCACATCAATCACAAGTTACTTATTTATTAGGACAAAGGTGGGAGGAGCATAGTTATATGCACAAGCAACAATCATGATGATGCATGCTTCGTCCTATTCGTCCTCACAAGATTGCCAGCCTAAGGTGGCAATCACGTTCTATGTCGGTGGCATAACACGCATTCTCTCGATATAGAGCTAGTCGTCAGCTACATTCAACTTACGCATTTGTGGTTAGCGTACCTGCAGAAAATTTCATTGCAGCCCAACAACTCCCAAAATAGCACACAATGAAAGCAGTAAACTAAATACTCTCCATATATACATCCCCTGATGCATATACTTTGGTATCATAGCTACCCAACAAATGTACCCACAATTAAGTACATTCATAAATACATGGTTAAACATGTAATTATGCTAGTAACCATAGTTAACTCTCCCCTAGACCGATGGTTGAAAGGTCATGCTCTCCCAGCTCACACTTACCTTGGCGTAGGTGCGACGTTGCAAGAATATAACTCTAGCGACATATATGGCTATTTCATATATGAAGGTTACCACTACCATTCGACCACAGGGTAATGGTGCGGTCAAGTTATCACTCATACATACCTTGGGTTGGGCGTAGATGCAAAACTTAAAAACCCCCAAGTTAGTACTTAATTAAGCCACCTAAGGGTCCTTAATTGGGCATAAAGGAAATGACCACTAGCATACTTAGATTTAAAATTCAGATTTGAACAAACCTATATATGTAGTAGCTATAAGTTGTTAAAAACATCATTTTGCAAACCAAAAACCTTTGTTTTCAATACACATATGACATGTCTAGTGTTGAACCTTGCTCCGATACCAGCTGTAACGGAACCGCCCAAATTATAAGAACAAAAGTACAAAAAAACAATCGCCGGAGCAATTAAATTCCCGTACTTAAGCTCCTATAACCCTGGTAGTCCAATGAAATCACGAGGGATTTCAAACCAACCAACATACAAGTAAGATCGTAGTGGTCCAACATAACAAGTCATATGTTACATCCATTTCATAAGTAATTCAACATATATCGGAGTTCAGTAGAGTTATTACAACTCAAGTTTAAAAGTAGCAGAAGCAAAGTAGTTTGAAACTAATATCACCTTAATTCAAATACATGCCAGTACCAAGGTCAATTTCCCATAAAAGCATGAGAGGCAAGATAGCTCAGACGAATCATGCCCAGGATCACACTCCGCCACTACAGCCGGAGTCTTCCAATTCTTGCAGTAGCTATGATACATCACAACCTGCAACAAGTGGGAATAAACCCTGAGTACGAGAAGGTACTCAGCTAGACTTACCCGTCATAAACCAGAAATAAAGGACACCAAGGAGCATGCAAGGATTTTATACAGTGGGCTGACTTGACTCATTTGCGAAAAGCAAGAGTTTTTAAGAAAAACTATACTAATACTTTTTGCATCATTTTTATTATAACCTATTCAAGCTAGGTAAACACCTATTGCTAAAGCAATCACTTGATTCATTATCAACATCTAGATTACCATATCAGGTTTAGCATTTCCAACATCATTCACTTAACCATCAGTGTTCCATTATTCTTACTACGATGCCATAGCTCGAGTCAAGTGCTCACTAACCGGGAGCGACGACGATTCGAATCGAATTCCTATCCAGCTGGAGATTTATTCCTCACACAAACCATGCTTCCCCTGTCAGGGTCACGTAGATCACCAATGACACTTTCCAAGAAGCCGCGGGATAACAATCATGGATCGCACTACCCAGGGACCGCCCAACTGCCAGGACGCACCTTGGGCTCACTCTTCGCGTCCCCGTTACACCCCCTTCAACACCAGTCTACCAACCCGAGTTTATCTCGGCTCGAAAAGTGTCACTAGCTTCGCGGTCGAAAGGTACTTTATTCGGCCAGCTAAATGTGAGGCATGCGTTCAACATGACAAGAGGGACGAGCAACGATCGGTCCTTAATCGACACAGATGGAAAACTAACAGCAACCCAGAACCCTGTCTGGTTGCCACCAACTCTTACGTCCAGTCTCTAATTACCCATCAACACTTGGTTAATTCCAGGATATCATTCTTTTCATAGCTAAATTCTTTCAATAACCACCTATAAATGTAGGTGACTGGAAATCACCGATCGCTACCGGTCTAAGCATGGCTAAGCAATACTTTCGATCCTTAACCAAAATAGGATAGCAGGCATATTTGTGGGATAAGGAAAAGGTATATATGCAGCAAGTGTTTTCACTCAATTCCTATAACTTAATGCAACAATACATATATAACATATATATATTCAATTGCTTTTATAAAGTAGGAGTCTTAGAATGCTCCGGGGCTTGCCTGAGATCGAACACTTAGGTTAGTGGGTGACAGATGACACTCGCTTGGCGAGCATCTCCCATCCTAACACTTGCTTAATCCTTTCATCTTCAGGATAGGTCCACCAAACACCGTCTTCAGGTTTGGCTCCAACATCTCATCCTTCACGTGGTGCATCTAGTGAACCTAAATGAGATGCAAGATGCATGTGTATGAATATGATGAATGGTAACACAAGATGCATCATATAATCATTCAAGGTAAGTACAAGGTTACACTAAACACACATAAGCACTTCACATTGCTTAATTAAACATTACGCCACCTATCATGCTAAGATAGCAAGGGAAGCAATACCAAACATGACACAAGATTTTCAAAGCCTCAGGTGTACTAACTTCATCACCAAGGACACGAATCACACTTAGCAACATGCAAAGCAACTCAAGGTGAAGCAACAACGATAACTGGAATATGCCAATTTCTGGACTAGCAAACAGTAGCTTCATAAATCAATCATATCTGGAGTTTTATAAATCCAAATGACTTGCAAGAAGACATTATGGAAAGATTATAAAATGGTCTACATTTCATATAATATAAGCACAGCATGATTCATAAGTTAAATAAGTCAAAATTATAAAGTTCCAGAATCTGTTCCTGACAAACAGAGAGCAAGCAATTCTGTACCCCAACTTTAAACAGCTATAACTCCTAAACCACAAGGCTAAATGTCACCAAATTTTAACAGCAGCTAGATACATAAATTATCTACAACTTTTGTATAAACAAGTTTTACAAAAAAGCACATTATCATGAAGAACTTTGCTAAGTTCCCAGATCTGTCCAGAAACCTCATTTGCAAGAAATAATTATTAACTTATGTTGCAAACATATAATTGGACAAGACCAACTTTACCAACATGTCACACATGACTAATGAACACCAGAAAACATAGTGTCCATTCCTAAATAAATTATTTTAATACATTTCTTAATTTATCTAGATAATTAGGTGGAATTATGAACACATATCAAAAGTGCACAATAAAATCTACCAAAATTACAGTGGCTCTCATATATCCCCAATCTTCTACTGTCCAAATGTCAAGCCATTTGTACATGCATAGCAACCTCTATGAAAAAGACAAATTGATATTGCAAGAATTCATGTGAGAGCAAGATGAATCAATAACTCATTCATACTACAAACAAAAATCATGAAATTTTTTTACCACACACCAAACATCACATGAGTAGCATGCCACAAAAATTTCACTTCATTTGGAGCCCTATATTTGCAGTTAAAAAAATGACAAATACAACTAACATTAAAAACCTAGCTGCACAAATCTAATTTTACAGAGAAAACTTTAAACTAAAATATGTCATATTATAGATCTACTGCATAGATAATTTTACAAGGATTCCAAAAAGTCCTCATTTACTATTTTACGATTTTCCTACAATTTACTATGAATTTCCAAAGTTCCTGCAAAATAATCACAAAACAATCCTCTCAGCATTATTCACATGAGTCTATGACAGTGCAGAAAGACCCCTCCCTTTAGTCGAATTGTCGCGCGAGGTCCTTGACGCGAAATCAGAGCAGGGAGGTCATCGGAGCTCGTCGTTGCCGGCCGGAGAAGGCTCACCGGCGGCGGCTGAAGGGTGAGGGAGCACCGGGGAACCCAGGCGCACCCGTGGGACAGCTCGGCTCGGTCCGAGGCGGCCCGAGTTGGCCCGGCCACGTGAGCCCGCGGCTCGACGGCGGAGCGGCACGGCAGCAGCGGGCTCCGGCGACGGTTGGGGCTGGGGAATAGGTGTCGGAAGTCAAGGAGAGGGCGACGGAGGTGGTGGTGCATGCGGCTGAGCTTGGGGAGGGACGTAGCGGCGCAGCCATGGAGCTCGGCGGCGACATCCATGGCGGTCTTGCTCTGGCGCGCGCGTTCGCATGCAGCAGGCGAGGCGAGGAGCAAGCGCGAGTGCGGGGAGGGGTGGAGAGCATCCAAGCATCGGCGTGGCTTTAGGCGAGGCGCCCTCGACACGTGGAGAGGAGGGCGACGCGCGGCGCTGTGCATGGTCGCCACGAGGCAAATCGTCGAGCACGTGGTGGGCGCGGAGTGGAGCAAGGTGGGTAGCGATTTGGGCTAGATCTGGGCCGATTTTGGACATGGGCCCAAAACCAAAGTTGGAGCCCACACAAAGCTCTATGATTTTCGTTAAGGCGCCCAGGTCACTAGGCCAACAGATTAGGAGAGAAAATCATGCCAAGATGACAATGCCAACATGTTGACGGAGGTCACGGAAACTCGCATTCGGAGGTCAAAACCTGATCAAACTTAATCCAACTTTTTGCATGCTCTTCTCCAAGATGTTAACTCCAACTTTTATTTTTGGCTCAACTCAAGTTGTTTAGCAAAAACACGAGAACGCGACGTGCCAACCGTCTTGTCGTTGCCGGTCAAACTTCATGAACATGACGAAACTAGCAGTTTTGTGAATTGATTTTGAAGGTCCAACCAAGCTCCAAATCTGGTGAGACTTGATCTATACTTTCCTTCACAAGGTGTACTCCAACTCGTATTAAGGACTCCAATTGAGCTTCCACATGAATTTGGAAGATAAAAGGTCACAAACATAGCAACTCACTGCTGTCAATCCAGGACTAAGAATATTTCCTGGGCCTTGAAAAACATCAGCTGATTCAAACTTGTGAGCTCTATTTGACTAGGTTAGAGGCCAAAATAACTCTTGACCATTAATCAAAGTTTCTTCTCCATAACATGAACTACAACTTTCATTTAAGGTCCAACATCAGAACTGGTATAGAACCTACATTTCTACTCTGACCAAGTAGTATCGCGATAAAGCTTGAATTGTCCGTTTTGATCCATTGGAGCATTTTCTGGGCATTTGCTCAACACGAACCTTTCTTGACTTTTGTTGTAGAGTCCATCTAGAGTCATTTGGGTAAGGTTGTAAGATTTGGGTGATGATCTATATTTCCATCCACTTAATAATGCAAATTCCAGTACTTAGTAAAGTCATTTCAACAAGCATATAACTTATCATTTCATGTGACTTTTTTATTCCAAACATCATGAAACTTTTCTAGGGACTAATATAGATAGATACTAAGGTGAGACACATGAATATATTGCAATAACATCACCCAAGCATATATATTGAAAACTGCATATATGTAAAGCGAGGTGCAACATCCAAGTTTAGGCTGGGGCTCGTTTCCATAGGTTGACCTTGACATCATCATCTCCCCTTAATCTATCATATTTGAGCTCAAACCCACTGCTTAACTGGTGGCAAACACCTCGGGTGTTACAGGTGCATGGACATGAAATGACGATCATGGTGGAGATGCACATGAAATAATGATCATGGTGATCAAGCATGAGGAGATGAACATGAAACAAAGTGATCAAGGCAAATGTATAATCATAGGGTTTGCTTTTGCCGGTCTAAGATGAGTAGAGAAGTGACTGACCGGGTTTAGGATTGATAGCCGACTATCAAGAGGGGCAATCACGGTTAGCTCATGAATCAAGTGCTACTAGGTCATCATCTTGAGCATATATATTTTGGATCTAGTAAAGAGAGCTAACATAATGCCTTGAAAACTATTTGTGAAAATGCTAACACACTCGCACGTGGTGATATACACATGATGGTGTTGGCACATTAGCGAAGGCGGTAGAGTTTGAGCGGTAGAGAGGGGTTTGGGGTCCTTTCTCCCTCCCGTCGAGCTTGCGAGGCGGGATTCAGGCGTTTTCGAAGAAATGAAATGACTATTTTCCTTTACGCCGGAAGCGGGTAGAAGTGGCGAAGTCGCGAAGGTGGTCGTCACTGTTTTGCAAGCAACAGACGCTGGTCACGGAGACAACAGACGCTGGCCCTGCGTTTGTCGGCTTACCCTAGGCGTTGGTCTGCAGTAGAGCATGCGTCAGACGCGGGGGTGATGCAGCAACAGACACCGTGTGTCAGCGTCTGTCGCTGGTGACGTCAGCCGCATGTAGAGGCACACCGAAGTGAAGCGAGCATCAAACGCTCTGGGCGCGTCCATCGCCTAGCCACCTAACGCGTCTGATGATCGAGCGCGAAAACAGACCTCTCTAGAGTGCGTCTATTGCACCATCGGACGCGTGGGCTCGCGGCGACAGATGCGTCTGTTGCATGCGAGCCGACCATTGGAAGTTGGAAGAAGCAGGACACGTGGCGTCGCGTGGTGCGACAGACGCTGCCGACCGCATCTATCGGTCAAGCGACAAACGCGTCTGTCAGGCGCGACTATGGCATATCGGCTAGCTCCTCTTTCCTACTCTATAAATAAGAGGTGGCCAGCCCTTGGGGGAAAACTCTTGCACTTCTGAGATATTGAGACATCCTTTGAGCTAGAAAACACCTCTTCCACTCATCTCCTTGCTTGGTTGCATACTCTAGAGAGATTGAGTGAGATTCAAGTGCGTTGCATTAAGAGTTGCATCTAGTGGCACTTGATCTTCGAGTTTGCTAAGGATTGCTTGTTACTCTTGGGTGTTTCCCGACACCCTAGATGGCTTGGAGCAGCGGTGGTGTTGAGCTCGTGATTGGAGATTGTTTCGAGCCTCACCAAGCGATTGTGAGGGGTTCTTGAGCCTTCCCCACGGGAGTTCACGAATTGGCTACTGTAGTGGAGCTCGTGGCTTGGAGGATCCCCATCTTGTGAGTGGATGTGCGGCACCCACTGAGAGTTCAACTCTTGATAGTTAATTAGCTCGCGATCCATCAAGTGGGTGCATCACCACAACGAGGAGTAGCTTGCTAGGAAGCAAGTGAACCTCGGTAAAAAATCTTATGTCATCTTATTACTGAGGGTTTCATTTGTGTATGTGATCACATTGATTGATTGGTACATTGGTCATATCTCTTCTCATCAATGTTGGTATATCTATTCAAGCTCACTCCTTTACTTATTGTTCTTTGCCTTGTTTTGCTTGAGTAGAATAGCTTATCTCATAGGAGTAATTAGCCTAGTAACTTAGGTTATTGGTGTGAGCTAAAGATCATAGCCTTGTTGTTTACTAGAATTGTGTAGGCGGCTTGCATAGATTATTTGTGCTAGTGCTAGAAGAGCTTCGTCATCTTATTTACTAACTTGTTGTTTAGTAAAGCTTGTAGAAAATTTGAATAGGCTATTCACCCCCTCTAGCCATTTGGACCTTACACCTTTCTACGACAATTGATGTACTGACCACCATGTTGGTTGTTGTGATGTATAACATCATAGCCTCATGCTTATTTGGGGTGTTAGAATGGGCGAGGAGGTGAGGTACGCCTTAAGCTTCTCGAAAGCATCCTTGGCTTCCTCTGTCCACTCAAACTTGCATGTTCTTTTTAGCAGTTTGAAGAAAGGTAGTCCCTTTTCGCTGAGTCATGAGATAAAGCGATTGAGAGCCGCCATACAGCCTGTCAGCTTTTGCACATCCTTGACGCAGCGTGGAGGACCCATCTCTGTTATAGCTCGGATTTGCTTGGTGCTGGCCTCGATCCCACAATGACTAACCAAGAAACCGAGTAGTTGTCCTGATGGTACACCAAAAAACACACTTATTTGGGTTGAGTTTTCACTTTCACTTCTTTAAGTTCTCGAAGGTTTGCTTCAAGTCTTCAATTAGCATCGCCATGTCCTTTGTCTTAACTACTACATCATCAACATAGGCTTTTGCGTTCTTGCTAATCTGCTCATCTAGGCATGTTTGGATGGCCCTTTGATAGGTAGCACCAGCATTCTTGATTCCAAAAGACACGGTTTTGTAGCAGTAGGCGCCAAATGGCATGATGAAAGAGGTCTTGCTTTGATCTTCTTCTCGTAATGTAATCTAATGATAACCTGAGTAACAGTTAAGAAAGGATAGCAGGGCAGATCCTACTATTGAGTCAACAATTTGGTCAATGTGTGGTAGCCCAAATGGGTCCTTTGGGCAATGCCTGTTGGGATCTGTGTAGTCAATGCACATACACCACTCAGCCGTGTTCTTCTGTACTAGGACTGGATTGGCTAACCAGTCAGGGTGGAGAATTTCCCTTATGAACCCAGCTGCCATCAGTTTTACGATTTCTTTCTTAATTGTTGCTTTCTTGTCAGGGGAGAAACGTCATAACCGTTGCTTCAGAGGCTTGGATCCTTCATTAACGTCGATTATGTGCTCAGCCAACTCTTTCGGGACACCTAGCACGTTGGTTGGCTTCCAAGTGAAGATATCTTTGTTATCTCGAAGAAAGTTGGTGAGCACGAGTTCCTATTTTGTAGAGAGGTGGGCACTGATGATCACCAACTTAGAGGGATCACGGGTGCCTAGGTCGATTTGCTTGACGTTAGCTTCTTTCGGTGGTGCAAGGATGTTGGGCCTCTTAGCCAGGATCTCTAGGTCTTTTGAGTTTATTTCAACAACAATAGTGGCTATATCTCCCTTTTCCACTGGCTGCTTATGCCTTGGCCGTAATTTGGATTGCTTGAACATCATGGTCAAAAGCACGTTTCAGATCACCTCGGAGAGAAAGAACACCGTTGTGTCCTAACATCTTAAGCAAGAGGTACGGGTAGTGCGGTATTGCCATGAACTTGGCTAATGTTGGTCGCCTAAGGATGGCGTGATATGATGATTCGAAGTCTGTAACCTCAAATTTGATGAACTCAGTACGGTAGTTCATAGGAGTTCCAAATGTGACTGGCAGGGTGATTTGTCCAAGTGGCATAGCGGCCTTGCCGAGTACTATCCCATAGAAAGGGACACTTGTTGGAGTAATCATCTAGGCGAGTTCTAGCCCCATCTTCCTTAGTGTATCTAAAAATATAATGTTGAATCCAGCTCCTCCGTCGATCAGCACCTTTATGACGGTCATACCAGCAATGGTTGGATCCAAAACCAGTGGGTAGTGGCTGGCGTTCCCTACACTAGTCCATTGATCCTCTCTTAAAAACTGGATTGGATACTGCGACCAATTTAGGTACCTGAGTAGCTGGTTCTGCCGCCATGATGGTTCGTAGAGCTAGTTTGTCTTGATGCTTGCTCCTAGAACCCGGTATTCCAGCGAAGATTGCTGCTACCATTCCCTTAGATTTTTAAAATCCCTTATCTTCTTGATTGTCTTTATCTTTCTTCTGGTTATCTTCTTTTCTTTCTCCATTGTTGCCCTTTCTTATGTATCAATCAATAAAGATGCGATAATCTCTGGTCGTGTGATTTCCGTTCGAGTGCCATATGCAGTGCATATTTTCATTATCATCAAATTTCCTAGGCTTGGAAAACTTCTTTGCTTTGTTTGCTACAGCCACAGTGTTGTCGGGCTCGCGTTTTCTGTCTTGATGCCCATTATTTCGATGATTTTGTCTGTCAGGGTTGTCCTGGTTGTTCCGATCAAGAAATCTTTCTTGGGTCTTCTCCTCCGCAGTGATCATCCTTTCCACGGTGCACTTGAATTATTCGTTGCTTCGCAAATTCTCTTTGCAGAAATCCTAAAATTGCCACTTAGCTAGAATCCCGTAGGAGAAAGCTTAAATGACCTCTCATTCAGTGATGTCGTGTACTTGAGCACGCAACTCACCAAACCAAACCGTCGGTAATAGTCCCTGAGACTTTTGCCTCCTTTCTGCTTGAGTCCTTTCAGTTCCGCATGAGTGATAGGGTGTGTGATGATGCCTGCGAAATTATCACAGAAGGCTCTCTGCAAGTCCTCCCAGCCCCTAATTGATCCTGGATTCAGCTTGTCAAACCATTGGAGCGGCATAACCTCTAGTGCCAGTGGCGGATCTAGGACTCAAAACCTATGGGGCCAGCTAGTAAGAGTTGTGGGGCCAAGTCATATATGCTACAGTAAAATTACACTAGTTTTATCAAAACCTGTGGGGCCGGATGGCCCCACAGGTTATACATAGATCCGCCACTGTCTAGTGCCATAGGAAAGAAGAGTGCTTTAATGTCATCATCACCACCAGCTAGCTCGATAGATTGAGAATATATCCTAAGCCACTGCTTAGGTTCGGTCTTGCCATCGTACTTGGAGTAGTTGGACGGCTTGAATTTATGAGGTAACCGTACTAAAAGAAGTCGATTTGCGAAGCAAGGGAATCTGTCGAGTACTCTAGCTTCCCTGTATTCAGACTCAGCTCCACTTTCTTGCTAGCTGTTCATTCGATGCGAGTAGTTTCGTGGAGCTGAAGGAATTGGTGGTCTGCTCCTGTTATCCCTTGTTCATTCAACTCGATTACTTTGGTTCTGGTCTTTCCTGCTTCCTTTGTTGCTGCTTTCATTTGGACCTAGCCTGTCGAAAGTAGATCTCCGTTGACTTTGGTTATCCTGCCTCTGTGAATTTGACCTGTCGGGTTGTTTTGAACGAGACTTTCCACCTTGTATCCGTATGGTTGTTGATCGGAGAATTTCTCTAAGGCGCTTTTGTTCTTCATTGGGATGAGAGATAACTTCGAGTTCTTCAGCCAATTCTTGAATCTTGGTGTATGGAGAGTTATGTGTCCTCCCAGCCACACGTCTTTCTTCTGTTTCTAGTTTTGATTTTCTTCTATTGTACTCGGCCAGATCAGATTCATATTTGGCTCAGGCTTCTTTTCGTTGCCTGGCACGGCGTCGACGTCCCTATTTTAGCTTGTTCCTTCTCTCTTTGGCTTGCTTCTGGCTCTTAGTTTCACTTTTGTGTCCCTAAGCAAAGGGTGATATATTGGATTTTGATTCATCTGATGATCTAACATCGGGTGCTTCTGGAGGGATTAATGCTGATCGGGGACGACGAATCATGAATATTTCTCAAGCGTGAACTGCTTCATTGTTCACACTAGTTTCTATATTTTTAGAGCAGTTTAGCACTTCAGTGAAGGCTTTAGCATCACAGATTGAATCTCCTTCTTGGTAAGGTAGAACCACCATCGTGTCAACTAGCCTGGTACTGTCATCTTCAGGAATAGAACCTGGCTAGTGGATGATGTAGTCTTGAGATATTATAGTTAGTACGAGGCCTTCTTGAGCTCTTATGAGTGGTATCCCTCGTATTGGACTGGTTGATCCATGAAGTAGTGCTTGATAAGATGTAGCCATGTTGTTGAGTCCAAGTGGGAAAAGATCCGTCTTCTTGAAGGAACTCTGAAGGAATCCCGAGTTGAATTCTTGATAGGTTGATGCTGCGTTCTGGAGCCCCATCGAAAAAGAACTCGGTTTGTCATAGAAAGAACTTTGGTTGGACTTTGAGTTGGATGTCGAGGCAGAGTCCGAGTTGGGGTCAATTACCCGTGAAATTTGAGTCGGTTTAGACATCGCGAGCTGTGAGAATTCCTTGGCGAGTTGGTCCGCCGCTATTGTCAAGTCAGCGAGGCCTCTTTGAAGTCCTGAATCTATGAGGAGGCGGCTATGGAGCTTCCCGTCACTGTTCACCTTGCAAATCTAGGATTCCTTGGCGAGTTGGATGTCGATTCTTTACCACTGATATCCTGCCATGGGGTTACCCAGGACAGTTGTTCAGGCTTCGGCGTATGTGAAACTCGATAGTTAACACAAGAGACAGTTGATATATACTGATTCGGACCCTCGTGATCGAGTAATAGCCTTTACGTCCAGTCGGCGTTAGCCTTTGCATTGGATTGATTGTTATGATCATTTTTACAGGGGGTGCCCATAGCCTCTCTTTATATAGGGAGAGACGGCTATGGTGCGATTATAGTCCTAGTCGGATTCTAAAGGTGTCCTGATCTAATTACAGAAGGTAATTTTTATTAGGAAATCGGCTAGTTCGTCCTTTTCTACTCGGAGTCGGCGTTGTCCGTTGCCATGCCTCCTTTGTCAGGCAGTGGGCCAGGCTGAGGCCCAATGCATATTTGTACCAATGAGGAGCCCTGTGGGTCCCGTATCGATAACTTGGTGGTTGACACATTTGAGCATGGGTGATGAAATTTGGTGAAGTTTGAAGTTGAGGAGGAGCTGTTTCTAGTGACTAGACGCTAGACCTGCGCGTCTGGTCACCATGAAATGCGAGCGGACTCGGTGGAGGCACGTGACCAGACGTTGGCTAAACAATGTTCAGCGACCGGTTGTTGACACATGGCAGTGCTATGGCGCGTGGAGTGGAGAGAGAAAGAGACCAGACGCTGACCGCGTCAGGCCGTTGATGACCGGACGTGTCAGGTCATCGTTTTGCTGCTTGGGGAGCTTAGTGGAGTCGAGCTGACGCTAGGTTGCCACGGGCACCTACGCGTCCAGTCGTTTGTTGGGCAGGCGCGGCTGAGTGCTAATTTGACGCAGGGCTGGCGCGTTCGGTCTCGGGATCGGCGCGTCTGGTCCCTCTTTAACACGCGAGGGAAGGTGACCGTTGGAGATCGTTGGTGGACGTTGAACATGGAGGCCACGTGGCCTCCATCCAGCGACCGGACGCTGGCCGGACTGCGTCCGATCATGTTGACCTGTGCATCCGGTCAGCGCGAGGCAGGCTGCCCCGAGAGCCCAATGACTCTATTTGTTTGAGGGTTCTATAATAGGTGTTTGGCCGGCTCTAGCTCACTCTCTTGGCCATTTGCATTGACATAGCAACCTTGTGAGCTTAGTCAAAATCCTCTCACTCATCTTCATCATTGATTATTGTGAGTGAATTCAAGTGCATTGCTTAAATGTTTGCATCTAGAGGCACTTGGTGTTCGTGTTTCGCTGCGGGGTTCGCTCGTTACTCTTAGTGGTTGCCACCACCTAGACGGCTTGGAGCAGCGAGGATCATCGAGCAGAGGAAGGTGCTTGTCTTCGGCTCCGATCGTGGTGATTGTGAGGGGTTCTTGACTTTTCTCCAACGGATAGCCAAAAGGTACTCTAGTGGATTACTCGTGGCTTGTATGATCCTCATCTTGTGTCGGTTGTGCGGCACCCTATCGAGGGTTTGGCGTGTGATGCCAATTAGCGCGTGAACCTCCAAGTAAGTGAATCGCTACAACGAGAACTAGCTTGCCGGCAAGCAAGTAAACCTCGATAAAAAAATTATTGTGTCATCATTTGACTTCGAGGTGATTGGTCTTTATTGATTTTCATTCTTGCGATTGATTGACTTCATTGGTGATTGGCTCACTCCTCTATACGACAGTATAACACTCTATTCTTTCCCTATATTTACATTTGTTAGTGTAGCTTAGCCCTTTAGTGTAGCTAGTTTTGAGGGTAAGCAAGAGTCGTGTCTAGTGGATAGTGAGGTTCTTTAGTTAGTCTTTGAGAGCTCACTAACTTAGTGTAGTGATATAGTCTTTGTGTGCATAGAGATTATAGTCACTAGAATTGTGGTAGGTGACTTACAGTTTTAGTAGGCTAGCGCAACATTTGCTTCGCCTTATTGTTGTTTAATCACTTTGCTTAACGTTGTTGTAGAAATTTTTATAGCTTATTGATCTTCTCTTGCCATTAGGACCTTTCAGGGAGCTGGGGAGGGGATGCTCTGGCGGGCAGGGGTGGGCTCGGCTCCGGCAGCCGGCGGTGCTTGGTCATGCTGGGCCCGGCGGTGAGGGAGCTCCTGACACGCTCGGCCTCGGCTTCCCGGGCCTCGGCTTCGCGAAGCACGGTCAAGCTGCGCGCCGGGCCACAGCGGCGGTTGGAGAGCACCGTGTCCGCACCGGCCTCCGGTGTCACCTCCCCCTCCCGCTCTCGCCCCTCCCCCAGGCCGTCGTCCCCGCGCTGCCATTGGGGCTGGCTGCGTTCCCAGTCTGTCGCGTGCAGGGCTGCCGCGGCGAGCGCCACGAGCAGCAGCGCGAGAGGTCCACGGGCTGTGTAGCTAGGCCACGACGCGGGCGCGGGAGGGGCCGGGGCTACGCACAGGCGGCAGCCGGCTCGAGCGGCGACGCGCATGGTCGGCGGGCGGCCAGCACTGGCCGGGAGGCGGGCGTACGGCGAGCTCCGCGGTACTTGGCGGCCATGTGCGAGCTGGGCAGGGCCGGTCGGCCATGGCAAGCGCAGCAAGCTCCGCGGGCGGCGATGCCGGCACGTGAGCTTCCCGGAAGGGCGGGCGCACGGGATCTGGGAGAGAAGAGCACCTGCACCTCACCGCCTCTGTCACCGGCGACGGGCTGCAGTAGAATGTGCAGCCATCGAGCGTCTCCAGCATGGCAGCACGTTGGGAGGGGCCAACCACGTTCCCAGTCCGTTACGTGCGGCGCGGCCTCAGCTCACGCGGCTCTCACCGGACCGGCTGTGCCGCTGAGGAGGAAGAAGGTGTTGGGGTCACTGACAGTTTGGCCCCACCCGACAGAGAGAAAGAAGCAAGAGGATATGGTCATCAAAGAAGGGTATTTGGACTTTTTACTGGCCGGGTCTACATGTCAGGGCCGGTAAACAGTACCGGATGAAACGTGGACCGAATGGCGTGGGAGCGAAAAAGAGTTCGAGCAGTGACATCTGGGTGTGCTCGAACTTTTAGTGCCACGATACAGATAAAAGACTACGCTCTTCCAGTCTTCCTCAGTCGTCTCCCTCTGTGCCGGCCTGCCCACGGCCCACGGGACGACGTCCAGCCATGGTCGGGCCCGAGATGCTCGTCGCCGCGACGGTGAACCAGGTCGCTCGGAAGATCAACGAGATCATCGGCGTCGCGCAGGGCGAGGCGAAGCTGTGCTGCAGCTTCAGCGACGACCTCGAGGGCATCAAGGACACCCTGGTATACCTTGAAGGCCTCCTCAAGAACGCGGAGAACAACTCCTTCGGGAGCGATAGGGCGAACCTGCGGCACTGGCTGGGCCAGATCAAGTCTCTGGCTTACGATATCGAAGACATCGTTGATGGCTACTACTCTTCCAAGGAGCAATATGAGGGAAGCAACTATGCTCAGAAGGTAAGAACGATGCTCATTTGGCTGCTGGATTCTTATACAGCTTGAAT
The DNA here is from genome assembly GCA_038087645.1 of Saccharum hybrid cultivar R570. Taxonomy (NCBI): domain Eukaryota; kingdom Viridiplantae; phylum Streptophyta; class Magnoliopsida; order Poales; family Poaceae; genus Saccharum; species Saccharum hybrid cultivar. The sequence continues at coordinate 47,961,346 of JAQSUU010000307.1, read as the reverse complement.
TTTAGCCCCCGTAGTCAAGGATTACAATCACAGCAGTGTGAATCTGTGATGCTTATTTGGCTGATGGAATTTTATTGGTTATGTTGTTTTTCTCCTCACTTGTACTTTATAGATCTGCTGTGGTAGTTTTTCCCGCAGAGTCTTCGTAGTTCAGTGACAAAGAGGCAATCATGTTTCTTGTCTCTTATCAGTATGTGAAGTAGTAAACATTTGTAAGCTATTATCCCTATGACCTGGCTTTAGAATACCTACCATTGCATAGCTTAACAATGTGGCACCTCACCTCTCTGAGACTCTGAGCAAAGGCCAGAGTTAAATTCACACCCACCGGTTATTTGAGTGAGTTGTTTATGTTGAATTTTCCAATGTGATTCTCCAGATTTTAGACTCATGACCTGCGGATTACATTACACCAATATACACTAACCACTTATCACCAATCTAAAAATAATAAAAGGACATGCCATTCTAAATTTTAATCCAGTTTTTGTTTCAAAAAAAAGTTAATACAGCTGGGCCTCGGGCTTCTGTTCTTAATAATTGCACCAACACTTCTTCAGCTGTGTTTTGCTGCCGAAACAGTGAACGCAAACTTACAGAGTAAATGTGGCTGCAAATTTTCAGGGATCTTTACTCTGCTCTTTATCCAATCCCATGCTTTCGAAGGTTAGCATGGTTCATAAGATGAAATCCATGAGGGAGTTGTTACAGACAAGACAAAATTTACCTACCCAGTATCATTTCCTCTCACATATTAACTCAGTGGTAAATTTTGATGAGAAGCAGACAACATCATACAGAAATAATGACATCAGAATTGTCGGGAGGGATCGAGACTTGGAACATCTTATGTACATGTTAATGCAGATAAATGTGAAAGAACTTACCATTATTTCCATAGTTGGGCCAGTGGGCCTTGGGAAGACAAGCCTCGCACAACTTATTTTCAATGATGCAAGAGCAGAGACATTCAGATTCAGGATATGGGTTCATGTTTCCATGGGCAATGTCAACCTTGAAAAAATTGGGAGAGATATAGTTTTGCAAACTACAGAAAGGATTGAGGGAAGCATGCAGATGCAGTCAATCAAGAATGCTGTTCAAGACGTACTTAATAGGTATAGCTGCTTAATAGTGTTGGATAACTTGTGGGGCAAAGATGAAGAAGTGAATGAGCTGAAGCAGATGTTGCTTACAGGTAGAAAGACTGAAAGCAAGATCATAGTGACCACTCACAGCAGTAAAGTAGCCGAGCTGATATCCACTGTGCTACCATACAAACTGTCTTTGTTGTCAGAAGATGATTGTTCAACTATATTCTCTCAAAGAGCAATGGCAGGTCATAATGACCCACTTTTCAGGGAATATGGAGAAGAAATTGTTAGGAGATGTGAAGGAATACCCTTGGTAGCCAACTTTCTTGGATCTGTGGTGAATGCTCAAAGACAGAGGCGTGAGATATGGAAAGCTGCAAAGGATAAAGACATGTGGAAGATAGAGGAAGACTATCCTGAAAACAAAATTATGCCAATATTTCCATCATTCAAGATAATATACTACTGTATGCCCCATGAGCTAAGGCTATGCTTTGTGTATTGTTCAATCTTCCCTAAAGGATATGTCATTGATAAGAAAAAACTTATTCAGCAATGGATTGCACTTGACATGATTGAATCCAGACATGGAACCTTGATGCTCGATGTTACTGCTGAGAAATACATTGATGAACTTAAAGATATTTATTTCCTTCAAGTTCTAGAGAGGCATCAGGTAAGTTTACAGTTGTACTTAAGATATTTCTTGTTTTTTCTTACAAGAACCATAGTAGCATCCATCTCAATAAAATTCAGTAGATACATTTCCGTGAAAGAAGGTTCACATAATAATGTCCTGTTATAATGGATACGGAAAATTGTAGTATTAATAAGAGTAACTACCATGCAGAACATGTCAAGCCAATTACTATGATCATTCGCATTTGTACAGATATAAGATATGACAAACATCACTCATAAAGTTCATTTACTTACTAAAATGAATCATGATAATATCATACATTTATCTTTTTGCAAAAGTGATAATATCATACATAACAAAGATTGTTTGCAAAAGTTTCATACCTTGAAAGATTCACCAGATGGTATTTGCTTTCAGACTCATACTTAAATTGTGTTATTTGAGTTCAGGTCATCAGGATTTCTGTTGGTGCCTAAAGCAAACTCATCTGGTTTACTTTTAAAACTTTGTTTAGTAATGTTTCCCAAAACTTGATGAATGCACAGTATATATTGCGCACATCCTCTTTAGTAGTTTGCATAACCTGACATGAAATTAATACATTTGGAAATAAGCTCTTATTATGAACTGAGAACTGTGCATTTTTCTCTTTTGAGGTAGCCTATTTCTCATATCCTTTTATTATCTCCTAAGTTCAACCAAAATGTTCTTGCACCATAGCAATTTATGTGGTTTAGTTGAGTAAGCTAGCTAATTAACCTCATTTCCATTTACAGATTGATGTAGAAATATCCAATACTTCTGATGAAAAGCTCTGCATGAATAATTTGGCACACGATCTTGCTAGGTCAGTTGCTGGTGAAGATATCCTTGTGATCTTAGATGCTGAGAATGAACGCTGCAATAGAAATTATGATTACCGTTATGCGCAAGTGTCTGCTTCTAGCTTACAATCAATAGATAGTAAGGCTTGGCCTTCCAAGGCAAGGTCACTAATTTTCAGGACAAGTGGTGCAGAATTACAGCATGTCAGTGAAGTTCTTTCAGTCAACAAATATTTGCGTGTTTTAGATATCAGTGGGTGTTCTGTGAAGGAGATGCCCACTCCAGTTTTTCAGTTGAACCAACTGAGATATCTTGATGCTTCAACATTGCCCGTTGCAGATCTGCCTCCCCAAATTAGTGGCTTTCATAAGCTACAGACACTGGATCTGTCAGATACTGAAGTAACTGAGCTACCAGCCTTCATTGCCAACTTAAAGAGGCTGAATTATTTGAATCTCCAAGGTTGCAAGAAACTTCAGCGATTGAATAACCTAGATTTGCTGCATGAGTTACATTACCTAAACTTGTCATGCTGCCCTGAAGTTAGAAGTTTTCCTGCATCTCTGGAAAATCTCAGGAAACTTCGCTTTTTTAACCTTTCGAAGTGTTCTAAGCTTCCAACATTACCTGATGAATTATTGCAATCATTCTCTAGTTTTTCTTCCATCGTGGATTTAAACTTGAGTGGTTTTGAGTTCCGAATGCTACCTGACTTTTTTGGCAACATTTGTTCACTTCAGTTTTTGAGTCTGTCAAAATGCTCAAAACTTGAGCTACTCCCCCAATCATTTGGTCAGCTTGCATATTTGAAAGGTCTGAACCTTTCATTTTGTTCTGATCTTAAACTCCCGGATTCCTTTGAATACCTTACTTCTCTTCAGTTTCTAAATCTCTCACACTGCCCTAGTGTAGAATATCTGCCATCTTCTTTTGACAGACTTAGTAATTTGGAGTATCTTAATTTATCACAATGTGTTGGACTCAAAGCATTACCTAAGTCACTTTCAAACCACAAAAATCTCCGAATTGAGGTTTTGGGGTGCCAGGATTGCATAGTGCAGTCATGTTCTCTAAGCTCCCAATCCCATACATGCTCACAGCAAGTCAAGGAAGTTGGATCAAGTAGTTCTATCGATACCATTCTAAAGGAGCCAGCAAACAGAGACGTGGCAGTAGGAATAAGTTTTTCAGACAATGATGAAGTTGGTTATCCACAAAATAAGCTGAAGCAAAAATCGGCATCCTCTTATCATATGGATGGACATAAAAGTGAAAAGCCTAATTTCATTAACAAGGTAAAGGTGCAATACATCTCTTATGTTTGTTTCTACAAAATTGTTATAGCACAAAAATAATTATTCCCAATGTTCTTATTTCTTTTTGTAGCCAAACTCAACTAGAGAGACAGTACAACTAATCCCTGGACACCAGTTCCCATCATCTCCATCTCATATTTCTTCCATTGCATCAAGTTCTAGTGCACTATTTGCATCTGGCTCCTCTTCAGATGTCTCAACAACTGACAATCCAGTGTCCAATGACAAAGCAGGTTTGGTGCTTACATATCTAACCATTTGAAACATTGAATAGCAGGTCAGATCTTTATTTGAATATATCTTAGTGTACCAAATGGGATGGTCCTCCCAGTTCCAAATACTTTTCACTATCTCAAAAAATGCAACCTTTAATAAATGTATTTCCCAAATATGTTATTTTTCAGTTTTGAAGTTGAAATAATAAATTGTAACTACTTGAGAGAAGTATTCTTGTAAGCTGTAAGGCTCAAAAAAAAGTGGTCTTGAATTTTCCAAAAATATTGCTGTGGTTTTTTAAGGCTAAGAAGATTTGAGGCTGTTCTTAGTTTTTTTTTCTTTTGTGTGTACTGTATTCCAAGACCTCTCTCTTCTTAATGCAATGATACACAGCTCTCTTGTGTATTCAAGAAAAAAAAGTTTGCATGACTATGATCATATATTCTTCTTTTTTCATGAATATAGACATTCATGAATGATAAGTAGTCAAAGGCTCAAAGCTGTAACAGAGTGGAGTTCCATATAAGAGGAAAAGATTTGTCAACAGGAGGAATTATCATGGTTGAGGTCAGAGCAAAATTCTAATATATGAAAGTAGGAGTTATGAGAATACAAATTGTGTTTAATGTGAATCAAGATTTTGCGCAGAGCGAAGTTCTTGTACCACCTATGGTCCAAAACAAATGTCCAATAACCTGTGAGGCATATGCAAACTTTTGAAACCTTTGCTACTATATCTACTTTGTTGCATCACAATAACATGATAATGTATTCTTCATCAAAAGTTCTTATTTAAGTTTACTACCATGGTTGAAGCTTGTATAAAATGTTCCAAACAAGTGAATTGGGTCATAGCTAGTAGTTAACTTTATTTGTTATGTTTACTTGGGACTTTTGATAGGTTTACAGACGGAAGAGGAATGCCACGAACCTCAGGTGTTAGCAGGCGATGGCCAGATTTATGGACATCAAGCATCGTCATCACACAGGGACATGGCTGCACATCTGCATGAAGCAACCGCTTCCAAGCGCAGTAATGATAACCATATTATTACTCGCTACAGTGGAGAATGTCACTTCAGTGTGCAGTGCAATGGGTCGAACCAAGGGATTGTGTGATATGGCAAACCAACAGATGATATTTGCAATGGATCTTGATGCATACAATCACACCGGATGGGAATTCTTGGAGTCGATGAACCTCATACAAAAGAAGTAACTTGCTGCCTTTCACAGATTATTAAGTTGCCTGCGGGTGGAGGATTCTCTGGTTCTACTTGGCTGTTACTTCTTGATGTGTTTATGAGTGCTCTGGGAGTGGCGGTGGACTTCAGATATCTTATCATGTCATGGAGAGGAGCCAATGTTCTTAATACTATACTGCAGAGGATACTTTGACGGCTGCCAAATATGCATAAATTGTGCTAATCAAAAAGACCTCCCTTTATATTGTTTGTGTCCCGATTGAAATGCAGATAGCCAAACATTTAGATACTTTGATGGCTACTTTTACATCGAAAGCACATTGATGACTTGAATTTTGTGAATGTTTTGTCATATTATACACGGGGGGTACTTGTTATGTTTTCTTTTGTTCAATTATTTTTTTTGAAACATCTTTTGTTCAATTATTAGTTGCATATATACGTTCCACAGCCAATTTCTTCTTCAAATATAATCGGCAGCTCTTTTGGTTTCCAGAAAAAAAAATCCAGTAGCCGAGCAGACCGCGGCCGCCAGACCGAGCCTCCAATCGTGGACCACGGACCAACCGCTGCAAATCCGGCTGCCACTGCGATGGACGTCGCCTGGGCGGTCATTCTCGAAGGTCCGCTCCTGACCATGTCCGGAAGGCCAGCCCCAGAGCCGGCAGCCATCCTTCCAGCGGTGACTGGCCTTCCGGAGGAGGACCGCGCCGCCCTAGCCATGTCGGCAGCCGATACGGCTGTCAACCAACCTGCTGGAGATGAGTTTGCCACGGAGGAGCCCACAGCCGCGACGGCGGCCACGCCCATCGCGGAGGCCGATGACGACCTCAAAAGCATGACATCGGACACAACGAAGGTTGGCCTGCCGACAGAACAGGGCACGCCCGCAGCACCACAGAGGGTTGTGCCGCTGCTCGTCTATGCCCGTCGTGACAAAGCTACACACGGAACGGATCCCCCACGGGGCGTGGTCGAGGTCCCCGTGATGGATGCTGTTGCGGCCTAGGAGCTCGACGCGCCGGAGGACGACGCGGTATGCTGCACACCGCCGTCGGGCTTTGGATCGCCACCACCATCGACAAATACCACATCCGCTCAGCGGCGTTTCCAAGTGTTTGCCGGCAAGATCAAGAAGTCGAAGCCTGCTGCCATCCTGCGGCGCCCTTCGCCCGACAAGGTCGTTACGCCCTGGCAGAGGCCACTGCGGAGTTGACGGATCGCTGCCCAAAGCCTATCGCGGATACCGGTGGCCAGGCGCGGCGAGTACCTGATCCTCAAGCGTCTCGGCCAGGTTTCACCACTGACCGAGTCCACGGCGGCAAACAAGTTCAACGCTCTATTTGGTAGCAATCCGGAGGACAACGAAGCTCTCAGGAACTCTTTCCTGATGACTGCACCGTCGGTGGACGCAGGAGGCGCCGCCGTGCACCGCGCTCGCGGGCTTGAGCCAGCCATGGATACGACCATGTGTTGGAGCCTCGGTTGTTTAGTGCAGCGAGTAATAGGATATCTAGAGATCTTTTGTGGGGTGTGCGTATCTGTCAAATCTTGTAAGTCACCCCGGTTGTACTAAAACTTCCCTTCTTAACAAAAAAAACACGCAAATCTTTTGCGTGATTGAGAAAAAAATCCAGTAGCCAAAAGGTTCATCAGGCCTGCTCAAAGAGACGTGGGGGCCCAATACAAAGGAGCAAAGCCCATCAGACTCTATACCACCGGGCTCTTCTCGTCGGAGATTGGACTTGAGAGAAAGACAGCCAACCGAGCTCGACGTGACGGCGACGGAACTCGGGAGCTCTGACCTTCCTCGTCGCTTCTGGCGGCGCTCTTGCTTTCCTTCCCGTTCTGGAGCCATCCGGGCATCCCACACCTGGACGGAGCTATACCCCGAGGTCAGATTTTCTCCTTTTATCCTGCAACCATCGTCTTTATCTTCTCTTTCTCCATTTCTCTACTGCTGCCGATTCCATAGGGTTGCTATGCCTCGGATTTGTATTCATGTACGGGTGAATTTGTTCCAGGGCATTGGGTTTCTTGATGGGAGACAGCAGCAGGCAAGAACCGTGGGTCAAACTCCAACAAGCGGATGGCTGGCTGCGCAGACCTGCGTTGGGATTGAACAGCCTGATGCAGATTCCTGATAAGATTCAGAGCTCTCTTAAGGTCGGTTTGTCAAAAAGGAAAGATCAGGGGGGTTCGGAACTGTTTGTGCAGATGTGAATTTACTGTTGCCTCGTCTTGCCATAGGTGTATTTTGGGCGTTTCTTGAACAAGGATGATCATGGCCGCCGCATGAGTGCTGATATATCGTCAGAGAAGGCGAAACAGTCGTGTTCTGCTGCTGCTGCTTCTGCGGAGATTCGCTTGGATAGGCAGCTCCAAGCTTGGTGGGACAATCCTAGCTGGACCGACGAGCCGCCAGAAATAAAGGTATCCACGTTGTGCGGAACACTTTTCTCTCTGTATCGGGACTGCTTCTTTACCGTTGCTTTAGTGCCAAACTTACACCGAATCAGAACACCTAAAAATGTATTAGAACGCCCTATTGATTTTGTAGAGTTTGCGTTTGTTAATCTCGAGGCCGAAAGAATGCCTGATGTACTTTCAAGAATGTTCATGCAGTTTAAGAACTTGTGCTTACATGATCAAATGTTTACAGGTGACTGTACCAGAAGGTTCCCTTTGCAACTTCAATCTGAGATTTAAGACAGGATTACCACCAGATGCAGTATACAACATCATAATTGATCCAGAGAACAAAAGGGTGTTCAAGAATATCAAGGTGTGTACGGGTGTGCTTTTACTTATTCAGATTGAGCTAACTGATATGTCCTTGTGATTGCTTGGTGGAGCCGACTGAATACGTGAACTCTGTTTTTGATCGACCTCGATTGAAGATGTCTGGAAAGTGTTCTTTCAATTGGATTCCTTTTGAATTGTGTTCTGTTCGATGCCAAAGCTTCAGTTGTACATCTCCTAGTTAGAATAACTCGATAGTCAGTGCTCTTGCATAGAGAATACATAAGGAGCTTTTGGATAGTTCACTGATGGATTGATGGGCCAGGTGTACTTACTACTCCATGAGCCTAGAGAAACATAAGGGCCCATGCATAATTCATGTTTTTATACTGAAAATAATACGCCATTGAAATTTCGCATAATAAGAAGAAAAGGGACCAGGAATGTCCAGGATCTCATCATAGAGCTAGGCATTCATGGCTAGGATATTGTTTCACTTTTTCAGGAAGTAATATCAAGGAAAGTCTTGCTTGACGAAGGATCAAGACAAATAGTTGAAGTGGAGCAGGCAGCAATCTGGAAGTTCCTGTGGTGGTCTGGCATCTTATCAGTTCATGTTTTTGTTGACCAGAACAGAAAAAATCACACTGTAAAAACCTGAAACATTGCCATTATCCTTTGTTCAGCACATGCAATATGTTGCCTGATATTTGCTCCATGCAATACCTTGTGCAGGTAAAGTTTAGGCAGGGGCGAACCGGTTTTATGAGGAAGTTTGAAGGTTGCTGGAAGATAGAACCCCTTTTTGTTGACAAGGAATTATGTCTTCCTCTAGACCCACATACATTGGAGGAATATGAATCTTGTACTGGTGGCAGGGGAAGAGTTGGATCTGCGATTACCTTGGATCAGCTTATCGAGCCTGCTCTTTTACCCCCACCACCCATTTCGTGGTACTTGAGAGGGATTACCACAAGGACAACTGAGATGCTGGTGAATGACCTGATAGCAGAAACTGCTCGATTACGGGGCATCTCAAACAACGCGGTTACCAAGCAAGATACTGAAGAAATGTGTGGTGCTAGCCCAAGTGATCCAACAAGAGAGTGTGGTGACATTAAGGAAAGGTGGCGACAAAGAAGAAAAGGTGGACGGCACGGATTGTCCCTTAGATTAACAAGTCAATTGTTGTAAGATAAGCTATGAAGCAGTACTCATTTTAGGGCCCATTTACCTGTATCTTAGGCCCCGTTTGGTTTGGAGGAGTTAAATTTTAACTCCCATCACATCAATGTTCCCTCAAATGCATGGAGTATTAAATGTAAACTAATTGCATGCATGTCGGCACAGATTAGGAATAATTTACGAGACGAATCTATTAAGCCTAATTAGTCCAAGATTGAAAACTTTTTGTCAAATAAGACGAAAATACTACAGTGTTTGTTAAACTTTAACATCCAAACTAAACGGGGCCTTAGTTTTTAAGGTTTTGGTGGTTGTAGGTAATATGGTGTAAGATGGCTCTTTGTGAACATGTAGAAGCTGGTTGTTCAATAATTATATATGTTTTATATGAATAAAATTTTACTTGCGCCAATGGTTTTTATTGTCTTTTAGACCATTCTAATCTCCCTGAACATTTTCCTGACCGTCAGTTGCCTGAAAGGTAACTTGCTTTATCCTTACACCAGATCTTCATGTTTCGCGTGCCCATTATAGCATCGTTTGTGATAACTGAACTCCTGAAGTTCGGTGAAATTGCAGGTGGTTAAATGTCCTGATACCAATTACTGAACCTGACCCAATCTGATGGCCTGCTTAATCCAGTTGCCAAACACCCGGTTCATCCTTTCTCCAAAGCTGCAAGCCAAGGAAAAGCCCCAATTCCTTGCCTTTCTTGACATGATCAAGGCAACACCATGTTGCAAGCAATCAACAACCGAGGATAATGGAAACCTATGAAACTAAGCGAGCAGTACATAGCTTCATATCTAATGCAATGCAAACACCTCCAGTTGTTCCGTCTCCACCAAGGCAGCCATGTCTGGCGAACGGCCACCGTCGTCTTTGCCGCCGCGGCCGGAGCCATTCCGCTTCTGGCTTCCCTACAGAAGCAGTGTGGGATGGCGGCAGCAACCACGGCCGCCGTCACCAGTGCCGTGGACAATGCCATCCTCACCCCGACCTCAGCCACCTTCGCCGCCGCCACCAACTCCGGCAGGGCCTGCGCAGCGGAGGCCGGCGCCACACGCCACGGTGGAAGATATCCCTCTCCAAGCTGAGTCCTCTGACGAATCGGACACGATTCCAGTCGAGAGCTCAGACTCGTCTCAGCTCCGAGGCGGGCGGCCGTCCACTGCCGACCTGGAGCTGACGCTCTCCGGCGGCCCGCCCGCCGACCAAGAACAGAGGTCGGGCAGAGACGACAGCAACCGCGGCAACGACACCAAGATCGCCATTTCCGGCTTCCCGCGGTCGCGGCTCTTCGACGGCGCACGCGCGCCGTACCGGCGGGAGATCGAGGACGGGCTCAAGAGCCTCGCCGCGCGCGAGACGCCGGCGCCCAGACCGGAGAGCGGCCAGGGGTACCGCGTGATCACGCTCGCCGGGCACAATGTCGGCGCGAGTATGGTCCTCGGCAGTGGCGGCGGTCCCATGGAAGCGCCAGCGCCACTGCCGAGAGCCGCAGAGCCAGGGGTGCCGGTGCCGGGTCCGGGTTCGAGGCCGCCTGCGGTGGCCGCGAACGTGAACAGCAACGTGCAGAGCGTGAACAACTCGTCGATGGAAGAGAGCACGTGCACCGCCGGCAATCCCGGCGTGCACGTGGACATCAAGAACGCGAGCGAGGAGCCTGCTGCGGTGACACCAACGCCGATCCCGAGGGAGGAAGAGAAGCCAAAGGAGCCTGTGAGGAGACCGCGGCTCGTTGTGGCGCCGCAGCAGAAGAGCGGTGGCGGTGGCGGTGAGGCGGCACCGGCGACGGCGAGGCCAAGACCGAGGCGGTGCCTGCGCGCACTGATGATGGAGAACGGGAGCGACACAGAGGCGGCGCGGAAGCCGAGGCCGAGCGCCTGCCGGTTCCAGTGCGTAACGGATCATGCACCGACGGCGACGGCGAGCAATGGCGGTGGCGCTGGCGCTGGCGATAAGAATGCAGAGGATGGAGGCAAATCGAGCACGGAAGGGGCAAGTTGAACCGTGTGGGAAGTGGGAACGATGGTTTGATGAAGACAGGCCCGGTCCTGTCGATCTATGTGCCTGGAGTGAAGCTCTAAAGATGGGTCCTCTAATACAGCGGGGTCGCGAGCGCAGACGACCGGAGATGGTTGGAAAGCTTCGACACGATGGATCTCGAAGGCAAATCGGTGCACGTATGCTTTTTTTCCTGGGCGAAAGAAGCTTTTTTAATCTGCATGATCATTGAATTGAATAATCAGAAATACTATTATATCAGCTTCATCATTTTTTATTTAGTTATACTCTCTATAAAAACAAATCAACAGAAACATTGTTTTATTTTCTGCATTTTCAAATAAGCCTTGATAGGTGTAAAACTTTTACCCTAGTGTGGAATTGACACAATTAACTTGAGATTGTTTTTTGGGATTTATTGTGAACAGGAACTCCGTACAAAAATAGACTATGGTTTTGCTAAATGTATTTATCTAGAAAACATAAAGAGTAAAATGCACGTAGGGTCCTCGAACTTTTGGGCTGCTCTCATCTAGATCCTCAAACTAAAGAAGCAACTATCCAGGTCCCTCATCTAGTGTCGACGTACACCAGAGGTCCCAACCCTGCCACGCCAGCATCATCATCCAACGTGGCCATGCCACGGTGGCAACTGGACACAGTAGCCGTACCGATTTCTCAAAAAAACCCCTCTCGCGGCCGCCTCGCGCTTAGCCATGCCGGTCATGGTGGCCACCGCGAACGTGTCGCCGAACTTTCCTAGGAACACCATGGCGACGATGAACGTGCCGCCGAACTTCCTCAGTGTGCGTGCGAGCCGCCTCCACGGCACGCGGGCAGGCGAGCGTAGGCGGGCCGCCGCCGCCGCCACGCGGTTGTGCGTGCGAGCGCGGGCGGTCTGCCGCCGTCGCCGCCGCTGCGGTCGTGCGAGCGCGGGCGGGCTGCCGCCGTCGCCGCCGCTACGGATGTGCGTGCGAGCCACAGCCGCGGCACGCGGGTGCGGGTGCGCGAGCAGGTGACCGCGGACGGGCCGCCGCCGCCGCGCGGTCGTGCGAGCACAACGAGTACGAGGACGGGGGCACTTGCGAGCACAGCGAGGACGGGGCAAGCACTTGCAGGGGCAGCACAGGCATATGCTCGGCACATCGCGGTGACCCACTGCACCTGGACCTCCGCCGCCCCCATCCAAAAATTCGTCAGCCTCGGTGCATCCAAAAATCCGCTCAATTTGGCGGATTTTGCGCCGCCGGCCGCCCTTGCCGTGGCTCGAGCTCTGGGCGCAGCCCCGCTCTCTGCCTCACTAAGCCACCACCATTTCGCCCGTTCTAGGTCCGCCCTGATGCCCTCCATCTCGGTCTCGCAGAGGTTCGAGGGAGCTTCACCGTCGCGCCGGGAACGGCGACCTTGCCGCCGGTTTCCACCGCCGCAGGGCATGCCGCCGCAGCCAGCTCTGCTCCACCCGCCTCGGACCTGCTGCGGCTAGGCTACGCCGTGGGGAGGTGACCCCTTTGCACCTCGGCAGGTTCCCATGCTGAGCTCGGCCTTGTGCTGCCACGTCGCGACGCTCGCCGCCGCCATTGCTGTGCACCTCCGCCATGGCCGCCGAGGTGCCTTATGCACCTACCGCCGCCGCCTGCAGCGCGCCGTACCTCCCTCCCTTACCTACCTCCCTCGCACGCGCGCCCGTAGTGGCGACGGCGGCGCCTGCTTGCATGCCCGCGGCTGCGGCTCGCTGGTATGCCCGCAGCGGCAGCGGCAAGCCAGCAACCCCTGCTCGCACGCGCGCCCACACGCCGACGACTGCTGCTCTGCTCGCCCGCGTGGCCGTGACGGCAGTGGCTCGCACGCCCGCCCACGGCGGCGGCGGCGGCCCGCCTGCGCTCGTCGCCTCGCCTATGGCACAATCACCGGCATGGCTAAGCGCGAGGCGGCCGCGAGAGGGTTTTTTTGAGAAATCGGTACGGCTACTGTGTCCAGTTGCCACCGTGGCATGGCCACGTTGGATGATGATGCTGGCGTGGCAGGGTTGGGACCTCTGGTGTACGTCGACACTAGATCAGGGACCTGGATAGTTGCTTCTTTAGTTTGAGGACCTAGATGGGAGCAGCTCAAAAGTTCGAGGACCCTACGTGCATTTTACTCAAACATAAAGTATGCAACATGTGATTTACCACTTCTACTGTGTAGTTATAGTTAATTCAATGCTACTAAAATTTATTTCACCATTTTTTGGATTTTCTAGAATTTATTATGCAATTTTGAAATTTCAACTGTTTTGATCATTTTACTGGGGAAGAAGAAAAGCTAACAGACACTTTGCATTAGGAACCCTGAACTATTTCTAAATCAATCTAGTTCTTTTCTATTTTTTCTTTCTCTCTAGTACTTTTTCAACTGGAATCCTCCCGTCTTATCTATTGTTGCTAGCTGCTCCTTTTTATCTTAGTTCACGTATAGACACAACACAGCGCAGGAGGCACTGAAGTTCAGCTCGGAGTACGGCCTCTCGGCTCTCGTCTGCAACTCTGTAGCACGCGAGGGAGGGAGTTCTGGCAGCAGGGGAGGTAGGGCCTATGCCTACTTGCATATTTGGGGTTGGGCCCCTTGGCCTCATGGGCCCTGTGCGGGGGCACAGCTCGCACCCCCTAGGGCCGGGCCTGGATGAAGAGCGTATGGATTTGTAAAAAAAATGTATAATGGTTTTTGTGTGAATCTAAAATGATATGTATTCTTATACGTGCATGATTTTGATCTCTGATGCTGAAAAATTGCAGCAGTTTGCTGAAATTTAAGAGCATCTCTAGGAGTATATTTATAAAATTCACTATCTGAACTTTTGAAGAGTTATTTTAGTAAAATTGCTTTCTATATTTTTTTCACTTTCTAATAGTTTATCTTTATTTTGTGCGTAATTTAGAGAACTATTCTCGTTCTTTGTCTTTGCCTAATGATAAATCCAAAATAGATGATAGCCATATTTAAATATCTAATTAAAGAAACTGGTGGAGGATATTTTTTCAACCAATTTTTTTTATTCCTAACAATTGGTAAGGATATAAAGTCACTAGAGTTGCTCTAATGTAACGTGTCTAAAGTCAAGGCCGGGGAAGGCCAGCGTTTGGTTCAAAGGAATTGAGAAGATTGAAAAACAATATAATACTCTTTCCGTCCCAGAAAAAATGATATTCTATGATTCAAAATTTATCCTAAAAAAATGATGTTATATGTTTTAGACATGTTGTTAAGGGTATTATGGACATTTCTCTTCTCCACTAATCTGTCTGAAAAATCCCAGAAAATCACTTTTTTCGGGATGGAGGGAGTAATAAAATGAGAATCACATTCTAGATATTGGTTTTAATTCATGGAGTCCAAACGGATCTAAAATAGAAGCCTAAAAATTAATCCCTAGAGAAAAATACGGATCTGAAATAGAAGTCTACAAATTAATCCCTTAGAGGAAAAATAAGTCTAAAACTTAAAATCTGTTTTTCAATCAGCACCGCTTGTGTAGTTTGTCTGGCTCCACCACTGTCTATAAAATATCAGAAATGCATGTTATAGCTCTGCATCACAAGTCATAACCCAACTTTCTGAGAGAACGTGTATCGACTTTACATGTGCCGTAAAGGAGAAAAAAAAAGAGAATATAGAAGAGAGCAGAAAAGGGAGATATCCTCCCAGAAGCAGCCAAGGCCTCTTCCGTCGTTGTTGTTCAAAAAAGGCCATATCCATAGAATAAAATTGGCCGCATGCAGCAAGATGAGTTTTGTTCCACCCGCAGAAGGGCTGGGATCCTTTGTGTGACCCCTATATGCTCCTTTGTGCTTTTCTCCTCTTCTAAAACCAGTAATCAACGTAAGTCATTCAAATGAACATGATGTTAATGTACCTAAAAGCAATAGCAATTCTTCTATATGCTTAATGCCTAGATTTTTAATCATCTAATGCCCTATATTAATTTAAAGTGACTATAGCAAATCCGATATAGTTCGAGGATTGTATTTCTACTTAATAATAAGTCATCTTTTGATTTATAGCTAATGTGAGGCTACGCATCATGGCAAATTCATGGCCTAGATGTAGATGTTTTAATCTAAGGTACATATGGTACATATGTGTTACTGGGTTGAACAGTTCACGAAATTGTTATTTTATTTTTTATTTAAGGCCTAGTGCAGTGGTGAGAGTTGTCTAACTGAGTTACCAGGTCGTGGGATCGAAACAACCTCTCCACAGATTTTGCTACGGGAAGGCTCGCCTCGGGTTTTCCTTCTCCAGACCCCACTCATGAGAGCCTCCGGCACTGCCCCTCACCTCCCCCCCCAAATTAGGATTGCATAAGATAGGTGAGTGAATTTGTTTTTTGTCAAACTAAGTTTAAGTTGTGGGCTTCATTTTATAATTTTTGGAGCATTGTTGTAAATATGTACAAATAAATATTATTGCCTAACAATGCTATAGAATTCAAGGTAGTACACTCAAATTAGATTGCATAGAATAGGCTAAATGAATTTTTTTGGTCAAACTAAGTTTAAGTTGTGGGCTTCATTTTATAATTTCTGGAGCACTTTTGTAAATATATACAAATAAATATTATTGCCTAACAATGCTATAGAATTCAAGGTAGTAAAAAATTTTATGGAGGTATCTAAAGATCCCATGCTATCTATTGGCTACACAAATAGGATTGGACAGCGGGGCAGGGACATGGCACCACACATTAGAGCACGCAGCACTTTAGCTCAGAAGATCCGGTGTATTTTCCAACTCTAAGGGCGTGTTTGGTTAGATTTTGTTAAAGTTTAACTCTCATCACATCAATGTTCCCTCAAATGCATGAAGTACTAAATGTAGACTAATTGCATGCATGTCGACACAGATTAGGAGTAATTTACGAGACGAATCTATTAAACCTAATTAGTCCAAGATTAAAAACTTTTTATCAAATAAGACGAAAATACTACCGTGTTTGTTAAACTTTAACGCACCAAACCAAACACCCCCGGCAAACACCAGCGAAGTCTCAGCTTCTCCGAGGAAGGGGGCGCAATTGCTCAAGCAGCAACTTCACTTGGGGCCAAACAGAAATGGCGGCTTCTTGCGCCTCCACCCTCCCTTCGCTCTCCTTCGTTTCCTCCTCTTCCAGTTCATCCCACCGATTCAGGTACCATTACTGCAACCGCTGCTGATCTGTATTTATCCGACTCGATCCGTGTGGACGGTTAAGAGCAGACGATTCTTGGTCGGTTCGACTTCGTGGTTCTTGAACGCAGGCGCTCTGGTGTGGTAGCCATGGCCAGCGTTGGGCAGAAGGTGTATGCGCCCGGTGTGGCGGTGTCGGAGGGCAATGGCGGGCTGCAGAAAATCGACCTCAAATCCCCGCACGGGAGGTACTAATTTTCATTTCTTCTTTTGTCCGGGAATCACATCAGGCGATCAATCTGCGTGTCTATTTGGTATGCGATTAGGGACTGTGTACTTTTGGTTTAGGAGATGAGTTTGGAGAGATGGGAGCTTGACTCGGAGCTTTAGGTAAGATGAGGGGAGCATTAGGTTGCATCAACTGCATATGCAACACGAATCACAACTCACAATACTACTAGATTAGGGGAAATATAGCCAGAGTTTGACTAATTATGCATGGTTTCCTTGTAGATATTATGATTTGTAAATAGTGTCTATCAGATGCATTTTCCTGTGGTATGGTATCTGTGTTTGGCAGCCTCCTGACCTGAACCTGACCTTGATGGAATGATGGTACATTTGCATTTATAAACTTATCCTGGATCTCTTTTGCTGTGCAACCAAAAATAATGTACACCCCTTCCCGTCCTCCCCCATGCCCCATGTTTCTTTTTAGAGCGCTCTTCTTTTTATAGGGCATGTAAGGCTTTGAATTAAAGAACTTTGGAAAAATACTTTGGCCGCTTATTTCTCTTGCAATATAAATTTCTACAAAGCTAGTGTTCGTATTGAAGATATATCAAATCAAATCTAGTGATGTTACTTTGTTACCCTATAGATGCATATAATTTCACTAATTCTATTTAGTTTGATCTTTTCAAATCCTAATGTACCCTATAAAAAGGAATTGATGGAGTACTATCTTTAACTCTCACTTATTTTTCATTTTACTGCCAACTAAATGTGTAATCATTTTATCCATGAAGCAAGGCTGAGATTTATCTGTTTGGAGCATGTGTTACTTCTTTCAAAGTCCCTAATGGCAAGGACCTGCTCTTTGTTCGACCAGATGCTGTGTTTAATGGGCAAAAACCCATCAGGTTAGTTTCAAACCATATGCCATAGAACATCAGGTGTTTATCCAATAGCATGCTAACTACATACTTTTTTTTAAAGCAGTGGTGGAATTCCACATTGTTTCCCCCAGTTTGGCCCAGGTCCCATGCAGCAGGTTTGTGAAACCAATTTTCTGCTGTAACCCATGTTAACAGAAAAGATAAATATGACACGAAGCATTAGTCTTGGTGGATATTTGATCCCAAAAAGTTAATGATAAACTTCTGCTGATACCACAGTTAAATATAGAACATATCTTGGCAAATCAAGAAATTGACCCCAAGTTAGCCTTCAGATTTTATCTTGAGGAATTCCATCACTTCTACTAGGTTTGATGAATCATAGTACCACTATCGATGGTTATACCAATGATGCAGCTATGTAGCATAATGTTATCACATTTCATAATCTTCTACACGATAATGAAACACATATTCGGTGTACTCTTTGTGCTTACCAAGGCTAATTTTACTTTGATAGCATGGGTTTGCACGGAATGTGAATTGGTCTATCACAGATTCAGAACTCACGGAAGGAGATCCAGCTGTAACTTTGGAACTGAAAGATGACTCTTATAGCCGTTCTATGTGGGATTTCAGCTTCCATGCACTGTACAAGGTTAAACTCTGGCAGTGTTCTATGTGCTTTGATGCTTTCTGTCCATACACATTCATAACCTTATCCATATTATTGACCACAGAAGTGGTAGCCTTGTGCTCTGCAGCATATGGGTTTGAGTGTATTTTAAAATATTTGCAGGTTTCCCTGCACTCTACAAGCTTGTCAACAACTCTAGAAATAATAAATACGGATGTCAAGCCTTTCTCATTCAACTCAGCACTCCACACTTATTTCTCTGTAAGTTGCAGTTTCCTGGAACCTTCCCTTTCTGAAATACCATGTAGTTGGTGTTCACATATTTGGTTTGCAGGCTTCCATAACTGGCGTTTCTGTGAAAGGTCTAAAAGGTTGCAAGACTCTCAATAAGGATCCTGACCCGAAAAATCCTTTGGAGGGCAAAGAAGAGAGGTCAGTCTGGATTTTGGTCAATAGTTATGAGGAACTCTGAAGGGCAGGTCTGGTGCAGTTGGTGAGTGCTAGCTCGCCGAGTCACCAGGTCTTGGGTTCGAAGCTGTCTCTCTGCAGAATTTCTGCGGGGGTAAGACTTTACTTCGGTTATTCCCTTCCCCAGACCCCACTCGTGTGGGAGCCTCTGGCACTGGGTCTGCCCTTTTAGTTATGAGGAACTCTGTCTCTTATGCATGACAAAAACAAATTAGACTCTTGTTTCTTTTGTTGCCTCATTGGATTTTTGCCGATCTTGCCACGGTATTTAGGTTCCCTGCCTTGCATTAATGTCACTGTATGTGACTGGGAGCAGAAAGCAATATTTGCATTTAGTACCACTTTTGTTTAAGGTGTTCAGAGCTGCTGCATCACCTAGTGTATTTGTAAGTATGGGTATGCTGCTGAGCATAAGTTTTTATCCCACTCAATACCATCCAGGGAAGAGGTGAGTTTTCCAGGATTCGTCGACTGCATCTACCTTGGTGCACCAAGTGAGCTCATCCTGGACAATGGATTGGGTGACAAAATTGCCATCGCAAATTCAAAGTAGGTGGAGATCTGGAAATATGAAGGACTCTGTTTTGACATTGTGAAGTCCACATTATTAAGGTTGCTATTTTTCGTATGCAGTTGGTCAGATGCAGTCTTGTGGAATCCTCACTTGCAGATGGAGGCCTGCTACAAAGATTTTGTCTGTGTGGAAAACGCCAAGGTATTACAACAACTGCACAACTTGACTTAGCGCTTGATGTTTCCTGGAATCCTCACATTTGATAATTGCATGATTTTGGATGATGATATAAATAATTTTGCCATGTAGATTGAAACGGTACAACTGGAGCCAAAACAATCTTGGGTGGCAGAACAGAAAATCGAACTAGTCTGAAGATAATTTCTTGCAGCAATTGCATCAAGTAGAGTGAGATGCAAATGGTGCTCCCCCAATGTAATTCTTCATGGCACGTGTCATCACAATAGCTATACATGTGATGTTTTTTTGTTAAAAAGAATAAATGATGCAAATCATGTTTTTTTTTCCTGCAGTCTGATGTATATTGAATTGCAAATGTACAATTTGAACTGCGTGTACTCTGTTGAAATGGAAGAGAGTGCTCATTTTGATCTTTTGACATATGTAATATCTTCTGCTTCTGCTACTGAAATATGTTTCTCCGGTTCTCTGGCTATGCATTATGGTTCTACTCTTAACATTAATGCAGTTGAGGCATCAAATCAACAATGTTGTCAGTCAGGCCTATTTCTCTTATAAAAAAATGCAAAGAAATCGTGTCTTAAGACATGTTCCTGCTGTTGTGTGTTGGTTCTAAGTAATAGGATAGTATGGTCACAAAAAAAAAATTACTTAGTGGACACAGCTAAGCATACAATATTTATTGAGCAAGAATATGGTACATCCCAGCCCCCAGCCCCCATACAGTTAAAATAGAGAGCAACCGGAGGAAAAGAAAAGAGAACTAATTTACAAAGGACAAGCATGACAAAATTACAGTTCAGGGGGTTCAGTCACTTAGGCCGTAAACACGTTTTGCTGAATCAGGTGTGTTGCCAAGAAGCATTGCAATAGTTACTGGTCCAACTCCGCCAGGAACTGGAGTTATAGCAGAGGCCACATTCACTGCTTCTTCGAAACAGACATCTCCTGTTAGGCGATAACCATAATCACTGGTTGGATCCTGCAAAACAGGGGACATCAGACGCTGATGGCTAAGCGCAAAGGGACAAGTGTTAGAAACATTACTGACACTGTTTGAGCTTAAATTACAAATTTCTCTGTAAGAAAACTGCATCAATAAACTGTACTGACAATTGATGGAGAGATATAGGGAGCAGAAGAAGGACTTGCACATAGTCTTTATTGACCTCGAGAAGGCATATGACAAAGTAGAAATGTCATGTGGTAGGCCTTAGAAAAGCACAAAGTCCCAACTAAGTACGTTATCCTCATCAAGAATATGTACAGGGATGTGGTGACGTTTGTCCGAACATGTGATGGCGACAACAGTGACTATCCAATTAAAATAGGACTGCATCACGGGTCAGCTTTGAGCCCTTATTTATTTGCTTTAGTGATGGATGAGGTCACAAGGGACATACAAGGTGATATTACTTGGTGTATGCTCTTTGCTGATGATGTGGTGCTAGTTGATGATAGTAGGGCAGGGGTTAATAGGAAGTTAGAATTATGGAGGCACACGTTAGAGTTGAAAGGGTTCAGACTTAGTAGGACTAAGACCGAGTACATAAGATGCGATTTCAGCGTGACTAGGCATGAGGAGGGAGACGTTAGCCTCGATGGGCAAGTGGTGGCCAAGAATGATACTTTTCGGTATTTAGGGTCGATGCTACAAAAGGATGGAGACATTGATGAAGATGTTAGGCATAAAATTTCAGCCGGCTGGTTGAAATGGCGTCAAGCTTCTGGCGTCCTCTGTGACAAAAGGATGCCTCAGAAGCTGAAAGATAAGTTCTATAGGACGGCGATTCGCCCGGCGATATTATACGGTGCTGAGTGTTGGCCTATAAAAAGGTGACATGTCCAACAATTGAGTGTAGCAGAGATGCGTAGGTTGCGTTAGTGTTGTGGGCACACAGAAGGGATAGAGTTCGGAACGACGATATTCGGGATAGGGTTAGGGTGACACCAATTGAGGAGAAATTGATTTAACATCGGTTGAGATGGTTTGGACATGTCCAACAGAGGCCTCCTGAGGCGCCGATGCATAGTGGGGTTCTAAAGCGGGCCGATAATGTAAAGAGCGGTAGAGGTCGACCTAAACTAACTTGGGACGAGTCCGTTAAGAGAGACCTGAAGGAGTGGAATATCTCCAAGGATTTAGCTATGGACAGGAGCGCTTGGAGACTGGCAATCAACGTGTCTGAACCGTGACTTTTTTCTGTCTTGTGTCTTTTATGTCCCTTTATGTGTTTCTCTATTTCTCGTCTCTTTTGGGTTTCATCTCTAGCCTACCCAACTTGCTTGGGACAAAAGGCTATGTTGTTGTTGTTGTTTTAGAAGTAATATTTATCATTAATTTGGGACAATAATTAAGAATAATTATCATTAATTTTGATTCGTTACTTATCATATAAACTGGTTATTGATGGACAAACAACTCTAGAGAAAATGCACAAACAACATAAAACTGTCTTGACAGAAAGAACAATAAACACTGCTGGCTTTACCTCGATTGGATTTGTCCCAACATCAATCACCACTGCACCTTGCTTTAACCAGCTTCCCCTTACAAGATTGGCCACTCCAGCAGCTGATATCACAATATCAGATTCACGGGTAATATCCTCTGGATTTGTTGTGAAGGCATGGATAACACTGACAGTGGCGTGATGCCGCTGAAAGAAAATCAATGACAAAGTAATGTCTTCATATAACAAAACCGCAAAAAATGCATAAAATTCATAGATGTGACTCAGATTTTTGACAACTTTACCTGTAAAAGTAAGGAAGTGGGCAATCCAACAACTTTGCTTCTCCCAATGACAGCTACATGCTTGCCCATCAGTTCAATCCCAGATTGGAGCAATAACTCAATGCAAGCCTTTGCAGCACAGGGCACAAACAAAGGATTTCGGCCTCTGAGTGCAAGATTACCAACATTTAAGGGATGGAAACCATCAACATCCTTCTCCAGACTGATGGTGCTCAGAATCCTTTCTTCATCCATAAACTGCACAAAATTAGGACACAGAATTCAAAGGTCAATAATTTATAACATTGAGTACTGAACACAGCAAAGGCGTCTGTGAATTAAGCTGAATCTTGATCAAACAGATAAATAACTGGAAACTAATAGGTACTCCCTCCCATCCAAATTACTATGTATCTAGACATAATGAAATCTTAGGTCTTAGGCTTTGGCCAGATTTGGAGGGACATAACCAGTGGGTTACTCTCCTCCTCTTCTACTCAAGTGATGTTGAATGGGATACCTGGGGAGCGTATTTCTCACCGACGAGGATTAAGGCAAGGTGACCCGTTATCGCCCATGCTTTTTATTCTAGTTATGGACGTGTTGGGGCATATGGTAGCCAAGGCAGCCGCTGATGGTATGTTGCAGCCACTATCTTCTCGAGCTCTTCAACATCGTATATCCCTCTATGCGGATGATGTGGTTCTTTTTCTCCGCCCAGAGGCAACGGATATTAGTGTCACAATGGGCATCCTCCAACTCTTCGGTGAAGCTTCAGGTCTCAAAACCAATTTACAGAAAAGCAATGTGTTGCCAATCAGGTGTGGGAATACAGAAATGTCTTTGGTACAGGAACTTCTCCCTTGTGCTCTCATGGATTTTCCTTGCAAATATTTGGGGTTGCCTCTCTCTCTCAAGAAGTTAACTAAGGAACACATCCAACCTATAATAGATAAAATAGCTGATCAGCTACTGGGATGGAAAGGAGATCTCATGACACGGGCAGGACAAAGAATTCAGGTGCTCTTTGTCCTCACTGCCATGCTAATTTATTTGGTAATGGCAATTGATTTCCCACCATGGGCTATTAAAGCCGTGGACAAGCTTCGGAGAAGTTTCCTTTGGAGGGGCCGCAAAGATGCTCGTGGAGGACATTGTCTTGTGGCTTGGGGAAAGGTTACCCGCCCGCCTGAACTCGGTGGTCTTGGCATTTCTGACCTCAAGCATCTCAGCTGGGCACTAAGGATGAGGTGGGTTTGGCTGAAAAAAACTGAGCCTCATCGTCCATGGGCAGCCCTCCCTATTCAGATCCCGGACCAAGTTAACTCCTTTTCTGTAGCTGTTGTATCGGAAGTGGGCAATGGAAATCGCACTTTGTTTTGGATTGATCGTTGGATCCATGGACAGTGTATTGCTGATCTTGCACCTCGACTACTAGAAGCCATCCCAAAGAGAAGGGTGAAGCGACGTACTGTCCAGGAAGCTCTTAATGATCGCAGTTGGGTTTTGGATATTAAGGGAGCCCGCACTGTTGGTGTTATTGTGGAATTCCTCCATCTCTGAGATTTGTTGTATAACTTTGAGTTAGAACCTGATGTCGAAGATGTCCACATATGGCGATTTTCTGCTAGTGGGCAATACTCAGCCAAGTCTGCCTATGAGAGTTTCTTTCTGGGATCTACTCAGTTTGGACCATATGAGAGGATCTGAAGACCTGGGCACCGCCCAAATGCCATTTTTTTTCTTTGGTTGGTGGCCCACAATCGGTGCTGGACGGCAGATTGCCTTGCGCGTCGTGGGCTGCCTCATCCTGAGCAGTGTCCTCTTTGTGACCAGGAGGTTGAGACTATTAACCACCTCCTTGTCTCCTGTGTCTTTGCTAGACAATTTTGGTACCTCCTTCTAAGACAGGTCGGCCTCCACTCCTTGTCGCCACAGCCTTCAGATACTTCCTTTGATAGCTGGTGGGAAAAGGCTAGTGGAGCAACAAGTGGATTGATACAAAAAGGTCTCAACTCTCTCATTGTGCTTGGAACTTGGACTCTTTGGAACCACCGGAATCGTTGTGTTTTTTATGGTATTACCCCTAACCTTGGTGGTGCTCTCACCCTTGCTGGAGAAGAGCGCCAGTTGTGGAATCTAGCAGGAGCCAAGGGTCTGTCTTCCTTGACAGCCCCTCTTTTTGGTGGTTAGCTTAGTGCTAGTGTTTGGTCGTCCTTTGCCCTTTTTCAGGCGCGAATGTAATTCCTGGGTTTGTGTGGGGTTGTGTGTGGTGTGCGTTGTAGGGCTCTAGCCCCTTTCATTTTTCTTAATACAATGAAACGCAGTTCTCCTGCGTTTTCGAGAAAAAAAATGAAATCTTAGGTGTGTAGTTAAAGCTATGTACCTAGAAAAGCCAGAACGGCTTACAATTTAGAAGGAGGGAGTAGTTTGTATTAACCATGAAACAAAATGTCTCTAATTGGGTGCATTTGAAAAGTTTTTAACTATATCAATCTATTGAGTGTGATACAATACCACAGATCTTGTGTTTTGAAGGTGGAAACACTAAAACAGTAAAACACATTACCTCTGGTAGGGGTAACTGCACTAGGATGCCATGAACAGATGGATCCTCATTAAATCTTGACACTGAATCTATCACTTCATCTTCTGAACAGTTTCCAGGCAACTTCGCCAACAAAGATTTAATTCCAACTTCCTCACAGCCTTTTACTTTGTATCGCACATATGATTCAGAATCTCTTCTATCACCAATCAAAACAACAGCTAGACCAGGCACATGTCCAACTGAACGTTTCATTTGACAGACTTCTTCCGCAATATGTAACCTTATGTCCTCTGCAATGGACTTGCCATCAATAATGGTTGCAGTGCGATCATAATCAGCTACAAAATACAGAAATGAGAGTTGACAGCATCAGATTTTTGGCATAAGATTCTGAACAATGAAATAGATGCCATCAATGAATCAGCCAAGAATCAAAAGGGTTGACTTGAAATTTCAATACAACCTTGAGCCAAACATATATTTACTGAGTGCAGCTACCAAGCAAGAATAGTGCAGTACACCAAACATATACTTTCAGTTTGCATCAAGTGAACATATGAAACATGGGTTCAAGCTCTGGCCCCTGGGCCACGTAGCGCATATTTTTCGCCTATTTTTCGTTGCCATCAGATCTTCATCGGGCCATTCACCGTGTTGGCCTTCGATCTCCCTGCACAGGTAAGCAGCTAGCTTACCCACACAATCACACACTCACTCGGCTGGAGGTTGAAGAAGGGGTGAGGACAGAGAGCACACAGCACAGCACAGCACGAACACAGCTCTGCTGCTTCAGAGGTGTGGCAAACTGAACTAACTTCCATTGCCTTTGGGTGTAGTATATGCACAAACTACAAGTACCATATAAGGTGGCATTATAAAAGCTTGGTGGACGGAGGTGGTGGTGCAGTGCACCGGGAGTGGGGGTGGCGTAGAGGGGAATCACTAGGGGATCACGAGGTGGGGAGAGCGTCAGCCATGGTGCGCTCCCTGTGCGAGCTTGAGTGGGGCAAAGGAGAAAGGAGGGGACGGGGTTCGCTCGACCAGGAGGCGTGTGAGCGATGGTGCCTAAGAGAAAAGAAAATAGGAGGGTCCGGTACGGGGACGAGGGCGAAAATCGAGGGCCGACACGAGTGCCGGGAACAGAGGGGCGTACTGTGCGACAAGAGGAGGCGAGTGCGACACAATGCCGCGGCCACACGAGAGCGGCACATGTGGGCCCCGCCACAGATGGCGTCTGCAGGGCACACAGTGACAGCGACCCGGCGTATGTAGCGTGACCGAACCGGTCACAGGAATGACGTCAAGTCGGGCGATGCAATTCCTCTGACCTACGTGCGGCCTAACTTTCCTGTTGCTTTTCTCTTTCTTCTTTTCCTTTCTTCAAAATCTGTGTTACCCCTGTTACGTGGGTAGAGCATCGCTACATCAACTCGTTGTGGATTTCCCATTTGAACACACGGATATTTTTACCAAGGAGAATATTTATAGCAAGAGCGGTACAACGGTGTAACTTGGTAAAAGCACTTGGTCAACAACCTCGATACCAGCGTGCGCCGAGCGGCACAACCATGTGGTCGCGATCCACAGGTGGCCCTCGGTTCCGTCGCGGCAGCGTAAGCTATTAACTAGGTAATTATTACCAATTTACTCACAGTAAAAACAGTGGGGTCATAGACCACAGAATCAAAGGAGTATTACAAGGGAAAATTTAGGCAACAAGGGTTCCTTTCAAAATAAGGAACAAGTAAAGTAAATCCCAAGGCGGATTTAAATCAAGGGAATTCAAGTGTTCTGCTAGGACATCCACAATTAGTGATACAATGTCCTCTGTTTTCCAATCATGGCTGATCTGCTGCATCCGAATAGCTATTCCCCTTGTAACCTGCTTGTTGTTGTCTCAAGAACCCTAAGCAAATCGAACGAGGCCTAAGAAAAAAATGACATAACAAACACAACGGAATAAGCAAATACTCATTACCAACGGCCTTACACGGGTGCAACATATAGGCATTCACTCTCCCACACTCGACACATCACTGCATCCTACAACCAGACGGTCTTAACAACGACGAACGAAAGACAACGGAAAGGTTACAACACTGGAGGACAGCGATGAAAAAGCACTACTAGCGACGGTTACATCTCTCCTAGGACAACTAATCTACTTCGTTGGTCCAAACGGCTTCCTTCCTGGGCTCCTAGGGTTCTTCTGCCGCACTAGGTTGTGGATCTGCTCCTTCTCTTGGTGGTGGCTGGGTGAGGGAAAGCAACGACTCTACTTCCGAGGCTTCCGTGGGCGGAGGTGCTGCAATACCGGTTCTCCTTCTCTCCGGTGGATGGACAGGGATTCCCTCCAAGATCAAGGGTTCCTGCCTTTCTATGGCCAGTGTCCTACGCTTGGCCCTGGTGACGAGATAGGCGTCCTCCAGCTCTTGGGCATGTCTCTCTTCATCCACCTTGAGTGCTTCCGCCATGGCAGTCTCTCGACTCTCTGCAGCTGCTACATTGGCGTGGGCTTCAGCGAGCTGCACTTCAAGCATCCTGGAGAAGATCTTAGCTTCCTCAGCTCGATGAAGACACTCCCTCAGCTCTGAGGCCTATCGGTCGTACTGCTCATCCAAAGCAAGCAAGTACGTGGTCAGGTGCACCACGGTCGGGTTGTCCTCTTGCATGTTCCGACCCTGCAAGGCCTCCATGCGAGCCCTCCATGCCCGCCGATTCTTGTCCAAAGGTGGAAAGAACCGCATGGGGGTACGAACAATGGGCTGCTCAAAGATCTGGCACAGATGTCGCAAGGCTTTGCGGGCCATAACCTGGTAGGTGTCGCCGAAGCGAAACCCGGTTGCAGTCACATTCCAGGCTTCTGTGATGTCGGGGAACTCCTCACTCCTGCCAATGTAGACGGTGACCTGACATCGCTCAGTGCCATGCTTCATATACTCACGGCCCTCATACTCGGGACGCTCCTGAACACTGAGTTTTTGCAGGGTGACATACAGGATTTTGGGAAAACCCTCGGTGTTCAGGTAGTAGCTGCTAACCCAGACTCCTGCCATCCTTGGTGGGTGGTGGTTACAAGGAAGGCCAAGGGAAAAGGGCTAAGTGATCTAGGATGCACTGAATGATGGTTCCATGCGGCTAGGCTTGCCCTTATATAAGGCAGAGCGGACCGTGATCCTATCGCAGTCCATCCTCGAGCCTTGCACGGGAGCCAGTAAAAGTAAATAGCAAGATCTTCACACGCACGCGACGAGCAGTGACTGAGGTCATAAAGGGTTAGTACGACTATAAGGCAGAGGTTCGACAAGAGCGCAGAAGGGGTACGACAATGTATGGGCCAGACAGGCATGAACCACAGGCGTGCGCGACGCACGAGACTACAGTACCATCGTGGCTACATGGATAAGGACTGGTCGACCCAAACATAATTGCACAACAGCATATGCATGAATGCACGTCCTATCTGTCCTCACACTGTTACCGACATATAGACAACTGTAACACCCCTGGGTGTTAAGCATGCATTATCATTCAAAGCATAAGCATTCAACATCATTGCATGATTAGCATTATTTGAATTGTAGCTCTTTCAAATTTAATTTGAAAAACAAATAAATGGGAACCCTAAGTTTGATATAAGTGTTAAAAAGTTGGTGAACTTTTGAGAAGTAGCAATTTTAAATAGTCTAGAATAAATCAACTTGATTATTGGAGCAAATTTTGAATTCAAGTTTTCCTCAAATTCTGTTTTAAAAATATTCTAAATAAATGAGTTTTTGATTTTAAATTAGCTTTAAATCTCAAATTCAAAATCTATTGAGAATTTTGAAAAGTGCTCTATATGAAAGTTGTAGAGAATAAAATTTTGAACAACTTTTATTTTGGGCCAAATTTCTGAAAACCCTTTTTTTTATCTCCAAATTTGAATTTCAAACAGAGAATTAAATCTGGAAAATATTTTGAAAAAGAAAAATCAGATTTTCGCCTTAGTGGGCTTCGGCTTCCCTTTCGGCCCAGCGTCGCTGGCGGCCTGGCCCGCGCCTGCGTCTTCTCCCTCCCGCTCCCGCGCGCGCGCCCGCGCGTGGCGTCGTGGCGCCGCGGCAGCGTTCGGCCGCCGCGTGGCCGCACGCCGTCGGAGCCGCGCGACACGCGCCCTGTGGCCCCCGCAGCGTCCGCGCCCGCTTACCCCCCTCCGCGCGCTCGTCCTCCTCGGTTGCTCCCTCCATTCTCCCTCGCCCGCCCGCAGCAGCAGCAGCAGAGCTCCGCCTCGCCATCGCCGGCTCCCGAGCTCCGCAACCGCCTTAGCCGCCGCTCCGGCTCACCGCCTCCGCCTCCGTCTTCGCCCTCGCTGCGCCTTTCCATGGTGCATCCGGTGCTCGCCACAGCCCGCTAGGATTCGGCCTCCACCCGCGGTAATGGCTCGCCGGAGTTTCGGCCGAGCTCACCGGAGTGACCCGCTCCGTGGGCCGCACCCCTCCACGCCACTTCTCGCCCACTTCTCGAGCGCACGAGCACCGCACTTGCACCGCGAAGCTTGCTGAATTCACCGCGCAGCTCCTCTCGGTCGGAGCTGGCCGGCCGACGGCGTCCCGCGCTGCCGAGCCGCCATGCTCGTCGACGAGCTCGATGCCGAGCTCGTCTGGCCACCCACTAGGCACCACTGGGTTCGCGTCGATGAGAGGAGCACGATGGTGCCCTCCCCGTCGTCGGAGGACTCGCCGGCGGCGAGATCCCGGCGGTCCACACCGCCTCTGGCCGACTACGGCTGACGGGTGAGCCCGTCTGACCCATGGGTCCCGCCTGTCTGTCTCAGCGTTTCGGTTCCGGGTGTCACAGCGGGGTGCACGTAGCGTTTAAGGCCGGTTTTGATTTTCGGTTTTAAAGAAATTGATTTCCAGAAAATCTGAAAAAGGCTTCCAAAAATTGTATCTCAAGATTCATAGCTCCAAAAATCATGAAACAAATTTTGAAATGTTCCTTTTGAATAGATCTACAGTTTAAAAATATCTCATGTTATTTTTGTGACACTCTACTGTGCAATTTTATTTAATTGTTATATATGCTGTTATCTTAGAAAAAGTGTAGTAAATAAAATAATAAAGGGAAAAATATGATTCTTGTTACATTAGTCTTTATTAGTGATGTACTTTCTAGGAAAAATGCCAGTGAAGCATGTTCTGTGGGAAATTTTTGAAGTGTAGTTCAAATGCTTTTAATTGGTAATATTTGTTATTTTTAGTAGAGAGCAAAATTTGTATACAACATACATCTGATAATTTTTGTAGTATGTTGGTTTACTGTTAGTAACCTAAGAAAATTGTGAAATCTGTTGTTTGATACTTTTTCTAGTATAAAATAATTTCATGCTCACAATTAGGCTATAACTTGTTTATTTTGTACAGGCAGTTTTACTTATGCAATTCTCATGAAAATTTAGTGGTAGGTTAGTTAGGGTAAGAGTAGTCTACTGTAATTTTTGTAGATTTTTATCTACACCAGAGATAGGTGTTGCTGTGTAACCCTAGCTAAATAGGGAATAAAAGATTATTCTTTATGAGAAATTGAGAGAAATAAAATATGTTTGGTGTATCTTTGAAGCATCATTATGCCTTGCTGATGTTGTGGATGAGTTAGGTTGGTAAGGTTTGGTCATTTAGGGTCACTTGCTTGTGTAAGGTGTATGATTATTAGTGGAACCGCAATGTGCATACTTTAGGGTACATGTTCTTGGATGACGTGGACTACCTGATAGAGGATGAAGTTTTATCTTAACTGCTCATTCCATGGGCTCATCTGCATCTCGCGTCATCCCATCACTTCACCATAGTCCTATGCATTATTCGCATATTTACTTATGCAACTGCATCATACAGGATCGCAGGTGGAGTCGCAGGCAGCAGTGCCGGAGGAGCAGGCTTGGACGGATCAGCAGGAACCCCAGGCACAGGAGGTGCCCGAGGAGGAAGAGTCAGGCGAGGAGCTACCAGAGTGCGTCGATCACCACCCTAGTTTGTTCGAAAGAGGCAAGCCCCGGAGCATTTTAAGTCTCCTAAATTATAAAAAGTTATTCCTTATTACATGAGTTATAGTTATATATTGTTGCATTAAGTTATAGGAGTTGAGTGAAACCGTTGTTGCATTATTACCTTGGCCACCGGATTATCTTTTACCCTGTTAGGTCAGGATCGAGTAAATTGCTTAGCCATGCTTAGACCGGTAGAAGTCGGGTGATTTCCTGTCACCTGCGAGTTATAGGTGGATACCGGGTTATGGTTAGCTGTAATTGTGATCATGAAAAGTAACCAAGTGTTGATGGATAAACGGAGACCGGGCGGAGTCTTATAGGGTTTTGGACTATAGTGATTCCGTCTGTGTCAGTTAAGGACCGATCGTTACTCGTCCATCTTGTCATGTTGAACGCATTCCTCACATTTAGCTGGCCGAATAAAGTACCTTTCGACCGCGAAGCTAGTGACACTTTTTGAGCCGGAATAAACTCGGGTTGGCAGATTGGTGTGGAAGGGGGGTAACGGGGACGCGAAGAGTGAGCCCAAGGTGCGTCCTGGCAGTCGGGCGGTCCCTGGGTAGTGCGATCCATGATTGTTATCCCGCGGCTTCTCGGAAAGTGTCATTGGTGATCTACGCGACCCTGACGGGGGAAGCATGGTTTGTGTGAGGAATAAATCTCCAGCTGGATAGGAATTCGATTCGAATCGCCGTCGCTCCCGGTTAGTGAGCACTTGACTCGAGCTATGGCATCGTAGTTTTAATGATGGAACACGGATGGTTATGTGGATAATGTTGGAAAGGCTAAACCTGAGATGGTAATCTTTGATGTTAATGGTTAATCAAGTGTTTGTTTTAGTCATAGGTGCTTATTTAGCATGAATAGGTTGTACTAAAAATGATGCTAAAGATACTTATCCTTAGTCATTCATAATAACTTGTGCTTTTCGCAAAGGAGTCAAGCCAATCCACTATGTAAAGCCTTGCATGCTCCTTGGTGTCATGTTATTTCTGATTTTTGACGGGTAAGTCTAGCTGAGTACATTCTCGTACTCAGGGCGTTGTTCCCATTGTTGTTGCAGATGGTCAGATGTACTACGGGTACTGCTCCAACTGTCTGTATCCGGCGATGGGTGACAACTAGGACCTTGGGCAAGGGTCTTTCTGTTTGTCTTATCTACTGCTTTTGTGGACCATGACTATCGACTGGCACTGTAACTGAACTAAGTGTGTGTGCGTAAAACTATTTGCTTTCACTACTTTATGTTGAACTATGTTGTAATAACTTTTATTTCCGAACTCCGATGTATCCTACCTTTATGATCAGATTTATGTATCGTGTGAACTGTGGCTGCTAAATCAGTACGATCTTGGTTGTATGTTAGTGGTTTGGAAATCCTTCGTGATTTCACGGAATCTCGAGTTATACGGGCTTAAGTTTGTTAAATTAACCGCCTCGGTGGAAGATTTTCTTACTTAATTTCGTATAATTACGTTGATCTGTTATAGCTGGCATCGGAGCATGGTTTAGCGTGTTACTGTTCACATGAGTATTTAAAAAAAAACTGTGTTTTCAAATAAGCTTTTGAACTTAAAAGTGTGCCAGTGGTCATATCCTTTATGCCCGATAAGGACTCTAGGTGGCTTAATTAAGTACTAACTTGGGGGTTTGCATCATATTTTAAATTTCGTCGCTCATACGGCGTGCTATGGTATGAGTGCCATTCACTTGAGTGGTAATGTATGGATCATTTACCTCTACGCCTTGGTAAGTGAGAGTTGTGAGTGCATGGTCGGATACACTGCCGATCTAGGGGAGTGCTTATGTGATACCGAAATACTTACGTGCCCTGCGCATGTTCGTATGAGGGTATCCAAATTGTGGGGAATTCCGTCATGCAGTGACGATGCCGTCAATAGGACGACGATTCAGGTAGTTGTTACCGTTATACTCGTATCTGGGGCTGCGTGTAGAGCGAGTAACTTACTTTACTGCTTTCTGCATGTTTTCATACTGTGAGGTTTGGGCTGAAGTGATTTTTTTTTCTGCAGGTACATAACAACGCTTTCGAGTAGTACGTGTTAGTTACGTTACAAGAGATCGTTGTATGCCACCGTTTATTCCGTTAGTAGTCATTAGTTTTCTAAGTTTGTGAGGACGTACTGAACGTGCATGCATCATGTTGTGCATTTCATTCATGGCACTGTTCCTCCCCTTATAAGTTGATTATCTCATTTTGATAAAAATGCCAACTTAAAAATCTGTTCTCACCACGGTAATAAAATTTTTGCTACAGATGACACGTACCAAGCAGACCGCTCGCAAGTTCACCGGCAGAGCTCCCCGTCATCAGCTTGCTCCGCGCACTCGCCAGCGTCACACTTTTCTTGGAGAGTTTGGGATGCCTACACTCTTGTGGAGAGTGCTCAGCTATGTAGGCTATCATGATGGGATGGAGCCCCGCTACTTTTGGTCAAATGAGCGGTTGGGTGAAGGACTTTTGGTGACTGTGGAAGCAGTAGTTCGTCCCCGAGGTGATGGTTCTGAGTGGACCGGTTGGCGTTTTGAGTCAACTGGCAGGACCCCTGAAGAAGCCGCTGAGAGGGCAGCCTTTGGGATCCTGAGAGATATCATGGATCGCTTTCCTCAGGAGTTGGCAGCAACTATAGTGGGAGTCTTTCCGAGGGGCAACCCCTCCACTGACTCGTGGCAGCAAGCAAGGGGCAGATCTCTAGAGATTAGCGCAGCAGAGGCACAGGACAGTGACAACCCCGCTATGAGTGCCATGTTCGCAGTGATGAGGGCCTTCGATGGAGTGGAAGGTAGTCTGAGACGTGTTTCTAGTGCTCTTGGTCAGGCTCGCAATGACCGCCGTCAGCTTCAGAGAGATCACGACGCCGAGATTGAGAGGCTCACTGCTGAGATGGCTCAGTTGACTCGTCAGAGAGATCAGGCCACTCAAAGGACTGTGATTTTTGAGGGAGATGTACGTGCCCTGAGAGAGCAGCTTGGGCAACTGACCACCGCCCACAGGAATGCTGAGAGCATGTTGGCTCATGTGCTCCATCAGAGGAATGAAGCCTGGTCCGCAGAGAATGTGTTGAGAGCTAGACAGTTTGAGCTCGAGCAGCGACTGGCTGATGCAGAAGAGTACAACGATAACTTGCATGAAGAGGTCCATCGGCTGAACAATCAGCTTAACCCTTATGACCTTCCTGGCGCAGCAGAGATGGATTTGGATGCAGACGAAGATCCTGAAGAGCCCGTGGCGCCAGCTGAGGAGCACGACGACGCTGCAGTTGGCGACAACGCCAACGTCTCGGACCTAGATAGCGATCACGATGAGTAGGCTAGTAGTTGTTGCACTAGCTACTAGGTTTCGTTTGCATGATCTTTTGCTTGTTGGCACTTTGGACATGTAATAATGAGTTGAAAGACTAAAGCTTGATGTAAGGTTGGAAAGCTTGGATGTGTTTGTGGCGGTATCCGAACGTCAAAAGTCCAGTGTATGTATGCTGGCAACTTGGTTGTAATGGACGCGATGTGTGTGCTTTAAGTAATATAATTAGTGATGTTGTGTTAATTGGAATGACTTATTGTGCCTCTGTTTTATTGTATGAATTTATTCTCTCCAGTGAATTCAGTTCGGCATGATTTTTCATTCGGTCGCAATTCCTACAACATCACCTAATAATTGTTGTGGCTGAAACATGCAGATGCCGAACACTCGTCGTACCGTGTATGGTACCACTGAGGCTGGTGGCAGTGCAGCTGCTAATGATGATCGGGATCCACCACCGCCTCCTCCACCTTACACTACGGAATAGTTTTTCGCCCAATTCCTGGGAAGCCAACGAAACATGGAGAGCATGCAACAGAATATGGAAGCGGCGTTGCGCAGTATCGCAGATAATACCCGTCGGGGGATAAACCCGGGAGGTCACGAAGCAAATCCGTACAGCAGTTTCAAGGACTTCATGGATACTCGTCCACCGATCTTCAAGGAAGCCGCAGAACCTTTAGATGCAGAAGAGTGGATTAATACGATGGAAGATAAGTTTCGTGTCTTAAGAATGACTGAAGTGTTGAAGACTGAGTACGCAGCTCATCAGCTTCAAGGTCCGGCAGGTATGTGGTGGAAGCATCACCGCACCACTTTTCCTCCCCACGCCCATATCTCTTGGAGGGAGTTCACTGAAGCCTTCCGTGGAACATACATTCCACCTGGTCTGACCGAGATGAAGCTTGGGGAATTCCTGGCATTAAATCAAGGCACGAAGACTGTGACTCAATATCTGCATGCCTTCAATAACCTGAGCCGTTATGCTCCGGACATGGTGGATACTGATGCCAAGAAGATCGCTAGTTTCAAGAGAGGCCTGAGTCCCAAGATGATGAAACATGTGGGTACAAACATGAGGACTAGTTTCAATGACTTCGTTAGTGACTGTTTGAAGCAAGAAAAGAACAACCATGTGTATGCTGCTTCCAAGATCCGTAAGAGGGCTTTCGAGTCGGGTTCGTCTCAGTCCAGGACCCCAGTAGCCAACCGCCCAGCTTATCGATCGCCTGCCCCAGGTGCAAGGTTTAGGCCACCGCAAAGGAAGAATCAGAATGCTCAGCCACCCCAGAGGAACCAGAAGCCGTTCAAGATGGCACTGCCTCAAGCAAAGACAGGACAAGGCAGTTCATCTGGAACTGTGGCTCAAGTGAAGGGACCATGCTTCAACTGCAACCAACCTGGACACTTTGCAAAGTATTGTCCCTACCCTAAGAAACAGCAAACGCAGTATCAAGCTCGTGTGCACCACACCACTGTGGATGACATCCCTGAGGGAGAACCGGTGACAGCTGGTATGTTTTCTATCAACAATCATCCTGCAGTAGTTTTGTTTGATTCCGGATCATCTCATTCCTTTGTAAGTCAAGCATTCGTTAAGAGACATGAGCAAAAGATAGTTGAATTGGAATGTGCATATAAAATCAGTTCAGCTAGGGCTGATCTGTTGACTAATCAGATAGTTTAGGGAGTAACCCTAAACATATCAAACCGGCAATATAAGCTTAACCTGATAGTCATGCCAGGGTTAGTTTTGGATGTGATCATGGGTATGAACTGGATGAATCAAATGGGAGTTGTAATTGATGTTGGAGGAAGGAGTATCTCTCTTAAGGAACCCAGTGGGGAAGGCACCTTTCGGGTGGTCCTACCTCGGAGGGTAGACCTAGCTAGCACATCTTGTGCGATACAAACTACTCTGCTAGTCCAGATTCCAGTGGTCTGTGAGTTTCCAGATGTGTTTCCAGAGGAGTTACCTGGACTTCCACCAGACCGAGATGTTGAGTTTGCCATTGAGTTAATTTCAGGAACAGCACCGATCTCGAGAAGGCCTTATCGGATGTCTCCCAATGAGTTAGCAGAATTGAAAAAGCAACTTCAGGACTTGCTAAAGAAAGGGTTGATTCGTCCCAGCTCGTCTGAATGGGGATGCCCCGCTCTGTTTGTGAAAAAGAAGAAGGATAACTCCTTACGCATGTGCGTGGATTATCGGCCACTGAATGCAGTGACAATTAAAAACAAGTATCCTCTTCCTCGGATTGATATCTTGTTTGACCAATTGTCCAAAGCCAAAGTGTTCTCTAAAATAGATTTGAGATCAGGGTACCACCAGATAAAGATTAGGCCGCAAGATGTGCCTAAGACTGCGTTCTCTACCAGATATGGTTTGTACGAGTATCTTGTCATGTCCTTCGGATTGATAAATGCTCCTGCATACTTTATGTACCTGATGAATTCGGTTTTCATGCCCGAGTTGGACAAGTTTGTGATAGTGTTCATTGATGACATACTAATATACTCAGAAAATGAAGAAGAACATGCGGAACACCTCAGGATAGTCTTGACTAGACTCAGAGAACATCGACTGTATGCTAAGTTCAGCAAGTGTGAGTTCTGGCTTAGGACAGTTCCTTTTCTCGGCCACGTGTTGTCTGAAAATGGCATTTCTGTCGACCCTAGTAAGGTACAAGAGGTTATGAACTGGAAGTCACCAATTTCAGTTAACGAAGTTCGCAGTTTCCTTGGTTTAGCCGGTTACTACCGTCGCTTCATACCAGATTTCTCGAAGATTGCCAAAACAATGACAAGCCTGTTACAGAAGGATCATAAGTTTGTATGGACAGAGGAGTGCGAAGCAGCCTTCTGTACCTTGCGGAAGTTGTTGACCACTGCTCCTGTTCTGGCCCAACCAGATATAGAAAAGCCGTTTGATGTTTTCTGTGACGCATCCAAGAATGGGTTAGGATGTGTGCTAATGCAAAATGGAAAAGTCATTGCTTACGCCTCACGGCAATTGAGGAAGCATGAAGTTAACTATCCTACACATGATTTAGAGCTTGCAGCAGTGGTGCATGCTCTAAAGATTTGGAGGCACTACCTGTTGGGTAATGTGTGTAATATCTTCACAGATCATAAGAGTCTCAAATACATCTTTACCCAATCTGAGTTGAACATGCGACAGAGGAGATGGTTAGAGTTGATAAAGGACTATAATCTGAACGTGCACTATCACCCTGGAAAGGCTAATGTAGTAGCAGATGCACTGAGCAGAAAATCCCATGCTATTGATGTGCAACCGTTGTTTGAAGAAGGGTTCAATTTGTTACATCCTGCTGTGTTGCATAATATTCAGGTCAGTTGTACTCTGGAAAGCCAGATCATTGATGGTCAGAAAACAGATAAGGGAATCTTTTATATCAAAGAAAAGATGAAGAGAGAACCCACCAAACACTTTCGATTGGATGACCAAGGAGTGTTATGGTTCAAGGATCGCCTGGTAGTACCTAAGGATAGAGAGCTTAAGAACAAGTTGATGGATGAGGCCCATCGTTCTAAGTTATCTATTCACCCCGAAAGTAGTAAAATGTACCAAGATTTGCGACCCTGTTATTGGTGGACTAAGATGAAAAAGGAAATTACAGCATACGTTGCTCGTTGCGACATGTGTTGTAGAGTTAAAGCTCTTCACATGAGACCTGCAGGACTTCTGCAACCTTTGTCGGTACCCGATTGGAAGTGGGATGATATAAGTATGGACTTTATCACTGGTCTCCCCACCACACAAAAGGGCCATGATTCTATTTGGGTAATAGTAGATCGTCTCACCAAGACAGCTCACTTTCTGCCCGTTAAGACGACATTCCGACCACCTCAATATGCAGAGAAGTACATTGCCGAGATTGTCCGATTGCACGGGATACCAAAAACAATTGTGTCCGATCGTGGTTCGCAGTTTACCTCTCACTTTTGGGAACATCTGCATCAAGGTTTGGGTACTAGTTTGATTCGTAGCACGGCTTACCACCCACAGACTGATGGGCAAACAGAAAGAGTTAATGCGGTACTAGAAGATATGCTTAGAGCTTGTGTACTATCATCCAGAGGCTCATGAGAATCCTGGTTACCGTTGGCAGAATTCGCTTACAACAACAGTTACCAAGAGAGTATCAAGATGGCACCTTTTGAAGCTTTGTATGGCAGGAAGTGCAGGACACAGTTAAATTGGGTAGAGCCTGGAGAAAGAAGGTTTTATGGAATTGATTTTGTAGATGAGGCAGAGAAAAAGGTCCGTGTTATCCAACAAAACATGCAAGCTGCACAGTCTCGTCAGAAGAGTTATGCAGACAAGAGAAGAAGAACATTGGATTTCCAAGTGGGTGACTATGTCTATTTGAAGGTTACCCCAATGAAGAAGAAACGGTTCGGAATCAAGAAGAAACTGTCTGCAAGATATATAGGACCATACCAGATCGTAGAGAAAAAGGGTCCCGTGGCGTACAAGTTGCAGTTACCAGAAGAGATGAGTTCGATCTTTCCCGTTTTTCACGTATCCCAACTGAAGAAGTGTCTGCGTGTTCCAGAGGAGAGGATAGAACCTCAGGGTATTCGGATCAAGGCAGACTTGGAGTATCGCGAGCAACCGGTTCGAGTACTGGATACTAAGGACCGAGTCACTCGAAATAAAGTGGTCACAACCTACAAGATTCAATGGAGCCACCATGATGAGAGCGATGCTTCTTGGGAAACGGGAGAATATCTTCAAACCGCGTATAAAGCTTTTTACGATAAGTGGTTCGTAACTCAAAATCTCGGGACGAGATTCTTATAAGGGGGGAGGGCTGTAACACCCCTAGGTGTTAAGCATGCATTATCATTCAAAGCATAAGCATTCAACATCATTGCATGATTAGCATTATTTGAATTGTAGCTCTTTCAAATTTAATTTGAAAAACAAATAAATGGGAACCCTAAGTTTGATATAAGTGTTAAAAAGTTAGTGAACTTTTGAGAAGTAGCAATTTTAAATAGTCTAGAATAAATCAACTTGATTATTGGAGCAAATTTTGAATTCAAGTTTTCCTCAAATTCTGTTTTAAAAATATTCTAAATAAATGAGTTTTTGATTTTAAATTAGCTTTAAATCTCAAATTCAAAATCTATTGAGAATTTTGAAAAGTGCTCTATATGAAAGTTGTAGAGAATAAAATTTTAAACAACTTTTATTTTGGGCCAAATTTCTGAAAACCCTTTTTTATCTCCAAATTTGAATTTCAAACAGAGAATTAAATCTGGAAAATATTTTGAAAAAGAAAAATCAGATTTTCGCCTTAGTGGGCTTCGGCTTCCCTTTCGGCCCAGCGTCGCTGGCGGCCCGGCCCGCGCCTGCGTCTTCTCCCTCCCGCTCCCGCGCGCGCGCCCGCGCGTGGCGTCGTGGCGCCGCGGCAGCGTTCGGCCGCCGCGTGGCCGCACGCCGTCGGAGCCGCGCGACACGCGCCCTGTGGCCCCCGCAGCGTCCGCGCCCGCTTACCCCCCCTCCGCGCGCTCGTCCTCCTCGGTTGCTCCCTCCATTCTCCCTCGCCCGCCCGCAGCAGCAGCAGCAGAGCTCCGCCTCGCCATCGCCGGCTCCCGAGCTCCGCAACCGCCTTAGCCGCCGCTCCGGCTCACCGCCTCCGCCTCCGTCTTCGCCCTCGCTGCGCCTTTCCATGGTGCATCCGGTGCTCGCCACAGCCCGCTAGGATTCGGCCTCCACCCGCGGTAATGGCTCGCCGGAGTTTCGGCCGAGCTCACCGGAGTGACCCGCTCCGTGGGCCGCACCCCTCCACGCCACTTCTCGCCCACTTCTCGAGCGTACGAGCACCGCACTTGCACCGCGAAGCTTGCTGACCTCACCGCGCAGCTCCTCTCGGTCAGAGCTGGCCGGCCGACGAGCCGCCATGCTCGTCGACGAGCTCGATGCCGAGCTCGTCTGGCCACCCACTAGGCACCACTGGGTTCGCGTCGATGAGAGGAGCACGATGGTGCCCTCCCCGTCGTCGGAGGACTCGCCGGCGGCGAGATCCCGGCGGTCCACACCGCCTCTGGCCGACTACGGCTGACGGGTGGGCCCGTCTGACCCATGGGTCCCGCCTGTCTGTCTCAGCGTTTCGGTTCCGGGTGTCACAGCGGGGTGCACGTAGCGTTTAAGGCCGGTTTTGATTTTCGGTTTTAAAGAAATTGATTTCCAGAAAATCTGAAAAAGGCTTCCAAAAATTGTATCTCAAGATTCATAGCTCCAAAAATCATGAAACAAATTTTGAAATGTTCCTTTTGAATAGATCTACAGTTTAAAAATATCTCATGTTATTTTTGTGACACTCTACTGTGCAATTTTATTTAATTGTTATATATGCTGTTATCTTAGAAAAAGTGTAGTAAATAAAATAATAAAGGGAAAAATATGATTCTTGTTACATTAGTCTTTATTAGTGATGTACTTTCTAGGAAAAATGCCAGTGAAGCATGTTCTGTGAGAAATTTTTGAAGTGTAGTTCAAATGCTTTTAATTGGTAATATTTGTTATTTTTAGTAGAGAGCAAAATTTGTATACAACATACATCTGATAATTTTTGTAGTATGTTGGTTTACTGTTAGTAACCTAAGAAAATTGTGAAATCTGTTGTTTGATACTTTTTCTAGTATAAAATAATTTCATGCTCACAATTAGGCTATAACTTGTTTATTTTGTACAGACAGTTTTACTTATGCAATTCTCATGAAAATTTAGTGGTAGGTTAGTTAGGGTAAGAGTAGTCTACTGTAATTTTTGTAGATTTTTATCTACACCAGAGATAGGTGTTGCTGTGTAACCCTAGCTAAATAGGGAATAAAAGATTATTCTTTATGAGAAATTGAGAGAAATAAAATATGTTTGGTGTATCTTTGAAGCATCATTATGCCTTGCTGATGTTGTGGATGAGTTAGGTTGGTAAGGTTTGGTCATTTAGGGTCACTTGCTTGTGTAAGGTGTATGATTATTAGTGGAACCGCAATGTGCATACTTTAGGGTACATGTTCTTGGATGACGTGGACTACCTGATAGAGGATGAAGTTTTATCTTAACTGCTCATTCCATGGGCTCATCTGCATCTCGCGTCATCCCATCACTTCACCATAGTCCTATGCATTATTCGCATATTTACTTATGCAACTGCATCATACAGGATCGCAGGTGGAGTCGCAGGCAGCAGTGCTGGAGGAGCAGGCTTGGACGGATCAGCAGAAACCCCAGGCACAGGAGGTGCCCGAGGAGGAAGAGTCAGGCGAGGAGCTGCCAGAGTGCGTCGATCACCACCCTAGTTCGTTCGAAAGAGGCAAGCCCCGGAGCATTTTAAGTCTCCTAAATTATAAAAAGTTATTCCTTATTACATGAGTTATAGTTATATATTGTTGCATTAAGTTATAGGAGTTGAGTGAAACCGTTGTTGTATTATTACCTTGGCCACCGGATTATCTTTTACCCTGTTAGGTCAGGATCGAGTAAATTGCTTAGCCATGCTTAGACCGGTAGAAGTCGGGTGATTTCCTGTCACCTGCGAGTTATAGGTGGATACCGGGTTATGGTTAGCTGTAATTGTGATCATGAAAAGTAACCAAGTGTTGATGGATAAACGGAGACTGGGCGGAGTCTTATAGGGTTTTGGACTATAGTGATTCCGTCTGTGTCAGTTAAGGACCGATCGTTGCTCGTCCCTCTTGTCATGTTGAACGCATGCCTCACATTTAGCTGGCCGAATAAAGTACCTTTCGACCGCGAAGCTAGTGACACTTTTTGAGCCGGAATAAACTCAGGTTGGCAGACTGGTGTGGAAGGGGGGTAACGGGGACGCGAAGAGTGAGCCCAAGGTGCGTCCTGGCAGTCGGGCGGTCCCTGGGTAGTGCGATCCATGATTGTTATCCCGCGGCTTCTCGGAAAGTGTCATTGGTGATCTACGCGACCCTGACGGGGGAAGCATGGTTTGTGTGAGGAATAAATCTCCAGCTAGATAGGAATTCGATTCGAATCGCCGTCGCTCCCGGTTAGTGAGCACTTGACTCGAGCTATGGCATCGTAGTTTTAATGATGGAACACGGATGGTTATGTGGATAATGTTGGAAAGGCTAAACCTGAGATGGTAATCTTTGATGTTAATGGTTAATCAAGTGTTTGTTTTAGTCATAGGTGCTTATTTAGCATGAATAGGTTGTACTAAAAATGATGCTAAAGATACTTATCCTTAGTCATTTATAATAACTTGTGCTTTTTGCAAAGGAGTCAAGCCAATCCACTATGTAAAGCCTTGCATGCTCCTTGGTGTCATGTTATTTCTGGTTTTTGACGGGTAAGTCTAGCTGAGTACATTCTCGTACTCAGGGCGTTGTTCTCATTGTTGTTGCAGATGGTCAGATGTACTACGGGTACTGCTCCAACTGTCTGTATCCGGCGATGGGTGACAACTAGGACCTTGGGCAAGGGTCTTTCTGTTTGTCTTATCTACTGCTTTTGTGGACCATGACTATCGACTGGCACTGTAACTGAACTAAGTGTGTGTGCGTAAAACTATTTGCTTCCGCTACTTTATGTTGAACTATGTTGTAATAACTTTTATTTTCGAACTCCGATGTATCCTACCTTTATTATCAGATTTATGTATCGTGTGAACTGTGGCTGCTAAATCAGTACGATCTTGGTTGTATGTTAGTGGTTTGGAAATCCTTCGTGATTTCACGGAATCTCGAGTTATACGGGCTTAAGTTTGTTAAATTAACCGCCTCGGTAGAAGATTTTCTTACTTAATTTCGTATAATTACGTTGATCTGTTACAACAACCGATCTCAGGCTTTTGGCACATCGTGCTCTCCCTGTAGCTAGTCGACGCTATCGAACTAGTCTCGGGATTAGGGTACCTGCAGAAAACTTGATTAAGCCTAACTAAGTCAGCAGAGTGCCATCTATCCTGAATACATAACCATAGTAATAGGGCTACTTATACAACTTCGTATGCAACGCCCTAACTTTTTTGAAAAGAATTTGTTTATCAAATTTTTAGTTTACGAAGGATTTCGAAGCTTTATTGTCTCATTTATGCTCTGATACCACCTGTGGCAGAACCGCCTAATCTAATGTCTTCCCAAAAGTACTCGTCTCTATTAGACACTAAGTGCCCAAGAGAGTGCACTAAATTCTGTGATTCCGTCGAGCACACCCGAGGGAGAACTCGAAAATCCATATTTTTACCTCAGGATCATAAATGAAAGATAAAGCTTACAACATCTTTACCATTTCTTACATCACTTTTTAGTACAACATCAGGGTAATCCATTGTTTAATTATAACAGCGAAAAATAAAATGTTATCAGAGTTCAGCGGAAATAAAACCATTTAATGATGAGTTAAATATTATCATGATGAACATTTAAATACATGTAATAATCACAGGTTATAAGTTTTTTTTTCCTTTGAAAACATTTTAAGTGGGAATTTAAATAAACTCTATGTCCGCACGTAAAGGAAATCCTCGCTGAGCCCACCAGGAGGTTTCCACACACAAGTATCAGCATCAAAAACCTGTCACCTGCAACAGGGTAGAACAAACCCTGAGTACTCAATTGTACTCCGCAAGACTTACCCGTCAGAAGAAAAGAAAAGACTCCAAGGATATGCAAGGCTATCTGGCTTGTGGGTTATTGCAACTGCAGGAAGCATTACTAAAGGTGCATCCTTATATTTAATTTTTATTAGCAACCATCGGTAGTTCATTAACCAACCATTCTAGGTAAGCACTTGTTCTACTTTCAAGCAAAGGTTGAGCCATCAGAACCATTTTTCCATCTTTCGTCTTTCATCTTTCATTTCTTACTACGGTGCCAGATCGTAGTCAAGCCGTACCGTCACATAGAAACGACGATTCGTGAATCAATGTGTCCAGCTGGGTACCCCGAAAAACACACGCCCCGCCCGTACCGAGGTACAAACAGGGCCAACCCATTATCCTTCTGTCAAGAGAACCAAGTCCCTGTCCATATTGGGACTCCAAGCCCCCGCCCTCTCGCGGTGCTTAAACCTCCTAATACCCATATATAATCCACCTTCAGTTGGTCCGAATGGAGCCGGAACCCATGACAAGAGAATAACAAGTCTTCCTAGCCCCTATCCGCTAGTATATGCTCGGGATAAGGAGATCTGTGACTTGACCAGGGTCCAATGCAACGATCGGTCCTTAATCGATACAGGCGAGACAAATGCAACCAGAGCCTCGCTCAAATTGCCCAACCAAGTCCATATCCAATTCCAAGTACAGTCCCGCCCGGACTCCATATATAATCCATGTGATCGTAACATGATAATAGTAACAATAATATATTTCCTATCTCTCGTGAGTGACAGGCAATCACTCGACTTCTACCGGAGTCCTGTAGCATAGCAATCTACACGATCCTGTCATACTAGTAAGACTCATGGGATCAGGATATATATATATATATATATATATATATATATATATATATATATATGCAAGTGGGTTTCATTCAACTCCTTAAAACTTAATGCACAAGCATAAATAAAATGTAGAATAATAGAGGTTATGCACCGGGGCTTATCTGAGTAAGATATATATTAAAAGTTAGTATTTGTAGCTTCAGATCATCCATCGTCAATCGGATAGAAAAGCCCATTGCATCAGCTCCTGGAGAGAATACCATTACACCATCTTTGGATTCCCAATCATCCTTCAATTGATCCGTTGATCCATCATCGTACCTATGTGATAT
The DNA here is from genome assembly GCA_038087645.1 of Saccharum hybrid cultivar R570. Taxonomy (NCBI): domain Eukaryota; kingdom Viridiplantae; phylum Streptophyta; class Magnoliopsida; order Poales; family Poaceae; genus Saccharum; species Saccharum hybrid cultivar. Next base: position 47,916,607 of record JAQSUU010000307.1, on the reverse strand, counting down.
GCAATGTGATGCAATGCAAGGATGTAATTAATCAACTGCAATCGTGACTCGTAAAATACGATGTATGCCTCTCAAGTTAACGGCTATTTCTAACGATGACCGTACTACGGTTACATATCCATGTTGTCTAATAAGGCGTTAATTCCTAACAATTATTTTAGTTATACAAACCCAAGTTGTTTCTTTATCCTATTCTATCAATTTAATCTTTATTCGCAATAGGACAATATTATCTATTTAGCAACTAATTATCATGGAGCTACAAAAATTACCGTGAGCAGCAAATATTGCTAGGAACCTACTGTAAAGATTTCAGACCCAATACTATTACCAATTTATCACAACAATTCCTGTAAGTTCATATTTTTACAACATCAAATATCCCAATTTAATTATGTAGCTCCTAAGAAAATTATCCCACTATGTGAACAATTTATACTAGCAGGTAGGTCATGATTTTAGGAGACTAACAAAATTGGTTTGGCATTTTTATGATTTTTATTTGATTTATTACGGATTTACAAACTTCAGTCATATTAAATAAAATAGCAAGCTCAGCCGAAAAGAAAACACAACCCACAGGACATTGGCACTATTTACTTGAGTCATGTATTTAGCAAAAAGGACCCCGTATAATTCTTTTGCTTGGATATATACCCTCCTCACCTTGCTCTCTCTTTTCCAGGAACGGAGCGCTCGGAGCAGAGGAGCTGAGGAGCTCCGGCCGGCAGTGGAGTCGCTGCGGTCACGACGACCGGCGAGGGCGGGACAGCTCCACGGCTTGGGCGGCTGTGGGCTCGGCAGGCGGAGTTGGGACGCCGGTGCGAGACGCGGAGGTGGAGCAAGGAGAGGCCGTGAGATAAGGCGAGCAAGGCGAGCAGCGGTCTGGCTTCCTTAAGAAGCCGGGGAGACAGTAGACAAGCGCATATGGCAGGGCGTGCGGTGCAGCGAAATGAGAGAGAGAGGAGAGAGTGCACGGCGCAGCAGTTCTGATTGCTCGGATGAACAGTGTTTCCTGCCCACTACAGTAACTCTGCTGTGAACAGTGTCCGACGCGCAAGACGCAGTGGACTTGAGTGGTCTTTGGTCTTTCAACGTGTCAACAGAGCTAGTTGATTCATGATGGACTTGACTTGAGTGTGCCTTGTCGTGTCCACGGGGCTGATCAACAATAGAGAGTGTATGTGTGCTAATTAAATTAAGAAGGGAGAAGGAGAAGATCATTCACAGACTAGCTCAAGACAAACAAGCAAGGAGACGCGTGCGGCTCGGTTACTTCTTAAACACGACGGCAGGACGGTCAGGCCCAACATGGCCGGCAGGGCGTGCCGGTTGGCATGGACAAGACCGCGGCCGCAGAGACAAGCAAGGCAGGCAATCAGAGAACAGAGACAAACAGTGAGGGAGGAAAAACAAGGCTCGACAAATGTAGATAAAAGTAAAGTTAGAGAGAAGCAAAGCAAAAGCTAGGGAGCATGGATGCGGATGGATGAGGAGACTTTGCAATGCAGCGAATTATAGGACCACGATGAGAACGAGACAGTTATCAAAAGTAATGCCAGGTGAGTGCGTTGCACGCCAGAAAAATAAACGAAGCTGCTGTGCTCTCTTTCTCGTCAGTTCGTGGTAGTACATTTTTGACTAACCACATGTGCACTGTTGGCTTGACTCGCGGCTCGGCGGGCAGCAAGGTCTTGTGCAGCGACAGTGCGGCAGCGTGCGCAGAGGTGCAGGGCGGACGCGACGGCTAGGCAGAAGCACAGCGCGGCCGCAGGCAACAGCACGGCAGCGTGCATAATTACCCAGGGCAGTAGGCTAGACGACGGCGGTGAGCAGCGAGCAGCTGAGCAAGCGGAGCAAACGGCCAGTCATGATTCATTCTTGCGTGTACGTGAGTGTAAATATATACCCCTCTATATATTCTTATTTGTTTATTAAATTGTTTCCGTACCAACGATTAATGCAACTGAGTTTATCCTTTTGTTAGAATTTTTTTTTCTTTCGCACTGCCACGCACTGAGTAAATTGACTTAGATATTTATTTATTTATTTATTTATTTATTTATTTATTTATTTATTTATTTATTTATTAACCATAGACGTGAGTCGCATAATATTTGTTTATCAATTTATGCGACTTGTACAACTAAAATCCGAGGAACTCGTGGTAAAATTGCTCGGTCCTTAACTAAGGTGCTAAATAAGCTCATAACACCAGGGGTGTTACACAATAATCATCTCTATCTATAAAATCAGATATTATACACACTACAGTTGTAAAACTAGCAAAGAACTAATAGAGTGGTATTGGCAGAAAATTTTGTTGAGCTGGCAATCCACGTTGCCGAAGGTTTAACACGGTGGCACACCGGCCCTCCTGTCACCCTGGTTGGGGCACCTCCTCTCTCATGTTTCCTCTCTCTCTTTCCTCAACTCGAAATGGCTGCCATAGGCTGTATGCTTCAATTCTCCATGGTGTCCACCGCTTTCGCCTCCTTGCCGATGTTAGGATAAGACGGTGCCCGCGCTCTCAAAGGGCACTGCCTCGGTAGCGACCATGTAGATATCGCGATGGTGGATCCAACAGAGCTCCTTGATGGCAGGGATCCAAGGGCAGATCTAGCTAGTGACTAGGAGTGTGGCCATACGCACACAAAAACTGAAAAAAAGTGATTATGATTAAAATTTCATCATATATGTATCCCACACTAAAAATGTATGCACCCACAATGCACAGCGAGTACGCAGAACATAAGTACTAATGATCCCGCACCCACAATGCACAGCGAGTACACACTGATGATCCTAAACCTATTTTTACTTCTGTTTTTTTCAACCACCAGTGCTAAAGGCCAATGAAAATCACGAACTTCACAGGCGTCTTCTAGATAACAGCCGCTACAAATGATTTACGCTGGCTGTTTTCTTAAAAAAAATCGTCACTATAAACACGTTTTTACTGACTGTTTTCTTAAGGCTATTGCTAATAGAAATGATTTTCAAAAATTACAAATGGGGCTCAAAAAATAGAAAAAAAATTAATCGAAGGAGGGCGCCACTGGTGGTCAACCACTCGGTCGCTCCGCCGAAGTCGCAAGTCGTAGCATTTTTCACGCGGGCTTTACGGCCAGCAGATTCGAACCTACGACTTCCCCTCACGCAATACTCTCCTAACCACTGCACCTCGTACTCACACATGTCTATAATGGATTTTCTCTCCTCATATATTCCTCAACCGAGTTTAAATTGATTGTTTGAGGCCCTAAACGAATTCAAATCAAAAAGTTATCAACTACAAAGTTGTATAACTTTTCAAGATCTACAACTTTCGTTTTGGTTGTTTCTCTATCCAAAGTCGTTTACAAAATTTGAATTTCAAATGTGAGAAATTTAGACATAATTATCCTCAACTAGATGATTTCAAATCGAAAAGTTATCAACTACAAAGTTGCATAACTTTTTGAGATCTACAACTTTTGTTTTGGTTGTTTCTCCATCCGAGGTCGTTAGAAAAATTCAAATTTCAAATTTGAAAAATTCAAACATAGTTTTCCTTCATAAGATGACTTTAAATAAAAAGTTGTCAACTACAAAGTTGCATAACTTTTCGAGTTCTACGACTTTCGTTTTGGTTGTTTCTCTATCTGAGGTCGTTTAAAATTTAAAAATTCAAATTTGAGAAATTTAAATGTAGTTTTTCGTGACAAAAATGATTTCAAATGAAAAGGTTGTCAACTACAAAGTTCTAAAACTCATTGAGATCTACAACTTTCATTTTGGTCATCTTTTCATGTGACTTGGTTTGAACAATTCAAATTTTGAATTTCAAAAAATGACAACTTCAAACAAGATTTTTTAATGGCAAATGATTTGAGCTGCAAAAGTCATCAACAACAAAGTTGTAGAACTCATCAAGGTCTATAATTTTTATTTTGGTCATTTCTTCATCTGACAATGTGATAGCATACATTCTTCACAAATTCATAAATCTCTCGCATAGTTTACGAAACTATACAAGAGATATGTCATTTGAGAACAATGCTTATTACTACTTTGTCTGATAAAGAAATGACCAAAATAAAAGTTGTAGATCTTGATGAGTTCTACAACTTTTATGTTAATGACTTCTTTAGCTGAAATCATTTGATGTTTCAAAATGCTGTTTGAAGTTGTTATTTTTTAAACTCAAATTTTAAAATGTTAAAAGAAAAGATGACCGAAATATTAGATGTAAGAACACAATAAATTGATAGAGCGTGATTTTACAAAATTTTAGGAAAAAAATCAAGTAATTTGAAGTTAATATGAGAGAGAAAGACTAGTTACAAGTTTTTAGCCAGAGATTAAAAGAGATCAGAGTTCTTCAACCATTTAAAAATTAAATTTCAAATAACAATTTGAAACATCAAATGATTTCAAATGGAAAAATTGTAAACAACATAGTTCTATAACTTTACGAGATCTAGAACTTTTATTTTAGTCATTTCTCCATCAGAGGTCGTTTGAAAAATTCGAATTTTAGTACTTAATTTTTTATATTCAATGTCTATTTCAAATTATTTGTGATGGCGCTAGGTTATGAAAACCACCACCATAAATACATTTTTACTGACTGCTTTCTTAAGGCTACCGCCAGTAGAAGTCATGTATTTTTAGTGGCGATAAACTTAAGAAAACAATCAGTAAAAATGAATTTACACTAACGGTCCTACAATTTTATTTCTAGTGGCGCCTATAGATTACGAACCGTCACTGGAAAAAAAATAGCAACCACCAAGAGAAATCGTCTTGTGTCGAACCACCCTCTAGTTTGCTCTCGCTCTGCCCTTCAAGGATCCGGTGGCGGTAGAGGTCAAATTCTCCTCCAACCTCACGGCGCGTGCCTCCTCATCCTCGTCATCATCCTTGCCTAGGGCAGCCGTTGCCGAGAGCTGGACCATTTCGAAAGCGATTGAAGTCATGGTCCAGGTGGCACTCTACCTCAGTGTGCTCCTCCACATTGCTCTCGCCAAAGCCTGAGTGAGGCCAACAACACACCCGGCGGCATTGGTGTGGTGGCAGATGAGGCCCTTCATGGACACATACTCGTCTACGGCCCACACCTCCTTGGTCATAGTATCCACTAGCACTTCTTGTGTTGGCGTCGGAAGCACCATCGGCGACAACCCGATGCCACACTCCCTGCAACTTCACTCGGAGTCTCGGATTAGGAACAACGTCATGTTGTATGAGGCTGCCACGTCGCCCAACGCTGGCTACCAGTGACGGGTCTATAAATATATGTTAGGAGGGGTCCTCCTTATATTTTCTATATTTAACACGCTCCTAAGTTTCAATGACTACAAATTTATAGGAACACATATTTCCATTGGCGGTAGGGGGCTCAAGCCCCAGTCAGCCCAGTGTTGGATCCACCACTGATGGGGATTGGGCCTTGCACTTCGAGGTGAAAGCCCCGTTTGAGTTTTGTTAATTAATGACAATATTTTTGGACTAATGTTTTACATGAGATAAAAAGTTAAGTGTGTTGAACTGCGTAAGAGCCATGAAGGAGAGGTAGCATGAACCATATGATGCAAGAAGCTCACCAAAGTGAAGAGATGGAAGCAAAGGATGAATGACAAGTGAAGGAAAAGATATATGCATAGTGCTTTGACTTTCACTGACCATGAGGTGATTAGAGAAGTGAAAATGACCGAATTATTAGGTACATAGCCATACTATTAAGAGGGCCAATCAAGTTGCAAATACGGCTGCCTAGTGCCACTTTGCATATGTATCAAAATCAAGTGGCCAAGTGAGTAAGAGTGAAAAATATTTGTACAATACTAACTCAAAGCTAGAGGTGTTGATCATCCCGTGTAAGATCCATTGGAGTTATCAGTGATTTGAAAAGCTTCAAGAAAAAAGAACTTAATGGAGTGTTTTTACACTCACTAGAGCTCCCTAGTGCCTAAGAGGTGGCATCAAAACCTCGGTACAGTGATCTACCATGTATTGATCATGTATTAAATCAATGTTCTTTTGTGCAAAGTACCTTATTCCTTTACTTTCTAAAGTTCAATGTGTACACTTTTGGTTATTTGTTTGGAAGAATTTCATGGATTACAACATTGTACACATGGTAGTACAGTTAACTTATTATAGGTGAGTAAACGTCTCTCTATAGCTACTTCTATCCCTAGACCGGGAGTTTGGTCTAGACACGGAGTAGATGTCTAGAGAACTATGCATGATGGGTTGGGGTATAACAAACGTGATATATTATGAGTTATATTATAGTATAAGTATTACATGTTCAATGGGTGCACATGCTCAATGTGATACCCAAAGAACTTTGTTTCATGTAACCTAACTAGGCTAAAACTAATTTTTGTGAAATTCCTCCAATTAAACTTGTGCGTTCCAAAGGCTCACAGGGAGTGGTTTGATAACCTTTTTGTTCTAAACATATTTACAAGATCTGATAAAATGTTATTTTTATGATTTTTAAAAAGAAGCGCATATATTCTTCACATTGTAATATAAATATTTATAATTTAAAAGCGATTCACATTTGAAGTTTTGAAAACCTAACAGGTGACACCGTGACTAGTACGTGCTTAAAAGGTTTGTGTGTATGTCGAGGGATTAGGGAACAAATCTTTGTTGTTCAGTTTGACAAAATTTAAAATCAAACACTGTTGTCATCCAAACACCTTCTTGATGCTAGATTGTCTTCAAAACCTTGTCACAATTTTGAGCAAGCTCTGTAGCAATTATAAGCACACAACACAAGTCACAACCGCAGTTCGAAAAACCACCATGCTCCCTTCCCGCCATCTCCGCGCCGCCGCGCGGCAGCGAAGCCACAGGCGGCCGGCCGCCCCTGCCGACGCCTGCATTACCGGCAAGCCCGATGCGGAGGTGATCCGGCGCAACAAGGCCATCACGGCACACATGCGTGCGGGCCGCGTTCCAGACGCCGAGCGCCTCTTCGCCGCGATGCCCCGCCGCTCCACCTCCACCTACAACGCCATGCTCGCCGGGTACGCCGCCAACGGACGCCTCCCGCTGGCGCTCTCCTTCTTCCGCTCCATTCCGCGGCCCGACTGCTTCTCCTACAACACGCTCCTGCACGCGCTGGGGGTGTCATCATCACTCGCCGACGCGCGCGCCCTGTTCGACGAAATGCCTGTGAAGGATTCCGTGTCCTACAACGTCATGATCTCGTCTCACGCCAACCATGGTCTGGTCTCGCTTGCACGGCACTACTTTGACCTCGCCCCAGAGAAGGATGCTGTCTCGTGGAATGGCATGCTTGCTGCGTATATCCGGAACGGACGGATCCAAGAGGCAAGGGAGCTCTTTGATTCAAGGACAGAGTGGGATGCCATTTCTTGGAATGCTTTGATGGCTGGATACGTGCAGTGCAGTCAGATAGAAGAAGCACAGAAAATGTTTAATAGAATGCCACAGAGAGATGTCGTTTCCTGGAATACTATGGTGTCCGGTTATGCGAGGAGAGGAGATATGGCTGAGGCAAGAAGGTTGTTTGATGTGGCTCCAATTAGAGATGTGTTCACCTGGACAGCTGTTGTCTCTGGATACACACAAAATGGGATGCTCGAAGAGGCCAAGAGGGTGTTTGATGCCATGCCAGAGAAGAATGATGTGTCGTGGAATGCAATGATGGCAGCATATGTCCAGCGGAGGATGATGGAGGAGGCAAAGGAGTTGTTTGATGCTATGCCCTGCAGGAATGTGGCTTCGTGGAACACAATGTTGACGGGGTACGCTCAGGCTGGGATGCTGGATGAGGCGAGGGCAATTTTTGGCATGATGCCACAGAAGGATGCAGTCTCATGGGCTGCAATGCTGGCTGCGTATTCACAAGGTGGTTTCAGTGAGGAAACACTGCAGTTGTTCAAAGAGATGGGACATTGTGGTGAGTGGGTGAATAGGTCTGCATTTGCTTGTGTTTTGAGCACATGTGCTGACATTGCTGCACTTGAGTGTGGAATGCAGCTGCATAGTAGGTTGATTAAGGCTGGTTATGGGGTGGGCTGCTTTGTTGGAAATGCACTCCTAGCTATGTACTTCAAATGCGGGAACATGGAGGAAGCTCACAGTGCATTTGAAGAGATGGAGGAGAGGGATATTGTTTCGTGGAATACTATGATTGCAGGCTATGCACGGCATGGTTTTGGCAAGGAAGCACTTGAAGTTTTTGATGCGATGAGGAAGACATCTACCAAGCCAGATGATATTACTTTGGTAAGGACATCCTTCCTGGAAATGGAACATTGTATTTTAAAGTTTGTAGGTTTGTAGGATATACAAGTTACAATATGTGTAGTTGGTTTTCTTTGATGGATCAGTATCTACTTGATGACACTTTCATGTTTATCTATAGATCCCTCTTGGCAATCAATCATGTGTTAGTCGCTGGATTCGCACTCTTGGTAGTAGCTGAATCCTTACTCTCATCGAGAGAGGATGACACTAGGAGTTGGGGCAATTTTCTGGTTTATTTCTCACACAAACTCATACAATGTCATGCCAACCTGAGGGGTTGGGGATACATATTTATAGGCTGCTAGCCAGCCAAGCATATGCCAAGATGCTAGTCTAAGATGCTAGTCTAAGACGCTGTCCTAGATGCCAACTGCTGTCCTAAAAGCAGATGCTGTCCTAGATGCTAACTGCTGTCCTAAAAGCAGTCAAAAGATGCTGGACATAAAGATCATGTGCTGCAGTGTGCAGCAGCCCTACAACCACCAGCCACAGAGACTTATCCATCACTCTCCCCCTAAGTCTTGTGTGACTCCTTGTGAGGTATCTGGACCATCCCGATCCTGGCGCGAAGTTCCTGAAACTTGACCCGCCCGAGGGACTTGGTCAGGAAGTCGGCGAGCTGGTCTTGGGTGTTGATGTAGTTGGCCCGGACACTCCCTTTCTCCAGGCAGCTTCTGATGAAGTGGTACCTCACCCGGATGTGCTTGCTGCGCTCGTGGAAGACAGGATTCTTTGCCAAGGCCAAGGCGGACTTGCTGTCCACCCTGAGCTCCACCGCCTCTGCATCTCTGCCAAGGAGATCGCCAAGCAGCCGAGCCAGCCACAAGGCCTGAGTAGCAGCGGTAGTGGCTGAGATGTACTCTGCCTCGCAGCTGGACAGAGCCACCACCTGTTGCTTGACCGACTGCCAGCTGATCGGACACTTGCCGAGGAAGAACAGCGTCCCGCTGGTGCTCTTGCTCGTGTCGATGTCGCCGGCGTGGTCGCTGTCGCTGTACCCGATGAAATGCGCCGCACCGGGGCACCTCGGGTAGTGCAAGCCGTAGTCGGAGGTGCCTGCGACGTAGCGGAGGATCCTCTTCACGGCCTGCTGGTGCTCTGCCGTCGGTCGCTGCATGAACCGGCTGACGTAGCCGACGGCGAACGCCAAGTCCGGTCGCGTGTGGACAAGGTAGCGAAGGCTGCCCACAATGCGCCGGTACTGCGTCGCGTCTACCTCCTCCTCCGTACTCTCCCGACTCAGCCTCAGCCTCTCCTCCATAGGAGTGTGGACTGGGTTGCAGTCGGTGAGACCGCCTAGCTCCACAATGCGCTCGGCGTAGGCAGTCTGGCGAAGAGAGGTGCCGGAGCTGTCCTGGTGGACCTCGATCCCCAGGTAGAAGGAGAGAGGGCCCAAGTCGCTCATCTGGAAAGTCGCCCTCATCTTCTCCTTGAACGCCTCGATCTCCACCTCCTTGGTGCCGGTGATCACCAAGTCGTCGACGTAGACGCCTACCAGCAGGGCCTTTCCTCCGCTGCCCCGCCGGTAGATGGCCGCCTCGTGTGGGCTTTGCTCGAAGCCCATCCCCTTCAGCGTGGAATCCAGCTTGGCATTCCACGCCCTTGGTGCCTGCCGCAAGCCATAGAGGGCCTTGCGCAGGCGAAGCACCTTGCCCTCCTTGCCGGGAATCGCAAATCCCGGCGGCTGATGCACGTAGACCTCCTCCTTCAAGTCGCAAATCCCGGCAGCCGAAGACGCGAAGGTGGCTCACCGCGGGCTTGCGCCCGTGCCAGGCCTCGTATGGCGTCTTGCCGTCGAGGGCCTTGGTGGGGGAGCGGTTGAGCAAGTGGACGGCGGTCATCACCGCCTAGAGATGGCAACGGGTACCCGAAACCCGAGTACCCGACGGGTATTACCCGATAAAGAGGCGGGTATGGAATGAATTTTCTACCCGTGGGTATGTTATTGGACAAAATCCTATACCCATCGGGTATGCGGGTACGGGTGCGGGTGTATACTACCCATACCTGCATACCCGCGGGTAAGACATACCCGCAAAAATAACTAGTCAACCTCAGTTATTTTAGCGCATATAAGTCATGAATTTGGCCCATTGAGACATCCACTATATTTCTAGTAGATTGCCTTTGTTGTAATGATGCTAATAATGTTTGTTAGCATGTTTATAACTTGTTGGAAGCTTAGAATGATTTATTTTTGTATGTGACTATTTGATATTTTTAGGTAATTTTCGGGTATGCTATCGGGTACGGGTTACCTGTTGGGTGAGAATTACCCGGCGGGTACGGGTATGGAACTATTTTTTTACCCGCATGCGGGTACGGATAACCTGACGGGTAAAATTTTGCGGGTGCGGGTACGGGTACGGGTGGGCACTACCCGTCGGGTATGTACCCGTTGCCATCTTGATCACCGCCTCACCCCAGTAGATCGCCGGCATCCCTCTCTGCTTGAGGAGGGCACGGGCAGTGGCCACCACCGTCTGGTTGCGGCGCTCGACGACGCCGTTCTGCTGCGGAGTGTACGGCGCGGAGAAGTGGCGGTGGATCCCCTCATCGGCGCAGTACGCCACGAACTCGGCCGCCGTGAACTCGCCACCGTTGTCCGTGCGTAGGACCCGAAGCTTGCGGCCGCACTCCGCCTCCGCAGCAGCTTGAAGGCGCTTGATGGCGTCCGCTGCGGCTGCCTTGGCGTCGAGCAGGATAGCCCACATGTAGCGGGACACGTCGTCGACGAGGAGGAGGAAGTAGCGCCGGCCTCCAGGTGTAGCCGGTGTCACGGGGCCACAGAGGTCACCGTGTACGAGCTCCAGCTTCTCCTTGGCGCGGAAGCTCGCCTGGCGGGGGAAAGGGAGCCGCCGCAGCTTGGTGAGGACGCAGGTGTCGCAGAATTGCTCCACGTGGTCGACGTGCGGCATGCCCCGCACCATCTCCTTACTGCCGAGCTGCCTCAGGGCCTCAAAGTTGAGGTGCCCAAAGCGCTCGTGCCACCTCCAAGCGTCGTCGTCGCGGCGAGCTGCAAGACAAAGAGGTTGCGCCACCTGTGCGTGAAGGACGTAGAGGCGGTTGCTCCTGTTGACCTTGACCAGGAGCCGGTGTCGATGATCCCAGATGCGCAGCACCCCGTGCTCAATCTCCACGCGCGATCCGCTCTCATCCAGCTGTCCCAAGCTGATGATGGAGTTCCTCAACGCAGGGATGTAGTAGACACCGGTGAGCAGCCTGTGCTCGCCAGTCTTGGCGACGAAGACGACAGAGCCGACGCCCTTGATCTCCACAGCGGAGGCGTCGCCGAACTTGACGGTGCCTCGAACGCCTGAGTCGAGCTCGGAGAAGAACTCCCGCCGCCCGGTCATGTGGTGGGTGGCGCCGGTGTCAAGGCACCACCCGTCGGTCTTGTCGTTGCCGGAGCTGTCGTCGAGGAGGGCGTGTGCTTTTGGCTCGTCAAGGTGGAGGAAAGCCATTGCGGCCGGTGCCGCTGGAGGTAGTTCGATGCTCGCATGAGCAATGAACAGAGCCGGCTGCTCCTTCTCTTCCGCCTGCGCGACTTGGGCCTGGCCGCGTCGTGACTGTCGACAATCCTTGGCCCAATGACCAAGCTTGCCGCAGTTGTAGCAAGGGTCGCCTCGTGCTGGCTTTTGCTTGCCAGCGGCGCCGCCCTGGGCACCTCCACGATCATCACCCTCGGCACCTCCTCGCGCCCCTGCCTGGGCGTCTTTGCGCGGCTTGCCACGCTTGCCATGCTTGCGGCCGCCTGTCATGGAAGAAGGCTCCCCCTTCTTCCTGTCACCTTGGCCGGCAGCCCACTGCTCCCGAGTGAGGAGGAGCTTCCCGCCAATGGTGACAGGTCCCGAGAGGCGCTGTGGCTCATCGCCGTCAACGACCTTGAGGCGGCCCAACGCCTCCTCGATCGTCATCGTGGAGAGGTCCAGCAGAGACTCGATTGAGCGAGCCATCTGCTTGTACTTCTCGGGGACGCAGCGGAAGAGCTTCTCAACAGCTCTCTCCTCGTCGTAGGTGTCGTCGCCGAACTGCACCAACTTCTGCAACAGAGTGTTGAGACGGAGAGCAAAGTCATCAACGTCCTCACCTGGCTTGAAGGCCAGGTTCTCCCACTCCTTGCGAAGTGCCTGCAGTGTGGACTTGCGGGCGCGGTCGCTGCCGATGCGTGCTGCAGCGATGGCGTCCCAAGCCTCCTTGGCAGTCCGCTTGCTGGTAAGCGAAAACTGCATCTCGGACGGGGCTGCAGCAATGAGAGCATCCAGCTCCCGTCGATCTTGGTCGTAGTCGACGTCGCCGTACCGGACTGCATCCCACATATGCCGCACCTGGAGCTTCACCCTCATCACCGCAGCCCACTCAACATAGTTGGTCTTGGTGAGGGTAGGCCACCCGCCGCCGGGGCCGACGTCCCTGACGACAGCCTGGTACTCGTGGTGACCACGGTACCGAACCGGGGAGAGAGCCGCGCTCTCCGTCGACCCGTCCGCCGCCGCCATGCGCGCCTCCTCCAGGAGCGCCACCGCCGTGCGCGCCTCCTTCAGGAGCGCTGTCGGCGTGTCTGCGCCTGTCTGGGCTGCCGCCGCGCTCGTGGGCGTGCACGGCTGCCCACTGTGCCGCTCGCCCTCGCGATGCCTCCCTCTCCAGCAGCTCGAGGTCCGCGTCGGCGCTGTCATCAGCAGCGATGGAGCTGCTGTTGCTGCCGCGTAGAACCTCGACCTCCGCTGCTGCTGCACGCGCTGCATCCGCCGCCGCCGCTGCTTCCACCTCGGCTCTAGCTGCTGCTAGCTCCGCTGCTGCCAGCCTCGATGCCCTTGCCGCTGCTGCAGCGGCGTCTGCTGCCGCTCGCTCGCGCTTCTCTGCCGCGGCGAGGTCGGCCTCCTGCCGACGCCGCGTGCTCGAGGCGACCGAGCCCTGAGACTGGCCTGCGGACATGGCGCGCTATCGAGGGGGCTGCTGTGTGGAGAGCAGGGGCAGCCGGAGCTGCTACTGCTACCGGCTGCGGTTGGGGCTGCTGCGAGGCCGGGGAAGGAGAAGAGCAGGAGATGCTCAGGCTACAGGATAGTACGACTCTGATACCACTTGTTAGTCGCTGGATTCGCACTCTTGGTAGTAGCTGAATCCTTACTCTCATCGAGAGAGGATGACACTAGGAGTTGGGGCAATTTTCTGGTTTATTTCTCACACAAACTCATACAATGTCATGCCAACCTGAGGGGTTGGGGATACATATTTATAGGCTGCTAGCCAGCCAAGCATATGCCAAGATGCTAGTCTAAGATGCTAGTCTAAGACGCTGTCCTAGATGCCAACTGCTGTCCTAAAAGCAGATGCTGTCCTAGATGCTAACTGCTGTCCTAAAAGCAGTCAAAAGATGCTGGACACAAAGATCATGTGCTGCAGTGTGCAGCAGCCCTACAACCACCAGCCACAGAGACTTATCCATCATCATGTGTTATATTTGTATCTGGCTACTGACTTTCCTTTTTTAGACAACATTCACTGGAGAAGCTAACATTAGGGTCCCTTGTGATCGTCTAATGTTTTGGTAAATTTAACTTTCAGGTTGGAGTACTTTCAGCATGTAGTCATTCTGGCTTGGTTGAGAAAGGGATTTCATACTTCTATTCGATGCACCGAGATTTTGGTGTGACAGCAAAACCTGAACACTACACTTGTATGATAGATCTTCTTGGCCGGGCTGGGCGATTGGATGAAGCAGTTAATCTTATGAAAGACATGCCTTTTGAGCCTGACTCTACCATGTGGGGTGCATTACTTGGTGCCAGTAGGATCCACCGCAACTCTGAACTAGGCAGAAATGCAGCCGAGAAAATATTTGAGTTGGAACCTGGAAATGCAGGCATGTATGTCTTGCTTTCGAATATATATGCATCATCTGGCAAATGGCGTGATGTGGACAAGATGAGACTTATGATGCATGAACGCGGTGTGAAGAAGGTTCCAGGATTCAGTTGGATTGAGGTGCAGAACAAAGTCCACACTTTCTCAGTGGGTGATTCTGTGCATCCTGAAAGAGAAGACATATATGCTTTCCTGGAAGACCTTGACATCAGGATGAAAAAGGCTGGATATGTATCAGCTACAGATATGGTTTTGCATGATGTGGAGGAGGAAGAGAAGGAGCACATGTTAAAGTATCATAGTGAGAAGCTTGCTGTTGCTTATGGTATTCTCAAAACTCCTCCTGGGAGGCCCATCCGGGTGATAAAGAACTTGAGAGTATGCGGAGACTGTCACACTGCTTTCAAGTATATCTCTGCGATTGAGGGCAGACTGATCATATTGCGGGATTCCAACCGGTTTCACCATTTTAGAGATGGTTCTTGTTCATGTGGTGATTACTGGTGATTATGACTAGGTATTTCATGCAAAGAAATTCTGAATGAACAGCAGTGGACTTCGAAATCATGATTATGCAAGGCAGGCTAAGGACCAAAAAAAGTAGGCATCCTGATGTCTGGATCTGGCCCTGTTAGCCACTACCCACTAGACCTTCTACTTTGCTACTGGTTCAAAAAGAGATTATCCTGGTGATCTGCCACATTAAATAGCTTTCAGTTCATTGGTGAGTACTGAGATCCATACCTCTAGAAGGAAAAGACATTGATTGAGTTGGTTTATTTCTGATTTCCCTCATCATTGCTTCCTTAGAAGCCAGATTTTATATCCTTTATCTAAAAATGATTGCTTCCTCGCTTACTGCCCCTTGCAGCTCTTGGTAGGCACTCATGCATTCCTCCCTGCAGCGAACATTGACGTGTGTGCTTGGCCAACTTTGTTTGTCATTCTGATTGTTTGGTAGTAGAGTATCCCTGAACACATGAATGGACATGTCTGGTTTAACTGTAAAAATCCTTCCCCAAATTAATGCATCAAGGAATACATGTGAGCAGAAAGATGAGGAAATTAAGTGGTTGCTTAACTGCAGAATTCTCTGCTCAGATCAATGTTTGCTTGTAGCTTCATCATCATTTAATTTATGAGTAGCCTATTATTAATCTGAAGTTTTTTATTAAATGTCACCAGCTATCTGTAAGGGGTGAAATTAAGATCACTTTCCAATTCTGCATGCTAGAGTGAGTTTCTTATATCAATAGCTATCTGTAACCAACCATACAACTACAATATCAGTAGCTATGTTTTTAGGTATGTCAATAGACCTGAAATTTCCAAGTGATGCTAATAGGATCTTACAACATTTGTCAAAATTTCTACCGTACCTTTTCATCATAATATCATGTCACTCCATTATAGTTGCATTCATCTCTGCTGGATGTTGGAACATATTGCAGACTGTTTATACCTTGATCTGAAAATCATTTGGCTGCATCATTTTATTCATCGAGAAATTAGAAGTACTATACAGATTTGTTCACAAATTAGGAGACTGTTATATTATGACATTTTTTTCATTGACAAATTTCATGTACACAATGCCCTTACACATTTTGGATTTGAAATCTTTATGTTAATTTTTATTTATTTGGCGAGACCCATGTATTGCTGTGCCCTTAACACTTTCTGAACTTTTCTTCCTTCATTGTGCTGCTTATGTACAAGTTAACAAATTTCAATTATTATGACCATGCCAGGTGGAAGGCGCCCTTCATTTAGAGATATATATACAACAACAGGAACATCTCAAGTAAGTTTGACGCATATATTGGTCTGAACTCCGTTCATGTGTATTATTTATCTATCATATACTATGCACCACACTTCAATCTAATAGTTGTTTCAGAAAAAAAACATTGGCCACAGCCCACAGGACCGCAAACAACACTTTCTAATGAGGCACAGCGTAAAAGGGGTGGATAGAACAGAAAACAGCGTGAATACCATACTAGGATGTGGGCTCAAGCAAGTAAACAGTGCCTTGAGAACACTAGGACATCCGAGCCATCAAAATACAACTCATTAATTATAATGCAACAAACCTGATGACCATCAATATTTGTATTCTTTCTTCCAAAAATAATAATATATGACTGTCATGCAATTCTCATAACATGTTTGCGTATAGATGGATCTATGAGCAACAGTGTTTTAACCTCAGCCACACCACTACAGCCGAAACTGTTGTCCTTGAATGTAAAAGGCAATGGGACAAGGATCGGCGGGTGCTGAAATGACTGAGGAACAGAGGGAAGAAAGGATAGAAAGCAACATGAATACCAAGCAAAGGGGAAGGCTGAAACAGAAAAACTTCAGGGAGCAAATGCTGGATCATCTGTACTGGCCACACCTACTCTTGGGATGTTAATTTAGAGTCAGAGGCAATGTTCTTCCTTAATCAACTTTACTGTCATTTGCTGTATGTAATTACTCGGACAATATTTTACGTCAGATTCAACAATTTTGCAAGCATCAATCGCAAGAGACAAGGAAAATGTTGATAGTGCTGACCCAGACCCCACATTATATAGGCTACAGGATGGGCCTTGGTAATTCCCTTTTGGAGGGTATACTGCGTGTCCAGTGATGCAATGTATAAGATCTGAAATCTCTCCGAATGAAAGTAACTGCAGCCCCATAGAGCTATGGATGAACTTATGAGATAGTCAACTCAATCACTATTAAAGACTTCCCCCATAAATTTCTGTGTCGATCTATTTCTGCAGTACCTGCATGACTATCCGACATTTGCTGCTATGGCTAGCTAATGGACAGTGTCCTTCACAAAGAGTGCGTCCGGCATGAAGAGAAGGTACTGTCAACACTGCTTATATTATTTCATTGCGTACGCAAGACATGGTAGTGTTGGTGCGTGGTAGTCACCCTTTGTTTGTGCTTGACTACAGGTGCTGAAGTTGGTTGAGATGGGCTTTCCAGACGATCTGATGAGCAGTGCCCTGAAGAGTGTCAATGTCTATGCTGTATAAATTATCAATGTTGTGAAAATTCTGAATATTGTGAAGCATTCAGAAACGTTCAGCGTTCTGTTTTAACTTCTAAGTTCAGAGCTCTGAATGTTCTGAAACTCCGAATGCTCTGTTTTAACATTCAGAGAATTCCAAACTTTTCTGGCTCGTGGCACCACCATTTTCATTTTCAGTGTTGCTGATAATTAATTTGCCCCTAGAGTAATAATCAGAGAAGTGATTGATTTTAGCTTTCTTATTGCTTTTCCTTTTTTTTACAGCCCTTTCGTCTGCTGAAACTGAAAGGCACGTGGTGGGCTACAGAAGTTTTCTGCTCTTTGTAATCTGCTTTTTTCTTCAAGTACTGCAAAACTAGGATGCAATCACACAAAATGGATTCGGTATAACAACTATTATGCCGATAATTGTTGTATGAGCAGTCTGCTATTCTTCAGTTATATATGTAGCCATGCAGGTGGGGTTCTCGTGTTACTCTTAAATTTGCTGCTAACCATTTATGCTTGTGAATTTGTGATATTGCCATCTGAGGTTCTGAAGATAATTGCCTAGCACACCTGTTTCGCAATTTCATAGCGAAGCAATCAGCTTTAGGCATACTGCCAAGGTAATAAATAGCGGTGGTAGCGGCCGCAATTGCACCCGCAATAGCGGTAGCGGTCCATTGCCGCTACCGCTATGAGATAGCGCTCTGAACTTTGCATTTTAGAACTTTGCGGCCGCAATTTTGAATAGCGGTCCGATATTGCTGCCGCAATTGTGCTTAGCAGGCCGCAATAGCATGGAAGCAAATATCCCTAATTAGTCCACCCCATTATGACCCATATCTCAAATTTAAATACTCACACATCGGCTGTGAAACTTAAAATTATTCATGATATATGCACTTAAAATTATTTATACTCATTATTCATGATATATGTACTTAAAATTATATGGGACTATCGGGTGCCGTTATTGGAACTTATCGTCCGCAATATCGCCCGCTATCCATAATCCGCTACCTTGACGTCAATCCGCTACCAACCCGCTATACTCTATTTAGTACCTTGCATACTGCGGATACATTATCTCTATGCAATCACCTCAAAATTATATGACCAAGTATGCGACGCACATGTGTGCAAGACTAGTGCCCTATTTGGTAGAATTCCACATAGCGTCACCTGTTGTTGCACCGTTCACATTACTGCACCCTTACTGTTCATGACACTAACAACTTAAAGCCAGTGAACGCCACCATTCTCGGCTTCCCTAGATACTGTAGCAATAAGCTAAAGCGGGGTGAAGCTCTACTGGACAGACCATGTACTTATCGCATATGGATATGCGTAGGCAATTTATAATGAATATAAAAAATACATGTGGAGTGGATCAGAGTGTAACCAAATAAGGCCCCACTGGAAGTGATTAGTGAGAATTAGTCCTCTAAACTCATATTCCCTTTTCGACAAAAACTTCCACTCCAACGCAATAAATAAAAGAAATATGAACTCCCTCCAAATTCTCATTCTCTCCTTTCGATTACTCCCAACCAAACATACAGTTAATGTTTGAATTGAAGAAAAAGGAACATTGTTCAAAAATCAAAGGTTTACATCATATTAATTTTATTAAGCCACCTAAAATTAGAAAATTGTTAGAAAGTTAGGTAAGTTCATGATTAATTCTAGAACATAAATCTTGACGTATGGAGTTCCCTTCTCTCTCCACACTAGATCGGTGAAGTAGCCTCTCTCTCCCTACCCTAGACTCATTGAACTGGAGAGACCTTCATATTTAAGCACGTCATCCTCCACTTCAACTAGTAATTAATGTGAGACTAAATTCCACCATTTCCCCCTATCTACACATGACTAGGCCTTTGAGATTTAAGCATATGTCATCCTCCCACTATTGTTTTATATACTAGTACTTCAACAAAAACTGTTAAGTTGAACATCCGTGAAGATCTTTAAGCTACACTCATCTACAAGTTAAACAATTAACAACAAAAACAGGTTTCACTCAAGAGTGTCAAACCGTACCTAGCTACTAGTATGTCAGGACCAAGCCGGCTAAGATA
This sequence comes from Saccharum hybrid cultivar R570, assembly GCA_038087645.1. Taxonomy (NCBI): domain Eukaryota; kingdom Viridiplantae; phylum Streptophyta; class Magnoliopsida; order Poales; family Poaceae; genus Saccharum; species Saccharum hybrid cultivar. The sequence goes on along the minus strand of JAQSUU010000307.1, from coordinate 47,897,362 downwards.
GCTAAGAAGAAGAAGTTTGAAGATTATTCGACAATAGGCGTGGACGGCTCGGCAAGTGGCTGATGGGCCAGCCCTTGTAATCCTGGATGATTAGTTTGATGCTTTGGGCTTTAGTAGTTTGGGCCGGTGTAAGTCGGTGGCTGGGCAAAGTATATAAGCCCTTGTAACAGAATGATTGAACTATCGAATAACAGAATCTCAAATCCTAAACTCTGAACCCGATGTTCTTCTGAACTACCCCATTGATGTTCTTGCTTTCGCCCCGAATTCTCTACTGATTTCTACCTCATACTCCATTTCAATCTAGTTATCCGTCTCGTTCTGATCCGGAGCGTGACATAGTAGTCTACCTCCCCACGGGTGGAGCATATACATCAATACTCCCTGGTCCCTTCATGAACTTACTAGAGATCATCTAAGTCTCATAGACTATGATGTTTAACCGTCAGACTCATATATGTGTTCTTCCAAAAAAATACACCGTAGGACAATATTTTAACTTGTCAAAACCAATAGAAACACTTTAATATATATCTACAACCTGCCTAGCTTACAACGTCGAGAGTATTACATCTTTAGGCTGTGTTTAGATGGCGTTTTTTTTTTGCAAAATGCTACTGTAGAACTTTTCGTTGTTATTTGGTAATTAGTGTCCAATCATGAACTAATTAGGCTTAAAAGATTCGTCTCGTGAATTACGGCTAAACTGTGTAATTAGTTTTATTTTTTATCTATATTTAATGCTTTATGCATGTGTCCAAATATTCGATGTGATGGAGAATCTTAAAAAAAATTGCAAAATTTTCTGAAACTAAACTGGGCCTTAGCCACTAAACCTGAACGTGCATGCACGCCATGACGATGGATTATGTTATGTTGCTCATTTCCAGAAATTAGAGCTGCTCGCCCGTCCTAAACTCTAGCAGTGTCAGGCATAAGTTGTGTTTTTACATGCTGATTCATGGACTTGAACAAGCAAAATTCCTGTTCCACACGCAGGGCAGTAGTAGTTGGTAGTCCCCAACATTTTTGTTGGATTCTACTACTACACTACATAGGCCTTGTTCACTTCCCATCCCAACTCAAAATATTTTCTCTTCCACCCATCACATCAAATCTTTTGACGCATGCATGGAGCATTAAATGTAGGTAAAAAAGATAACTAATTGCATAGTTTGTCTGTAAATGTCGGGACGAATCTTTTGAGCCTAGTTAGTCCATGATTGGACAAATTTTGCCAAATAACAACGAAAGATACTACAGTAACTTTTCACCTACTTTTCGCGAAGTGAACACACCCATAGTCCCCAACATTTTTGTTGCATTCATCTGGATGATTAATCGCTCCTCCTTGGCATCATCATCATGTGAAGGCATGCCTGCCATGTAAGGATGAAAGCGGTCGAACTCGGTCGAAAAACTCCTCAACCGTTTTCTACTTCTACATTAGAAATACGAAATCGAAAGCGAAAGCGAACAAGTCGGACACGAAAACGAACACGAACTTACGGAACACGGAAACGAACCAATTCGAGTGGAATTTTATCGAACACGGTCGGTATACGAAAATTCAATACGAAATACAGAGTCACCGACCCACGGTGCATAGCATTAAAAAGGTGCACGTCCAAATACATAACAAGTTCACAACTAACAAATGCATGATCTAGTTCAAGTGCATAGCATTAAACAAGTGCACGACCAACTACATAACACAAGTCTAGAACAAGCAATTAACAGACACATGAACGTCAAGCAATTAACAGAACATGAACGTCTACAGACTACAGTTCATTAGCATCATCCATGATATCAGGATCACTTTGCATGTCTTTGTCTTCCTCAATGTCCTCAGCGTCCTCTCCCTCCTCCTACAAGTTTCAAGTTTGCAAAGTGAATTAAAATTTGATGTAGCAACTAGCATATTTCATATCAAGCAGTCAATAAACGTACCTCAATTTTCAGCTTAGCCAAAACATTAGTCAAAGTGTCAACCTCAAGATCATTCACAATTGATCCAACTATTTTACGATCTGAACAAAAAAATTAGAAAGGAAAAAAATCAAAGTATTATTCTCCTGCAATTACAAGTGACTAACTGAAAAAACAGGTAAAATGAGCACCTTTATTTGCTGCAGCAACCCAATCCTTTGTGCAAATTAATGCCTGTACCATCTCGGGATCCAGACGACTACGATAGGGATCAACAACACGACCAGCAGCACTAAAAGCAGACTCAGATGCTACTGTTGATACTTGTACAACCATTACATCTCTAACAATCTGTGAAAGGATAGGATACTCTTCTCTTTTGTTTTTCCACCAAGCTAAGATGTCAAACTCAGCAGCAACTTTCAGTAGGGGTTCCAACATATACCTCTCCAGATCATTTGACTCAGCCATAACAGGTTCGCTTGCATCATATAAGAATTCTTCTAGGACATGGTCTACATTTCCCATTAATACATCAATTGTGTTACTAGGTGCAGGTGCAGCCACTTCACTAGTTGGCTTTGATGATGTAGAAGCAGGAGTAGTAACATAAAAGTTGTACAGTTTCTTTACCACACTAATAAACTCATCAAGTTCAGTTTCATAATGAACCCCATGGAACTTCTTCATGTAGTATTCTACGAGCCTTTTCTTATACCTAGGATCAAGAAAACAGGCTACAGCTAGAGCAATGTTGGACTGCTCCCAGTATTTCTCAAATTTTGCATTCATAGCGACTGCCATTTCTCTAATTGTAGGATCAGTACTATAGCACCAGTCATCAAGCAAGACCTTTATATCACAAAAACCTCTATAAAATAAGTTTGCAGTAGGATATGAAGTGCCAGAGAGAATTTCAGTGAGATCATAAAATTTCTTCAAGCAACCAAAAATTGTCAATGCATTGTCCCATTCATCAGGAAGACAGAGAAATCTTGGCATACCTAAGTCGATTTGAAGACTTTAGCCTAATAAATGCATCCTTGTAGTACAAGGCATCTCTCAGCATTAGATAAGTAGAATTCCATCTTGTTGAAACATCCATTTGAATACCCCTCTTTGTATCCAACCTAGCTTCGGTGGCACATTTCATAAGCTCTTCCCACTGCAATGGAGACCCTTTCACAGCTAGTACAAGTGATTTGACCTTCCTGAGTGTTCCTGAAATCACTTTCAGTCCATCTCTAGCAACCAAATTGAGAATATGGCAAGCACATCTAACATGAAAAAACATCCCATCACACACAAGGGAACCATTAGCATTCTCTTTAAGATCTGAAATTATATCATTGACAGCCACTTCATTTGAACTAGCATTATCCAAAGTCAAAGCAAACAATCTTTTTTCAATGTACCATTTCACCATAACTTCAGTGAATGTCTGAGACAACTTTGCACCAGTATGCCTACCTTTTACATTGAAGAAACCAATAATTCTCTTTTGCATACACCAACTATCATCTATCCAATGAATTGTAACACACATGTATCCTTTGTTTTGGCATGAGGTCCACATATCCATTGTTGCACTAAAGCGGCACTTCATAGTTTTCAAGTATGCATATAGAGTTTCCTTTTCTTCAATATATTTGTCCATTATTTCTTTCCTAACAGTGACACGAGATTTTATCGGAAAGCTAGGACGGAGAGATTTTATGAAATCAACAAGATACTCATGCTCAACTATGTTGAAAGGATATTCATGCATGGTTATTGCCAAATTCAATTTCTTCGAGCTAACTTCTGGGTCATATTTGAAAGGCTGAACCTGAGCAGTTAAAGAACCAGGGATCTTACCAACTTTAAGCTGTTGTTGTCCCTTGATAACACTGTGTTTTGACTTCAAATGGTTCTTGAATGCAGTTGTCCCACAGACGCCCTCAGCTCTATATCTCTGATCACACCTAGAGAAATTGCAATATCCCCAAATCTCCTCAACCTCATTTCCTTCCACCTGTGCAAACTCCTTTTTCTTGGTGAAGTAATTCCAGACCCATGATGTGCATTTCTTGAACCTCTTGTCAGAAAGGTGAGCCTCCTCTTCATCCTCGGCATCCTCTAGGTCATCATCGTTAACATTAGCTGGAGTTGTGGTTGTTGCTGGTGCACAAGCGGGTCCGGTAAAACTGGTGTCAACATTTGGAGCAGAAGAACCCATCACTGACACTGCTGCTGCTATTGATGCTTCTGTAGCTGGACTTTCACAAGTTCCACTAGTGCTAATACTTTGAGATGCAGAGCTTTTGCCCCTTTGTCCTGCCAAGAGCCAAGTGAAACATTGTTAAGACTTAAGAGAAATGAGCTAACTCAATCCTACAGAAGTTGAAGACCGACAAACAGATACATGTGTTTTTTCTTTTCTCATTTAGTTGAAATTGAAAATTGCAAATAGCAGAAATAAATGTGCCATCTGATATTTGATACTAACTTTATGCAAAACCAGGTAACAGTTCCTGCCTTGGCTTCAGTTTACAATGTAAAGGAAAAATATGAACGGGATGAAAAACGTATGCAAACTAAATGCTAACTAAAATCAATCACAAGCAGAAATAAAATGCTAACTAAGGGTATGCCGTGGCTAGATCCGCCTGATGATTACTGAAGGAGATGAACCACAGAACCAGTACCTGCCGTTGCCATCGGAGCTGCCGGCGGCGGAAGAAGGTGGCGCACGCTCTTGGTCCTACTCCTACTCTTGCCCTTCGTTCCAGGAGCAGAAACCCCTCCTCCAGCGGGCGCCATCGACGGGCGGAGTGGTGGCGCTGCTTCTGTCGTGTTCGGCGACGGCGGCGTGCAAGTGGACTGGAGATGAGGTGCGGCGACACTGGCAGGTGGAGATGAGGAGCGGCGTCGCGAGTCGGAGGAACGGCGTCACTCGTGACTGGAGAGCGGCATCTCGAGTGGAGACCTTGAGGGGCGGCGTCGCGACTCGCGGCGGCGCGTCTGCGCGGTGCTCCAGCCTCCAGCCGCCAGGAAAGGGAATGGGGAGGGGAGGAGGCTGCCGGACAAGATAAAACTTTAGGGTTGTCAACTTGTTTTGGGTTGGGCCGTTGAGTGGCTATGTTATGCACCTTTGTGTACTGGACCAAATTCGGTTCAAACCGAATTATAAATACGGGTCACTCCGAATATAATGTAGAAATGTAGAAATCGGTCGAAAAAAGCCTTAACCGAATTCGTTCCGATTTCGAATTTTGTATTCCGTATTTCGAATTCGAATTTAGTATTCCGTATTTTGTCCGTAAATACGAATTCGCTCGGGTCAAATCTAGAAAACGGTGCGGTTCGGTTCGGGATATTTCCGTTCAGCTCCCTCAGACGGCGTCGTATGCCGGGTGGACGCCCGTCCCTGGGCCGGTCGCATGTGTTGGGTGTTAGTTGCAGGTGCCAGATGAGATGACACCGAGGCCGAACGGCAACCTGACACAGTGGCCAGCGAGGCAGCGAGACAGCCTCGGCGCGGCGCGTCGCGTTCGCGTCCGCCCGCCCACAAGGCCGCAGCCCGCTTGCTATTTTTCCGCCGCCCCGCCCCCTTGACCCTCGTGGCCTCAACGTTCTCCCACCTCCGCTTCCTCCTCTTGTTTCTTATACGCGCCACCCACACGCCTCGCGTCCGCCTTCCGTCCTACACCTCGCCATCCTCCCCGAGAAGCGCTGTGGGCCTCACCTGCCCGTCCTCCTGCCCCAAGAACCGCGGTTCAGGAAGGAAGGAAAGGCAAGTGCCTGCCTCTGCCTGCCGGGGCTCAGCAGCGATGGCGTACAGGGCGGAGGACGACTACGACTACCTCTTCAAGGTCGTTCTCATCGGCGACTCCGGCGTCGGCAAATCCAACCTGCTCTCCAGGTTCACGCGCAACGAGTTCAGCCTCGAGTCCAAGTCCACCATCGGGGTCGAGTTTGCCACCAGGAGCATCAGGGTCGACGACAAGGTCGTCAAGGCCCAGATCTGGGACACCGCCGGCCAGGAGAGGTACTCGACCGTTCTCTTGCCCCCCTTCTTTTTCTCGATTTATTATTTAGTTTCTTGGTCTGCTATGCTAGGAATCGTCGTGTTGGATTTACATTGATCTTGAATGTTAATAGTATTCATGAGGCATTCTCTGGTTCTATTAAGAAACAACCTTGCAATCGCAATACTAATGTCCTCATAGTTATTCCAATTTATTAATTCCCACCATCGCTGTCCACAAAGTTCCCGTGTCATCAGGGCTTAGTGATGTCCTGTCATTGTCATATCTGGTAATATGTTGGGTGATTCTACATTTTGTACTACCCTCCTGGCTGCATTAAAAAAACTGTTCTGTTGCAACCTCTGTAGGTGATGGCAATAGGCAATTAGGCAGGCACCTCTTGTTTGGTAGTCTGCCTCTAAATTAACCTATTATGGTGGCACTTCGCCAGCTCTCCTGCAAAATGTAAATTCTGCAGTGGTTGTGTAAAACTGAAAATATTCTAGGATTGTTTCCTATTGTTTCTGTAGTTCCATCTTCGTTTTTCTTGTGATGCTTCCAGCCAAATAGTTGCACCTGATGTGGAATGTAGGCTAATATTTGTTTGATTTTCATTTACCATTTTCCTAAGAATATAATGCTGATTTTCTTGGCATTTATCAAATTACGTTCTCTGTAACTGTCTCCAATATGACTTGTTTTGTTTGGTCTGCTCAGCTGTATTATTTATTGCCTAATTTCGCTACCGAATTTTCTTTGGATGGAGCTTAAGTTTGTCATATATCATCCTCCCTTTGTAGGTATCGAGCAATTACAAGTGCGTACTACAGAGGGGCCGTTGGCGCACTTGTCGTGTACGATGTGACACGCCATGTGACCTTTGAGAATGTGGAGAGGTGGTTAAAGGAGCTCCGGGATCACACTGATGCAAACATTGTCATCATGCTTGTTGGCAACAAAGCTGATCTGCGACACCTTAGAGCTGTATCCGTGGAGGATGCCAAGGGCTTCGCCGAGAGGGAAAGCACCTTCTTCATGGAAACATCCGCACTGGAGTCCATGAACGTCGAGAGCGCTTTCACCGAGGTCCTAACTCAGATCTATCGTGTGGTCAGCAAGAAGGCCCTTGACATTGGCGATGACCCTGCTGCTCCACCAAAAGGGCAAACCATCAACGTTGGTGGCAAGGATGATGTCTCTGCTGTGAAGAAGTCAGGGTGCTGTTCATCCTAAATCACTTATGACCATGAAAAGGAACCATATACTCACCCGATCATATGATTGGTAACTGAAAATATGACTCTTGTGCTACCTAACCTGGTGGTTATGAGATTATGTTGGTACTCCAGAGAAATGATTTAGTGGTTAAGAATTTGATTCCAAGTTGGGACAAAAACTAACTTTTCACGGTGTCATTGACATTCATGGTTTCCTTCTATGGTTCATATGCACTACTGTTCGACACTAATTGACATTAGAATCCTCCCCACACCTCACTGCGTAACATACCCTGCTAAAAGTGTTGTAATTGGAGCTACTGATGTTTTTCTTACTGGGAGCAAAGAGTTTATCTTTTTCTTTTATGTCACGAGGGGGTTATGTTCCACTCGGTAAATGCCCATCTGTCATTGGTAGGCAGCAAGTGTTTTAGAGGGTTATATCATGTAATTCTCTCAGATGTACAAAATGTGGATTGAAGGTTTATGTTCTGAATCAGGCTATTTATTGTCATGTTCAGACATGTTTATATTTGCTGTTCGTGATGGTTAAGCTAATCTTGATTTTGTGTAACTTTTTTCCGTCGAATCATTTTCACATGAGCAAGCAGTATTTGTACTGATTTGTATATGCAAACCATTCTTGTTGCTAACAGTGTAACCTTTTGGCTAACTCAATCTCACTAAATTGATAGATATTGTGACTGACTCTTTGGCCATCAAGTTCTCTATTACCTTTTAGTCAGTTGTAGTATCAAGTGATCAGTTATAGATATTGAGATGATGTTTCAGATAGTGTACCAGATGCTGGAAGTTAAATACTTTCAGGAATCAGTTGGCCATTGAATGCATTAGGCAGTATGATTTAGAGGCGCATTTTATGGATTGATTGTTGTTGCTGGACAATTGGACAAGTGCGTCATCACATTGTAACGTGTTTGTCATGACCAACCTAACATAATGTAAGCAACCTTGCTTGGCATGCCTTATGCCACAGTGCTGGGTATTCAGCGTGAAGTTCCAGTTTCTACGCACGCTTACTTAAACTTGTCCGAATCATAAGTAAATACACTACCTGCTCTGCATTTCTGTGTTTTTATAAGAAGATAAATCTACACATATGTTCTTGATATTAGCAAGCTGAATATTTTAAAAATCCTTATATTGGTCAAACTTTTCAAAAGGTGGAGCAAACATTGTCCAAAACATAAATATTATATTTGTGATCGGACACAGAGGAATCCTCTTGCAATTCGGTAATCTCGTTGTAATTCACACGTTTTGTGGCATAACACAAGAAGAGAGAGTTCTGAGACCATGACAGACTTACCAATTCATCATAGTAGCTCCTCTTGCAACGACGACCGGTCTCGCCGTCGTCACGGACAGCCCTCTACTTCGGAGCATGAACTGGTGGCGGTGCATTGGTACGGAATTGCCGTCCAGCAGGCAGAGCACGGCGACGGTGAGCACGGAGCAGGCGAGCATGGCAGCCGCCCCGAAGGCGACCCACACGAGCAGCGCCGTGGCGAGGTAGAGCGCCCGGAGCCCCGCGGCCCAGAAGCCGCCGCCCCAGAGCACCGCGCGCTGCACATGGCTCACCGGCGCGTCGGAGCCCAGTGCGCTGATCAGGAAGCTTGCGTGCACGTAGCACCCGGCGGACTGGACGAAGCATGTGAATGACGCGAGGAAGCAGGCCAGGAGCGAGGCGTACTTTGCCGTCGCCGTCGCAGTCGCCTCGCCGCCGGCGGACGTGAGCGCCGGGGACGCGCTGCTGCTCACCCACGCGCCGATGAGCGAGGCCAGCGCGATGCACAGCGACGCCAGCGTGGTCGACGCCGAGATGCCGTCGGAGATCACGCTCAGCGCCAGCGCGGCCTCCTCTGGCGCCGTCGCCCGCGCCACGCGTTCGACCCAGGCGAGCTTGTTGTGGTTCTCGTAGCCGATGGTGGTTGTGTGCGGGCGCCGGAAGATCCGGTAGAGGAGGTGAAGGTGGTAACCCAGCATGGTCGCCACCGCACAGGGGACAAGAACTAACTCCATGGAGCTCTTTGCAATGGCAAGCATCATCTCTTCCCTTCCCAACTTCGATAACCTCTCTGTGTCGATCGATCTCGGTGTTCTTCTGGTCTTATGTTGCCCTCGGTTTGGAATGTTTTCTTGTATATACTCCTTCGTCTCTGTACTGCGATGGGAACATGATGAAAGATTGCCGGATTGTACTTTCGCCATAGCTTTGATCTGTGAGTTTTGTTGAGTGCAAATTCATGGGACCTCGTTTTCGAATGTTCATGTCATAGTTGCTTGTGGGTTTCGGTGCAAAACTAATTGTGGCTTTGTTTGCAAGCGATGGCAATTGACATGACAAGAAGCAAAAATCTGTCCAAGGCTGATTCAAAGAAATAGCCGGCAGACACTCTTGGCGGGTCGCTGGGTTCTTGGAGTTAAATCCGCTACAGTTGGGGTTCCCTCTTCTTTGAATTCTTTTCTTTTGTGCATTGTTTAAAATTTTAAGATTATTATAAACAACTAAAACAGGACAAAGTTGCTTGATTTAGGGTCATTACAGTTATTTCACTTCCTCAATTTGTTCTAAAAAATCTCAGAGCCCTATATTTTGAGATGGAGTGAGTAAGCCAACAAAACCAACTATAAAGCTGAACGCGATAGCTAAGCATCTAGGCGCTAGCAGCAGCTTGATAATAACTTTTCAGCGTACCAAGCGCCTGGTCCGGCCCCTGGCGGTCGAACACAGGTCATATCATATTCGTTCTGTGGCACCCTATCCCCACCGCGTCCCGTTCTCCACCGCGCCTCTGTCCCAGGCGGATTTGACCGCGACGACCGACGAGAGCACAAGATAGCGATGCGGAGCACGCCGACCTCCCTCCCCGCGCACCTGTGCACCCCGGCGGCGACCGGCGGCCTGCGCCTCCTTAGCGACGGGAAGGGCCGCGCCCCTGTCCCCGTTCCCCACAGCGTCCCGTTCCCCACCGCGCCCCTATCCCAAGAGCACGAAACACTTCAAGTTCAATATCGCAAAAAATATGTAAACTATGTAGTACAAATCGGAATATAAATACGGCAACATCGCCAAAAAAATATATAGTGCAACATCGAAAAATATGTACTACAACATTAAAAAATTATGTACTACAACATCTCAAACAGTAGTACTGCAACATCGCAAAATCAACCATGAAACATGAAAATGGAAACAACTCAAAATCACCTTTCAGTGCTGCAATATTTGAAAAAGGTGAATTCAACAATTAAAATCCCCTATTGCAGCAATCATAACATTACAACTCCCTTTCTGCAACACATGAATCACCCTATTGCAACATTCGAAAATCATTTGTTGCAACATAAAAAAACCCCTTGCAACATGGAGAAACAACAAAAAGGCATACAAACAGCAAGGGGATGGGTTCGAGGTGCAGGCTGCTCCAGCCCCTGGCCCATCACCTTCGAGCTTGCCGGAGGGAGGAGGATACATGAACCCAGAGCTCGCCGGAACTCTAGCCACCGCTGCGTCCCTCAGATCCAGAGGAGGAGGAGGAGAGCTCAGATCCAGATGACGACCGACCTACCTCGTCGGAGCCGTCGTCGTCGTCCTTGTCTCCGGTTGAGGGAGTGGGAACCGGGTCGTTGGGGGCACGTGGGGTAGCCATGGAAGTCGCGGAGGGAGGAGGGAGGGAGGGAGCGTGGGCGAGCGACAACGAGTTGGGCGTGGTGCGGTGTAGAATGGGAGGGGCGCGAGCGCTGCGGGAGTGAGCGGTCGAGAAAAGGATAAGACGTCATGCGGCATGGGTGGCAGGGGTGGGTCGGGTTCGGCCGGGTCGGGTTCATCCGTCCAGGTCCGGATGTCCGCCGTGTATCGTTATCGATAACTTTTAGTACGAGGGGAAAAGATTTTCTTATATGCATCAAAAGGCTTGTAATAATAGACTACACGCCATTCGATTAAACCCTTGCCCATGACCGTACATTTGCCAAATTTGCTCCACATTCGTATATCAACGGGATTTAGTAGAATTCTCCGATCCTAGGCCTTCATTACCTCGTGTATTTGTGGTTGCTAGACCAGGTCCATGTGTTGTGCAAGTTTCCATATATTTATTTAGGCTGGGCCTAGCCTCCCGACAGTCACCCCTTTTGCCTTGGTTTAGGGCCCACCAAAAGCCCTGTTTGGTTGGTGGCCAAAACTTGTCATGCCTAACCTTTGGTAAATTGTGGTTGTCGCAGAAAGTGTGGCGAGCAAAATTGAAGCCACACTTGTGACAAGGTTTGGCACAAAAATGAGTCTATGACATGTGAGGCATGGTGCTAAGAAAGTTTGACATGCCATAGCTGTGACAGTGAACCAAACAGCTGCTGAAGAAACTGTGGTATGACTGGCCTTTGGCATGGCAATCTTTAGTCTCCAACCAAACACGCCTGCTCAAAATGAAAAAGTCCAATTTACATCCCTCAACTATTGCGGTCATCCTGAAAGCATCTAGGCCCCTAGTTGGGTTTCAGTGATTAATGACAACGAGATTACTGTGACTAACGTGTGTTTTGCAGAGGAAATTTGAGTTAGGTCATGGTAATGATGGTTAATTGGGCAATTATGGTTTTCATGCCCCTGTCGATGGAAATCATTTCGGTTTTCAAAGGATGGACGACAAGGTTAAGGACGGACTAGTTCTATGTGTCGATTGGCATTGGAGAGACACTTAGAATAGTTTAGGGCTTTGTTTTTTTATTTGGCCGTACTATTAAGGGGGTATGAAATATAAGCTTGACCTAGGTGAGTCTAATGTGTTAGGTGTGGTGCACACTTGTCAACTTAGCACTAGGCAGCTCAGGGATAACCCAAAGATCAAGTGGAGTTAACCTCATTCACAGAGAATTTCGAATTGGAAGTGATTTGAAGTGAAAAGGATGACCAGACGCTGATGATGGTATGACCGGACTTAGTCAGGGTGAGTCCAGTCCGTTGTTGGCTCGCGTTGCAGGAGCAAAAGGACGATCGAACGCTGGCTCCTAGTTAGGATCGGACGCGCAGGTGGCAACCAATTGTAGCAGCGAAGTCTTCTTACTGTCGTAGGACCGGACGCAGGAGGAAAAGCGACCAGACTCTGAGATGACTGTGTCCGGTCAACAACACAATGCTTCTAGAGAGGGTTTTTGGGGACCTAACGCGTCAGGTGGATAGGGATCAGACTCACAATGGAGTCCGGTCACAGTAACGGTCGCATTTTGGCACTGGCTAGTGGAGTACTGACCGGACGCGTCCGGTCACCCCGAAAACTGCTGAGTTGGACAGTAATGGTTATGTTTTGATTGTGGGTGTATAAATACTTCTCCTACTCGTCCAACTTAGCTCTCTTGCTCATTTACTCAACTGAGAAACACCTTTAGAGTGCAAGGGAGTGCAAGAGCCTAGTGACGTGATTGAGATTTGAGAATCCCAGATTAAGAACCTCATTAGTGCATAGGGGGTAGCAAGTGTGCATCCACTTATTAGGCTTGTCATGGTTAAGTGAGAGTTTGTGCTTGTTACTCTTAGTGATCGCCATCACCTAGACGGCTCAGTGGTGATTGGAAACCTGGTGATCATCTGGCGGAGCTTGTGGATGACCCAAGTCATCTTATGAGTGGTTGTGGGTGATTCACCGCGACGGAGTGTCAAAGAATCAGCCCGTAGAGAGCACTTAATCCTTGCGCGGATCAAGAGGGAGCTACACCCTTGCGCGGGTGCTCCAATGAGCACTAGTGGGGAGTGGCGACTCTTCGAAACCTCGGAAAAACATCGTCGTGTTCCTCTCCCTTTCTTTACTTTGAGCATTTACATTTGAGCAATTCAATTCATGTCTTTACATTCCTAGAATTTCCATGCTATAGTATGATTGGAATCTAGGGTGCAAAACTTTTGTGCGGTAGAAAAATAGAATCACCCTTAGGCACAAGGGGTGAAATGGGCTAAGTGCATGGCTTAATTATTGCAAGAAATTTAGAATTAGCCCAATTCACCCCTCTCTTGGGTATCTTTATCATTTCACATCCGATTTTCCTCCCTAATTTATAAAACTAGTTTTTTTAACCTCTCTCTCAACTTTTGAAAATAGCTCGCTTTTGCACCTTGAGCGGTTTTGATATTGGTTTTGCTCGCCGACACCACGTTAGAGGGGTAAATCGGATTAAGTTGAAAGTTCAAGGAGGTAAATCAAGCTAGAAATATTTTTAGAAAAATAACTAAAAATTCATTAAAATTTTCAAAAATTATCTACCAAAAGGCTTCTGGCTCCTCAAGACAAAAAGGTCAAATTTACCTCCCTCAACTATTACGGTCGTCCGATTTTCCTCCTTATTTATAAAACCAATTTTTTGAACCTTAACTTTGGAAAATCATCCACTTTTGCACCCCGAGCGGTTTTGATAGTGGTTTTGCTCATACGACACTACATTAGAGGGGGATTGAGGCCAGCCTAGTTTGCATGTGGACTTCATTTTGGAAGTTCTACCTATGCATGGAAATATAAGAAGATAAGCTTTCTAGTACCGATCCTATGTCGGAATCAATGGAAATCATTGAAACAATGCAAGTGGAACATCCAAAATTTGTCAGGGTGTTGCGTCGCCGTCTTTTGAGCCGTTGGGCCTTGTGGACTCCAAAGTGACACAAGTAGGGGGTCCTTAGCCGCCCTTTAGACTATATATTCAGTAGCCTTCACCCAAGTTAGGGTTTGATTTTTGCTTCAGATCGATCTATCTTTGAACAATAATTGTTTATAGGTTTTTGAGACCCCCACTTCGAGTACTTAATCATACAACCACAATTGTCACTTTGAATCAGATTGCATTCTTTTTCGAGTTATTGCTTGTGTTCTTCGATTTATAACAGGGATTAGCTCTTTCGGTGAGGTCAACTGGGTAGTGACATGGTTGATAACCAGAGGTGACGTGAAGCTAAGGTTGCAAGATTCGGGTGTTGTGATCTGAAGCCGGATCGACGTGTCGCATCTCCACCAAATCGATGATTACCTCCACATGATGGAAGACTAGGACCACGTTCCCATTAGTGGTAGTGAGCACCGCTGGCGTCTTGGTAGGGACCGTGATGCCTAAGAGGAGAGATGAATTAGTCAACTTAAAACTCTATTTCTAAACTACGACCTCTAATTTTTAATCTTAGAAAAATCTATACAATTAAGTAAACTATCTAAATGTGTAACTACAGTTTGCTAGGTGTGTTGCTATCTCTGCCGCAAAAGAGTAATGCAACCTAGGATCCAATCCTATCAACTAGCCTATCAACTAAGTTAAGAAAGTTAAATCACACAACCAAGGTAACAACGTAAATGTGGAAGCTTAAGTGTGGTAGAGATGCAAACTCTTGTCGACAACTCTGGTATTTTTACCGAGGTATCGAGAAGCGCGAAAGCTTCCCACTAGTTCTCGTTGGAGCCCCTTGCAAGGAACAAGGAAGCCCTCAGCAGGGCCAAGCTTCTGGTCGGGTAATTCCGTCGATAGCCCCGGGCCTTCCCCACGTGCTAGTGGGTCTCCGGTATGCCTACCGGCAAGCCTCTCCCAGACCGCTCCACGCCATCTTCATAATCAAGCTTCCGGCCAAAACGTTGTAGGCCTTATTCCCTCCGATACATGATGGCAGCCACACCACAAATGCGGTTGGTGTGGTCCTGCAAGACTACAATCCCCATCGAGTACAAACACGATGCACACAAGCACCTTATGGCAAGAGGTGTGCAACCTCACTAAACACTAGGCCTAAACCTAGAAGAAGCGCAATAGCAGTGGTCTAATCAACCTAAGCACTTCACAAAGCACCTACGCCAATCACTGAGTGATTCTTTAAGCACTTTGGTGTCTAAAGCTCCTAGAGATGAACCTCAGCTCATACACATGTTCCTTGAACTCTCACACTTTCCATGTGGCCGGTTGGGGTCATATTTAATGCCACCCAAAGTGAAGTAGCCGTTGGCCTCCTTTATGGGCAACTCTACGCACCGTCGGACAAAAAACACAACACCATCGGACCATTACACGTCAGGGTCCAACGCCTTCCAATGGTTGAATTCTAGGAGACGTTAGCTGACCGTTGCTACCGCTCCCTCGCTGACAGCTGGGCTCGACCGTGGGACGGTCCGACGACTGCCCATCGTCCTGAGTCCGACACCAAAAACCCTTACTGGAACCTTTCTGGACACCATCGGGCTGCACCTCTAAATGGTCCATCCTTCATATCTTGGACTATGCTTCTTCACGATCTTTGCGTCTGGCTTGGTTCCATCCTCCATGTCTTGGACTATGCTTGTCTTTTAGGTCTTCAACAAATCTTCTAATGTCTTGCTTGAGGTGTTGATTATCCGAATCATCACGTCGCCTAAGTCCAATCCACTTTTGCACCCTATTGAACTACAAAATAAACACTTGCAAATTCATTAGTCCAACTTGGTCATGTTGATCATCAAACACCAAAATCCAAACTAAATGGGCCAAGGGTCCATTTTTGTTACTGTCTTCGACCACTTGCCACTATCCTTCCTGTTACCTTCCATATCCTTGCCTTGTCGTCAAAAGGAGTGGTGCACCTAGGATTTGGAGAAGCTTCCCTACCGCATCGTCCCCAACCTTATAGCCTCACTTGGGCCTAGAGGATGCGGGCTCGATGCTCGACACAAAAATCTACCTATTTGTGGCATGCACACACAATAATCACCCCTACAAGATACAAATATAGACTAGTGAACATTCATACATTGTATCGGTATGTACATCTTGTTGCAATATCACTTAGATAAGTTGTGCCTCAGATTTAAGCAAAGATCGCGTGATCTGTTCCAAAACATTTAGAATAGGGCTCCATACCATAGCTAGACGCATGGTATTTTAACTTGTGTGGGAACATGTTGTGAGTTCAGGCATGGACAAGATAGAGAGGGGTGCGATGGTATTATGGGAAGTAAAAAAGATGGACGGATGAATACTTTCTATCTCTAATTTTAGTATATAGACATAGATATAGATATAGGTACAGGTACAAATACCGATGCAATTACAGATACCGATACCGATATCGATACCGCTACAGATACAGATACAGATACAGATACAGATACAGATACAGATACAGATACAGATACAGATACAGATACAGATACAGATACAGATACAGATACAGATACAGATAGAGATATAGATATAGATATAGATTTATTCTGTTAAGATAAGGCCATGAACAATGATTGATTTTTTAATTAATTTTGAACCTTTCGATAATAATTTATTACAGACTAAAGAAATGATATAGATATGGATAGATTTTTGTATGGATTTAAGCAATGATTTTTAATTAATATTGGATTCTTTAATTAGGATAAGGATTCCCTTGATCCTCATTGAGCCCCTCGCAAGGATCAAGCTTCTGGTCGGATAATTTCGTAGATAGCCCTGAGGCCTCCCCATACGCAAGTGGGTCTCCACGTGGCCTCTCTCGGACCTCTCCTTGCCGACTATTGAATTTCCGACCAAAACGTCTCAGGTCTCATTTCCTCCAATGCACTATCGGAGGTCATATTACAAACGTGGTTGGCATGATCTCGCAAGATTACAAGATTACACACAAACACAGTTGGCATGATTCACAATTTTTTTTACAAAAGCCAATTGCCATAAGCCAAAAGTCAGAAAGCTGGCTTTTGAGCCAAAAGCACAAAAACTGTAGCTCAAACAAACATCCTGTAGCTTGCCTTGGAAAATGTACAGGTTTTCTTGTCAGCTAGAGTTAGCACCAGCAGTAATTTTTCCGACAGTAGAGTAAATGATTTCAATAGACTTGTCACTTGTTTTCAATTCCAGAAGTACTCTTCCACACGGTGTATACCTACTTTCTGTTGTTAGTACTCCCTCCGTTTTCAAATAAATCAATTCCTAGAATATGTGCCAGTCAAACTTTTTAAAGTTTTAACTAACTTTATAATAAAGAGTAACATCTATGTCATAAAATGAGTACCTTATAAAAATATATTCTATGGTAAATCTAATGATACTAATTTGATACCATAAGACTTAACCTTTTTTCAAAAAAAAATAGTTAAAGTTTAAAAAGTTTGACTTAAGATAACTTTAAGAATCTATTTATTCAGGACAGAGAGAGTATCTAGATTTCTGACAAAGCAAATTTACCATATCAAAGCAAATTTACCATACCAATATATTCCTCCATTCCATACAAGGATAAGTCTTTGCTTCCTTATTGAGAAATCATACAAGCATATTATTGAAATTCGAAGATTATCTTAGTCCCCAAAGAAGTTAATAAATTTTACCTCTTATTTTTTGCATATCCAATAATATGTATAATTGTATTAAATAAATATACAAAGTAAGAAAAGAATTTAGACTAATTGTATACCATAAAGAAAAATGTGAACACTTTCGTCACTGCACAGATCATTCGTCACTCCGCCAAACTTACAACCCACGAGATGCGCGCCCTTGTCGATATATAGTGGCCGTGAGCACTACTGCGTCTTCGACCACTTGCCACTACCATTCGTGTTACCTTTCACATCCCCGCCTTGTCGTCGAAAGGAGTGGTGCGTCCAGGATTTGGAGAAGCTTCCCTGCCGCGCATCTTTCCTAACCTTATAGCCTCACTTGGATCTAGAGAAACGTGGGCTCGATGCGAAGCGTACTTCATCGATGAATTATCGGTATCAAGTTTCTCGACCTTTTCTGGTTTATATCTCAACACATATAGACTCATGATGCAATACTTTTGTAGATTTCTTCTCGCTCTACAGTTTATGTAAACAATAATTGAGAGTTATCTTTTTTTTCCGAATCACACAGAAAAATGTAGACGTTTACGTTGATGCGGGCATATCATCTGGAAAAATGAGCCGACAGATCTTGAGATTGACGAAATCATTACACCACGTCGAGAAGGAGGAGGAGTATATGGATCCATATGGAATCTCCCTGTTGCGTGGTGTTTCCAAAGGTAAATCTTTTGGCGAATCTAAACCCAACCTTATGCATATCGATTTGCTTCTTCAATTTGCTACGCCTGATTTTGTTTTTCCTCTTAGATTCTGTTTTTGCGTTGCCACCAGCATGCGAAGTTTTTATGGCTGCATGCACGAGCGAGTCTATGTAGATTTATTACGGGTTTGCCTACGAAATATCATCAGCGTTGTAGTATGGCAACTAAATCCGGAGAGTGGTGTTTTCACACTAGCTACTCAGATTTAGGTGATGTTCATCCGCGATCTTTGCATCTCTAGTTAAGGCGGCCTTAGGAACTTGTGCGTCTGCAGGAAAGCCGTAGAAACGCATCCGGCTGCATCACATCACATGAACCGATGGCTGCAAATAGTGGTGGCACTTGCCGTTTGGCACTCCGGCCGGGCCGGCCGATGGCGTGCGGAGGCATGCACGCCCCCGCCGGCCACGCCGAGCACGCACCGCACCGCACCGCGCCTGCCCGCCCGCCCGCCCGCCCGCCAGCTTCTCGGCGTCCGTTCCCGGGCCAGGCGGTGCGCGCGTTCTTCCGGCCCCTCGGATCCTCACGCGCTACGCGCTAATCCCTAGCCTGGCTCGCAGCGTGCCGCGCGCGACGCCGTCCAAAAACCGGCGGCCGGGAGGTCCTCCTCGCCCCTCACGTTGCCTGCCAGCCGATCGATGGCGTGGCACGCCCCGTTCCAAAACTTGGCAACTCGGCCCCGCCCGCACCCGCACAAAAGCCGGCAGAGGGTCACCCGCGTCGCGCGCCGCCGAAGCCTGGCTGCAGCAGCATGCACGCGCCGTGCCCGGCCCAACCGCTCGCTTTGTCCCAGCCCTCGACGCGCCATGCTCGACCACGCGCGCGGATGCAGCAGCCGCCAGCCAAAAACGGGCGGCGCCCACCGATTTCCAGGTTCCAGCCCACCGCCAGCACCGCTCTCCCGGAAGAAGCTGAAACGCTTCGGTTGCACACCGGCTGGACGGCAGAGGTCACGTTCATCCGACTTATAATCCGTACTTTTCAGCTTATTTTTTTCAGTCGAATCAGTGTTTTTCTCTCACAACAAAATCAGCCAACAGTGTTTTTCAACCGGCTTATTAGCACAGTCGAACGGGGCGAGAGAGTAGCGCACTGCCAGCCCAGTGCAGTTGCCGTCGGAACCTAAGGAAGGAAGAGGCCGGGGCAGGGCAGTGACAGATTGGCTTTGGCCCAGTTTAGATCCAGAAAATTTTGCAAAAGAACAATAGATTTCCCGTCATATCGAATTTTTGGACGTATACATGAAGCATTAAATATAGATAAAAAATAAAACTAATTACACAGTTTAGACGAAATGGACGAGACGAATCTTTTAAGCCTAATTAGACTATGATTGGACAATATTTGCCAAATAACAACGAAAAAGCTACAGTACCCATTTTGCAAAAAAATTTGCATCTAAACCGGTTTAGATGCAAATTGGCAAATATTTAATGCAAGTCATTAAAGTTTCACTCCAGTAGCCTCGTCCATCGGGACCATGCCACGCGAGAGAGCCATTCACATCTGGACTGGACACCAACGGCCGGCCGGCTGGCTCTGGCTGACTGGCTTCACTGTCACACATCCTCTGGCTAGACGCCGCTTCGGTTCTCGTGCACTGCCGAACCAGCCCAGGTGCTGCAGCTACGGCTACCCCTGGAGTGATAGAGAGCAGCAGGGTGAGGGGCCTTCCTACCAGGCCACCATGCCTCCGGCATTTCTCAAAACTGATCTCTTGTGGGGACTCCATGTGATCGGGTAAGGCCACACAGGATTGAGCACACTAAAGGATGTTCTTTGGTAAAACCAGGCAATGGGTTTATTTATCTGGCCATAACAATATAAAGATCAATTTACTCACATTTTCTCTTCGTTAAAACATGGTAAATGGACTTTAAGTATGGCAAATGACATGCTACAAAGAATGTGGCAGCCATTTTGCCACGAATTTGAAATTTTCTTACCTTTGGGTTTCGGCAGCCAGATCATCGATTACTTGAATTGTGCCGTCAACCTACTATAAATATAGGCATATCCAAATGCTTGGTCCATTACTAACGTCACTTGTCGTTACTTTCATAAGTCCACCTGTAACGTTTTCGATGCCGACAAACGGCTATTTTGACCCAACAAGGATGGGAGACGGTTAATTACCAAAGACTACATTGACCCAACAAGAATGGAAGGTGATTAATTACCTAGCAACAAAATGTATCCCTCCCGAATTCCAATTGCTCGGCACACCGCACAATTTCCATTAGTGATACATCTACCCACTCAGCGTGAACCACCTCGGTAGAATTACCTCGATAGATGCCTTTGGTGACATGTTTCTTACTCAGGGCCTATCTAGGTGTACCTCCATTGGGTTCCCCTAGCAAAATCACCCTCTGCACTTCTCTTCCCTGTATAAGAGTAAACCATGGAGCCTTCCAATTCTGTGACCAAAACGCAACTCCCTCCTCAAAACCGGGCACTCGGCAACTCCACGCTCTCTCCACTCGCCCACCACCGCCACCGCCAGCCATGGATGCCACCCGCTGCCTCCTCGCGTTCCTGCTGCTCCTGCTCCAGGCTATTGCGGGCGCCTCCTCCGACACCAAGCACCTCATCGCCGCCAGGTTCGCGCTTCGCGACCCCACCGGCGCGCTCGCCGGCTGGGCCGCCGCCACCAACCGCAGCTCGCCGTGCCGCTGGGCGCACGTATCTTGCGCCAACAACTCTACGGCGGCAGTCGCTGGGGTCAATCTTTACAATCTTACCCTCGGCGGCGCCTTCCCCGCCGCGCTCTGCTCCTTGCGGTCCCTGGAGCAGCTCGACCTCTCCGCGAACCAACTCATGGGCCCGCTGCCGGCCTGCGTCGCGGCGCTCCCGGCGCTCATCCACCTCAACCTCGCCGGGAACAACTTATCCGGCCAAGTCCCGTCGTTGTGGGGCGCTGGGTTCCGCTCGCTTGCCGTGCTGAACCTGGTCCAGAACAAGCTCTCGGGCAAGTTCCCTGCGTTCTTGGCCAACCTCACCGGCCTCCGGGAGCTCCAACTCGCATACAACCCCTTCGCTCCGTCGCCATTGCCAGAGAAGTTCTTCGATCTACCCGGCCTCCGCGTGCTGTTCATCGGCAGCTGCTCCCTCAACGGTACCATCCCCTCTTCCGTCGGGAAGCTCAAGAATCTCGTCAATCTGGACCTTTCGTCGAACAACTTATCCGGTGAGATACCATCAAGCATTGGGAATCTGAGTTCTTTGGAGCAGATCGAGCTCTTCTCGAACCAGCTCTCCGGTACTATTCCCGTGGGTCTAGGAGGCCTCGAGAAGCTGCATTCGCTGGACTTCTCGATGAACCGGCTCACCGGGGAGATACCGGAGGACATGTTCACGGCGCCGAGGCTTGCGAGTGTGCACGTGTACCAGAACAATCTGTCCGGTCCCTTGCCGGTGACGCTGGGGACGGCGGCGCCAAGTCTGTCTGACCTGAGGATTTTCAGCAACCAGTTTTCAGGGCCGTTGCCGCCGGAGTTTGGGAAGAATTGCCCGATCGGATTCCTGGACATGTCGGACAACCGGCTGTCCGGTCCGATTCCGGCGACGCTTTGTGCTTTGGGGAAACTAAACCAGCTCATGTTGCTGGACAATGAGTTTGAGGGCCCCATTCCGGTTGAACTGGGGCAATGCCGGACACTCGTGAGGGTGCGGCTGCAGAGAAATAGATTGTCTGGCCCAGTGCCACCAAAATTTTGGGGATTGCCCAATGTCTACTTGCTGGAGCTTCGTGAGAATGCACTGTCAGGGACGGTTGATCCTGCCATTGCCGGTGCCAAGAACCTATCCACGCTGCTCCTACAGGACAACCGGTTCACTGGTACTCTGCCTGCCGAGCTGGGGACCTTGGACAGCCTGCAAGAGTTCAAGGCCTCCAACAATGGTTTCACTGGACCCATACCTCGGTCGATTGCCAAGCTTTCATTGCTTTACAATCTTGATCTGAGCAACAATTCTCTCTCTGGAGAGATCCCAGGGGATATTGGTAAGCTGAAGAAACTGGCACAGTTGGATCTTTCTGCGAACCACCTCACTGGGAATGTCCCTCCGGAGCTTGGGGAGATCGTCGAGATAAATACACTTGACTTGTCAAACAACGAGCTTTCTGGTCAGTTGCCTGTGCAGTTGGGGAATCTCAAGCTAGCTCGTTTCAACATATCCTATAACAAGCTCTCAGGGCCTTTACCCAGTTTCTTCAATGGCATACAGTACCAGGACAGCTTCTTGGGCAACCCTGGCCTGTGCTATGGGTTCTGTCAGAGCAACGACGATTCCGATGCCAGACGGGGCAAGATTATCAAGACGGTGGTCCCCATCATAGGTGTTGGTGGGTTCATCCTACTCATTGGCATCGCTTGGTTCGGCTACAAGTGCAGGATGTACAAGATGAGTGCAGCCGAATTGGATGATGGGAAATCTAGTTGGGTGCTGACATCCTTCCACAGGGTGGATTTCTGTGAGAGGGCCATTGTCAATAGCCTTGATGAGAGCAATGTGATTGGCCAGGGCGGTGCAGGCAAGGTGTACAAGGTGGTTGTTGGGCCTCAAGGTGAGGCCATGGCTGTCAAGAAACTCTGGCCTAGTGGTGTGGCAAGCAAAAGGATAGACTCATTTGAGGCCGAGGTTACCACGCTAAGCAAAGTTCGGCACAGGAACATTGTAAAGCTTGCATGCAGCATCACAAACAGTGTCAGCAGGTTGCTTGTCTATGAGTACATGACAAATGGTAGCCTGGGGGATATGCTGCACAGTGCAAAACACATCATCTTGGATTGGCCCATGAGGTATAAGATTGCTGTTAACGCTGCTGAAGGACTCTCATACTTGCACCATGACTGTAAGCCCCCAGTCGTCCATCGAGATGTGAAGTCAAACAACATCTTGCTTGATGCCGAGTATGGTGCCAAGGTTGCCGATTTTGGTGTTGCAAAGGCTATTGGGGATGGCCCGGCTACGATGTCCATCATTGCAGGGTCTTGTGGATATATCGCTCCTGGTTAGTTGCTGATGCCTAACTGTAGTTCTGCATGTTTACTTAAGTTGTTGTGCCTCAGCTTTTTACTTTATCCTTTATCTTTTCTTTAGTTGCTCTATACAGTTTTTGAAATGTAGTATTCTAGTAAAGTGAAGCTACAGGTTAGAGCTAACATATATTGCATATTACTAGTTCTAATGACTGACTGATCTGTTATTCATTGCAGAGTATGCTTACACTCTCCATGTCACTGAAAAGAGTGACATATATAGCTTTGGTGTGGTGATCCTTGAGCTTGTTACTGGAAAGAAGCCGATGGCAGCAGAGATTGGCGAGATGGACCTGGTGGCGTGGGTATCTGCTAACATTGAGCGGAACGGGCTAGAGTCTGTGCTTGATCAGAACCTCGCTGAGCAGTTCAAGGATGAAATGTGCAAGGTTCTGAAAATTGCACTGCTCTGTGTCTCAAAACTTCCAATCCAACGCCCACCAATGAGGTCCGTGGTGACGATGCTGCTGGAGATCAAGGAAGAGAACAAGCCAAAGACGAAGGCGGCGGCAACTCTGCCCATCTGACTTGGGGAGGCAAACCCATCTGAACAATAATAAATAAAAGTAGTGTTTGCTCTTCTTGGGACAATGTACTAAAACAATCTGCATTATATCTGATCTTGAGAAGTTCATTCCAGGTAGCAGCTAGGTAGGTCTGAAACACAGCATGGTGATTGCTAAAGCTTGTAACTGTAGTAGCCTTTTGCTCTGAATGAGAAAGTGCTGGCTTCTATCAATTTGTCTCTGGCATTTTTTTTTTATGTTCATGACTGGCTAGTCCCATCACTGGTGGGGTTCACTTTCATTCTTTTGTGCCTATTTCTGACCCCGAAAGGTGTATCTTCCAGTCCTTTCCACCTGGTTCTGGTAAGATACTTTGGAACATCTTGTGGACTCGATACAGTGCCTAATGACCTAAAACTTCCATGGATGTCAATCTAACTACAGAAAACACGGTTGTATACAATATTATGCACTTATCTGCATCTAAGAGACTAAGATACATATACATACATAGAAAAAAATTGGATATATCTTTCGGATGCTAAACTGGAACATTGCTATTTAAATTGGACTGCCTTTTTATTGGCAAGAACAGGACTGTATTTTTATTAATTGTTCCTTTGTTCTGTTCCTGGCAGTACTATTAATTTTTTGATTCCTTCAGCTTGTGACCATTCAGTCCCGTCTTGGCTGCTCGGTGTCTGCTGGCCTACCGAGCAGACAAGTCAGTAGCGGAGGACTTTGCCTCATCGATACATGTATGGCTGCCCTACCGAGCGGAACGACGACAACGACACCCCACCCCCACAGGACGAGCCACACATGGGTTGGTTGAGTTTCTCATTTGATCTGTCATGTGCTAAAGTAACAGATAAGGAGACACTTAAATAGGAAATGAAAAATTTGAGGTTTCAATGTTTCATGCAAGCTGCATAACAGTTGTAAAATTTTTATCACTTGCTTTGGATATGGCAAAAAAAACATGACTCTGCACTTCCCCCGATGTATGATCAGCCTAGATCATTAGCCACCACAAATTATGTGCTTGCCATGCCATAGAAGAAAAAACAATTGATCAAACTGCACTTGAAAATAACTTTGTCTATCAACCATCCATTGACTCTTCATGGAACTTTTTCACTAACAAAGTATCAGATAAGGAGACAAATAATAGGAAATGAAAATTTTGAGGTTTCAATGTTTCATGCAGGCTGCATGTTTTTCTTTGCCATCCGCACTCACTTCATGTGTTGGCAGCCGTTTTGAGGACCTACGACAAGAAGCGTTCAGGACAAGCTGCCTCAGGTCCATCCCTTCTATCCCCATTCTTGGCCAATGAACAGCAATCATGTGCAGACAGATAGTTCTAGAGTTTGCTTGGTTCATATATAGTTCAGAGTTTTTCTGACCAATTTTTTTATAACCATTGCAAGACGGCGTCCTGGGGTCTTTAATTCAACCAAGACTATACTCTGACCTTAGGTTCATGGATTCTATTTGTTTTGTTCTGAATCGCTTTGGTCAAATTTGTATGGTTAATTGTAATCAAGGAAGGAGGATGATCAAGCCTCCTATTGCCCTTGTTGAGTAGCAGTTTTGTACTACATCATCTTGTTTTTGAAGTGATGCATAGACGGTTTACCAAACATTAAGACATAACCTTAATGTTTGGTAAACCGTCTATGCATCACTTCAAAAGCAAGATGATGTAGTACAAAAGTTATTTTAGTACCCCACTTAATGAAATACATGCATAAGCGTGTTCGCGAAAAAAGAACAAGTTATTTTAGATATTTTAGAAAATTAGTATCTGCTCTTGCTCATGCTGAATATATGATGCGTGAGGTAGTATTTTGATGGATACTAAAAAAACAATATATGAGGGCAGCAATAACAGGTCATATATTATTTCTGAAAAACAAGATATGATGCTGAAAATTAGTATGTGTTAGTCATTTCTTAACTTGAAGACTGCAAATACTGTTCCCTGAAATGCTAAATGCAGGGCTAATTAATTCATGCAGAGTTCTATATCAGTTCATCATCACACTTTTTGGTTATCACTAAAAAAGCATCATAGCCTGCAGTTCCTAGTGAAGGCTTTTAATTTGTTATATATGCGGATAAAGTGTGTTGTATTTTTCTTTTTTGACAGATAGTGTGTTGTATTTTAGAACTGTGGGGTAGCTAGGAGATGCTGAAACTTTGTGAGGACAGCATTGATGTATGTCAAATTCTTCTCCTAGAATCTGTCTTTCTTGACTTTATAGTGTCTCTTATTATCATTGTGAACTGTTCTAAGCTATTTAGCCTGCGTCATTATATATTTTGTTTATTTAGCCTGCGTCAAATTAGTATCATCAAACAATTTATGCGCCGCATCATATGGACAACTTTATTGTTTCAAACAACTCAGTCTTTTTCACTGTTCTATTTTCACTGTTCATTCACTCTGCATTTAATTTATAAAATAAAAAAGCTTGCAATTTGGACCCCTTTCCCATCAAACAAGAGAGAATGTTGGGATCAGTTCATCAGTTAGGTATGTCACATTAGAAAATGTTCCAAAAATATTTCTTTGGGCAAGTTTCACACGTACACTGACAACATGGGATTAGTTCATCAGTTAGGTATGTAAAAAAGCTACAACTAAGACTGAGCATTTATGGTTTTAGGTCTGCATTGCAACTTGCTTTCCCTGTGCTACATGCTTGGTTTCTTTGCATTCTGCACATGTTTGCTACAGATTTGCTTATAGGACTTGTGTGATGCATGGGTTCTTCTGACCTTTTAAGTTGGTTGCAAATTTTCTTTAACGCCTATTTTTGGTTTTACACAATGACCAATTTGACTGAAATATGTTTTAACAAGATGCAAGGATTGCATTGTACATCATTACTGGAAGCTGGAAGCACATGGGTGATCGGGAAAAAGAGTTTTATCAGTTTTATGATTAGTAGTTCTGGGGTGAGGCACTGAGGCCTTTTCAACAACAACAACAACAACAACCAAGCCTGTCAGTCCCAAGCAAGTTGGGGTAGGCTAGAGTTGAGACCCAACAAACACCGTCAGTTACGGTTCAGGAACGTCAATAGCCGTTTTCCAAGCACTCCTATTCAGACATAGGTCTCTAGGTATATCCCATTCTTTCAAATCTCTTTTTATTGTCTCTTCCCAAGTCAACTTTGGCCTTCCTCTGCCTCTCCTCACCTTATTATCTTGACTTAGAACTCCATAATGCACTGGTGTCTCTGGAGGTCTCCTTTGTAAATGGCCAAACCACCTCAACCGATGTTGGACAAGCTTCTCTTCGATAGGTGCTACCCCTAGACGATCACGAATATCATCATTTCGCACTCGGTCCATCCTTGTGTGACCACAAATCCAACGCAACATACGCATTTCTGCAACACTCAGTTGTTGGACATGTCTTCTCTTTGTGGGCCAGCATTCTGCTCCGTACAACATAGCGGGTCTAATCGCTGTTCTATAAAACTTGCCTTTTAGCTTTTGTGGTATCCTCTTGTCACAGAGAATGCCAGAAGCTTGGCGCCACTTCATCCACCCTGCTTGGATTCTATGGCTAACGTCCGCATCAATATCTCCATCCCTTTGTAGCATCGATCCCAGATACCGAAAGGTATCTTTCCTAGGCACTACTTGACCTTCCAGACTCACGTCTCCCTCCTCCTGTGCAGCATTGATAATGTGCACTAAGATATCACTTCTGTAATTTCTTTGTGCAGAGTACAAGTTCTATATTGGCAAAATTTACCTACAGTTTTTCTGTATCATCAATGAATTTGTGGTATTCATGTGGTTGCACTAACTGATCATTCTACTTAATTAAGTGTGTTCTATTTCTGGAAATAATGTATGGGTCTAACAAGGCAGTTCTACCTGCTCCTTTGATGCAATTATTAGTGATGTATGGTCCCATTGCTTCTTTTAACTACTGCTTTTGTTTGCCTCCTTTGTCCTAGCAGGCAGACACTGCAATGAATCAGTCAGGTTTCATGGAAGCTGCAGTAGAAATAGGAGGAAAAGAAGCTACATACAGGCCCTGTTTGGTGTGGCTCCAACCTCCACTCGCTCCACTGCTGGAGCCGGAGCCTCAAATAGCAGCTTTGCCTCGGTACGTCTAAAACAGCTCCGGCTCCTCTATTCCATGCCCAAAACGGCTCCTCTTTGTCCAGCTCTGTACGCTGCAGTGTCCAGAGCGGCACCAAATAGACCCAAAATCAGTCAGGTTTCATGGCAGCTGGATATACTTAAGATATGCCTTCGTTTTCCACAGGTTACAAGCTCTATAATTTGCCACTTCTGTTCTTTTATTACGTCCGAGAGTGCAAGGTTCTTTTATCTGATGACAATAGGAAGTTGCAGGACAAATCTTTGGTAGGAGTCTAGGGCCAGACGGCCAGTGTGCCTAGACAAATGAATTGGACTTTGCGGCTTTTCATGGCAGAATTGCTTGGAATGATTGTGTTCTCAGCGCTTAGTACTTTAGCTTCAGCTTCTCCTATGTTAGTGGCATGTCACTTCTTTCGTTTCTTATTGTTATTCTGCACATTCGATGCTTTTTTTCTTGAATGAATGAAACATTGGTGACTCTTTGCCCCCTCCATGGCTCCCTGTGTTGCTATCCCCAATTCGTTGAAAGTATCTACCACAAGTACACAAGCATACAGGCAAAGAAGAAAACGATCCAATGCAAGCTCACACGTCGTATACCCCACTAATAATGATTTTATATAAGTTCAAAAACAAATTTCGAAAGCATAATAATGGGCTTAGAAAATTGTGTTGAAGTAAAATTGCAAATACCCATGAAAAGGACAAGATAAATTCAACCATGCTATTTAATACTACCTCGGTCAATCCCAAAAAGATTGCAATTCTAGTTTTCTTCTTCACCAATTTATTTTAAGTTTGACCAAATTTATACAAATTCTTGGTAAAATTTATGATATCAAATAAATATCATTAAATTCATCATAAAAAATATTTTCATAACATACTATTTCATGTCATAAATGTTAATACTCTTCTCTATAAAATGTCATATTTAAGACAATTTGACTTAGTACAATCAGCTCTTTTTGGGACGTAGATAGTATCTCTTTGAGAATCGGCTGATGTTGAGAATAAATTTCAGGCAGGAGAACAATATTCTGAATTCTGAACATACGAATCCGAATGCATAATCCATGTGGATCCCACTAAGATGTCACTCATGGAAACCCACATGATTGAAACTGGAGATCTCGCATGCTTGTGGTTGTGGGCTCCATGAATCTCCTCTTCACCAAAGGCACTTCTACGCCACTGGGGGTTCTAGGAGCTGCAATCTTGGACTTCTCAGCCCCCGAGCAGCCAATAGGATGCGAAAGCCGGAGGAATCTTGTGATTGCCAACCATGATGGCCAAAACGAACACAATCGAAACAATAACAAAGTAACCAAAGGAGGGTTCTAACATATGGCGTGAAATATTATATGAGTGAATGCAATTGAGAAGAAAAGCAACAGTCGGAGCACTTGCTGCTTGATATGAGGACTCAGAACTTCAGAAGGAAGTAGTGCTATTTCCTTTTGCTAGCCTTTTTGACATGGCCCACTACAAATGTGAACATACAAAGTCACGCCAGTGCCTGAAAATTGTCAAGGTAGTCATCATGCAGGAACAGACAGACACAAGAGAGTACTTATCTTTCTCAGAAACAGTGTCTGAAACAGTAAGTGCTATTTAAAATGGTCCACTCCAAAGGTAACAAAAAAGTAACAATCTAATCAACAAAAAATAAAAAAAATATTCATATCAAATAGTAATTTGATGTGGTATTTAAATTTTTCTATCATTGATGAATTTATATTAACATCTATTTTATCCAACAATTTATTCCCATCTCCTCTTATTCACACTACTGAATGCATACCTTTAGATGACATGATGGTGCTGAAATTTATCAAAAGAATTAATAACAGAAAACTAGTGCAAAGCAACAAACGTGCTGAACCCATTGTTTTTGAGAGAAATGGACCCATAATGACGCAATCGTGCAATATTGGTCTGATCATGGTTTGTAAATCTTTATTGATCATCCCGGCAAAATCACATATTGCAGCTAGGCTATCTAGATTAGTCTAAAGTCAGAGTTACCTTTCTCCGGCATCCGGCCCGTGCCCCATGACTCTCTAAACATGCTTCTGAAACACGAAACACTTACAACATGAAATACTTGAATGCAACATACGTCTGAAGCAGATGAAATATTTGGAACATACACTTGCAACATGTGTGTAAAACATATAAAAGATCCAGATAAAACACTTGCAACTTGCAACATGAAAACACTTATTGCAACATAAGACTGAAACAGCTGAAACATTTCGAACATACTCTTGCAACTCATGTGTAAAACATATGCAACATTTAGATCAACAAATGCTTGCAACATGTCTCTGTAACACTTTGCAACATATGCAACATCCTGATTTACTTTTGCAACATCCATATGAAATAGTTGCAACATATCACTAGAACATCTGAAATATTTGAAACATACGCTTGCAATATGTCAGGTGTGACACTCTAGTGGGAGGCGGCCACCATGTCAGACGCGTTAAGGAACTCGATAACCGCCTCGATGGGCAGATCGGGGCTAGGAGGTGGCAGAGCGAAGAGTACCATGGGCTTGGCTGTTGTGAGCTTCTTCCACTAGGGGCACCGGGCGAGCGGAGCCTCGATGCAAGCGCGAAGTACGGCATGGCCGCAATGCCCTCGCGGTCTCTAGCAGCAGTAGCAGGAGGTGACAAGGAGGACGCTGGCGTCGGCTCCGGTGATGAGGGCAGGGGCAAGCGCAAGCGCGACTCTAGCGGAGCAACCTGGCGTCGCGGAGGCGGGAGAGGGCCCTGAGACGGAGGAAGCGGAGGTGGTCGTTGCTGGAGAAGGCGAGTGGCGGGCGAGTAGTAGGGAACATTGTGACGGTCGTGCTAGTGAACTTTAAGATATTTCTCTTGACATGCAAGGCATCCACCTCAGCAGTCCACTATCATTTGTCACTAGCAATTTCTCTTGACATGTAAGGTGTTCACTTTAGCAGTCCACTATCATTTGCAATTAAAGTTTACTAGCATAAGAATTATGATATCCATGTCAACGAGACACATCATCCAATATGGATACAATCTCCACGATTATGCTAATAAATCTATACATATATTATATCATGTTCCTGCATTACCAACAATATACGTATACATCTCATAATTCTTATTAGTTAACATTCTAACATATTTATACTCCTCCTTCGTATTCGTGGCAACGCACGGGAAATCCTCCTAGTTTTAAGAAATGGTAAAAGAATAAAAGGTAAAGGAAAACATGGCTATTGGACTGGCAGTGCAAAGGTCGAGGAAGCGTGGTGTCCGGCGGACGTCCGCACCGTAGTATTTCCAATTTCATTGAGGGTAACTGGGTAAGAGGAGGTTGAGGACGTACACTCATCGTTCGAGACGTGTGTGCCTCATGGGCAATCGGCCTAGACGTGTCTTTTCTCTCGGAAAACAAAGCACACGCAGACGGTTAGGGTGAAATTATCCTCATAACAGTAGTATTGCCTATTTGATAACTCGGTGACCATAGGTTCCAAAAAAAAAAACCTCGGTGACCATAGCCAGGCGGCGAGAGGGCACTACTAGGCCGTGTTTCCAGTTTTTTTAAAAAAAAAGAAAACTATTGTGTATCCATGTTGTTATGTGTTTGCACGTTGCAGGTCTTATGGGCCTTGGGCCGGTTCATTTTCTATAGAGAGGTCATCCACTCAGCCAGGACGGCCCGCTAGTGAGCTGAAAACGGACCTATGCTCTGTCGTGTCACTGATTAGCACCATCTTCTCTGGAATACTACAAATGGAGATTTTGTTTTCGCAAATAAGAATGAACCTTTTTTTTTAGTTTATCTAGTGAAGTGTGCCCAGTAGACAATGCCACAATGGGTTAAGGTGAGCCTGGCGGCTGGTCTTGTAGCATGTCGTCATGGATTGATATGCACTCCGTTATCCGTTCAATCAAACATCTCCAAATTATTCAATCAGGCGTCTCCTGGAATTCACTACTAACTATAAGCATGATATACAGATGACCAAGGCCGCGTTCACTTGCCATGCATACCCAAAATATTTCCTCTTCCACCTGTCACGTCGAATCTTTAGACGTATGCATGAAGTATTAAATGTAGGTAAAAAAATAACTAATTGCATAGTTTGTCTGTAAAGTTCAAAACGAATCTTTTGAGTCTAATTAATCCATGGTTGGACAAATTTTACCAAATAACAACGAAAAGTGCTACAGTAACTTTTCGCCCAAATTTTCTCAACTAAACCCAGCCCAAGACTTCGAATCAATCCAAATCAGGAGCTTTTCATAAGTGAAAAGATAAAAGTACTGATATGAGCAGGTGGCTAAAACAAGAATACAAATGGCATAAGACAATAGTTTTGCAGAGCTAAAGCATGTCAGTTCTGAATAAATTGTAGAAGAAAGAGAAAAAAGGACAGTAGAACTAGCATTTACAAGTCGAACTAGCATCAATCAATTCTGACACGCCATTACTACTGGAGTTACAATAATTTGTCAGAATAATCACAAGTATTAGCAAACCCAATACATACTGGTTTAGTGATTCATAGGGTGGAAAAAAATCGCAAAACAGGTAAATAAAATTAAATCAGTAAAAAGGTCTTACTTTACTTGGGTAACGCCATGGATATCTAAAGGCCCTAAAATGTCCAAAACGAATTGTACCGGACAGTATCACACGATGACTAATTCCGACATCCCGCAAGGTCTGGTCTGATGTATGCAAAACCCAGTTTGCAAGGTCAAAGAGAACTTGTGTACTCTCTCTATTCCAAAATAGCTGCACATATTATTAAAAAAATCAAATTTAACTAGATTTGTAGAAAGTATTTTCAACACTTGTATGTCTTATTATTATGAAAAAATATTTCACTATTACTCTAATAATATTTATCATGCGTCATAAATATGAGTATATTTTTATATATTTCATTAAATTTGAAATATTTAACTTGTCGAAAAACGAAATGCGCAATTTTTTTGGGATGTAGAGGTAGGATTCAAAGACACTACTACTACTTCCCATGCACACATAGGGAAAGGGCAGAATCCAAAATTATTAGGGGCTTTGAAGATTTGTGATTTTGAAGATTCTGGCCTGGAGATATGGCAGCCTGGGCGACGGCAACGGCGACGGCTAACCGGCTCTAGGCGGTGCCACGGTTGTGGTCAAGTTGGAGGCGGCGGCGGCGGCAGGGGTCGCCGGGTTCGGGGCCTGGCGTTCAGACCCGGCGGCCTCAAGGCAGGGGGTGGCGCCCGAGATGGTGGCAGCACATGTCCTATGGCTGTTGGCGGCTTGTCGGCAGCGACATTGGCGGGTGCCTAAGCCGACGGCGATGGTCAATGGCGGCCTCAGCGTGCGGCAGTGTGACGCGAGCAGCAGAGTCAGGTCCGGCTCTGCGTGGCCCGGTCAGAGGGGGTGGCAGCCGACGCAGCTGTGCGGCTGCAGTGTGCAGCCGACGCGTCGATGCTCCTCTAAAGGGGCTTCTATGGGGCGCCAGGACAGCGGCGTTGGCGGCGTAGGCTGGCAGGGGGTTCGGCTTTGTGGCCCGACATTTGTGCTAGAGGGTTCATGGGCGAAAGCCTTGGCGATGGCGACACTGTTGGGCGTCGTGTTAACCCTCTAGTATATCTTCCATGGGTGAAAACCTGATCCATTATGGACGTGCGACAGTGGCGTCATCGGCGTTGCTCCCTTCCTGAAGGCGTCGTATTTGGATTATCTTCGTGGCTTCGATGCGAGATGACGGTTCACGCTTGGAAGTCGGAGCTGCTCTTCGGTGGTCGAGCTTGGCAATGATGACCGGTGGCGATCGTTAGCTTCGGACCCATTGGGGAGTGACTAGTGGGTGGCCTGCCATGGGAAGTCGGAGCTGCTGGCAACTTGGTTTCCATGCTCGGCAACGATGACCCATGGCAGTGTGTCGTGTTTGTGCTCTTCCGCGTCGCGTGGGGTGGTTAGTCCCTCGGGTGCCTTTTGGCATCTCGTCTGGCTAACCTTCTTGTACGTAATATTCTTTCGTCTTAATTGAGCGGCAGAGCTCCCGTCTTTGTTTCAAAAAATATTTTGTTTTTACCTTTCTATCCGACTTGAGAATTCAAAACTGATCCAAACGGTAGCTGAGTAGTAGGACTCTGTTTTTCAAAAGTCTAGTTGAACTCTCTCTCTTTCCATTTTCCATCTAACTAAGTAGGACCTTCAATTTACTCTTGCTTCCTTCCTCTTTTTTTACCGATAGAATCTTCAAAAACCCATTCATGGATCCCCTCGAAACCAAGGAAAAAAAACTGTCATTGATTGGTCTGTGGACAGTATGCCCATTTGTGTGCAATGTAAACGAAATTTCATGCATAGTGCATCATGTGTCAATAGTGTATAAAAATCCCACCCCTTCATTTTTCCAGGAAATAGAATGGATCAGAAAATAATATAGGACCCTGCTAGGAGCTAAAGTAGCTCCTTACGCCAGGTAAGGCTAGATTTGCGGGTTATAAGTTAAATTGGACGAAGCCTCTACCAAGACAACTTGTCTGGGTGGTGTAGTTGGTTATCACGTTAGTCTCACACACTAAAGGTCCCCAGTTCGAACCTGGGCTCAGACACGTTTGTTTTCCCATTTCTCAGGTTTTTTTTCCATTTCAATTTTTGTTGGGCCACACTGTGATACTACAAATATTTTGCCTAATTAAATCTTTTCCCAGTTCCATTTTTTCTTAGGCCAGCATGTCAGATAGCCCACACTGTGGTAATACAAAGATTTTGCCTTATTATTCGATCCATCCATATTATACTACTGTACATGACTCCTGTGTTGCTGTATTTGTCATATCTCATCTCATCCCATATACACGGAGTATGTCGCCTGGCCTGGGATAATCCCACCCCTGATTGCGCTGAAGAAGATAACACAGGAGCTGCTGCTGCTGTTTATTAAAAGAAAAGAAAAAAAAACAGGAGCTGCTGGAGAGACCTCACGCTCCTCACATTCGAGACCGGGGCACCGTTTATATGCCAAAAATTTTGCCAAAATTTTCAGATTTCCCGTCACATCGAATCTTTGAACGTATGCATAAGCATTAAATATAGATAAAAAATAAAACTAATTACACAGTTTAGACGAAATGGACGAGACAAATCTTTTAAGCCTAATTAGACTATGATTGGACAATATTTGCCAAATAACAACAAAACTGCTACAGTTGTGTTTTGCCAAAAAATTTGCCAAACTAAACAGCCCCCGGCTCACAGATTTGCCGTGACCTGTCCGCCGATCATCTTCATCGCATCAGACAGCAGCCCGTCGCGTCGCGTCGCGTCGCGTCGCGTCGAGATCCTAATTCCTAGCAGCACATCTACTCCTACCTAGCACGCCACCTCGCCGCGCTGCTCGACTCCGCAACCATCTGGAGTTGTGGAGACGGCAACGCGTGTCCACCGTCGATCCCTGCCGCTCGCTGCTGATACCGGACGCCCAACAGCCAGCTGGAGCGCGCTCGAGCTTATTAGCCAGAATTAACGAGACATTTAATAATATTTTTTACTCATAATAAATCGGTATCAACAGCTACAGAAACAGTCAGCCGAGCGAGACTCGCAACGAATCAGCATCAGCACGCGCCGTGCGGCGGACGCCTGGACGAGCGGCGGCAGACAGACCAGTTCCTTTCTGCCTCGTCCCACGCCACGCCGCGCCTGCGCTGCCTGCCTTGGCCGAAAAGGCCGAAGATTTGGCATGCCATGAATGACGATGCGCTCGTTGCCCGGGGTCGGAGCGGAGCGCACAATTTCCTCTCCTCCGTGTCACGCCCTCCCGCGCCCGGGGCGTCGCTCTCAGAAAAAGCGCCAGAGATCCCTGAGAATCGTCGAGGCGTCGAGCTGTGCGCGCGTTTCGTCGCCCACCGCAGATCTGGTGGGAATCTCGTTGGCGTCGCCGGACCATACCAGACCAGACGTGCGATGCGGAACAGCTGGGACTGGAAGGGTGGGTGTGGCCGCCGTAGCTGCCTGGACCACAGTGCCTGTGCAACTGAGTGGGTGCGTTTAGCTCGCGATTTTTTTTGTTTTAGCTAATGTAGTATTTCGTTTGTATTTATCAATTAGTGTCCAATTATGAATTGATGGGGCTCAAAAGATTCGTCTCGTGGTTTTTTATCAAACTGTGTAATTAGTTTTTTTTATCTACATTTAATGCTCCATACATGTGTCCAAATATTTGATGTGATGAGAAATCTTGAAAATTTTTAGCAACTAAAAATGGCCACAGTTCGTGCGACGCAATCGGGTCGGGGCGGGAGATGATGTGAGCTTCTTCCACGTGGAGTGGAACCATGCAAAATATCTGTCGTCCCCGTGCCGGAGTTTCAACACAAGTTTTACCGAGTGTTCTTCACGTTGTCAGGCACGGATGAGCAGCACGTATGAAATTTGGAACACGTCAATTTGTCTTCTTTTTTTTAAAAAAGAGAGAGAACTACGGATTTAGCTTCAGTTTGGTTTCACAGGCATGTCGATCGGTTGTTGGTCCTCCTGCTTGACCCAATACCATTTCCATCAGTGTTCTTCACGGAACAACCGATACTGTAGATGACGTGAATCATGTTGTTCTGTCCAGTTCTGGTTTAATTGACCCAGAAATTCGAGAATGTTCAGACATCAAAATGCAGTGCCCCCTTTTGTTGTTGTTTTTTTTCCATTCCAGAGATGATGTCTGTTTCGGTTGCTGTTTCATCATTACTCCTTGATAATAATCACCCTGTTCGTTTCGCTGGTTTATTGTGGCTAAAAGTACTGTTTGCTGTGAGAGAAAAACACTGCTGGATGGCTGCTGATTCTGCTGATCCAGCGAAACGAACAGGGTGAATACTCCTACAAGATCCAGACTGATCTC
This sequence comes from Saccharum hybrid cultivar R570, assembly GCA_038087645.1. Classification (NCBI taxonomy): domain Eukaryota; kingdom Viridiplantae; phylum Streptophyta; class Magnoliopsida; order Poales; family Poaceae; genus Saccharum; species Saccharum hybrid cultivar. The sequence continues at coordinate 47,860,566 of JAQSUU010000307.1, read as the reverse complement.
TTCTGAGACCATCTCTCCTTCCTGATTTTCTTTTATGCAAAACAACATGATTTCCTTCCAGAGATAATTTTTACTCCGTATTTCGGTTGCTGTTCCACTCCATAATACTCCTACAAAGATCCAGACTGATTTCTTCTGAGACCCATCTCTCCTTCCTGATTTTCTTTATGCACAACTTCATTATCATCCCATTTCGATTTCTTGTGAGACCATCTCTCCTTTCTGATGCTCTTCTTTTTATGCAAAACTTCATTTTTCATTCCAAATGGTATCCGGATCAAATTCCGGTTCTACCACAATAATTAATCTACGTGCTCCTCTGAACTTCTTGATTCAGGGAGTACAGCCAAAAAACAAACGAAGAAAAAGAAAAAAAAACGATTAGTACACACACCCGCGAAATCCTTTTGTGCACCGTTCATCCGACCATCCTAATACTGTACTACTACTAGTACTAACGACCAACTGCACAGAACCTAGTGATGATTCCTCCTCCGGAGATCGACGACGACGACCGAGACGTTGTCGGAGCTGCGCCTGGCGAGGGCCAGCTTGGTGAGCAGCGCGGCGGCCTCGGCGCACCACTTGGCGCGGCCCCTGCGGAGGCAGGCGCGCGCCACCTCGCACGCGTCCTCGTTGCTGACCACGTCCCACAGTCCGTCGCTGGCCAGGATGAGGCACTCGTCGCCGTCGCACCGGTCCGTCACCGTCACCTCGGGCACGGACGACACGTAGGGCTTGAGGTAGCCGTCCCCGATGGCGCGGGACATGGCGAGCACGCCCAGCACGCGCGCGCCCTCCCAGAAGATGACGCGCCCGCCCGCGGCCTCGATCCGCGCCAGCTCGTCGGGGCGGTCGGGCTTGTGGTCCGACGACAGCGGCACCGGCGGCGCGCCGTCGCCCCCGCGGCAGAGGAGGGCGCGGCTGTCGCCGCAGTTGGCCACCACCACGCGGCGCTCCTCCACCACGGCCACCACGGCGGTGGACCCCACGTGGTCGCACTTGTGCGCGTCGCAGCGGCAGGCGCCGCTGGCCGCGGCGGCGGCGCGCCCGCCGGCCGACATCACCTCGGCGTCCATCCGCGCGAAGCTGCGCTCCATCGCCGCCGTCCAGGAGGCCGCCGGGGAGCAGGAGACGTCGGCGGCGCCGGCATCGAGCTCCTCGGCGAGCAGCTCGTGCATCCGGTCCCGGCACGCCTCGGCCACGTGCGAGCAGCCGTGGCCGTCGAACACTCCGTAGAAGTCGCGCCTCCCGCCGTGGCCGTCGGCCTTGCCCTCCGCGCGGGCGAACGCCTCGCGCACGGACACGGCGTCCTCCATCTCCCTCCTGCGGCCGGCCACCGACGCCGCCCCGTGCTTCCGCGCCACGAGCAGCTCCCCCGCCTCGAGGCTCCGCTTCCTCGTGGCGTCGGCCGTGCCACCAGCGGCCGCCGCGGCCCGGCGCCGCCTCTCGGCGCGCGCCCTGGCCCGGGCCTCCGCCTCCACCCCAACCACCGGTGCCGCTGCCGTCGTCGCTGCTGCCGAGTCACAGCACACCTGCGCCATCGACATCATCCAATTAACCACCACCCCCACCGCCTGCGCCTCCGCCACCCACACCCACACCACCCCGGGAAGCTTCCACCGCCACGTGCACCTCAAGCAAGCAAGCCACGGCGAGAGGAGGGAGAGTTGAGAGAGGGTCCCGTGGTGCCGGGCGCCCGTTTTAAAGCCTCCCCGTCCGCGGCGGGAGTGGGGCGCGTGGCGGGGCGCGCGATCTCTGAGGCGGACCGGGTGGGCGCCCACCGCATCTGGGCCGTCCACGGGCTCACCTTGCACGACACGTTGCCGCCGCCCTTGAGCCCCGCCGCGACACGTGACGCGCGCCGGTCTGTTGGTCATAACTCATAAGCACCCGCCATTATTATTTATCGGATGCGCACCACGTCTAATCGCACCAGACCGACGAACCACTGCGGGAGGGATGGCGGCCGGCGATTGGGCCACCGCATGGGTGCGTCCGTGTTCCGGGTCCGCGCACGGGATCTGGGCAACGTGACGTGTGTCCCTCTGCACGGCGGCAGCGGGGGTATTTTTGTTAAGGCAGTGTTTAGATGGTGTAAAAGTTGGTGTAAAGTTTCCGTAGTATTTTTTGTTGTTATTTGGTAAAATTTATTCAATTATGGACAAACTAGGCTTAAAAGATTCGTCTCGACATTTACAGACAAACTGTGTAATTAGTTATTTTTTTAGCTACATTTAATACTCCATGCATGTGTCCAAAGATTCGATGTGACGGGGAATCTTGTAAATTTTTTGGAAGTTTGAGGGGAACTAAACAGCCCCTAACTCCGGGAAAATGCCGCCCCGGTTTGATGCGGTCGTAATCAGACTTCAGACAGACTAATCAACAAGGCGACCGCGCTGCGTGCCGGGATGGCATTGGCTGTAGCGCCGGCCACCGAAGGCATCACGAGGACTCGTGTCCACTTTGACTCGGCGGTCGACATGACACGTTCCCCCCCTTTTTTTCCCTTGTAATAAATCGCGGTTGCCGGCGATTATGCACCCGTGGTAGAGTAGGAGTACGTGACACCGCAGGGATCAAAATTAGACACGCGCGCGTGGGGCCCGGAGAGGAACGAACGCACTTTCGGCTTTCCTCGCCCGGCCGCCTCTGCGCGCCCCGTCCCCTCCGACCCGTGCAGCCGCCTCTTGCCTCCTCCGACACGTCGCGCGGCGGGCACGTACTACTAGCGCGCATGGGGAAGTCATCGGCGGTGGGCGTCGCCGTCGCGGGGCCGATCGAGGTCGGGCGGGTCCCTTGCGCGCGGCAACGGGCATCTGGCACGGCACTACTGTGAAAGCGGAGAAAACCGTGCGTCCGGGTGGCGTCGGTTTCGGGGCGATCGAGCTGGGAGACCTGACCTCACGGGGTTGGAGTCAGCGGCGACGCGGACAGCTGCGTCGTGTCGACCGGCGTGCAGTGTGCTGGACACGCGGTGCCACGCAAGGAGGAGCGTGGCTTTCGAAAGCTGGTGAGTGCGTCGGGAGTTGTGTGCGTGGGGCCGGCAGGGAGTGATGGGTGGAGACGTGGGGGGCGTCGGGGCGTGGGCGGGCGACAGGTGTTACGAGAGAGTGGGGCCTTGTTTAGATGCATCTATAAGTTAGAATTCAAATCAATTTTTAACTTGGTGGTGGTTTGGGTCCTTGAACAACAAATTCCTCTTTCAGCTTGGCTAGCAAAATGTTTGCTGTTAATTCCTTCTAGAAAGTCTATGAATATGCAGTATAGTACGATCAACGGCGGCTCTAGGATTTGTTTATAATAATAACCAATGCCACTTCCCAGTGGCGGTAACTACTCCATATACCACACATAGAAAAAATAGTTCAATTAAAATGAAACAAAATCAAATTGAGACGACGCTAGAACCCACATATTTAACGGCGATGAAGTTACGGCCTTGTTTAGTTTCTCTCTAAAACTTTACACCATATCACATTGGAGGTTTGATATATGTATAGAGTATTAAATGTAGACTAAAAAAATAATAAATTATACAGATTACGTGTATTTTGCGAGACGATTTTTTTTGAGCCTAACTAGTCTGTGATTAGACAATGTCGTGCTACAGTAAACATGTGCTAATGACAGATTAATTAGTCTTAATAAACTCGTCTCCCAGTTTACAGGCGAGTTCTGTAATTAGTTTTTTAATTAATATCCAAACACTCCTTCCGACATCCCATGAAACATTCCATTTGACACCCCAAAACTTTACACCCCTAGAACTAAACAAGACCTATATAGTTATTAAGAACATTAATGGTCATGTTCGCTTGTCTTATTAGACATATTTTTTTTAACAAAGGAACAGTGTTTTCCTCTCACAACAAATCAGTAAACAGTACTTTACAGCTTGTCTTTTCAACGAAACACCAAGAGCATGCTAGTTAAACTCTATGGCACACACTGGGCAAATCCAAGGGTATACCTTATTATTTTTTGCTAATTTCACTGATTTTAGCCCACAACGGCAAAAAGAGCACTTTATTGGCCTGGCTCCCAACCTCCTCGCCTCACAGGCCAACCCACAAGACTACTTCCGGACACTCTTAGCCCCTCACACCATGCCCCGGTGTCCTCGAGGTCTCGACCTAACCTTAGGCCTCGTTCGGCAGCACCGGATTGGTGCCAGACCAAGTTTGGATCCTGGCCAGGAATGAGTTGATCCGTGGCACTCACTCGATCCCTGCTCTGTAACCATTCCGGGCCTGTCACTAATCCCTGTTTCCATCATGTGCTATTCGGTTAGCCAGGATTTAAGATTCATTTCTGCGATCTTACTGGCACTACTAGACATGAGGTGTTTGGGCACTGAACCAGCTATACTGCAACAAAATCTCATGAAATACATTGCAATATAAATAAATCCTTGACTGCAAATGTATTTCATGAGATGTATTTGCAATATGAACAATCTTGACTGTAATTGACTGTAAATAATGAACATCTAAAGGCAAATAAAGATCGCAACTTAAATCCAACGATAAAGATTGCAATATAAATAAACGATGTCGCAAGATACAAAAGATGGTAATCTGAACATTATCGCAATCTTCGGCCGCTTGCACGTATCTGAGCTGCATGCCAAGTAAACGGCCGCTCGAGTTAACACACCATCGAGGTCACAGCAATGTTATTAAAATGCTACATGAGTCACTGGGAGTTGGGAGCCACCAGGCATTAGTTTGCATCTGGTACTAGAACTTTAGTGACACTAGCAGAAAGTCAACATATACCTGGGTAGAATCTATCTCCAAAAAGGAAGACTAGGGGGTTCCTACAAGCATTTCTATTCCATCATTAGAACTAGCTTCATTCATCAACCATAGCCAGACATATCCCCACCAGAGTGGTCCTGCAAACAGGGCAACCAAAACACCACTGGAACAAGTCAGTTGAGAGGACAAAATAAACAAAAGCTACCATGTGCTATGGTGCTGTAACGAGCTAGTTTCAGCATGTCAATTACAGCAGCTTGTGTGACAAGTGCATAAGCAGCTTGTGGTCCTTACAGCAGCTTGTAAGGAGCATAAGCAGCAAAACAAGTGCAGGCAAAGGAAATTAAACCACAAAGAAAATTCTATCTATACAGAAAGACTAATTTCGATGTTGCTGATACTGAGCCCACATTTCTTGGGCGATGGTGTCTCTTAAAGTGATGTTGCTAAATATTATTAACCATGTCATATAGAAGCTAAATATTATTGACCATGTCGTATAGAAGCTATAAACCAAATAGAACTCGCATTGGATTGTAAGGAGCATTAACAGCAAAAACAAGTGCAGTTTAATTAAAAGTGACTAGATCAGTGCAATTTCAAAAATATGGGCATATGACCATGTAGTATATAGTATTGCTGCCCAGCATATCACTGATAAGAAAACAGCACAGGACTAGCTAAAAATTCTGGAGTACCTTCTGGAGTTGGTACTGGATCCCAAGAAGGCGGAGGTTCACCTTCCCCAACTCTAAATGGTGGTGGAGAGATCTACATGATGTATGGAAAATAAATCAGTCACTGTTAACAGAAATCATGCCACTAAAATCAATCATCTAGCTGAGAAACATGATATAAAGAATACTTATATAGTTATATCCAGGTGATATAAAGAATACTTATATCAAAGGCAACACAGAAAGAAAGACCTCTGCTACTTCAAGTGACAGCATGCAGATAAGAATACTTATATCCAGGTGGTATAATTGTTGAATTTTTTACATGGAAATGATCTGCATCATCACAATCTGATTCACACGCCAGCGCATGCACTCGGAAATTAGACACAACGAGGATCTGAAGGCCGATGGCAATGGGACTACGAGAGGCAGCAGTTTAATCAGAGAAACTAACTTAATCCACCTTTGCTAATACTGTACTAGGAGACACTAATCTACAATCACATTCACATTTGCTAATACTGTATCCCCCCTCCCCCTAATTATTTTCCTGCTCCTGCACAGGCTTTAAAAGTTGGCAGCAAGATACTACTGGCACGATCAAGCAAGACTCCCTGATTAGGATGCAAAATCTGCTCAAATTTTAATGATATGAAAGTAAACTGCAAAGCTTGATATTGCAGTGTCTCTCTGCATTTCTTTTTCCAAACAAAAAACACGCAGCGAAAGGCAATCTATCCGGAATTCTGTGTGCCAGATCACATTCTCCATGCATAACAGATTGACAGTACAGAGACCATTGCGTTTGCTTCTAGAGTGATCCAATCATTGAGATGCACATAGATGTGGTTGTGCCCCGCCAATCAATTAATCAAGCAACGAACAAACAAAAAAAAAAGCAGCTAGCGAAGTAGGGGGACACAGGTAACACCAATTCTCGGAGACGGAGACAGTGGATCGTGAACGGAAATCCTGTGTGGCGCGGACAAGCATGCCGAAGATCTGCGCGACCTAATCTGCTTGGGTAAGTGAAACAAGCACGCCCGGCAGATCAATTAATCGAACAAACAAACAAAAAGCAGTTAGCGATGTCAGCAAATTGGCGATGCGATTGCAAACCCCCATAGCCAGCAGATCCGCGCAAGGCGGGGGTGGGAGAGGACGCGGACGAGAGCGCGACATGGGAGAGCGGAGTAACCAAAGGGGGCGGTGCGAGAGGAACAGGGGGAGGAGGCTTTTGGTTCTTTCGCCTTGCCTGGGGATGGGTTGGGCGTTCGCGCCGTAGAGGTCCCAGAGCTCCTGCACCTGGCCGACGAGCTGGCGCAATGCGGCCACCTCCCCCATCGCCTGGCCGCCGGTGCCGCGAGCACACGCCGCCGCCGGCCTCCTCGCCACACCCCGTCTCTCCCTCACTCTCTCTCCTCTTCTTCCGGGGGATGTCGGGTAGGGGCTTCCGCTCGGCTCTCGCCCCCTTCCCTTTCCGCTCGCCTCGCTAAGAACCAAGAACGAGAGAACCAAGAACCCTAGAGAGCTGGAGGAGAGGGGAAGGACGCGGCGCTTTACCGGAGAGAAGGTGGTGGGGAGCGTGGATGTCGGAGGGGAAAAATTCACCGTCGCCGTTGTCGTCGCGGTGGTGGCCGTGCCACGCCGCCGCCTCCTGCGCCCCCAGCTGCGCGGACGCCTCGCCCCTGCGCGGTCGCGGTCGCTCACGGACGACTTCGTTCCGGAGGGTAGGAGGTGCGGATTCGATCCGGGCCATTCTGTGCGGGGGGGAATCAAAGCCAGGCCCGTTTTGGTTCCAGGCCAGGCCGAAACGAACGCACATTTGAGCTCATGCCTGGATTGAAAATGGGCCTCTCCAATCCTGCCGGAACGGGCCCCGGAACGGGCCAATCCGATGGAAACGAACGAGGCCTTAGGTGGTGGCGCAACAGGCGGTGGGTTTGGGTGGCGGCGCGTACTACACGGGCCATGGGCACAGCCTCCATGGCTCCGCGCCTGACTGCACAGCGACGGCAAGCGAGCCAGGAGACTAGAGGAGTGGAAGGCAAAGGCAGCAGCTGAGGATTTACAAGGTTGAGTTTGTTGTATGCAGTATGCAACTACAATTTGCATGTATTAAGCAAATATTGGTTGATGATTTACTGATTTAGAGTCATGTACATTCAACGATATTTGATTTATAACGCCATTGCTATTGGTTTGCAAAATGAAGAATGAATTGGTTGATTTGAGGACCTTGTGGGATAGAGCAACAAACATAAGACATACGGAGTTAGGTTCTACATCAGTGCCGCAACCCGTTATCGTGGGTAGTCATGGCTAGCTTCATAACCTAATTATTAAATCTGTTGTGCTGGTAACTAATAAGAATCAAGTTCATGATCAAACCATTCCATCTGTTGCATAATTGGTGCTATGTTTCTAGTAGCAACCGCAAGTGTTAAAAAAGTATTTTCTGTCACAAATTATGTGAAGAGCAAATACTTGAAAGATTGCTTGGTTGCATTTATTAAGTGAAAGTTCTTTCAACGAGTTAAGGAAAAAGACATCATCAACTTCTTCCAAGCCATGAAAAACCACAAAGTTAAAGCAAAAATATATTATTTTGTAAGTTCTCTTTATTATTTATTAGTTTGTTTCGTGCATATCTTAGTGTTGAATAATTTGTAACTTCCTCTATCCCAAAATAAGCGCACATCTTACTTTTTTAGGAGTCAAACTTTTTAATTTTGAGTAGAAATGTAAAAAAGAATATTAACATTTGTATGCACAAATGAGTTTATTATGAAAATACACTCTATGATCAATCTAACGATACTTATTATATATCATGGATATTAGTATACTTGTATATAAATTTAGTTAAACTTTAAAAGGTTTTACTCCTCTAGAAGTGAGACGTGCATTTATTTTGGAACGAATAAAGTATTTGACTATTTTTGTGACTTTAATTATCGATATTTGTCATAAACCTTCACGAGTAACTGATACAATTTGGAACAAACCAGAAGGAGAGTTTGGACTAGAATAGCAAAAACTAGGATAGGGAAGCAAGAACAGCAAGGCGGTTCTGGGTAAAGGAGGAAGATGAATTAAAGCCATTTTGTTCTATCCGCTCTTCCCCATCCGACTACTCTGCTCTTGTAACGTTGCCAACGCCTTCCCTTTCTTGGCCCGATGGACCCACCCTGTCAGCCCGAGCCAAGATATTCCCCCCCTTTGAAATGCGGCTTGCTCTCAAGCTGCTCCAAACCATCTTTTTACCACCACCCATAAGATCTTGCATTCAGTTGCTCTTCAGAGAAGCCTAAGATATTGCACTACCCCAGTTCGTGTGGCACTAAACCATGGCTTTAGGAAAAACTCAAGAGTGCTTGGTCTAGTCGAGGCATTAGATCTGCCAGGAGGACATCAGACCCATTGCTTACCGACATTAATGGTCAGGGAATCCCTAATGTTGGAGATGAAGCATCATGTGAAACAAGGCCCATCGCCACCGTCGTCGCATCCCTACAAACTTTAGTGGCAGCGAGATGGAATGTAGAGCCGTGGGGTTGCTAGCTGCATGGGATAGAGTTCATGCTCGAGTTGCCACTTGGGCTTGGGTCTATACTAGGGATGAAACTGGATTGGATACAAAAGATATCAGTGATCCTGCATTCTATCCCATATTTTGTATTCTATCCTATGTTTTTTTTCTCGAATCTTAGAGTCAGCTACGGATCATGTCAAATATTGATACCTATCTCATATACATATCAGTAATCCGATTTTGAGTATTCGGCAGCTATGATACAGATGTTAAATGTTCGGATTCAGATACAAACTACCCATATATGGTTTTAACCCTTTTTAGGATTGACGGATGTTGGAGAATATCCGTCTCATTTTCATCCCTTGTCTATAGTACTTACTTAAAAGAAATTTAAATTTCCATTGATAGAGGAGGTAAAGGGTATATTTGGTGGTGCAGCTGCTGCATTAAGGATGGCAACGGGGCGGTTTCGAATCGGATATCCCGGGTTACAGGTGTTACGGGTTCGGGTTCGGAGATGATTTCTCACCTACGGTTTTCAGGTTCGGGGCCCCGAAACCTATCAGGTTCGGTTTCGGGTTTGGTTTTCCACCCGTGGATATCCAATGGATATCGAAATAAATCATTTGGAATTAAAACTCATGTTTTATAATATGCTAATAATAACTTGTTTGCTTAGATTATTAAATTTATTCTAAGTTGAATGATGAAAACATTTATTATTTGTTGCCTGTTGTTTATACATGTGAATATGTGTACATATATCATGCATATATTTATAGAAAGTCCTTATTACTCTTACTATGTTGCCATAGAAAGGGAGTTTCAGGTATCTATTCGGGTTTCAGGTATCCGCGGGTTTGGTTTTGGGGATAGATTATCACCAGAATCGGTGTTCGGTGCGGTTTCGGGTTTCTATTTTGGGTTTTGGGTTCGGATTCGGGTGCACAGAGACTCCACCCGATCTAAATCTGCCCCGTTGCCATCCCTGCGCTGCATGCAGCACTACCAACAATTCCACGCAAGTGTACTGTTGAGCAGCCATGGCCGTAAAAATCTGTAGTGAACGGGTCCCAGAGTTTTGGAAGAAAATTACGTGGACCCTAGATCCAAAACATCATCACTGCGACCCCCGCTTCCATGGCTGCCACATGGTGCCTTCAGAAGTTCAAACGTCTTGGAGAAGAGGCTCCTCGGTGGAATCTGGACAGCTTGTGAGTCCTCACGGAGGCAAGTGGTGTGGCTTGGGTCCATGTCCACCGAATTTTCCTCCAAAGCTTTACCAAGCTGCTTCAAAGAATCTTATTATAGTTGCAAATATGGAGTATGAATTTCAGTACGCGTATATACATAATATATCATGGCAATAAGAGGATAAGGCAATAACAGGATAATTGAGGTTACTCATCAGTAACTTCGTTTAACCTGCTACAGAAGAAACCTTTTTTTTTGGTGGGCACAAATGCAAAAAAAGGTATTGGACAACGACTTCTTTTTTTAGAGGCGGCTCTATTTTTTTTTACACTAAGAGGCGACTCTATATTGAGCCGCTCCTACAAATGGTTCCCAAATGAGTCGCCCCTATAAATCCATTTGTTGGAGTTGTTGGTGTTATCGGCCATCTCTACAAATGGTCCGATTTGTAGGGGTGGCTCTATATCCAGCCGCCCCTGCAAATCCGATTTGCTGGGGCAGCTGAATATAGAGCCGCCCCTACAAATAGACGCCGAATATTTAAAATTAAGTAATAAAATTAAAATTTTTCAAATGACCTTAGATAGAGATGACTAAACCAAAAGTTGCAGATCTCGAAATTTTAGAGAATTTTGCTGTTTACAACTTTTTTATTTGAAATCGTTTACTATTTCAAAATGCTATTTGAAATTCAATTTTAAAATTATTGAAGAACTCTGATTTCTCTTTTTAATCTCTAGCTAAAATTTGTAACTAGCCTTTCTCTCTCATACTAACGTTAAATTTGATGATTTTTTTCTAAAATTTTCTAAAATCAAGCTCTATCAATTTATTGTATTCTTACAGCTATTATTTTGTTAATCTTTTCATGTGACTTTGTTTTATCAAATCAAAATTGGAATTTCAAAAAATGGCAGCTTGAAACAATATTTTGAAAGAGTAAATGATTTTAGCTGAAAAAGTCATAAGCATGAAAGTTGTAAAACTGATCAAGATCTACAACTTTTATTTTGGTCATTTCTTCTTTCAACAAAGTGGTAGTAAACATTGTTCACGAATTAACATATCTCCCAACGCTCATCCAATTATATTATATACAAGATTGTTATAATTTAGATTATGAATTACATTGGATTTCTCATTTATTTATTTATTGTGATATATACATGATTATTATAATTTTGATTATGAATTACATTGGATTTCTTATTTATTTATTTGTTACGATATATACAAGAATATTATAATTTAGATTATGAACTACATTGGATTTCTTATTTATTGGGATGGATTCTTCTTGGTTCAAGCAACAAATACTCATAATGACCAAAAGCAGGTTCGAGGTAGATTATAAGATTATTATACTGATATTTTGATTATAATAATCTACGACTTAATATCTAGCATGTTTGGATTACAATAAATATTTTTGTTGATGATTATTATTAGTGGATCCAAATAGACATTTAGATGGGTCTGCAATAAACCTGCAAGCCTCAACTGTAGTTATTACAAGATGCGATTTAGATGGTTCTGTCTCTCTTATTACAGGATCAACAAGATCTGAACTCAATTCCTGATCCGGCCAAGTGGATGGGCGTGCGATCAACAAGATCTGAACTCAAATCCTGACCGGGGACAAGTGGATGATGAGCGTTGGGATTCATCCCATCCTCCTGCAAATCAAGGGCGTGTTTAGATGCCCGAATTCGGAGCATAAACAGTATCCCGACACTGTAGCATTTTTTTTTTATTTGGTAATAATTGTTCAAACATTGATTAATTAGATTCGAAATGTTCGTCTCGCAAAGTATAACAAAATTGTGCAATTAGTTTTTAATTGCATCTACATTTAGTACTTTAAATATGTGTCGGTATTTTTATGTGATAGGGAATCTTTTTTTTACATATAGTAAATTTTGGGAGGAAATTTAGGAAGTAAACGAGGCCCAAGTTAAATTTATGGCACGTGCACCAACACGACAGTTATACACATTATTTGCCGGCTGGTGCTGGTTCATCCATCTAGGTCTGGTTTAGATTAAAGATGTTAGAAAAATTTAGAACGGTAACATTTCGTTTGTATTTGACAAATATTGTTTAATCATGGGCTAACTAGGCTTAAAAGATTGATTTCATGATTTACAACTAAATTGTACAATTAGTTATTTTTTATCTACATTTAATGTTGTATGTATACGTTCAAAGATTGATGTGATCGAGAGAGTGAAAAAATTCTAACTTTTGAGGTGATCTAAACGAGACCCTAGACTCTACTTAGTACGAGTTCAAACCGAGGAAAGGTGGGTCGTTGGTCGGAGATTGGAGAACGGAGACGACGACAGAGAAGTACGCCACCATGTTTGTTTGGAATTATCAGCAGAATCAGCAGTCATCCAGCAGTGTTTTTTTCTCACAACAAATCAGCGAACAGTGCTTTTAGCACAATAAACCAGCGAAACAAACAGGCTGCGCGTCGTCAGAGAATACAGTAGGGATGGATGACTTGTGATTGAAGGACGCGAGTTTGACTGGCCGTTGCTGTGCAGACAAGTGCACAGCCAGCTAGTGGCTGTCCTCTGCACATCCCTCTAATCCCAGATTTATTCTTCACCCGTTGCATTGGCGCCTCTTGGATCTTGATTCATCTACAGTGGGCCGGTTTAGATCTGAAATTTTTGGCAAAATGGTACTGTAGCGCTTTTTCGTTGTTATTTAGTAAATATTGTCCAATCATGGTCTAATTAGGCTTAAAAGATTCGTTTCGTCCATTTCATCTAAACTGTGTAATTATTTTTATTTTTTATCTATATTTAACGTTTCATGCATGTGTCAAAGATTCGATGTGACGAAAAATCTGAAAAAAATTACAAAATTTCCTAGGAACTAGCCAGGACCTATCTCACAGAGCTCGTTTCTGCTTGCTGCGGCCGCTGCACATCTGCACAGGAACTTTACTACCTGAATAATGATGTGACTGTCACTGATCTGAATAATGCCGGCTGTGTTCAGTTCCTAAAAAAAAAAAAAAGCACTGTGTAAACAAAAGATTCCCCGTCACATCAAACTTGTGATACATGCATGGAGTACTAAATGTAGATGAAATCAAAAACTAATTGTACAGCTTGGTTGTACTTTGCGAGACGAACGTTTTGAACCTAATTAGTCAACGATTGGACACTATTTACTAAATAAAGCTAAAACGTGCTACAGTATTTTTTTACACCTTTTCGCGGAAAACACACCCGAAAGCAATGCGGTTTCAGTGATTCAGTCTAATCAGAGTTGCTGGCGGAACATGCACAAGGAGAGCGGCAACGCGTGCAGTATCATATGACATCTCAGCTGAAGGATAATGTGGTTTAATGATGCAACAGTTGGACATTCTTTAAACCGGAGAGCTTTCCTTGCCAATACAGTACCATGTTTTCGTTTTTGATTGAAGCACTATAGGTGGTAGGTGGAAGGAAGCGACGGACTCTGAATTTGAACATCTTCAGAGAATCAAACTTGCCAATTTCTGCCATGACAATGAGGACAAGTTGGATGGTTCATCTGAAAGATACAAATAACGCTTAGTGGCAAAAGGTTTCAGTCAATGGCATGGGCATCTTCAACCCTTTTTGTCAAACAGCTAACAGTGTGCAGTGTTTTGTCCGTTGGTGTTGTTAAAGGTTGGAACTTGAGAGGAAAAAAAAACTGATTTGCAGAATGCATTCTTGTATGGAATAGAGGAACAAGTATGCATGATACTACCACTTGAGTTACAAGATTTAAAACTTAAACTCATCCAGAGTTTGTATGCAGACTATAGAAAGCAATCTGATTTAGAATAGGCTCCAAGATACTTGTATTCATGGTTGAGCACCAAAATAAAGTAATTTGGAATTTTTTTTTCCATCAAATGCAGATACATCAAGTTTTGAGTTAATGATTCACATGTCAGTTTGTATATGCTATTATGCTTGTATGTAGAGTAGATGGTATTATCACTGTCAGTTCATTTGCATGAGCTACTGCACAAGCTGATACAGAATTAACAATATATTTTGCAACAATGGATATGGGATCTATTATGGGCATCAGCTGGGGAGTCAGGGGCCCATAGGATTGATTAGAGGTATTGGATCAATTAGTGATAGGATTAGATCTGGATCAATTAGAGAAACGGCGTGGCTAGCGTCCGGATGTCCGGACGGAAGCACGCGTCTAGACTCCCGCGCAGCCTACCCCTGTCCGCCTTTGCCCCGCCCACGAGTGCGCTCCACCCCCATCTCTGTGCCCACCAGTTCTTCCCCTAACCCCTCCTCTCTCTCTCCAACTCTCTGCGCGGGCGACACACGGGAGTCGGGATGAGCGACTGAGGATGAGCACGCCCCCAGCGCTCTCCGGCCTGTAGCACCCCTGTCCGCCGGCCCCCAGCACCTCCATCCGCCACCTCCCAGTGCACCCATCTGTCGCCCCCTGGCGCACCGCGTGCCCCGTCCGCCGGCACCTGGCTCGCCCCCGCCCGAACAACATAAAACACCTACAAGATGAATGCAACATAAGACCAAAAACGGATGAAACATTTGGAACATGCTTTTGTAATACGTGTGTGAAGCACATGAAACGTCCAAAATAAAACACTTGTAACATGAAACCACTTGCTGCAACATATAAGACTAAAACATTTGGAACATATTATTGCAACATCCAGATCAAAAATGATTGCAACGTACGTCTAGAAACAGATAAAATATTTTTGAACAAACGCTTGCAACATGCCCTGAAACACTTATAACATATGCAACATGTACAACATCCCTCTATTCATTTTTGCAACATTGAGATTAAACAATTGCAACATACATCAGAAACGCCTAAAAAACTTGAAACATACATATGCAACATAGGGGGAGAGGAGGCGGGCCGGTCAATTCAGGCTGTCGGGCACGGAGCCGGTGGCGAGCCGCGGTGCGCAAGCACCACCAGCACTGCCCGCGCACGTGGGTGCCCTTGGCTTGGCCGGGCAAGACCTAAGGCGCCACAACACATGTGTCCCAGTGGGCATGGAGGGGCCAGCGGTGTGCGCGACGACGATGGGAGACGACAGACGGACGAACGACGAGGGAGCGTGCGGCACAAGTGTCTTGGACGGGCGCGCGGCGCGGTCGGCAATGGGGCGCGGGGCAGTGGGGCACGGCGCGGCAGCCGACGAGCACGCGGTGGGGGAAGGGGCGCGGACGAATGAGTGGCCATGCTGCTGCGTCGGGCGCCGGGCGATAAGGATGAGTGAGTGGGGATTCGTTTTTCTGTTTCTAAGAGAGATGGAGAGATGGGGTCCGCTCCTGCGGAGCCGCGTCCGCACGGAAGTCATGGACAGATGACCGTGACTTATCATTATCGTTAGAGAAAGGATTGTATATGATTTGTTAAGATTTCGTTATGCCTTCCTTAGCTTGCTAGGAATCTTCTCTATGTAAAGGGAGCCGATGTATCAAGAAAGAAAGCAATGAACAAAAATCTCCTAATGAACTACATTGTCTATCCCCTAATGAACTACAGTGGTTATCCCCTAATAATGAACAAGATCCCAAATCTGCCAATACTCTAGTCTCGCTCTAAGCCAACTTTGCCTGGACGTCTTCATGGCAACGGTTATCCCCTGAACTACAGTTCATAACAGATTCTTGGTCTTACAAGTTGACAAGATTAAGGATGGAATTCTGCTAACTCAGTGGAAGTACATGAATGATTTACTTTAGAGAACAAACGGGCAGGACCGCAGACCTGTCAGTATGCCAAGTTCAGAATAACAGGACAGAGGACTAGGACTGTCAGTATGCCACTGCTTAGCTTTCTGCCGATGATATGTTCCAAGTATAGAACTACCGTTGGTGGTTTGCAGTATTTTGCTTTGGCAAGAGTATATATAGGCTTCCAATTTTATCGAATTGATTCTGTCAGTCTCTGCATTCACAGTTTCACACACATAACATAGCAGAGTAGTAAAACCAATCATATCATATATACGCTATGTAGGACGTCGGCGTTAAAAACGTTTGATTTTGCTGTGTATCTTAGTGCAAACCACTGTTGGTAACTGAAGCAGAGCATACTGTAAATCGCTTGCATATGCTACTGCTACAGAATGACACAAGTACGGTGGCATATACTCCTAAAAGAGAGGCGCGCTATGTTTTGTGTAGCTTTGAGTGAAAGGATCGGCGGCTCGCCGTCCTTGGAATCACTCCGTTGCCGGCGATGCCCACGAGAACGAGACGCAGAGCGCGATACACGGCGAGTTGGTTAGCTGCTAATGGCGCAGCCTCACCAGATGCATTTTCATTGATATTTATACCGGCTCGACCGACATCCCCGCCACAGGTTGTTGCTGCGTGATACGCCGTCATTTGCGAACGTCCACGCGACAAGCACGGCGAACAGCCCGTGGCGGAGTGAGCCTCCTGGTTGCGGTCACGGCACAGTGGTGTGCAAGTCTCCACCCCTGCCTGCGATTCTACGCAGTTACAAAACATGTTCATGCACCTAATGAACAAAGCTAATGCACCTAAACATGGATACAAGAACTTTGACACGATTACAGAGGTTTAAGCTCCAACATTTCACCCCCTAATCGTGACAGACACTGATGACACCCAGCCTCTGATGCATTTCGATGGACTTGACTCTCCCCAACGGCTTCGTCAGAACATCTGCTTGTTGGAAGTGATCTCCCTCCATTAGGCCCAACGGCCTTTTGGGCCTTGTTCTCGCGCCCTGATCGGGGGCGCCCAACCCGATTTGGTTGGTGGGCCCCCGTCGCACAGCGCTATAAAAGGAAGGTGGGGGCCGGGGCTCGCAGTACGAGGTTCACCGCAGAGCCAGATCCCCACCGACATCATAACCCTAATCCCGATCTAGAGAAGGGGCGCTGCCAGCGACGGAAAGCACCACCGAACCCATGGCGCCGGCGAACGACCCCAACACCGGCGCTTCCTCCGGATCGGCTACTCCTGCTCCTACTGATGGTTTGCGATTCCCCCCGTTTCCTTTTCCTCTTTTTCGTATTCGCAGTGGTAGTTGTTTTAGGCCTTACACATTAACTGTGAATCACTTTTGACCACTTCCTACAACGAATCCGTACCCGATCTAATGAATCAATGAACTATGAAACCTAACAATGGTACCGGAGCCACGGTATATGAACGAAGAACCCTAGATCGGGTAAACCGATTCTAAATCGGAAAGAAACTGAATGAATCCACCGTTTGAATCAAGAAGAACAAAAGAACCAAATCAAAGAACGAAACCCTAACCCTAAACGAAGGAATCGCTCGATCCGGGGTGGATCCGCTGCGGATCGGGAAACCGGCCATAACACTGGTGCTCGCGGGGAAGAAACCAAAGAACCACCGCACGTGGGGCCGAGCTTAGTCAATGTGGGAAGAAACCGAAGAACCGCCGCACGTGGGGCCGAGCTTGGTCACCGACGAGCGGCAACAGAAACCGCCGGAGGAGCAACCAAGTCGCGGCATGGGCACCGCCCGCGGGACCGCTCGACGGCGACGAGCTCAGCCTAGGGCGAGCTCGTGCGCCGGCGAGAGGCCCGGCGGCGGCACCGCCGTCTCCTTCCCTCCGGCCGCCACGGGACATGGGAAACTGTGCGGTTGAAAGAGAAAGGAAAGAATGACTTGTTCTGTGGAAAGGGAAGAGCAAGATAGAGAGAAGAACCCCGGCCGCCACCCACCGAACAGCCCCTAGCCGGTGCCCGCCGGCGGCCGCCAGCCGCCATTTAGCCGCTGGTCCGGCTGCGGCTGAGAGAAAAGAAAGATGGGAAGAAATGACCCAGGGTTTTGGGATCAACCGGCCGGCTCCCTGGTTTTGTGCCCGCGATAAATGAGGACGACCGTCCGATCAAAATCAATGGCTCAGATCAGTTGGTTGCGGGTGGGCTAAATTCGGCCCAGGCGGGTGCGCTC
The DNA here is from genome assembly GCA_038087645.1 of Saccharum hybrid cultivar R570. Taxonomy (NCBI): domain Eukaryota; kingdom Viridiplantae; phylum Streptophyta; class Magnoliopsida; order Poales; family Poaceae; genus Saccharum; species Saccharum hybrid cultivar. Next base: position 47,842,424 of record JAQSUU010000307.1, on the reverse strand, counting down.
ACCGGGCGGAAATCCCGGCCCAGGCCCAGGTTGCGGCCTGGGCGCGACACCCGCTCCGGCCACGGGCCGTTTTTCGGCGAACTGGGCTGACCTGACCAGTCCCACGGGCCGACCGCTGGGGCCTTTTGGCCAGGCCGCGCGCTGCCGGTTGGCTGGGCCGCTGGGCCGTGCGCCCCCCGCGGGCCAAATTAAAGAAAGGAGAATTTTTTTTTCCGGAAGCAATCTTTATATGAATTCGATGAATATTTGAATGAATTTGAATAGAATTTTGATATGAACTTTCGTGCAATATTGTCCAACGACATTTTGCTCAGAAAATAATGAAATTTTTTTAGTGCTTCTGGAAAATAACATTATGAAAATTTTATTATTGTTTCCGCTGCGTACTTGATATAATTATTTTCATTATCAAATTCGAAACAACGGGAGAATTTGGTTTTGAAAAATGAATAATAATTAAAGATGAATTGTAGTATTGTTATTTTCTGACCAACGTTGTTAATAACAATATTATAATTTTGATTCATGAAAATTGTGCATTAATTTTATTTCTGCTCTAGGGTGATGTAAAATTATTGCATAGATGAATTATATGTTTCAATTTGACCAACGTTGAGTTAAAACATATGATTCCATGTATAAATATTTCTCACTTACTCTGATGTGGTTTTAGGAGGCAAATGCATTGTAAACATCGCGAACATTCCGACACTCAACGGGACTAATTACCGTGTGTGGCGGGAGAAATATGAACTTGAACTTGCGTTGGGAGAGGTCGATTATGCCATCATCTCACCGTGTCCCACTGAACTTGTGGATCCGGTGAGAGAAGAAAATGAATCTGACGCTGATTTCACTGCTCGAAAGCGTGATCATGCTGAGATAAGAATGAAATATGATCTTGAACATAGGCAATGGACCCTCTCTAACCGCAAGTGCTTATTGGTAGCTAAGGCCACCATAGAAGAACAGATAAGGGGCTCAATCCCTGAATGTGCTACTGCCACAGAATATCTTGATAAGATCAAGAGTCAGTTTACTGGGTCTACCAAGGCCACAGCAAGTTCACTGATAAAGAAGCTTGTGAATGAAAAATATACTGGTGGTAGCATCAGAGAGCACATTTTGAAGATGAACACCACGGCATCTAAGCTAAAAGAGATGAATTTGAAGGAAGATGATTTCCTGATTCATTTGATTTTTGCTTCCCTGCCAAAAGAATATGATACTTTCATTGTAAACTATAATATGCAGCCTGAAAGATGGGGCATAGAAAGACTTATCTCAATGTGTGCTCAAGAAGAGGAGAGGATAAAATCCTCACAGAGTGAGTCCGCCCATTTTGTGAAGGATAATAAAAGAAAGAACTTTAATAGCAAGAATTCTAAACCACAGGGGAAACCCAAGTGGGACAAGGCATCTTCCTCAAACTCACAGGGAAAGAAACCCCAGGAACCTGAAAATCAGCAGAGCAACTCCTATGGTGGAGCTGAAAAGAACCAATGTAAGCACTGCTTTAAGAAGGGACACTACAAGAGAGACTGTCCTGACTTCCTGAAATCTCTACTGAAAAGAGGTGATGAATTTATTACATTTGTAGATAAATTCCTGTATTTATGTTATACTAAATCCACTTGGTGGGTTGATTCAGGAGCAACTACTCATGTTGCAAATTCCTTACAGGGGTTAAGTGGGACGAGAACCTTGCAAAGAGGAGAAAGAACGATTAAAGTTGCAAATGGAGTGCAAGCCAATGTTGAAGCTATTGGAGATTTATCTTTAGAATTGAATAATGGCTTTGTACTTAGACTTAAAGAAGTACTTTATGTTCCCTCTTTGCGAAGAAATTTGATAAGTGTTTCAAAACTTGATGATGACAGAATTGATTGCCATTTTGGTGATGGCAAATGTAAGATACTCGTTAACAATAAATGTGTTGGTCTTGCCTTCTGACAAGACAAGCTTTATTTGTTATCTCTTGATGAAAATGCGAACAATGTATGCGATGAGAATATGAATGATTCCCCATCTGCGAATGTAACTAAGAAGCGGAAGCGAATTGATGATGCCTCTTCGAAATTATGGCACTGTCGCTTGGGCCATATTTCGAGGGGGAGAATGGAACGACTAATCAAAGAATCAATTCTTCCGCACTTAGAATTTTCAGATTTAGAACAATGCGTTGATTGCATCAAAGGAAAGTATGTCAAGAAAATTAAGAAAAATGCCAAACGAAGCACAGGAACTTTAGAAATAATCCACACTGATATATGTGGTCCATTTTCTGTGAAAAGCGTGGATGGTTATGATTCATTTATAACATTCACAGACGACTACTCTCGTTATGGCTATATTTATCCAATTAAAGAAAGATCGGAAGCATTGGATAAATTCAAAATATTTAAAGCTGAGGTTGAAAATCAGCATGATAAGAAAATAAAGATAGTACGATCAGACCGAGGTGGAGAGTACTATGGGCGATATACCCCATATGGCCAAATTCCTGGACCGTTTGCAATGTTTCTACAGGAAAATGGCATAGTCGCTCAGTACTCCACACCGGGGGAGCCTCAGCAGAATGGAGTGGCTGAAAGACGTAACCGTACCTTAATGGATATGGTAAGAAGCATGATAAGTTACTCCACATTACCGATTAGTTTATGGATGGAGGCACTGAAAACCGCCATTCACATACTTAATCGAGTACCAAGCAAATCGGTGCCTAAAACACCGTATGAATTATGGACAGGAAGGGAACCTTCACTTAACCATTTGCGTGTGTGGGGCTATCCAGCTGAGGCAAAAGTGTTTAACCCAAACATAGGAAAGTTAGACTCTAAGACAATCAGCTGCCATTTCATTGGCTATCTAGAAAGATCAAAAGGATATCGGTTTTATTGTCCTGACAGACATACAAAAATTGTAGAAACAAGACATGCTGTGTTCTTGGAGTATAACATGATTAGGGGGAGCATGGTAGCACGAGAAATAAGCCTACAGGAGAAATGGGTACATGTACCCACTCTAATGGTTGAAGAACCATTCTTTACGCTACCTGTTGCTGTTGAGCCCACAGTGCAGGACACTATGGAGCCAACACCTGTTGCAAGTTCTCTCGTGACGACAATAAATGAACATGAGGAACATGTCCTTGAGGAGGCTGTCCTTGAGGAACCCATAGAACCAAATGTCGCACATGAGGAAGAACAACAACAGCCCAATGTGGAACAAGTGCCAGAGGCCCCTAGAAGGTCTCAAAGAACAAGAAGGTCAGCTATTTCTAATGACTATGAAGTTTATGAAACAGAAGAATTTTAGATGGGGGATGCTCCCACCTCATTTGAAGAAGCCATGAGAAGCGACCACTCATCAAAGTGGCTTAAGGCCATGGAAGATGAAATGAAATCAATGAGTATCAACAAAGTTTGGGACTTGGAAATTATTCCTAAGGGAGCCAAAACAGTAGGTTGTAAATGGATCTACAAAAGAAAATATGACTCCCAAGGGAATATAGAAAGGTTTAAAGCGCGACTTGTGGCGAAAGGCTTTACGCAAAGAGAAGGGATTGATTACAATGAGACATTTTCTCTAGTCTCATGTAAAGATTCCTTTAGAATTATAATGGCACTTGTGACCCACTATAATTTGGAATTACATCAAATGGATGTAAGAACGGCGTTCCTTAACGGGGATTTGGAAGAAAATGTTTATATGGCACAACTGAAAGGTTTTGTTGTAAAAGGAAAAGAAAATATGGGATGCCGCCTAAAGAAATCAATCTACGGATTGAAAACAAGCCTCAAGACAGTGGTATTTGAAATTTGATAGAACGATAAAAGGTTTTGGGTTTAAGGAAAATGTTGAGGACAATTGCGTTTACGCAAAATTCAAGAATGGAAAGTATATATTCCTGATTTTGTATGTGGATGATATTATGCTTGCTAGCAGTGATGTCAATCTACTAATGGAAACGAAGAAATTCTTGTCCTCAAACTTCGATATGAAAGATCTCGGTGAGGCCTCGTTCGTTTTGGGAATAGAGATTCACCGAGATAGAAGAAAGGGGGTACTAGGATTGTCGCAAAAGGCATACATAGAAAAGGTTTTGAAGAAATTTAGTATGCATGCGTGCAGTTCTTCACCTGCTCCTATTGTCAAGGGTAAAAGATTTGGGGAACATCAATGTCCCAAGAACGAATATGAGATTAATCGAATGAAAGCGGTACCGTATGCTTCAGCAGTTGGAAGTTTACAATATGCTCAAGTGTGTACACGCCCTGACTTGCTTTTGTCACCGGGTTACTTGGCAGATATCAAAAGAATCCAGGAATAGAACATTGGAAATTGGTGAAGAAAGTCCTGCGTTATTTGCAGGGTACGAAAGGCCTCATGCTAACGTATAGAAGATCTGATTCCCTGAAGATAGAGGGGTATTCAGATTCCGATTATGCGGGAGAAGAAAGAAAATCCACGTCAGGATATATATTTACTCTCGCAGGAGGGGCTATATCATGGAAAAGCTCCAAACAAACCGTGACTACATCCTCGACAATGTATGCCGAGTTTGTAGCATGCTATGAGGCAACGGGGCAGATGAATTGGCTAAAGAAATTCATACCCGGATTGAAAGTGATTTATAATATCAATGAACCACTGAGGTTGTATTGTGATAACAACCCAGCGGTACAGTATGCTCACAACAATAGGTCAAGTGGTGCTGCCAAACACATTGACATAAAGTACTATGTTGTGAAAGATAAAGTTCGGGATCATATTATAAATCTTGAGCATATAAGTACAGAGAAAATGCTCGCGGATCCGCTCACTAAGGGCTTACCACCCAACGTGTTAAGAGAACACGTAGCCGGCATGGGTTTAAGGGAAAGCCTATGATTCCTGAACATACGAAGGGCCCAGAAGAAACTTCATTCTAAAACAGAGAAATGTGTTGTAGCTGTTAGTCTAACGGCACCAATTGCTGTGACGATGAAACAGTTCAATGCACTAATTTGCAATGGAATAGGATAGAAACAAGAAAATTATGAATCGAAAGATTGAGTATGAAATTAAAGAACAAAGAAAGTGATGAGAGATCAAGGGGGAGAATGTTGGAAGTGATCTCCCTCCATTAGGCTCAACGGCCTTTTGGGTCTTGTTCTCGTGCCCTGATCGGGGGCGCCCAACCCGATATGGTTGGTGGGCCCCCGTCGCACAGCGCTATAAAAGGAAGGTGGGGGCCGGGGCTCGCAGTACGAGGTTCACCGCAGAGCCAGATCCTCACCGACATCCTAACCCTAATCCCGATCTAGAGAAGGGGCGCTGCCAGCGACGGGAAGCACCATCGAACCCATGGAGCCGGCGAACGACCCCAACACCGGCGCTTCCTCTGGATCGGCTACTCCTGCTCCTACTGATGGTTTGCGATTCCCCCCCGTTTCCTTTTCCTCTTTTTCGTATTCGCAGTGGTAGTTGTTTTAGGTCTTACACATTAACTGTGAATCACTTTTGACCACTTCCTACAACGAATTCGTACCCGATCTAATGAATCAATGAACTATGAAACCTAACACTGCTAACTGTCTATCAGTGCTGATGTCCTGATGTGTTGAACCTCTGCAATGCCATCACTAACACACTCTCTGATATAATGATACCGTGTGTCAATGTGTTTGCTTCGTTCATGATAGACTAGGTTTTTGCTCAACTCGAGTGCCGACTTACTGTCCATCAGCAACTTGAACTTCTGAATTTTCTCTCCTGTCAAATCTGTAATGAGCCTGCTTAACCAGACACCTTGACATGCTGCCAAGGCTACAGCAATGTACTCAGCCTCACAACTAGATAGAGAGACAACTCTTTGCTTCTGAGAAGTCCAAGTGACCACATTGTCATTCAAGAAAAACAGAATTCCTGAAGTGCTCTTCCTCTTCTCAAGGTCACCAGCAACAGTTTTAGGCCTGAAGTGGATCCTTTTTGAAACTTGCAACCATATTCAGATGTGCCTGCTATGTTTCTCACAATCCTCTTGATAGCAGCCCAGTGCTCTGAAGTTGGAGATTCAATGAACCTGCTCACCATCCCTACAGCAAAAGCTACATCAGGCCTAGTGTTCACCAGATATCTCAAATTCCCCACAATGCTTTTGTATTTGGTTAGATCTCTGACAAGATCAGGCTTTCCAAGAAGCAACTTGCAGTTTTGTTCCATTGGAGTATCAACTGGATTGCAACCAGTCATACCACATTGCTCAACAATCTTAGTAGCATATGCTCTCTGACAGATTGTAATCTGCCCAGGACTTTGTTTCACTTCCATTCCCAAATAGTAGCTCAACATGCCAAGATCACTCATACTGAAAATCCTGCACATCTGCTCTTTAAATTTAGCAATCTTGTTCTTGTCAGGCCCACAAATGATGAGGTCATCCACATACACCCCAAGCAGCAACAGTGAGCTGCCACTGCCCTTCTTGTACACAGCATGCTCCTCCTCACTCCTGACAAAACCTAACTTGTGCAGTTCATGATCTAATTTGGCATTCTAGGCCCTAGGTGCCTATTTCAGCCCACAAAGAGCTTTTCTCAGTTTCATCACCTTGCCTGGATACTTGGAATTCTGAAAACCTGGAGGTTGGTGAACATAGACTTCTTCTACCAGGTCTCCATTAAGAAATGTAGATTTCACATCTATGTCATGCACTTCCCATTTACCTTGAGTAGCTAAAGCCAGGATCAGTCTTACAGTCTCCAATCTTGCAACTGGAGCAAAAATCTCCTCATAGTCCACCCCCTGCTTATGAGCATATCCCTTTGCCACTAATATTGCCTTATATTTCACAATGTTCCCCCCGGATCCCTTTTTACTTTAAAAACCCACTTCAGTCCAATTGCCTAGTGTCCCTTTGGAAGATCAGCATAGCACCAAGTGTTATTTTCCCTGATGGACTCCAGCTTAGTCTCCATAGCATCAACCCAACACTGCTCCTCTAGTGCTTCATCCACACCCAATGGTTCATCAGCAGCCAACAAACACATGCCACTGTACTCATAGTCAAGCATCTCCTTAGTGTGATCAAACAGGTCAGTAAGAGTTATGTATCTTGGTGTTCTCTCTTCTGAATTGTCAAATCCCTGGCTAGGTGGTGTTGCCAGATTGTGGTGTGGAGATTGCACTGAATCTGGGGAATTTTGTGGTGATGGTGTTGCTTCATGTGGAGCCACAACACCCTGCCCAACAGATGCCTCCCCTTCTGCTTCTGCTGCTGGCTGTACATCTGCACCATCTATTGTCAGATTTTCATCAGACTCATAGTGTACAACAAAAGATTCAGGTGACAGCTGCACTGTTTCATCTGCTGCATTGGTCCACTTCCAGGGTTGTCCTTCATCAAAAATGACATCTCTACTGATCACAAGACGACCAGTAGCAGGATCAAAGAACCTGTAACCCTTTGGTGCCCGACTCATAGCCAATAAACATCATCTTGGATGATCTGTCAGATAGCTTTTTCAGACCAGGACCAGTATGTTTTACAAAAGCCACACAACCAAAAATTTTCAAATGACTCACTCTAGGTTTCTTTCCATCCCAAGCCTCAAAAGGAGTCTTGTTGTTCAGGGCCTTGGTAGGAGACCTGTTCAACAAATACACTATAGTAGAGACTGCTTCACCCCAGAACACAGGTGGAACCTGCATTGTTTTCAGCAGGCATCTAGCCATTTCCACTATAGACTGATTCCTCCTTTCCACCACTCCATTTTGCTGAGGGGAATAAGGAGTAGTAGTGTAGTGTTTGATTCCACCTTCATTGCAGAAAAGAGAGAACAAATGAGAAGTAAATTCACCCCCTCTATCTGTTCTCAGAGCCTTCAACTTGACACCAGATTCAGATTCTGCCCTCAACTTGATTTTCTTGAAATAGTCAAGACCTTGATCTTTTGACTTGAGCAACTCAACCCACATGTACCTGCTATGATCATCAACCACCAACAAGAAATAGGAAGCACCACCTAGAGATTTAGGTGTGATATGCCCACATAAATCTGCATGTACAAGTTCTAAACAATTTTCTACTCTGAAACTTGACACTTTTGGAAAGGTTTTCTATGCTGTTTGCCAAGAGCACAACCATCACAAACTTGCTCCACCTTTTTCACAGTTGGCATTCCATCTACCATCTGCCTCCCACTAAGCTCACTTAGATTTCTAAAATTCAGATGGCCATATCTGGCATGCCACTGCCAATCCTTATCATTAGAGTGTGCTAACAGACATATAGGTGAGGTGAGACCAAACTTTACTGTATACAATCTATTAGCAGTTCTTGGAGCAGCTATCAACAGTGATTTGTCATGATAAAAAACACACAATTTTCCATCTCCTAGAGTAGCCTTCAATCCATTTCCTTCTAATTGACCCAGATTGACTATGTTACTTTTTAACTTGGGGATATAGTACACATTAGTCAGTACCTTGTGTTGTTGATGACGACCCTGCACCACCACTGAGCCAATTCCTTGAATCTCGACGCGAGACCCATCACTAAAGCGCACTGTGCCTCGAACTCCTTCGTTCAGTTGTGTTAGGGTCGACCTGGTGCCGGTCATGTGGTTGCTGGCACCAGTGTCTAGTACCCAGACACATTCAGGGACATCGATAGGTACCACCTTCTCGGTCAGATGCACTAAGTGCTGTGGCTCGTGCACCACGTCGCATGTGCCCAACAGCAGGGCGCCGCTATGATCACCGTCGCGGACGGCCATGTTCGCCTCCGCCTGTGCCACATCCTTCTTCTCCTTCTTCGGTGGGCGTTTGTAGTCCTCCGCCCAGTGGCCATAGATGCCGCAATTGCGACATCGGCCTTTTCACCTCGGCGTGCCCATGGAGGTCAACTTGACCTGCTTCGGAGCAGCACCGTCTGGGCGCGCCACCGCCTTGCCCTTTGAGGATCCAGCACTAGTTTTTCCTCCGCCTTGCTTGTGGCCGGAGTGGAAACGGTGCTTGTTCTTCTCAAGCCAGTCATCCTCGGCAAGGAGAAGACGGCCTGCTTTGTCGACGATCTACTCGACTTTATCATGGAAGCGCTCCTCCGCCGCTCGCAGCCTTCCGATCAACTCCTCCACCGTCAACTCCTTGAGATTACAAAACATCTCTATGGACACCACAACCTGGGTGAACCGGGGCGGCACCACACGCATGAACTTCTTGACGACACGGACATCATCGATCGACTCACCTAGGGTCTTGAGATTTCTGACGAGATTGGTAATTCTCATGCCAAAATCATCGACGGACTCCCCCTCCTTGAACTGACTGTTTTCAAATTCCTTCAAGAGTTTCTGGGTGTTCACCTCCTTGACACGATCGGCCCCGATCTGCATCGTCTTCACCGCCTCCCACGCCTCCTTCACCGATGTCTTCCTCCCCAACGTCTGCCACATCTCCTTGGGTACAGAGCGCAGGAGTGCGCTCATCGTTTGTCGATCTTGTGCACGCTTTGGGTCGGTACCTGGGTCGATCACCCCCCAGATTTCAAACGCTTCATAGTTGCACTGCATCAACATGGACCACTCGGTGTAGTTGTCGCTGGTGAGCATCGGCCACATGAGCGAGCTCTCCTTCATGGTGGACTTGGAAGTGTCGCCCATGGTGTTCGATGGTGAATGGAGGATCGACGGCTCGCGTTCTTCTTCCGCGTCGGCTCTCTTGGTGGACCATTGGATCCACCGGAACTCTCAACCTCGCTCTAATATCAGAATGAAAGGATCGGCGGCTCGCCGTCCTTGGAATCACTCCGTTGCCGGCGATGCCCGGTGATGCCCGGCGATGCGCGGTCACCACACGCAAGAACACGAGAACGAGACGTAGAGCGCGATACACGATGAGTTGGTTAGCTGCTAATGGCGCAGCCTCACCAGATGCATTTTCATTGATATTTATACCGGCTCAACCGACATCCCTGCCACAGGTTGTTGCTGCGTGATACGCCGTCATTTGCGAACGTCCACGCGACAAGCACGGCGAACAGCCTGTGGCGGAGGGAGCCTCCTGGTTGCGGTCACGGCGCAGTGGTGTGCAAGTCTCCACCCCTGCCCGCGATTCTACGCAGTTACAAAACATGTTCATGCACCTAATGAACAAAGCTAATGCACCTAAACATGGATACAAGAACTCTAACGTCTTCGGCTTGGGCGTACCAGGGAGACGTACGAGTCGAGGCGGAGGAGGATGACCTCCAGGACATGGTCGGGGACGTCGTGCACGGTCGACGTCGCCCCTCCGATAGGGGACGACTCTAACGTCTTCGGCTTGGGCGCCTTGGGCTACTTGTCCCTGCGTTGTCGCCGCCGCCTATTGCTCTCCATGGAAGTCGGACCAGAGAGAGGTTACCAGCACCGGGTATGCTTTAGCCGTTAGGTTTTCCAAAAAGAAATCCAGAATACATAATTTATGTACGTCTACTGCAAGATTGGACTCCTACGCCAACACGTATACAGCCAGTTAATTGTGGTTTTAGTCCCACTTGTTCGTGTTCCTGCCAACGTGCGCCGAACGTAAAAGGACAGGAAAACGTGTGACCCGTCGTCACGGTTATCCTCACCCTGGCCCCGCCCCTTAGTTGCCCACCGCCCCGCGTGGCGCGGCAGGGTCTCGTCGAAGCTCCGCCGTCATGGCCGTGGCCGTAGAGCTTTGAAAGCTCTGAAAGAATCAAAGCTTTGAGAGAAATGGAGAAAGACAAAGCACGAGTTGCCTAGGCTTATAACAAAATGGTGAAAAACAATTCTTTCCAAGTTGATTGAGGATTTAGTGTGGAAAATTATTTTGCCGCTTGGGACGAGGAACAACAAGTTTGGCAAGGTCAATATAAAGTGGTCAAAGAAATATTTGGAAACTCACATATGTTTGAGATGTTACAAGGTGATCATCTCTCAAGAGCAATTAAAGAAATATTTCCAATCTCAGTGCTGCCCAAATAATTGACGATACATGTATCACCCTTAAAAATAAAAGTTACTATTCTATACATCATTGCTGTTTGTTGCTTTATGTTTTTAGATTCGTATGAACCTCACCTAAAAATATAGGGCATATGTTGATAGCAAAAATGTACCAAAGTGCATAGCAGACTCCACCATTATGTTCCTCCTCTTGTTGAGACGATCAGAAAATATATTTGGATCGCCTCTTTTGGAGTTCAAACAAAAAAGATATGGTTTTGGGCACTGAACTTGCCAAAACATGCCTAATCGAATTCTAGAACTGGATAGGCCGGTTTTCCTGCTTGCGCCTGTCCAATAGGCCGAGCCTAGCCCCATGAAAAGTAGTCAGGCCGCTTTTCATTTTCTGAGTCCAGGTTGAATCTATCCTGATGGAAATTTGCTTTTGTCATAGGAAACTTGTAGATTTTCTTTTGGAGATGTTTTCTTTTAGTTTAAATGAATTTCCTTGGAAAGAGAATCATTGCCGGATCACACAAATCCAGCAGTTATACACAGTGAAGTATCACGGTTGGGTCAATGCAACTCGGCAGTGATATTGGAGTATCACTGTCAGGTCGTGAAGACCCGTGACCCGACACTGGTAGACGCCTGTTACTGCTTATTGCAGGGCGTTGTTACGAACGACGGTAAAAAGCCCTTACCAATAAAAGCAACCGGCACGCCCCTACCGAATTTTACTTCCCCACGTCACCCTTCCCTCTCCCCGCCATCGCCTCCAAGGACCGTCACCAGAGCACCACTCGCTCATCAAGGACCGCCGTCTCGCTTCGAGGAACATCGCTCATCCCCGAGCAATGCTGCCCGTCCCCGAGGAACGCTACCCGTCCACAAGGAGCGAAGCCTGGCTCCGAGGAACGCCGCTATCACCGCCAAAACCCAAGTGCCCTCACCGCTGCCAGCAGCAAGGAAAACCGCTCCTTGAGTTGTGTTGTTTTTGCCCCGAGGAACGTCATTTTCATGCCCACCACCGCCATCCAAGTTCCCTCACCACCGTCACCGAGGAACACCGACCATGCAAGCCCCCCAAGCTACATGTGTGCTAGCTCGTACTCGTCTCCCTCCTCTGTCCTGCGTGCTTAGATTGAGATGGATGAGTTTGGGATTGAGATGGATTATTAATTTGGGAAAGAGGAGGGAAATGAGATTGAGATGTATTACTGCACGCACGTAGCTCAGTTGTTTAATGAAATACCCATTGAAACAAATCCGGCCGGCACCAATCTATAAGGATCTTCAAACCTGGTGATCGGTCACTGTTTATCACGCACTGTTCACACCTCTCTTTTTCTCTCACAGACCACTATTCATCTACAGTACAAGATCCGGTGAACATTAACCGCATGTTATCCACAATATCAGATCCGATTATCAATACTCACCCGATGCCTGTTACTGTACATCCTAGACCAGTCTCCACGCGAAGCGCAGGACCTACCCTCTAGTAAATTAGAATTGTGGAAATTTAGGTCTTGTTTAGTTCGAGGGCATAAAATTTTGAGGTGTCATATCGGGTGTCACATGGGAGTGTCATATGTGGCGTTCGGATACTAGTAAAAAAATAAATTACAAAATCCGTTAGTAAACCACAAGACGAATTTATTAAGCCTAATTAACCCATCATTACCACATGTGTTACTGTAGCACTTTATTATCAAATCATGGACTAATTATGCTTAACAGATTTGTCTTGCAAATTACACGCAATCTGTGTAATTAATTATTTTTTAGTCTATATTTAATACTCCATGCATGTGTTTAAACATTCGATGTGATAGGGTGTAAAGTTTTTGGTGAAAACTAAACAAGGCCTTAGTCAAATCAATATGTGAAATTGCTTCAAGTAATAATAACAACGTTGCATCATGTGGTTTTTACTAATGTACTCTTAAAATTCACTAATAAAGATGCTTCATTACGTTTTACTAATGTACTCTGAAAATTGAGTCAAATTAATGTTGGCAACGATATAGTATGCTACTGCCAGATCCGAAACCGAAGGTGAGGCCACCCGCAATGGTTAGAGCTGGTTGCTAGCTCTAAGTCAACTTCTCTAATAGTACTAACGTTTAGTACATAGCTTTTAACATGGATAGCCCCACATGACACTCTCGTATATCTTGGGCAAATTCTCTGGGAGCCATTATAAAAAATGATGTTTCCCTGGTAGCCACTAGAAAAGTTCACATTCCTTATCAATCATCAGTTCACAAATTTTATTCCCTCCAAGCCATTGCCGTGAACTTTGCCTCTGCTAACAGGAAGACACAGTGTCCATAGTACCCTTGAATGAACATGGATTGGAAAAAAATTACTGCTTCCTTCTATGCCACCGCGCTGCAACTAGCGCCTGTGCTAGCATTGCAGCAGCAGCAAAAAAAAACTCACAAATTGAAGCAGCAGCAGCAGCATTTTAGCAAGCCTGTGCTTAAAAAAAACTCACACATTGAAGGCAACATAAATACCCTGACAACAAGCCCATAAGAAGGCAACATAACTAGCTATTATCATAGGAAATGAAGGCAACAATGTTCTGATCACCCATTAACCACATAGGTTTAGTCACGGCCATTTTAGGCTAAGAGAAGTTGGACCATAATAGAGTTTTTGGTCAAATAACCATTCTATAGGTATCAAGTTGGACTACATTATTACAGTTTTGGTCATACATGCAACTAACATACCAAAATCAATCACTCCAAAATAGCTGCAGGAACTTTCAGTTTATACCAGCAACTGTCTCTTGCTCCTAGTTCCCATTGCAGGACTGGATGGAGAATTCTGCACCTTGCTTCTAGTTCCCATGGTCGGAGAACTAGTGTTTTTGTCAGCTTCCTTCTCTGCTGCCTTCTTCTTGACTGATGTTGCCTTCTTCTTCACTTCTGTTGTCCTCTTCTTCCCTGCTGTAGATTTCTTCTTCTTTGGTGCCTTTTCCTATGTTGTTGTTTCAGGTGGAGAAGGCAGCAACATGGACAATGGAATTGGGTCCACCTGATTGGAGCCTCTCCTTGATCTGTTGGTCCAGCAAGAACATTTAGTTCTTATTAGGTTTCCTATACAGTAAGCAACACAGAAGAATGTCTTACTTGATAGATGTAGTAGATGATTGAGTCACAGAGGAGGACTTTCTCTTCCTTTTGTTGGACCTAGGGACCTATGTTGAAGTGTACGGTGTTGCTAGAAATGTCATTCTAGGGGGCCGTGAATGGCACAATGCTAGTATCTTTTGTACATGTAGGGGTTGGTGCTACCTTATTCTTCTTTTTTCTTTGGCTCTCCCTTGTCATTTTTACAAAATTTTAGTTAGCTTTTGGTAGTCAAATTTATGATGGTAGAACATACATAAATAGTAGTACGTACAAAAATATGCTTACATACCTCTCTAACTTCATAGCCTCAATGTCAGCTGGATCCCCATTTTTGCAAGTATGCCAATGATGGCCATATTGTCCTCATATGGGGCACTGGTTCAGATGTGGCTTGGATAATTTGTGCAAGGCATGGATCATTGATTGAAGGTGTGCTTGGGGTTTTAAAGGATATAGGATGCATATCTTCCCAATCTGGTATGCTAGGTGGCTCACAGCTAGGAAGGTGATGAGCAATCCACATGTAAATGCACTTGGTTTCAACATGCCTGGCAAACATAGCAACCAATTCTTGGTCTTTGCTGACCTCAATGTTGGCTTTAGTCACAGGATAGTAGTAGTACACTTTCACTACCTCTCTATAGCGAGGTGGGTACTTCTCCACAATCTCATCAACAAAATCTTTGAAATTCGTCATGTCCGTATCTACCACTTTGTTAAAGCTATACCATCGGCATCGAGTATTGCTAGAAATAATCATTATTTCTAGATTGTAGTTCGACTCTTGGTCCATCCTACAGATGAACACGGCATAGTTTAACAGTGAATCTACTCGAGATCGGACTATGATAACACATCTAATCTACTGAAACCAGAGATCAATTGTAAGAGTACAAGGGAAGACTTACCCCTCTGGAAGCATCTTCCAGTTCGAGATGAGGGTGCTCAGGTGGGGATTCTTGCAGTTCAAGATGGGTGCGCAGAGGTGGGGGATTCCCTGGTGCCTGCGCTGCCTCCCGCGCCCTGCAGCTCCCATGACGCAGCCCGCGCGCCATCACTGCCCGCGCGACGCCGCAGCCCGCGTGCCGCCGCTGGCACCCACGCGACGCAGACGCGGCCCGCAAGCCACGCGCTGCTGCTGTCCCCACGCGACGCAGCCCGCGCGCGCCGCCGCCGTCCCCGACACAGCCCGTGTGCTGCCGCCTCCTCTAGGGTTTTGGTGGAGAAGTCGGGAAAAGAACGCTCCACTCCTAGGAAAGTCGAGCGAGCAATAGAAGCCGTGTTGTGTTCACCACGCAGGCAAGGGCAAGATGGCCATTATCCAAAAAAAAAGGGCCAGCCACGTGCACCAAAACAACTCAAACAGTAGATGGACATCACGGCAGTGGCTTGGAGGGGATAAATTTTGTGAACCGATGGTTGATAAGGAACTTGAACTTTTACCAGGGAATCACCATCTTTTATAATGGATACCAGGGAATTTGCCCATATATCTTTGGATTGAGTGTAAGAGCTAACTTTTTTCTCTCTTCTATTAAAATATAAGAAAAATATTTAGAGCTAGCTTAAAAGTCGATGGTCGGAGCTGCCCTGATTGACACCCCCATTGAATGTTCTCTATAGGACCCAATTTTTGCTGTCATGCCGAATTTAGCAGCGGGGGTGGGGACCCAAGCCGCAAGCAGCAGGGAGCGAGGGAGACCGGGTGAGGGACCGTACATGTGGCATTGATGATGTCAGGCGGGGTCGCGCGCTCTGCTTCTGCGCGACCGTCGCGGCCTATCGTTGTCCATACCCATAACAAATAGTCCCTCCGTTCCAAAATATTTGTCGTTTTTCTTGCCGAGAAACAACTTTGACAAAATATATATTAAAAAATATTAATATTTATGGTACATAATTACTATTATTAGAAAGATCTTTGAATCTAGTTTTTTAATAAATTTGTTTAGAGATACAAATGTTGTACATATTTTCTACAAATCGAGTCAAACTTGTGGCACAGAAACCAAAAGCGGCAGATATTATGGGACAGAGGGAGTACGACAAAGTCTAACAAAAAAGGAAGGTTCTTAGACCATAACTTATGAGAGCTAGCACGTACAAATCATGTATTGAATTGTGTTGAATACTTTTTTTAAATTACACAGTACAAATACTCACAATGCACGCACACTCACCCCTATGAACACATATGCAAACTCTACCCCTATGAGCACCTCCGAATGACTGAGCCAGCAGATCATGAGATTCACGAAGTCACCACAGGCGCCTCACTGTCGACAGGGACGTCACCTACCACTGAAAGCATAGCGTCGTTAAATCCTAAAATAAATCCAGAAAAATACGAGCACCATTGTCAAATCGAGGACTTAAACCCGAATAATTGTGTTGAATACTTGAATCTATAGTGGCCGAGTCCATGTCCTAATCAGATTTAATTAGTGGCATGGACAAATCAAGCTGTGCCTCCGTTCACCATGCACGAACGCCGCTACATAATCTCTATATAGGAATCCTGAAGCAAACCACGGGCATCGAGCCACGGCACTAGTTAGGCCTATCGTGGTGGGAGTTTTAGGAGAGTTTTATTTGTATTTAATAGCCTGTCATATATGCATTTTTGATGACATGGCAATATTTTAATGAAGAGAGAGAAGAAATGAGTTTCATGAAGATAAAAAACCATCTTGGCACAATTACCTACCTCTATAAGTCTTAGACTTAAATGTGTTTGAAACCATGGAATGAAACTTTGCATTGAGAGTGGACGTTTCGTTCAAGTTTTATTTCATTACATAGGGAGGCAATCTTGGAAACAACACAATAAAAATCTCCACTGAGATTGGCCTTAGCCTGCTAATCGTTAGATCAAGCTAAGAAACAATATGGTCCATTGGATTGCGGATCTGCTTGGGCATTGACCCGAAAACTCGTGAAAGTTCTGGCGCATCGGCCCATGTACCCGCTTGCGACGAGATGACCAACGGAGATGACCGGGCCGCCGTCTCTGCTCTGCTCCCCTCTCGACCCCCTTCGCTCCGCCCGCTCGGGCCACTGCAAAATGATCCCCAATGCTGGCCGTCGACACTCGCCGGCCCTCGCACGGTGGTGGTGGCAGTGCAGGAGCTCACGCAAGAGGGAGAGATTAGAGAGTCGCTTGCGACGCTGCGCCGGCTCACGGCCACCTCCTCGTTTCTTCTCGCCGCCTGGAGGACCAACATAGACTCACGAATCGTAGGCTCCGAGGGGCCGGCCCTGCCTAGTTGGGTAGCGGCGCACAGGCGCGATGGTCGTAACGGCACAGAGGAGTGGGGCCGCGGACGCGTTGTGGCGTGGGGGAGCTGGACTGCTCCCTCTGTTTCTCTCTTTGCTTGCATGGCCCTCTTCTCGCTTGCTCACACCACCGCACCACCACCCCGGAGCTCTACTTGCTCACACCACCGCACCTCTGCAGCTAGCGCGGGAGGCGACGGAGTCACGAGTCGCGCATGGAAAACTGGTGGGGCGCGCGCGGGAGCAGCGAGGACAGGATGGCGGCGGCGATGGGGAGGAAAGGGAAGCCGCACGGGTTCTGCCAGCCTAGATGGAAACCACTGTGGTGTTCCCCAACACGCACACGGGTGGTTTCTTCGACTTTTTTCTACCTTAGAAACGATTTCTTGTTTTTTTTCTCTCTTCTGTAAATGCAGTGCCACATCAGCAAAGTTTAATAAATTAAGGGACAATAAATAAACATAGAAATCGTGATGATACCTGCATTGTGAGTGCCCTCAGGGGCAAACGGACGTGGACGGAGAATAGGAACAACAATGGGACGGAGTCTCAGCGCCAGTGCCATGGCGTCTTCTTGATTTCTCTCAAATCGACCGGCCTTTGCAGACATCCCTTGTGCAACAAGATCGAGGATTTTCTATAATGATTTATGGGTGATAATGTTATGAATAATTGTCTAGTTAGATTTATTGAACAGCGAAAAATCTAGATTTCTTGTAGTGGATGATATATTCGAGATATTCATATTCCTTAGAAGCGTCGGCCGAAAACGTTAGATAATTAGTACTCCCTCCATATCGGATTTAGAAGTCATTTAGGACAGCGACACGGTCTCCAAAACATAACTTTGACCTCTTGTTTTTTTTATAAAAAATATTTATGGAAAAGTGATATATGTATTTTTATGAAAGTATTTTTTAAGACAAATCTATTCATATAATTTTTATATTTGCAAACTCAACAACTTAAAAGTTATTAATGATTTATATTTCCAATGTTTGACCCAAACCTTGTCCAAAACGACTTCTAAATCCGATACGGAGGGAGTATTAGCACCGTAAAGTCTCTTATTCTCCTTTCGTACTTGTATATTCTCAACTGTCAATATGGCATTTGAATTATTTATATTGTAATTTGTTGATGGTTTTAATTTAATCTTTGGATTTAAGACGTACCATGTTATTAGTATATATATGCATATATATGCTGAGTCCCGTTTACCAAATTATTAAATGGTTTTACCAAATTTTATATGAAATTTTTTCATCCTAGATCCACTACTGCTATGTAGTCTATTATTGTTTGTACATCGTAGCTGAGTCTCATCTCTAGTCTCGCAGAGGCACAGGATTCGACAACGTCTCAGGACTGGTAGAATCAATGCGATCGAGCACAAGGCCCGACGAGGAGACGGACGGGTGCGGCATGTGGGCATGTGGGCGTCTCCTGACCCCCTCGCGTATTTGTAACGTGTCCGTGCACCGTAATGAAACTAATAGTATATATAGAAATCGAACTTCCTAGTACTTACACGTTAAGTATTTTTTACATTGTACTAGATAAATACAGGTGTGTTGCACTAGGATCACAGAATATTTATGGACACCTATAACAACGAATTTGCAGGACGCGGACACAAGGATCCAGTGTTTTTATTGGAATTGGATAGGACGCGGTTGTATAAGATTCGGGTGGAGGATGATTTGTATTGAATGCGGACACATGTGTATGGATCGAGATTTGGTATCACTGATAGATGATGACTTTATAGTCCTTTTATTAGGTGTACTAGGTATATGTCTGTACGTTGCACCGGGTTATGACTTTTGAATTGAATTGAATCTTATTAATTGGACGGGGACATGTGAGCTCCAAGGACTTCCTATCAGACGTGACACATAGATCTGGTCTTCTTTATCAGAACTGGGTAGGACGCGAACGTCTGAGTGCAGTATGATTTGTATCTGACGCGGATGCATGAGCAGGAATTAAGATTTGATATCATCGGGTAGATGATGATTTTAGAGTCTTTTTAAATTTAATAATTAATAATAATTAGAGACTCTTCTTAGGTGTAGATATAGAAAAAATACTTTTTACTTAAAAAATAGGCCTACTAGCTTGAGAAAAATAGAACTAAATTAAGATATACGATTTAATATATTACATTACAATAAGTTATGTCAAGAATGGTACCTATATTGCATATTCTTTACTTGAATAGCATCAATCTTTTAGTGTTCTTCGAAATGAAATTTTCAATGATATGCTCATAATCAAACTTCTCCAATATTTCGGTCTCAAGTGCTATTATAGCCAAATCATTAAGTCCTTGTGTCATTGTAGAACGCAAATAGGTCTTCAATAGCTTCAATTTTGAAAAGCTTCGCTCCGCTGATGCAACAGTCACAGGAATGGTCAATAGAACTCTATATGCAATAGTTGCATTGGGAAAACAACCATGCTCCTTTAAAAACTGCATAATTTCAATAGGTCCCATTTTTTCTTTTGGAATGAATTCTCGTACAAACTTCAACTCCATAAAGAGTTCATTAGCATCAATATCAGATTTTCCATCCTTTTTAAGGACAGCCTCAAGATTACCACAAGAAGACTTCAAGCTCTGGTTATCCAATGACTGCAATGTTTCCGAAGTAAATAAGAAACCAAATTTTTTTGGTACTCTTGGTACTGCTCAAATCTTGTTGTAAGAGAAACAATAGCTTGATCAACAATATGTATAAAATAACTAGTTCTAAATGACTCCTCTGGAGACTGTGTAGCAATATTTGTGTCTTCTGGGTTCTCATCAAAATGCCTCTTTCTTTTAATTTATCGTTTTTTTTACGAAATGTTGTACTAATATCCATCTCAAGTGCAATTTCTTTGGCTGACTCCAAAGCTTCTAAGAAACCAGTTTCCCTATAGCCTTTGAAGAAAGAAATAAGCCCTTGTACTTTCTCGATAGCAACATCAATAAGCATATCCTTTGCTTGCATTTGTTTGCTTACCAAATTAACAGCATACAGTACTTCATACCAAATGACTACTGCCATTATAAATTCATACTCTCCAAGTTCATTATTTGCCAGACCTTTAGCCTCACTGCTTTTTGCCAAATCATTATCAATATCAAATACCTAAAAATTAAAAGAAGGAAAATATTTGTTAATATATGAGATAACCAACAAAATTACATCATTAATTCATTATCAATATGAAAATGTTGGGTACCTGAGGTAGAGCCTCCCGAATTTCTGCACATTGAAATATGATGGCTTTAACACTGTCAACACGACTCTCCCATCGTGTAGCTGAAACTGACTTGAGAGTCAATCCAGTTATGTTATCTTTTAGAATCTGCCATTTTTAGTAGAGTTAGCAAACATTGTGTAGATACGTTGGATGATTCCAAGGAAATCTTTAGCTTTGCCACAAGTCTTGGTAGCCATATCACAAAGTGTTAAATTAAGGCTATGACAACCACAAGCGGAATAGAAAGCTCTAGGATTTACATCCAAAAGTTTCTTTTGTACACCTTGATGTTTTCCTTTCATATTTGACCCATTATCATAGCCTTGTCCTCTCACATCATCTATGTCAAGATCAAGACACTTTAGCTCATTCTCTAGCACATCAAAAAGTCCTTGTACTGTCGTGTCATTTACTTCTAGAAATCCTAGAAAGGATTCTTCAACGGAAACATGACCTGATGATGAGTCCACATATTTTATAATTAAAGACATTTGTTCTTGGTGACTTGCATCAGGGGTACAATCAAGTATGACAGAGAAATACTTTGCACTCTTTATTTTCTTAATAATTTCAGACTTAATAGCAGAAGCAAGTAAGTGTATTAACTCATTTTGAATCCTAGGACCAATATAATGAACATGAGTTTCTTCATTCGTAATACAACGAACATGCTCTTGAATAACTGGGTCAAATTCAGCCAACATCTCTACTAAGCCCAAGAAATTCCCATTACTATCATCATATAGTTTGCTGTTACTTCCACGAAATGCAAGATTATGCTTGGCAAGAAATTTTACTATGCCAACAATTCTAAATAAAACTTTCCTCCAGTGGTCCTTTTCTTTCTCAAGTTGTCGTTGAGCAGCTTTATCAATAGTTTGATCAGTTTGCAATCTATTACGCAATTCATACCAAGTTGGCATGCTCAAAACATGATCTGCACCTGTCTCATGCTCTTTGAGTTTATTCCCAAGATGTGCCCAGTCATTATAACTCTCATTTGCCAACTGACCTTTTCGATGCCCTTTTGTAAATAATTTACAGCTGAAGCAAAATACTCTATCAAGTTCCTTAGAATAGACAAGCCAATCCCTGTCACAGCTTTCTCCATTTGATAGAATCCTAGTATAAAATAGTGCAGAAAACCTTCTAGAAAACCTATCCTTAGGACCCTTCTGAATTGATAAGTCTCTTTTAGGGCCCTTTTGCGCTAAAATGTCAACTTGTTTACGATCAAGTGAATCACAATATCTTGGATCAAATATATCAGGCTGAAAAGAATCACTAGCATCCGAAGAAGGATTCAAGTCATCACTACTATTGTCCATCTGAGTATTTGTATTTTGTGTTGTCAGGAAGAACTTCCTGAACTTCAACATTATTTTCTAAAGGATTTATAGGATCATTATCAATATTATTGTCAACTGCTTGCCCATGATCAGGTGTCGGATTATCAGATGACCCTTGTGTAGGTTTTGTAACAAACCTATCCATAGCTCCTTTCTAGGATTGGACTAAAGCCTCTGTTCTTTGTTTTTTCTTACGCTTTTCCCAACTCGATTCAAATTTTCTAGACCAATTTGCAGAAGACATGGCTTCAATATTTGGACATTATTGCAGTAGGCGTCTAGATGAACAGATCAAAAGAACAAAATTTAGAGATCTACCAATTACTCGCTATAGTTTGCTGTGATTGTGAATGAATATTGAACTGAAAAAATACGAATGATTAGTTTACCTTTAGGCCTCAGCCTCAGTGTCTCGCGTCGCCAGGTGCCTCGTTGCCGTCAGCGGTCAGGTCAGTTCGTCACGGCGATCACGATACGCAGCGGCGGCCGATAGGGCATCAGACTCGAGCCAGCCGCCAGGGCGATAGAAGAATAGGAGATCGAGACATACATGTAGGAATTGGGAACGACGCACGGGATACAAAATGACACCGGTGGCCAGGAATCATTTTCTATTGGGGTTGGCTTGCTAATGGGTGATGACGACGTTGTTATTGGGCCAAAGGCTGCTTTGCTTGCTGCTTAACTATATATGTATATGGGTAATCAACTGTATATTTGGAGGCCTATGGTATTTGGAGGCCCTGCGCGGTCGCTCACCCTGCACACCCCCAGGGACAGCCCTGCCGGGTAGATGATGATTTTAGAGTCTTTTTAAATTTAATAATTAATAATAATTAGAGACTCTTCTTAGGTGTAGATATATAGACGAGCACATGTTATGAGTCTAGGTTATATACGAGATATGAAGGACGCGACCCAATACGTATTGTAATCGGACCTGCATGCATCATCACTAGACACGATTTGCTGCAACTTGTATGAGTATCAATCGTACAACTAGATATAGTAAAAAAAAAGGCAGATGGAAGAAACGTTCCATTGTTTGGGTAGACCGTGGGAAGTGGATGAAAAAAATGAAGTAAATTTTGGCGCTTTAATATTGGTTATAGATTAAGGTGTACTAGTCATGATCTATATATGCATCTTTTTGTGCACTAAACATATGTATATTTTATCTAATCGATTCTCAAAGTTTACTGTGTTTGACCTTTTCAATTCTAATATATATCGTACACATTCAAATATATGGAGGTGGAGGGAGCACTAAGATTAGTCTACATCATGATGCATGGGGAATGGAAACAACAGAATCTCCACTGTCAACTCTTGCTTTGGAGGAACCGACCAAAGTACATACTCCATCCGTCCCTAAATGTTTGTCTCTAGAAAACCGTGTTTTTCTCACAGACACGTTTTTCGGGCGACAAACAAAAAGGGACAGATGAAGTATTTGAGTGGGACATGTTAGGAACAAAGTTGTTGAAGCAAATGGAGTATATATATGTTACACCACACGTCAACTTTCTACTGCAAATCTCGCAGCTCCAGCGTGACCCTTGATTTCGTCAAAAGTGTGCAAATTGACAACCCCTAAACACCGATCTTTTAGCTTTCGGTGGTTTCTTGCTATTAATGTCTGAGCATACCAAAGACAGTGTTCGAGAACTGTTTTTGAAGCAAGAAAGTGCACATAGCAAAGGTGAGCAGTGCACTAAAAACTGCATTTGTGAACTCTCAAATGCTTTTGTTTCTGCAAATGAGCTGGAGGAGCTGTACCAAACACTTAAAGCTGAGTGCCCTTTCTCTTATAAATAGTGGAGGAGCCAAAATCATTTTGCGTCTCAAGCGCTCCGACTCCTCTGGCGGAACCCTACCAAATATCCTGATAAAAGAGAAAATACTAACGAGCCTCCTTTCACAACGGGAATCCAAGGGCCAGCTGTTTACCTTTCTTAACTGCTAATACCGATGAATATCATATACTCAGGTCCTCCTCTTCGTGTCAACTTCGCGCACACGTCTTCTCTACGTCACAACAGTTAATGCGTACTATTAATTTACTTTAGATATTAAGGCCTACAATGGCAGTAGCCTGTATATAAATAGCATTGCCACACTATCAGTAGCCAAGCTTGTTCGCGTCATATCTTCGTATTGTTCGATCTCTTGCTCTACAAATCCTGCCCAATAGCAATCTTGCTGCATCCAATAACATCGTCCACAGCAATGGCTTCAGGTGTAGCTGCTCTTAAGGTGGCCGCCGCTGTTGCCGTTTTCGCCATGCTGGTCATGTCTTCCCAGGGGCATGAATGCATGATCCCAAGAAGACGCCAATATGCTGCAGCGACTGCGCATCGCAGTGCAACACCAACTGCAGTGCCATCGTCGCCGCCAACTGCAGCAGTACCTGCGGCATCCCAGCCGGGTGCGAGGCCTGCAAGTCCCAGGTCCTCCATGGGTGCCAGGACTGCTGCAACAGTAATGGCACCAGCAGCATTTCCTGCTGCGACAACGGCTGCATCGGCGACTGCGTGACATGCGGCTGTCACAGCTGCGACACCGTCGTCTCGAGTCATTGCATGTTCGCATGCAGAATCAACTATCTAGCATGCCAAGCTTGCCGAAACGGGGTTGGCCGACTGTGCGATATCTCTTGCAACAGCGCCTGCATGAGTACATGCGTGAAGAAAGGAAGAAGTTGCTGTTGAGCATGCCTACTGCTTCTGCAACCGTGTTTTAGTTTGGTTTGGTTGTCTGTGCTTCAGTATTTAAATTTTGGCAATAAGTCTCTTTATTACTTGTCAGTAAGGTGTCGTGTTTGTCTGTTTAATTAAATCAACAAATTACCTTAGCTTTTGTCCAACTATCTCAGTTCTCTCAGCTTTCAAAACTACGAGCTTTGTTTTCAAAGTGCTTGGCTTCGGTGAACTTTCAATATGATGAAAAAACAATCCAGAGATGTATTTTTTTACCAGCTTTGATATCAAAACCAGGCTTCCAAACAGTGGCGAAGCTAGAGCAAATCTGAAGGAGGTGCGTTTGACTTGTGGGTGCGAGGATAAATAATATCTAAGTGCAAATATGGTGAAAAATTGACCATTTCTATATATATATATTTTTTGTGTGGGCACCCGCACTCATGACTATAGCTCCGCCCATGCTTCCAAACACGCCGATCGGCCCATCCTTTTTCTTTCACTTGGATATGGTTTTTTAGGGAGGTTCCAACTTCCAATTAATCCATATAATATTTTCTACTAGGGCTGTGCTTCAGAGAAACAGACGATGCAGAGTCAAACAGCCAGAATCTTGTAAACGTTAAAAGCTTAGTGGTGTGCTTCATCACCCTTTGTATTGTGTCCGCTGGATATAATAAGGGCGTGTTTGAAGGAGCTCCGTGTAGCTCGACTTCTGAAACCGCACAACACTGTAGCAAAGTGTCGCAAAATTGTAGCTCCTTCGGCTCCTTCATCTTCTCAGTTGTTTTAAATGGAACCAAAGCCATTTTGATCTATGCTACAATGCTCTATAGTGCGAAAACGAGATCGCATGGAGCCAGGGAGCCGTGAGAAGCAACAACAAGCTAGCTCTAAATGTGTGATTGTTGTTGCTAGGTGTTTGCTGCTCCCAACCATATGTGGCCACTATAGTGGTTGTACTATATACATTAAGGGCATGTTTAATAAACCTCCAGCTCCAGAAAACAAGGTGCAAACGGTCAAATACGGTGGTATATACCTACGGATACGAATACAGACAGCTGCAATTAATGTTTCTCAGATTGAAATTCAAATATATGAATAATGTCAGTTGTGCAACATAAGATCCAAACGTATACCAACATCATATATATTCAATTTGAGTATTTTGAATATAGATACAAATATTGGATATTGAATATGGACTCCGGTACGAATGGATTTGAGCTCCTCTAAATGGATTTGGACTCGATGGTTGGAAAATATGTGTACCATTTGCACCCCTAGTTGCAGTTATAGGTTCTTCGTTGAAACAACTTTTTTTTGGCTCCAGTTCACAGGTTAAGAAAACGTTTGGTGAACCTATGGTGGATCTAGAATTTTAACTAGGGGTATGTCATCCAAAAATTTTCATATACAATTCAGTAAAAACCATTTAACAATTCAATAACACCTATAAAATTTGCAATGGTATACATGCACTAAAAATTGATAAGTCTTAAATTTCAAGATTAAGGACCTGTTTGATGAGGCTCCTCTCCGGCTTTGACCCTAGCTTCTCCGGAAGAATCCTGCAAAACATTTTCCTAGAGGAATCATTTTTCAGTAAAAAGTAGAGGAACCGGAGTCATTTTGGAGGAGCCACAGCCAGACGTGGCTCCTCCAAAATGGATCAGACTCCTCCGGATGAGCCTCTCAGGAGGAGCCGTGTGCCAGACACGCTAAGTTGAGAATATCTGCTTCAAAGAAAATATCACGAGGCAAAGAAGAGTTAGAGACATACAATACTGCTCATCGTCATCCACTTTTAAATAAAATATCCGGTTCAACGAACGTGACAAGATAATTATCGAAAATACTATCACCCCGGTTATTTCTTCATATCTACATAATTATTAAAAAAACATAATATCAAACAATAAAACAAAATGCACATACACAAATTGAATTCTCAGTCCCCATATGTGAGTACATCATTATACAAACACTCACATCACTACAGGATTCAGGCGCTTTGCCGGCTGTCGAAAACACCCGGCAAAGGCTACTTTGCACTCGGCAAAGTCTTTGCCGGGTGCAGCACTCGGCAAAGAGCCGCCGGCAAAAAGTTAGTCGGCAAAGATTTTTTTGCCGGGTGCTTTTTATCGGGCACCCGGCAAAGACTTTGCCGAGTGCAAATCCGGCACCCGGCAAAGAAAAGTGGCCGTTACGGCGCCGGCTTCCTCAGCCTTTGATTTGCCGGGTGCCATGTCAGAGGCACCCGACAAAGATTTTTTTTTTAATTTTTTTCCATATTTTATTTGCCGAGTGCCCTACCGGGAGGCACCTGGCAAAGATTTTTTATTTTTTTTACAATTTCTTTGCCGGGTGCCATGTCAGAGGCACCCGACAAAGATTTTTTTTAATTCCATATTTTCTTTGCCGAGTGCCCTACCGGGAGGCACCCGGCAAAGATTTTTTTTAATTCTTTTTACAATTTCTTTGCCGGGTGCCATGTCAGAGGCACCCGGCAAAGATTTTTTTAATTTTTTTTCCATATTTTCTTTGCCGAGTGCCCTACCGGGAGCACCTGGCAAAGATTTTTTTTAATTTTTTTTTACAATTTCTTTGCCAGGTGCCATGTCAGAGGCACCCGGCAAAGATTTTTTTTATTTTTTTCTCAAATTTTCTTTACCGAGTGTCGCTCCTCTGGGCACCCGACAAAGAGTTTTTTTATTTTTTTTAGTATTTTCTTTGCCGAGTGCCCTGTCATGGAGGCACCCGGCAAAGAATTTTTTAAAAAAAACTCTTTGCTGGGAATTCCCAGCTTTGCCGAGTGCCAGGGCACCCGGCAAAGCCTCAAAATTTTTTATTTTTTTTCTATAATTATAAACACAGCATATAAAAGATAGATATCACATCTAAAGCATCACAAACACAATATAGCACATCCATCCCATCACAAACTTAATCCCACATATATATATCACATCGCCAACACAATATCTCACATACACGACATCGCAAATATAATAGGTCCAATATCCATCGTCACAAGTCGATAGTCATTCACAGTGCACCACATGTCCATCAAGCGGTGAAAAGAGAGGATAAACATCTATGAACCACCTGTCCACAATCATCTCCCAGCAGTCCCGATACGACTCGCACCACCATGGAATCATCTACATGTCATAAATAATTGAGATATAAGACGACCAAATTAAAGTTACTTAATCCCAGCAGTTCCTGCCTAGGCACTTCATCTATTTCTATCAGTTATCATAGCATTAGCTCAATATTTCAGTTCAAGTTGTATGCTCCGCACGCAAGTATTTGTCAGGTTCAGGATGGTTCACAGAGTTTAACCAACAGACATGTCGATCATTAGAGCAATTTAAAGCATGGATCCACTTTTCCAAAGAGGCTTAGACTCCAAAAGGGATAAGAAAACAAAATGTCTGAACACAAAACGTTCGGACGATGATCAACTGGCCAAGCAACTTTCAAACAAACAAAAAGGAATATTGACGAGTGTAACATCCCAGCGGATTCTGAACACAAAAGGACCAATTGGCCAATCACGGCGCCATTCCATATAGTCCAGATGAACAAAATTTGTCATCACAAATCATTACAGTGACACATTTTCGATGGATTGCGGCATTAGTCACAAGAAAATAATGAAAATAAGTACTTCCAAATATTAAATACACATAGTGTTTGTTTTATGCAAATAATACAGCTCTGCAGTGAAGGATAAACTGAGGGATCTCGACTGCATTTGCATACAATGAATCAAGATAAAATAGATCAAAAAGCATGGCCCCCACATGTGGTAAACCAACACAAATAAATCATAAGAGAAACTAAGATTTTGCATACCTTCTTGTGTACAACTGCTGATGGATGTTTGCTTTTTAAAAAAAAAGATGCTTGACTTTCAGAGTCAGTTGCTCAACTGTAAACAAAATATGGACATATCAGTTCTACATCTTATTATCGCTGTTAATCAAAGAGGCAAAACAAACTCAGTAAATTCAGTGAGGGCATGATAAAAATAATTACTTGACGTCACCTTATGGCACAGGGAAGGGATGAGAGATGATGGATAGATAATGTTAAACACAATAAAAAATATCTAATGGTATAAAAGTTAAAAGATGACTCCAGACATTTCACAACAACTGAGAAAAGAGAGAAGTATGCTAGAAACATCCATTCCTGAAATTGACATCACCTCATGCCAAATTTCAAATGCATAAATATTATCAAAATGTCTTCCAATATGTGAATATAGGCAACAGGTTCCAATCACAATACATTCTAGATCCATCCAAGTGTCCAGCCATTACACTAAAAGGACTAGCTCATTGTCTTAGACATACAACATGATGAGTTGCAGCACGCAGTCCGAACCATGCAATATAATAAGTTCCAGCATAGAGTAGCAACCTTCCAGCACATATATATATATACTTACTAGTTACTACAACAGCAAGGATGTCTGGTTAGCAAAAGAAGCCAAAAGCCAGCACATACACATACTACAGCCAAGGATGGATGATTAGCAAAAGAAGCCAAAAGGTTAGCAATGGTCAGGTTCCAATCACACGAAAGCGTTATGAGGGTTTTTGGACCTAGAACAAAAATATATAGACGAGTTATGACCGTGCTGCAGATGTTAACTAGCACACCAAAATTTACAGTAGAAATATAGTATTTCTCAGAAGAAGCAAAATAAGCATGGAAAAGATGCTAGCTGAATACAACAACGAATACTCCATTTCCAAAAAGTTATGAAGTATGTGAATTACTCATTTTCAGGTGAAAAATCTAAAGTACACAAGTATACCACAGCACAGGGAAATTCTGCCAGGTGTTTCGCAATCAACAATTACGGTAGATTCATTACAGTAGACTTTGTATTCTTGGGGAAAAGACTGTGACCATTGAACTGCTTGATGGCTATGATATGTGTATCAAAATGGCAAAAGGTAAAAGCTACTGCATTTGTTTTTAAAAACAAGCATGCCTTCACCTTGACCAGCTCGTCTTAAAGGTAACATAATGTTTAAATTAAAAGAAAACAATGACCATTTGGCCGGATGTTCTTAGTTAAACTCTTCTAGTAGAGCAAACTCATTGAAACAGTAGTGTTCTATTGAATGAACCACCATCGGCATGAAAGAAGCATGAGTGGCATGAAAAAAGTTCACCAAAAGATTATCTTATAAAGCCTAGCGTTCCTGCATTGATTGCCCCTCTTCAATCAATTGTTTCTCATTTAATTTTCCATTTCATTCCAGCAAATAGAGTGCCCACATCATGAGCCTAAATTAATTAATCTCATTAAGAAGATCCCGGGCATCACCCCTGACCTAGCAAACCAAATGAATGATCGTGATACTCTGCCACGACCAACGAGCATATCAAACAACAATCAACTTTGTCTCTTCAAAATGATGAGACACTTTGTCTCTAATAGGCAAAGTTTGAATAAATTGAAAGTTTCGCAAGTTAAGCTGGTAGTGAGGAATCCAAATCATTAGGGAATATAGACCAATAGGGAGCCTAGTGCCTAGCAGATTGAATATTTGACTAATCAAGTTGCAGTCTACGTATGCAGAGGAAAGAGGATCTGCAACTCTAGTGGAAGAGACTTGCTGTTGTCTGCGGCATGCAGCAGCCTAGTATACATATGTTAGCTGGGTTGACAGAATACTACTACTGGTGTATGCTTACCTCGGGGAGAGGCCCATCGGCTCCCTAGGCCTGGGACGTTCGCGCCCTCTCGCCGTGCCCCAGGGCCGGGATCAGACATAGGCAGCGGTAATACGAAGGAGATCCTGCCGGGCTGCGGCGGCGGCCGAAGAGGGCGGCGCCGCTCCTGCCAGGCGGCAACGGCGGCCGGAGAGGGCAGCGTGGCTGCGGGCTAGACCGGCGGCGGCGAGGGCGCCACAGCCATGAGGACGGGTCGGCTCTTTTTTTCTCACGGGTGGAGAGGATAGGGTTTGGGGGTGCGGTTGGACTGTGAGGCTCGGGCTGTTGTGTTGTATATTGGGCCGCAAAGATTTTTTTATTTTTTTTAAATTTCTTTGCCGGATGCCGCCTAACCTGGCACCTGGCAAAATGTTTTTTATTTTTTTTTTAAATTTCTTTGCCGGGTGCCCCCTGACCTGGCACCCGGCAAAGGCTTCTTTGCCGGGGGCCCAGGCTGGCACCCGGCAAATTATTTTTTTTATTTTTTGTTTTTTTGGCCCCATTTTTGTGAGGCCTTGCTACAGTAAATAAATCCCTATTTCAAAATTTGGGACAATTTTGAGTTTTTTAACTATATTTTCTAAATTTTTTTGTTTCATTGAATTTTTGCGACTATTCCAAATTTGAATTGCGGGTACATGAAATAATAGAATTTGGTTATTCAAAAAATGGTTTTCATGATATTTAGGGTATGTCGAGGCTGTATGCAGGAAGTGGCATGAATTTTCGCGCATCATGTTGTCATAACATGACCATGTACTCGCGGGAAAAGTGTATTTAAATTATATAAAATCCAAACGAAGTCTGAAAATCACGAAACTTGTTGATGTGTCTTGTTGTTGCATGTGGAGGCCTTGGTAAAAAATTTAAAAAGTTTCTAGCAAGTTGTGACCTCGAATACCTAAAACTCAGACATCTCCACATGTGATCACATGTTATTGCAAGCGGAGATGTCAGGGTTTTAGGCATCCGACGTCGCAACTTGCTCAAAACTTTCTCAATTTTTAACCACGGACTCCAAATGCAATAACAAGAAACCTCGACAAGTTTCGTGATTTTCGGACTTCATTTGGATTTTATATAATTTAAATAAACTTTCCCCACGATTACCTCGTCATGTTACGACAACATGATGGTCGTAATTTAATGCGAGTTCCTAGATACGGCGTCAACATACGCCAAACATCATGAATATCATTTTTCGAATGACCGAATTTCATTATTTTATGTACCTGCAGTTCAAATTTAGAGTAGTCGAAAAAATTCAAGTGAATGAAAATAATTAAAGAAATATAGTATAAAAAGTCAAAAATGTCTCAAATTTTGATATTGAGTTATAATTACTGTACCAAGGCCACAGAAAAAAATGGGGCCAAAAACACAAAAAAAAATTATAGTTTGTCGGGTGCCAAACCTGGCCCCCAGCAAAGAAGCCTTTGCCGGGTGCCAGCTCAGGAGGCACCCGGCAAAGATTTTTTTTTAAAAAAAAACTCTTTGTCGGGTGCCTAACGGCATGGCACCCGGTAAAGACTGACGGCAGGTGGCCGCCGTCACGCCAGCCACCTTTGCTGGCGGCCATATTTTGCTGGGTGCCCGGACCCGGCAAAGACTACTTTTTGCCGACGGTTGTAATTTATCGGGTGCCTGGCACCCGGCAAAGGCTGGTTTGCCGGAGGCCTTTCTTTGCCGGGTGCCTCTAGGTCTGGCACCCGGCAAAGAATGACTTTGCCGGGTGCCCGATAAAAAACACCCGACAAATTATTTTACACCCGGCAAATCAGCTGTTTCCTGTAGTGCATGATCTACACTGAATTGTTGATCAATATTGATCATCTCTGACGTTAGATGAATCCATGATCTTGCTGTATGAGGGACGACTCGATGATGTCAGTATAAAGAATTTATAGGAAGAAGAAAAGATAGAGATGTCTCATCACACCCTGGGCGCCTCATTCAAGAAGCGAGGCGGGCCGACGGCCGTGATTAGCTTACTCTGTGGCATACAAACAGCTCGGTCCAGAGGATTCAAGAATCGCGTACTCCCAGTCTCCATCGCTCCGAAAGCCAATGCTCCGAATATTTCGATAAAATCAATTGACGAGACCCGGGCTGTGGAGCTGGAGCGTGCAAGGTGCAACAGGCCAATTTGCATTAGGACCAGGACCTTCCGACGTGTGGCCGCGTGGACCTTGAAAGGCCGTTTTGGGATGGATCTCCAGCCGTGTGGCCGCGCGGGGCTTGAAAGGTCGTTTTTGATATACTTCTATATTGTAACTCAAAGTGATCATAGGTTCCCTCAAAAAAAAACTCAATGTGATCATAGAAGTTCTGTAGTTTGACCCAAAAAAACTTATTCTATGACCGCTTTAAGTGATAATAATGATTGTACTATTTTATGATATTACTATAATCTTCTTAAGTGATTTACTATAACATTTTCGTAAACATTATCATAAGTTACAGTAATATGTATTTACTTTATCATATTTTATATGTTAATCAAGTAGTTAATCAAGTAATAGGAGGTTTTAAGCATCATGCCAATGAACTAAACATATGATCAACTTATATAAAGTAAAGCACAAAATAATAATTTAAATAAATAGCAGGCATCACAGTTATGGTGTTACTATTAGAACACTTTAAAAAGGGTATCAGATAGGTTATATCATTGAAAATATTTGTAAATGTTTTTATTTGTTTATTTAAACAAATTAATTATTATTTTTTGTATTAAACTAGATTTATTATTTTTAGAAAATAGAAAAGCTCATTAATACCAGCTAGAGTACCAAATTTGCTAGGTTTCAATATAGTTTTTTATTATCAAAGTTAAACTCCGGCAATAGCTCAATGTCCAAAAACAAAATTATTTGTTAAATAAAAGAAAATTGCTAAAAAACGATGTGCACCTAAAATTTGCATGCTTTCCATAATTTGAGGTCAGCATGAATTTGGATCTGCAAGACAAGAAGAGACCATATTTGTGGATAAAAATTAATAAAGTCTAACAATAGCCCATTGCAAAAAAAAACTTCAAATATTAACAATAGCACATTTAATACACGGGCTTGTCCAAAAACAGTTAGCATGAATTCGAATCTAATCAAAATCTAAAAAGACAAAGAAAAAGGCTTGTCCAAAAAGAGTTAGCAACAATTTGAATCTAATCTAAATCTAAAAAGACAAAAAAAATCAGAACCAACAAAACTAACATTTAATACACGGGCTTGTCCAAAAACAGTTAGCATGAATTTAAATCTAATCTAAATCTAAAAAGACAAAAAAAAGGCTTGTCCAAACATAGTTAGCATGGATTTGAATCTAATATAAATCTAAAAAGACAAAAAAAAAAGATCAAAACCAACAAAAATAATACAAGGGCTTGTCTAAAAACGGTTAGCATGAATTTGAATCTAATCTAAATCTAAAAGGACAAAAAAAAAGGCTTGTCCAAACATAGTTAGCATGAATTTGAATCTAATATAAATCTAAAAAGACAAAAAAAGATCAAAACCAACAAAAATCCGAATCTAATCTAAATCTAAAAAGACAAAAAAAAAGTCTTGTCCAAACATAGTTAGCATGAATTTGAATCTAATATAAATCTAAAAAGACAAAAAAAAGATCAAAACCTAAAAACACACAAAAAAAAGATCAAAACCAACAAAATCCGAATCTAATCCAAATCTAAAAAGACAAAAAAAAGGCTTGTCCAAACATAGTGAGCATGAATTTGAATCTAAAAAAATCTAAAAAGACAAAAAAAAAAAGATCAAAACCAACAAAAATCCGCTAGAAGGAGGGCTTGAACCTCCGACCTTGTGGTTAACAGCCACACGCTCTAACCAACTGAGCTATTCCAGCAATGGACTGTGTTGTGTCCTCGCAGTCCTATAAAATGATAGCTTTCTCAGGTGACAGTAATAAAAAAAAAATAGTCCACTACTTACTGTCTGGTCCGGCTCTCTCTGTCCATTCCTGCTTGCCGGAGCTCCCCACCAACCACCTTCGAGGGGCGGGCGAGAATTGGGCAACAGCAGTGGTCCTTGTTGATAATTTAGAGATGGAACCAGCAAACTATAGCTCCGACAACTGGTTCAGACTTCAGACAACACTAGTAAACCTGCACAATCATCTATCATCCCTGACTATTACACGGACGCATCCATTCCTCCGGAGTCACAGATTGCAGCGCCTACCCCAGCTGGACTGGGCATCTATTTGTCTAATAATTTACAGGCTCTAGGTCATCAATCCTTGATGATCAAAGCGCAGGTGATGGATGTCGACAGGCCTCTCCAGGCTGAAACTCTAGCGCGCTGTTCAGCTAGGAACCCATGTGTTCAAAGCTTTGCAGCAGCAACAGTACAAACTCTTCTCAGATTGTCTACTACTTGTGGACACTATGGAGAAAAGAGATCATTTACAACAACCTAAACACTCGAGGCTCTGACCTTCAATGGCTCACATTATCTCAAACTCTGAAGCTCAAGATGCTGAGTATTGTAAGATTCCACAACAGGCTAACAGAGTAGCTCATAGACTAGCGAAGCATGCCCAACACTTTGCACCACAAACTTGTAGGTTTGAATGCTTACACTGGGTTCTGCATGAGAATTGTGCTACCATGCGTGCACTCCAAAGTGGGGAACATTCTGTTCCATTTCTGTAATATGTTGCCAAATTAACATACGGAAGACACTTAAAAAAACAATTTCTAGGGGCCTTGTGGGTGTCGTCGGTCCTTCGTGACGTCCACTAAGCCCACTGGATCCTAATAAGTTAGACCTTGTTTGGCAGCCTGTGTATTAGTCAAGTCTCAGTTAAAAGTTTTATGACGTTGTTTTCAAGTCATATCATATATAAAACGAAATAAAACATGGATGAAATGCCTAGTCTCAATGACAAGTGTTTTTTTAGAAAGGATGGCAAAAGCTTTGCCGTGATTTCTATTAGACAAAGAAAAAAATGCAAGTGCTAACCTAATTTTTTGAGTGGGAACTAGACAAAAAAACCATACAACTAAGGAAAGTGCCCGGCTCATCCACACAACTTTGGAACAACTGTCACAACTCACGCCACCACTTGAGCTGGGTCGAAACTACCCAACTAATAACAATTACCCAACCAACAACACCTTGGCCGAAAAAAAAAACCCAACTAATAAGACACCTCAACTAGAGAAGACAACTTGACAACACCTTTAGGAGCACCGAGCACCGTCACCGTAGGGGAAGGGCCATGATAGACGGCAAGAGGTCCACAGTGGAAGTTGGATCGCCTATCAGAGCCTTCAAGAAGGAAACAACGCCAAGAGCGTCAACAAGCTATCCGATGAGGGAAGGTTTTCACCTGCAAAATCTAACATGGTAGGAGGAGAGGTAGTAAAGGACGCTTGCAAAGAGGGCACGACGTCTGTAGACGTCATCGTCCAAGCTTTCACCTTGACTTCATGCATCCTCCACAACCGCCGCCGCCGGAGTCCACAGAGGTAGCCTGACAGGAGGAACCAGCCCGAGCAAGGGGAAGGCAGGTGGCGGGGAGAAGAGGGTCAGGATAAACCCCAGTTGCCCAGCCCACCACCATCCCAACCCCTGCCAAGCAGTCCCATCGTCAATCCCCTCCGCGCAAAGCCTCCAGCAACCCCCATTAAGAACTTTCGCCATCAGCACGCCGGATCCAGCAGAGGAACGCCAGCCCCGACAAAGGAGGCCAACGCCAACCGCCCCGCCTCATCCATTCCCGGCCCTACCAGGCCCGAAGGGCGCCGTGGACCGGGCCGCTGCCCCCGACACCGGTAAGGCTGGACGAAAAACTCGAAGCTCGTTAGCTCGCTCGACACGTAGTCGTCTCGGCTTGATAACGAGCCGAGCCGAGCCAAGATTTTAGCTCGCCAAACGAGTCACGGTTTCAGGGAAAAAGTCATCATAACTTATATTGGTTTTATATTACTTCATGTCTTCCACTTTACAAATGGTTGATATGTTAGCACATATGAATATTTTGTTCAATTTAAGGTTGTTAGATGTATTATTACTATTCTCAAGCTTTAAATAAATATAAATATTATATTTATATACTTTTTATACCTGGCTCGCGAGCTTAACGAGCCGGCTCGAGCTCGTAAACGAGCCGAGCCGACTTTCTGGCTCATTAAGATAACAAGCCAATTTGTTATCTTAACGAGCCAGAACGAGCCGAGCCGAGCCGAGGTAGGTCGTTATCCAGCCTTAGACGCCGGTGAAAGCCGGAGAGCACCACCTTCGACCCGCTTCGGCTCAAACGCACGGAGGGGGCAGGGATGGTGGATCCGCTCGCCGCTGGTTGAGCCCCCCCCCCTCCTCCTCCTCGAAGAGCACATAGAGGAGCCCTGCAGGGGAGACACGAGAGCAGATCCGGGCGGGGGAGAGCAGATCTTGGCGGGGGAAGAATGGATCTGCCCGCCCCAGTGCCGGAGGTGCTGTCGGCCGAGGTCCCCCGCCAAGAACTACGCCGGAACCAGCACAGGAGCTTTGCAGGAGAGGGGAAAGGACGAAGAAGAAGCCTGACCGCCACTGTCCTTGCCCTTCGCCAGCGTCGAGCTCCGGTGGCGGCCAGACTGGGCAGACGCGCGGGAGGGCCTGACGAGAGCGGTGGAGAGCGCCGCCCAAGTCACTCCCCAGGGAGAGCGATGCCTCAGTGCAAGAATGGCATTCAATGGCAAGTTTCACTGTATGGTTTCATAAACATTTAGGTAATTGTGCTACTTTTTCTCTCTATTCTTAAAAAAGTTATCATCACTAGTGACCCGTGTCCAGGATCTTCGCGAGTGAACAGTTGATCCATCATCTTCGGAATTTCGTAGACGTTTCTATTCTGTTACCATTGATTTTCTATGGTCCCTACTCCCTGCTCCCCGTAGTAGAAGTGTTGGTGTGTTCTTGCTGTTGCAGGAACGGTGAACAATGGTCCTGTTTGTAGTTTTTCTTTACCGGCGAGATGCAAGTTTCGCTTGAAAAATACGCGATTTGATTATAAATGATGGGCTAGTAAAGCATAAGCATCTCCAAGAGTACCCCAAATTTTATTCCCAAAATATGGTGTTTTGCTAACTTCCAAAAATGCATTGGAGGAATAAATAAGATTATCTCCAACAGTTTCTAATAATCCACTCCTAAAATAAAAATAAAATTTTACATCAGGAATCGTATACTATTTCTAAATTATCCTAACCACTTTTATAAATTGTTTCTCTCTTGTATATTTGTATCAGGAACCCTTTACTACTCTTTATTATTTTCCCGCCCTTCCACCTTTAGATTGGCCACACAATATGCGCGGGAAGAGCGATGCACGCGAGAAAGGGTGCACACATTTTTACGCACGATGCTGGTTTGTTTGCCAATTGCCAAAAGATGAGGAAGGGATATAGGGTACTCTTGGAGATAAGTTTTTCTTTTTTTCCCAAAAAACATGGATGGGGAAGAGATATGAGGTACTCTTGAAGATTTGCAGGGGTGAGCTGACTGACTAACTGACTTTAGCATTCCTTTTAGTTTGTTTGTACCATGAGGATGGCATATGTCTTCACATTTCTAACCGTGGATAGAAAAAAAAAACAAGCATGGTCTATATGGGTAAGGAGGGAATAATAGTTTTAGACTTGTTTGGATGTAAATGTATTGGTATAGAGCACAAACCTATCAATAGTACTGTTTGTTGTTCGTTTCGTTAAAAAGTCAGGCTGAAAAGTAATGTTCGCTGATTTGTTGTAAGAGAAAAACAGTGTACCATGGCTCAAGCTAATAAGTTCAAGCGAACACAGTAGCTTCCCTATCAATAGTCAGCTCATTAGTAGAAAGAAGCAAAGCATCT
Organism: Saccharum hybrid cultivar R570; assembly: GCA_038087645.1. Taxonomy (NCBI): domain Eukaryota; kingdom Viridiplantae; phylum Streptophyta; class Magnoliopsida; order Poales; family Poaceae; genus Saccharum; species Saccharum hybrid cultivar. The sequence goes on along the minus strand of JAQSUU010000307.1, from coordinate 47,804,157 downwards.
AGCAGATTTCAGACAAATGACAGTCTTGAGGAATCATCGATGGAAAACACTATGCGGTTGCAGAGAGCGTGACATGAAAGTCATGTTTGTCGACCTCCTTCTATCTTGGGGCAAAGTAGGATTGTTTTCCTGTGTGCCACAACTACCACTAGCTTCTCAGCAGCAGCAGCAGCATCGTCAAATTTGCTGATGTGAATTAATACCTAATTAAGTGATATCAAATCTCCTTGCAACCTATTCGAAGGGTTCTCAAGAAACACAATATCCTAGCATGCTCCAGTAACGGAAGACAAACACACCATGTCAAGACAGACAAACTATTTGATCCACTTCTCATAGAACGAGCTCGAGTCCCAGCACTGTGCGAGTGCATACGCCACCTCTTCCTCTCCTTGTGAAGCAGAAGCCTCATAGCGAACAAGAGAGGGGACGACACAATCTTTTGGGTAGTGTTGCTTAGTTCTTTAGCATTGTGCGAGTGCATACACCATCTCTTCCTCCTCACATGCTAGGTGTACCTCATTTCTATACATAAAATTTTAACATGTAATTTGGTACAATAAATTATTTTACATCTCAAATTTTCTAAACCTTCACACTCCTCTCCTTTCTCCGAAGGGATGATTTCCAGTTCTGGTCCTGCTCATGACCAGCAAAATCACTATTTTTGTGGACTAAGAAATTGAAGGATCGAAACGGGCGACCAGAGGGGGGGTGAATGGTCGTGGAAGCCAAAAATAATTTCTAACCCTTCCCCTAAACACAAAACCTGATTAAATCACGTTTTCCAAATCTGGCTAGAACTCTATGTACCTAGTAAACCTGATGTGGACGAAAATCCGTAACTCCGATCAACCTAAAAATTTGTCAGATTAAACTAGATGAAATTACGAAACTAACCCAACTGGAATCACGTCAATCGGACTTACGGATCTTGAGATAAAAATAAAACAAGCAGACTATATCAGATGCTGACGAGAATTGTAAAGAACCAATCGAGATGCACATGATCAATCATTATAGATGATAGATTAAATTGAGTAATTGAACTTACAAAAGTGCATCTAGCCTCCGCCCGAACATCCTCCCTCTCTTAATCGGAGAGATCAACAAAAACCTATCACTAGAATTCAAACCCTAGGCTAGACCGGAGAGAGGAAAAACAGAACCGTGGAACCTCGGGGCACGAGTACTGTTCACGGTACTGTTCACGCGTGAATAGTAACTCGCCGAGAGTCCAAACCGTTCCGCACCCTTCTCAACCCTAGGTGCCACATATTTATATCTCCAAAGGGTGGCACGACCTATTTTCACATAACCCCCTACGCTAAATAAATCCAACGTAGGGGCGTAAATTCCAATTACGTCCTCCATGGCAAATTCCGCGATGTCCGCGATCCCTCCATCTCCGCGATGTGATCCTCGCGATGTCGCCGCACGACCATCCGAAATCGTATCGCGATCGCCAGAATTTCCATCTTCGGCCAACGCACGCCGCACGAGCGTCCTGGTACGATGCATGGCTTTGTGGCTCAACCAGCGAACCCCGGATTTTGTGGCGTAATCTGGAAACCTCCCTCGACGTCCTCCCACCGTGTAGCCAGGTACAGTAGACGTACACCACACGATCGCCTGTCCCTCGAACGCAAGCCTCGATCCGCCCTTCTCCGCCCCCACGGTTCTTCGGAACGGCATCCTATCCTCGTTCTTCACTCGTCGCCGCATGTACCTTGTCTCCACCTGTCACCTACAACCACAACCTGCCGAGAGATACGTCACACGCACACCGTGTTGTCAATCGCTCATCACCAAGGTGCTAGCACACCGGCATCTCAATCTCCCCCTTGATGAGTGCATTGACAACACCACACCGCACAAATTTATTGGAACTAAAAAAAATAAAAAGAAAGAAAAATAAACAATCTTGATCCCCAAAGACATGGGCTAGCGAAAAAGCTAGGCTCGACACAATCAAGACAAAAAAATGCTCGACACAATCAAGACAAAAAAAATCACTCTCCCCAAAATGAATCAAAAAAAACATATCAATTCTCCAAAAGCAATCTCAGCAGCAAAACTCAACAATTTCAGCAACACTCCCCCTCAACCCCTCAAAACAAGCATGCCAAGTCTCAGCAAAAACGAAATCAAACTCCCCCTGCAAAAATGAATTTGTGACTCACTCTCCCCCTTGTTGACAAAGCACTCCATCAAGATAAAATGCAAGGAACCAATTCAGAGAAAAGCATGTGAGAAAGCACAAGTCGAAGCTTCTGAGACATATACAAAATACTTATAAAAGCTAACCAGCAACACGAGCTACTCAGAGAAGGAGCAACACAATGCCATGACCAATAGAATTTTAGAACTGAAATCTCTTTGAAAAACCAATTAGCCAAGCAAAAACATGCATATTCCAAAATTAGTGCCAAGCTGAAGACAAAACATATAGCAAGCTGACACGATGGATACACAGCTTCAGTCAAAGTTCACTGCAACGCCCACAAATGCATGCATTTGTCATATTTAATTCTGGCTTTTGTGAGCTTGATAAGCAGGGATATGGGAAGCAAGAGTTGTGCCCAGCCAGTTTGTTTAATTTTGATTATGAGCGAGAACCAGCAGGGACATGGGAAAAACCAGAGTTGTGCCCATATTTAAATTCTCAGTAAGGCAAGCAGATCATGAGCTAAATAGCAGAGATATGGGAATTCAGAGTTTTTGCTCACAACCATACTATGCACTCCCGAGTTAAAACTTGTATTGTGAGTTACATTTGCAGTGAAAACCCATTAAAAGAAGCTGACTACCGAACCATGAGCAAGATATATGTCAAGTATTCAACAAGTCACTAGATCCAGAAAAGCAAGCATAGCCCAACATAATTTTTTAAGTATATATCTGTGCTGTTTTCAAAATAAAAATTGGTCAAGCAAAGCATTCAAACCTCTCCAAAAGCATCGATCGCAAACTAGCCAAAACAAGTATAAGACATATGTAACTGAAGCAACTTACAATGATACTAGAATGGGTAACACACTCCGAACTCACCACGCAAACGTGCAAACGTGGTTTGATCGAGTGGTTTAGTCAGAATATCAGCAAGTTGCTGACCAGTATCAATGTATTTAAGCTTAATATCACCCTTCTCAGCATGATCCCTCAGAAAATGATGACGAACCTCAATGTGTTTCGTCTTAGAGTGAAGCACAGGATTCTTTGCAACACTTATAGCGCTAGTGCTGTCACACAAGAGAGGAACGCGAGAAAACGACAAACCAAAATCACGAAGGGTAGCTATCATCCATAAAAGCTGAGAACAACAACTAGCAGCAGCAACATACTCAGCCTCTGTAGTAGATTGAGCAACATTAGATTGTTTTCTAGAGGACCAAGAAACAAGCGAAGAACCCAAAAATTGGCAAGTACCCGATGTAGACTTTCTATCCAAATGACACCCAGCAAAATCAGCATCCGAATAACCACACAAACTGAGAGTTGAAGCAGCAGAGTACCAAAGGCCAAATGCAGGAGTAAATCGAAGATACCTCATTATGCGCTTCACCGCCTGACGGTGAGAAGTTCTGGGGGACGCCTGAAAACGAGCACACATACACACAGCAAAGTGTATATCTGGCCTCGTAGCAGTCAAGTACAGCAGCGACCCAATCATGCTTCGATATTCCTTCTGATCCACGGGCTCTCCGTCCTCATCAGCATCCAAAGCAGCGCTAGTCGGCATGGGCGTAGAAATTGGCTTCGCATCATCCATCGCAAACTTCTTCAGGACATCCTTCGTGTACTTTCCCTGATGCACAAATGTACCTTCCAAAGTTTGTTTTATTTGTAAGCCAAGAAAGAAATTCAGCTCGCCCATCATAGACATCTCAAATTCTTTACTCATCACATCTGCAAACTTTTTCACAAGAGCATGAGAGGAACCACCGAAAATGATATCATCCACATAAATCTGAACTATTAAAGTGTCATTTCCTTGCCTGAGGAGAAAAAGAGTTTTATCAACTGAACCCATTTTGAACCCGTTTTTAAGCAGAAAAGTTTTCAATCTAGCATACCAAGCACGAGGTGCTTGCTTCAAACCATATAAAGCCTTTTGCAACTTAAAAACACGATCAGAAAAATTGGGATGTTCAAAACCAGGCGGTTGTTTAACATAAACTTCTTCTTCTATAAAACCATTTAGAAAAGCACTTTTCACATCCATTTGATAAAGCTTATATCCACGTGAAGCAGCAAATGCAAGCAAAATACGAATGGCTTCTAAACGAGCAACAGGAGCAAAAGTTTCACCATAATCAATACCCTCTTTTTGAGAAAAGCCCTGAGCAACCAGCCTAGCTTTATTTCTAACAACATGACCATCTTCCCCTTGTTTGTTCTTAAAGACCCATTTAGTTCCAATTGGTTTACAAGAAGGAGGAGGATCAACCAAAACCCAAACCTGATTCCGTGCAAAATTTTCTAACTCCTCATACATGGCATTGACCCAGTTAGAATCAGATAAAGCATGTCCAACATCTCGGGGTTCAAAAGAGGCAACAAAGGCAGTATGCGCAAAGACACAATAATTTTTATTTTTCATACCTCTGTTCCTTGTCGTGCGTTCATCCAAATTACCTATTATGTTCTTGGCAGGATGACGATTTTGAATGTGTCGTGGTGCTGTACGTTCTGAAATCGCCTCCCCCTCAACTACAGCCGGTACATGATCAACAGTCGATGAAGCTACAGGCTTTGCTGTAGATGTACGTGTCGGTGATGGTCCATCCTCCAAAGTGGTGGAGGGCGCCTGCTCAGGCTGGGCGCCAGGCTCCCCCTGCATCGCAGGCTGGGCATCATCGTCATCGTCGTCGTCACATCCATCTTCCTCTTTCTCATCCTCAAAAATATCCTGCCCGATCTCGTCATCACCTGCACACTCAAAAGCAGAAGAAAAACAAGGCATTGTCTCGTCGAAGGTGACCTCACATGTCTCATCGATGCGGTTAGTATCAAGATTAAGCACACGGTACGCTCGCCCTTGCAAGGCGTACCCCAAAAATAACCCATCGGAAGAACGCGATTCAAATTTATCCAAATTTCCCTTTTTCAATATAAAACACTTGCAGCCAAAAACTCGAAAGTGGAAAACTTTGGGAGGTCGACCAAATCTCAACTCATAAGATGTTTTCCCCAGAAAAGCTCTCAGAAAAATGCGATTAGCAACATAGCAAGCGGTGTTGATAGCCTCAGCCCAAAAACGTCTAGGAGTTTTATGTTCATCAAGCATTGTCCTAGCCATCTCAACAAGCGTACGATTTTTACGCTCAACAACACCGTTCTGGGGAGGAACGTAAGGTGAGGAAAACTGATGATCTAAACCTTGTTCTGAACAAAAAGCCTTCATACGAGAATTCTTAAATTCCGTACCGTTGTCACTGCGAATTGCTCTAACGGCATTATTTGACAACTCATTTTTCAGCTTCAGAACAAGATCATGAACATATGAGAAAGCCTCATCCTTAGATTCCAAAAAGAACACCCATGAATATCGAGAAAAATCGTCCACAACGACGAGCACATACCACTTCCCACCAGCAGACCGAACACGGGCTGGACCAACAGTGTCCATATGTAACAGTTCACCCGGTCGTCTCGTCATCACCTGAGTCACAGGTGCATGAGAAGCAGCAACCATTTTTCCATGTTTGCAGGGAGCACAAATCAAATCCTTTTCAAACTTGAGTTTCGGTAAACCATCAATTAAATCCAATGAACTCAAACGACAAAGCAAATCAAAGCTCAAGTGGCCCAACCGACGATGCCACTTCCAAATCAGGGGGGAACCATGAGCAACTAAACAGCGAGTTTCACCAAAAGATTTAGAAAAATCAGCTTTAAAAATCCGTCTAAAAGGAGAAATCTTGCAAACAAGGTTACCAGCAGAATCAAGAACACGCGAATTTCCTTTCTTAAAACGAACCTCAAAATCATCCTCAAGAAGTTGCGAAACAGACAGCAAATTATAATGCAAATTCTTTACCAATGCGACGTCCTTTAACATGTATTTATCTGTTACCTTGATGCAGCCATGCGCCATTACCTTACCTTGACTTTTATCCCCAAAAGTGATGTTTTCCTTTACACTCGTGGGGGTGAGGCTGGAGAACCATTTATCATCTCCGGTCATGTGGCGCGAACAGCCGGAGTCCATTATCCATATGTCCTCCTCGCCTCCAACCTACAATCAACAACGAGAGCGAGGGTGAGCTAATGACTCAACACTGGGGTTAGGATAATGTAATGAAAACCAGTGCTGAGCCACTTGCTCAAAAGAAGCGTTAGCAAAATCAAAGTTCTCAAAAAAACGATGAGAACCACGAGGGGGAAAACGTGGTCTGTCATCCCGATGTTGTGCAAGAGCATGAGTACGTGAGCGAAAACCAGAAGAGCGAACAAATGGCTCACGTCTCAAAACAAGACGATCATGAGTACCACGTACAGGGTACTGCTCACATTTAAAAACACGACGATCATGAGTACCACGTGTGGGGTACTGCTCACGTCGTTCAGCACGCATCCTCCGATAACAGAACTCATAAAGATGACCATCATGACTGCAAAAATCACAATGATAAAGTTTGCGTGCAGGAGCGAAAGAAGCCTCAGCATTAGAACTAGAAGCAACAAAAACAGGCTTAGCAAAATGATCACAAGAAGAACCATTTGGCTTAGTATTTTGTACACCCTTGAAGTGTTTTGGCTTAGGCACCCAAACCTGCTTTTTAGGAGCAGATCTAGATGTCTCAACCAGCAACCCATCAGAGGTGACACCTGAACCCTTCCTAGGAGGTGGTCCAGTATATTTAGCCAAAGGTGGATTCTTCTCATCAACAGGCGGTCCACTTTTTTCACCAAAAACATGTTTCAAGTCATAACCGGGACCAAAACGCTCACCCCGTTTAATTTGAGCAATAGCCATACCAATTTGAGGCTCACGAATAGAACACCAACCAAGAATAGTTCTCAAATGTTTATTTTCTTCTTCCAAATTAGCAAGTTTGGTCCTTAAATCATTATTTTCAACAACAAAATTAGGACAAGTTAGGCATGAAGGAAGAACCGGACAAGTGTGTTTTTCCAACTCAACAATATGTGATTTAGCAGCATTTAATTCAGATCGTAAAGTTGGACAAATCAAACAAACCGGCAAATCAGGACAAGTGTGTTCTTCAAAAAATTTTACCCGACATAAAGCATTATCCAAGTCAACTTTCAGAAGCGGGCAAGAAACACAAGTATCAAGCAAATTCGACCGAGAACGAAGTTCATTTAGTTCAGCATAAAGTTTATCTCGATCATCAACAATGGAAGAATACTTGGTTTGCAATTTAGAAAGCGAAATCATATGAATTGAACATTCTTCACATTCATCAGGTTCAGCAGGATTAGATGCAGCATTTTTTAGAGTAGCTAGTTCAGCACAAGTTTTATCATAATCAGTTTTAAGTTTAGCCAACACTTTATTTTGCTTATGAACAATTTTAGTTAAATTAGCTATTCTTTGTTCTGCAGAAGTATCTACCTCATCATCAGAAGTTTCATCGTTACTATCGGTTGATGCATCACCCTCCAAGGCCATAGTACATATCCCACCATTGATGCCGGCGTCAGTGATGAAGCAAAGTCCGTCTGTCTTCTTCTTGGGTGTCTCATCCTCGGAATCTGAATCGCTGGAGTCTGACGAGCCACCTGAAACATACTGTCCAAGAGAAGATAATAAAACATTTGCAGCCTTAGCGACTTGCTTGTCAGAGTATTTTTGTCCGCCTTTCTTCCATTGCTTATCCTTCTTCTTCCTCTCCCTGAACTTCTCCTGGCGCCTGGAGGAGTTATTGCCCTGCTCAAAAGATCTCTGCTTGTTTGGGCAATCAGCAGCAAAGTGTCCTCGCTCACCACAGTTGAAGCAGCCATCTGAACGTCTTCTATTACGCCTGTTGTCATACACACGCTTAAACTTGTTGGAGAGCAGTACAAGCTGATCATCATCTAGCACCTCCAACTCCTCATCTGCAACATGACACAAAGAAGACAAAGCAAAACTGGAAACATTTGGATTAGCATTAGTGTTAGTCTTATTTCCAGAAACCAAAGCCATTGGAACGTCAGAAGAAGAAGCAGCTGTGGGATTTTTCAATTTACGCTTAGAAACAATTTCGATCTCTTTTGATTTGAGCTTACTGTAAAGCTCATCAGTGGTGAGAGTCTCATAACCTACAGATTCAACGATCGCCTCAACTTTCATATCCCATTCATCATTAAGTGAATGTAATAATCTGAGAGCCCTAGCATGATCATCATAAGGCATATTGCTATTCATGGCCTTCATCTTATTAACAATCACTTGAAAACGTGCAAACATGTCATCAATAGACTCACTAGGCAATTGGCAAAAAGCATCAAACTCTTTTCGGTGAATCTCAAATTTTCGGTTTTTCACAGTGTTTGAACCTTCATGATATTTTCTAAGTTTCTCCCAGATCTGATAAGCGAGATCTTCACTAGAAACCCGATCATATTCAGTTTTACAAATAGAAGCCTGTAAAATAGCAACAGCGCGATGATTTGTTTCAAGAAGCCCGATCTCAGCGGCGTCAGTTGGTTCCTCAGCTGGAATCACATATGTGGCATTTTGTGTGATTTTCCATAGCTTCAGCGACTTGCCTTTGAGATAGTTGGTCATACGTGCCTTCCAGTAATCATAATCAGTCCCATCAAAAAGCGGAGCGCGAACATCAAACTTTTCATTGGTCGCCATAGCTTTCAGCACCGATTAAGGTATAGAAAACCTAAACCGGCTCCGATACCAATTGAAGGATCGAAACGGGCGACCAGAGGGGGGGTGAATGGTCGTGGAAGCCAAAAATAATTTCTAACCCTTCCCCTAAACACAAAACCTGATTAAATCACGTTTTCCAAATCTGGCTAGAACTCTATGTACCTAGTAAACCTGATGTGGACGAAAATCCGTAACTCCGATCAACCTAAAAATTTGTCAGATTAAACTAGATGAAATTACGAAACTAACCCAACTGGAATCACGTCAATCGGACTTACGGATCTTGAGATAAAAATAAAACAAGCAGACTATATCAGATGCTGACGAGAATTGTAAAGAACCAATCGAGATGCACATGATCAATCATTATAGATGATAGATTAAATTGAGTAATTGAACTTACAAAAGTGCATCTAGCCTCCGCCCGAACATCCTCCCTCTCTTAATCGGAGAGATCAACAAAAACCTATCACTAGAATTCAAACCCTAGGCTAGACCGGAGAGAGGAAAAACAGAACCGTGGAACCTCGGGGCACGAGTACTGTTCACGGTACTGTTCACGCGTGAATAGTAACTCGCCGAGAGTCCAAACCGTTCCGCACCCTTCTCAACCCTAGGTGCCACATATTTATATCTCCAAAGGGTGGCACGACCTATTTTCACATAACCCCCTACGCTAAATAAATCCAACGTAGGGGCGTAAATTCCAATTACGTCCTCCATGGCAAATTCCGCGATGTCCGCGATCCCTCCATCTCCGCGATGTGATCCTCGCGATGTCGCCGCACGACCATCCGAAATCGTATCGCGATCGCCAGAATTTCCATCTTCGGCCAACGCACGCCGCACGAGCGTCCTGGTACGATGCATGGCTTTGTGGCTCAACCAGCGAACCCCGGATTTTGTGGCGTAATCTGGAAACCTCCCTCGACGTCCTCCCACCGTGTAGCCAGGTACAGTAGACGTACACCACACGATCGCCTGTCCCTCGAACGCAAGCCTCGATCCGCCCTTCTCCGCCCCCACGGTTCTTCGGAACGGCATCCTATCCTCGTTCTTCACTCGTCGCCGCATGTACCTTGTCTCCACCTGTCACCTACAACCACAACCTGCCGAGAGATACGTCACACGCACACCGTGTTGTCAATCGCTCATCACCAAGGTGCTAGCACACCGGCATCTCAGAAATCACCTGAACATAGACAAAAAGAAAGAATATAATAAATAAGTCTAACACCAGTACTTTTTGGATTTTAAACTAGAGAGGCGTGAAAAGTATAATGTGTTGGATTTAATTGGAATTAACCAATTACATTTAGCAATTAAATCAAAAGAAATTTCATGGCTAAGATTAATGCTAGGTGAAACTCATGATGTGTTAATGGCCATTAGGGAATGTTTTCAAGGAGAATTAATGGTTGATAAGTGAGTTACTAGTGACGGCTAATTGATTTGTCAGCTACTAGTAACTAATATGGTATTCATGTCATCATAAATGGGGATCATTAGTGGGTTACTAGTAACTGACAATTTATTTGTCAGTTACTAGTAACTTACGTTGTGTTCATGACCATTTATTGACCATTACATCTCTCCGTGTCTCTGGGCTATATAAGTCGGCGGCCTCCTCTTGTTCGAGGATGGATGACACACACGTCCCACCAATTCGCTGTCGAGTTCCATTCAAGTAATCCCCGACCCGAACCTCTGCGCACACGGAGGATTGGGTGAGCAAGTGCCTCTGGAACCGTCGTTCGCCTGAGAACCCTGCTTGGGGTGTGCGGGCAATTAGGTTTTTGGGGAGCGACTACGCGACTGCTCGTTCTAGGTGATCTTCCTGGCAGCGACATTTTTTTTCTTCTGGACTCGGACGGGAACTGCACTGCGATCACCTTCCTGCATCGACTGCGGTCCACGATTTCGAGCAACGCACTATGACGACTAGTGCGAATGGAGCCTCCGATGCCCTCGGCATGGGACCCTCCGCTGGGTACATCATATTCTCATCTCTTTGTGAATTCATGGTGTTCATGTGCTATGTTGTCTCTGTTACATTCTATATGTCATGGATTTATGTGATACTCATGCTTGTTGGTATGTTTAGACTATCATGCTTATATGTTTTTTATCATGATCTTGGCTCATATATAATATACAACCTTACTGTTATATTTGTTTTATCTTATCTTGGTATATATGAACATGTTAATCATCCTTTTTGTATTCATGTGAATATATATGATGCTATGTTGCAATTGTTTATTATCTTACATGTCATCACCATGTAGTTATTATTTTTCGGAATTAAACTGTGTAGAAAATTGTCTAAATCTCTAACATAATGCAGTCCATAAAAGTAGATTATAGTAAGAGACAATAAACCAGTTCTTCAAATAATAAACTATACATGCATCTCTAGTTAACAATTTAGTTTAACTTAGCATACAAGTAGCGCTAAGCATTGCACAGAAATTTATTTTGTAGCATCTTCTGTTCTGGTCATCGATCAGCTCATAGTGGAAGCTCATAATACAAGACACAACAAGACAGCTATCCCAACTAACATGTAGTCACACAAACACATAACCACCAGAAGGAAGTAAGACTAAATTAATTAGTATGCTTAGACTTCAGAGAAAATGTGCTGGAAGTATAGCAACCAGTTACACCCAGACAGGAGCACCTGATACAAGAATATAAGTTTTCCCAACGGCGCCCCCGTTAGTCTGGTCTGGATGTTTTTGAATTAGTAATTACCGTAGGCTTTGGATGAAACCCGATCAAACTTTCAAGCTGATGAGAGTACAGGATGGTCTACGTGCACACCACGTGGAATCCACCATATCATGCATTGCATTGGTAACCGGCGTTGGTCTCCTGCAGTCCACGTGAGGAATGAACAAAAGAGTGTGCACAACTTAGATGAGGGAGACAAACTCAGACATGGAGAACACCTTGTGAAAAATTAAGCAGCACTGCTAGTAGCGTCCAGACGTTCGCGCCTGCATTCTGTTTCACATGCCCCATGTGGAGGCCCGTGTCACCCGAACATCACCGGCGCTGAGAAGAGGGGGAGGGGGTGTGGCGCAGGCGTCCGATTGGATGCCCAACTGGCACTGGGAGGAGAAGACGCTGAGACGAGGCATCAGAAGACGAGGAGACAGATGCAACGTCAGATCTACTTTTGAACATCCAAATACAACACTTGCAATATACGTCTAAAGACAGATGAAACATTTAAAATATGCGTCTGAAACACTTGCAAAAACACCTGAAAAAGCACTTGAAACCATTGTAAACATACACATTATTGAGATAAAACACTTGAAACACGTGAAACATATGCAACATCAAGATAAACACATTTGCAACATGCATCTGAAGAAACAGATGAAACATAGGGAACAGAAGCTTGCAACATACGTGTACAACCATTGCAACATATGCAACATCCCAATCTACTTTTACAACATTCATATAAAAACACTCGTAACATATCAATGAAATATATGAAACACTTGAAACATGTGTTTTATTTGCAACATGGGAGAGGGCGGGGCTGGTCGATTCCAACTATTAGGGTTGGAGCCGACGGCGAGCGGCGCCGCGCGAGCACCACCAGAACCAGCACCAGCGATGGCGCGCGAGCACCATCACCACCAGCACCAGCACTGGGCTTGGCTCGGCTGGGCGGGCGGCGCACGCAATGGGAGGGAGGAGGCGGCGTGCGCGACGGCCAGAGCGAGCACCACTAGCACCAGCGACGGCACGCGGGCACCACCACCACCGAAAACACCAGCACCGGCCTTGGCTCGGTCGGGCTAGTGGATCATGTCGTGGCGGTCTGGGCTCAGCAGCGTGGTCGCGGTGGAGCACTCCTTAGCGGCACAGCGGCGATTCAAGAGTGGGTTCAAGAATGGGTGTGGGCGCGATGGCGTTTTGAGAAGAAAGTGATAGCGGAGATTTTTTTTAGTAACTTGGGATGGGTGTGGCCGTGCGAATGACATTGTTGGGCCATTTGGGCAGACGTTGAGACCCACTAACACAGGCGTCCGAACGAGCGGAGGCCCTACCCACAGCATTTTCGAAAATTAAGTGGATGATTAATGTCCATGGATGGCTAACAGCTAGAGAAGTCCGGGATCCCGAAAGGGTCGGAGTTTCCAAATTAGCTCTAATAGGGTTGAGCTCCAATGTGCCTTCCATGATCTCGGTGACATTGTTACACGCTTAAAATAGGTGCCCAATCTAATATGTATATTTGGGAGTTCTGGACCGGTGAGGTGAGTGACGAAGATGCAAGTCTAGCTACCGTACCAACTGAGATGCCAATCTTCACAATATCATCTGTGAGGATATGCTGAAGAGCACGCGTTACACGCCTTACACACGCGCACGGACAGATGCACAATTAAAACACATGAGAAAAAAATAAAATAAAGAAAGTTTTTATTAAAATCTCGGAGGTGATAAGATACAAGAACTCGAGAGTACACTTCCAACAAGACGATGTACATTGTGCACAACCAATAATAAAAAAGAATACACCCACACATTGTAATGACCATTGATGAGATTCATGCATGCTCGTAGAGGAATGATCCATCTGCTTGACAAAAGGCAATGACGTGCTCGCATGAGAAATCATGGACCTTTGTAGATTCTCCCGCAGCCTTCAAGGCGTCAGAGCACTTCCATGGAAGTGCACTTCATTTTTCTTAGGCATTGGTTCTCTGGGGCCTGTTTAGATACCAAATTTCACCTCAAATTTCACTATGCAAAAAGAAGATTTCCCGTCACATCAAAATGCCGGCACATGCATGGAGTACTAAATATAGATGAAATAAAAAACTAATTGCACAGTTTTGTTGTACTTTACGAGACGAACATTTTGAGCCTAATTAATCAATGTTTGGACAAAAATTTACAAATACAAACGAAATGCTACAGTGCAGAATCTTGCACTATGCAAAATCAGCCCTCCCAAATCAGCCGATCTAAACACGGCCCTGGTTGAAGAAAGAGAATCTTGTCAGACCATTTACATAAACTATTTCACCCGATTCCTCATTAGTGCTAAACACGTAAAAAAAGCAGCATCATTATACTGACCAGGACCAATTCCTAGTTCCTACCCACAGACCTCTGTAAAGTCACTTTCACCAACCATTCTCTGCTCATATTCAATTTCAGAATTTTAACCCACTTTGCCGAGTTGCTTAGGACGCAAGTTTCAGTTCTTCCTTTTTAAAAGCAGGGTTTACCTCCATAAAAAAATTAGTTATAATAACCCGCGTTTCGCAAATTACTGTTAGTTACTTGGAGGAGTGGATCACTTTTGTCCAGGCACACGGCTAAGCTACTTGCAGGCCGCGGAACGCTTTGCAGACCAAAACCAGGCTGCGTCAAACTCAAACACCGTACATATTATATATATATGTTACAGGCTGCTGGCCGGTCCGCCGGAGCCAGACACTAGCGTACCGCCGCGCCGAAAAAGAATCAGTAGCTGCCATGGCGACCGGGAGGCGTCATCGCCGGAGCAAGGACAAGAAGCCCAAGAGCAAGCGCGTGTCGAAAAAAGACGTTCCCCCGACCCCGACAGCAGGGCCGACAAGCGTGAACGACGTTCCCGACCACGTCCTGGAGCTCATCCTTCTCCACCTCGAGTCCTCGGCGTGCCTCCTGCGCGCCGCGGCCGCGTGCAAGCGATGGCGCCGGATCGCGGTGGCCGCCGGGTTCCTTCCCCGCTACCGCTCCCTCCACTCGCAGGCGCCTTTCGTCGCGGGCCACTACCACGCCTTCGACCCTGACTGGGTCGACTACGAGTCGCCGCCGATCACGGACAACCCCGTGTTCGTTCCGTCTCCGTCACTTACCGTCGACTGCCGCCACTTCTCCCTCGACGACTTCCTCCCGGACAGCGACAGCGGCTGGGCGCTCGCCGACAGCCGCGGCGGCCTCCTGCTCCTCTTCAGGAGGAGGACCGGCTGGGACGCGCACGTGCGGAGCCGCAGCTTCCCTGACCTCCTCGTGTGCGAGCCACTCACGCGGCGGTGCCAGGGGATCCTTCGCCCGCCGGAACACGCGACGTGCCTCGGCGTGTTCCTACTCGACGACGGTGACCACGTCGACGACGGGTTCGGCGGCCGCGTCGTCGGCATGTCCATGTCCAGTTTCAGGGTGGTCTCCGTGCTGCACGAAGACCACGCGTCGGAGGAGGGCCGCGGCACGCCGGTCGCCTGCGTGTTCACGTCGGGGAGCGACGGCGGCTGGCGCGTCCTCCTGCCAGCAGGCGCCTCGACCAACAGCGCCGCCGTCAGCCTTCCGGGAGCGATCGACTGCATAAGCTTCGCTGGCCGCGTGAACGGATCGCTCTACTGGGTGGCCGGAGAAGACAGCGCCATCGCCATGTTGGTTCTCGACGAGGCCACCATGGAGTTCTCGCGCGTCCCGTTCCTGACCGACAACGACGACAATGTCGGGGGTCCGTACGACAGGTGGAGCTTCCGAGTCATTGGCGGCAAGGACGATCACGCACCGTGTGTCGTCCGCCTGGTAAGCAACGAGCTCATGGTCCTCGTGCAACACCACAAGCAGGGCGGCGATAAGTGGTGGGTGGTCGAGAAGCTCGTGCGGCTGCCGGAGGCCACCCTGAAGCTGGAGGGGCGCAAGCAGAGGTTCTTCCAGCGCAACGCTATGATCGTCGCGGCGAATGAGACATATGTTCTCGTGACGCCGCGTGAGAAGACATGGCTGTTCTCCGTCGAGATCGAGACGTTGCAAGTGGAGCGTGAGCACCAAAGGAACAAGTATGCCGGAACGGCGTACCCGTTTCAGCTGCCTTTGCTACCAAGCTTGACGGCCTGTGCTCAGCACGGTAGGCGCAGGCAATCGTGCCACTGATGGTTGTATGTGTCGCCGTGCTAGACTAATTAATGTTGTTAATAAGCTCGCCATGTTAAACAAACTTTACTTTTTGTTATTAATAAGTAAGCTCAGGGTGTGTTCAGTTGGTGAAAAGTGGGTGAAAAGTTACTGTAACATCTTTTGTTGTTATTTGGCAAAATTTATCCAACCATGAATTAACTAGGCTTAAAAGATTCGTCTCGACATTTACAGACAAACTATGCAATTAGTTATTTTTTTACCTACATTAAATGCTCCATGCATGCGTCCAAAGATTTGATGTGATGAGTGGAAGAGAAAATATTTTGGATTTGCATGGGAAGTGAACACACCCTCAAAGAATTGCAGGAGTGAGTCTTGCTCTCACCCCTGTATATCAGCAAAATAAAGACGTCCAAGACCAACAGTGTCCACCGATGGAAGGCTCTAAATGTTGAACTCGGCTTTGACACCCATTACCACTTATGCTCTCTGTACCATTAAGCTGCCTGCAGGAGTTATAGAGAATATTGACCGTGCTAGAAAACAATGTTTATGGCGGGGCAACTCAGAGAAGAAGGGAGGAAATCTAGTGGCATGGGATATAGTACAGCAACCCAAAGAGAAAGGCAGCTTGGGTGTTATTAACCTGCGACTTCAGAATGATGCACTTCTCCTAAAACATCTACACAAATTTTACAATAAAGTAGATGTGCCTTGAGTACAGCTAGTTTGGTTCAAATACTATTCTACCAAAGTGCCACATGCTGCAAGAGAAGTTGGTTCATTTTGGTGGAAGGATGTGCTGAGATTGAACACTTTATACCGCATTATAGCTCGCTGCACAGTTGGGGATGGCTTCACGGTTTGTTTCTGGGAGGACCAATGGTCTACTCATGTCCTAAAGCATACATATCCAAGGCTTGCTTCCTATTCAAGGTCAGACAACATCTCAGTTCTAGAGGTGATACAAACTGAGGACCTTGATTCCCTCTTTGTTCTGCCTCTGTCACAGCAAGCTCTAGAAAGACCTGCAGCATTTATAAGCGCATTTGCAAGGGATACCCTATGATGAGCACTCTCAAGATTGTTGGAAGCCTATATGGGGGAATGACTACACCTCGAGGAAGTTCTATAAATATATTTTTGACACGATTGAAGCCCATCCGATCTTCAAGTTAATGTGGAAATCAAGTTGCACCCCGAGAGTAAAAATTTTTTCTTGGCTCATCCTGGTGGATCGGCTCAACACCAAGACTATGTTGACCAGAAGGCATATACAGGTTCATGATGATGATCTTTGTGTTATGTGTGAGACCAGGGAAGATGAAACCATTGAGCACCTTTTCTTCACTTGCCCATTTGCAAGTCAATGTTGGGCTTCATCAGACTCATAGTGTACAACAAAAGATTCAGGTGACAGCTGCACTGTTTCATCTGCTGCATTGGTCCACTTCCAGGGTTGTCCTTCATAAAAAATGACATCTCTACTGATCACAAGACGACCAGTAGCAGGATCAAAGAACCTGTAACCCTTTGGTGCCCGACTCATATCCAATAACCACCATCTTGGATGATCTGTCAGATAGCTTTTTCAGACCAGGACCAGTGTGTTTTACAAAAGCCACACAGCCAAAAATTTTCAAATGACTCACTCTAGGTTTCTTTCCATCCCAAGCCTCAAAAGGAGTCTTGTTGTTCAGGGCCTTGGTAGGAGACCTGTTCAACAAATACACTATAGTAGAGACTGCTTCACCCCAGAACACAGGTGGAACCTGCATTGTTTTCAGCAGGCATCTAGCCATTTCCACTATAGACTGATTCCTCCTTTCCACCACTCCATTTTGCTGAGGGGAATAAGGAGTAATAGTGTAGTGTTTGATTCCACCTTCATTGCAGAAAAGAGAGAACAGATGAGAAGTAAATTCACCCCCTCTATCTGTTCTCAGAGCCTTCAACTTGACACCAGATTTTTTTATCAAAAAAAAAACTTGACACCAGATTCAGATTCTGCCCTCAACTTGATTTTCTTGAAATAGTCAAGACCTTGATCTTTTGACTTGAGCAACTCAACCCACATGTACCTGCTATGATCATCAACCACCAACAAGAAATAGGAAGCACCACCTAGAGATTTAGGTGTGATATGCCCACATAAATCTGCATGTACAAGTTCTAAACAATTTTCTGCTCTGAAACTTGACACTTTTGGGAAAGGTTTTCTATGCTGTTTGCCAAGAGCACAACCATCACAAACTTGCTCCACCTTTTTCACAGTTGGCATTCCATCTACCATCTGCCTCCCACTAAGCTCACTTAGATTTCTGAAATTCAGATGGCCATATCTGGCATGCCACTGCCAATCCTTATCATTAGAGTGTGCTAACAGACATATAGGTGAGGTGAGACCAAACTTTACTGTATACAATCTATTAGCAGTTCTTGGAGCAGCTATCAACAGTGATTTGTCATGATAAAAAACACACAATTTTCCATCTCCTAGAGTAGCCTTCAATCCATTTCCTTCTAATTGACCCAGATTGACTATGTTACTTTTTAACTTGGGGATATAGTACACATTAGTCAGTACCTTGTGTTGTTGATGACGACCCTGCATCACCACTGAGCCAATTCCTTGAATCTCGACGCGAGACCCATCACTAAAGCGCACTGTGCCTCGAACTCTTTCGTTCAGTTGTGTTAGGGTCGACCTGGTGCCGGTCATGTGGTTGCTGGCACCAGTGTCTAGTACCCAGACACATTCAGGGACATCGATAGGTACCACCTTCTCGGTCAGATGCACTAAGTGCTGTGGCTCGTGCACCACGTCGCATGTGGCCAACAGCAGGGCGCCGCTGTGATCACCGCGGCGGACGGCCATGTTCGCCTCCGCCTGTGCCACATCCTTCTTCTCCTTCTTCGGTGGGCGTTTGTAGTCCTCCACCCAGTGGCCATAGATGCCGCAATTGCGACATCAACCTTTTCACCTCGGCGTGCCCATGAAGGTCAACTTGACCTGCTTCGGAGCAGCACCGTCTGGGCGCGCCACCGCCTTGCCCTTCGAGGATCCAGCACTAGTTTTTCCTCCGCCTTGCTTGTGGCCGGAGTGGAAACGGTGCTTGTTCTTCTCAAGACAGTCATCCTCGGCAAGGAGAAGACGGCCTACTTTGTCGACGATCTGCTCGACTCTATCATGGAAGCGCTCCTCCGCCGCTCGCAGCCTTCTGATCAACTCCTCCACCGTCAACTCCTTGAGATTACAATACATCTCTATGGACACCACAACATGGGTGAACCGGGGCGGCACCACACGCAGGGACTTCTTGACGACACGGACATCATCGATCAACTCACCTAGGGTCTTGAGATTTGTGACGAGATTGGTAATTCTCATGCCAAAATCATCGACGGACTCCCCCTCCTTGAACTGAATGTTTTCAAATTCCTTCAAGAGTTTCTAGGTGTTCACCTCCTTGACACGATCGGCCCCGATCTGCATCGTCTTCACCGCCTCCCACGCCTCCTTCACCGATGTCTTCCTCCCCAACATCTGCCACATCTCCTTGGGTACAGAGCGCAGGAGTGCGCTCATCATTTGTCGATCTTGTGCACGCTTTGGGTCGGTACCTGGGTCGATCACCCCCCAGATTTCAAACGCTTCGTAGTTGCACTGCATCAACATGGACCACTCGGTGTAGTTGTCGCTGGTGAGCATCGGCCACATGAGCGAGCTCTCCTTCATGGTGGACTTGGAAGTGTCGCCCATGGCGTTCGATGGTGAATGGAGGATCGACGGCTCGCATTCTTCTTCCGCGTCGGCTCTCTTGGTGGACCATTGGATCCACCGGAACTCTCAACCTCGCTCTAATATTAGAATGAAAGGATCGGCGGCTCGCCGTCCTTGGAATCACTCCGTTGCCGGCGATGCCCGGCGATGGCCGGCGATGCGCGGTCACCGCACGCAAGAACACGAGAACGAGACCTAGAGCGCGATACACGATGAGTTGGTTAGCTGCTAATGGCGCAACCTCACCAGATGCATTTTCATTGATATTTATACCGGCTCAACCGACATCCCTGCCACAGGTTGTTACTGCGTGATACGCCGTCATTTGCGAACGTCCACGCGACAAGCACGGCGAACAGCCTGTGGCGGAGGGAGCCTCCTGGTTGCGGTCACGGCGCTGTGGTGTGCAAGTCCCCACCCCTGCCCGCGATTCTACGCAGTTACAAAACATGTTCATGCACCTAATGAACAAAGCTAATGCACCTAAACATGGATACAAGAACTCTGACACGATTACAGAGGTTTAAGCTCCAACATTGAGTTCGGTATATGGGATCTGAAAGCCATAAGTGGATTCAACATGACCTTGTACTGCAGTATTTGGGTTTGAATTGTCCGGTGTGGCCTCCAAGTCCAAGGTCGGCGGCCACGGCAGCTCGTACGGGTAGGCAGCGCCCCCGCAGTCCATGATCCCCCGCCGCACGAACTCCACCGCCATCGTCCTGAGGTCGACGGAGAAGAGCCGCGCACTGTCCCGTGGCTTCACTAGGATCATGCGCCGCCACAATCATAGCGCTCCACGGATCCCCATGGACGTTTTGCAGCACCGTAAGCGACAGCAGATTCTGGAGCACCCACTCGTTGCCGACGCGGAGCCGAGCGTAGGCCCGTAGGTCGTTGACCATCATGTGGACGGCACGCGGTGACAAAGGCGAGGTCAATCTTCTTCTTACACTCGGTGTAGTTGTCACCTTTGAGTGGAGGAATATCTTTGATGAAGCCCATCAAGGAGTAACCTCCTGAAATAGAAATCATGTAGAGTGATAATATAATTACAAAATTAATTGTATGCTTTAGTTCTAACGGTGGTTAAAAATAAAACATACAATTTATCTTTTTTATACTAATTCTACATCATCGTTGGGCAGAAATAGAATTAATGCATGACAAAAACCATAATAACATTATAATACTGCTATTAATCAACATTGGTCAGAATAATAATAATATTATAATCATCTGAAAATTTATCTATTTTTTAAAATTAAATTCTCCCGTTGGTTGGAATTTAATAATGAAAGCAATAACTGTGAGTACGCAGCAGAAACATTTGTAAATTCTCATAATAATATTTTCCAGAAGCATTAAAATTACTTTACTGTTTTCTGAACAAATAGCATCATTGGATAAAAATTTGCACAAAAATTTGCATCAAAATTTGCTTCTGGAAAATGACAAAACCAAAATTATAAGCGAGTCTATGCTTTCGCCCTTTCGGCCCAGCAGCGCTCGCCTAAGCAGCCCGGCCCAGCAAGTCACTCAGCACTCTATTCAATTTCAGCAGCGTGCAAAATAGCTGCTGCACTCGGCCCACGCCCGCTCTGCTTGATGGGCTGACCCGCTTCGCGCGCGCTCGCAGCGGCTTCCCGCGCCCAGGCCGTAACCTGGGCCTAGGCCGGGAAAGCACGCCCCCGCCTGGGCCGATTCCGGCCTGGGAACACTGCTGGCCGTCGATGGCCATCGGACGACCATCCGCCGAGATCGGCAGATCAAAACGCCGTGCTCCCTGAAACCCTAACCTCCATTTCACATTTCCTCTCCCTCCCCTTTCTTCTTGCCTGCGCCCCACTTTGCCGAGAGCAGCAACGCAGTGACTGCCCATGGCGGCCGGAGGGAAGAGACGGCGCCGCCACGGGCCCCCTCGTCGGAGCTCGCACTCCCCTGTGGGTAGAGCGCAGCTCCGTCGAGCGGAGCTCCGTCGAGCGGCCGTGCGTCGGTGCCCGGCGGCGCTCTGTACCACCCGCGCGTGGCACAACTCGATCCCGCACGGTGGCTGGTATTATTTCCACGCGGCGTCTCGGTGGCGCCCGGCGGTGGTAAGGAGGGGTCGAGCGGAACCCAGGTAGGAGCCCCTTTCCTTTTCCAGTTAGGGTTAGGGTTCGATCGAATTTAGGGTTTGGGTTCTTTTCCGATTCGAAATCGGTTGAATCTTTCTTTCCCCAAGTCTAAATCTACACCATGTGTAGGCGTCTGATACCATTGTTAAAGCTATAGGATCATATGGAGTAGATCAGACGGGGAACTATGTTTTCATTTGGGTATAATCAACAAAATCCTAGTACATGATCTACTAGAAGAATAACAGAGAGAGGGATGAGGGAGGAGATAGAGGTACGGTGGAGTTCACAGACCATCGGTGGGAACTACAGGGACGGTGGAGTTCAATCCAGATGCGGCCATCGATTCGTCAGTGACGCTCTGCGCTAGGCAGCGACGGTCGGTGTAGATTGGTGATGCAGTGAAGTCCGGTGAGGAAGACGAGGCGATTCAGGGGCGGTGGAGGTGCTTCCCGTTGCTCACGGCGCGACCCTTGAGATCAGTTAGGGTTGTAGGTGGGGAATGCGTGGCTTAGGTGAATCATGGACTCGAGCCCTGGCTCCCCACCTCCTCTATGTTGCGTTGTGCGACGGGGACCCACCAGCTAGTATTGGGTTGGGCGCCTCCGATCAGGACGTAGATCAAAGGCCTAATGGGCTCATTAGAGGAGAGATCAACCCAACACTGGAAGCAACGCAACCGTGGGTACCATGGGTGGATGGCCACCGGGAGATCAACGCGCGAGACCCCCGTGGTGGCCTCGTCGAGAACAAGCGCGGCACGGGCGCCTCGAATAGCCCAGTAGAGAGAGCCATTGGCGCGCCCCGCGAAGCAGAAGGAGCTGGACATCTTCGGGATGTTGATGTTGCCCCTCCACGTGCAGCTGACGTCGCGCTAGCCGCACATGCCCTCGTAGACGCAGGCCACTGGCACGCCGCGACCAGGAGCCAACATGTGGTCTCTGAGCAGCACGGCGATGACTTTGAAGTTGGAAAGGTCGATGGGCCTGCCGGTTCCGCCACCACCGCCGCCCTCGACAAGGAACAAGCCGAGACACCCGCGGCCTGCCAGCTGATCCGGCTCCGGCACACTGATTGCCTGGTACCTGCGCGTCAGCGGCCTGCACACGACGAGGTCGGGGTTACTGATGCTGCTGCCACTAATAGAGAACCGACTTTCACTCTCGGCACCACTTTTGGAATTACTCTCGGCATTTATTGCACCCGGGAGTAAAGGGACAATTACTCCCGGTTTTAGCCACCAACCGGGAGTAAAGTCCCACACCCAACGACCAGTTCATCATGCGAGGACCTTTAACTGGGAGTAAAGGTAGACTTTTACTCCCGGTTGGAGACACCAACCGGGAGTAAAAATGGACTTCCAGTCCGGGTTTTTAAGCACAACCGGGAGTAAATGTTTCTCTATATACTGAGCTCTGCATTCCTCTCGCGCCAGAGCCATTTGGAGCTCTGTTCTTCGTCGTTGCTTCATCGTTCCTGTGTTCTTGCTCAAATGAGCCAGCTAGTCATCACAAGAACGATTTCTTCGACGCCTCCATCAATTATTCTGTTGTAAAGGTCGTCATCTTCTTTCTCCTCTCATCTTCATCCTACATTTCATGGTTTAGATATTTATAAAATAATTTTATTTTTTTCATTTAATTTCTTTTATTTAGTAAATGAGGAATTTACAATGTTTTAATTACAAAAATGAGTGTAGAGAGTAGATGTAAACAGTTATAAGGCTTCCGTAAATTAATCAGTTATCATGCATGCCTGCATGTTGTGTAATTAATATAACTAATTATATGCTCAAGATTTTAATACGTATGTACTTATATCGTGTACTGCAGATGAGCCGAAATTGGATGTACAACGCTGATCAGCGCTCCAAAGAGTTCATTGATGGGGTGCATTATTTCATACGTGTGGCCGAGGAAAACAAGCGAGACGGTTTTATGTGCTGCCCATGTGCCTTATGTAGGAATTTAAAGGAATATGCCTCCTCAAGAAACATTCATTCACACTTGTTTAAGTCGGGTTTCATGCCAAACTATATTTGTTGGACCAAGCACGGAGAAAGCAGTGTTATAATGGAAGAAGGTGAAGAAAAACAATGGGACATCACTGTGGATACTATGTTTGTTGGACCAATCTATATTTGTTGGACCAATCACTGTGGATAATATGTTTGTGAGTTCCTGAAGTTGTGCTAAAAAAGAACTCATCTAGAGACGGAAAAAGTATGTATCTAAATACTACTACTTTTTTCTTGATTTATCATTATTCTTGATATATATATACTAATAATATTTCTTTAACTCAAATTGTAGACTACAAATTTGAAAGAGAAAACCCTGCAAACACACCATCTCAAAGCAAAGCAAGAGACGATAGCATGATTTCTTAATGAACAGGTCTTAAAGCCCGGCGCCGAGTTCTACTTTAAACCCGATGAACAATGGCTTCCAGAAAACTAGGGTCATGATAACTTTATTTTGAATGTAATGGGTCATGACAACTTGTTATCGGATCTAAAGGACGGACACGATAATAAAAGTATACAATGCAAGCTTGTATTATATATGGTGCACAAATTGTTTGTATATACTTTCTTTTTAGTTGGGTTACTTGCGTACATTGCTCGAAACCAAACTTTACTATATGTACGTGTATGCATATATTATTTGTAGGGCAAAAATCGTATACGAAAACCTATTTTAAAACCAAAATAAATTATGAATTGAAATGAAAAAAAAAGGAAAAAAGAGGACCAACCGGGAGTAAAAGTCCCGCCTTTACTCCCGGTTGTGAACCTTTACTCCCGAAAACGTACTCCCGGTTGGGCAACCGGGAGTAAAGGGGTTGCCAACCGGGAGTATATGTCATTCCTGTACTAGTGTGCTGCTGCTCCGTGTCGTCCAGTCCTTCGAGAGGAGGAGCAGGGTGTCGCGGTTGTCGGCGATCTCCCAGGCGCCGTCGAGCTTTGGTACGAAGTCGAGGGAGAAGGACTGGCGGCTGCGCTCGCGGATGCTCGGCGTCGACGATGGCACGAACACCAGCTGTTCGTGGTTGGTGTGGTAGTAGTAGTGGCCCAGGATGAGGGGCGCGGGCAGGGGATGGAAGCGGCTCAGAAATTTAGCGTCCGCCACGACGCGGCACCACCGCTTGCACGCGGACGTGGCGCGTACCAGGGAGACGTACACGTACGAGTCGAGGCGGAGGAGGATGACCTCCAGGACATGGTCGGGGACGTCGTGCACGGTCGACGTCGCCCCTCCGATCGGGGACGACTCTAACGTCTTCGGCTTGGGCGCCTTGGGCTTGTTGTCCCTGCGTCGTCGCCGCCGCCTATTGCTCTCCATGGAAGTCGGACTAGAAAGGTTACGTGCACCAGATACGCTTTAGCCTTTAGGTATTCCAAGAAATCCAGAATACTACGGTAGTGTTTAGATCCCTTCAAACTTCCAAAAATTTTACAAGATTCCCCGTCACATCGAATCTTTAGACGCATGCATGGAGCATTAAATATAGGTAAAAAAATTAACTAATTGCACAATTTGTCTGTAAATGTCGAGACGAATCTTTTGAGCCTAGTTAGTCCATGATTGGATAAATTTTACCAAATAACAACGAAAAGTGTTACAGGAACTTTACACCAACTTTTACACCATCTAAACACTACCTACATAATTTAAGTCCGTCTACTGCAAGTTTGGACTCCTACGCCAACACGTATACAGCCAGATAATTGCAGTTTTAGTCCCACTTGTTCGTGTTCCTGCCAACGTGCGCCGAACGTAAAAGGGCAGGGAAACGCGCGACCCGTCATCTACCGCGCTCACGGTCATCATCCTTGCCCTGGCCCCGCCCTCGTAGCTGCCCACTGCCCCGTGGTAGGGTCTCATCAAAGCTCTGCCGCCGCGGCCCCGCCCGGCCATGGAGCTCTGAAAGCTCTCAAAAGAATAAGAGCTTTGAAAGAAATTGAGAAAGACAAAGTTCGAGTTGCCTAGGCTTATAACAAAATGGTGAAAAACAATTCTTTCAAGTTGAGGATTTAGTGTGGAAAATTATTTTGCCGCTTGGGACGAGGAACAACAAGTTTGGCAAGTGGTCAAACAAATATTCGGAAACTCACATATGCTTGAGATGTTGCAAGGTGATCATCTTTCAAGAGCAATTAATGTAAGGTATTGAAAAAAATATTTCCAATGTGTTTGGCAAAAAGTGTAAGTGCTGCCCAAATATTAGACAATACATGTATCGCCCTTAAAACAAAAGTTACCATTCTATACATCGTTGTTGTTTGTTGCTTTATGTTTTTAGATTCGTATGAACCTCACCTAAAATTAGAGGGCATATGTTGATAGGAAAAATGTACCAAAGTGCATAGCAGACTCCACCATTATGTTCCTCTCGTTGAGATGATCAGAAAATATATTTGGATCACCTCTTTTGGAGTTCAAACGAAGAGGTTAGTGAACATGAAAGAGCTCAAAATTCAACATGAGCAATATGAAGGTCCACGATTGTTATGTCATGATGACCTAGTTGTTGTTGGTTTCCCTTAGGGGTATTGTCCCTAATTAATAAGGTCCATGACCCATCATAAAGTTATGCTCGTTCTTCAATTCTCTCTCACAAAAGGTCATTGGTGTGAACAAAATGGACAAGCTGCACCAAGATATCTATAGTTCACACTCTATGTAGGCTTGAGATGCATTTCTCGCCAACTTTCTTCGATATCTTAGTCCATCTTATTTTTCACCTAGTTGACCAGATTAAAGCCCTTGGGCAAATGTACTTGCATCAGAGAAGGCCAGTGAGTTCTGCACATAGTATCTAGATATCTCTTAGGTGGGTGTTCCTATGTGGGTACAAGGCAAAGGTATGATCAGTGAGAAACATATACTTGTAGACAACCTTGTTGCCAGCAATCAAGCATAGTCTTGCCATTCTTGGACATGCACATGCGTGAACTACAAGTACAATCCATGGGCAGGTCAGAGGCTTGGATCGCGAAACAACACAAAGATCACTTCGGCAATTGTTTGCGAGGACGCTTGGTGGGAAAATTGATAGGCTCTCCCCAACTAGATGTATTATCACTCGGACCATCCACTAATCGTTGAAGTTGCAAGAGTACATCATAAATGCATTTATGCTTTACAAGATAACAGGAAGGAAAGAACACCAACTAAAATAGCGGTGTCCATTTTGATGGTTTTATAGAGGATATCTAGAAGCTAGACTACAGTATGTTAAGGTGGCTATTTTTGCTGCAAGTGCATTCAACTCCCTTGTGATCTTCACCGACTGGGACTATCATGGATCTCAACATCACCGCATGCAGAGATTTACAGTTCGTTGCGGCAAACAATATACTACACGTCTTCTATGCAAAGACAATGCTAGTAAGAGCAAACATGTGGTCCTTCAAGGGGAAAGAAAGATCATTATTGGTGTTTGTCGGTGTTTGACCACCGATAGCCTGCCACGGGGGTACCCGGGATAGTTGTTCAGGCTTCGGCGCGTGCTAGAAACCGACGGTGAACGCAGAGATAGTCGATTTATACTGGTTCGGGCCCTCGATCGTGATCGAGTAATAACCTTACGTCCATTCGGCGTTTAGCCTTTACGTTGGATTGATTGTGTTATCTCGTCTCTTGTTACAAGGGTGCCTACAGCCTCTCTTTATATCGGTAGAGATGGTTGTAGTGCGTCTAGACCGTGAGGTCTATTCCTATTGTCTGAGGTCTATTTTTCTCTCTACCGAACTAGTGAGCCTTGCCCTCCTTTATATAGTCCAGGATCCTAGTCGGTTTACACTGTAGAGTCCTAGTAGGATTATATGATAGCAACGTTACTAGGATTACATGGGAGGAATCCTAGTCAAACTAGATCTTCTCCCTTTCTTGCGGGGTACCCCGTGGATCCCGCATCGATAAGCCCCCGAGCATTTCATGGTTGAACTTGAAGACCTCCTTGTTTCTCCAGCTTTGCCTAGCGAATCAAGCTTGGTTCGGGTTCTTTCGAAGTGAAGCCTTGAAGTGGTCCTGTCTTGAAGAAGTCTTTTGAGTGACGTGCGCTTTTTCAAAGAAAAAGCGCACTCATTGAGTGCAGCCCCCGAGCCTCTTGATATTTGGAATAAAAAGTTGGAGGGTCTTGAATTTTTATCGTTGAAAAAACTGAAAATCTCATATGAGGATAAGTACCCTGCAGCCCCCGAGCATATATCTGGGTTCTTTTTATACAAGAAGAACTCGGTTATAGGGTCTTTTGTCATATTCTCAAGTGTCCTTCTGTTGGTGTTTAGAAACCGCCGACTAGTAAATTTAGTGGATTGCGCGTTTGGGCTCGGATGGCTATGCAAAGAAGACACGAGAATGTATACTGGTTCGGGTGGAACGTCCCTACGTCCAGTTCCAAGCTGCTCGTGTTACTTGCACCAAGTTCGTAGTAGGGGTTATAAACGATCGAGAGAGGGACGAGCTCCCAAGTCTCTGGCGCTTGTGTGTGTGTGTGTTTTTGGTTCGTAGGCTTGTGATCCTTTTTTTTGGGTCCCCCTTGAAAGGTACTGGACCTTCCCTTTTATAGCTCCAGAGCTATGATGTTCCCCTTCCCCCGCCGGCGGCTTCCGACGGCCTGTAGATGATGGAGACATCTCCACGCTGCAATCTTGCCTGCCACCGGTCCCACGTGGGGGTGTCGTAGGTCGATCGTGGCGCTTCATATCGCCCGGGAGGACAATATGGTCAACGGACTCCCCCAACGGAGGCCACGCTGGAGCCGAAGGTACAGTGCAGAACTGTGGGTGCCTGACGGGGGTCACATGCGGAGCTGGCGACACATGATTCTCTGCCGACGCTGAGGGCGACGCAAGCTCCCAGAGATGACCTGTCGTGGTTACAGGCCGAGTGGAAGCACACCTGCCCATGGGGATGTCCCGTCACGGTTGCAGGCCGAGTGGAAGCACACCAACTCATAGGGATGTCCCGTCGCGGTCGCAAGCAGCGGAAAGCATACCTACTTCCCTTTTTTGTGTCAGGGGGCGTGCGCTCGTGGCAGTCGAGGCGGCCTGGGCCCCTTTCGGGATCTTTCCTCCACTTCTGAGAGTGGATCCGACCCCTAGGGGTCGGGCGAGGCAGAGTCATCTCTTGGGGGGTCGAAAGAGGCGAGACTCGCGCCAGAAGGGTCGGGCGAGGCGGAACGTCCTCCAGGGGGGTCGGACGATCCAGGGACCTCTTCTATTGGGTCGGACTGGGCCGTAGCTACGTTCACAATTATTTTAGGTGAGCCAAGGCCGATGTCTGTTGACTCATGCCTTATGGGTACTGTATTATTGGTACCCGACAGTAGCCCCTAAGCCTGTGGAGGAGTTGGATACCCCTCGATAGGCTTTACCGTAGGACGACAACGTCTTTGTTCTCCTAGGGTGCGCACGAGCGCAACCGCCGGGTGTAGCCCCTGAGCCTTCCGGGAAGTTGGCTACTTCGCCGAAGGCTCTTTCGTTCGAGGAGATCTTGGGGTCCCGGTTTGGCTAGGCGATCTTCGACAATTGGTCACCCATATGCCACCGCGTTCCAGGCTTCCCCTTGCGGGTCCAAAGCTTCGGGCTTCTGATCGTGGTAGGAGTCCGGTCGTGGTGTCGGTCGACTCCAAGCTCCTGACGGTCGGTGCAGGTAGTGTTTGGGTCCACTTGCCTTCCTTGGAGGAGGGCTCAAGGGCTGGTGGTGGCTCGGGTTCGATCGCGGGCCAGGGTGTCCGTGGTGCCTGGATATCTGGGCATCGGCCATTAGCGGGCCTGTCCCTCGTTTCCTCTTACTCCAGGGGCATCTTCAAGTGGTCGTCAAAAATGTTGCCAGGCCGAACGGCGATCCCCTGGACCTTAGCGGGCCATGGAAGCGTCTTCGGCCCCGTGTCTCTTCATTCCCATGGTGTGGGGAGCCGCGTTTAACCCAAGAACAAGGCTAGGAACCGCCGTGCCATCTTTGTCTTTAAACCGCTCATCATGGGCGCGTGGGGGAGTCGAGGGGGCGTGTCATGTCGCATCCGCTGCGACGGTTGGGCTTCCCGCACGCCTTCTATAAATTATGGCCTCCACAGCGCGTGGTTGTTCATCGCCACCCTAGCCCCAGTCGGCCGGTCTTCAGCGCTTGTCTTCTCCTCACCGCTGCTTCACTCATGGAACGCAGGAAGCGTTCGACCGGAGACACGTCCGAGGAGAGGAGGCCCGTACGACGTCGTCTGCTCGAGTGGGGGTAAGGATGGTGCCTCTCTGCTCTTGTCCTTTGCGGCTGTCGTGCTTCCTTTTCACCTTTCTTTTGGTTTAGGGCCACGTCGGACGCGGACCCGGTACTGGAGTCGGAGCGACTCCAGGAATGCCTTGAGGCAGCCCAGGCCACGCTCCAGGCCGTGGAGGAGGAAGCGGAGACTGTCCGCGCTCAGCTGACGGACGCCGACGGTCGGGTGGCCGGTAAGTCCCTTTTTGGCGACCGCCGACCCTCCCTCCTTTTCCCTTGGTTCGTCCTCTCCCTAACCTTTGCTTGCTTTTGTCAGAACTGGAGACGGAGCTGCAGACGCTCTGCCAGGCCATGGACACCACCATGGTCTACATGCGCGCCCGGGGTGAGCGTCTCGAGGAGCGCCTCCTTGACATTCTCATGTGGGTCTAGGGCGCGGTGGAGCACGGTGTTCACCGAGGGGCGGCCGTTGCCCTGGCTGTTGCCTAGGTCCAGTCGGGCCACGACCTTTGCTTCCTCGTCGGCTTCCTGGAGGGCGAGGAAGCGGCTGATCACGAGAGGCTTGTCGAGGACTTTAACGAAGCTGCGAACACCGTCATCGCCGAAGTGCCCGCCGAAGAGGTTATCCTCGAGGCCCTGTAGCTTGTACTAAGGGCCGGCCTTTCATAAATAAAAATGATCTGTTTTCATCTTCCGTTGTCCGTAGAATCTTGTTTATGTTTCAAGTGTTGCTTGTGTTTTGCGTGGCCGACCCCGGCGCCCCTGCTCACGGTGTTGGGCCGCGGGGTCGGGACGCCCATGGTGCCCACGCACTTGGGCGTCCGCCTCTTAGCTCGTCTATGACCTCGCATAGGGTCTCTTTGCGATTCTGAGCCCCCGAGCCCCCACGCGTAGCGGGGGTCCGCCAGTGAGTCGGTTCGTCTTTTGTTCGTTACCCTCGCGTGTTTTAGCGACAAAACGAAGGGGTTGATCCATGCCGCTGTAACAGAACCGACCAATTATACGAAATTAAGTAAGAAAATCATCCATCAAGCAGACAATTTAGCAAACTTAAGCCCCGTATAACCCGATAGTCCGTGAAATCACGACGGATTTCAAACCAACTTACATACCAGCCAAGATCGTAATAAGTTTAGCGGTCACCATCACAAATTACATAAAAGTTCACATCGTAGATACATCGGAGTTTAAACATAGTTATTACAAACCAAGTTCAAATAAAAGTAGCGGAAGTGTTTAGTTCAAACCACACACTCACACAAAGTTCGAAATAAAGTGTCAGCTTAGGATCATCTCCGATAAAAGCATTAGACGAGACGTAGGGAATGACCACTGCCCATGGTCCTAAGCTTCACCCATCGCATGATAAAGGCAGTTGATACAGTAGCCGTAATACATCTGTCCATCTATAACAAGTGGGAACAAAGCCCTGAGTACGAGAAGGTACTCAGCTAGACTTACCCGACATAACCAAAAATAAATTGACACCAAGGATCATGACAGGCTTTATGGTAGGGTAGCTGACTCATTTGCAAAAAGACATTTTTAGTATTTAAAAAATCTTTTCTATAAGCTTTGCATCAAGTTAAATCTTTATTAACCTGTCAACTACATTTGCACCTGTACTAGAGTAACATGTAATTAAACAGGTAAGGATAACCAATGATCATTAACAACTTCCATCATGTCATATTCCATATAACTGTCCAAGTGTTCCATCAATATTACTACGATGAAGTAACTCAAGTCAAGTGTTCACTATCCAGTAAACGATGGCGATTCGAATCGATTATTAACCAGCTGGTAATTTATTCCTCACACAAACCTCACTCACCCGCTAAAGTGAGATATTGGTCACTGAGTCAACTATTCAGGTAAGTCTCAAGTTTGCCAGGAACCACATGTACCCGGGGCCGCCCGACTGCTCTTTGGCCTTATCATCGCGCCCCCGTGTCCCACCACACCTGCTCCGGTACAGTGCGTTGCGGGCAATCCACTCGGCCCGAATAATCTCCCAGCTTCACGGTTGAAAGGTACATTATTCGGCCAGCTAAATGTAAGGCATGCGTTCAACATGACTCGAGGCCCAACAACGGTCGGTCCTTAATCGACACAGATGGAAAACACTACAGTCCAAAACCCTGCAAGTCTCCATCCGGTCTCAATTTCACATTAACACTTAGTTATTCTAAGATAACATACTTTTTCAAGCAGATCCAGGTAACCACCTATAGCTCGCAGGTGACAGGAAATCACCCGACTTCTACTGGTCTAAGCAAGCTAAGCATTTCTTGACCGCGAATACCAAGGTAACAAGGATATGGTAGAATAGGGTAAACAAGGTATAATCCAGCAACAGTTGCAAACAACTCCTAAACGTAATGTATTAGTTAAAGTAAAGCATTAATCAAATATTTGCAAACCGGGAGAGAAATGCTCCGGGGCTTGCCTCTTTCGAAAGAGCTCGGGCGGTGGTCGGGACACTCTGGAAGATCCTCACCGACCTCCTCGTCGGCTTCGGGCACCTCCTGCTCTTGCACCTCGGGCTGCCCTTCCGGCTCCTCGGGAACTGCTACCGGAGTTACCTCTTGCGATCCTGTATGATGCAAATGTATAAGTGCTCATGCCTAGGTGCATTGTAGAGATGACATGTAGAGATCATGATGAATGAGATGTAGATGAACAGGTTTACTTTATTGCATAAAGTGGAAATACAACTCTTCTACAAGGTAGTCCACATCATCCAAGAACATATACTCGTATACTACTACAAACATTCTCTACCATGCCAAGTCACCCCAGAAATCTAAGATGCTTCAAAGATACACCAAAGCAAACCTTATCAACTAATCTTGCATTAACAAGGTTAATTAAACCCTAGTTGACACTATGTTTGAATAGCAACACTTCTTTTGGTAGCATAGAAAAATCTGATAAAATTACAGTGGCTTACTATCATATAATCTAGCATGCCACAAAAATTTTATTACATTTGGAGTACTAGAACTGCCTACACAAAAATAACAATCTAAGGCCTAAAAATAAGCATAAAAATACTTTATACTATGAAAAGTATCAAACAACAGATTTAACATTTTTCCTACATTCTATACAATAAACAATCACTATAGAAAAATTATTATATGCATGTTTTATTCATATTTTTCTCTCTATCAAAAATAATAATTATCAACAATAATAAGCACTTGTACTACACATCAAAAATTTTCTATAGAACATGCATGGCACATATTTTTCCTAGAAAGTACATTACACAAAAAGATTAACAAAATTGAAACCATATTTTTCTGAGCTTTATATGATTTATTACATACTTATCAAGAAAACAGCAATTTTAGTGATTAAATAAAAACCCTACAGAAAAGTATTTCAAACTTGACATGCAATATTTTTATATCATATATCTGGTCCTAAGAAGTCTACCAAAATTTGTTTCATAATTTTTTGGAGCCAAATGAGCAAGTTATGTATTTTAGAAGCCTTTTATCATTTTCTGAAAAAACATTTTATTTAAATCTTTTTGAATCCGACTGCTCAAGCGCTACACGCACCCTAGAAATGAACCCAGAGAATACACACGAGACAGACATGTGGGCCCACAACCCCACGGGTCAGTGACAGGGAGAGGGAGAGAGACGCCGGTGGCCATAGCTCGCCGGCGGTGAGGCCTCCGGCCAGGCCAAGGTCACCATGCGGACCACCTCGATCTCGCGAACTCGATGGCACACACGCGGTGGCCAACGGAGCTCGAAGGACCGGTCACCGCTGTCCATGGCGGAATGGTGGCGCGGGTGGTCGCCGGCCGGCCATCCTCGACCACGATACGGTCACCGGAAGGGTGCTCGAGCACCGATGAGTCGAGGCGAACAAGATGCGCGCGCAAGAAGGGAAAAAGGTGGAGCGGAGAGGAGTGGCCCACGGAGCGGAAATCTCCAGCGAGCTCGGCCAGAACTCCGGTGAGCGATTCCCGCGGAGGGAAGGCTTACCACGGGCGATTGAGGTGAGCGCATGCTGCGCCAGAGGGAGGAGAAGCCCGGAGCAAGATGGAGCGGCTCGCGGTGAGACGAAACGAGCGGATGCCTTCTTGCTCTTGTGCTCAGCAGCGGCAAGGTCCCTCGAGCATCTTCTCGAAGTGGTCTAGGGTGCCCTTGGTAGATGCCTTCTTGCCCTTGTGCTCAGCAACGGCCACGAGCGAGCCTCTGGACAGTGGCTTGTTCTTCTTCTTCTTTCTCGAGCGGTCGGAGGCGCCTTCGCCTTCGCCAACGTCCTCGTCCCGCTTGGCCTTGCCACGGGTGCGGTCGAAGATCGCTCTGACCGCTTCCTCTCCCGAGCCGTGGCTGGTGGTGATGTCGAGGAGCTCCTTGGTGGTCCGCATACTTTTTCACCCTAGTTTGTGAACCAGGGTCTTGTTGGCGGTCTCGGACAGGAAAGCGCTGATAACATCAGTGTCGGCGATGTTGGGCAACTCGTTGCATTGCCTGGAGAAGCATCGGATGTAGTCACAGAGGGACTCATCCGGCTTCTACCGATAGTTCTTGAGGTCCCAGGGGTTCCTAGGGCGTGTGTATGTGCCCTAGAAGTTTCCCATGAAGATCTCCTTCAGGTCCGCCCAACCCCTGATGGAGCCGGGCGGGAGGTGGTCCAGCCATGTTCGGGCTGAGTCGGCTAGGAAAAGCGGGAGGTTGCGGATGATAAAGTAGTCATCGTCTGCACCGCCAGCCTGGCAGGCAAGCCGGTAGTCCTCAAGCCATAGGCTGAGGTTTGATTCCCTGGAGTATTTGAGGACGTTGTTCGGCGCGCGGTACCGCTACGGGAACGACGCGCGGAGAATGCACCGCGTGAAAGCTCGAGGCCCTGGCAGCGAGGGGCTTGGACTCCGGTCCTCGTTGGCGTCATAGCACCTGCCACAACGCGGGTGGTACCCATGGTTAGCCTCCTGTCTCCCATCCGTCCTTCCACGTCTACGGGCGTCCAGGACGACCTGAGCATCACGGATGGGGCCGACGCACTCATGTATCGGGGGCAGGTTGGCAGCCCCTGTGTGACGTGGTGCATGGTGGACGGACGTGTCCCTGGCATCTCGCCCGGTGGAAGCACGCTGGCTGGCGTCGGGCCCGCGTCGTCGTGACAGCGAGCTCTCCGCTTGCTGCTCCACCGCGCGGTCGAGCAACTCGCAGATCTCCCGCTGTGTCTTACGCTCCTCGGGGGTTGCTGGCTCAGGGAGCCTCCCGAGCAAGGCTGCCGCAGCGGCGATGTTCTGGCTGGCTCAAGCGACCTGTGGGAGGCCATCGCCGCCCTCTACAATCTACCGGTGAACGTCACGGGCCCTAGCTCGCGCGCGACCGCCTTCCGCGCGGAGTTGCACGATTTCGCGTTCAAGCTAAGTGCACTCTTTCTCCAGCCCATGGCGCGCTGCCTCGAGCTCACGCTGTCGTGCCTGTAGTTGCTCGAGGGGCGATCGTCCTAGCTGTGGTGGGGCCGAGGCTACCACCGCTGGCGGCGAAACCCTCACCCCCCTGCACTCACACGCTCGGGGACTTCATGGGGGGTTTCGCCGGAGTCGCTGGCGTTCGCGACGTGACCTTCGGAGGTCTCCGCCATGAAACACTCCCGCAAGGGGTGATGGCTCCCCTCGCTGGAAGCAGAGCCATAGATCGACTCTGAATCGCTGGCAGGGCGATCGTGGATCATCTCCACGAGGAACTTAGCCATGCCCTTGAACTCATCGCTCGTGGGCGTCGGACTGGAAAGCCGCGCCACATGGCGCTCGATGACTTGCGCAGCATTGCGCAAGCCGTAACGGAACACCATCGAGACGCCTTGGGTAAGGACATCCGGGGAGAGCGGTTCTCCGCCGGTGAGCTACGTCATGATGTTGACGAAGGAGAAAGTGAGAGCACACTGGTCCTCCCGGGACAGGTGAGGTCCTAGGTAGACGGCGAGCTGGTGCTCCATCCTTTCGAAGTCAAAGTCGAGGAGCTGGTCACGCTCCGGGGCGCGAGCCTCTAGTGCGCCCAGCCACAACTCCTCAAGGGCCTCGGCAACCGTGTCGAGGCCAGTAGCAGGGGGGACCTAGGGGGCGAGAGCCCTTGCCAGGTCCCCCTCGGTGGTGACAATGAAGTCCAGACTCCCAAAGCGCACGTGCATGCCCGGGGTCCAGTCGATGTCGTGGCTGGCCATCCAAAGCCTGATGGAAGCGACGAAACACGCAAAGGCCCCTACCTGGCGTGCCAACTGTCGGTGTTTAGAAGCCGCCGACTAGTAAATTTAGTGGATTACGCGTTTGGGCTCGGATGGCTATGCAAAGAATACATGAGGATGTATACTGGTTCGGGCAGAATGTTCCTATGTCCAGTTGCGAGCTGCTCGTGTTACTTGCACCAAGTTCGTAGTAGGGGTTACAAACGATCGAGAGAGGAATGAGCTCCCAAGTCTCTGGCGGTTGTGTGTGTGCGTGTGTTTTCGATTCGTAGGCTTGTGATCCTTTTTTTTGGGTCCCCCTCGAAAGGTACTGGACCTTCCCTTTTATAGCTCCAAGGGAAAGGCCCCTCATACAACCAAGAGAAAGGGGGGAAAAAACCCTAGAAAAGGGAGAAGGGGGGCCTAGAGCTATGATGTTCCCCTTCCCCCGCCGGCGGCTTCCGACGGCCTGTAGATGATGGAGACATCTCCACGCTGCAATCTTGCCTGCCACCGGTCCCACGTGGGGGTGTCGTAGGTCGATCTTGGCGCTTCATATCGCCCGTGAGGACGATATGGTCAACGGACTCCCCCGATGGAGGCCACGCCGGGGCCGAAGGTACAGTGCAGAACCGTGGGTGCCTGACGGGGGTCGCACGCAGAGCTGGCAACACATGATTACTCTGCCGATGCTGAGGGCGATGCGAGCTCCCAAAGATGACCTGTCTCGATTACAAGCCGTGTGGAAGCACACCTGCCCATGGGGATGTCCCGTCACGGTTGCAGGACGGGTGGAAGCACACCTGCTCACAGGGATGTCCCGTTGCAGTCGCAAGCAGCGGGAAGCATACTTGCTTCCCTTTTATGTGTTAGGAGGCATGCGCTCGTGGCGGTCGAGGCGGCCTGGGCCCCTTTTGGGATCTTTCCTCCACTCCCAAGAGTGGATTCAGACGAGGCGGAGTCGTCTCTTGGGGGGTCAGAAGAGGCGAGACCCGCGCCAGAAGGGTCGGGTGAGGTGGAACGCCCTCCAGGGGGGTCGGATGATCCGGGGACCTCTTATGTTGGGCTAGACTAGGTCGTAGCTGCGTTCACGATTATTTTAGGTGAGCCAAGGCCGATGTCTGTTGACTCATGCCTTATGGGTACCGTATTATTGGTACCCGACACCTTCCTTCTATGGGTGGTAGGTGGTAGTTGGCCGTTGAGTTGGTTAAATGCTTGCGCAGTCACGGGTTGCACTCTGTTGGCAAATTCCTTTGGATATATTGTCCTCGAGTACTGTGTCTTCGTGCGCGGTTGCTTTTCCTTTACTGCTTTCTGTCACTTCTTTGAATCTTTTGTCGTTGGTACGCTTGTTCCATGTACACCGCTCCTTTGGCCTATAAATACCCCCTTGGCGAGCTGCTGCAAATTGGCAAAGTCTTGGTGTATAGCTTGTAGTCTTGTGGTCATGAATATGATAGTTTGTGAAGTAGGACAGCCCCCGGGCGAGTTGTGAATCTTGTAAATTTTGTAGCATTTGTATTTGTAATGAAAAAGAACTTTGTGTTCTGAGTTGTTGTCTCTCTTTTTTGCTAATCTGAGTGGCTTTAAGTATCATCCGGGTTGTTTCTAGAAAATCCGGGTTCTTTGGCAGCCCTCTGTTCTTTCTTCTGCGTGTCTTGTAATTGTCGAGTTCTTTCTGAGTAGCATGAGCTGTAACAAATTGGGGTCGATCGAGCTCTTTCTGGCTCTCATCCTGACCGTGGAAACAACCCAGGATAGGTCGAGTGTTGGCTTGATAGCCTTCTTATTCTCATCCAAGCTTGTAAAGACTTGGGATAGGCGAGCTCAAGCATCTTTTCAGCTCTTTTGCTCTCATCCAGGTTGAACAACTCTGGGATAGGGCGAGCATTATCTGGCTCTCATCTAGGCCGTGAAAACAACCCAGGATATGTTCGAGTGTCAGCTTATTAGCCTTACTCTCATCTAAGCCTGAAAAGACTTAGGATAGCGAGCTCAAACATCTTTTCAGTTCTTTTGCTCTCATCCAGTTGTGAAAACAACTTGGGATAGGGCGAGCGCTCTCTGGCTCTCATCCAGGCCGTGAAAACAACCCAGGATAGGTTCGAGTGTCAGCTTATTAGCCTTACTCTCATCTAAGCCTAAAAAGACTTAGGATAGCGAGCTTAAACATCTTTTTAGTTCTTTTGCTCTTATCCGTTTGTGAAAATAACTTGGGATAGGACGAGCGCTCTCTTGCTCTCATCCAGGCCGTGAAAATAACCCAGGATAGGTTCGAGTGTCAGCTTATTAGCCTTACTCTCATCTAAGCCTGAAAAGACTTAGGATAGCGAACTCAAGCATCTTTTCAGCATTTTTGCTCTCATCCGGGTTTTACAACTTCGGGATAGGGAGAGCGCTCTCTGGCTCTCATCCAGGCCGTGAAAACAACCCAGGATAGGTTTGAGTGTCAGCTTATTAGCCCTACTCTCATCTAAGCCTGAAAAGACTTAGGATAGCGAGCTCAAGCATCTTTTCAACTCTTTTGCTCTCATCCGGGTTGAACAACTCTGGATTCTTGCCCTGACATATCTTGACGAGTTGATGATACTTGGATGGCTCGGTGCTTGCTGAGTAATATAATTTTCCTTGTTTGCACATCATGGCTTGCATTTGTCATGAATTTTGCATGACCCTCTTTGATTGATTAGCTTGCAAGGTGTATGCGTGCTTGTCATCTTGATCGACCTGTGTGTCTTGCATCTTCTCAACTCTTGTTTCTTTGAATAAGTCCAGACTAGTTTTGCAGGGTGGAGAATCTTATCATCTTGCACGGTTCTTGTACGTCTTTGTCTTGTATTCATGTATATATATGTGTCTTCCTGAGCGTTGCTACATGTGCATCTTCCATGTATATGTATACAATCTTCTATCTTGCATATTGCTGTAGTACTTATCTTGAGCTTCAAGGACATCTTCCATGTTGTTGCCCGTTGACGCTTCGTCGGTTGGAACTAGGAGTTAAGGGGTTATCACACTAGGTTGTACCGGGTTGTTTGACGAATACACTGGGAGCGACCTTCTCCTGTCCGATCTGAGCTGGAGCGGCGACCAGGATCTGAGTGGGTGGTGTTGAGAGTTCAGGGGTTACCGCACCGGGTTGTTTGACGAAAACACCGGGAGCGACCTTCCCCTGTTCGATCCGAGCTGGAGCGATGACTAGGATCTAGGTGGTTGGAGCTAGGAGTACAGGGGTTATCGCGTGTGACCTTCCCGTGTACGATCCGAGCTTGAGCGACGACCAGGATCTCAGTTGTTGGAGTTAGGAGTACAGGGGTTATCGCACGCGACCTTCCCCTATACGATCTGAGCTTGAGCAACGACCAGGATCTGAGTTGTTGGAGCTAGGAGTACAGGGGTTATCGCGCGCGACCTTCCCCTGTATGATCCGAGCTTGAGCGACGACCAGGATCTGAGTTGTTGGAGCTAGGAGTACAGGGGTTATCGCACGCGACCTTCCCCTGTACGATCTGAGCTTGAGCGACGATCAGGATCTGAGTTGTTGGAGCTAGGAGTACAGGGGTTATCGCACACGACCTTCCCCTGTAGGATCCGATCTCTTTGATACCAATCGCCGAGCAAGATTGTCTATAATTATGTGCACATCCTCTTTAGCTTGCAAATAGTCAACTGTCATGTACTTATCAAGGTCCCCGACGTGTTGCCCAAGATCAGCACCCTGATCCGAACAGTATGGAGCAGCTTGATAGCACACGTGGCATGCAACGTCGCCGAAACGTATTAAGCCGGCAGGTGAATTTTCCTTCCAAGAATTTTAGCCTGAAGTTGCCGTTGAACATCCCGAAGTCGTCATCGAACATCCGGAAGTCGTCATCGAGTACCCGCAATCCATCGTCGAGTACCCGGAAGCCACGTCAAGTACCCGGAAGCCGTCGTCGAGTACCCGGAAGCTGTTTCAACTTTAAGCGCGGAGTTGTGAGTAGTTGCTAATATAAGTTTTGTCCGCGAAGGCACATAAATAACATCCGGAGATATATAAATATTAAAGAATATTTATAAAAAAATATTAATGCTTGACTTAGCTTGATTCATGGCCCATTGGCATGTGATCCTGGCGCTTTTAGGATTAGGAGCCCCCGAGCATCAGTTTGACCTTTGCGGCTCAGTAGCCAGTAACTGCAACCGAGCAGTAGTCACCGTGGCCGAGTACTCGAACAAGCGGCCGGAGGATTCGGACATGCGGCTGAGTAGTCAGATATCCTGTCAAAGTAGTCGGTTGCCGCAGCCCAGTAGTGGAAGACGCAGCTGAGTAGCCGAGGTCAAGTAGCCTGTCACCGCGGCTGAGTGACCTGCCATCGTGACCGAGTAACCTGCCTACCAAAGGACGATGTTTCTGGCTCGCCGGGTACTTAGCTTCAACGGCAGCTCGCGGCTCCATAGCTTGCTTCGTGTTCGAGTCGGACTTGAGCGGATGAAGTTGTTTCGGCGCATCGCGGGGCAGTAACCAACGTGGTGCTTGGTCGTAGTCGTCGTACTTGAGTCCATACTCGTGCATGCATAATCTCCACATGCAAGTTCCGTATATGTACATGCAAGATCCGTATATTGAATTCGTTATCACTTTAATTAGCTTCGCATGGCTTTGTCCATCCCACGTCATCTTCAAGGTGCAAGATTCGGTCTTGGCATCTGTTGGGCCACTCCTTTCCATCGTGCATGAATACATGCAGATCTCGCATTCGGTAAATGGATCTAGGAACTGGGCAGCAGGCTAAAGATGGCAACGGGGAATTCCCCGTCGGGTATTGTCTTCCTATCCTCGTCCCTGCGGGGGAATATTTTCTCCGTCCCCGTCCCCACGAAAGGTCGCAGGGGACATTCTTTCCCCCATCCCCAAACCCGAGCGGAGAATGTATCCCCGACGGGTCCCCATCCCCGTGAGGTAAGTGTGAAAAAAAAACTCAGATCAACAATATAGCAGAAATATTCATAACAAACGCATCTTGCACCAACATGAAAGCAGATCGTTCGGTTTTACAAATCACAGGTCCTTTTCGGCCAAAATCGCAAACAAATCAATATGAAAATCTCACAAATACAGTGCCTGTGTCAGGATGAGAAAGTAGATGCAAAAAGGCAAGATACGCCTCCGCTGTCCATTAGCAGGAAGAGAAAAAGGAGACGCATCACGGCAGCTGCAATCTTTCCTGGCTTCCTGCAGATCGAGGTACCAGGCAGCAGCTTTCCTGTGCAGGGGCCATGGCGATTAGCGATGGTCTGGCCAGGGGCTCCGGGATGCTGCACGCCAAGGGAGGACCGGCGGAGGAGCTTGGGTGTTGACAGGCGACGACGCGCGGCAGCGCGCGCGATGGTGAGAGTCGCGCCCACAGGCCGCGGGCGGTGTCTGCGCTTAGCGGCTGCGGGAGTGGCTGGGGCAGTGGGGCTGGGGAAACTGAGATTAGGGTTACAAGTTTGGATATATACTCAGGGCACCGACGGGCCTTGGTGGGCCGAATTGACGTGGTGCGACACTACATACTCTAAGCGGGTCGGGTTTGCGGGGATCGGGTACAGGGGTATGGATCCCATCCCCGTCCCCGCCAGACCCGACGGGGATCGATTTCCTACCAAATAGATCCCCGTGGGGGTAAATTGATTCCATCCCCGTCCCCTAACAGGAGAATTCTTCGCGGGGAATCGGGGATCGAGGCGCATTGCCATCTTTACAGCAGGCGGATTGAAATTTTTGGAACCGAACGGCGACGACATGGGCTCTGCCTCGATCCACGTGTAGCAGCAGCTTGTCACCGCCTTCGGCACAGCACTGCGATAGCTTTTCTAATCCGTTGCTCTGCCTTGGACTCCATGCGGACTTGCTCTGCCTTGGACTCCACGCCTAGAGAGATGCCGAGTCACCTGTATCCAGAACGGAACCAAAAACTCCGAGTGATAGATTGATCCTCAGGAACACGATGTTGATCTCGAGGTCTGTCGCGCTCTCGAACGCAATTTTGCCAAAGCCCTCTACCTGGCGCGCCAGCTGTCGGTGTTTAACCACCGATAGCCTACCACGGGGATACCCGGGACAGTTGTTCGGGCTTCGGCGCGTGCTAGAACTCGACGGTGAACACAGAGACAGTCGATTTATACTGGTTCGGGCTCTTGATCATGATCGAGTAATAACCTTACGTCCAGTCGGCGTTTAGCCTTTGCGTTGGATTGATTGTGTTATCTCGTCTCTTGTTACAAGGGTGCCTACAACATCTCTTTATATCGGTAGAGATGGTTGTAGTGCGTCTAGACCGTGAGGTCTATTCCTATTGTCTGAGGTCTATTTTTCTCTCTACCGAACTAGTTAGCCTTGCCCTCCTTTATATAGTCCAGGAGACAAGAGTCCTAGTTGGTGGAGTCATAGTAGGATTATATGATAGCAACGTTACTAGGATTACATGAGAAAAATCCTAGTCAAACTAGATCTTCTTCCTTACTTGCGGGGTACCCCGTGTGTCCCGCATCGACAGTGTTAAAGGTGTGACAGACGATAAAGGCTACGAGGGCTATGAGGAAATGGCTCCTTTCGGGGCGGATGTCAACGTAACTATCTTTGAAGAGGGTGAAGAAGTTGCTTACGACGACTTGCTCATGACGAGGCCCCGATCATGTAATAGTACAATTATTTAATATGTCATTTATTGTAGTATTAAATCATATGCAACAACTTATTATCTCTGGCCTTGTTTAGATGCCAAATTTCTCCCCAAATTCCACTATGCAAAAAGAAGATTCCCCATCACATCAAAATATCGGCACATGCATGGAGTACTAAATGTAGATGAAATCAAAAACTAATTGCACAGTTTAGTTGTACTTTGCGAGACGAATCTTTTGAGCCTAATTAGTCAATGTTTGGACAAAAAATCACAAATACAAACGAAATGCTACAGTACAGAACCTAGCACTATGTAGATTTTGGCCATCCAAAATCTGCCCAACTAAACACGGCCTCTTATTGATGGAAATTCCGAATTGAACTGCAAGGACCCCCATATTACTACAAAATAGTTCTAATAGTAGCTAAAAATTGTAAATAAAAGCTAAAAATCCTCGTGGAAGTGTAAGGAAAATAGACCCTATAGGCCATTAAGTTTGATTTTAGTGTTTGATGATCAACATGACCATTTGGACTAACGATATTTGCTAGTATATAAGGTACAAATGGATACAAGGTGGACTTAGACTTAGGCAAAGTGATAATCCGGTTGATCAACATTTCAAACAAGACATTAGAAGTTATGTTGATGATCTACAAGACATGCTAGAAGTCTAAGACACCCAGGAGTAGAATCTCGGACGCGAAGACAAAAATGAAATTAAAGCCGAGACAAAGAGATGAATGAATTGGTTTTGTCTCATGATTTTGGATTTGCTCAAATTAATATGATATTAGTTCAAAGCTGCAGTGCTGTTAGTTAGCTTTCCAAAAAGTCAAAGATTATCAAAATTAAAGTTCAAAGCTAAAAGTTATGCCAAACATACCAAAGCGTGAAGAAGAAGAAAGAAAGGAGCTTGGGTTACTGTTGGATGCCTCACGGTTGGACTGCCACGCACGATGGTTGGACCAGCAGGCACGGTGGTTGGACCGTCACACATAGCGGTTGCATTGGACCCCTAAACACAATGGATGACATGTGGGACCGTCAGCTTAAGGTGAATGTTGAAGTAGCTGTTGGAGCTTCTCACAGTAGGACCGTCAGGTCCTACTGAGCGCGGGATCAAAGTACAAACGACTGGTTTTGAGTTGGGGGATATGAATACCACCCCGGCCGGCTATGGCCAGCTATTTGGTTAGTGTGGGAGTTGGGAAACATATCTAGAGAGTTGTTGCTCCATTTTAGAGCTCTTCACACATAGTGCTTAAAGATCACTTGATGACTAGTGTTGGTGCTTTGTGAAGTGTTTAGGTTAGTTAGACAACTGCTAAAAATGATTGCTCTAGGTTTAGGTCTAGTACTAGTCAGGTTTGCATACTTCTTACAACTCGGTGCTTGTGCACACATTGTTGTACATTGGAGGAGCTTATAGTCTTGTGAGTCTACACCAACTGTCTTTGTGGTGTGGCTGCCACTGTGTACTAGAGGGAACGTGGCCCACGGAAATTTGTCCAAAAGCTCAATAGTGAAGACGGCAAGGAGACGTTCGGGAGAGGCCACCTCGAAGATCCACTTGCGTGTGGAGAAGGCCCAGAGGCCATCCACAGTATTACCCAATCGAGATCTTGGCCCTTGTGAGGGATTCCTGGCTAGGGGCTCCAACGAGGACGAGGGGGAAGGGAGGATCTTCTTGATACCTCGGTAAAAATAACGGAGCCATCGACGGGAGTTTGCATCTCTACCACTCTTTAGCTTCTGCATTCGTATTATGTACTTTGGTTGTGTGCTTTATATTCCTGACTTAGTTTGATAGACTAGTGATTGGATTGGAACATAAGTTGCATAACTCCTTTACAGTAGAGATAGCAACACACCTAGTAAAACCTTAGTTGCACACCTAGATAGTTTATTTATTGCATAGGTTTTGACTAGGTGAAAATTAGAGACCATAGTTTTAGAAATA
This sequence comes from Saccharum hybrid cultivar R570, assembly GCA_038087645.1. Lineage (NCBI taxonomy): Eukaryota > Viridiplantae > Streptophyta > Magnoliopsida > Poales > Poaceae > Saccharum > Saccharum hybrid cultivar. The sequence goes on along the minus strand of JAQSUU010000307.1, from coordinate 47,759,487 downwards.
TTTTTTAAGTTGCCTAATTCACCCCCTCCTCTTAAGTGCCACGCGGACCCTTCATGAAGTATATTTTGGGTGTATATGCTGGCCATAAAAAAAAGTTAAATGATTTTTAGAAAAGGGGCATATACATCGTTCACAAAATGTATAGACATCTAACATAATTTCATATAGCTCAATTTAAATTTCGAAGTTTGAACACGTGACATCATTTTTGAACTTGTATGAATTTATGCCAAGTTAAGGAAATGTAACATTTCAAAAAAATAGAAAGTTCACTATTTTTTAGTTTAAATGAATTTCCTTGGAAAGGGAATCATTGCCGGATCACACAAATCCAACTGTTACACATAGTGAAGTATCACTATTGGGTCAATGCAACCCAGCAGTGATATTGGAGTATCACTGTCGCCTGTCGGGTCGTGAAGACCCGGCAATGGTAGATATCTCTTACTGCAGGGTGTTAAGACCTTCCCAATAAAACCAACCGGCAAAGCCCTCCTAAATTTTACTTCCCCGCGTCATCCTTTAATCTCCCTGCCATCGCCTCCAAGGACCGTCGCCACTGAGGAGCACCACTCGCTCATTGAGGACTGCCGTCTCGCTCCGAGCAACATCGCCCGTCCCTGAGCTACCCGTCCATGAGGAGCGAAGCCTGGCCCCGAGGAACGCCACTATCACCGCCGAAACCCAAGTGTCCTCACCGCCGCCAGTAGCAAGGAACACCGCTCCTTGAGTAGTGTTGTTTTCGCCCCAAGGAACGTCATTTTCATGCCCACCACCGCCATCCAAGTTCCCTCACCACCATCACCGACCAAGCCCCCAAGCTACATGTGCCCTAGATCGTACTCCTCCCCTGTCCTGCATGCTTAGATTGAGATGGATGAGTTTTGGATTGAGATGGATTATTAATTTGGGAAAGAGGAGGGAAATGAGATTGAGATGTATTACTGCACGCACGTAGCTTAGTTGTTTAATGAAATACCCATTGAAACAAATCCGGCCGGCACTAATACATTAGAAAATTGTGGAAATTTAGTCAAATCAATGTGTGAAATTGCTTCAAGTAATAATGACAACATTGCATCATGTGGTTTTTTACTAATCTATCCATAATAATAAAGAGACAAAATTTCAGGCTCTTTTTTTCCATCTATTTGTTTGGTCCGTCTCCCTTTAACTACCGAACGATGGAGAGTTTCTATATATATATATATATATATATATATATATATATATATATATATATATATATATATACACACGAGTTAGAATAGCTCTTGTCTAGCGTGGTATGTAGTCCAATTCCAAAACATATTGGATCGTGTATATTGACATCTAAATTTCAAAATAGGCAAGCACGAGAATCCAGAGGTGCTACTGTGTTTCAAATTCAAGGAAATATAAGCAATAGAATTATTTTGGACTTTTGGGGGAGCTACGCGGAAGGAAATAACCGAGTCTCCCTATCCAACTTGATGAGCAAGACGTCACCGAATAGGAATTTGGAATGGTCACGGGAAAAGCCGCTGGGCCAAGTCTGTTTACAATTAATTTTGGACAGCGATAGCTTAACCATATATATACATGGTATAACATGCACAAGAAGACAACACAAAGATACACGTACGTGATATCCATGTTAGGAGTTTGATCAATTTTTGAATATAATTATGGAAAATCAACGTGGCTGATCTAGCCCAAGGATTTTGTTCTATTCTATATATACAGGAAAGGCTAGCTACACTATTATCTATATCTATTAATAAAAAGGCAAAATTTCAGCTTCTTTTTTTTTTTTTTGGTCTGGGCCATTTTTCGTCTGGCCATTCTATTTAGTCTAACCACACGGCCCACTTGGCCACCCTACTGGCCTTCTACCCGCACGGCCTACACACCCATGCGACCCGCTCGCCTGCTCCTCTGCCCAGTCCGGCTCTAGCCGCTCCCCGCATCCTTCGCCCGCCCACGCTCACCCGGTCCTCATCTACTCCAGCACAGGCACATCCCGGCTCCCCGTCCGCCCGAGCCCGACGAGCAACCCCAACAGGCTATGCACGTGACAGCAGGGGCGCGCGCATCCTACCGGCAAGCCGGCCATCTACCGACCGGAGAGATTCAGAGTACCCTTTGTTTTTCCCTTATCGTCCTCTTCTCCGTGACTCCATGGCCAGCGAAGTCGCCACGAGTGGCACCGGAGCAGAACAGTCACCGTCGAGAGGCCCAGAGGTCAAAGCCCCTGCGGCGACGCGTACAGGCATCGAAGCCGTTGCCGCCCCTTACGGCCTTTCCTCTTCCTCGCATCACGAGTCGCGAAGCCGAGGTTGGATCAGCGCTTGTCGGTCAGCTTTTCTCAAATCACGCCCGTAACTCTTCCGGAGGTTGGATCGGCGCTCGCGGCAAAGCCTTGGTAGCGGCAGACGGCCACCCGCCGCCCCTGCACAGCAGCAGACCGACGGGAAGGGACCAGGGACAGCCGACCAACGCGGCGTGGCTCGCCTTCTCCCCACATGGCATATGCTCTCACCCTGCCCACCTGCTCCCGTCCGCCCTATCTCGGCCGCTCCCCTGCTCCAGTAGCACAGGATCTCGTCGTGGGGCAGCTTTATACCGGAGGTGGCCACGGAGGCGCCCGCTCGACCTGCGTCTGCCTCTCTCCCCAAGTCAATAGCATCGCCACCATGTTGGCCTCGATGCGGCAGCACGCCATTGTGGATTGGTGGAAGTACGCTCCTGCTGACCAAACTGGCGGTGAAGCGCATCCATCCCGCCTAGGCTAGCGACGAAGAGGTCCGCCCCGCTGACTGCTCCTTCTGGCTTTGCACCTCCGGTCTGGTGCCATGCCGCTACATTTGGAGTCCGTCCTATCGCCGCCGTGTGTTATTGGCATGGTATAAATCGGAATTGAATCCAAAGCGAAGTTCCTGGTGTGTCCGTTATGGACTCCTTCCCTTTCTCTATTTTAAATTACCCGAGGGCCTCACTCTCGCTTCAATAAGCAATCTGCCTGATCCGCCGAGGTGCCAATGGTGTGGAAGCGGTACCGTAGCTGGCGAGCGGGGCGCGGCTACCGACACTAGCGAGGTGAGCCGGATCCCGGTGGTGGCAACATGAGATCATTCAACTGATGCTCTGCTCATAGCTGGATATGCATCTGCCTCACCTATGTTGTAGTAGCACTGCGCCCCGCTTCTTTTCCTTCTGATTTCTGCCGTTCATCCTCATCCTGAGGAACAGTAGCTCCATATCCGCAACATCCGTGAGGAGGAGGTCGCCGCCACGCTACGCATGTGCGAAGATGCACGCAGCCGGCTTGGATTTAATTTGTGGTGGTGCAGTATTTGCTTTCCTTTACTCTTGACGGAGACTCTTTTCTGATTTGGGGAAGGGATGAATAGTTATGGGAGAGATAGTGTGTTCATATGCTGAGTTGCTGTCTTTTGGTGCAGATGAGATGGTGCTGGGAAATTTTAAAAGCAAATTTGCAGATAGGCATGAGTTGGGGGAGAACAGAGAGGAGCCGAACCTGATGGGTGCTTGGGTTGCAGTGCTCAGTGGAAGAAAACATAGAGGTATGAGAGGCTGAACTAAACAATCGAAGATCGATTTCGTGGTGTAGCCGTAGTGTTATAGGTTAGATTGAGGGACTGCGGCTGCTTTGAGTTTGGGAGATAAGAGGCGGGGCTATGCTGACAGCTTTTATATTTAAACTTTTTTTACATTGAATCACACGGTGTGCTCTTTGTGCTTTGACTTTCTGACAATGTGTTTTCTAACTGGCAGTTCAGTTTGTTTCTTAAATTTATTCGTCATGAAATATAATCATACAAAATTACGGATATATGATATATTCTGTTTTTTAAATGCGTGGTTAATTGGCTGCACTTACTGTGGAGTGAACATAAGAGTTTAGAGCAAAGCCCTAATCTTCTCTTCTTGCTAGAATTATTCGTGGTCGTGGGTTCCTTAGGCGCATGGAAAATGTTCCCAATATGTTGTGCTTGGATCAGTTTAACTTTACATCTTGAACTTGAACATTTTCTTTTCTGGCATTTGAGGCTGTGCTGCTTTGTGGGTTGGGACCATGCCTGCAGCAAGTGGGTTGTGCAACTCCGATCTCCAATCTAGCATTTTTTTGAGTGCCAAAACTATTTGGGGGTAGTAATTAATTGTGTCTTACTTCATTAACACGGCTTGCTATGACGAGCTAACTGATATGAGCAGCGCATTAGTGATTGAAAGTTTTTGTGAGCAATGTGATTTATATTGGTCTTTTCATTCTTATATTATTATTACAGTTTAGAATCATGGTAAATGTTATGTTGTGTATCATTACCTTTTTTCACACTATAGTCATAATATTAGTGCATCTGATATACATTCATACATCAAAAACTTTAGGCACAAACATGAGCCATACTATTTTTTTCTCATTTGAGCACTAGGATTTGTGATAGTAGGATACCCGTAGTAACGCATGGGCATATATTCCTAGTGTACTCTTAAAATTCAGTAATACAGATGCTTATTGAGTCAAATTAATGTTGGCAGCGATATAGTATGCTACTGCGAGATCCGAAACCGACGGTGATAGACACCTCCATTAAATATCCTCTATAGGACCTAATTTTTGCTGTGATGCCAAATTTAGACCCGGCCTTGTTTAGATGGTAACTTTTTATAATTTGGGTTACTATAGCACTTTCGTTTGTATTTGACAATTAGTGTCCAATCATAGACTAATTAGGCTCAAAAGATTCGTCTCGCAAATTACAGACAAACTATGTAATTAGTTTTTTTTTTATCTACATTTAGTGCTCCATGCATGCGTCTAAAGATTGATGTGACATAGAGAGAGTGTAAAAATTTAAAATTTGAAAGGTAACTAAACCAGGCCTCGGTAGTAATTGTCCTCTGACCTCTGTATAGTATATGCTAGTACGTATGCCCTGTTTTCCTTCGAATTATTGAAGCACTGAAGCTGTTGCTGCCAGCAACCACCTGCTGCCATTCAATGTGTGCAATAGCATGTGTCTAATGCTTGTGCTTATAGCTCTTGTGTGAAGAAGAAGAGGAAGGAGAAGAAGAAGAAGAATGGCTTCGGAGGTGCAGGTGGTAGAGTCGTCCTTTGTGACGCCCGGCGCGGCTATACCGAGAAAGGGCCTGTGGGTGTCTTCCCTGGACCTCGACCGGGCCAACAGAGGCTACACGCCAACGGTATACTTCTACCGCTCCACTGACGCCGCAGCCGCTGGCAACGTTTTTGATGTGACGAGCAGGCTCAAGGAGTCCATGGCCAAGGCTTTGGTGCTCTTCTACCCCCTTGCCGGCCGCCTCGACGTAGACAAGGATGGCCGGATTGAGATCAACTGCAACAACGAGGGCGCGCTCTTCGTCGTCGCTCTCTCAGAACTAACCATGGATGACTTGAAGGACATGGAGCCGTCTCCAGAGCTCACAAGGCTATTTGTTCCCAGCACTGAACCTTCGTCCATCATATTAGCCGTACAGGTTAGTTTCACACTTTCACAAGAGTTTTATAGGATTCAAAGCAACATTCTGACATTTTTGTTTCCATATTTATTTCTGAATTCTCGTACACATGTGAAATCATGGGATGCTTTTCCAGGTGACATTCCTGAAGTGCGGTGGGATATCACTTGGGACGGCGCTCCACCACGTTGCCGTTGATGGTACAAGCGCCTTTCACTTCTTCCAGACATGGTTGGCCATCTGCAGGGACGGCGATGGCGCAGCCGTGGAGCTCCCCTGCCATGATCGCACCCTCCTCCGCGCTCGGTGTTCTGCCCTAACATGAACTTCACCGAGCCATCAGGACCTACTGCAAGCAAGGTCTTGGTCATCTCCGCGGACCAGCTCACCTCCCTCAAGCGCCTTTGTGGCAGCGAAACCACGTTCTGCGCAGTGACCGCCCTCGTGTGGCAGTGCACGTGTGTCGCGCAGCGGCTCCCGCCGGCAGCCGAGGCGCGTGTCTCCTTCTCGGCAAACATCCGTCGCAGCATGAGGCCTCCCCTCCCCAGCGGCTACTTCGGGAACGCGCTCGTCCCCGTGTTTGCCGACGGCGCGGCGGGGGAGATTGCATCCGAAGCATTGGAGTCCGTCGCCGGCCGGATCAGGGGCGCCATTAACCGGGTGGATGACGAGCTTGTGCGGTCCGCGATCGACTACCACGAGCTGTTCGAGATCGACTACCGGCTGCAGAGGGGCATCCTGCCGGAGACGGAGCTCCGGATGGTCAGCTGGCTTGGGATGCCGCTGTATGACGCGGATTTCGGGTGGGGGAGGCCATGGAGGATGTCACGGGCAGAATCAGTCCGTGGAGGGCATGTGCACCTCATGAACGATGGGCCGTCGCTAGATTGTGGCATCCGCGTTCTCGCGTGCTTGGAGGCTGCACATATGGAGGAGTTCGAGCGACTGCTTTATGCAAAGCTTCTCTGTGTTTCGTGCAAAATCTAGCAAATCTACGCTCGACCAAATGGTTTCAATCACTTGTTGGAGTTGGTATATTCACTACTGAAGCAGTCGGCAAAGGCACTAAAACAGGTGGCAAAGGCTTTGCCGACTGCATTACACGTGGCAGTCGGCAAAGAAGAGGTCGCAAAGAATTCGTCGGCAAAGAAAACTTTGCCGCCTGCCACGTGGAAAGCAGTCGGCAAAGGCTTTGTCACCTGTCAATACGGCAGTGGGCAAAGGAGACGTACGTCGTCGTGAGATGACGGTGCGCGTTTCGTTTGCCGACTGCCACACGGCAGTCGGCAAAGGCTTTTTTTTTAATTTTTTTTAGAATAGAATTTCTTTGCCGACTGTCTTTATTTGCAGGTGGCAAAGGTTTTTTTTATTTTTTTCAGGATAGAAATTCTTTGTCGACTGTCTTGATTGGCAGGTGGCAAATGATTTTTTATTTTTTTTCAGAACAGAAATTCTTTGCCGACTGCCTTTATTGGCTGGTGGCAAAGGATTCTTTGCCGACTGCCTTGATTGGCAGGTGATAAAGCTGTCATGGTTCCTGAGATTCCAGCTTTGCCACATGCTTTCCACGTGGCAGGTGGCAAAGCTGGAATAAGTAAATTTTTGATCTGTTTTTTCTGTTTTGCATCACAGCAACAAATTCAAATATATCACACAGATCCACATATATATCACACAAATCCACATATATAACATATATAATTCATAACAAATTGGTCCAACAAGTCCACAATCCAACAAATCGTACTAATCGAGCATCCAACATCAAACATCCAACATGGTGTGCAAAACCAACATCAAACATCCTGCAAAGTAGAAGAACCACATAGGCTGTCACGCGTCCTGCGACCCGTCGCCACCATAGTGTGAAGAGCTTCCAGCTGGCCACGAAGGCCTCGCGGACGGTCCAACCTGCGGCGCGCTGTTGTACACCCACCCGGATCCGATCTGGTGGGCAGGCGGAGAGTCGCTAGCCCACCCGGAGCCCCCTCCTGCGTAGGCCTAGGAGGAACGCCACCTGGCCACGAGAGCTGTGGCTGAGGGGCAACCGGCCCCACATGGCCTGGAGAAAGGCCATGTGGAGTCGGGTTCGAACCCGCCGACAGTGGCTGCATAGAGGAGAAGCGATCTCATTAGTACCTGTGGGATGGCCACACAAGCGAAAACAATACAAAGACTGCTAGAAACTCACTGGAGTCCCTAAAGGGCTAGGAACATGGGGTGGACTGAGAACAGGTGGTGGAGCGAAGATCACGGAAGGAAACGGAGGACATCTGAAACCAGGGATCTCCAGGCCCTGAAAGAAGCTAGCAAACTCCTTCATCTGACGCGCCGAGTGCTCCTGGATAGCCTCCAACTGCCAGCGATGGGCCTCCTGTTGGGCCGCCAGCTGCTGCCGATGGGCCTCCTCTTGGGCCGCCTGTTGGGCCCGCAACTCGGCCAGCTGGGACTGCAATATTACACCCGTGACAAATAGTTACCTAAACCGCCACCATCATCTGCGTAGAGCTTGGCCGCCGAGGTTGTATGGGGACATCCGAGGAGGTCGTGCTGTCCGATCAACGAACCTCACGAAGGGTGGGAACAGTGGTCGGGTCGATTACGCTGTGGGCAAGAAAGTACCGGCCATGCTGCTTTCCTCCTCCCGTCCTCATCAGGACGTCCGTGTCAAGGGGCTCAGTGGCTGGATCGTAGGCCTCACCATGGCGCTTGCGAACTGCCTCGGTGTACTGGACCACCTTCTCGTAGGCGTTCGGGTTGGTGAACGCGTTGGCCCCTTTCGTCGGGTCGTAGACGTTGTCCGGATCTGTCGCTTTGCCCTAGTGAGACAGGACGTAGCCCATGAACTCATTGATCATCTGGCCACCATGCGATTGGGTCTGCGAGGAAAACAAAAGAACGATTACACGTAATGAGAATGAATAAATAAATGAATGAATGAATAAATAAATTAGTGTGAAGGGTACCCATGTGTCCATGTACGCTCCGAGGGGGCGGCTCCCTTGGTGGTGTGCTGGCCCTGTCCTCCCCTTGGCATGTTCGGACTTCTCCCTGTGCCTCGCGTACGCCTCCGGCGTTGTCCACGAGTCCACAATCGCCTCCCAGCAGTCCATGTGCATTTTGCACCAATCAGCAGGATACTACAGAAAAACGTGCATTTGAGTGATTACTCCTGAATTAGAATGGAATCAAAATTAATGTTTCCTACTTACCCGGAGGTAGATCTCCCTAGGGAGGTCAGTTTTGGGCGAGAGGATCATCGCCCTGGCTTGCGACTTCGGCAGCGACTGGCCAAGCACCTCGGCATGGTAGTTGACGAGGACCTGGAGGTGCGCCTCGTAGTACATGTCCTTCAGTCTCTCCATGCAGACCTTGTCCTGCACTCGCGACGCCTCGATCTCGTGCCTCGGCTCGCAAGTGTACCACTCCTGCATACAGATATCATGTATCATTTCATTATTTCAACAACATCCAACAAATGCATTGACATTAACAAAGCGGTACGATGAAGACTCACCCAGAACTCCCTCTTGATCACGTCGGCAAGGAGGACCTCGTCTGCATCCTTGACCTTGTAGAACTCTGGCCACTTATTGGGTGGCTTTTGGATCCCATCTATGATGACAAGGCCAGGGTAGTGCTTCTTAACCAGGAGGCCCAGCATGCCATTAATATGGCGTGAACTGCCCCCGTTCACAAGCTTCCAGTTGCTGCATGAGTCATTAAGAACAACTGTTAGTCCAAAGTTCAATTTTCAACATGTCATATGAATAAGTTGTGAAAACATGAATGGTTACTTACTTTGGACCCTCGGGTCGAATCACCGGACGGTGGCTACCGCGAGCGGGGCAGAAGGGAGGCGCGTGATCCCGCGCTGGTAGGGCTTCCTCGAACCTGACGAAGACATCTCCCCTGGTGTCGCCCCGCTCTCGCCCTGGCTGCCATCGTCCTAGCCGCCCCTGCCCTCATGCCCCCCGCCTTCGCCGCCCCCATCCTCGTCGCCCGTCCTCGTTGCCCCTGTCCCGGTGGTCGTCTAGGAGAAAGAGCTCCCTCGTCGACGAGCGACGTGTGTGGGACCTCACCGATGAGTCCACCAACGGCGTCTCCTCCTCCGCGTCGTCGTCGACGCCGGTCGACATGTAGATCGAGGTGACCTTTCGTAGCGGTCGTCGATGTCTACCTCCGCCCGGCATTTTGTCTTGTACCTAAAATGACAAAGATTAAACCAATTAGCACAAATAATCAATAAGTACTTTTAAAGAGATGTAAAATGAAGCACAAATAATCGAAAGTACTTTTAAAGAGATGCAAAATGAATGAAACATAATTGCAAAGTAATAATAAGAACAATATAGTATTACATGAATTAGAAACCGAAGTCCTCATCATCACTATCACCATTGTCATCATCGCCTCCACCGTCATCACAATCACTGCTGTCATCATCACTATCAATATTGTCGAAACCTAAGTCCTCATCATTTTCATTCTCCTCACCACCTCCATCGTCCTCAACACCTAGTTCGCGCCGAGCCCTCCATCGCTCAAGCATCATTAGGTCCTTACCATCTTGCACCACTTCACCCTCGTCCTCATCGATGTCGTTGTCTACTTCCATGCTCATCAGTGAAAGAATGTCTATCTCCAAATGCCCTTCTAGCCCCTCAAGGTTGATAGAACTCTCCGCTATCCGCCTTCGGGTCGAAGTTGTAATCATCATCGTTTGGGACAAGCGCTTTACCACGTGGCGATACCAATTGCACAAGGTACCATCCCTTAAGCCTCTCGTCTTTTTGGCACGCCCATGGAAGATAATAAACTTGTGTGGCCTGTTGAGCCACAATATAGACATCATCTCCACTATTGATAGAATCTTGTCGAATTTTGACTTGTCCAATGTCTTCGGCTCTTCTCGTGACATTAGGATCGAACCAATGGCATTTGAAGACAACTGGTTTTAGAGCTTTGGGGCCCGGGAACTTGAGCTCGTATATTTCTTCCACTATGCCAAAATAGTTGACACCATCGTTGCCAGGCGTACAAACTCCTGTGCACGTGGTCTTTCGACTGGGCCGACTCTCCTCCTGGCTTCTCGTGCGAAAGCAATAGCCATTGACATCATAAACGGTGAATGCATTCACCCTACTACTGCAGCCGCATGCAACCTGTTTCAATTCAGGACTCATTTTCCTATCCGTGCGTGCCTGCAAGGTAAGGCCAGGTAGAGCGTTACATTACTCGCTCCTAGGTGCAAATTGGAATCTCAAAGTTGGAATGAGGTAAGTTTGATGGTACCTTTGTACGGAACCATGAAATAAAATCAGGCCTGGCATTTTTGAGGAAATCATCTTCTTCTTGGACGGTAGGAGCCGTATTCCTTCGCCAGTATTCCTTAAAAAACTCCCTGAAAAACAAGAGATGAAGGGGGTCGGACCGATAGATGGAGGATATTGACTACGTATGTAACAAGTCCAGAATTGAGAACTTACTTTCGATAAGGAACCACTTCTTCAAGGTTCAACAACACGTATAGCGTGATAGTGCGAAACTCATGTTGTTGCAACGTATTAGGGGTACCTGCGCTTCCCCTTCCGAGTTGCCCCGTGAAAAGGCTCAGGGTCGATAAATTCTCGTCCTCATTGTAACGAGGGAGTGGGTTCATGTTCGGAAGGTTGTCGGTATAGTACGCCTTTGTGAAGTTCGACACCTCCTCCACTCTTGCTGCCTCTGCCATGGAAGCCTCAATTTTGGCTTTATTTTTATAGTTTTTTTGAAAAATCTTTTGACACCTCTCGATTGGTTAGCACCAACGGGCCTGCATAGGACCCCCCAGCCGTGCCTCACGCGGTAGGTGCAAGATCATATGCTGCATTGGCAAGAAGAAGCCGGGTGGAAAGATCATCTCCAACTTGCAAATCAGCAGCGGTGCAAGACGCTCTAGGTCACGAATCACTTCTCGAGATAACTCCTTGGTACAAAGCTGACGGAAGAAATAGCTCAACTCTGCCAGAATGCGCCAAACTGGCTCGGGGAGGTATCCACGGGTCATCGCAGGAAGAAGTCGCTCAATCCATATGTGGAAGTCATGACTCTTCATCCCTAAGACTTTCATAGTCTTAAGGTTCACTCCCCTACTAAGATTCGCCGCATACCCATCAGGAAACAGTAAAGTCTTCATCCACTCTAGCACTTCCTTCCTATCGCTCCTTTTCAGGATGTAATCAGCTGGCCCTCTTCTCCAATTCTTGCCCGGCGCAGGGGTCCTCATCACTAGCTTTGGTCTATCGCAGATCACCTCCACGTCAAGTCTAGCCTTAACGTTGTCCTTTGACTTTAGTTTTATGTCCATGAGGGTTCCCCAAAGTGCCTCGGCGATATTCTTTTCTGTGTGCATCACATCGATGTTGTGTGGAAGCAGAAGGTCCTTGAAGTAGGGGAGCCTAGTCAAGCCCGATATATGGATCCATGTGTTCCTGACCGTACCCAATAAAACCACCGGTGTCTTTGTCGATTTTGAGAGCCTGTAACTCGACAAGGACCTGGGCACTGCTCTTAATCTCAGGAATAGGGTCGATGACTTCAACACCTTTAGTGAAGTGTTGTGTGTCTCGTCTAAATTCATGGTTCTCAGGCAAGAATTGACGATGTTTGTCAAACAAAGAGTACTTGCCACCCTTTTTCAGCCAGGTGAACATCACAGATTCCATACATACTGGGCAAGGGAACTTCCCATGAACACACCACCCACAGAATATGCCATACGCCAGGAAGTCATGCATTGAATACAGATACCACACATGCATTGTGAAGTTCTTCTTTGTAGCTCGGTCGTATGTCAGTACCCCCTTTTCCTAAGCATGTTCCAATTCATCCCACAGTGGCTGCATGAACACACCCATATTGTTGCCCGGGTGTCCATGTATTATCAGTGACAATAACACGTTCTTCGATTCAAACATGACGCCGGGGGGAAGATTGAGGGGGATCACAAATACGGGCCAACAAGTGTACGGGGCCGCATGTGTTCCATACGGGTTGAACCCATCTATTGCTATGGCTACACGTACATTCTGAGCGTCCTTAGATTTGTCAGGATACTGCATATCGAAGTACTGCCATGCCTCAGCATCCGATGGGTGTACCATCTTGTCACTGTATCTTTTGCCATCCTTGTGTCATGTCATCTGCATCGCGGACTCCTCTGTCATGAACATCCGTTGGAGCCTCGGGGTGAGTGGAAGGTACCGGACGATCATCTTAGGGATCTTAGACTCCACCTTCTTGCCAGCACCACCATCTACCTCCACATACCTAGAGGCCTTGCACTTTGGACAGTGCGTTGCAGCCTTTAGATCTTCTCCCCTAAATAGGACGCACCCATTAGGACAAGCATGGATCGATTCATATGACATCTTAAGTGCATGGAGGAGCTTCACTGACTCATACGTGTTCTTCGACAACGTGTGATCCTTCGGAAGCATTGTGCCCAAAATTGTCAACATGAGATTGAAGCTGTCTCGACTCAGGCTCAACTGCGACATTGTTGTCTTCTCGTGAAGGGGCTTCTGCGCCGAAGACATCATTTCATAGAAAGCCTTTGCGGTTTCCTCTGCATCCTCCTCCATCAATCCTTCATTGCCATGTGCCTCGTTATAGTCTACCACCATGTCAGCCAACCCAGCATCTCCATCATACTCCTCGAGGCGTGCTCTTACCTCCTCCTCTCTAATACGCACTTTTGCTTCACCATGGAAGATCCACCTCTTGTAGTTTTCCATAAATCCGTACTTGAAAAGATCTTTGTAGACCTCCCTCTATACTTTTCTTTTTTGGTTCTTACACTCTTTGCAGGGACACAACGTCTGATCTGACCCTTGAGCAGCCGGTCCAAATGCTTGCTCCAGCAAATTATTGGTCCCCCTAACCCATTCATCGCTCTTCCTCTTAGTTGTCCAGCCAGTGTACATCCACTCACGGTCATCCATCCTCTGTTATGCGCCAATGTAAGCGAGTAATAAAACCATCATTTGCATCTACAAGGCATTCCTACCATCTAATAGGTGAAGGATAGGTCCTAATCCCACCCAAAAATGTGTAGATGAGGTTAGCTTCCATGCTCCACTCCCGTCCGAGACGGAATTTCGGCAGCACCTCCCCGCTGTTCTCCCGACACACATCTCGGCGGGGAGAGTGTGTATCTGGAGAACAACGGAAAGGTGTGGCCGAAACTCCGACTCGAATGGGAGCGGAACATGGAAGCTAACCCATCTACGCATCCGCGTGTTATCCAAAAAACATGGACAATCTGAAAGAGATATTGTCGCAGATATGCACTGATTAGCATACCAACGACCGCGTATCCCTTTCGGACGGGAGATGCCTAACTTGGCTGCGTAATCTATAACTACTATAAGGATGAGAGGTGAATTATACCTAGGGTAGCGGCACAAAGGCGAGTAGCAGGGTGGTGGAGAGTCGACGCGGTGCAGGAAGACCTGCAGCGCCCACGAAGACGATCAGAGTCACCGAGTACCTCCCACAGGTGATCCTACAAAAAGGACAAAAAAAGGTTAGTATCCACTCAAAATTCTAGCAGCACCTCCCCTACACGGGGAGGTTCCGAAACCTGCAAAAAACAATGACGCGAATGCCGATAACCACAACAGCGTGAAGGCCGATAACCACCGCGGCACGAAGGCCGATAACCACAGCGGCACGAAGGCCGACATCACAACGGCGTGAAGGCCGATAACCACCACGGCACGAAGGCCGATTACCACAGCGGCATGAAGGCCGACATCACAACGGCATGAAGGCCGACAAGTAGTGAAGGGGTTAATATACCTTGCTCTTGTAGCCGGTTCGACGACGGTGGAGGTGTCGGCGGGACGTACACGCCAAGAAGACGGTCGAGGCACCTCCTCACCTTCTCCCCTTTGTAACACCCCAGGTGTTTATCACCAATTAAGTAGTGGGTTTAAGCTCAAACACGATAGATTAGTGGAGATGACGATGCCAAAGTCAAACCTATGGAAATAAACCCTAACCTAAACTTGGATATTGCATCCTTGCTTACATATAGGCTCAATTAAAAGATATAGGTTTGGGTGTTGCTATCAAAGTATCTTCACATGTCTCACCTTAGTACCTATCCATATTGATCCCTGGAAAAGTTTCATGGAGTTTGGAATCAAAAAGTCACATGAAATGATAAGTTCCATTCCTATTGGAATTTGCCCCATTAAGTTAATGGAACTATAGAACATCAACCAAACCTTGCAAACTAGCCAAATGACTCTAGATGAACTCTACAACACCTTAACTACACTTAGGGCACTTAATGGAACAATGTTCATGTTGATCATTTTGCCTAATTATGCTTCTAATTGGTGGTTGACCATGTATGGGCCCTGGAGCCCTGTGGTTTGACCATTTCAAAAGTGTGACCTAGAAGCTTTGCATGACTGTGCACCCTTTGACAAAGTTGTAGGGAATTTTATAAGAAACAAACTTTGTTTAAGAGTCAAGTCATGAAAATATGTGGAACATGCTCAAACAGGGCCCACAAGGCAGTTTTAGGGCTGATTTCAGCACTTAGCCATTTTTAAGCCCTAATTCCGGTAACATCGACATTGACATTCCGCGTTCTCCAAAATTCGTTAAGCAACTTGAGTTGGTCCAAAAATAAAAGTTGAAGGTTATATTATGGGGAAGAGCATGCAAGAAGATGGCACTTGATAAAATCCAATTGCACCTCAATTTTGAAGGTTTACCAATTTTTGTCAACACATTGACAATGCTGCCTTGGCACATCATTATATCCTAAATTAGGTCACCAATGACTATGACCCCCAAATAGAAATTTTAGAGCATACTGAGATGAACAACTTTGCTTTTTGGCCCATGGCCCAGTTCGTCCCAGAAGTGGCCTAAATCAGCGTCCGAAACAGGCCAAGTCGCCGCTCACCACGTGCTCGTCGAAATGCTTCAGCGGGCGGTGCGTGTCCAGTGCGTGGCAGCCATGCCCGAGCGGCGCTCCCACCTCCTTGCCGCGTGCCCCGTCGCCCCTGTGCCGATGAGGAGGCGTCCAGGCTCGCCCTCTACCTCTCCCATTCATTCTCTGCCTCCCTCGCTCGCTCTGGCTGCCGTTCGCCCTACAGCGACACCAAGCTCCGCCATTGCCGAGCCGCTCGAGCTCCATGGGAGCGGCATTCTTCGCTACTACGCCTCTTCAGCCCTAGCCATCAGCTCCAGTGGCCTCACCGTCTCACGACGCCCCTGACACACCCCTCCCTGGCCTCGCCTCACCGTCGTAGCGCGCGGCCACCAGTGCCGTGACAGCCGCGGACGCCGGTGTGTGTGGCCAGGAGGCCATGAGCCGTCTCCGGTCGAGCTGCAGCCACCTTCGAGTTCGCACGGACCCCTTGGTGCTCCCCCACTGCACCACCACCGCCGACGAGCCCTCCCGCCGCCGCAGTCCGCCGGAGCACCAGTCACCGTCCCCGCCCGTTCCCATGGCCAGCCGGCCTTGGGTCACCTCGCACGGAGCCGAGTGGCTCCTCAGAGGCGCCTGGACCCACCGGAGTTCGAGCCGCCCTTCTCCATCGCCAGCGTGCCTCCTCCAGACGACACCGGTCGTCTTCCCCCTCCGCCCTCTGTTCTCTGCCTCGAGAGGAAGAAGAGGAAGGCCGGCACCTCCTCTCTGTTTTCTTGTGTGGGTGACAAGTGGGCCCGATGGTACAGCGGGTCCCACATGTCGGTTAAATGGTGGCAGCTCTGGGTGCGCGACCGGGTGGGTGTAGCAAATTAGGTTAGGGTCGAGTACTTCTGATTTTGAATCTCAAATTGTGTTAAATCTTCAGAAATTAATATCTCATGCTAGGTAATTCCAAAAATAATAAATGAGGACTTTTTGGAAACATTGAGAAGAGATCTATGCAGTGGAGTCATAATATGTTACATGTTTGTAGATGTTTTCTGACGTCATTATTTAAGCTTTAAAAATGCTCTAAAAATGCCTTTAAACCTAACCAGAGCAAGATCTGGAGTTTTAGACATCCAAAAATGATGATTCTTGTTTTGTTAATTTTGTGATGACATTTAATTGCTAGGAAAAATATTAAACACACTAATTTTTCACTGTTTTCTTAGGGTTTTGATTGGACCTTGATAAATAAGGAAATCTATATTATTTTTCTTGTCATTTTATATCTTGATTTGTGATGCTCCAAATGATGTGAAATTTTTATGGTAGTCTTGTCATGATATGTATGTACTGTGGTATAAATTTCTTGGTCACTACTTATTGTATGATCTAATTATTGATTTAACTTGTTTATGGCTTGTTAAATAGCTTGTAAATAAAATATAATTGATAAAATGGAAAATGTTGTTCCTTTAGATTAGTATGATGTTTATCTATCATATTGATTCATGCTATGGCCTTGTGTTCATAGAAAATATGGAGTTTTAGATTTTACTTGCTCTCACATGATTTCTCTCATTAGCTATTTGTCTTTTTCATAGAGGTTGATATATATGTCCAAATGGTTTGAAATTTGTACAGTAAACGTTTGGGAGCATGTGTAGGCCTCTGTAATTTTGGTAGAATTTATTGTGCACTTTAGATATATGTTCATAATTCCACCTAATTATTTAAATAAATTAAGAAAAGGCATTAAAAGAATTTATTTAGGAATGGACACTATGTTTTCTGGTGTTCATTAGTCATGTGTGACATGTTGGTAAAGTGGGTTTTGTCTAATTATATGTTTGCAACATAAGTTAATAATTATTTCTTGCAAATGAGGTTTCTGAACAGATTTGAGAATATTGTTAATTACCCTATGCAAATGAGGTTTTCATGTCTTGTGTGCTATAACAAAGTTGTTTTGAATTTCATGATCTAGCTGCTGTTAAATTTTGGTGGCATTTGGTCAAGTAGTTTTTGAGTTATAGATGTTTAAAGTCAGGTTCCAGATTTGGTTGCTCTCTGTTTGGAGCAGACCAGAGTCTGTAGTTTCATCTTTTCGACTAATTAAACTTGGGAATCAGGCTTAGTGGATATTAAATGAATTATAGACAATTTCATAAGCTTTCTAGAATGTCTTTTTGCAAGTCATTGGGATTTAGGGATCTCCAGTTATGTTTGATTTACTGAGCTACTGTATGGATGTCCAGAAAGTGATAGATTTTAGTTGTAGTGCTTTGATTAACTTTGCCATGCTAGTGTGTTGAAGTGTGACTCATACCTTTGAAAGTACTTGGGTTGGTACCCTAGGATCTTATAAGACTTGTGTCTTGATTGTTGTGCTTGCAATCTTCTATGTTATGCCCTAATAAGGATTAAGTTAATTAGCTCTAGGCGCTTATGTGAACTTTGGTATGTTTGCTTGGTTGCTTTGTTTATTTCACTTCTATGCATTCATACATATGTATTGTTGCACCTCATTTAGGTACGCTAGCAGAAACGCGTAAAGGATCTAAGGTGGAGCCAAACCCGAAGATGGAGTTGGTGGATCCATCCCGAAGATCGAAGGACCGGACAAGTGGTAGATTGGAAGATGCTCGCCAAGCGAATTCATCTGACATACTCTAACTTGAGTCGGATCCCAGGCAAGCCCCGGAGCATTATAAGCCTCCTACCTTCAAAATAATTAATTCTATATATGTTATAAGTATTGTTGCATTAAGTGGTAGGAGTTGGTTGAAAACCTTGCTGCATTATATCACTCCTTGTCCAGATATATGAATCCTTGAATCCTACATAGACTAGGATCGAGTAGATGCTTAGCCCTGCTTTAAGCGGTAGAAGTCAGGTGATTTCCTGTCACCTGCGAGATATAGGGATATTCATATATGGCACGGTTGGCTATATTTGCTATCGTGGAAAGGAACCATGTGTTAATAAAATAAAATGAGACCGGACGGGATGATGATAGTGAAGCGACAAGACATGGAGGTCTTGGGTGTGAATCTATCCCCGTCTGAGTCGTTTAAGGACCGATTCGCTGTACATCCTTGAGTCATGTTGAACGCAGTCTAACACTTAGTTGGCCGGATAAGTCGTTCCGACCGCGAAGCCGAGTAATGTGATTCAGGCCGGGAATCGAATGGTAGGTTGCTTCTTGGAGGAGAGAAAGGATGTGCTTGGGGACATTGGCGTGAGACCAAGGGGGGGTTAGAGTCCCTATCACCTGGCAGAGTGTCGCCCTTGGGGTCGCGACATCATTTGGACCCGCGATTCCTGAATCATATGAAAAGGTGGCTTGTGCGACCCTGGCAGGGGCCTGCGCGGTGAGTGTTAGAAATACCCCTCCAGCTGGATAGGAATTCGATTCGAATCGCCGTCGCTCCCGGTTAGTGAGCACTTGACTTGAGCAGCGGCAACGTAGATTCCATTAAATTGAACGGATGGTTAATTGGATCACGATGGAAAGGTTGCCTCAATTTATACCTGCTATGGTTAATATTGGTTGCTCCTAATAAAGTGAGTGCTCTAGTACAGGTGCTAATATAGATGACAGGTTAATGATAATTTACTTGATGCTTAAGCATTAATGATTGATCATCTATATTAAGCTTTTATGCAAAATGTTGTCAAGCTAGCCCCACTTTATATCAGCCTTGCATGATCCTTGGTGTCACCTTATTTCTGGTTTCTGACGGGTAAGTCTAGCTGAGTACCTTCTTGTACTCAGGGTTTTATCCCCACTTGTTGCAGGTTGTGATGTATCATGGCGGCTGCAAGAGTTGTTTGGCTCCTGCCGTAGTGGCGGAGTGTGATCACGGGCATAAGTTATCTTCTCTCTAATGCTTTTGTTGGAAGTCGACCTTGGTACTAGCATGTATTTGAAATAAGAGAAATGTTAAGTTTCAAATTACTTTGCTTCCGCTACTTTTGAACTTAAGTTGTAATAACTTTGTTAAACTCCGATGTATATTGAATTACTTGTGAAATGGTTGTAACATGTGACTTGTTATGTTGAATCACTACGATCTTGGCTTGTATGTTGGTTGGTTTGAAATCCCTCGTGATTTCATTGGACTACCGGAGTTATATGGGCTCAAGTGCGAGAATTTGATCATTTCGGTGATTGTTTTTGTACTTGTGCTCTTATAATTTAGACGGTTCCGTTACAGCTGGTATCAGAGCAAGATTCAACATTAAACATGTCATATGTGTATTTAAAACAAAGGTTTTGTTTTATAAAATCAGTTTTATCAACTTATAGCTATATATAGGTTTGCCAAATCTAAATTTTAAACCTAAGTATGCCAGTGGTCAATTTCCTTATGCCCATATAAGGATTATTAGGTGGCTTATATAAGTACTAACTTGGGGGTTTTTCAATTATGCATCTACGCCCAGGCCAAGGTATGAATGTGTGATAACTCTCCCACGCTATGTTACCCGGTGTGTTAGATTAGAGGTAGCCTTCATATATGAAATAGCCATATATGTTGCTAAGTTTACTTTTATGCAACGTCGCACCTACGCTCAGGTAAGTGTGAGTTGTGAGAGCATGACCGTACAACCCTCGGTCTAGGGGAGAGCTAGTTTTGGTTACTGGATTATTTACATGTTACACACATGTATATATGAAGGTACTTAATTGTGGATGATCGAATGATTCAGGTAGTTTTGGTGCTACATGTATATATACAGGGGTATATGTATATGGGAGTACTTAAAAATTTTACGTACTGCTTTCATTGTGTGCTATATTGGGAAATGTTGGGCTGCAATGAAACTTTTCTGCAGGTACGCTAACCACGAATGCGTAAGTCGAATGTAGCTGACGACTAGCTATATATCGAGAGAGTGCGTGTTATGCCACCAACATAGAACGTGATCGCCACCTTAGTTTGACAATCTTGTGAGGACGAATAGGACGAAGCATGCATCTTCATGATTGTTGCTTATTGCATGGCTATACTCTTCTCACCCTTGTTCTATAGTGTGTAACTTGTGATCAATGTGTTACACTATCTTTCTTGTGTGAAGCTAAACAAGAATGCCTTTATGTTGCCCACCTAAGTGTTTGCCAATAATTTAGACCTCACTTAAGTAATTATGGATTCTTATGAATGAATTAAATTGGTGTTGGTCTAAGGTAACAAAATTTAGAGCTATTATAATAACATGTTTGTGTACTCTCTTGTTAAGTAGAACAAAGGCAAGCTTTGTTTTGCTTTTAGGACGTTGGCTGCTATAACAATTTCTGTTGTAGTGATGCTTTCGTGCTCATAATGGTGTTTTCTGTAGTTATGAAGAATACCAAAGTTGTAGCTAACTTAATTATATAGCTTGTCCTAAAATTTCATGACCCTAGGTCTTATGGTTTGAGAGTTATGAATTTTAGAAGTTTACTGTCAGGTTTTGCTTATGCTCTGAATAGATCTGAATGTTTGGTTTATTTGACCTATGTGCATATGGAATCATGTCTTGGAGATAATAGAAGAAGTATAGTACTTTTTCTAAGCTTTCCAAAGTGTCCTATAGCACTAATATTGATGGTCGAAATTTCTAGTTATGAGCTTGTCAAGTGGAATGACAGAATCTGTCCAAATCTGGGCAGAGATGTCTTCTTTGTCTTGTTTGGCCTTGTTAGCTATAGAATCATCTTAATATGATAATAAGAAAGTTATAGACAAATTAATAAGCTTTACATAAAGTTAAGGCTCAGCCTTGTTGTGTCTCTAGAACGCCAGTTATGCATTTTTGAAGTTCTTGTCAGTTTTCTATCCATATTGGTACAGATCTGAAACATTAACATTTTTGGTCGTGTTAAGCTATGAATTAGTTTTTGGTATGAATAACAAACACGGGGGAAACTTCCTAAGCTTTCCATAAAGTCTAGGATCACCTTTATGGGAGGTCTACAACCTCAGTTATGGTAGAAACAAGTAGTTACTATGCTGCTATCTAGATTCTATGCATATGTTAAGTTAGTCACCTTAGCTAGCGTTTGTTTTGAGCTAAACTTGTAGTTAGTTCGTGCTTGAGATGAATGCTTATTTTAGGTGAGCCTGGTGCTTTGAATTGTTTGCTTAAGCTCAATCGTTTGAATTTTTCTCAGATGTCTGCTTGACTGATGTTGTATGTATGTTGTTATCTAGGTAGTGCCCTAGTTGTCACCCCGTTTGTCCTCGGTGAGCATATGAGGGTCACATAGCTTTATCCTAGAACAAAGTTCACATACGTAATTGTATGGTTGTTGTCTTCCATTAGGTTCTCTATCTTAGGAGCCTGAGCATATAGACTTAGTGGTTAGTCCTTGAATGTTTGTATCCATGCCCTTGCTTGACCGAAAGCCCAAAGTTTAGTTCTCCTATATGTTGTATAAGCCGTGGATGTTTTGCAACCCTTTTTGTGAAGACCTTTATCGACTGCCCAACCAAGTTAACTTTCATCAACGCTAGCCTTTGACCATGGTTCGTACGTTGCCAATTGTGGAGACCATACCCAAATCTATGTTGGACCTTTTGGTTACCTCTCCTAAAGGTTAGCTAGTGTGACGCAATGTATCTCTGCTATGGCCTCAAAATCGTGTGCTTGTAAATTCGTGCATCTACCTTATCAACCCAATCTGTGTCATTGAAATTCCTCATCAGGTGCATGTTCAGTAATGGTGTTATGAGTAGCAACTAATGGTGCCGTGACGAAACCGAGAGCCTCCTGTGGGTGCACACACAAGGTTGTGCTGCTCGGCACGCGCTGGTATCATGGTTTCTAATCATAATCCATTGCAGAACAACACTGATGTGATTTTCACGTGACCTTCTTCCTTGGTTGTTTTCCCATATCTTATGAAAAGACCCTTATATTGAACTAAAAGTAATAAAATTTCCTTCTGAAGTTGCTAAGAGGATAACCTTTGAAGAACAGGTCACCGACATAAACATTAATGGACTACAAGAGGTGGTAGACAAGTGACTTTGCTTAGTTGCACCTGTATTGACGGCCACCATCTAGTTAACAAAGTATCTCATCCTTGTTGAATAAAAAGGGATGCACAACACTTTAGTTGGACAAGTCATCTATTGGATAAGAATCGATCATCACATTATGTGTATGATGGAGCTATCTAAGTCTCAATCTTGTATACATAATGACCATACAATCAAAATCACCATCTCTGGTGTAACTCATTATCTACTGACTTTGATGGCAACCATCTGTTCTGTATAAACCACAATTATTGTGATCAAGAATGAAAATTTGGAACTTTTTAGTGTTGAGAGACAACTAATTAGTTACCAATAGGAAGGTTAATCTCCAGCTAGGTAACGACTCTTTGGTAACTACAAAGGCTGTATCTTACAGAGCAATAACCAATAAGAAGTTAATCAACTAGCCAACAACTTGAGAGATACTCTATCTTCTAGAGCCATTGTGAACAAGTCAATTCCATCTTGGACAATCACACAGATAGTGCAAGGTGTTCTATCCAATAAAGTGAAGAATTAGAGAAAGCCTACCTAGTTTCAATTAGCATCCTTGTGCCCTTAGGTGCCACAAATGGTTTTGTTCAGAACTCTATTGGACGAAGTGTTGAGGGATATTCGGAAAAGGTTCATTATTTTTGTAGGAATGTCCTCCAGGTGGAGTATGCGTTTTGCCTTGCAAAAGTAACCGCACGTTCAAAGAGTGTGCATCATCGGATTGGTATGAAAATTAATGGTCGAGATCTGCTGTGGATGGCCCTTTTGAGGTCCCACGGATACTTGTTTACACTCTTTCGTTGCTTTTGTGTTCTCGTATCAACAATGTACGAGTAGCCTTGGTTTCTGCAAATCAATGTATACCATCACAAATCAAAAGCAATTTGAAAAGTGTCAAACAACAGATTTCCCATCTTAGAGCTGTTGTATGACCCTAAAGAGGAAGCCTCAAGGTGAAAGTTGGCCTGACAAAGTTGCTACATTGCAAGTCAACTCAACTTACAGTGCAACTAAGTCACAAAGGAAATTTTTACTCAACCGCTTGGGGTAGACTACTCCCCACGGTTTAGTGAACATTTATAACTTTTGTTGTCCTTAAGGCCTCGCTACATCTTTCTTTGGGAATTATTCTTCCAATGATGACATACTTTGGTACCTTATAAATGTTTTTACCCAAGAGGTTGCATCTGATTCAACCCAGATAACTGTTGTCTTGGATAGAAGAATCTTCTTAGGTAACATTTGACAGAAATACGAAGCCGACAGAGTCAGCCATCACATTCACTAACCCCTCGATAGACTCAGATAATACAGTGTTGTCATCAGAGAAAGAGAACTGCACACATGGAACCTTAAGTAGTTTTCCATTAGTTGGTGCCTATATGAATGAACATTTACGACCAACATAGACCTTGTCTATTGGTTAGTCAGTATCCTAAAGTCTCAGAGTATATTTGCCGTCTATGGTCTCACACTTTTGGAAGGTTGTGCTCAAGCCATTTTGGTAGAGGACTGCTTTTCAAACTTTGTGAACATAGAGTCATTTCAACGAGTATACTTCTGAATATTTTGGTCTAATGTAAAGTTCATACGGACCATGTTGTATTCACTAAAGAATCAGATACTTGTTAGTGGTTCACTCATGGACCAAATGGTCTCCGTACACTGAGAATGCAGTATGTGCTATCTTGGATTCCTCCCAAAGTAACAATGCTTCAAGTAAGTCAATGAAGGAAATTCTTCAGACAAATTTTATCATGAAAAGTAAGTATCAGAAAGTGCCTTTGGTCAAATTGTTCACCGATGTTGAAGCTTTGTAGCTGCATGCTATAGCAAATATTGGGAACTTGATAACGTATCTCTCTTCCTTAAGAGGTCTTCCATTCCGAATCTCGGGACGCGATTCTTTTAAGGGGGGAGGGCTGTAACACCCCAGGTGTTTATCACCAATTAAGTAGTGGGTTTAAGCTCAAACACGATAGATTAGTGGAGATGACGATGCCAAAGTCAAACCTATGGAAATAAACCCTAACCTAAACTTGGATATTGCATCCTTGCTTACATATAGGCTCAATTAAAAGATATAGGTTTGGGTGTTGCTATCAAAGTATCTTCACATGTCTCACCTTAGTACCTATCCATATTGATCCCTGGAAAAGTTTCATGGAGTTTGGAATCAAAAAGTCACATGAAATGATAAGTTCCATTCCTATTGGAATTTGCCCCATTAAGTTAATGGAACTATAGAACATCAACCAAACCTTGCAAACTAGCCAAATGACTCTAGATGAACTCTACAACACCTTAACTACACTTAGGGCACTTAATGGAACAATGTTCATGTTGATCATTTTGCCTAATTATGCTTCTAATTGGTGGTTGACCATGTATGGGCCCTGGAGCCCTGTGGTTTGACCATTTCAAAAGTGTGACCTAGAAGCTTTGCATGACTGTGCACCCTTTGACAAAGTTGTAGGGAATTTTATAAGAAACAAACTTTGTTTAAGAGTCAAGTCATGAAAATATGTGGAACATGCTCAAACAGGGCCCACAAGGCAGTTTTAGGGCTGATTTCAGCACTTAGCCATTTTTAAGCCCTAATTCCGGTAACATCGACATTGACATTCCGCGTTCTCCAAAATTCGTTAAGCAACTTGAGTTGGTCCAAAAATAAAAGTTGAAGGTTATATTATGGGGAAGAGCATGCAAGAAGATGGCACTTGATAAAATCCAATTGCACCTCAATTTTGAAGGTTTACCAATTTTTGTCAACACATTGACAATGCTGCCTTGGCACATCATTATATCCTAAATTAGGTCACCAATGACTATGACCCCCAAATAGAAATTTTAGAGCATACTGAGATGAACAACTTTGCTTTTTGGCCCATGGCCCAGTTCGTCCCAGAAGTGGCCTAAATCAGCGTCCGAAACAGGCCAAGTCGCCGCTCACCACGTGCTCGTCGAAATGCTTCAGCGGGCGGTGCGTGTCCAGTGCGTGGCAGCCATGCCCGAGCGGCGCTCCCACCTCCTTGCCGCGTGCCCCGTCGCCCCTGTGCCGATGAGGAGGCGTCCAGGCTCGCCCTCTACCTCTCCCATTCATTCTCTGCCTCCCTCGCTCGCTCTGGCTGCCGTTCGCCCTACAGCGACACCAAGCTCCGCCATTGCCGAGCCGCTCGAGCTCCATGGGAGCGGCATTCTTCGCTACTACGCCTCTTCAGCCCTAGCCATCAGCTCCAGTGGCCTCACCGTCTCACGACGCCCCTGACACACCCCTCCCTGGCCTCGCCTCACCGTCGTAGCGCGCGGCCACCAGTGCCGTGACAGCCGCGGACGCCGGTGTGTGTGGCCAGGAGGCCATGAGCCGTCTCCGGTCGAGCTGCAGCCACCTTCGAGTTCGCACGGACCCCTTGGTGCTCCCCCACTGCACCACCACCGCCGACGAGCCCTCCCGCCGCCGCAGTCCGCCGAAGCACCAGTCACCGTCCCCGCCCGTTCCCATGGCCAGCCGGCCTTGGGTCACCTCGCACGGAGCCGAGTGGCTCCTCAGAGGCGCCTGGACCCACCGGAGTTCGAGCCGCCCTTCTCCATCGCCAGCGTGCCTCCTCCAGACGACACCGGTCGTCTTCCCCCTCCGCCCTCTGTTCTCTGCCTCGAGAGGAAGAAGAGGAAGGCCGGCACCTCCTCTCTGTTTTCTTGTGTGGGTGACAAGTGGGCCCGATGGTACAGCGGGTCCCACATGTCGGTTAAATGGTGGCAGCTCTGGGTGCGCGACCGGGTGGGTGTAGCAAATTAGGTTAGGGTCGAGTACTTCTGATTTTGAATCTCAAATTGTGTTAAATCTTCAGAAATTAATATCTCATGCTAGGTAATTCCAAAAATAATAAATGAGGACTTTTTGGAAACATTGAGAAGAGATCTATGCAGTGGAGTCATAATATGTTACATGTTTATAGATGTTTTCTGACGTCATTATTTAAGCTTTAAAAATGCTCTAAAAATGCCTTTAAACCTAACCAGAGCAAGATCTGGAGTTTTAGACATCCAAAAATGATGATTCTTGTTTTGTTAATTTTGTGATGACATTTAATTGCTAGGAAAAATATTAAACACACTAATTTTTCACTGTTTTCTTAGGGTTTTGATTGGACCTTGATAAATAAGGAAATCTATATTATTTTTCTTGTCATTTTATATCTTGATTTGTGATGCTCCAAATGATGTGAAATTTTTATGGTAGTCTTGTCATGATATGTATGTACTGTGGTATAAATTTCTTGGTCACTACTTATTGTATGATCTAATTATTGATTTAACTTGTTTATGGCTTGTTAAATAGCTTGTAAATAAAATATAATTGATAAAATGGAAAATGTTGTTCCTTTAGATTAGTATGATGTTTATCTATCATATTGATTCATGTTATGGCCTTGTGTTCATAGAAAATATGGAGTTTTAGATTTTACTTGCTCTCACATGATTTCTCTCATTAGCTATTTGTCTTTTTCATAGAGGTTGATATATATGTCCAAATGGTTTGAAATTTGTACAGTAAACGTTTGGGAGCATGTGTAGGCCTCTGTAATTTTGGTAGAATTTATTGTGCACTTTAGATATATGTTCATAATTCCACCTAATTATTTAAATAAATTAAGAAAAGGCATTAAAAGAATTTATTTAGGAATGGACACTATGTTTTCTGGTGTTCATTAGTCATGTGTGACATGTTGGTAAAGTGGGTTTTGTCTAATTATATGTTTGCAACATAAGTTAATAATTATTTCTTGCAAATGAGGTTTCTGAACAGATTTGAGAATATTGTTAATTACCCTATGCAAATGAGGTTTTCATGTCTTGTGTGCTATAACAAAGTTGTTTTGAATTTCATGATCTAGCTGCTGTTAAATTTTGGTGGCATTTGGTCAAGTAGTTTTTGAGTTATAGATGTTTAAAGTCAGGTTCCAGATTTGGTTGCTCTCTGTTTGGAGCAGACCAGAGTCTGTAGTTTCATCTTTTCGACTAATTAAACTTGGGAATCAGGCTTAGTGGATATTAAATGAATTATAGACAATTTAATAAGCTTTCTAGAATGTCTTTTTGCAAGTCATTGGGATTTAGGGATCTCCAGTTATGTTTGATTTACTGAGCTACTGTATGGATGTCCAGAAAGTGATAGATTTTAGTTGTAGTGCTTTGATTAACTTTGCCATGCTAGTGTGTTGAAGTGTGACTCATACCTTTGAAAGTACTTGGGTTGGTACCCTAGGATCTTATAAGACTTGTGTCTTGATTGTTGTGCTTGCAATCTTCTATGTTATGCCCTAATAAGGATTAAGTTAATTAGCTCTAGGCGCTTATGTGAACTTTGGTATGTTTGCTTGGTTGCTTTGTTTATTTCACTTCTATGCATTCATACATATGCATTGTTGCACCTCATTTAGGTACGCTAGCAAAAACGCGTAAAGGATCTAAGGTGGAGCCAAACCCGAAGATGGAGTTGGTGGATCCATCCCGAAGATCGAAGGACCGGACAAGTGGTAGATTGGAAGATGCTCGCCAAGCGAATTCATCTGACATACTCTAACTTGAGTCGGATCCCAGGCAAGCCCCGGAGCATTATAAGCCTCCTACCTTCAAAATAATTAATTCTATATATGTTATAAGTATTGTTGCATTAAGTGGTAGGAGTTGGTTGAAAACCTTGCTGCATTATATCACTCCTTGTCCAGATATATGAATCCTTGAATCCTACATAGACTAGGATCGAGTAGATGCTTAGCCCTGCTTTAAGCGGTAGAAGTCAGGTGATTTCCTGTCACCTGCGAGATATAGGGATATTCATATATGGCACGGTTGGCTATATTTGCTATCGTGGAAAGGAACCATGTGTTAATAAAATAAAATGAGACCGGACGGGATGATGATAGTGAAGCGACAAGACATGGAGGTCTTGGGTGTGAATCTATCCCCGTCTGAGTCGTTTAAGGACCGATTCGCTGTACGTCCTTGAGTCATGTTGAACGCAGTCTAACACTTAGTTGGCCGGATAAGTCGTTCCGACCGCGAAGCCGAGTAATGTGATTCAGGCCGGGAATCGAATGGTAGGTTGCTTCTTGGAGGAGAGAAAGGATGTGCTTGGGGACATTGGCGTGAGACCAAGGGGGGGTTAGAGTCCCTATCACCTGGCAGAGTGTCGCCCTTGGGGTCGCGACATCATTTGGACCCGCGATTCCTGAATCATATGAAAAGGTGGCTTGTGCGACCCTGGCAGGGGCCTGCGCGGTGAGTGTTAGAAATACCCCTCCAGCTGGATAGGAATTCGATTCGAATCGCCGTCGCTCCCGGTTAGTGAGCACTTGACTTGAGCAGCGGCAACGTAGATTCCATTAAATTGAACGGATGGTTAATTGGATCACGATGGAAAGGTTGCCTCAATTTATACCTGCTATGGTTAATATTGTTTGCTCCTAATAAAGTGAGTGCTCTAGTACAGGTGCTAATATAGATGACAGGTTAATGATAATTTACTTGATGCTTAAGCATTAATGATTGATCATCTATATTAAGCTTTTATGCAAAATGTTGTCAAGCTAGCCCCACTTTATATCAGCCTTGCATGATCCTTGGTGTCACCTTATTTCTGGTTTCTGACGGGTAAGTCTAGCTGAGTACCTTCTTGTACTCAGGGTTTTATCCCCACTTGTTGCAGGTTGTGATGTATCATGGCGGCTGCAAGAGTTGTTTGGCTCCTGCCGTAGTGGCGGAGTGTGATCACGGGCATAAGTTATCTTCTCTCTAATGCTTTTGTTGGAAGTCGACCTTGGTACTGGCATGTATTTGAAATAAGAGAAATGTTAAGTTTCAAATTACTTTGCTTCCGCTACTTTTGAACTTAAGTTGTAATAACTTTGTTAAACTCCGATGTATATTGAATTACTTGTGAAATGGTTGTAACATGTGACTTGTTATGTTGAATCACTACGATCTTGGCTTGTATGTTGGTTGGTTTGAAATCCCTCGTGATTTCATTGGACTACCGGAGTTATATGGGCTCAAGTGCGAGAATTTGATCATTTCGGTGATTGTTTTTGTACTTGTGCTCTTATAATTTGGACGGTTCTGTTACAGCTGGTATCAGAGCAAGATTCAACATTAAACATGTCATATGTGTATTTAAAACAAAGGTTTTGTTTTATAAAATCAGTTTTATCAACTTATAGCTATATATAGGTTTGCCAAATCTAAATTTTAAACCTAAGTATGCCAGTGGTCAATTTCCTTATGCCCATATAAGGATTATTAGGTGGCTTATATAAGTACTAACTTGGGGGTTTTTCAATTATGCATCTACGCCCAGGCCAAGGTATGAATGTGTGATAACTCTCCCACGCTATGTTACCCGGTGTGTTAGATTAGAGGTAGCCTTCATATATGAAATAGCCATATATGTTGCTAAGTTTACTTTTATGCAACGTCGCACCTACGCTCAGGTAAGTGTGAGTTGTGAGAGCATGACCGTACAACCCTCGGTCTAGGGGAGAGCTAGTTTTGGTTACTGGATTATTTACATGTTACACACATGTATATATGAAGGTACTTAATTGTGGATGATCGAATGATTCAGGTAGTTTTGGTGCTACATGTATATATACAGGGGTATATGTATATGGGAGTACTTAAAAATTTTACGTACTGCTTTCATTGTGTGCTATATTGGGAAATGTTGGGCTGCAATGAAACTTTTCTGCAGGTACGCTAACCACGAATGCGTAAGTCGAATGTAGCTGACGACTAGCTATATATCGAGAGAGTGCGTGTTATGCCACCAACATAGAACGTGATCGCCACCTTAGTTTGGCAATCTTGTGAGGACGAATAGGACGAAGCATGCATCTTCATGATTGTTGCTTATTGCATGGCTATACTCTTCTCACCCTTGTTCTATAGTGTGTAACTTGTGATCAATGTGTTACACTATCTTTCTTGTGTGAAGCTAAACAAGAATGCCTTTATGTTGCCCACCTAAGTGTTTGCCAATAATTTAGACCTCACTTAAGTAATTATGGATTCTTATGAATGAATTAAATTGGTGTTGGTCTAAGGTAACAAAATTTAGAGCTATTATAATAACATGTTTGTGTACTCTCTTGTTAAGTAGAACAAAGGCAAGCTTTGTTTTGCTTTTAGGACGTTGGCTGCTATAACAATTTCTGTTGTAGTGATGCTTTCGTGCTCATAATGGTGTTTTCTGTAGTTATGAAGAATACCAAAGTTGTAGCTAACTTAATTATATAGCTTGTCCTAAAATTTCATGACCCTAGGTCTTATGGTTTGAGAGTTATGAATTTTAGAAGTTTACTGTTAGGTTTTGCTTATGCTCTGAATAGATCTGAATGTTTGGTTTATTTGACCTATGTGCATATGGAATCATGTCTTGGAGATAATAGAAGAAGTATAGTACTTTTTCTAAGCTTTCCAAAGTGTCCTATAGCACTAATATTGATGGTCGAAATTTCTAGTTATGAGCTTGTCAAGTGGAATGACAGAATCTGTCCAAATCTGGGCAGAGATGTCTTCTTTGTCTTGTTTGGCCTTGTTAGCTATAGAATCATCTTAATATGATAATAAGAAAGTTATAGACAAATTAATAAGCTTTACATAAAGTTAAGGCTCAGCCTTGTTGTGTCTCTAGAACGCCAGTTATGCATTTTTGAAGTTCTTGTCAGTTTTCTATCCATATTGGTACAGATCTGAAACATTAACATTTTTGGTCGTGTTAAGCTATGAATTAGTTTTTGGTATGAATAACAAACACGGGGGAAACTTCCTAAGCTTTCCATAAAGTCTAGGATCACCTTTATGGGAGGTCTACAACCTCAGTTATGGTAGAAACAAGTAGTTACTATGCTGCTATCTAGATTCTATGCATATGTTAAGTTAGTCACCTTAGCTAGCGTTTGTTTTGAGCTAAACTTGTAGTTAGTTCGTGCTTGAGATGAATGCTTATTTTAGGTGAGCCTGGTGCTTTGAATTGTTTGCTTAAGCTCAATCGTTTGAATTTTTCTCAGATGTCTGCTTGACTGATGTTGTATGTATGTTGTTATCTAGGTAGTGCCCTAGTTGTCACCCCGTTTGTCCTCGGTGAGCATATGAGGGTCACATAGCTTTATCCTAGAACAAAGTTCACATACGTAATTGTATGGTTGTTGTCTTCCATTAGGTTCTCTATCTTAGGAGCCTGAGCATATAGACTTAGTGGTTAGTCCTTGAATGTTTGTATCCATGCCCTTGCTTGACCGAAAGCCCAAAGTTTAGTTCTCCTATATGTTGTATAAGCCGTGGATGTTTTGCAACCCTTTTTGTGAAGACCTTTATCGACTGCCCAACCAAGTTAACTTTCATCAACGCTAGCCTTTGACCATGGTTCGTACGTTGCCAATTGTGGAGACCATACCCAAATCTATGTTGGACCTTTTGGTTACCTCTCCTAAAGGTTAGCTAGTGTGACGCAATGTATCTCTGCTATGGCCTCAAAATCGTGTGCTTGTAAATTCGTGCATCTACCTTATCAACCCAATCTGTGTCATTGAAATTCCTCATCAGGTGCATGTTCAGTAATGGTGTTATGAGTAGCAACTAATGGTGCCGTGACGAAACCGAGAGCCTCCTGTGGGTGCACACACAAGGTTGTGCTGCTCGGCACGCGCTGGTATCATGGTTTCTAATCATAATCCATTGCAGAACAACACTGATGTGATTTTCACGTGACCTTCTTCCTTGGTTGTTTTCCCATATCTTATGAAAAGACCCTTATATTGAACTAAAAGTAATAAAATTTCCTTCTGAAGTTGCTAAGAGGATAACCTTTGAAGAACAGGTCACCGACATAAACATTAATGGACTACAAGAGGTGGTAGACAAGTGACTTTGCTTAGTTGCACCTGTATTGACGGCCACCATCTAGTTAACAAAGTATCTCATCCTTGTTGAATAAAAAGGGATGCACAACACTTTAGTTGGACAAGTCATCTATTGGATAAGAATCGATCATCACATTATGTGTATGATGGAGCTATCTAAGTCTCAATCTTGTATACATAATGACCATACAATCAAAATCACCATCTCTGGTGTAACTCATTATCTACTGACTTTGATGGCAACCATCTGTTCTGTATAAACCACAATTATTGTGATCAAGAATGAAAATTTGGAACTTTTTAGTGTTGAGAGACAACTAATTAGTTACCAATAGGAAGGTTAATCTCCAGCTAGGTAACGACTCTTTGGTAACTACAAAGGCTGTATCTTACAGAGCAATAACCAATAAGAAGTTAATCAACTAGCCAACAACTTGAGAGATACTCTATCTTCTAGAGCCATTGTGAACAAGTCAATTCCATCTTGGACAATCACACAGATAGTGCAAGGTGTTCTATCCAATAAAGTGAAGAATTAGAGAAAGCCTACCTAGTTTCAATTAGCATCCTTGTGCCCTTAGGTGCCACAAATGGTTTTGTTCAGAACTCTATTGGACGAAGTGTTGAGGGATATTCGGAAAAGGTTCATTATTTTTGTAGGAATGTCCTCCAGGTGGAGTATGCGTTTTGCCTTGCAAAAGTAACCGCACGTTCAAAGAGTGTGCATCATCGGATTGGTATGAAAATTAATGGTCGAGATCTGCTGTGGATGGCCCTTTTGAGGTCCCACGGATACTTGTTTACACTCTTTCGTTGCTTTTGTGTTCTCGTATCAACAATGTACGAGTAGCCTTGGTTTCTGCAAATCAATGTATACCATCACAAATCAAAAGCAATTTGAAAAGTGTCAAACAACAGATTTCCCATCTTAGAGCTGTTGTATGACCCTAAAGAGGAAGCCTCAAGGTGAAAGTTGGCCTGACAAAGTTGCTACATTGCAAGTCAACTCAACTTACAGTGCAACTAAGTCACAAAGGAAATTTTTACTCAACCGCTTGGGGTAGACTACTCCCCACGGTTTAGTGAACATTTATAACTTTTGTTGTCCTTAAGGCCTCGCTACATCTTTCTTTGGGAATTATTCTTCCAATGATGACATACTTTGGTACCTTATAAATGTTTTTACCCAAGAGGTTGCATCTGATTCAACCCAGATAACTGTTGTCTTGGATAGAAGAATCTTCTTAGGTAACATTTGACAGAAATACGAAGCCGACAGAGTCAGCCATCACATTCACTAACCCCTCGATAGACTCAGATAATACAGTGTTGTCATCAGAGAAAGAGAACTGCACACATGGAACCTTAAGTAGTTTTCCATTAGTTGGTGCCTATATGAATGAACATTTACGACCAACATAGACCTTGTCTATTGGTTAGTCAGTATCCTAAAGTCTCAGAGTATATTTGCCGTCTATGGTCTCACACTTTTGGAAGGTTGTGCTCAAGCCATTTTGGTAGAGGACTGCTTTTCAAACTTTGTGAACATAGAGTCATTTCAACGAGTATACTTCTGAATATTTTGGTCTAATGTAAAGTTCATACGGACCATGTTGTATTCACTAAAGAATCAGATACTTGTTAGTGGTTCACTCATGGACCAAATGGTCTCCGTACACTGAGAATGCAGTATGTGCTATCTTGGATTCCTCCCAAAGTAACAATGCTTCAAGTAAGTCAATGAAGGAAATTCTTCAGACAAATTTTATCATGAAAAGTAAGTATCAGAAAGTGCCTTTGGTCAAATTGTTCACCGATGTTGAAGCTTTGTAGCTGCATGCTATAGCAAATATTGGGAACTTGATAACGTATCTCTCTTCCTTAAGAGGTCTTCCATTCCGAATCTCGGGACGCGATTCTTTTAAGGGGGGAGGGCTGTAACACCCCAGGTGTTTATCACCAATTAAGTAGTGGGTTTAAGCTCAAACACGATAGATTAGTGGAGATGACGATGCCAAAGTCAAACCTATGGAAATAAACCCTAACCTAAACTTGGATATTGCATCCTTGCTTACATATAGGCTCAATTAAAAGATATAGGTTTGGGTGTTGCTATCAAAGTATCTTCACATGTCTCACCTTAGTACCTATCCATATTGATCCCTGGAAAAGTTTCATGGAGTTTGGAATCAAAAAGTCACATGAAATGATAAGTTCCATTCCTATTGGAATTTGCCCCATTAAGTTAATGGAACTATAGAACATCAACCAAACCTTGCAAACTAGCCAAATGACTCTAGATGAACTCTACAACACCTTAACTACACTTAGGGCACTTAATGGAACAATGTTCATGTTGATCATTTTGCCTAATTATGCTTCTAATTGGTGGTTGACCATGTATGGGCCCTGGAGCCCTGTGGTTTGACCATTTCAAAAGTGTGACCTAGAAGCTTTGCATGACTGTGCACCCTTTGACAAAGTTGTAGGGAATTTTATAAGAAACAAACTTTGTTTAAGAGTCAAGTCATGAAAATATGTGGAACATGCTCAAACAGGGCCCACAAGGCAGTTTTAGGGCTGATTTCAGCACTTAGCCATTTTTAAGCCCTAATTCCGGTAACATCGACATTGACATTCCGCGTTCTCCAAAATTCGTTAAGCAACTTGAGTTGGTCCAAAAATAAAAGTTGAAGGTTATATTATGGGGAAGAGCATGCAAGAAGATGGCACTTGATAAAATCCAATTGCACCTCAATTTTGAAGGTTTACCAATTTTTGTCAACACATTGACAATGCTGCCTTGGCACATCATTATATCCTAAATTAGGTCACCAATGACTATGACCCCCAAATAGAAATTTTAGAGCATACTGAGATGAACAACTTTGCTTTTTGGCCCATGGCCCAGTTCGTCCCAGAAGTGGCCTAAATCAGCGTCCGAAACAGGCCAAGTCGCCGCTCACCACGTGCTCGTCGAAATGCTTCAGCGGGCGGCGCGTGTCCAGTGCATGGCAGCCATGCCCGAGCGGCGCTCCCACCTCCTTGCCGCGTGCCCCGTCGCCCCTGTGCCGATGAGGAGGCGTCCAGGCTCGCCCTCTACCTCTCCCATTCATTCTCTGCCTCCCTCGCTCGCTCTGGCTGCCGTTCGCCCTACAGCGACACCAAGCTCCGCCATTGCCGAGCCGCTCGAGCTCCATGGGAGCGGCATTCTTCGCTACTACGCCTCTTCAGCCCTAGCCATCAGCTCCAGTGGCCTCACCGTCTCACGACGCCCCTGACACACCCCTCCCTGGCCTCGCCTCACCGTCGTAGCGCGCGGCCACCAGTGCCGTGACAGCCGCGGACGCCGGTGTGTGTGGCCAGGAGGCCATGAGCCGTCTCCGGTCGAGCTGCAGCCACCTTCGAGTTCGCACGGACCCCTTGGTGCTCCCCCACTGCACCACCACCGCCGACGAGCCCTCCCGCCGCCGCAGTCCGCCGGAGCACCAGTCACCGTCCCCGCCCGTTCCCATGGCCAGCCGGCCTTGGGTCACCTCGCACGGAGCCGAGTGGCTCCTCAGAGGCGCCTGGACCCACCGGAGTTCGAGCCGCCCTTCTCCATCGCTAGCGTGCCTCCTCCAGACGACACCGGTCGTCTTCCCCCTCCGCCCTCTGTTCTCTGCCTCGAGAGGAAGAAGAGGAAGGCCGGCACCTCCTCTCTGTTTTCTTGTGTGGGTGACAAGTGGGCCCGATGGTACAGCGGGTCCCACATGTCGGTTAAATGGTGGCAGCTCTGGGTGCGCGACCGGGTGGGTGTAGCAAATTAGGTTAGGGTCGAGTACTTCTGATTTTGAATCTCAAATTGTGTTAAATCTTCAGAAATTAATATCTCATGCTAGGTAATTCCAAAAATAATAAATGAGGACTTTTTGGAAACATTGAGAAGAGATCTATGCAGTGGAGTCATAATATGTTACATGTTTATAGATGTTTTCTGACGTCATTATTTAAGCTTTAAAAATGCTCTAAAAATGCCTTTAAACCTAACCAGAGCAAGATCTGGAGTTTTAGACATCCAAAAATGATGATTCTTGTTTTGTTAATTTTGTGATGACATTTAATTGCTAGGAAAAATATTAAACACACTAATTTTTCACTGTTTTCTTAGGGTTTTGATTGGACCTTGATAAATAAGGAAATCTATATTATTTTTCTTGTCATTTTATATCTTGATTTGTGATGCTCCAAATGATGTGAAATTTTTATGGTAGTCTTGTCATGATATGTATGTACTGTGGTATAAATTTCTTGGTCACTACTTATTGTATGATCTAATTATTGATTTAACTTGTTTATGGCTTGTTAAATAGCTTGTAAATAAAATATAATTGATAAAATGGAAAATGTTGTTCCTTTAGATTAGTATGATGTTTATCTATCATATTGATTCATGTTATGGCCTTGTGTTCATAGAAAATATGGAGTTTTAGATTTTACTTGCTCTCACATGATTTCTCTCATTAGCTATTTGTCTTTTTCATAGAGGTTGATATGTATGTCCAAATGGTTTGAAATTTGTACAGTAAACGTTTGGGAGCATGTGTAGGCCTCTGTAATTTTGGTAGAATTTATTGTGCACTTTAGATATATGTTCATAATTCCACCTAATTATTTAAATAAATTAAGAAAAGGCATTAAAAGAATTTATTTAGGAATGGACACTATGTTTTCTGGTGTTCATTAGTCATGTGTGACATGTTGGTAAAGTGGGTTTTGTCTAATTATATGTTTGCAACATAAGTTAATAATTATTTCTTGCAAATGAGGTTTCTGAACAGATTTGAGAATATTGTTAATTACCCTATGCAAATGAGGTTTTCATGTCTTGTGTGCTATAACAAAGTTGTTTTGAATTTCATGATCTAGCTGCTGTTAAATTTTGGTGGCATTTGGTCAAGTAGTTTTTGAGTTATAGATGTTTAAAGTCAGGTTCCAGATTTGGTTGCTCTCTGTTTGGAGCAGACCAGAGTCTGTAGTTTCATCTTTTCGACTAATTAAACTTGGGAATCAGGCTTAGTGGATATTAAATGAATTATAGACAATTTAATAAGCTTTCTAGAATGTCTTTTTGCAAGTCATTGGGATTTAGGGATCTCCAGTTATGTTTGATTTACTGAGCTACTGTATGGATGTCCAGAAAGTGATAGATTTTAGTTGTAGTGCTTTGATTAACTTTGCCATGCTAGTGTGTTGAAGTGTGACTCATACCTTTGAAAGTACTTGGGTTGGTACCCTAGGATCTTATAAGACTTGTGTCTTGATTGTTGTGCTTGCAATCTTCTATGTTATGCCCTAATAAGGATTAAGTTAATTAGCTCTAGGCGCTTATGTGAACTTTGGTATGTTTGCTTGGTTGCTTTGTTTATTTCACTTCTATGCATTCATACATATGCATTGTTGCACCTCATTTAGGTACGCTAGCAGAAACGCGTAAAGGATCTAAGGTGGAGCCAAACCCGAAGATGGAGTTGGTGGATCCATCCCGAAGATCGAAGGACCGGACAAGTGGTAGATTGGAAGATGCTCGCCAAGCGAATTCATCTGACATACTCTAACTTGAGTCGGATCCCAGGCAAGCCCCGGAGCATTATAAGCCTCCTACCTTCAAAATAATTAATTCTATATATGTTATAAGTATTGTTGCATTAAGTGGTAGGAGTTGGTTGAAAACCTTGCTGCATTATATCACTCCTTGTCCAGATATATGAATCCTTGAATCCTACATAGACTAGGATCGAGTAGATGCTTAGCCCTGCTTTAAGCGGTAGAAGTCAGGTGATTTCCTGTCACCTGCGAGATATAGGGATATTCATATATGGCACGGTTGGCTATATTTGCTATCGTGGAAAGGAACCATGTGTTAATAAAATAAAATGAGACCGGACGGGATGATGATAGTGAAGCGACAAGACATGGAGGTCTTGGGTGTGAATCTATCCCCGTCTGAGTCGTTTAAGGACCGATTCGCTGTACGTCCTTGAGTCATGTTGAACGCAGTCTAACACTTAGTTGGCCGGATAAGTCGTTCCGACCGCGAAGCCGAGTAATGTGATTCAGGCCGGGAATCGAATGGTAGGTTGCTTCTTGGAGGAGAGAAAGGATGTGCTTGGGGACATTGGCGTGAGACCAAGGGGGGGTTAGAGTCCCTATCACCTGGCAGAGTGTCGCCCTTGGGGTCGCGACATCATTTGGACCCGCGATTCCTGAATCATATGAAAAGGTGGCTTGTGCGACCCTGGCAGGGGCCTGCGCGGTGAGTGTTAGAAATACCCCTCCAGCTGGATAGGAATTCGATTCGAATCGCCGTCGCTCCCGGTTAGTGAGCACTTGACTTGAGCAGCGGCAACGTAGATTCCATTAAATTGAACGGATGGTTAATTGGATCACGATGGAAAGGTTGCCTCAATTTATACCTGCTATGGTTAATATTGTTTGCTCCTAATAAAGTGAGTGCTCTAGTACAGGTGCTAATATAGATGACAGGTTAATGATAATTTACTTGATGCTTAAGCATTAATGATTGATCATCTATATTAAGCTTTTATGCAAAATGTTGTCAAGCTAGCCCCACTTTATATCAGCCTTGCATGATCCTTGGTGTCACCTTATTTCTGGTTTCTGACGGGTAAGTCTAGCTGAGTACCTTCTTGTACTCAGGGTTTTATCCCCACTTGTTGCAGGTTGTGATGTATCATGGCGGCTGCAAGAGTTGTTTGGCTCCTGCCGTAGTGGCGGAGTGTGATCACGAGCATAAGTTATCTTCTCTCTAATGCTTTTGTTGGAAGTCGACCTTGGTACTGGCATGTATTTGAAATAAGAGAAATGTTAAGTTTCAAATTACTTTGCTTCCGCTACTTTTGAACTTAAGTTGTAATAACTTTGTTAAACTCCGATGTATATTGAATTACTTGTGAAATGGTTGTAACATGTGACTTGTTATGTTGAATCACTACGATCTTGGCTTGTATGTTGGTTGGTTTGAAATCCCTCGTGATTTCATTGGACTACCGGAGTTATATGGGCTCAAGTGCGAGAATTTGATCATTTCGGTGATTGTTTTTGTACTTGTGCTCTTATAATTTGGACGGTTCCGTTACACCCTTCTCTCTTCCTCCTTACTCTTCTTCTCCTTCCTTCTCCCTTCTCCTTCTCCTTCTTCCTTCTTCCTTCTTCCTTCTCTCTTCTCCCTTCTTCTTCCTTCTCCCTCCTTCTCCCTTCTCCTCCTTTCCTTGTCCTGCTCCCACGCCTCTCTGCCTTGGGGCTGCGGGGGCCGGGGCGCAGGGGCTGCCGAGGAGCCGGGGTGGCGCGGCCGGGCGGGCTGGTGCGTGGGGCGCGGCGCGGCTGCGGCGCCGGGGCGGGCGGGCCGGGGCGCGGTCGGGGCGCCGGGGCGGGCCGCGGCGTGGTCGGGGCGCCGAGGCGGGCGGGCCGGGGCGCGGCGTGATCGGGCCACCGGGGCGGGCGGGCCGGGGCGTCGGGGCACGGCGCGACCGTGCGCCGGGGCGGGGCGCGGCCGGGCGGGCGGGCCGGGGCGTCGGGGCGCAGCGGTGTGCGGCGTAGGGGAGAGGGGCGGCGGCGCTACGTGCAGGGGAGGGGGCCGGCGGCGGCGCTGCGGGAAGGGGAGGGGCGCGACGGCGGCGCTACGGGCAGGGGAGGCGGGCGACTGGAGTGGAGAGAGAGGTAGAAATGGGCCGGCCCAATCTTTTTAGGTTAAAGTCCTTTGCCGACTGCTCTCCGGTATAGGCAGTCGGCAAAGGCACTGAACAATATTTTAATATAATCTCTTTGCGGACTGCCCTAGACCAAGGCAGTCGGCAAAGAATTTTTGTGTTTTCCCCCTTTTTTTGCAGCCGCAACTTGCTCTTAATTTTTTGAAATTTTTAACATAGGTTCCACATGTGATAACATTAAACCTCAAAAAGTTTTGTGATTTTTTGAATTTTTTTGCTATATTTCGTTAATTAATTTCTTTAAATTGAATTTTCCACTGCATAATCCAACTTTGAACTATAGGTGCATGAAATAGTAAAACTTAGTCATTCGAAAAATTATATTCATGTTGAAGAATGTATTTTGAGGCCATATCGAAAAACTCACCTAAAATTTTGAAGTCCTTGTCCACGGAACATGACCATCCAAGTGTGGTAGAAGTGATTTTTAATTATATAAAATTCAAACGAAATCGGAAAATTACGAAACTTGTGAGGTGTCATGTTATCACATGAGGAGCCTATGATAAAAATTTGAAAATTTTTTGAGCAAGTTGTGATAACATGACACCTCAACAAGTTTCGTAATTTTCCGATTTCGTTTGAATTTTATATAATTAAAAATCACTTCTACCACACTTGGATGGTCATGTTCCGTGGACAAGAACTTCAAAATTTTGGGTGAGTTTTTGGATATGGCCTCAAAATACATTCTTCAATATGAATATCATTTTTCGAATGGCTAAGTTTTACTATTTCATGCACCTACAGTTCAAAGTTGGATTATGCAGTAGAAAATTCAATTTAAAGAAATTAATTAACAAAATATAGCAAAAAAAGTCAAAAAATCACAAAACTTTTTAAGGTTCACACTTATTGCATGTGGAGGCTAGAAAAAAACTTTGACCAAGTTTAGAGCAAGTGACGACGTCGAATGTCCAAAATCTAAATTCAAATTTCAAAAATAAAAAAGGAGTCTTTGCCGACTGCCTGACGGCAAGGCATGTGGCAAAGGGGACGGCGATGGGCGCCCCGCCACCTTTGCCACCTGCTTTTCTTTGCCACCTGCTAGGCAGTCGGCAAATGATGTCTTTGCCGACTGCTGGGAATGACTGACAGTTGAGGAAATAATGGCAGTCGGCAAAGACTCCTTTGCCGACCGCTCATTGGGGCGGTCGGCAAAGAGCATGTTTGCCGACTGCCCTGTATTTGGCAGGTGGCAAAGGGTACTAGCAGTCGGCAAAGCCGAGTTTTCCTGTAGTAATTCAAATGTGTTCATGTATTCTTTGTTTTCATCTCTTGGTAGGCTGTACGCCAAACTTGGGTACGTAATACTGAGTCAACTATTGATTTATGGTCTTCAAATTGTCTCCCCAGTTAGCAGTTCATCTTGGCCCTTGGTGCACCACCCTCCAGACGTGTCTACCAGGTTGGCAAGCGCACGGTCCAGCTTGAAGCATTCTGAATTTCTTACCAAGTATATTCACCACACTATCAGCTAAAAAACATGATGCTCACACTAGCGGATTGCGCAACTATGGGTCACTTAGGCCAGATTTAGTTTCCAAAAATTTTTAAGATTTTCCGTCACATCGAATTTTTGGACACATATATGGAGCATTAAATGTAGACGAAAAAAACTAATTACACAGTTTGGTAGAAAACCACGAGACAAATTTTTTGAGCCTAATTAGTCCATGATTTGACACTAATTGACAAATACAAACGAAAGTGCTACAGTAGCCAAAGTCAAAAAATTTCGCGAACTAAACACACCCTTCACTAGTACAGAGACGGGCTTTACTCACAAGTTGGGTACAACAATTTCTTGTGATCTTCTAGCATCCGCTCGAACTTGATCTTCTCCTTTTCACTTTCACATTCTCTTTGTGCATCACGAATGACCTGACAAAGATCATCAGCCGGCTTATCTTCTACGGCTACCTCTTCTTCAGCTTCTCCCATTGCAGTATCATTGAGGCACGCACCATCAGGAATAATATCATTGTCGTCCCATTTTTCTTCTTCATCTTCTTCCATTACAACACCGGTTTCTCCGTGCTTTGTCCAACAAATATAGTTTGGCATGAAACCCGACTTGAACAAGTGTGAATGAAGAGTCCTTGAGCAAGGATATTCCACTGTATTCTTACATATGGCACATGGGCAGCACATGAAACCGTCGCGTTTGTTTGTCTCGGCCGCACGTAATAAAGAATGCACGCCGTCAATGAACTCTTGTGAGTGGCGATCAGCATTATACATCCAATGACGGCTCATCTGCATTACATGACATAAATATCATATTAAAACCTAGATCATAATTAATTATTTATACAACATGCGTGCCACCACAAAAGATACAAATTTATGAAAGCATCGCTACAATGTAGACAATCTCAACTACCACTAAAAGAACTAAAGCTAAAATACATTTCAGGAGCACAAGGATTTCGCGACCAATCTCAACTAAAACAGACAGATCCCCCGATTGTGCAACATCTTTGGGCTTCTTCGGCTGGATCACTGCCTCATTAGCCGCCGTATCTGCCTGTTGTGCAAGATATTTTTGCACGAGTTCAACATACTCTTCCTCCCAGTAGAAGCCTGAACATCGTCCACTGCCATCCCACTGAAATTAAAACAAAAAATTAGAACTTTAATCACAACCATCATGAAAATAGGTATAAACTAACCATAATCATTAAATACGATAAAATAACTCACATTGCGATCCGGACACTTGTAGAAGATACGATCCTTGTTGGGACCCTCCTTCTTCACTCGGTACTCCATCACAATCTTCGTCTCATCATGACACTTGCCACATGGAATGAGAGGAAGGCCCGGCCTAAGTCGCTTTGAAAACCCATGAGAGGCCGAGGACCCGGAAGCAGTTGCCATCTACTCTCTATACTCATTTTTTAATACACTATAAATTTCTTCTTTTATAAACAAATAAAATTAACAAACTATAAAATTATCTACATCTCTAAACAATGATATTTTTAACCTTCTTTCATGTAAATATGCAAGCTTAAAGTGATTTTGAGCTCAAATTGCTTACAAATGAAAAAAAAACCACAATAAAGAACCATAAATATATATAGTGAATAAAATGGCATAAGAAAATAGTAAAAAATGAGAGTATGAGATTGGTAACCTTTACAACTGAAAAATCGACGGAGGAATCGAAGAATGGATGGAGGAACAATGGAGGGAGGGAGGAAGCAAGAACACCAGTGAGCTTCAAAATGTGCTGAGCTCGGGCTCGGGGAGGAAGGAGGAGACGGCCGATTTATAAAGGGAGAACATTTAGTCCCGGTTGATAGATCCAACCGGGACTAAAGGTAACTTTCCAACCCCGGGCGCAGCCACGGCCCGGGAGTAGACCTTTACTCCCGGTTGGAGCCACCAACCGGGAGTAAAAGTATACCTTTAGTCCCGGTTGGTGGCTCCAATCGGGACTAAAGGTCCCTGCCACCTCTGTCACTATACCACAACACCGCATTACCGTCAGACATCTGACGCTAAAACTTTTTTTTATCGATGGATGATCTGACGCTAAAGATAACTAAGAGACTATCTGACGCTAAATCCTCATTTATAGACTCATTGTCTGACGCTATAGGTACTCATATTTAACGTTTAACAGTCTGACGCTAAAACCAGCTACACCATCAAACGATCTGTCGCTAAAAATAAATGGGCCCCATGCCCAGCTCACACGCCCTGCCTCCGTACCGAGGCCATAGCCCATTAAGGCCCAAGCACCATTTTCATCAAAAAAACAAAAAAGGCCCCAAGCACCACCACGTACATAACCCCCACTCCTGCTGGCAGGTCGCACGGCC
The DNA here is from genome assembly GCA_038087645.1 of Saccharum hybrid cultivar R570. Classification (NCBI taxonomy): domain Eukaryota; kingdom Viridiplantae; phylum Streptophyta; class Magnoliopsida; order Poales; family Poaceae; genus Saccharum; species Saccharum hybrid cultivar. The sequence goes on along the minus strand of JAQSUU010000307.1, from coordinate 47,715,531 downwards.
ACACCCACACCCAGCACCATAACCCTATCCCCTCGTGCTCCAGACCATAGCGTGGCGGCGCGGCGTCCTGGCTGCCGGTGGGGCGACGGCGCATCCGGCTCACGCAGCCGTACTCGGCGGCGACAGCGGGAGGGCTGCGCCTGATGATGCAGCCGCAGGTGGCGGCGCATCTAGAGTGCTCCATCTCCGCCCCTCGCGCTACGAGATCTACCGGTGGTGGCCCCCCACGCGCTCGAGCGACGTTGCCGGCGACGGCTCCCTAACCCGCTCGTGCGACGAGATCTCCTAGCGGCGGCTCCCTACCATGGCCACTCGCGAACCCGCACCTGACGCCAGAACCCGCACCTGACGCCTGGCGGCTCCCGATCCGCCCCTGCCTCCTTCTCCCGGTGTGCCGCTGCCACGCCCTGGCCATGGATCAGTCATCGTCGAGTGGGTTTGGGGTCCCAGTATTCGTGGATCCAGAGGAGGACAACACCATGGGTTTTGATTTCTTCTCCCAGCTGGATTCCATGCCTCCGCCTTCCAATGCTGCAGGTATATACATCTAACCTTCAAGCCGGACAACCTGTTTAGCCCAATATCATTCGTGTGGAGATGGTCAATTTTGTCACTGTTGTTCAATGCTTGATTGTAGATGCCTAGTATATACATCTGCACTAGTATCAGGTCGCAGATGTGCTCATATGCTTGTAACAGCTTCAGTGATTTACATGTATTTTGACCAATTTACTGTCGTGAGGTTTTGTTGCATGACCGGCCAACATAACTTCAGTGAATTTGCTGCTGAGCTGATACGCTGCTAGCATGCTGCTTCCATGAATTTTGCTTCTAGCAATATGCCATGAATTTTGTTTCTAGCAATATACAGAGACATGCCATAGAAAATTTTTATACCAGCACCTTTTCAGTGAATTTTTGTTCTATTTATTTGAGCATGATCAACATAAATAAATGTTTGACTCATTTGTAGAGAGCAGAGCTGAGAGCATTTGCTTGTGCACCAGTCTTTAGGAGTCAAGACCCTGCTTGAATGGCAAGTAGTAAGCCAATAACAGTGAAGGTAAGCTCAGTTGACTTCTTAGATATCTCAAATTTCTGAATGCTCAACTATTGTCATGAGTGTTGGGCCTCAAAACAATGTGAGCTCTGAAATTTTTACTGCATATGTGCAATAATAACTAAGATTTATGATGATTTGTAGTAGCTGCTGCAGCTATCAGTCTTCTATGTGTTTAGTATGTAACCTGAGTTGGCAGCATGTGCCAAAAGTGTTTATTTGATTTAGTGAAAAATAATATATTACAGTCTGAAAGTCCAGTGTTTTCTCCTTTGCACACCGAAGCACGACTTTTTTTTTAAATGGTCACATATGCAAAGACATACCATTTTTTATAAAAATGTAGAGGTGTTGTGGCCAAGTGGCAATGCAAATGCTAGTTGTCAGTTGCTGATCTTATTTCTAATTGCTAGGTACATCAGTAACCTTAGGCTGTGAAACACAAACTAGTTGTATTGCCTACTGAGAGATTGTTGCGGCATATATGAGATAACAAGAGCTAATATGACTATATTCTGGATTGACAATATATTTTGTCTTCTCCCTTATAAGAGAAAAGACGTTCATTTTGTTAGCCTTTTTAGCAGCACGCCATTCTGATTGCAGATCTTCATTATTGGCAGAACCAATCCACTTTGAAAATAATGTCTTGATCTGAATTTTTAGCAAGTCTTGATGTGAATCATACAACACCTGGTTGAGTGGGAGTCACTCCATTTGTTTTATTCTGGTTTAGTTGGCCACATCTGCAAAAGAAATAGAGCCGATGGTGAATGACATTTGCCCAAATCATTATAAGAACAATGGGGACATAAGATTCAGATGCTTGCAGTAATACATAAATTAGACTAATCTGAATTTTTAGCATGACTTGATCTGAATTATACTAGTTAATATGTTGCTGTTGACATCTTATAGGTGGATTGCTACTGAGAGTGTCACCCATTGTCTCCAATGTTTCTTTTTAAGATCGGTGCTTCACTGTGACTACTACTCCTGCAGTTTGGTAACATGCTGTTTTGATGTGTGTAGGACTGCAGGTGTAATAGCTGATGGCTAGCTGCTAATATAACACTGTCAATGTACATCTCTGAACTTATCTTCAGAAATCTCTTTTGAATTTTAGCAAGTCTTGATCTAAATTATACTAATCTGTATTTTTGGCATGTCAAAATTCTTGTATAACATTCATTACCTACTGTTCTGAGATTTTCTTACAATATTTTATATTTAGATCACAAGCTCTTAATTCTAATGAGCCATTCTTTTGCATGGTATAGCAATATGAAGGCATAAATAGGACCTGTTATGGCTATTTTTAATTATTGTATTCATTGGCTTTTCTTAAGGATGGAACCTTCTTTGTGGTTCAGATAGTTTGGATCAATGGAAATTAGCAGGGTTGGAGACTGGAGAGGAGCAGACACTGAACTCACTGGAAGGGCTGGAACTTAGGTGAGCACACATTCTAAACTTTAGCTGATAAGCATGTGATGCTAACATGTATGTGTACAAGACTAGTCAAGCATCTGATGCTAACATGTATGTGTACATTGTATGTTAAATTGTAGCACTACTAGCCGGTTGTCAAATGTGAAGGAAACATTAAGTACATTGTAGATGCCTTGTCTCAAATCTTATACCCTATCAATTTAGTTTTTTTTTGCAAGATTTCAGTTTCACCATCAGTTTTAGTTTTAATAGTTTTGCTGAACCACAAATCCACGACCTTGCATTATTGTTTGAATTTTGAACATTATTCTTCACTACCTCCTTTGTATTGAACTGTTGAATGATGGTTTTCCACACTTGTCTGATTATAAACTACTGTACCAACAGCTTTACATATTCTCAACATGCCTAATTACATGGTTATATTTTTCAGGAAGTGCTAGCCACTATAGTCTTTGGCTAGTTTTTGGATTCTGGAAGATGGTTCTCCACAACTTGATGGATGTGCTCCAGTGTTGGCAAGCTATTGCTTGTGGTTTTTGAATTCCTAGAAATGATTGTATGCCCAAACCTTAGAATGTGAAACACAGATAAACTACTAGTTTTGCAGTTTTGCTTGCTAGGATGTGCATTCATGTATTCTTTTCATGCTTGACTTCATTGGATGATCACAATGCAAACATATGGTGTGCAAGAAAAATTGTATGTTGTATGTTTTGACCTTCATGTGATGTATATGTTTTTATATCTTGATGATGGACATTAAGCTTGAATACAGGTTTTCTAATTGTATTTATTTTTTTTGGCATAGTTAAATTGTCCCGTTGAACAATCTGACGCTATAAATACAATGATCATCGGATGATCTGACGCTATATGTTTGGCAAAAGAGTATCTGACGCTAAAGATTACCAATGGACTATCTGACGCTAAAAATATTCACGGTGATAGACTATCTGACGCTAAAAGTATGGTATGACGCTATATGTTTTTAGCGTCAGGACTTACTGCGTCAGCAGAAAACTGACGCTATATGTTTTTAGCGTCAGATCGTCTGACGCTATAGCCGCTTTTGGCGTCAGATCGTCCGGCGCCAATTCTGGTGTTGTGGTATAGTGTGTCTGGCGCAGTAGCCGTTGGGCAGGGACCTTTAGTCCCGGTTGGAGCCACCAACCGGGACTAAAGGTATTTCTAGTCCCGGGGGCAAAAAATTCCGGGACTAGAGCCCATTTTGACCGAGGATCAAAGGTCTGTTCTCTACTAGTGCTTATTCACCACAACTACAATACAGATCTTTCTATAGACACATCCGATTTTCTTACAAAGACAGTTCACAGAAGAAATTGCCTCTAACTAGGACGGAGAGCTTTGTAGCTCGTGAACAGACTTAAATTAATTTTCACAGGTTGTTCATTTATGAAAACCACCTCTTGTTGTAGGAATTTTTTCAACTGACAAGTACATCAACGTTTTTGTGCGTAGAGAATTAGAAGGATAGCACATAGGAAACGAATTTATATTGGTTCAGATCTAGAGTACCCTACGTCTAGTTGAGAATGCTTCTCAATGTGCCATGCGCTTAGGTTACATGGACGCTGATGGTGTTTGCGGACAATTCTACTATTGGATTTCGAGATGTCTATTAGAGCTCCCCAACCACTTCTTATATAGTCCAGAGGTTAGGTTTAAAGACGGAGTCTTCATCGACCTACAAATATGGTTTCCTAGTTTATTTGTTACAAGAAAAATCTAGTTCGATATGAGCCGGTACAGTTACTTGTCTACTAAGCATATCCAGTTCATGCATGTCGCCGCTGCCGGGCCTAGAGAAGGGGTTGGCCCCCACAGCCCAGATCTGCTGCCACCACACTTGCCTTAACAGTTCTAACATTTTTCTGACAATTCATTGAACATTTCTAACATGCCTTTACATTTCTAACATAATTATATTGTTGTGGCAGATCCATCCTTGAACCGACTGTGATCCTTGTTCTATTACTGCTGAATCTAAACTTGAGCCGACAGTGATATCATTGTTTCACTTAGGCAGGCCACATCAATGCCGATTCGCCTCTGCCAAACCCAATGCCAACAATAAGTGTCAGTTCTATGTGTAGGTTAGAAAAACATGTTGATTCCAATAGTAATGTAAACTTTCCATCCATAGTCTTTTGAGCCATCTTCTTCAAGCACCTCTTCTACCAAGCTATTTAGAGAAGTCGGAGGAACAACCCAACCCAAGTTATCTCTCATCCAACACCAAATCACTTGGGCCTTCGATCGGACACCTAGAGAAGAGGTTGTCTACACATAGTTTACCGTCTCTTGAAGCTTTATATATTTTTTTAATTTCAACTACTCGGTTGTCTGCAACGCCCATAGCATCCATACAAAAATTTAGATCTTCAGCGGAATTTTTAAGTGTCAAATGTCTCTCATTCTGAAGTGTATGACGTATATCACACCACTAGAAGTCACTGTTCCGTAGATCGATCCATCCTTGAAGTGCCAAATATCTCTCATTCTGAAGTGTATATGGGCCTGGTTTAGATTCCAAAGTTTGCCTCCCAAATTTACTATGCAGAATTCCTATTCCCCGTCACATCAAAATGTCGGCACATATATGGAGTACTAAATATAGATGAAATCAAAAACTAATTACACAGTTTTGTTGTACTTTGCGAGACGAACATTTTAAGTCTAATTAATCAATATTTGGATAATTATTACCAAATAAAAACAAAATTACTATAGTGTGACGGGACACTTACTATGCAAACTTTGCCTCCAAAGTTTGCCATCTAAACAAGGCCATGATGTAATTCGTGTGGAATGATGTGTCGCTATCATTTCGTACATTTAATTTGCTACAGGCCCGATTTTTATCATCATTCACCGATGTGATGTATCACCAACCGTAGCTGCGTTGAAATCGACAAATCCAGATCACATGCATCGTACAGTGCAGCTAACTGTGCATTGGCAGGACGTGTGTCGGCGATCTGAATCTAGGCCCTGTTGAGATCCTAAATATTTCCCCAAATTTTACTATGCAAAAAGAAGATTTCTCGTCACATCAAAATACCGGCACATGCATGAAGTACTAAATGTAGATAAAATCAAAAACTAATTACACAGTTTTGTTGTACTTTGCGAGACGAACGTTTTGAGCCTAATTAGTCAATGTTTGGACAATTTTTACCAAATAAAAACAAAATGCTACAGTACCATGTTTTACAGTGTTTTGGGCGGCGCCAAATCTGGCCAACTAAACACGGCCCTAGGCAGTTAATGCGGCTCTCCAGCTTGAATTGCACCAGGCAGACGGTTCACAGTCACATGCACGTAGATGTAATATACTCGATCCATGGCTGAATCAAAAGTCGAATGGCAGTGTCGATGCGACGGCACCGATGATGCTTCACGGCCGCGTAGCCATTGTCACCGGTGGTGCCGGCGGCATCGGCTCGGCCGTGTCGAGGCACTTGGCGTCGCTCGGTGCGCGCGTCGTGGTGGCGTACATCAATTTTTGCTGTGATGCCGAATTTAGACCCGGCCTTATTTAGATGGTAACTTTTTATAATTTGGGCTACTATAGCATTTTTGTTTGTGTTTGACAATTAATATCTAATTATGGACTAATTAGGCTCAAAAGATTCGTCTCGTAAATTACAGACAAACTATGTAATTAGTTATTTTTTTTATCTACATTTAGTGCTCCATGCATGCGTTTAAAGATTGATGTGACGTAGAGAGGGTGTAAAAATTTAAAATTTAGAAGTTAACTAAACAAGGCCTCGGTAGTAATTGTCCTCTGACCTCTGTATAGTATATGCTAGTACGTATGCCCTGTTTTCCTTCGAATTATCGAAGCAGTGAAGCTGTTGCTGCCAGCAACCACCTGCTGCCATTCAATGTTTGCAATAGCATGTGTCTAAGGCTGTCTCCAACAGGGTACCCATTGAGGTACCCAAACTTAAAATGGGTCTTCAATAGGATATCTATAGCCTCTAACAGAGTACCTATTTGAAAGACTCATTTTGGGTGTCAGGAGATCCATAACCCAAATATGGGTATTCTCTCTCCAGAAGACCCATTTGCAGAAAGGATCGTCTTTTGAGTCTTGTTGTTGGAGAAGACTAAAAATAGGTATAGAACCCTTTAACTGTAGCGTTACCTAAAGGACAAATGAGTCTTGTATTTTGGGTTGCGGTTGTTGGAGACAGCCTAATGCTTGTGCTTATAGCTCGTGTGTGAAGAAGAAGAGGAAGGAGAAGAAGAAGAAGAATGGCTTCGGAGGTGCAAGTGGTAGAGTCGTCCTTTGTGACGCCCGGCGCGGCTATACCGAGAAAGGGCCTGTGGGTCTCTTCCCTGGACCTCGACCGGGCCAACAGAGGCTACACGCCAACGGTATACTTCTACCGCTCCACTGACGCCGCAGCCGCTGGCAACGTTTTTGATGTGACGAGCAGGCTCAAGGAGTCCATGGCCAAGGCTTTGGTGCTCTTCTACCCCCTTGCCGGCCGCCTCGACGTAGACAAGGATGGCCGGATTGAGATCAACTGCAACAACGAGGGCGCGCTCTTCGTCGTCGCTCTCTCAGAACTAACCATGGATGACTTGAAGGACATGGAGCCGTCTCCAGAGCTCACAAGGCTATTTGTTCCCAGCACTGAACCTTCGTCCATCATATTAGCCGTACAGGTTAGTTTCACACTTTCACAAGAGTTTTATAGGATTCAAAGCAACATTCTGACATTTTTGTTTCCATATTTATTTCTGAATTCTCGTACACATGTGAAATCATGGGATGCTTTTCCAGGTGACATTCCTGAAGTGCGGTGGGATATCACTTGGGACGGCGCTCCACCACGTTGCCGTTGATGGTACAAGCGCCTTTCACTTCTTCCAGACATGGTTGGCCATCTGCAGGGACGGCGATGGCGCAGCCGTGGAGCTCCCCTGCCATGATCGCACCCTCCTCCGCGCTCGGTGTTCTGCCCTAACATGAACTTCACCGAGCCATCAGGACCTACTGCAAGCAAGGTCTTGGTCATCTCCGCGGACCAGCTCACCTCCCTCAAGCGCCTTTGTGGCAGCGAAACCACGTTCTGCGCAGTGACCGCCCTCGTGTGGCAGTGCACGTGTGTCGCCGGCAGCCGAGGCGCGTGTCTCCTTCTCGGCAAACATCCGTCGCAGCATGAGGCCTCCCCTCCCCAGCGAAGGCACATAAATAACATCCGGAGATATATAAATATTAAAGAATATTTAGAAAAAAAATATTAATGCTTGACTTAGCTTGATTCATGGCCCATTGGCATGTGATCCTGGCGCTTTTAGGATTAGGAGCCCCCGAGCATCAGTTTGACCTTTGCGGCTCAGTAGCCAGTAACTGCAACCGAGTAGTAGTCACCGTGGACGAGTACTCGAACAAGCGGCCGGAGGATTCGGACATGCGGCTGAGTAGTCAGATATCTAGTCGGTTGCCGCAGCCCAGTAGTCGAAGACGCAGCTGAGTAGCCGAGGTCAAGTAGCCTGTCACCGCGGCTGAGTGACCTGCCATCGTGACCGAGGGCGTGTTTGGTTAGGTTTTTTTTTTTTTTTTTTTAAAGTTTCACTCCCATCACATCAATGTTCCCTCAAATGCATGGAGTACTAAATGTAGACTAATTGCATGCATGTCGACACAGATTAGGAGTAATTTACGAGACGAATCTATTAAGCCTAATTAGTTCAAGATTGAAAACTTTTTGTCAAATAAGACGAAAATGCTACAGTGTTTGTTAAACTTTAACACCCCAAACCAAACACCCCGAGTAACCTGCCTACCAAAGGACGATGTTTCTGGCTCGCCGGGTACTTAGACAGCTTCAACGGCAGCTCGCGGCTCCATAGCTTGCTTCGTGTTCGAGTCGGACTTGAGCGGATGAAGTTGTTTCGGCGCATCGCGGGGCAGTAACCAACGTGGTGCTTGGTCGTAGTCGTCGTACTTGAGTCCATACTCGTGCATGCATAATCTCCACATGCAAGTTCCGTATATGTACATGCAAGATCCGTATATTGAATTCGTTATCACTTTAATTAGCTTCGCATGGCTTTGTCCATCCCACGTCATCTTCAAGGTGCAAGATTCGGTCTTGGCATCTGTTGGGCCACTCCTTTCCATCGTGCATGAATACATGCAGATCTCGCATTCGGTAAATGGATCTAGGAACTGGGCAGCAGGCTAAAGATGGCAACGGGGAATTCCCCGTCGGGTATTGTCTTCCTATCCTCGTCCCTGCGGGGGAATATTTTCTCCGTCCCTGTCCCCACGAAAGGTCGCAGGGGACATTCTTTCCCCCATCCCCAAACCCGAGCGGAGAATGTATCCCCGACGGGTCCCCATCCCCGTGAGGTAAGTGTGAAAAAAAAACTCAGATCAACAATATAGCAGAAATATTCATAACAAACGCATCTTGCACCAACATGAAAGCAGATCGTTCGGTTTTACAAATCACAGGTCCTTTTCGGCCAAAATCGCAAACAAATCAATATGAAAATCTCACAAATACAGTGCCTGTGTCAGGATGAGAAAGTAGATGCAAAAAGGCAAGATACGCCTCCGCTGTCCATTAGCAGGAAGAGAAAAAGGAGACGCATCACGGCAGCTGCAATCTTTCCTGGCTTCCTGCAGATCGAGGTACCAGGCAGCAGCTTTCCTGTGCAGGGGCCATGGCGATTAGCGATGGTCTGGCCGGGGGCTCCGGGATGCTGCACGCCAAGGGAGGACCGGCGGAGGAGCTTGGGTGTTGACAGGCGACGACGCGCGGCAGCGCGCGCGATGGTGAGAGTCGCGCCCACAGGCCGCGGGCGGTGTCTGCGCTTAGCGGCTGCGGGAGTGGCTGGGGCAGTGGGGCTGGGGAAACTGAGATTAGGGTTACAAGTTTGGATATATACTCAGGGCACCGACGGGCCTTGGTGGGCCGAATTGACGTGGTGCGACACTACATACTCTAAGCGGGTCGGGTTTGCGGGGATCGGGTACAGGGGTATGGATCCCATCCCCGTCCCCGCCAGACCCGACGGGGATCGATTTCCTACCAAATAGATCCCCGTGGGGGTAAATTGATTCCATTCCCGTCCCCTAACAGGAGAATTCTTCGTGGGGAATCGGGGATCGAGGCGCATTGCCATCTTTACAGCAGGCGGATTGAAATTTTTGGAACCGAACGGCGACGACATGGGCTCTGCCTCGATCCACGTGTAGCAGCAGCTTGTCACCGCCTTCGGCACAGCACTGCGATAGCTTTTCTAATCCGTTGCTCTGCCTTGGACTCCATGCGGACTTGCTCTGCCTTGACTCCACGCCTAGAGAGATGCCGAGTCACCGGTATCCAGAACGGAACCAAAAACTCCGAGTGATAGATTGATCCTCAGGAACACGATGTTGATCTCGAGGTCTGTCGCGCTCTCGAACGCAATTTTGCCAAAGCCCTCTACCTGGCGCGCCAGCTGTCGGTGTTTAACCACCGATAGCCTACCACGGGGATACCCGGGACAGTTGTTCGGGCTTCGGCGCGTGCTAGAACTCGACGGTGAACACAGAGACAGTCGATTTATACTGGTTCGGGCTCTTGATCATGATCGAGTAATAACCTTACGTCCAGTCGGCGTTTAGCCTTTGCGTTGGATTGATTGTGTTATCTCGTCTCTTGTTACAAGGGTGCCTACAACATCTCTTTATATCGGTAGAGATGGTTGTAGTGCGTCTAGACCGTGAGGTCTATTCCTATTGTCTGAGGTCTATTTTTCTCTCTACCGAACTAGTTAGCCTTGCCCTCCTTTATATAGTCCAGGAGACAAGAGTCCTAGTTGGTGGAGTCATAGTAGGATTATATGATAGCAACGTTACTAGGATTACATGAGAAAAATCCTAGTCAAACTAGATCTTCTTCCTTACTTGCGGGGTACCCCGTGTGTCCCGCATCGACAGTGTTAAAGGTGTGACAGACGATAAAGGCTACGAGGGCTATGAGGAAATGGCTCCTTTCGGGGCGGATGTCAACGTAACTATCTTTGAAGAGGGTGAAGAAGTTGCTTACGACGACTTGCTCATGACGAGGCCCCGATCATGTAATAGTACAATTATTTAATATGTCATTTATTGTAGTATTAAATCATATGCAACAACTTATTATCTCTGGCCTTGTTTAGATGCCAAATTTCTCCCCAAATTCCACTATGCAAAAAGAAGATTCCCCATCACATCAAAATATCGGCACATGCATGGAGTACTAAATGTAGATGAAATCAAAAACTAATTGCACAGTTTAGTTGTACTTTGCGAGACGAATCTTTTGAGCCTAATTAGTCAATGTTTGGACAAAAAATCACAAATACAAACGAAATGCTACAGTACAGAACCTAGCACTATGTAGATTTTGGCCATCCAAAATCTGCCCAACTAAACACGGCCTCTTATTGATGGAAATTCCGAATTGAACTGCAAGGACCCCCATATTACTACAAAATAGTTCTAATAGTAGCTAAAAATTGTAAATAAAAGCTAAAAATCCTCGTGGAAGTGTAAGGAAAATAGACCCTATAGGCCATTAAGTTTGATTTTAGTGTTTGATGATCAACATGACCATTTGGACTAACGATATTTGCTAGTATATAAGGTACAAATGGATACAAGGTGGACTTAGACTTAGGCAAAGTGATAATCCGGTTGATCAACATTTCAAACAAGACATTAGAAGTTATGTTGATGATCTACAAGACATGCTAGAAGTCTAAGACACCCAGGAGTAGAATCTCGGACGCGAAGACAAAAATGAAATTAAAGCCGAGACAAAGAGATGAATGAATTGGTTTTGTCTCATGATTTTGGATTTGCTCAAATTAATATGATATTAGTTCAAAGCTGCAGTGCTGTTAGTTAGCTTTCCAAAAAGTCAAAGATTATCAAAATTAAAGTTCAAAGCTAAAAGTTATGCCAAACATACCAAAGCGTGAAGAAGAAGAAAGAAAGGAGCTTGGGTTACTGTTGGATGCCTCACGGTTGGACTGCCACGCACGATGGTTGGACCAGCAGGCACGGTGGTTGGACCGTCACACATAGCGGTTGCATTGGACCCCTAAACACAATGGATGACATGTGGGACCGTCAGCTTAAGGTGAATGTTGAAGTAGCTGTTGGAGCTTCTCACAGTAGGACCGTCAGGTCCTACTGAGCGCGGGATCAAAGTACAAACGACTGGTTTTGAGTTGGGGGATATGAATACCACCCCGGCCGGCTATGGCCAGCTATTTGGTTAGTGTGGGAGTTGGGAAACATATCTAGAGAGTTGTTGCTCCATTTTAGAGCTCTTCACACATAGTGCTTAAAGATCACTTGATGACTAGTGTTGGTGCTTTGTGAAGTGTTTAGGTTAGTTAGACAACTGCTAAAAATGATTGCTCTAGGTTTAGGTCTAGTACTAGTCAGGTTTGCATACTTCTTACAACTCGGTGCTTGTGCACACATTGTTGTACATTGGAGGAGCTTATAGTCTTGTGAGTCTACACCAACTGTCTTTGTGGTGTGGCTGCCACTGTGTACTAGAGGGAACGTGGCCCACGGAAATTTGTCCAAAAGCTCAATAGTGAAGACGGCAAGGAGACGTTCGGGAGAGGCCACCTCGAAGATCCACTTGCGTGTGGAGAAGGCCCAGAGGCCATCCACAGTATTACCCAATCGAGATCTTGGCCCTTGTGAGGGATTCCTGGCTAGGGGCTCCAACGAGGACGAGGGGGAAGGGAGGATCTTCTTGATACCTCGGTAAAAATAACGGAGCCATCGACGGGAGTTTGCATCTCTACCACTCTTTAGCTTCTGCATTCGTATTATGTACTTTGGTTGTGTGCTTTATATTCCTGACTTAGTTTGATAGACTAGTGATTGGATTGGAACATAAGTTGCATAACTCCTTTACAGTAGAGATAGCAACACACCTAGTAAAACCTTAGTTGCACACCTAGATAGTTTATTTATTGCATAGGTTTTGACTAGGTGAAAATTAGAGACCATAGTTTTAGAAATATTTTTTAAGTTGCCTAATTCACCCCCTCCTCTTAAGTGCCACGCGGACCCTTCATGAAGTATATTTTGGGTGTATATGCTGGCCATAAAAAAAAGTTAAATGATTTTTAGAAAAGGGGCATATACATCGTTCACAAAATGTATAGACATCTAACATAATTTCATATAGCTCAATTTAAATTTCGAAGTTTGAACACGTGACATCATTTTTGAACTTGTATGAATTTATGCCAAGTTAAGGAAATGTAACATTTCAAAAAAATAGAAAGTTCACTATTTTTTAGTTTAAATGAATTTCCTTGGAAAGGGAATCATTGCCGGATCACACAAATCCAACTGTTACACATAGTGAAGTATCACTATTGGGTCAATGCAACCCAGCAGTGATATTGGAGTATCACTGTCGCCTGTCGGGTCGTGAAGACCCGGCAATGGTAGATATCTCTTACTGCAGGGTGTTAAGACCTTCCCAATAAAACCAACCGGCAAAGCCCTCCTAAATTTTACTTCCCCGCGTCATCCTTTAATCTCCCTGCCATCGCCTCCAAGGACCGTCGCCACTGAGGAGCACCACTCGCTCATTGAGGACTGCCGTCTCGCTCCGAGCAACATCGCCCGTCCCTGAGCTACCCGTCCATGAGGAGCGAAGCCTGGCCCCGAGGAACGCCACTATCACCGCCGAAACCCAAGTGTCCTCACCGCCGCCAGTAGCAAGGAACACCGCTCCTTGAGTAGTGTTGTTTTCGCCCCAAGGAACGTCATTTTCATGCCCACCACCGCCATCCAAGTTCCCTCACCACCATCACCGACCAAGCCCCCAAGCTACATGTGCCCTAGATCGTACTCCTCCCCTGTCCTGCATGCTTAGATTGAGATGGATGAGTTTTGGATTGAGATGGATTATTAATTTGGGAAAGAGGAGGGAAATGAGATTGAGATGTATTACTGCACGCACGTAGCTTAGTTGTTTAATGAAATACCCATTGAAACAAATCCGGCCGGCACTAATACATTAGAAAATTGTGGAAATTTAGTCAAATCAATGTGTGAAATTGCTTCAAGTAATAATGACAACATTGCATCATGTGGTTTTTTACTAATCTATCCATAATAATAAAGAGACAAAATTTCAGGCTCTTTTTTTCCATCCATTTGTTTGGTCCGTCTCCCTTTAACTACCGAACGATGGAGAGTTTCTATATATATATATATATATATATATATATATATATATATATATATATATATATATATATATATATATATATACACACGAGTTAGAATAGCTCTTGTCTAGCGTGGTATGTAGTCCAATTCCAAAACATATTGGATCGTGTATATTGACATCTAAATTTCAAAATAGGCAAGCACGAGAATCCAGAGGTGCTACTGTGTTTCAAATTCAAGGAAATATAAGCAATAGAATTATTTTGGACTTTTGGGGGAGCTACGCGGAAGGAAATAACCGAGTCTCCCTATCCAACTTGATGAGCAAGACGTCACCGAATAGGAATTTGGAATGGTCACGGGAAAAGCCGCTGGGCCAAGTCTGTTTACAATTAATTTTGGACAGCGATAGCTTAACCATATATATACATGGTATAACATGCACAAGAAGACAACACAAAGATACACGTACGTGATATCCATGTTAGGAGTTTGATCAATTTTTGAATATAATTATGGAAAATCAACGTGGCTGATCTAGCCCAAGGATTTTGTTCTATTCTATATATACAGGAAAGGCTAGCTACACTATTATCTATATCTATTAATAAAAAGGCAAAATTTCAGCTTCTTTTTTTTTTTTTGGTCTGGGCCATTTTTCGTCTGGCCATTCTATTTAGTCTAACCACACGGCCCACTTGGCCACCCTACTGGCCTTCTACCCGCACGGCCTACACACCCATGCGACCCGCTCGCCTGCTCCTCTGCCCAGTCCGGCTCTAGCCGCTCCCCGCATCCTTCGCCCGCCCACGCTCACCCGGTCCTCATCTACTCCAGCACAGGCACATCCCGGCTCCCCGTCCGCCCGAGCCCGACGAGCAACCCCAACAGGCTATGCACGTGACAGCAGGGGCGCGCGCATCCTACCGGCAAGCCGGCCATCTACCGACCGGAGAGATTCAGAGTACCCTTTGTTTTTCCCTTATCGTCCTCTTCTCCGTGACTCCATGGCCAGCGAAGTCGCCACGAGTGGCACCGGAGCAGAACAGTCACCGTCGAGAGGCCCAGAGGTCAAAGCCCCTGCGGCGACGCGTACAGGCATCGAAGCCGTTGCCGCCCCTTACGGCCTTTCCTCTTCCTCGCATCACGAGTCGCGAAGCCGAGGTTGGATCAGCGCTTGTCGGTCAGCTTTTCTCAAATCACGCCCGTAACTCTTCCGGAGGTTGGATCGGCGCTCGCGGCAAAGCCTTGGTAGCGGCAGACGGCCACCCGCCGCCCCTGCACAGCAGCAGACCGACGGGAAGGGACCAGGGACAGCCGACCAACGCGGCGTGGCTCGCCTTCTCCCCACATGGCATATGCTCTCACCCTGCCCACCTGCTCCCGTCCGCCCTATCTCGGCCGCTCCCCTGCTCCAGTAGCACAGGATCTCGTCGTGGGGCAGCTTTATACCGGAGGTGGCCACGGAGGCGCCCGCTCGACCTGCGTCTGCCTCTCTCCCCAAGTCAATAGCATCGCCACCATGTTGGCCTCGATGCGGCAGCACGCCATTGTGGATTGGTGGAAGTACGCTCCTGCTGACCAAACTGGCGGTGAAGCGCATCCATCCCGCCTAGGCTAGCGACGAAGAGGTCCGCCCCGCTGACTGCTCCTTCTGGCTTTGCACCTCCGGTCTGGTGCCATGCCGCTACATTTGGAGTCCGTCCTATCGCCGCCGTGTGTTATTGGCATGGTATAAATCGGAATTGAATCCAAAGCGAAGTTCCTGGTGTGTCCGTTATGGACTCCTTCCCTTTCTCTATTTTAAATTACCCGAGGGCCTCACTCTCGCTTCAATAAGCAATCTGCCTGATCCGCCGAGGTGCCAATGGTGTGGAAGCGGTACCGTAGCTGGCGAGCGGGGCGCGGCTACCGACACTAGCGAGGTGAGCCGGATCCCGGTGGTGGCAACATGAGATCATTCAACTGATGCTCTGCTCATAGCTGGATATGCATCTGCCTCACCTATGTTGTAGTAGCACTGCGCCCCGCTTCTTTTCCTTCTGATTTCTGCCGTTCATCCTCATCCTGAGGAACAGTAGCTCCATATCCGCAACATCCGTGAGGAGGAGGTCGCCGCCACGCTACGCATGTGCGAAGATGCACGCAGCCGGCTTGGATTTAATTTGTGGTGGTGCAGTATTTGCTTTCCTTTACTCTTGACGGAGACTCTTTTCTGATTTGGGGAAGGGATGAATAGTTATGGGAGAGATAGTGTGTTCATATGCTGAGTTGCTGTCTTTTGGTGCAGATGAGATGGTGCTGGGAAATTTTAAAAGCAAATTTGCAGATAGGCATGAGTTGGGGGAGAACAGAGAGGAGCCGAACCTGATGGGTGCTTGGGTTGCAGTGCTCAGTGGAAGAAAACATAGAGGTATGAGAGGCTGAACTAAACAATCGAAGATCGATTTCGTGGTGTAGCCGTAGTGTTATAGGTTAGATTGAGGGACTGCGGCTGCTTTGAGTTTGGGAGATAAGAGGCGGGGCTATGCTGACAGCTTTTATATTTAAACTTTTTTTACATTGAATCACACGGTGTGCTCTTTGTGCTTTGACTTTCTGACAATGTGTTTTCTAACTGGCAGTTCAGTTTGTTTCTTAAATTTATTCGTCATGAAATATAATCATACAAAATTACGGATATATGATATATTCTGTTTTTTAAATGCGTGGTTAATTGGCTGCACTTACTGTGGAGTGAACATAAGAGTTTAGAGCAAAGCCCTAATCTTCTCTTCTTGCTAGAATTATTCGTGGTCGTGGGTTCCTTAGGCGCATGGAAAATGTTCCCAATATGTTGTGCTTGGATCAGTTTAACTTTACATCTTGAACTTGAACATTTTCTTTTCTGGCATTTGAGGCTGTGCTGCTTTGTGGGTTGGGACCATGCCTGCAGCAAGTGGGTTGTGCAACTCCGATCTCCAATCTAGCATTTTTTTTTGAGTGCCAAAACTATTTGGGGTAGTAATTAATTGTGTCTTACTTCATTAACACGGCCTGCTATGACGAGCTAACTGATATGAGCAGCGCATTAGTGATTGAAAGTTTTTGTGAGCAATGTGATTTATATTGTTCTTTTCATTCTTATATTATTATTACAGTTTAGAATCATGGTAAATGTTACGTTGTGTATCATTACCTTTTTTCACACTATAGTCATAATATTAGTGCATCTGATATACATTCATACATCAAAAACTTTAGGCACAAACATGAGCTATACTATTTTTTCTCATTTGAGCACTAGGATTTGTGATAGTAGGATATCCGTAGTAATGCACGGGCATATATTCCTAGTGTACTCTTAAAATTCAGTAATACAGATGCTTCATTACGTTTACTAATGTACTCCGAAAATTGAGTCAAATTAATGTTGGCAGCGATATAGTATGCTACTGCCAGATCCGAAACCGACCGTGATAGACACCTCCATTAAATATCCTCTATAGGTCCTAATTTTTGCTGTGATGCCGAATTTAGACCCGGCCTTGTTTAGATGGTAACTTTTTATAATTTGGGCTACTATAGCACTTTCGTTTCTATTTGACAATTAGTGTCCAATTATGGACTAATTAGGCTCAAAAAATTCGTCTCGCAAATTACAGACAAACTATGTAATTAGTTTTTTTTATCTACATTTAGTGCTCCATGCATGCGTCTAAAGATTGATGTGACGTAGAGACGGTGTAAAAATTTAAAATTTGGAAGGTAACTAAACCAGGCCTAGGTAGTAATTGTCCTCTGACCTCTATATAGTATATGCTAGTACGTATGCCCTGTTTTCCTTCGAATTATCGAAGCAGTGAAGCTGTTGCTGCCAGCAACCACCTGCTGCCACCGAGCATGAGCTGTGTCTAAGGCTGTCTCCATCAGGGTACCTATTGAGGTACCCAAATCTAAAATGGGTCTTCAATAGGATATTTATAGCCTCTAACAGAGTACCTATTTGAAAGACTCATTTTGGTGTCAGGAGATCCATAACCTAAATATGGTATTCTCTCTCCAGAAGACCCATTTACAGAAAGGATCGTCTTTTGGGTCTTGTTGTTGGAGAAGACTAAAAATAGGTATGGAACCCTTTGACTGTAGCGTTACCTAAAGGACAAATGAGTCTTGTATTTTGGGTTGCGGTTGTTGGAGACAGCCTGATGCTCGTGCTTATAGCTCGTGTGTGAAGAAGAAGACGAAGGAGAAGAAGAATGGCTTCGGAGGTGCAAGTGGTAGAGTCGTCCTTTGTGACGCCCGGCGCGGCTATACCGAGAAAGGGCCTGTGGGTCTCTTTCCTGGACCTCGACCGGGCCAACAGAGGCTACACGCCAACGGTATACTTCTACCGCTCCACTGACGCCGCAGCCGCTGGCAACGTTTTTGATGTGACGAGCAGGCTCAAGGAGTCCATGGCCAAGGCTTTGGTGCTCTTCTACCCCCTTGCCGGCCGCCTCGACGTAGACAAGGGTGGCCGGATTGAGATCAACTACAACAACGAGGGCGCGCTCTTCGTCGTCGCTCGCTCAGAACTAACCATGGATGACTTGAAGGACATGGAGCCGTCTCCAGAGCTCACAAGGCTATTTGTTCCCAGCACTGAACCTTCGTCCATCATATTAGCCGTACAGGTTAGTTTCACACTTTCACAAGAGTTTCAGAAAGCCATTCGCCACATGCACTCCAATGCTAGCCCAGGCCCTGACGGTTTCGGCCCCTCCTTCTTTAAAGCTACTTGGTCTGTTACTTCCCAAAGTATTGTTGATCTCTGTCATGCTTTTTACACGCACTCTGCCGACCTCGAGCGCCTCAATCGCTCCCACCTTGTTCTTCTCCCTAAGAAAAATGACTCTAGGGAGGCCAAAGACTTCAGGCCTATCGCCCTTCAAAATACCACGATCAAGTGCCTCTCCAAGATTTTAACAAATAGGCTTCAGCCGGCTATACCCCTCTTAGTCAGTAGTGATCAGGCAGGCTTCGTTCTTGGGCGCTGTATTGCTGAAAGTTTTGCGTATGCCGCTGACATTCTCCACTGTTGTCACCGCAGAAACGCCCCAACTTTGGTGCTCAAGCTCGACTTCCACAAGGCGTTTGACTGCGTGAATTGGGACAGTCTCCTTCGCATCCTTCGTGTTAGGGGCTTCCCTGAGGACTGGTGTCAATGGGTTATGACCCTTCTCAACACTGGCAAGACAGCCATCCTCCTCAATGGCGTCCTGGGGAGATGGATCAATTGTCGTAATGGCCTTCGCCAGGGTGATCCCCTATCACCCTATCTTTTCATCATTGTTGCTGACGTGCTACGCCGGCTCCTCCACCACCCTGACTTCTCCCCCTCTCTCGACCATCCTCTTGTCCCGGGCGCTCCCTGCCCGGTCCTGCAATACGCTGATGACACGCTCATCTTCCTCCGTTGCTCTGCTGGCGCGATTCACCAGGTTAAGCATGTTCTACAACTCTTTGAGGAAGCCACTGGTCTCTCCATTAACTATCACAAGACTACGTTCCTCCCCATTGCTGTGCCCGAAACGTTGGCTCTTCACCTTGCTTCTACTCTTGGCACCACCGTTTCCTCCTTTCCCCAAACTTATCTCGGCCTTCCACTCTCCCCCAACAAGCTCAGCGTCTCTGACTGCCTTCCTTTAATCTCTTCGGTGGACAAGCACCTTTCTGGATGGAGCGCCTCCCTTCTCAACAGAGCAGGCCGATTAATCTTGTCCACTTCTGTTCTCAGCTCCATTCCTATTCACTTTATGTCGGCTATGTCACTACCGAAGACGGTGATCCATGCCATTGATCGCGCGACGCCGCGCTTTCTTCTGGACTGGTGAAGATGCCTGTCATGGGTCCAAGTGCCTTGTGGCCTGGGATACTGTACGTACAAGCAAGTCTCAAGGTGGTCTGGGAGTCAAGGACCTTGAGTTGCAAAACCGATGTCTTCTCATGAAGTTCATAGATAAGTTGTTCTCCAGCGATGATGCTCCGTGGAAGGATTGGATTCTACGTGATGTCTCTGCCTCTAATTCTATTATCACCGGTGGCAATAGCTACCTCTGGAAGATTATCAACGATGAGCTTTCCACGTACCGTTCTCTTACCTATGTTAATGTTCACAACGGTTCCTCTACTTCTTTCTGGTTCGATCACTGGCTCCCTGATGGGCCACTCTGCCTTTCCCACGCTGCTCTTTTTACTCACACCACCAGGCCTGACATCTCTGTGCGGAGTGTTTTCCTAACGGGTTTTGATTTGTGCTTGCGCCCTAGACTTACTAATGCTGCTAGTGCCCAGCTAGCCTCCCTTCTTATCTGTTTACAGGATATCGAGCTAGACGATGCCCATGACCAGCGGCTTATGAGGCTGACAGGAAGAAGATACTCCACGAAAGATGCCTACTATGCTCTGGGTGACAGTCAGGGGCAACATGATGTCCACGGCCAGCGTATCTGGGGGTCCAAGGTACCGAACAAAGTCAAGATTTTCTCCTGGTTATATTTCAAGGATCGCCTCAGCACACGAACCAACCTCTTTGCCAAGAACATTCTGGATGATGAAATCTGTGAACGCTGCTGGGAAGCTGTTGAAGACAGGCATCATGTGTTTTTTGAGTGTCACATAAGTGCCGGTGTCTGGAGCAAACTCAACCTCAACACAGTTGCCAACCTATCCGATATTGATGTTTGGAATGCTACGGTGCCAATACGACTGGACGCGAAGCTGTGGCCCTTCGTGCTGCAAACTATTCTCTGGAGACTTTGGGACGCCAGGAACGGCGCGATCTTTAGGCACGAAACCCCTTCTGTAAGAACTGTCATTTCAAAGATTTGCGATGATCTCCTCGTCTGGCGTAGACGTCTCAGATGTGATCAGGATATTTGTAACTTAAATTTTTGGCGCTGCTATTTCCTATCTTGTAACTCTCTGGACAATACCACTTCGGTGGTGTTTGGGTAATGAAATTTAGGTGGGGAATCTCTCCCCCCGTTGCTTTCAAAAAAAAACAAGAGTTTTGTAGGATTCAAAGCAACATTCTGACATTTTTGTTTCCATATTTGTTTCTGAATTCTCGTACACATGTGAAATCATGGGATGCTTTTCCAGGTGACATTCCTGAAGTGCGGTGGGATATCACTTGGGACGGCGCTCCACCACGTTGCCGTTGATGGTACAAGCGCCTTTCACTTCTTCCAGACATGGTTGGCCATCTGCAGGGACGGCGATGGCGCAGCCGTGGAGCTCCCCTGCCATGATCGCACCCTCCTCCGCGCTCGGTGTTCTGCCCTAACATGAACTTCACCGAGCCATCAGGACCTACTGCAAGCAAGGTCTTGGTCATCTCCGCGGACCAGCTCACCTCCCTCAAGCGCCTTTGTGGCAGCGAAACCACGTTCTGCGCAGTGACCGCCCTCGTGTGGCAGTGCACGTGTGTCGCGCGGCGGCTCCCGCCGGCAGCCGAGGCGCGTGTCTCCTTCTCGGCAAACATCCGTCGCAGCATGAGGCCTCCCCTCCCCAGCGGCTACTTCGGGAACGCGCTCGTCCCCGTGTTTGCCGACGGCGCGGCGGGGGAGATTGCATCCGAAGCATTGGAGTCCGTCGCCGGCCGGATCAGGGGCGCCATTAACCGGGTGGATGACGAGCTTGTGCGGTCCGCGATCGACTACCACGAGCTGTTCGAGATCGACTACCGGCTGCAGAGGGGCATCCTGCCGGAGACGGAGCTCCGGATGGTCAGCTGGCTTGGGATGCCGCTGTATGACGCGGATTTCGGGTGGGGGAGGCCATGGAGGATGTCACGGGCAGAATCAGTCCGTGGAGGGCATGTGCACCTCATGAACGATGGGCCGTCGCTAGATTGTGGCATCCGCGTTCTCGCGTGCTTGGAGGCTGCACGTATGGAGGAGTTCGAGCGACTGCTTTATGCAAAGCTCTAGCCTTTCTCTGTGTTTCGTGCAAAATCTAGCAAATCTACGCTCGACCAAATGGTTTCAATCACTTGTTGGAGTTGGTATATTCAAATGTGTTCATGTATTCTTTGTTTTCATCTCTTGGTAGGCTGTACGCCAAACTTGGGTACGTAATACTGAATCAACTATTGATTTATGGTCTTCAAATTGTCTCCCCAGTTAGCAGTTCATCTTGGCCCTTGGTGCACCACCCTCCAGACGTGTCTACCAGGTTGGCAAGCGCACAGTCCAGCTTGAAGCATTCTGAATTTCTTACCAAGTATATTCACCACACTATCAGCTAAAAAACATGATGCTCACACTAGCGGATTGCGCAACTATGGTCACTTAGGCCAGGTTTAGTTTCCAAAAATTTTCAAGATTCTCCGTCACATCGAATGTTTGGACACATGTACGGAGCATTAAATGTAGACGAAACAAAAACTAATTACACAGTTTGGTAGAAAACCACGAGACAATTTTTTTTTGAGTCTAATTAGTCTATGATTTGACACTAATTGACAAATACAAACAAAAGTGTTACAGTAACCAAAGTCAAAAATTTTCGCGAACTAAACACACCCTTATTCACCACAACTACTACAAAGATCTTTTTATAGACAGATCCGATTTTCTTACCAAGACGGTTCACAGAAGAAATTGCCTCTAACTAGGACGAAGAGCATTGTAGCTCGTGAACAGACTTGAAATTAATTTTCACAGGTTGTTCATTTATGAAAACCACCTCTTGTTGTAGGAATTTTTTCAACCGACAAGTACATCAACGTTTTTGTGCGTAGAGAATTAGAAGGATGGCACATAGGAAACGAATTTATACTCGTTCAGATCTAGAGTACCCTACGTCTAGTTGAGAATGCTTCTCTACGTGCCATGCGCTTAGGTTACATGGACGCTGATGGTGTTTGCAGACAATTCTACTATTGGATTTCGAGATGTCTATTAGGGCTCCCCAACCACTTCTTATATAGTCCAGAGGTTAGGGTTAAAGACGGAGTCTTCATCGACCTACAAATATGGTTTCCTAGTTTATTTGTTACAAGAAAAATCTAGTTCGATATGAGCCGGTACAAGTTACTTGTCTTCTAAGCATATCCAGTTCATGCATGTCGCCGCTGCCGGGCCTAGAGAAGGGGTTGGCCCCCACAGCCTAGATCTGCTGCCACCACACTTGCCTTAACAGTTCTAACATTTTTCTGACAATTCATTGAACATTTCTAACATGCCTTTACATTTCTAACATGCTTAATTATATTGTTGTGGCAGATCCATCCTTGAACCGACTGTGATCCTTGTTCTATTACTGCTGGATCTAAACTTGAGCCGACAGTGATATCATTGTTTCACTTAGGCCACGTTTAGATTGCAAAAAATTTCAAACCGATGAATAGTACCACTTTCGTCTTATTTGACAAATATTGTCCAATCGTGGACCAACTAGGCTCAAAAGATTCATCTCGTGATTTTCCAACTAAACTGTGTAATTAGTTATTTTTTTACCTATATTTACTACTTCATGCATGGGTCTAAAGATTGATGTGATGGAGAGAGAGTGAAAAAATTCTAACTTTTGGGGTGCATCTAAACAAGGCCTTAGGCAGGCCACATCAATGCCGATTCGCCTCTGCCAAACCCAATTCCAACAATAAGTGTCAGTTCTATGTGTAGGTTAGAAAAACATGTTGGTTCCAATAGTAATGTAAACTTTCCATCCATAGTTTTTTGAGGCATCTTCTTCAAGCACCTCTTCTACCAAGCTATTTAGAGAAGTCGGAGGAACAACCCAACCCAAGTTATCTCTCATCCAACACCAAATCACTTGGGCCTTCGATCGGGCACCTAAAGAAGAGGTTGTCTACACATAGTTTACCGTCTCTTGAAGCTTTATATATTTTTTTAATTTCAACTACTTGGTTGTCTGCAACGCCCATAGCATCCATACAAAAATTTAGATCTTCAGCGGAATTTTTAAGTGTCAAATGTCTCTCATTCTGAAGTGTATGATGTATATCACACCACTAGAAAGTCACTGTTCCGTAGATCGACCTAGAAGTGGAATTGTTCTGTAGATCATCATTGAAGTGTCAAATATCTCTCATTCTGGGTGTGTTTAGTTCCGCGAAAAGGTGTAAAAAAAGTACTGTAGCACGTTTTGGCTTTATTTGGTAAATAGTGTCCAACCGTTGACTAATTAGGTTCAAAACGTTCGTCTCGCAAAGTACAACCAAGCTGTACAATTAGTTTTTGATTTCATCTACATTTAGTACTCCATGATGTATCGTAAGTTTGATGTTACGGGGAATCTTTTATTTGCACAGTATTTTTTTTTAAGAAAGTAAACCCAGCCTCTGAAGTGTATATTTCGTAATTCTTGTGGAATGATGTGTCGCTATCATTTCGTACATTTAATTTGCTACAGGCCCGATTTTTATCATCATTCACCGATGTGATGTATCACTAACCGTAGTTGCGTTGAAATCGACAAATCCAGATCACATGCATCGTACAGTGCAGCTAACTGTGCATTGGCAGGACGTGTGTCGGCGATCTGAATCTAGGCAGTTAATGCGGCTCTCGAGCTCACCAGGCACCGTTTAGATGCCAAAAATTTTACCAAAATTTTCAGATTTTCCGTCACATCGAATCTTTAAACGCATGTATGAAGTATTAAATATAGATAAAAATAAAACTAATTACACAGTTTAGACGAAATGGACGAGACAAATCTTTTAAGCCTAATTAGACTATGATTGGACAATATTTACCAAATAACAACGAAACTGCTACAATAGCGTTTCGCCAAAAAATTTACCAACTAAACAGC
Source organism: Saccharum hybrid cultivar R570 (assembly GCA_038087645.1). Taxonomy (NCBI): domain Eukaryota; kingdom Viridiplantae; phylum Streptophyta; class Magnoliopsida; order Poales; family Poaceae; genus Saccharum; species Saccharum hybrid cultivar. The sequence continues at coordinate 47,690,977 of JAQSUU010000307.1, read as the reverse complement.
CTCTGAATTGCACCAGGCAAACGGTTCACAGTCACACGCACATAGATGTAATAATTGTAGCATTTCGTTTGTATTTGGTAATAATTGTTTAACCGTTGACTAACTAGGATCAAAACGTTCGTCTCGTAAAGTACAACCAAACTGTGCAATTAGTTTTTGATTTCGTCTACATTTAGTACTTCGTACCATAAGTTTGATGTGACGAGAATCTTCTTTTTGCATAGTGCCAATTTCAAAAATGCCTTGTTTAGATGCCCGAGTCGGGGTGGCCAACTTTGCACAGTGTCATCCCGAACACTGTAGTATTTTGTTTTTTAGTGCAAAAAATTGTACAAAAATTAATTAATTAGACTCAAAATATTCGTCTCGTAAAGTACAACAAAACTGTGCAATTAGTTTATAATTTCATCTACATTTAGTACTCCATACATTTGCCGGCATTTTGATGTGATGGAGAATCTCCTTTTTACATAGTGAAATTTAGGGTGAATTTGGGGAACTAAACAAGGCCAAAGTTTGGAGCAACTAAACGCAGCCAAAGTCGAATGGCTGTGTCGATGCGACGGCACCGATGATGCTTCACGGCCGCGTAGCCATTGTCACCGGTGGTGCCGGCGGCATCGGCTCGGCCGTGTCGAGGCACTTGGCGTCGCTCGGTGCGCGCGTCGTGGTGGCGTACATCGGCGACCCGGCGCCTGCTCTGACGCTGGTGGGCGGCATCAACGACTCCAGCCACCCCGGCGAGAGCCAGCAGCCGCGGGCCATCGCGGTCGAGGCGGACGTGTTCGACGCGGCACAGGTAAAGGCGCTGTTCGACGCGGCGGCCGCAGCCTTCGGCGGGGAGCTCCACATCCTGGTGACGCTGGCGGCGGTGCTGGACTACTCCTACCCGCCGCTGGCGGAGACCAGCGAGGCGACGTTCGACGCCGCGTTCAGCACCAACACGCGCGGCACCTTTCCTGTGCTGCCGCGAGGCGGCCAGGCGGTTGGTCCGTGACGGCCGTGGCAGGATCATGACGTTTTCTTCGTCGGGAGTTGGGTCGCTGCGCCCCGGCTACTCGGCGTACGCGGCGAGCAAGGCGGCGGTGGAGGTGATGACCAAGATCTTGGCGCGCGAGCTGCGTGGAACGGGGATCACAGCCAACGTGGTGGCGCCAGGGTCCACGGGGACACCCATGATGTACACGGGAAAGACGGAGGATGACATGGAGCGGTACATCGCCGAGGCGCCGCTGGGGCGGCTCGGCATGCCCGAGGACATCGCGCCGATCGTCAGCTTCCTCGCTAGTGATGCTGGCCGCTGGGTCAACGCCCAGGTCCTCCGCTGCAACGGTGGCACCATATAGTAGAGGTGGTGCATCTCCATGGCTACCACTAGTAGAGAACAGACCTTTGATCCTCGGCCAAAATGGGCTCTAGTCCCGGAATTTTTTGCCCCCGGGACTAGAAATACCTTTAGTCCCGGTTGGTGGCTCCAACCGGGACTAAAGGTCCCTGCCCAACGGCTACTGCGCCAGACAGAGGTGGCAGGGACCTTTAGTCCCGGTTGGAGCCACCAACCGGGACTAAAGGTATACTTTTACTCCCGGTTGGTGGCTCCAACCGGGAGTAAAGGTCTACTCCCGGGCCGTGGCTGCGCCCGGGGTTGGAAAGTTACCTTTAGTCCCGGTTGGATCTATCAACCGGGACTAAATGTTCTCCCTTTATAAATCGGCCGTCTCCTCCTTCCTCCCCGAGCCCGAGCTCAGCACATTTTGAAGCTCACTGGTGTTCTTGCTTCCTCCCTCCCTCCATTATTGTTCCTCCATCCATTCTTCGATTCCTCCGTCGATTCTTCAGTTGTAAAGGTTACCAATCTCATACTCTCATTTTTTACCATTTTCTTATGCCATTTTATTCACTATATATATTTATGGTTCTTTATTGTGGTTTTTTTTCATTTGTAAGCAATTTGAGCTCAAAATCACTTTAAGCTTGCATATTTACATGAAAGAAGGTTAAAAATATCATTGTTTAGAGATGTAGATAATTTTATAGTTTGTTAATTTTATTTGTTTATAAAAGAAGAAATTTATAGTGTATTAAAAAATGAGTATAGAGAGTAGATGGCAACTGCTTCCGGGTCCTCGGCCTCTCATGGGTTTCCAAAGCGACTTAGGCCGGGCCTTCCTCTCATTCCATGTGGCAAGTGTCGTGATGAGACGAAGATTGTGATGGAGTACCGAGTGAAGAAGGAGGGTCCCAACAAGGATCGTATCTTCTACAAGTGTCCGGATCGCAATGTGAGTTATTTTATCGTATTTAATGATTATGGTTAGTTTATACCTATTTTCATGATGGTTGTGATTAAAGTTCTAATTTTTTGTTTTAATTTCAGTGGGATGGCAGTGGACGATGTTCAGGCTTCTACTGGGAGGAAGAGTATGTTGAACTCGTGCAAAAATATCTTGCACAACAGGCAGATACGGCGGCTAATGAGGCAGTGATCCAGCCGAAGAAGCCCAAAGATGTTGCACAATCGGGGGATCTGTCTGTTTTAGTTGAGATTGGTCGCGAAATCCTTGTGCTCCTGAAATGTATTTTAGCTTTAGTTCTTTTAGTGGTAGTTGAGATTGTCTATATTGTAGCGATGCTTTCATAAATTTGTATCTTTTGTGGTGGCACGCATGTTGTATAAATAATTAATTATGATCTAGGTTTTAATATGATATTTATGTCATGTAATGCAGATGAGCCGTCATTGGATGTATAATGCTGATCGCCGCTCACAAGAGTTCATTGACGGCGTGCATTCTTTATTACGTGCGGCCGAGACAAACAAACGCGACGGTTTCATGTGCTGCCCATGTGCCATATGTAAGAATACAGTGGAATATCCTTGCTCAAGGACTCTTCATTCACACTTGTTCAAGTCGGGTTTCATGCCAAACTATATTTGTTGGACAAAGCACGGAGAAACCGGTGTTGTAATGGAAGAAGATGAAGAAGAACAATGGGACGACAATGATATTATTCCTGATGGTGCGTGCCTCAATGATACTGCAATGGGAGAAGCTGAAGAAGAGGTAGCCGTAGAAGATGAGCCGGCTGATGATCTTTGTCAGGTCATTCGTGATGCACAAAGAGAATGTGAAAGTGAAAAGGAGAAGATCAAGTTCGAGCGGATGCTAGAAGATCACAAGAAATTGTTGTACCCAACTTGTGATGCAGGGCAGAAAAAGTTGGGAACCACACTAGAATTGCTGCAATGGAAGGCAAAGAATGGTGTATCTGACAAGGGATTTGGAGAGTTACTAAAAATCCAAAAGAAGATGCTTCCGAAGTACAATGAATTGCCCGCCACTACCTACGAAGCAAAACAAGTTATCTGTCCTATGGGGCTAGAAATAGAGAAGATACATGCATGTCCTAATGACTGCATCCTATACCATGGCAAAGAGTACGAGAAATTGGATGCATGCCCGGTATGCCATGCGTCGCGGTATAAGATCAGGCGAGATGACCCTGGTGATGTTGAGGGCGAACGTCCACGTAAGAAAATCCCTGCCAAGGTTATGTGGTATGCTCCTATAATACCACGCTTGAAACGTCTGTTCAGAAACAAAGAACATGCAAAATTGTTATGATGGCACAAAGAAGACCGTAAGGTAGACAATATGTTGAGACACCCTGCTGATGGGTCCCAGTGGAGAGCAATCGACAGAGAATTCCCGGAGTTTGCAAATGACGCAAGAAACTTAAGGTTTGCTTTAAGTACAGATGGTATCAATCCTTTTGGAGAGCAGAACAGTAGTCATAGCACTTGGCCTGTTACTCTAAGTATCTACAACATTTCTCCGTGGTTATGCATAAAGCGGAAGTTCATTATGATGCCTGTGCTCATCCAAGGCCCGAAGCAACCTGACAATGACATCGATGTGTACCTGAGACCACTTATTGATGAACTTCTCATTTTGTGGAATAAAGAAGGTGTACGTGTGTGGGATGAGTACAAACAGGAACACTTTGATCTGCGAGCATTGTTGTTCGTAACAATCAATGATTGGCCTGCTCTAAGTAATCTTTCAGGACAGTCAAACAAGGGATATAATGCATGCACACACTGCTTCGGTGATATTAGAGGTGTATTCTTGAAAAAATGTCGAAAGGTCGTGTACCTTGGCCATCGTCGATTTCTTCCTGCAAATCACCCCGTAAGAAAGAAAGGTAAGCATTTTAAAGGGAAAGCAGACCACCTGACCAAGCCTCGCAACCGAACCGGTGAGGATGTACTCGATATGGTCAATGATGTGAAAGTCATCTTTGGAAAAGGACATGGAAGCCAACCTATTCCGAAAGACGCTAACGGTCACGCACCCATGTGGAAGAAAAAGTCCATATTTTGGGACCTACCCTATTGGCAAGTCCTGGAGGTCCGTAGCTCGATCGACGTGATGCACCTAACGAAGAATCTTTGTGTGAACCTGCTAGGCTTTATGGGTGTGTATGGAAAGCCTAAGGACACATTTGAAGCACGACAGGACCTACGTTGTTTGAGAGAAAGAGACAACCTGCATCCAGAGAAGACAGATGATGGACGCCATTACTTACGTCCTGCTAGCTACACTCTAAGCAAAGAGGAGAAGGAAATCATGTTTGAATGCTTAAACAACATCAAGGTACCATCTGGATTCTCCTCGAATATAAAGGGTATTATAAATGTGCCAGAGAAGAAATTCTGTAACTTAAAGTCCCATGACTGTCACGTTCTCATGACGCAATTACTTCCAGTTGCATTAAGAGGAATTCTACCTCCAAATGTACGTCTAGCCACCGTAAAGCTATGTGCATTCCTCAATGCAATTTCTCAGAAGGCAATTGATCCAAATGATCTAGCTAAACTACAGAATGATGTGGTTCAATGTCTCGTCAGCTTTGAGTTAGTGTTCCCTCCTTCCTTCTTTGATATTATGACACACCTCCTAGTTCACCTAGTCAAGGAGATTTTCACTCTCGGTCCTGTGTTCCTACACAACATGTTCCCCTTAGAGAGATTCATGGGAGTCCTGAAGAAATATGTTCACAACCGTGCTCGCCCAGAAGGAAGCATCGCCAAGGGCTATGGAACAGAAGAGGTCATTGAGTTCTGTGTTGACTTTATTCCCGACCTTGACTCGATTGGTGTTCCTGAATCGAGACATGAGGGGAGACTAAGCGGAAAGGGGACACTAGGGAGGAAAACATATATTGGTATGGATGATGATTATTTCAATAAAACGCACTACACAGTTCTACAGAACTCCTCTTTGGTAGATCCGTATATTGAGACACACAAGGATCTCTTACGATCCGAGTTTCCAGGGAAGACTGAAGCTTGGATTACGCATAAGCACATGGAAACTTTCGGCGGTTGGTTGCGAAAAAAATGTCAAGGTGATGAGAGCATCCATGAGCAACTGTATTTATTGGCTATGCAACCATCATGGCATATCGTCACATACAAAGGGTACGAGATAAATGGGAACATATTCTACACAGTAGCCCAAGATAAAAGGAGTACCAACCAAAACAGTGGTGTCCGCATAGATGCCACAGACCCGAATGGGAATAAGCAGACATATTATGGACGCATAGATGAAATATGGGAACTAGAATATGCACCTACTTTGAAGATCCCATTGTTCAAGTGCCAATGGGTCAAGGTGACCGGAGGCGGGGTAATAGTAGACAACGAGTATGGAATGACAACAGTAGACCTTAGTAATATTGGGTACAAAGACGAACCATTCGTCCTTGCCAAGGATGTGAATCAGGTGTTCTATGTCAATGATATGTCTACCAAACCAAAAAGAGGGAAAAACGATAATGACTCAACCAAAGAGCCAAAGCGCCACATAGTTCTTTCAGGGAAAAGAGTCATCGTGGGAATTGAGGACAAGTCGGACATGTCAGAAGAATATGAAAAGGATGACCGAATTCCGCCCTTCAAAGTGAACAAAGACCCTAGCATCTTGGTAAATGATGAGGACACTCCATGGTTACGAAGCGATCATAACCAAGGGACATACGTAAAGAAGAAGTTCACTGCTGTGCCCACTTGATGATATAGTGATTTAATATAGTGTGTGTTTGAGATATTATGTAATAATTGTGAATTCAGATGTTTATTATGTCATGTTTCAAATTAAATCAATGTTTGATTTGGTTACTGAGTGATGAAATATTAAAATATTAACGTTAAAATGATGTGAAAACAAATTTCCTGTCCAAAACCAATAATTTTAATAATTTTAATTAAACAATACATTTTGCATTAACGAAATAATAAATATTAGTTACATTATGTTTTATAATTCTAACAAAAAATAAAAAAAGTTAGGTTATCGATTTTTCCTATGTGCAATAAACAAAAATAAAATTCATATTTTTAACAAAATAATTTTATGCCTTTTATTTAATTTACTATGTATTTAATAAAAACTATTGCATTTCTATTGTATTTAACAAGACTATTCCTTAAAACAGGCGGGAAACGAAACTGCAGGCCACCTTTACTCCCGGGTGGGAAGCCCACCCGGGAGTAAAGGTGGGCTGCAGTTTCGTGGCCCGCCAAAAAAAAGCCTTTACTCCCGGTGCGTGTTACCAACCGGGAGTAAAGGTATACCTTTACTCCCGGTTGGTAACACGCACCGGGAGTAAAGGTACCTTTACTCCCGGTTGGTAATACGCACCGGGAGTAAAGGGTTTTTACTCCCGGTTGGTGGCTGGAACCGGGAGTAATTCTCCTATGCTATATAACCTCCGGCGCCTGGCAGATCGATCCGCTCGTCTTCTTCCTCGTCGAACACCGCCGCCCTCTTCTCCTCGCACCGCGTCCGTTCGTCTTCCGTGACACCGGCGCCGCCGTCTTCTTCCTCGTGCGGCCTCCACCGCGCGCGCCCGTGCCCCTCCTCCGCGCCCGTGTCTCTCCACCGCGCCCTCCTCCGCGCCCGAGGCCCTCCACCGCGCCCTCCACCGCGCCCTCCTCCGCGCCCGAGGCCCTCCACCGAGGAAATAGATCAATGTTTGTTAACGAAATTTTATCCAAATATATTCATGTAGGGTTTTTTTTTGAAGGATTTGTTGTAGGATATATAATGGTCAAATATGAACTCAATTTTGATACCCAGTTTGTAAACTAAGCGTTTTTTAGTTTATCAAAAATATCACATGTTTCTTCATTTGTGAACTTTGAATATATAGATATAATATATTAATGTTGCTAAAGTAATATGAGCATTACATATTTTTTTTCCGGGAAGACTATCTTCAAATTTTATATCATAGCATCAGAGATCGCCTGTAGAAGAAGAAAATAAATTCTTATCATTTCGGAAATAGTAATGGCTATATGAGCAATAAGACACATATACTTACATTTCATAATGACTTATACTTATATTATTAACATAGACTTTTCTCATATGATGAATGACTACATGGTTGACGTACTATATATTGGTTTTGTTTTTTGAAGCTAGATGGCCGACCCGAGAAATATGGATGAGGAGGAGTTGATGATGAATTTGATCAACACTGGCACTCAAGTTGCCGGCGATGATGGTGCTAAAAATAACGTGCAAGAGGATGTAGATGACGGGAGTCAGTACTTAGCTCTTGAACAAAATGAGCAACAACATATTGGCCAAGTATATATTTTTTATTATTAGCTATATATATATATTATCATATGTCTTATGTGTGCTCATGACATTAAAAATAATGTTTATGTTTTGTAGCCCTCTGGATCGACATCAACAACTACAACGAAGAGTAAAAATGTTCGAGGTCCCAAAAAGCCATTGGAGGGTCGCTTCATCATCTCGGAGTTCAATGTGGATACAGGAGAACCGGGGGGGCCGAATAAAATGAAATTTCTGCACCACTGTGGTTACCTTGTACGGGACCGGCTCCCGATTAGTACCCGTGAATGGAAGAAGAAGACCAATGCTCCTCATATCAGTTTTGTCTCCGATCGTGACAAGGCGTTAATTTGGAATGATGTCTTGGTACATTTCACGCTCCAAACAGATGATTATGATGATATAATAGATGGTGATGAATTGAAGGAGCGAGTTAGGGATTGGGCAATGAAGAAGATGGCCACCCAGTTTCAGACTTGGAAGAAACACCTATACACGACGTATGTCAAGAAGAACATAGCACCAGATTTTACTGTCCCAGGCCCGATCTCAAAGCAGAGGCCCTATTGGGATGAGTTTGTACAGTACAAGACTTCGAAAGAGGGTGTGAGTCGAGTGATAAAGAACCAACGTAATGCCCAACAGAAGACATACCACCATACCTTGGGATCAGGTGGCTACCCGACTGCCATTAAGAAGTGGAACAAAATGGAAGCAGACCTTCTTGCCAAGGGTATCAGACCAGAATCACTCGAGTGGGGAGAACGTGCAAAGAATTGGTTTTTCGCTCATGGGGGAACACTAGACCAGGAGACAGGGAAGTGCGTTTATGGCGCAAGACTGCAAGAAGCAGCAGAAAGATTGTTTTATGCTCAGAGAGCTACTGCTAGTGGTGCGTTCAGGCCCAACAGAGATAAGGATGAGCTGACATACGCCATCGGGACTATTGAACATGGTGGCCGAACTAGAGGCAAAGGAAGTGTCTCGTGGGAGCATGGATTCCCTCAGGACAGACCTTCCTACAGAAGTCGCCAGAGAAAGAAGGAAGAAGAGGCACAACGGCTCCAGAGGTTGGAGGAAGCGGTGCGTGAAGCACAGGAGCGGGAAAAAAACCTTGAAGCGAGAATACAGGAGGAAATCAAAAGGCAAGTGCAAATAGCAGTGAGTGCAAGCAAGCAGGCATCAGAGCCAGGAATCAACATTAGCCAATCTGTTCAGTTGAAAAGCAGCTGCGCTTCCACGGAGATACCAAATCAAGGGGACACAGGACTGCACTTCCCTGTGGATGACGTCACTGAACCTTGTACAACGTGTGAGCTACACATTCCGAAGGAGAATTCCACAATCAAGGTGGCTATCGGTCTTGTTAATCCTATCGACCGAACCAAGACACCAAGGATTCATGGGAATATAATCCAAGAAGGATATGCCACCATCTCGGTAGATAAAGCTGAAAAAGGTTTTAGTGATTTGCCTCTTGATATTCCTGGAGGTGATGGTGAGAAGACTCTAGGAGAAGCGGAGAAGACATTCATTCTATGGCGCAAGCGCTACATCATCATTCCAGGGATGTCGGCTCCACCTCCTCCTGAACTACCTCACCATAGGTACGTGCGGATGAAAACACTACATCATTAATTTGTATTGGCTTAAATAATTAACAATCTGCTCATAATAATATGTCATTCCTTTTTTTGTAGCAGATCCTCCCCCAACCTAAATCCAATTGTTCAATCGCCAGATCATCATAGTGCTCTGTACGATGACATTATGTTGGAAGACAAGGCTGCATCCACACCCTCTACATTATGTTGGTAATGAATATGGTTCGAATTTAGGATTAATGCATCAGGCAAACATACCTCCGGATGTCGATTTGGATCACCTTGGTGAATTTCTTGATGAGACTGGTCTCGACCTTTACCAGATGTTTGGTGATGGAAACATTGAGAGTGCGGCGGAGGTTGATATTTGGAAGAAAAAATTTGTACTAGGCCAGAGTCTATACAACCCTCAAGCCTTATCTGATCTGGGGACGCAAATGTACCTGCTAAACAAGTGGTACATGCAGGCGTCTACCAGTGGAGACTTCTGCGTTGGTGTCAGAATTAGAGACGAACATTGGTTTCGTGGCGATGATATTATGTATGTTGACTTTGCAGAATTTCATCAACTATGCCACCTGACCTCTCTGGACAAAGTTATCATTAGCTGCTATTGCCTGTAAGTAATAATTCTTTCGATCTATTATTAAACTCATCATATGTGTGTATATGCATATAAATTATCCTAACAAGTACTATATATATGCAGATTTACAATGACAGAGCTCAGAAAGGAAGGATGCAATGAAATTGGTTTTGTTGATCCCCATATAGTATTCAAAGACCCAATTACTCCAATGACTAATTGGAAGTCTGAGTCAGAGAGTAACCTCATGAACTTCTTAGTGAACCAACGCCACAAGAAGGATATACTCTTTCCCTATAACTTCAAGTGAGTGTTAATCATGTCGATCATAGCCTTAATGGCTCATATGTTGATTCTAGTTAATTAATGAGTGTTATGCGTTATATCCTATAAACATATGCAGCAATCACTGGATATTGATGGACATCGATCTGGTGAAAAGTCACTTGATAATCTATGACTCGATGAGAAAACCACAACAAGACTACCAAGATATGATAGATATTATCCAGAGGTAATTTCGGGATCTCTAGCAACTATATATACACACAAACATGATGATTAACTATATCTGATGACGTGGCAAATTTTTTATTGGGCAGTGTTTGGAAAACCTTTATTGAGAAGCAACACATGGAAAAATGCAAAGCGCCACTGAATGTAATCCCATTGAAAGTAAGTCCCCTGAATCGCATCATCTTTATTAATTAAACATATAGCTTTCACCGGATCACCAGATTGGATGACAAATCTTTTTCTCGTAAAGTGGTGTCTGAGGCAGGAACAGGGGAACAACTACTGTGGTTACTATGTTTGCAAGTTTATCAAGGTGGTCTCCCAAAGAACTCCTACAGAGAGACTCAAAGTACGTTAAAAATACACTATATATTCATTTAATTATTATTATTGATTGTGTTACTATGTCTTTATATATATATATATGTACATATATTAATTTATTTTCCTTTAATTCAAACCTGTAGACTCGATGGTTGGAGGAAAAGGTCATACGGCAAGACCAAATCAAAGCAATTCAAGAGTCTATAGCCGGATTTTTTAATGAGCAGGTCATCGATTCCAAGGGCGAGTTCTACTTCGACCCAACACTGCCATTGAAGCCAAGCTAGAGGATGAGAAGAAACTTGTTATGTCACAACAACTATAATGCAATCTTTTGTAATATATGCACATGAAATAATATAATGTAAAATACACATATGCATGCATGCATGTAAATATATATATGATGCATGCATATATATATATATATATATATATATATATATATATATATATATATATATATTTCTATGCTTGAATTGTGTGATTTAATACGTTCATTGTGCTTGAACCGAAACATACTATATGCGCGTATAAATGTATAATTAGCAGCGTACAATACGACTTCGAAAACCTATTTTGAAAAGAAAACAAAAAAATGAAAAGAAAAGAAAAAAAACCTTTAGTCCCGGTTCGTATTACCAACCGGGACTAAAGGTGCTGGCCATCGTGGCATGTCAGGAGGCACCTTTAGTCCCGGTTGGTGTTACCCACCGGGACTAAAGGTCCTCCTTTAGTCCCGGTTCCTCACCCGGGACTAAAGGACCCCCCTTTAGTCCCGGATGCTTGCTCCCGGGTGGGGAACCGGGACTAGAGGGGGTTCCCCACCGGGAGTAAAGCCCGTCTCTGTACTAGTGTACTGCTTCCTTTCTATACCTTATTGCAACTAGCAAAAAAAAAAGTCCGTGCATTGCAACAAAGCATGTAACTTCTGATGCGGTCAGCGCCTCACGACCGGTTGGCAATTTGATAATTTATTTAATGATCGTGTCATTTGTTCCAATACGCATGTTTTATAATCAGACTCTATACTATTGTCATATATTTCTTGAAGTCAGCTCTGTATTGTCACTGCACGTGAGTTGTTCCAAGGTCTGGACCCCGAGACTAGTGCCCTCATGGCCAAGGCACTACGTTTCACGGTCTTAGCGCAAGTGACTCAGGGTTGAGAGTAGGGTGGTATCATGTCAGTTAGGTGGTAGCCTGGAATCAGTCTAGGCGGGGCACCACTGATCATGGTGATCCTGTGGGTATTGATGTACACATTTTGATGCATAGTTGACCTGATCTACAAGTATCGCTGTGTCCATGGTCATGGACATTTCCTATGTATTTGCTTCACTCGACTAGAGAGAGAAATATTCTTTTTTTCTCCGGGTTGCTTAAGGATCCAGCTAGAGACCACTAAGGCAACGACGAGTGGGAGCTCTCCTTGTTACCTAGAGAGCGTGGTGGGTGAGATGTGATTCTTGGAGGCGTGACGTGGGCATGATGAGATGGATGGGATGTTGTTTAGAGAAGATTTTGATGTTGAGTTGTGATAAGGTTAAACCCACAACCACATAATTGTCCTCTTCTTAGCGTTGCATTCAACATACCACATAACAAAGCAATCATATGGTGTGTACATTGGCTAGTACAACCCATACTGAAATTTGTTGATACAAGTGAGGATCCTGACTACAACTACGAGAAAGATAGTTGGGAGGACTAGCTGGTTTCGTTCTATGCTCAAGTTACTTGTGGAGAATGGAGTCGTCTTCTACCCTGGTGATGTGCTACATTTCACTTTGATGATGTTCTGTGTGTGCATGTGAATTCCGCCAGTGTGGCAATGTACTAATGGGTAAACACCATGTTTTGTAACCCTAAATAGGTATTTGTTATGTATCAGACTATGATATTAATTGGATAATGTGAATGTGATAGCATGATCTTCCTGGGACTATAACATTGTATTTGTAATCCATGGATTTTCCTTCGAGGAAATCAAGGTTCGTTTCAAGCGCAATTTGATCATGAGATAGATGTGTTCTTGGAGCCACTACTGGAAGACATGAAGAAGCTTTAGGAACATGAGGTCCAAATGCGGGATGCTGGGACGAGTACATCGAAGGGAGACATTCACATCAAGAGCCATCATCTTTGTTATCATCAAATGATTACCTCGATTTGTTTTCACTGTCGAGCCAGATCAAATGAAAGAAAGAATGCGTCGTATGCTTGGACACGGACATGCTTTGTTTACCTTGGCACATCTAAAAAGATGGTATACATGAGGCAATGACGATTTCTAGTTAAAGGGCACATATACCAGTCCATTCGACGGTGATATACCGTACCATAGGTAGGTGGTGATATATCTTGTCCAGATTTTTTTTCTCCTCTTCACTTATTCATTCCTTGTCCTCAATTTTTTTAGAGAAAGGTCACTTGACCCGGCCTACTTTGGAGGCTTAATGTAGGAACAAGGGCTCGAGCCTTGGCCGGCTAGCACCCACCCTTGGGGCTTGACCGCCAGCTCTACGAGCAGTCATGAGATCCGAGGTTTCATGTCACAGACAATTTTCTCAATACTTTAGCTTTCATCCTTTGTTTGGTCATGTTGCAACGAAGGATCATATTTGCTAGTTAATATTAGAACAAGATCTAAAACCTATCATTTTTTAATCTAGAATCTAGATTTTATATCACACCACTTATAACCACTGTATAATAATGAGATCCAAGTAAGCCTTAGATGACGTTTGGTTTCTTGGCCGGTAACGTGAACAAAAATGGAAACAGATGACGGAGGGAGTTGCGGGGGACCAGTGATTCCCTAATTTTGTTTGGTTGAGCGTGGTAAAGGTGATGAATAATGGAGTGGATAGAGGAAGGTGTCGAGTCCAGTCTTTGATCGGAGGAGACGGAGGCCACGCAATGAGATGGAAAAAAATTGGATGCAGCCGGCCTACAGTCGACCGAGCATGCAGACCCTCCGTCATCTGTTGACGCGTGTCTACCCAAAGACATCCTAGGCAGCTGGAAAGTCGTCCTTTCGTGGCTTTACTGCAAGCCTGAGCCGATGTGTTGTGGGAGAGTAGCAGCAGAGGAGCCGCACCATGGCTTGGCGTCTGATGAACTCCTGGGACATGTGGCCTTCATCCGCGCTGGGCTAGCTGCACGGAGGCTTTGATACAGGCAGATTGCATCCAATTTTTTTCCTCGGTAGTCCAAATAAACAGATGATTATCTGATTACACGGTATCTTATAACGGGCCATGCCGAACCAAGCGGTTGTATCATCGTCTAATCTCGGAAGTAATCAGATTGCGTAACATTTTGCGGAACCAAACGCGTAGTTTCCGTGTTGGACTAAGATAGGTCCATCCTCCATGGAATGGTATGCGTGCCGCGCCCTCCAAGTCAGCACCCTTTCATCAATAAATTAGCACGGAGAAGATCGAGGTATAGTAGTGGACGAATGAGTTCCATTCAACCTATATATATTCGGTAGTTGGCCTCTCTAACTAGTTTAGCATATCTTCTCGAGTGCCAACCAAACCAGAGTTTGTTTCGTGCGCACGTTTCCGTGTCAATGGGGAAGGGCAAGCGGCGTAATCGTAACAAGGTCAAGGCCAAGGCCAAACCGAGGAGCAAGCTGCTGCCCGCCGGGCCGACGAGCGTAAACGACCTCCCCGACGAGCTCCTCGATGCGGTCCTCCTCAACCTCGGCTCGCTGCTCCACCTCATCCGTGCTGCGGCCACGTGCAGGCGCTGGCGCCGCGCCATTGCCGACGCGGGCTTCCTCGCTCGCTCTCGCGCCCTCCACGGCGCGCCGCCCGTCGCCGGCCGCTACTACGTCACGGGAAACCGGCCGGCCTTTGTGCCCTCATCGCCGGCCGTCGTCGACGCGGGCCACTTCTCCCTCGACTTCTTGTACGTTCCGCCGGCCGAGGATGACCGCCCACGCACCATGTCGTACTACAACCGTTCCAGCCGTATACGGCATAGCCGGTGCAGGGAGATCATCGACAGCCGCGGCAGCCTCCTCCTCCTGACCAGCCGGCCCGCCCGGCCGTGGTGGGACTCCATACACTCCAGGCGCAGGTCGCCTGACTTCATCGTATGCGAGCCCGTGTCACGGCGATATCAGGGGATCGCGCGCCCGGCCGACCTCAGCCACCTCGCCTTCCTTGGCGCCTTTCTGCTAGATGGCAGTGGCGCCGCCGACGACGCCATGTCCAACTTCAAGGTGCTCTCCGTGCTCTACGAGCGCAGCTGGTCGCGCTACCAATTCTGCAAGCCACGGGCCTGCGTGTTTACTCTTGGTAGCGACGGCGGGTGGCGCATTGGTTGGCACACCATGGACGACGACGTTGAAGTCCCGGACATGCAGACGATCCATTTTGCTGGACGAACCGCCGGGATGGTCTACTGGGGGATGGAGAGCAGCAGCGTGCTCGTCCTCGACGAGAGCACGCTCAAGTTCTCGCTCCTCGCATTCCTGGCGCCAATGCAGTGGCCGAATCGGAGGACCAGCTTCCGTGTCATTGGTGGCGTGGATGGTGGTGACACGGTGCGCGTCGTGCGCATGGACGGCGAGGACCTCGAGGTCTTCGGTCAGCTACCGGATTCCGGCGAGTGGGTGATAGAGAGGAGCATCAATCTGAGGGACGCGACCGCGAAGCTGCCCGGTTGGGAATACTGGTTCTTTCGGCTGCCGGCGAGTATTGTCACTGCAGACAATACCTTCGTCGTGCTGACGCCGGGGGAGAAAACCTGGCTCTTTTCCGTCGACCTGGAGACCATGGAGGTGGAAAACGAGGACGCCAGGAACCGGGACGTCGGGCCATCATACCCGTGCGCGCTGCCATGGCCTCCTGTTCTGCAAGCTTGCGTAAATCATGGTGACGCTACTGGTAAGAAAAGACACACAAGACAGCGCCGTAGCCCGTAGGTGCGGCTGGTGGGTGATGGCGTTGGGCGTTCAGTTGTTGTGGGCAAAATTAGGCCAATAACTCAGGTTCGGGCACATTACACGACGACCTGCATTACCGCGTTGCTGTTGCAATTTGTTTATGTACTTGTGTCCTTGTATCCTGTAATCTATATATGCATTGTTGTGTGCTCTCTTCTAGGCACTTTCGTATGATTTAGTCTCAGTACACTGCTTTCAAAATTATTTCAGGAGAAAGACCCTTTAATTAACGGGAGTTGCTAAAATTCAGGTGTCCGAATATTAGTTTCATTTCAGGCAACAATTATTTAATATATTTTTATACTAAAATTGTAGATTTTATATATTGCAGTTTCTGTAGGTACAATCTACAATTTTCGGTATCGAGAATAAAAAATTTGTTAGACAAAACCACAAACCTGATTTAAGTTGGTACAAAGATAATTAATAATTTACAATTATTTTTATAGGTAGACAAAGATAAAAAATTTAATATGTTAAGAAACAAAGACAAATAACAAATCACAAAAGTAAAAATTTACTTGTACTAGTTGGTGGTACAAAAATATTGTCTAAAATTATCTTAAAATCCAGGCACCTAAATATAGAAGTGTTAATTAATAGAGCTGGGTATTTTTGGAACCGACTCATGACACTAAAAATGCAAGATGGGCTCTCTGCCTCTGTTAGGATCTACTGTCGTTTTAGGATTTGAATTGTGTCCCGTAAAAACGTTGTTCTAGACTATGGGCCCGTTACAGCACTACTGCACCCAACCACTAGCCTCTGCCCCCTACACCATAGCGGCCATTCACATTTGGGCCTTGTTCACTTCCCCATCTCAACCCAAAATATTTCCTCTTCCACGCATCACATCAAATCTTTCGACGCATGCATGGAGCATTAAATATAGGTAAAAAAGATAACTAATTGCATAGTTTGTCTGTAAATGTCGGGACGAATCTTTTGAGCCTAGTTAGTCCATAATTGGACAAATTTTGCTAAATAACAACGAAAGGTGCTACAGTAACTTTTTAGCTACTTTTCGCGAAGTGAACACACCCTTGAATTCACTCGCTCCCTCTCCCACCCACCTCGTCCTCTCCATCCCTCTCGTGGTCGCATCCTTACCCGGGCCTTGCATGGCGGAGCAGCCCGGGGCGGCGCGACCTCAGGCAAGCAAAGTCGCTAGGCAAGGAGGAGGCACACCCGCCCTCCTCTTCTCCTTCAACGATGCTCTTCCTTCTCTTCTTCACCAGGGGCCCGGTGCCCTCCCTCCTGTTCCATGTCGGCCTGGCGAGCGTGGGGCACACAGCGTGGACATCTGGGTCCCTCGGCGCTGGGAGAGGCCCTCGCGCCAGGTGATGAGGCCGTCGGTGAGAGCGGGCAAGGTCAGCAGCCCCCACACCGACAGATGAAGCCTTGTGCTGGATCTGGATGGGATGGACAGGGAATGAGAGAGGAGAGGAAAGACAGAGGAGAGGAGAGAGAACAGAGGGGTATAAAAGGTTTTTTTTTCTTTCTCCTTGGTCAGCGTGTCTAGATGTAAAACATCTCTTTTAATGGGACGGAGGGAGTATTTGGGAGAGCACCAGCTTTGAAAAAATAGTTCCACCCCAGATGCATCATAAAACACTTTCACCGTGGATTTGAGCTCCTACATATCTGTTTGGGAGAGCTCCAACTCTGATATAGATTCGTTTGTAATTACCATGAGGCAAAATGAAAGAGACAGGAATCTCCTCCCTCTGCCTCGGCCTCATCCTAGGTGACGGTGGTAGTGATGGGTAATGCCAGGTGGCAGCGTGACGACGGTGACAAGGCCGGGCAATGCGGTGGCGATGCGGCAGGAAGGGCACTCAAGGTCACTGCAAGACAGGCTAGCCTTGCATGGCTGCCCCTTATGCACAGGGTTGGGGCGCACGGTGACAGAGCACGCACGGAGCTCGGTGCTTCCGCTTTGTGGCTGAGCACGACGATGGGGAGCTCGGGACGCCGAGTCAGAACCTCCACTTCTCCTCCGATGTGATCAACAAGGTACAACGTGCATGTATTTTACCAAATTCTCAATTTGATCATATTATTTCAATTGATACATCTATTAGCGATATTCTTGCTAGTAGTATTAAGAGACCGATACAGAAAGGTATATTACTTGTTGATAATGAAAAAAAATCAAATTGTATCTGCCAACATATGTTTACCTTGGATTCTATATCTATGTGGGTTGGTTTACATGTTTTAAATTCTGTAATTATGTTAGGTTTAATGGTTCGGGACCAACATTAAAAAATATTGTAGATGTTGATGTTGGTTTTATGAGAACCAAATAAGCCTTAATGGTTGCGAAGTAGGACTATTTTTATTTGGGTAAAGTACAATTTACAACCTCGAACTCTCGCCAAAGTCCGGATTTCAACCTCGAACTCGAAAACCAGATAACTTTGGCCCTCAAACTCTTGAAACCGTTCAATTTTCAACCTTGGGCTGGTTTCTGGGCGGTTTTGGTGTATGAACAACAGTAACTTTTGATATTTTTCCAAAACTTTTTTAGAATCCAACTTAAGCAAGGAAGGGGTACCTAGAGAGCTCTAAAAATCTTGATATTTTGTAGGTTGGTAGAGTGAATAACAAGGATGACAATGGCATAGAAAATGCTAAATTTTGTTAAGTAAAATTTGAATTATTGCGTTTCAAAAATGGTCAAACTTATATATTCTATGAATTTTTATGGTATTCAAATGGCAATAAAAAATCTCAAAAAATTCATATTTGTGCATCATTTGAACTCTAGTTAATTTTGGTATCTTTGTTCAACACATGTTACATGGGCAAAAATTGAGTTGCTTTATAAATGTCAAATTTAAGCTAAATTTCAAATAATAACAATTTGTAAAGTTACTGTTGTTCATACACCAAAACCGCCCAGAAACCAGTCCAAGGTTGAAAATTGAACGGTTTCAAGAGTTTGAGGACCAAAGTTATCCGGTTTTGGAGTTCGAGGTTCAAATCCGGACTTTGGCGAGAGTTTAAGGTTGTAAATTGGACTTTACCCTTTTTATTTAGCTGGCTCCTTGTTTCTGTGTTGGACTAAGATAGGCCCATCCTCCAGAGAAAGGTATGCGTGCCGCGCCCTCCAAGTCAGTACCCTTCAATAATTAGCACGGTATATCAGATTCTGATCTTGGCTGTCGTTATTATAAGAAGAGGTATGGTGATCTGGCAGCTTAATTAAACAAGAAGATCGAGGTAGTAGGTGACGAATGATCGACAGTAGAAGAATGGAGCAAGTATATATAAATAGTGGTACACTGCTCGTTACGTTCTTACTGGAACAGGACCACTGTAGCTAGTTTAGCAGATCTTCTCGAGTGCCAACACTACCGGACACAGGACCTTTGCCGAGGGCCTACCTCTTTGCCGAGAGTCAAATATCGAACTCTCGGCAAAAAATCCTTTGCCGAGAGCCCACGCTCGACAAAGATTGGCTCTCGGCAAAGCCAAGATTTGCTGAGAGCTCGACTCTCGGCAAAGATTGGCTCTCGGCAAAGCCAAACTTTGTCGAGAGCTCGACTCTCGGTAAACAAAAAATATCGATTCCTCAGTGTTTTGTTTCTGCATTTGCTTGTCTGACATAGACATCTAATTTTTGCAGCCTCCGTCGGCGGGTTCGAACAACCCGCAAGCGCCTGGATGGAACACGCCCGGGGGGTCAAGGCGGGACTGCTTCTCCGGGGTGGCCAGGGCAAGGTTGGCCATGAGTGTGTTTAAAGTGTCGTCTCTAGTAGATTGTGAACTTTAGAATGAAAACTTATTATATTTCGATGATAACTTGTAATGGTTAACTTTCGTTTAGTTCAAATATTATGATGAATGTGCTATATGCGTGGTGTATGTGAACGTGATATATATGTGATGAATGTGATATGTACATGTGATATATGTGTTTATACGTGATGAATGTGATTCATATGTAATGAATGTGATTTGTATGTGTAATGAAGTGAAAAATCAAAAGAAAAAAACAAAATTTTCCACTTTGCCGAGGATTGCTCTCGGCAAAGGCTGCCTTTGCCGAGTGCAATGGTCATTGCACTCAGCAAAGCTGGGCAACAAAACTGCAAAAATACCCATTTCCCAGCTTTGCCGAGCGCAATGACCGTTGCACTCGGCAAAGGACAGGCTTTGCCGAGAGCCTGGCTAGACTGCCCCTCGGCAAATAGTTTTCCAAAAAAAAAACTCTTTGCCGAGAGCCAGTCTGGCCAGGCTCTCAGCAAATTTTTTTTTAAAAAAAAGAAAAATCTTTGCCGAGAGCCGGCCAAATGGGCTCTCGGCAAAGAAAGCAGGCCCGTTAACGGCGCCTTTTCTTTGCCGAGAGCCGCGTTGACTCTCGGCAAAGCCTTTGCCGAGAGCCCGATAAACGGCTCTCGGCAAAGAAGGTTTTGCCGATCGGGTTTTTGCCGAGACAGCTTTACCGAGAGCAGCTCTCGACAAAGCCTTTGCCGAGGGTCTAAGAGGTTTTGCCGAGTGCCTGGAGCCCTCGGCAAAGCCGCTAGCTCCAGTAGTGCAACCAGAGTTGTTTCGTGCGCACATTTCTGTGCCAAATGGGGAAGGGCAAGCGGCGTAAGAGCAACAAGGTCAAGGCCAAGGCCAAACAGAGGAGGAAGCTGCCCGCCGGTCCGACGAGCGTAAACGACCTCCCCGACGAGCTCCTCGATGCGGTCCTCCTCAACCTCGGCTCGCCGCTGCACCTCATCCGTGCTGCGGCCACGTGCAGGCGCTGGCGCCGCGCCATTGCCGACGCGGGCTTCCTGGCTCGCTCCCGCGCCCTGCACGGCGCGCCGCCCGTCGCCGGCCGCTACTACGTCACGGACAGGCTACCTCCGAACGCAACGAGCCGATGGGGCCGGCCGGCGGAGAAACCGGCAGCCTTCGTGCCCTCATCGCCGGCCGTCGTCGACGCGGGCCACTTCTCCCTCGACTTCCTATACGTTCCGCCAGTCGACGGTGATCGCGCACGCACCATGTACTACAACTGTTCCAGCCGTATACGGCATAGCCGGTGCAGGGAGATCATCGACAGCCGCGGCAGCCTCCTCCTCCTGAGCAGCGGGCCGTTGTGGGACTCCTTAGACCCGAGGCGCTGGTCGCCTGACTTCATCGTATGCGATCCTGTGTCACGGCGATATCAGGGGATCGCGCGTCCGGCCGACCTCAGCCACCTCGTGTTCCTCGGCGCCTTTCTGCTCGATGGCGGCGGGGCCGGCGACGCCATGTCCAACTTCAGGGTGCTCTCAGTGCTCTATGAGCGCGGCTGGTCACGCTACCAATTCTGCACGCCACGGGCGTGCGTACGTGTTTACTCCAGGTAGCGACGGCGGGTGGCGCATATGTTGGCACACCATGGACGACGACGACGTTGAAGTCCCGGTCCTCCCGGACATGGAGACGATCCACTTTGCTGGACGATCCGCCGGGAAGGTCTACTGGGGGTTGGAGAGCAGCACCGTGCTCGTGCTCGACGAGAGCACGCTCAAGTTCTCGCTCCTCGCGTTCCTGGCGCCTATGCAGTGGCCGTATCGGAGGACCAGCTTCCGTGTCATTGGTGGCGTGGATGGTGGCGACACGATGCGCGTCGTGCGCATGGACGGCCAGGACCTCAAGGTCTTCGCTTAGCTCCTGGACTCCGGCGAGTGGGTGATAGAGATGAGCATCAATCTGAGGGACGCGACCGCGAAACTGTCCGGTTGGCAATGCTGGTTCTTTCGGCTGCCGGCGAGGATTGTCACTGCAGGCAATAAGTTCGTGGTACTCACGCCACCGGAGAAAACCTGGCTCTTCTCCGTCGATCTGGAGACCATGGAGGTGGAAAACAAGCACGTCAGGAACCGGCACGTCGGGCCATCGTACCCCTGCGCGCTGCCATGGCCTCCTGTTCTGCAAGCTTGCATAAATCATGGCGACGCTACTGGTAAGAGAAGACACAAGATAGCGCCGTAGCCCGTACTACCGGAATCCGCTTCTTTGTCGAGCACCCGAGGCTTTGCCGAGCGTTTTTTTTCGGACGCTCGGTAAAGAAGGCTTTGCCGAGAGCTAAATAAAAAACACTCGGCAAAGCCTCTGCACTCGGCAAAGAAGACACTCGGCAAAGAAGTTTCTTTGCTGAGTGCCAAAAAAACACTCGGCAAAGGCTTCTTTGCCGAATGCCAAAGTAAAACACTCGGTAAAATAATTTTTCAAATCACGTTTTGATGCCCTAAATGAATTCAAATTAAAAAGTTTTCAACTACAAAGTTTCATAACTTCTCATGATCTACAAACTTTATATTGGTCATTTCTTCATTTAACAAAGTAATAATTACGTTGTTCACAAAATTTATGTCTCTCATGTAGTTTTATGAAACTATAAAGATTTGTGAACAATGTTAGCACCACCATTTTGGATGGAAAAACTTTCTAAATTAAGTTTGTAGATCTCGAAAGGTTATGAAACATTATAGTTGACCACTTTTAAATTTGAATTCATCTTGTCATGCAAAACTACGTTTGAAATTCAAAATTTTAAAATTTTAAAATTCAAATTTTTCAAAAGACCTCGGATGAAAAAGCTTCCTAAATAAAGTTTGTAGATCTCGAAAAGTTATGAAACATTGTAGTTGACCACTGTTTCATTTGAATTCATCTTGTCATGCAAAACTACGTTTGAAATTCAAAATTTTAAAATTTGATTTTTTTCAAAAGACCTCGGATGGAAAAACTTCCTAAATGAAGTTTGTAGATCTCAAAAAGTTATGAAACATTGTAGTTGACCACTTTTTCATTTGAATTAATCTTGTCATGCAAAACTACGTTTGAAATTCAAAATTTTAAAATTTGAATTTTTCGAAAGACCTCGGATAGAAAAACTTTCTATATGAAAAATGTAGAGCTCGAAAAGTTATGAAACTTTGTAGTTGACCACCTTTTGATTTGAATTCGTTTAGAGCCTCAAACAATCAATTTTCACTTGGTTTAGTATAATATTTGAGTAACCGAAACGACATATAGATGCATGTGAGTGTGTAGTGCAGGTGGTAGAGGAGGTATCGCGTGAGGGAGAGGTCACGAGTTTGAATCCCGCCGACCACGTAGCTGTGAATTTTTTTTGCATTTTGCATTTTTTATTTCGCGCTTTGCCGAGAGTGCCCGATAAACAGCTCTCGACAAAGAAGCTTTTGCCGATCGAATTTTCGCCAAGGACGCTTTGCCGAGAGCTGGCTCTGCAAAGGCTTTGCCAAGGGTCTTAGAGGCTTTGCCGAGAGCCTGGGCCCCTCGGCAAAGCAGCCTGCTCCGGTATAGGTGGGGCTGTTGGGAATAAAATTAAGCCAATAATTCATGTTCCTGCCCCATTGTGCGACCTGCATTATATTACCGTTCAATGCAACCGGCTCAAAGGTTCCTTTTCCAATTTGTTTATGTCGTACTTGTGTTCTTGTATCATGTAGAAAAACCAAAATATGCACTGTTGTGTGTTCTCCTGTTCTACGCACTTTCATGTGATCTAGGCTCTGCAATAACTATATAAAGCTTATTTTAGAGAAAGAATCTTTGATTAATAATAAAGCCGGACATTTTTGGCACCGACTCTAAAAATGCAAGATGGGCTCTCCGTTTTTGTTAATCATCAATTTCCCAAGTAGTCGTCTTAGAATGTCCGCCTCTATTAATTAACTAGATAGATGCACATCCTTAAACTAACACCTCTATAAATACCTTAAATGGTCCATCTCTAGAAATAATTGTCGGAAAACAATTCATATTTTTTCACAAGAGGATGAAAAATGAATATTATACCAAAATTGTTCAGTTTGATGTGATCTACAACATATAGTTGACAAAAATTTTATTCAAAATTGTTCAGAGTCTAAAAAATTGTTTAAAAGTTTTAGATTTTGTAATCTTAAATTTACAATTTTTAAACGATCTCGGATGTTAACATAGTCTACATCAAAGTTGTAGTTCTCAATGCTATGTATAACTTTCTAATTGACAAGTATTATCGGTTCATGTGCCAACCTAGCAATGAAACTCATGATATCAATGCCGGTTCATACGTCAACCTGACAGTGATACTCATGGATATCCTGGCAGCTAATGCTTTGACCTTGTAGTGAAAACGTGTTATCACTGTTAGGTTGACAAACCAGCAGTGATAGGCCACTGGGGCTGTTCTGCTGGCCACGGCTGAGCTGAATTTTGCTGAAGTTGAACAGTGCAAACTTTCAGCCAGCAGGAGCAGACGTCGCTTCAGCCGATTTCAGCCCACGATCTATCATTATCTGCCGGAAGCAATTGTGGCAATGATTAATCCGGCAGTGATTAGCAGTTCTGGTGAAGTGAGACACACTAAAGGAAGACACGAACATATTTAGATATATAAAGTTTTCTTGAATTTATTTTATGTTGAACCACCTAGTTTTCAATTAAATCTCTAATTGAGTTTGCCTTTAAGGTATCATGGCCGGATGCACTTTAACGTCAGATGTCCATAATAAGAAAATAACATAATTCTTTGGAAAATGATGTGTTATTATTTCTCCAACAGATATGGATGTTGCTCCATAAGTGAAATGTAAGAGTTCTTTGTTTGGAAAATATTTTATATGTTGTGTAGTTTTTTTCCGAAAGGGCAGCAAGAGTTTTGCCGGGCATTTTATTAGATGAAGAAAAGGAAAAAAAGGGTAACAAAGAACAATAACAGTCCCCCTGGTTTAGCCACTAATAAAAAGTAAAAAATGACTACCACCGATGCACCCCCGGAACGCAGGATGACAAACAAAACCAGGGCAACTTCCAGGCACCACTACAAGGTAAACAACAACCTAAAGAATTATAGCGCACCAAACAGAAGGCTAACTCATAAGCTGGTGAGACAACCAAACAACAAAACTAGGTTGGTACTCTATCAGGATTTGCTCACGCCAACTGATGTTGCTAAATGTCATCCTTTCAGAGAAGCGCAACTTGTCTTGGTTGTAAGGATTTTTGCTGGAAGGTTCTTCTATTTCGTTCTTTCCAAATATTCCACCAGAAGTAGATCATGATGCCATCAAACTTCCTCCTCTATGCTTCTTAAACTTCATCCGGCATTTGCGCCAAAATTTGTATAATGACCCCGAGTCGCCTATTGTGTTCAGCAATGACAATCCAAACCACTGTTTTATGAGCTCCCAAACTTCTTTTGTGAATGGGGAATCCTTACATAGATGTGTTGGAGTTGCATTTACTTAGATTGTTGGCTGTCAAAATCTTCTTATGGAGTAGTGTCCATGCGAGGAATTGACACTTAGGTTTAGCTTTCACCTTCCAAATATGCATAATTCTCATCTTGCTAAAGGTGCCCTCAAACTGTATATGGTAAGCACTACTTGTTGCGTATTCTCCATATGTCGTCCACCACTATCGTATTGTGTCCTCCCTAGAATTATCTAAGATGATTCCTCTGGTGGCTTCCCAAAGTGCGACATATTTAGTTATCTCTTGTCGTGAGGTTATAGGTGTAATATGATTTACTCATTTGTTTCGGTCCATGGTTTTGTTGACCTTGACGTTTCTTCTTTTGGTCTTTTTCTAGAGTGTTGGAGCAATATTGTTCAGTGTTGTTCCATCTAACCAAGAGGATTGCTAGAAACTAGCAGTTTTTCCATTTCCAACCATTACCAGGGTTGAGGCATTGAAAACTTCTCAGTTTGAGCGCACAGGCAAAACGATCAAGATCAGAGATCCCAAGGCCCCCTTTGTCTTTGGGAAGACAAGTTGTTGGCCAATTTATTGGAGAGTGTCCACCATAAACTTTGTTCGGCATCTCACCTCGCCATAGTGTTGGTATAAATTAATGCACACAGAATAATCCGCAAGCGCACAGATGTTATATCGATGTCGCACTTCATCAGGAGTACCCAGTTTTATATCAAACTCGAGGAAACGTGTGTAAGAATAACCAAATCTAACTTAACCCAACTTCACAATCAAGGCTAGATAATAGGAGCGTAGAGGAGACTGCTAAGGTCTTCTAGTTCTAACTTCAGTAAGCTTTGTCTTCTATTATTCAATTTTAGGGATATTACTAGAGAAAACATAGGCAGAGTATGTTTCCTATAGTAACAAGGTCCTGCTAGGCCTACTAACGGGAGGTGGACTACAAAGGATTTAACAAGGCTATAAGAGTCACCCTCGCGAGCTACCATCGATCCGAAAAATAGGGTACATCCACGAGTAACCGAGTCTAAGCACCACGCTTACACTACGAATACTACTTTAGCATAGGAGCTACAAGGATTAAAGTACTCAAAAGAGAGTCGCAAACCTGAAGAATAATATGAACAAGACGCTTACTTGAATTAGAAGTCGATTACCGGAGAAATCTCAAAAACAAGCTCAAGAAGAACTTGATTCTGCCAGGGCACAAGCCGTAGAGAGAGCACTGAGAGGCCGGAACTCCTCCAAAACTCTTTCCTCTCACTCTATCTCTCTATCTCTAATACAAGACTAGATCCTATTGAGGACTAATCTTCTCTTGATTGTTAGCTCTGATCCTAGTGGAAATATGGATTAGGGTTTCTGGCCCTCAAGCTCTCAGCATCGAATGCCTTCCCTCCTAGAGGGGGATGCATGCAGGTATATGTAGGCTGGAGCGTCAATCCTTAGCCATCAGATCAAACCGACTTGAATAAACGGCGAAGATGCAATCCTTAAGGCGGTGGAGAACCGACGTAACAACGGAGTGGCTGACAGGGGGGCCCACAGGCCAGCCGCCCTGCAGGTGGGGCCGGTCGGCTCCACATGGCAGTGGCTCGGGGTATGCTTTGGTAGAGAGCCTCCTGGAGTCTTCTAGAGTCTTTCCACGTTGGTCCCGCGGTGAAATTCCGTGATTTCGTTTGACGAATAGGTCCTCCTTGGTAGTTTTCTGATAAAATCCTGCTAGAAACAC
Source organism: Saccharum hybrid cultivar R570 (assembly GCA_038087645.1). Classification (NCBI taxonomy): domain Eukaryota; kingdom Viridiplantae; phylum Streptophyta; class Magnoliopsida; order Poales; family Poaceae; genus Saccharum; species Saccharum hybrid cultivar. The sequence continues at coordinate 47,664,375 of JAQSUU010000307.1, read as the reverse complement.
AGATTCACCAAAACTCATGGAATTTGTTAGTTTAAACCCCTAAGTCTACATTGGTGATCCATTTTAGCCATTTATGCAAGTTATATTGACGGTTTGTGATGAATGTTAACTACCGTCAATGAGCTTCCCCACACTTAGGTTTTTACTCGTCCTCAATAAAAGGATGGATTACTTAAGACATAACCTTGGAACAAGGTATCCACATAAAACCATTTCTAGTCATACATGCTCCACAGGATTTAAATTGTCTTCTATGAAACTTTGGGTGGTTGAATAATGGAACAGATTGAAACAGATCACCTTTTTCCTTCAGTCAAGTCAATTGGAGAAACATTTTAAGATTTTTAAAAACAAAACATATCTCATTCTCCTTTTGTGGTACTCTCAAATCACTTAGTATACGTGATATTTTTGGATTCTCACCAAGGCATCAATGACTTGCCTTCTTTTTGCCGACTTATAAAATCTTATGTGGAGCTCCGGTAGGAAAAATGTGAGAACATACTTGCATTGCATATATTGTAAAGTCAAAATAAGGATCCGAGGAGAAAAATGTTATACTCTTAGATCAACATGTGCATGTGTGTGAATATATATACGGTGGCTATCCTAATCCTACTATGCTCCTTGGAACATGTCTCTCTTATTTAAAACTTGAAAATACTTTTGCAAGAAAACATAGGCTATCTTATTCATCTCTTTTTTAGGAGGGCATCTAAGTACCCATTGTTTTGGATATCTTAGACATTTTTCCATTTTTTCAATACTTTTTTCATGAATAACTTTTGCATAGCCCATGTCTCTCATTCTGCAATTGAAAAGAGAGACATTTACAAGAACTTGGAACATTTATTTCTAATAAGCATATTTGTGTGTCTATTCCCAGAGTAGGAGTTGAACAATTTTGGATGGATGAAAACATGTTTTTGCTTACTCCCAGTGTAGGAGTAGCAGGTATATGTAGAGTGTACATGATCGTGATCTTAAGAGCAAGATAAGTTTCTCAACAAAGGTCACAAGGTTTGACCAAACTCAACACAATGACAAGTAGTATATATAGAAGGTTTCTATATATCATTTTTAGCTCTTGTGGGACATGCTTTACCACAGAGGAGAGGTGTAGCTACATATTTTGGAGTTTTGAAATAAAATTCTCCAATAACAAGGCATCAAGAATCAAGTTCTCATTATTCTACTGTATCTCATTCCACAACAACTTAAGTAACATGGGGTCCCTAATAATAAGTTCCCAACAGTAGCAAGACTTTCAAGAAAAGTATTATGTGAGTTTATCCTTTAGTTATGATTGAAATAGTCTTTTCTCATATTTTAAAGTTGTTTTATCAAGTGATTTTTAATTTGGTTCGAAATAGAAAGTGAAACATGTGAAAATAGAACATATTTTCTCAAACCTGACCGAGGACAAAGCTCGGGGTGAGGCGGCACCGTGATGGGCTGGCCGGCCCAAAGAGGAGGCCGAGCGGCCTGCTCCAGGAGCTGCTCGAGGCTCGCTTCGTTGCACATGGTCCTTGGTCCATTACTTCCATAATTTTGTAATTTTCACGATTAAATTCCGTCTTGTTGTCGCGATGTGTCACCCACACACTTGTTTTCTATTTACCCTTATGCACAACATATGAAACAAACACATATCCAAAAATAAATACAGAGCGGGTAATAATAACAAGACTCCATTAATATAATAAGACACTTTATTGCACAAACCAACCTAACACAAACTCTTGACTAGCTAGCCAAACTTCAACCACTCTAACAATCTGAGCTAAGCGAGTAACCTAAACATACTATCTTTAAACACTTGATCTAACTGTTGATGGTCGCTAATGTCAATTATATACCATCAATATAACTTACATATATACTTAATTTCACCACCAAACATAGGTATAGGGGTTTAAACTAATAAATTCCACAAGTTTTGGTGAATCTGTGTTTTCAGCAGCGTTTAATCAAAAAACTATCAAGGCGAACCTACATGTCAGAGATAATTATGCAATTCCACCGTGAAACCAACGTGGAAAGGTTCTAGAGGACTCCAGAGAACACCACGCTGAGGCAGAGAGGCAGAGGCTGTCAGCCCCACCTGCAGGCCGGTCAGCCCCTAGGTCCCACATGTCAGCCTCCCCTTTGAACGTCGATTCCCCACCACCTCCTAGGTTGCATCTACGCCGTTCTTTAAGTCGGTTTGATCCAAGGGCTCACGTTGCAAGCTCCTTCGTATATAAGCAGCCCTATACCCCCTCCCTGAGGCATCCTTGAAACACTAATTCATCTCTCATTCAAAGATCAGGGTACATCAGGAGGATTAGGTCTAGACTTTCTAATGTAGTAGATTAGTAGCTCGGAAGCGAGGGTCGAGTTGGGCTCATGCTCAAGTTTCGGATCTAGTCTTGGAGGCTTGGCACAAAGCCATGTATCTTCACTTCTTCATCTTATAAGACTTGTTCTCAATTTATCATACTCTTATCTATATGGCTATGCTTGCTTTAAATATATATCTTGCTTAGTTATGATTATCATTACTTTTGTGTGTGGGTTCATAGAGCGTTTAGCTTGCTATTGTTTACCGGTTAGGCTATGTAGCCGAGTCTCGTGTAAGCGTGGTGCTTATACAATGCTCTGCCTGTGAGTACACCTTGTTCTCTGGTTGGGTGGTAGTAGCGGGTGAAGACAACCTCGTCTATCCTTTGTAGTCCACTCTGAATTGAGCTGGTTCTTAAATTGTAGGACCGTAGTCGTGTCTGTAGAGTTATCTATATTGGGTGCTCGGCTGTCTAAGTGGCGTCTCGAAGTGCACAAGATTAGAGTTAGTCTTAGCTATAGTTAGGTATATATATATATATATACTTTGACCATGTAATAAGAAAGTTATAGGAGTCTACCTCACCCAAGTTAACTAATTTACATTATCTTAGTGACCTATCTCCTGAGTGTCATAGTACATAAAATCCTATCATTACTTTTACCCCTTACTCTATCTATGCTGGTATGTTGACTGATAGACATTCATTTATTACTCAGTAAACCTTTACTCCATTGTTTCCCTATGGTAAAATATAAATAACGATACCTGAAATACTCCCGGTAAAATGCTACAGTGGTATTCTATGCGCTTGCGGAATCCTTTATATTCTATTTACGTTAATAGATACCAACAAGCATTTTTGGCGCCGTTGCCGAGAAAAATTGTCGTAAACATTTAGATCATCAATATACCACTAGTTTTAGTAGGATTACTCCTATTTTATTGAATTATGGAATAAGACAGGATAACATATACCGTTTTGACCTTCCGGCAAACTTCCACAAGAAAAAAGGAAGACATTGAAGAACCCTAGGGTGCCTGAACATTCAAGACCCATTAACATTGGAACCCTACCATCTCACAGGTTCGTATAGATATATATATTATTCTAAGAGCTAAATGCACCATATGCCCCTGAACCAGAAAGCGTGTGTTACATAGACCCCTGAACTTTGAAAATGCATTTCTAGCCCCCTAAACTTGTTAAGTGGTACACATAGGCCCCTGAACTTTGAAAATACATTTCTGGCACCCTAAACTTATCAAGTGGTGCACCACATGTCCCTGAGCAGTAACTTTTGATATTTTTTCAAAACTTTTTTAGAAATCCAACTAGAGCATCTCTAAGGGTGCCCAATATCTCTTCCCCATCCATGGAATTTGGGAAAAAAAGAGAAAAACTAGTCTCCAAGAGTTTTCCGTATCTCTTTCTCATCTTTCCGCACTCGGCAAATTCACCGTGACCGCACGTAAAAATACGTGCTGCTCCATCGCGCGCATCTCCTCGTTCCCGCGCCTTCTCATGCTTCCCGCGATAAATTCCCGTGCCGTCTCCTTGGCGCCATAGCAGAGGCTCCATCAATCTAATGCTCCGTTCGTCGAGGGCTGCGAGGATCTTTGCCGCCGCCGACCAAGGAAGAGGTAAAAACTCCATCGATCTACTGCTGTTCGTAGGGCTAATCCATGCCGCCGCCGCCGGGATTGGCCGCCTGCTGTCTCTTTGTGCCACGCTCAAGGATGCAGTAGATGTCTACCAAAAACCACAACACAACACGTCGGCACTTGCCATGCGGACAATATACTATATGAAGATCAACAAAAACAGATCAGAATGCTTCGTCCCGATCGATAAATGGATCAGTAGTAAAACTGCTAGTTCGTGGACTAGGTCAGGCCGAACTGCCACCACGCCGGCGTCACGTTCAGAAACTGTATGTATTGCCCGCTGGTGCTAGTGACGGTGAAGCTAAGCGCCTGGCCGGTGAGCCCCGAGAGCGCCTGCCAATTAGCGCCCCAGTTCCTAGATATCTTGATGTCTCTCTGTGCCGCCTGTAGTAGGTCTTAATTATTTTTTCAATATATATGCTGATCTCTGGCCGTGGCAGCCTAACTGCTATTTGTATATGCTGATCAATGATGCAACAGATGTTAATTATTTTTTCAATATATGTTGATCTCTGCGTGCCTCCTTGTGGATTATGATCTTTCATACAGTGTAGATCTTAATTTTTTCATTTGCTGATCTCTGATGCAGTATAAATATTTTGCTTACTAGCTGCTGCTGAACGTATTTGTCATTTTACTATTGCCTGAATGTATATGTTGCTTACCGCCTGCTGCTGAACGCTGCTTGGCCGACGTGCATGCTACTGTGCCGCGCGTGCATGCTACTATTCAGGGGGCCTGTGGTGTACCACTTGACAAGTTTAGGGGGCCAAAAATGCATTTTCAAAGTTCAGGGGCCTGTGGTGCATTTAACTCTTATTCTAACCATGTGTAGATTCAAATCACATCTCAAGTGACGAATACAGACACTGCACTACTTATAAATTCCATCATGTGAGTTATGATAAGTTTGATCAAGAAAAGTGAGATAGTCTTACTTATGGACTTTAAAACTTAATGAGTAGTTATCTTTAAATTTTTGCATTCCACTGCATGTTTACTTACAATAATCCATGCATCCGCTCCGTTTAGTTTGAATTCTCTCATATTAAATCCATAGCTTGTTTAGTTCCATGCATATATCTATGCCACTTGCATCCTTTATTAAAAAAAATAAAAAATCACTCACCATGATCATGCTCTTTTATCTCTATTTGAGAAAATCTCTATAGTGCTTTCTTGCTACCTTTGTCTACTATGGTATGCTTTGGTTTAGAAGTATTTAACACACTTCCATAGGCTTTTAAATTAAGCGTGGTGCTTAGGTTGAAATGTCTTCCTTAATCAAAATTAGACATGGAGTCTAGTTTGGTTATTGAACTAAAAATTACTTGTGTAGACACTGGATATTTTATTAGACTAACCCCTACAGAAAACTCTAAAAATTAATCGGGGTAAGTCAAAGAGATGAATTCACATTAGAGATGAATCAAGACATATGACGAACTCCAAAAACTTTGCGCAAAAGAGGGCCTAGTTCATTCTTCATGGAAGGAACAACTGTGAGTATCAAGTTTTATTCACTTATCTTTTGTTATAAGTTACCTTAGCCTTGAACCATGCTAGAATGCAGCCCACACATAAAATCTGTTAACAAACAAAATATATGCTAAGATAATTAAAAAACATCTTTTTATTTGCATAGAGGAAAATACAAAAGTTATGGACAACAACCCTGTTTCAAATTCGTTGTATTCCCTTGGGTATGTGTCCACTAACATTTTGCAGGAAAGAATGAATAGAAGCTATGCTTATTCATGGTTTGGTATGAACCTACAAATCTGAACCAAACCACCACTTCAGTTTTGGAACGAAGAGAAAATGAGACAAGTGCCACGAAAAGGATCTATAATCGAAGCACTCACTCATAGGAAGTAAACGAACAAATCAAAGGGCCTCAAGTGACGTCGAAGGCAACCTAGCATTGAACCTTCCCAGGACTCAAGCTAGGAGGTTGATGAGAAGTAAGGTGCAACTCACCTCGTATAAGCCAGAATTGGAAGGTACAAAGAAAAGCTAAAGGCAAGAAGGGTCCTGCTCAATGGACCTAAAGCCATGAAGCCCTCACTAATAGGTACATCAAACAAGTTTTCTTTAGAGAAAAGATAATGAGAAGAGCAGAAGGTCTGATAAAAAATGCCAAGAAAGAACAAAAGATGGTATGACAAAAGAATGAGAAAGTAGTGCGACACAGGAGACAATGTACTCATGAACAACTTCAAGCAGGAAGAGAAGACCACCACAACTCATCTACCCTTCATCACATGGTGTCATTATGCTCCAATGATGAAGGTAACATCTTAAGGTAAGTGGTCATCATTTTCTTCCTGACATTGGTATGCACATAGATGAAGACACAAATATGTTCGAGTTACAACTTTGCGTGATCCAACATGATTAACTCAACATGTCTTGTTCCTTAAGTATGTTCATAGCACCACTTTCTTGATCTCGGTCTTAACCAAATGAGCTAAAATGTTGCATATCTTATCTTTGGAAGATGAAAGTTATAGTCATGAAAGGTTTGATACATTATATAAAGATGGACAATCCTTTCATAGGTTAAGCAACTCCAGTTCTTTTTGTCACAGTCAAAATGCTACATTCATGTTCATCCTTCTGATCTTATCACTCATGTTGTAAGAATGAATGCACATAACATTAACCTTATCATGATTCAATGTGCCTAAGGCTAGAAAAGAAAAAATAATAAAGTTTTGGTTTTGTTGGTGTTTTCCCACCAACAGAGCCCATGCACTTGATCTCTACCTTATCATTATGAGCAGAACACACTTCAAGCAAAGTGTGGAGGGGGAGACTCCCCCAAATTCTATAAGTGAAAGTTCTAAACCAGTAGCAACGATGCACATAAGGTTGTCATCAAAGATAGGCTTCAAAACGCTAAACAAGGAGAAAGAAAGAAGGTGGCACCACCATTGGAAACGCAACTAATGGAGGCACCACCCCAAGAATCTTCATCCTTAAGAGTGAACTGATTTACTCAATTAGTGAACCATCGCAAGGAGAAGTCCCATTCGGAGGACTCAAAACACCGAACCCTTGCCGAGAGGTAAAATCGGTAATTATCCATATTTACTCCCTAGCATTGCATGAATTATTTTTCCCTTCAGCATATTTGTTTTTCTGCATTAGCATTGCATTAGAAAAGAAAAAAAATTTATTGCATCATAAGCCTTAAGCCCCATATGAATGATTTTCACGGTGTGTAAAAACCGTAAGAATACACATCGTGGTGGCATAAAAATAAAAATACCATGCATACATCTAGTTATATTTCATTTTTTGCATATATATTTCCTTTTCTACATTATAAAATAGAAAATATAAAATTATTAGAATACATCCTATTAAAAACATTGTCAATTAAAAAATCTATCCTTAGCCTCACAAGAACAATCGAACTCCAAATGGCTGACCACTAACCCTTTATCATAATCCAAGTCTCGAGTTTTTGGTGTTCTTGTTGGAGTATTTTTGCAGGATGATATATATGACCAAGAGTGGATTTACCCGGTTGACCTCATCTCACTCCACCAATGGATGAGAAGGACATCTACTGGCAAAACATGCTTTGAGAAGGATCACTCAACTTTCCACATTCGACCATGACAACATCCAGCTTTGGGGAAGAGCATCCCTCATGTATCTAGCTAAGTATTTCTTTCTTTTATCTTTACTATTTTTGAGTTTGCTTTTTAGTTAAAAAAATAAAAAGATGCATAACAAACAAAACAAAATAAAAATTTATATTAGCTAGCTATATATAAGGTGTGATCATAAATTGTGAAAACAAAATAAAAAGTGTATGTTTAGTTTTCTGTTTTTAATAGTTGAGTATGTAATGGAGTCTGAGGATAATCTCTTGCAAAGGAAATGATGAATAATTGCTCTATTGTAATTCCTTTTAAGTACCTAGTTTTCAGCCTTGAATTCTTCCGAGTTTTGGATAAGACTATTTGATATAAGAATTTACTTTGAACTTCAAACCCGTGGGTAGCATATGCTTGATCGAAGTCTAGGTAATTGATGAATATGATATGAGAAGGTCTAAGCTGCTATTTATCTTGTTCCAAGTGACATTAAAGTTCTAAAGATTTCTTTTAAAAAACAAAAATGTTACATAATGAGTTTTTGTATGACAAAACTTGAATTTCCACCAGAGCCATACATGTTATTTAGGCTAGAAAAACTTCCACATATATGTTGCTTGCTTTTACATTGAGTTTTGTCAAGCTTTGTTGACCCTTATGAGAGGTTTGTCATGCTCTTAAAATCAAGATCATGTACACACCACCTACATATGCACTGCTCCTACACTAGGGGTAGGTGCAAAAACATACCATTCCATTTAGATCCTCCAAAAAATGTTCTATCCCTACACTGTGGGTGAACACAAAAACATATTTGATAGGTCTACCCATCCACCAAATATGTGCTCGATATCTCTCTCAAAGTTTTGTTGCAGGAAAGAGGCACGGGGCTATGCAAAAGTTATTCGTAAAAAAAGAGAGAAGAAAAAGAGTTGAGAAAAAAATGGACAAGTGTCCGAGATTTTGAAAACAATAGGTACTTAGATGCCCGTCTAAAAAGAAAGAAAAGAGAAAAGATGAATAAGATAGCCCATGCTCTCTTACAAATGTTTCCAGGTTTCAAAAAGAGAGATAAATTTTCAAGGAGCAAAGTAGAATTAGGTTAGCCACCAAATATATCCACCATACATCCACACACATGCACATCTTAATTTGATTGTATGACTCAACTCTCTTTAGATCCATTGTTTGACTTTACAACATATGCATTGCAAGTATGCTCTAGCTTTAGCCCTACCTATGAACTCCACATAAGCCCAAGTGGTAGAAAGAGAAAAAGACATAGCATCTTTATTGTCTTGGTGAGGATCCACAAATACCACATATATTGAGAGACTTGAGAGTGTCATACAATGAAATCTCTGAGTTTTATTTTGAAAACCTATAAAAACTCTAGAACAACGGTGGAGCAGAGAACTTGAGACATAATGCTTGACTTGATCGTTCTGTCTTTCAATTGCTCAAGACCTAAATAAAGGCTAAGAAGCCCCATGGTTGAAGGTAATATGGGTAAGTTTGAAAGTCAGATCAGTTTATTCTAATTCGGAGGAGAATTCTTGATTGAACACATGTCTACTTTTGAGGCGTGAAAGCATTATAGCAACTCCTAATCCATTGCTGAGTTTAGCTTTACTCAGGGACTAGCAAAGGTTAAGTGTGGAGGAGCTTGTTGATGGTCGCTAATGTCAATTATAAACCATCAACATAACCTACATATGTACTTAATTCCATCACCAAACATAGGTATAGGGGTTTAAACTAATAAATTTTATGAGTTTTGGTGAATCTATGTTTTTAGCAGGGTTTAATCAGAAAATCGGCAAAGCAGACCTACATGTCAGAGATATTTATGCAATTCTGTCATGAAACCAACGTGGGAAGGTTCTAGATGATTCTAGAGGACACCACGCCAAGGCAGAGAGGCAGAGGCTGCCAGGTGGGCCGATGGGCCCCACCTCTAGGCCAGCCAGCCCCTGGGTCCCACATGTCAGCCTCTCCTTCGAACGTCGGTTCCCTACCACCTCCTAGGTTGCATCTATGCCGTTCCTTAAGTCGGTTTGATTCAATGGCTCACATTGCAAGCTCTAGCCTATATAAACAGCCCTATACCCCCTCCTTGAGGCATTCCTAAAACCTTAATTTATATCTCTCATTCAGAGATCAGGGTACACCAGGAGGATTGGGTCTAGACTTTCTAATGTAGTAGATTAGTAGCTCGGGAACAAAGGTCGAGTTGGGCTCATGCTCAAGTTCTAGGCCTAGTCTTGGAGGCTGGGCAAAGCCATGTATCTTCACTTCTTCATCTTGTAAGACTTGTTCTTAATTTATCATACTCTTATCTATATGGCTATGCTTACTTTGAATATATATCTTGCTTAGTTATGGTTTTTAGCAAAAACCATGGGGAAAAGTCCCCTGGGCACAAACGAACTATATAAAACTTAGAAACCAAAACAGTTACAGAGAAACAGGCCAACTAGAAGGTGACCACACCACAAAACTTACACAAAGAAAGAAGAAGAAAACAAGAGAGAAGAGAAAAAAGCTAAAGAAAGCTAAACTAAACTAAAACAACAAAAGAAGATTACAAGCTGTTAAGCCAGGACTGAATGGAAGGAAGTAGGGATGCCTTGATCCCATACAAGTGAATAGAGACTTCCTTTTTCAAAGTAGCTTTCCAGGAGCCTAGACTAGGGGCTATCCCTTCAAAGATGAACTTGTTTATTTCAAACCAAATGCAATTTGCTACTATCATAAAAACTTCCATGAAAAAAGGATGGGGAGAAGCTTCCCTGGCACTGATGATCCTCTAAAAAATACTAACTGAATCCAACCAGATGATACCCGGAGCAAACCATCGACTGACAACAGCCTGACATTCAAAGAATAGATGATCAACTATTTCCTCAACTCCATCCTGACATAGCACACATTTATAACCTTCTTGCAAGAACTTCTTCCTTCTTCTAAGAATATTACGTGTATTAAGCTGATCATTCAACATAAGCCAAGAAAAAAACTTGATGCAAGGAGCACATTTGGATTTCCATATCCAATGAATGGGTTGTGGAGCAACAACGCTGACAAAGTGATGCTGATAGTACCTATTAGCAGAATAATAATTCCTTCCCCATATGAATGTCCATCTATCCTTTTATTCTGAAGAATCAATGATTAGAGTGGCGATATCCTCCTAAATAAGCTGCAACACTTCAAAAGCTGGCCGAGACATAGGAATGTGAAAAAGATCTACTAAATCAGTGGTGTTTAGAACTTTTTCTAGTGAGATGACAGGCTCCTTTGCATATTCAAAAAGCAATGGATATTTCAAGGACATCACATTTCCAAGCAATAGATCATCCTAGAAGCTCACTGTGTTTCCAATTCCAGGAGTACAAATTGCAACACCTTGATATTTCACATGCAACCTTAGTATATCCTTCCACCAAATGGAACATTTTTCCCTTCTAAGATGAGGTACTCCGTTAGTATAATACTTATTCCAAATAAGATCCACCCACTATACATCCTTTTTGTTAAAAAGTTTATTAAGTTGCTTGAGAAGTAGAGCCTCATTTTGTAGTGTTAGATCAATAATGCCAAGCCCTCCTTTATCTTTAGGCTTCATGACTAGTTTCCAAGCTACTAAGTTATACCCCTTTTTCTTAAAATCACACCCTCTCCATAGACAATATTTTCTATATTTGTCAATGGCCTCAATTACAGCTACAGGAAACTTCAGAGAGCATAAGTAGTAAGTAGGAAGGGAAGAAATGGTAGAGTTAATGAGCTGGAGTCGGCCAGCATATGAAAGGAACAAAGAACTTGCAGAGAGCCTTCTTTCAATCCTGCATAATAGTGGAGCATAGTCTCTGACTTGAGGCTTGGTGATACCCAAGGGTAGTCCCAAGTAAGTGAAAGGAAAACTCCGAACTAAGCAACCAAACTCACCAGCCAATTGAGAGGCTCTGTCATTATCAATATTTATAGGAACCAAGCAAGATTTGCCATAATTAACTTTTAGTCTAGTGGATTCAGAAAATGTTTGCAAGATGCCCTTCAAGCTGTGAAGCTGAGGCTCACTGGCTTGCATAATGAGCAAGGTGTCATCGGCATACTAAACTATAGGGAAGGGATTATCTGAATGTTGTGGGAAAGGAGGCTGTAGAGTACCATCATAATATGCTTTGTTGATAACACTTTGCAAAAGGTCTGCTGCAAGAACAAATAATAGGAGAGAGAGGGGATCACCTTGCCTGACCCCTCTCTTGCACTTGAATTCCTTTCCTACAACCCCATTGAGAAGAACGGCAGAAGTAGATGTTGACAAAATATCTTTAACCCAAGCTATCCATCTTGGAGGAAAACCTTTTACTTCCAACATTTTGATAATTGTGTGATGCTCAACTAGATCAAAAGCCTTCTCAAAATCTAATTTTAGGATGATGATTCCCCTCTTAGACTGATGACATTGATGAAGAAATTCAAAAGCCCACCCAAGACAATCTTGTATAGTCTTTTCTTTTATGAAGCCATACTGGTTCACATGAATGAGCTTGAGAATGACTTTATGTAGCCTATTAGCCAACAACTTAGTTAAGATTTTGACTGATGTGTTTAACAATGAGATGGGCCTAAAAACATTGATGTTCTCAGGGTTGCTCTTCTTAGTGATTGAAGTGATGTAGGAAGAATTAATGCTTTTAATGTCAGCACTATGATTGTAGAAATCCCTGCACAAAAAATACATATCTTCTCTGATAATATGCCAACTCTTCTTTATAAATAGATTGTTAAAACCATTAGGTCCTGGGGCTTCGTCATTTGGCATGTTCAAGATTACAACATCTATTTCTTCAGAGCTAAAAGGCAGAACAAGCTCTTTAGGATCACTTGAGGGAGTGATAAGATCTTCAAGATCAAAAAGAATCTCAGTGTTCAGAGTAACCCCCAGCCTGTTTTTAAACTCTTGCCAAAAAACACTCTTCTCATGATGATCAGACACCACCCTTCCATCAGGGTTGAGTATTTGGGAGATTGTGTTCCTTCTATATCTCTCAGTGGCCATAGAGTGAAAATATTTTATGTTCTCATCTCCTAATTGAATGTATCTCTGAGTGGACCTTTTACTTTTGTGTGCGGGTTCATAGAGCGCTTAGCTTGCTATAGTTTACCGGTTAGGCTAAGTAGCCGAGTCTCGTGTAAGCGTGGTGCTTATATGATGCTCTGTCTGTGAGTACACCCTGTTCTCTGGTTGGGTGGTAGCAGTAGGTGGTGACAGCCCCATCTATCCTTTGTAGTCCACTCTGAATTGAGCAGGTTCTTAAATTGTAGGACCGTAGTCACGTCAGTAGAGTTATCTATATTGGGTGCTCTGCTATCTAAGTGGCGTCCCAAAGTGCACAAGAGTAGAGTTAGTCTTAGCTATAGTTGGGTATATATATACTTTGACCATGTAATAAGAAAGTTACAGAAAACTACCTCACCCAAGTTAACTAATTTACATTATCTTAGTGACCTATCCCCTGAGTATCATAATACATAAAATCCTATCATTACATTTACCCCATGCTCTAGCTATGCTGGTATGTTGACTGATAGACATTCATTTATTACTCAATAAGTCTTTACTCCATTGTTTACCAATGGTAAAATATAAATAACGATACCTGGAATACTCCCGGTAAAATGCTACAATGGTATTCTGTGCGCTTGCGGAATCCTTCATATTCTATTTACGTTAATAAATATCAACACTAACCACTTGTGCCTTATCAAAAACCTATCTCTCTTTTACTTAATAGTCTTGGCAATAAAATGATTCAAAGCGTTTAAATCTTGTTGCAGGCTCTTGCGATAAATGTGTTCTTCGTCGATCCTCTGTTCTAAGGTGTAGACAACATCGGAGAGATCTTCAATCTTTTTTCTGCAAGAGAACCATGGTCATCCATGGGTGTTTCTCCTTATTTTCTGGGATAGCTGATGGCACCTTCCTCTTCTTCTCCTTAGGGGGAACAACTTTGATCTGATCCGACAGAGCTCGAACTCCATTGATGATTGTACAAGGGGTGACCGACGATACTTTGCGCATGTAACATCTCGGTCTTCACTTCGGTCTGCACCTCATGTTCCTTCAGAGGTAGGAGGTTGATCTCGTTTGTCACCTTGATCAACTTTTGGGCATCTAGTTGAGGCTTCTGCGGACATGGCTTGTCTTTAAAAAGTGGATGCGGCGATGGTGGAGCAATCACCGGACAATGGACAACTTGGACACAGTAGGATTGGTCAAGACGAACAGGAGCTATCTCTCGTGGTAGGATGATGCTTAGCGCCATAGCGTCGACTTCTTGTTTAGATCAAAACCGAAGGGGACGAACTCTTTTCTAGCCAATGGAACTAGGGAGGAGGAGAGCTTTGATGCTATTGATAAAGGAGACTTTGATGGGATGGCTATGGAGGTAGGCATCGGCTCGTTTATATAGGGGGGAACAACTTGCAATAGGGGTCAAGATCTATCCATTAGGGGTCTCGTAACAAAACAAAAATGAATGCGTTGAAAAACTACGAGATTGTGGAGGGGAAGAATCTAGAAGACACAAGAGAATTGACCGGGCATAAGGGGACTGACAGGTGGGCCGACCAGCCTATAGGTGGGGCCGGTCGGCCCCACATGTCATCTTCTCGTGGGGTTTTTCTCGCGGCGGTTTATAATCCCTATCTAATCCCGAAAAGTATATTTATGTGTTATGAAACCTAAAGAGGATGGCAGTGGTGTAAATCTATGGTAAAATCAGGAAGTCTACCTCATCCAAATCCTCATGTGGTTTTTTAGGTTCTAGAAAGATCTTAAGATGGTGGTCATTTACCTTGAATAACGTACCTTTGTCATTTTGAAGTGTTACCGCTCTATGCTACTAGGTGCTTATCACCTTGAATGGTCCTTCCCATTTGCTCTGAAGTTTTCTGTTCCTGAATAATTTAACTCCAGGAATTAAAAAGTAATACCTTATCTCCTAGGGTGAACTCCTTCTTGATCCTTTTGTTATGTCATCTTTTTGTTCTATCCTTGTATATCTTGGCGTTATGATATGCTTTTTCACGCCATTTATCAAGCTCAGAGAGTTGCATCTTCCTCTTAGTTCCTGCAACTTCAAAGTTCATGTTCCATAGCTTGATGGCCTAGTGAGCTTTGAATTCTAGTTCAACAGGTAGATGACAGGTCTTCCCATAGATGAGTTGATATGGTGACATCCTAAGTGGTGCTTTATAGGCCGTTCTGTAAGCCCATAGTGCATCAGGTAGTCTATCCTTCTATCCAGTCCCCATCTCGTTGACCGTCTTCTGCAGAATATTCTTGATTTGTTTGTTCGATGTTTCTGCTTGGCCACTTGTCTGAGAGTGGTATGGAGTAGCAACATCGTGATAGATTCCATGCTTTGACAAGTAGTTGTGAAAGTTTTTGTTAGTGAAGTGAGCTCCTCCATCACTAATCACCATCCTTGGAACTCCGAATCATGGAAATATTATTTCTTCAAACATCTTCTTCGAGTTCTTTGCATCAGCAGCTCTACATGGCATGGCTTCAACCAACTTGGAGACATAGTCAATTGTCACCAAGATGTATTCATAGTTCTTCGACTTTGGGAATGGTCCCATGTAGTCAATTCTCCAGACATCGAAGAGCTCTATCTGAAGGTTATTGGTGAGCATCATGGCATCTCTTAAATTGATATTCTCGTGCCTCTAACGCACTCTAGACCTCTGAATGAAATCCTTCGTGTCTTCATAAATGGTTGACCAAAAGAATCTACTTTGATAGATCTTCGAATGAGTACGGAATGCCCCATATTGTCCTCCATATGGTGATGAATGGCATCGTTCTATGATCTTGATGCCTTCTTCTACCGGTACACATCCTCCGAGTAGGCCATCAGAGCAGACTCTAAAGAGGTACGACTCATCCCATATGTGAAGACGACTTTCGTAGATGAGTTTCTTTTATTTTTCTCTGGTGGTACATAACCTACAACCATAAAATTAACAACATTCGCGTACCAGGGGTCAGATTTCGTGACCTTGAAGAGCGTGTCATCCCGTAGCGAATCGTTGATGGGCAGTTCCTACGAATTCTCAAACTGCATTCTGGACAAGTGATCAGCAACAGAATTTTCTACTCTCTTTTTATCTTTTATTTCTAAGTCAAATTTTTGGAGTAACAAAATCCATCTTATAAGTCTAGGTTTAGCATCTTTCTTAGCACGGAGGTATTTTAAAGCAGCATGATCAGTATAAACAATCACCTTACCTCCTACTAAGTAAGATCTAAACTTATGAATAGTAAAAACAACAGTCAGGAGCTCTTTTTTAGTTGTTGCATAATTAAGTTGAGGTCCTAAAAAAGTTTTTTCTAGTAAAAGCAATTGCATGATGATTTTTATCTTTTATTTGTCTCAAAACTGCCCCCACAGCATAATCACTAGCATCACACATTATTTCAAAAGATAGCGACCAATCAGGGGGTTGAATGATTGGTGCAGAGATGAGTGCTTACTTAAGAAAAATATTAAAAAATTTCAAGCATGCATCATCAAATTTAAAGGGAACATCCTTAGCCAAAAGATTTGTAAGTGGTCTAGCAATATGTGAAAAATCTTTTATAAAGCGGCGGCAAAACCCCGCATGGCCAAGAAAACTGCGGATCCCTCTGATATTTACGGGAGGAGGTAACTGTTCAATTACTTCAATTTTAGCTTGGTCTACCTCTATCCCTCGTTTGGACACCAAATGTCCAAGCACTATGCCTTCTCTAACCATGAAATTATATTTTTTCCAATTAAGGACTAAGTGTTTTTCTTCACATCTTTGCAAAACTTTGTTTAAATTTTGAAGACAATCATCAAAAGTTTTCTATAAACAGAAAAGTCAACTATGAAAACTTCTAAGATTCCTTTAATCATATCAGAAGATATAGACATCATGCATCTTTGAAAAGAAGCTGGAGCATTATATAATCTAAAAGACATTCTATGATAAACATAAGTTCCATATGGACATGTAAAGGTGGTTTTGTTTTGGTCATCTAGATAAATCAAAATCCGGTGATAACCTGAATACCCATCAAAGAAATAGAAGAAACAGTGATTCGCTAATCGCTTCAACATTTCATCAATGAAGGGCAACAGAAAGTGATCTTTCTTTGTTGTCTTGTTAAGTTTTCTGTAATCTATGCACATCCGCCATCCAGTGACCGTTCTTTAGGGGATTAATTCATTCTTTTCATTTTTAACAATAGTCATGCCTCTCTTTTTAGGCACAACTTGAACAGGACTTATCCACTCACTGTACGGAATGGGATAGATGATCCTAGCGTGCAGGAGTTTCAAGACTTCTTTCTTAACAATCTCTCTCACGGCATTGTTAAGCCTATGTTGGGTGTAACACCCCAGGTGTTTATCACCAATTAAGTAGTGGGTTTAAGCTCAAACATGATAGATTAATGGAGATGACAGTGTCAAAGTCAAACCTATGGAAATAAGCCCTAACCTAAACTTGGATATTGCACCCTCGCTTACATATAGGCTCAATTAAAAGATATATGCTTGGGTGTTGCTATCAAAGTATCTTCACATGTCTCACCTCAATAACTATCTATATTGATCCCTGGAAAAGTTTCATGAAGATTGGAATCAAAAAGTCACATGAAATGATAAGTTCTATTCCTATTGGAATTTGCACCCTTAAATGGATGGGACTATAGGTCATCAAACAAACCTTGCAAACTTATCCAAATGACTCTAGATGAGCTCTACAAGACCTTAACTACACTTAGGACACTTAATGGAACAATGTTCATGTTGATCATTTTGCCTAAATATGCTTCTAATTGGTGGTTGACCGTGTATGGACCCTGGAGCTCTGTGGTTTGACCATTTCAAAGGTGTGACCTAGAAGCTTTGCATGACTGTGCACCCTTTGACAAAGTTGTAGAGAATTTTATAAGGAACAAACTTTGTTTAAGAGTCAAGTCATGAAAATGTGTGGAACATGCTCAAACAGGGCCCACAAGTCAGTTTTAGGGCTGATTTCAGCACTTATCCATTTTAAGCCCTAATTCCAGTGACGTCGACGTTGGCATCTCGCGTTCTCCGAATTTTGTTAAATAGCTCAAGTTGACCCAAAAATGAAAGTTGGAAATAATTCATTGGAGAACAACATGTAAAAAGTTGGGATCAATTTGACCAAGTTTGGCATTGCAAAATCCCAAAACCGAGCCCTAGCTCAACATGTTGACACTGGTAATTTGGGGGCTGATTATCTCCTAATCTATTGCCCTAATGACCATGACCATTAAATAGAAAATGTAGAGTGTGGTATGGGCTACAACTTTGCTTTTAGGCCCATAGCCCAGTTCGGCCCATAGCCAGCCCAAAAATGGCCTCCAATTCAGGCAGCTTCACGCACGCCACGTGCTCGGCAAAACGCCTCAACGGCCGCCGCGTGCTCGGTGCGTGGCAGCCATGCCCGAGCAGCGCTCCCACCTCCTTGCCGCGTGCCCTGGCGCCCCTGTGCCGATGAGGAGGCGTCCAGGCTCGCCCTCTACCTCTCCCATTCATTCTCTGCCTCCCTCGCTCGCCCTCAGCGCTCTTGCCCTCGCTTTGCTGCTCGCGCACGGCCGTGCCGCCATGGATGGCCGCCGAGCTCGAGCCGCCGCTGCGGCTGCAGGCGCTGCCTTCTCTCGTCCTCCGCTGCAGTGTCTAGCCACGCCGAGCATGCGCTGCCGGAGCCCTAGCCACCGCAGCCTCGCCGTCGCGGAGAATGGCGCCGCCATCATTGCCGGCCGGGCAAAGCTCCGCCTCTGCCGTTCCCTCACCTCCGGTCCTTCTCCGCCCCAACCGACCACAGAAGAGCCTTCCCCACCTCGCACCGCACATCCAGGGCTCCTCTTCTCGTCAGTTCCACCGCTGCAGCACGCTCCCGCCGAGGCGCCGGCCGTCGAGCCGCCTGCCGTCGTGGCCAGGCCGCCACAGCAAGCGTCGGGCCGTTGAGAGCCCCTCCTCGGGTGCGCACGGGTCCCCTGCCGCTCCTCCACTGCCGCTCGCCGCCGGAGCGCCGCCCCGGCCGGCCGGAGCCGTGGGCCGGCCTCCTCCTCTGTTTCCCGGCGAACGGAGGAGGAAGAAGGCCTCCTGTCTCTCTCGGTGGATGACAGGTGGACCCAACCGGGCATGCAGGTCCCGCATGTCAGTGTTATGAGAGGCACAGTTAGGGTACACGTTCGGGTACACCTAGCGAGTTAAGTAGGGTTGGGTGATTCTGTGTTTGAATTTCAGATTTTATGAAAATCTTCAAATATTCATATCTCATGCTAGGAGACTCCAAAAATAGTAAAAGTGGACTTTTTGGAAACCTTGAGAAAAGATCTATGCAGTGGAGTCATAATATGTTAGATGTTTGTAGATGTTTTCTGATGTCTTTATTTAAGCCTTAAAATGCTCGAAAAGTGCTTATAAACTTGACCAGAGTCATATCTGGAGTTTTAGAACTCCAAAAATAGTGATTCTTATTTTGTTAATTTTGTGATGACTTGTACTTGCTAGGAAAAATATTAAACACACTACTTGTTCACTGTTTTCTTAAAGTTGTGATTTGACCTTGATAAATAAGGAAATCTACATTATATTGCTTGTCATTTTATATCTTGAGTTGTGTTGCTTCAATTGGTGTGAAATTTTTATGGTAGGCTTGTCATGCTATGGAAGTACTGTTGTATAAATTTCATGGTCATTGCTTACTGTATGCTCAAGTTATTGAGTTAACTTATTTATGGCTTGTTAAATAGCTTATATATAATATATAAATAATAAAATGGAAGATGTTGTTCCATTACCTTAGTATGATGTTTATCTATCGTATTGATTCATGCTATGGCCATGTGTTCATAGAAAATATTGAGTTTTAGGTTTAACTTGCTCTCCCATGAATTATTGCTATAGCCATTTGTCTTTTTCATAGAGGTTGTTATACATGTCCAAATGGTTTCGAATTTGGACAGTAGACTTTTGGGAGCATGTGTAGGCCACTGTAATTTTGGTAGAATTTAGTGTGCACTTTTGATATGCGTTCATAACTCCACCTAATTATCTAAATAAATTAAGAAAAGGCATTAAAAGAATTTATTTAGAAATGGACACTAGGTTTTCTGGTGTTTATTAGTCATGTATGAAATGTTAGTAAAGTTGGTTTTATCCAATTATATGTTTGCAATATAAGTTAATAATTATTTCTTGCAAAGGAGGTTTCTGGACAGATCTGGAAAACTTGGCAAGTTCTTCATGATAATATGCTTTGTTGTGAAACTTGTTTATACAAAAGTTGTAGATAAATTATATATCTAGCTGCTGTTAAAATTTGGTGGCATTTGGCCATGTGGTTTAGGAGTTATAGCTGTTTAAAGTTAGGGTACAGAATTGCTTGCTCTCTGTTTGTCAGGAACAGATTCTGGAACTTTGTATTTTTGACTTGTTTAAATTATGAATCATGCTGTGATGATTATAAATGAAATGTAGAGAATTTCATAAGCTTTCCATAATATCTTCTTTCAAGTCATTTGGATTTATAAAACTCCAGATATGATTGATTTGTGAAGCTATTGTTTGCTTGTCCAGAAATTGATAAATTTCAATTATAGTTGTTTGCTTGTATATTGTTAAGTGTGACTTATGCCTTTGAGGGTAGTTAAGTTAATTAGCTCTAGGTGTTTATTAGAACTTTGGTATGCTTATTTGATTACTTTGTTTATTGCACTTCTATGCATTCATACATATGCATTGTTGCACCTCATTTAGGTACGCTAGCAGAAACGCGTGAAGGATCTAAGGTGGAGCCAAACCCGAAGATGGAGTTGGTGGATCCATCTCGAAGATCGAAGAACCGGACAAGTGTAGATTGGGAGGATGCTCGCCAAGTGAATTCATCTGACATACTCTAACTTGAGTCGGATCCCAGGCAAGCCCCGGAGCATTATAAGCCTCCTATCTTCAAAGCAATTAATTATATATATATATATGTTATAAGTATTGTTGCATTAAGTGGTAGGAGTTGGTTGGAAACCCTTGCTGCATTATATCATTCCTTGTCCAGATATATGAATCCCTGAATCCTACATAGACTAGGATCGAGTAGATGCTTAGCCCTGCTTTAAGCGGTAGAAGTCAGGTGATTTCCTGTCACCTGCGAGATGTAGGGATATTCATATATGGCACGGTTGGCTATATTTGCTATCGTGGAAAGGAATCATGTGTTAATAAAATGAAATGAGACCGGGCGGGATGATGATAGTGAAGCGACAAGGCATGGAGGTCTTGGGTGTGAATCTATCCCCGTCTGAGTCGTTTAAGGACCGATTCGCTGTACGTCCTTGAGTCATGTTGAACGCAGTCTAACACTTAGTTGGCCGGATAAGTCGTTCCGACCGCGAAGCCGAGTAATGTGATTCAGGCCGGGAATCGAATGGTAGGTTGCTTCTTGGAGGAGAGAAAGGATGTGCTTGGGGACATTGGCGTGAGACCAAGGGGGGGTTAGAGTCCCTATCACCTGGCAGAGTGTCGCCCTTGGGGTCGCGACATTATTCGGACCCGCGATTCCTGAATCATATGAAAAGGTGGCTTGTGCGACCCTGGCAGGGGCCTGCGCGGTGAGTGTTAGAAATACCCCTCCAGCTGGATAGGAATTCGATTCGAATCGCCGTCGCTCCCGGTTAGTGAGCACTTGACTTGAGCAGCGGCAACGTAGATTCAATTAAATTGAACTGATGGTTAATTGGATCACGATGGAAAGGTTGCCTCAAATTATACCTGCTATGGTTAATATTGTTTGCTCCTAATAAAGTGAGTGCTCTAGTACAGGTTCTAATATAGATGATAGGTTAATGATAATTAACTTGATGCTTAAGCATTAATGATTGATCATCTATATTAAGCTTTTATGCAAAATGTGTCAAGCTAGCCCCACTTCATATCAGCCTTGCATGATCCTTGGTGTCACCTTATTTCTGGTTTCTGACGGGTAAGTCTAGCTGAGTATCTTCTTGTACTCAGGGTTTTATCCCCACTTGTTGCAGGTTGTGATGTATCATGGCTACTGCAAGAGTTGGTTGGCTCCTGCCGTAGTGGCGGAGTGTGATCACGGGCATGATCCTTCTTATTTACCTTATCTCTAATGCTTTTGTTGGAAGTCGACCGTGGTACTGGCATGTATTTGAAATAAGAATAATGTTAGTTTCAAATTACTTTGCTTCCGCTACTTTTCAATGTAAGTTGTAATAACTATGTTGAACTCCGATGTATATTGAATTACTTGTGAAATGGTTATAACATGTGACTTGTTATGTTGAATCACTACGATCTTGGCTTGTATGTTGGTTGGTTTGAAATCCCTCGTGATTTCATTGGACTACCGGAGTTATATGGGCTCAAGTGCGAGAATTTGATCATTTCGGTGATTGTTTTTGTACTTGTGCTCTTATAATTTGGACGGTTCCGTTACAGCTGGTATCGGAGCAAGATTCAACATTAAACTTGTCATATGTGTATTTAAAACAAAGGATTTGTTTTATAAAATCAGTTTTATCAACTTATAGCTATATATAGGTTTGTGAAAACTGAATTCTAAATCTAAGTATGCCAGTGGTCAATTTCCTTATGCCCATATAAGGATTATTAGGTGGCTTATATAAGTACTAACTTGGGAGTTTTTATTTTTGCATCTACGCCCAGGCCAAGGTATGTATGTGTGATGACTCTCCTACACTATGCTACCGGTGTGTTAGATTAGAGGTAGCCTTCATATATGAAATAGCCATATATGTCGCTAGTTTACTTTTATGAAACGTCGCACCTACGCTCAGGTAAGTGTGAGTTGTGAGAGCATGACCGTACAACCTGCGGTCTAGGGGAGAGCTAGTTTTGGTTACTGGATTATTTACATGTTACACACATGTATATATGAAGGTACTTAATTGTGGGAGATTAATGATTCGGGTAGTTTTGGTACTACATGTACGTATACAGGGGTATATGTATATGGGAGTGCTTAGAATTTCACCTTTCTGTTTTCATTGTGTGCTTTATTAGGAAATGTTGGGCTGCAATGAAACTTTTCTGCAGGTACGCTAACCACAAATGCGTAAGTCGAATGTAGCTATCGACTAGCTATATATCGAGAGAGTGCGTGTTATGCCACCGACATAGAACGTGATCGCCCCCTTGGGTTGGCAATCTTGTGAGGACGAATAGAACGAAGCATGCATCTTCATGATTGTTGCTTTATGCATAGCTCTGCTCCTCTCACCCTTGTTCTATAGTGTGTAACTTGTGATCAATGTGTTACACTATTTTTCTTGAGTAAAGTAAAACAAGAATGTCTTACTCCATGTTGTTTGAGAAAAGTGTGTGCTTAGCCTTGCTAAAAATAGTTGTGGTTACATGCTTGAACCTGTAAATGTTCTCTAGTTATCCAAGCGGTGGATATGTTGTTCATATAAGCAATTGCAAGTGCTTTAGACTTCATTTCAGTAATTGTGATTCTCATAAATGAATTAAATTGGTGTTGGTCTAAGGTAATAATGTTTAGAGCTGCTAGAATAATATGTTTGTGTGCTCTCTTGTTAAGTAGAACAAAGGCAAGCTTTGTTTTGCTTATTAAACATTGGCTGCTAGAATAGTTTCTGTTGTAGTGATTCTTTCATGCTCATAATGGTGTTTTCTGTAGTTATGGAGAATACCAAAGATGTAGCTAACTTACTTATCTAGCTTGTTCAAAAATTTCGTGACCCTAGGTCTTATGTTTTGGGAGTTATAGATTTTAGAAGTTTGTTGTCAGAATCTGCTCATGTTCAGAACAAATCTGAATGTTTGCTTTATTTGACCTATGTGCGTATGGAATCATGTCTTGGAGATAATAGAAGAAGTGTAGTACTTTTTCTAAACTTTCCAAAATGTCCTATCGCACTAATTTTGGTGGTCTAAATCTCTAGTTATAAGCTTATAAAGTGGAATGACAGAATCTGTCTAAATCTGGGCAGAGATATCTTCTTTATCTTGTTTGGCCTTGTTAGCTATAGAATCATCTTAATATGATAATAATAAAGTTATAGACAACTTAATAAGCTTTACATAAAGTTAAGGCTCAGCCTTGTTGTGTCCCTAGAACTCCAGTTTTGCATTTTTGAAGTTCTTGTCAGTTTTCTGTCCATATTGGTACAGATCTGAAACATTAGCAATTTTGGTCATATTAACCTATGATTTAGCTTTTGGTATGAATAACTAAAGTGTAGTCATCTTCCTAAGCTTTCTAGAAAGTCTAGGATCACCTTTATAGAATGTCTACAACCTCAGTTATGGTTGAAACAAGTAGTTACTATGCTGCTGTCCAGATTCTATGTATATGCTAAGTTACCCACCTTAGCTAGCGTTGTTTTGAGCTAAACTTGTAGTTAGTTCATGCTTGAGATAAATGCTTATTTTAGGTGAGCCTTGTGCTTTGGATAGGTTGCTTAAGCTCAATCGTTTGAATTTTCTCAGATGTCTGCTTAACTGATGTTGTATATATGCTTGTTATCTAGGTAGTGCCTTAGTTGACACCTCGTTTGTCCTCGGTGAGCATACGAGTGTCGAATAGCTTTATTCTAAGAACAACGTTCATGTTATGTAATCGCATGGTTGTCGTCTCTAGTTAGGTTCTCTCTCTTAGGAGTCTGATCCTGTAGCCGTGGTTGCTTGCCTTGAATGTTTGTATCCATGCCTTTGCTTGACCGAAAACCCAAAGTTTAGTTCTCCTACATGTTTGTATAAGCTGTGGATGTTTTCCAACCCTTTTTGTAAAGACCCTTATCGACTGACCAACCCAGTTAACTTTCATCAACGCTAGGCGTGAGTGGAATCAAGTAAAAATCTCGTGCTTAGTCGCATTCGGCAATAGAGCTAGGTTCTCTTGTGCTATGTTTTGATCTGCGAATAGCTTCCCTGTTGATTCTAAACCTTGTGACTACCTTTGCTTGCTATCCCTCCTTGTATGGCGTTTGTTCTTACAACCCATTGGTGCCACTTGAAATTTCACTTTCGTTGTATGTTTAGTAATGGTGTTATGAGTAGCAGCTGATGGTGCCGCGACGAAACCAAGGGCCTCCTGTGGCTGCAGACACGTGGCTGGCTACTTGGCACGCGCTGGTATCACGGTTTCTAGTCATGATCCATTATGAAACGACAAATGATGTGTTATTTTCTCATGTCCCTTTTCTTAGTTATCTCTCCATATCGTATCGTAAGATCCATATCTTAGACCAAAAGTAGTGGAGTTTCCTTCTGAAGTTGCTAAGAGAATAACTTTGAAGAATAGGTCACCGACATAAATATTAATAGACTACAATAGGTGGTATACAAGTGACTCTACTTAGTTGTCCCAGTATTGATGAACGACATCTAGTGAGCGAAGTATCTCATTCCTGTTGGATTAAAAGGACACACAACACTTAATGTTGGACAAGTCATCCGTTGGATAAGAATCGATCGTCACATTATGCAAGTCTTAACCTCTGAATGCATAATGACCATACCATCGCAATCAACCATCTCTAGTGTGACTCCTTATCTGCTAACTTCGATGGCAACTATCTGTTCTGCATCAACCACAGTTGTTGCTGTCAGGAGTGAAGATTTGGAACTTTTTAGTGTTGAGAGACAACTGATTAGTTACCAATAGGAAGGTTAATCTCCAGCTAGGTAACGACTCTTTGGTAGCTACGAAGGCTATGTCGTGCAAAACAATAACCAACCAGAAGTTAATCAACTAGTCAACAACTTGAGCGATACTCTATCTTCCAGAGCCATTGTGACCAAGTCAATTCCATCTTGGACAATCACACAGATAGTGCAAGGTGTTCTATCAGCTAAAGTGAAGAATTAGAGAAAGTATGCCCTAGTTCCGATCTGTATCCTTGTGCCCTTAGGTGCCACAAATGGTTTGTTCATAACTTTATTGGACAAAGCGTTGAGGAATATTCAAAAGCAATCTGAGAAGTGTCAAATAATATATTTTTCATCTTAGAGCTGTTGTATGACCCTAAAGAGGAAGCCTCATGGTGAAAGGTTGGCCTGACAAAGTTGTTATGCTGCAAGTCAACTCAACTTACAGTACAACTAAGTCACCAAGGAAAATTTTACTCAATCGCTTGGTAGTAGACTACTTCCCGCGGTTTAGTAAATATTACAACTTTTGTTGTCCTTAAGGCCTCGCTACATCCTTCTTTAGTAATTATTTTCCAATGATGACATACCTTGGTACCTTATACATGTTTTTACCAAGAGGTTGCATCTGATTCAACCCAGATAACTGTTGTCTTCGATAAAAGAATCTTATTAGGTAGCTGTTGGCAGGAATACAAAGCCGACAGAGTCAGCCATCACATTCATTGACCCCTCGACAGACTCAGATAATACAGTGTTGTCATCAGAGAAAGAGAACTGCAAACATAGAACAGCAAGTAGCTTTCCCTTAGCTGATATATGAATGTTTGAACATCTATGACCAACATAGACCCTGTCTATTGGTTAGTCAGTATCCTCTAGCCTCAGAGTATATTTGTCGTCTATGATCTCACCCTTTTGGAAGGTTGTGCTCAAGCCATTTTGGTAGAGGACTACTTTTCAAACTTTGTGAACATAGAGTCATTTCGACGAGTATACTTCTGAAGAGTTCGGTCTAGTGTAAAGTTCATACGGACCATGTTATGTTCATTAAAGAATCAAATGCTTGTGAGTGGTTACTCATGGACCAAATGATCTCCGTACATTGAGAATACAGTAATGTGCTATCTGGGATTCCTCCCAAAGTAACAATGCTTCATGGAAGTCAACGAAGGAAATTCTTCAGACAAATTTTACCATAAAGAGTAAGTATCAAAAAGTGCCTTTGACCAAATTGTTCACCGACGTTGAAGCTTTTCGCTGAATGCTATAGCAGATGTTGGGAACTAGATAACGTGTCTCTCTTCCTTAAAAGATCTTCCATTCTGAATCTCGGGACGCGATTCTTTTAAGGGGGGAGGGCTGTAACACCCCAGGTGTTTATCACCAATTAAGTAGTGGGTTTAAGCTCAAACATGATAGATTAATGGAGATGACAGTGTCAAAGTCAAACCTATGGAAATAAGCCCTAACCTAAACTTGGATATTGCACCCTCGCTTACATATAGGCTCAATTAAAAGATATATGCTTGGGTGTTGCTATCAAAGTATCTTCACATGTCTCACCTCAATAACTATCTATATTGATCCCTGGAAAAGTTTCATGAAGATTGGAATCAAAAAGTCACATGAAATGATAAGTTCTATTCCTATTGGAATTTGCACCCTTAAATGGATGGGACTATAGGTCATCAAACAAACCTTGCAAACTTATCCAAATGACTCTAGATGAGCTCTACAAGACCTTAACTACACTTAGGACACTTAATGGAACAATGTTCATGTTGATCATTTTGCCTAAATATGCTTCTAATTGGTGGTTGACCGTGTATGGACCCTGGAGCTCTGTGGTTTGACCATTTCAAAGGTGTGACCTAGAAGCTTTGCATGACTGTGCACCCTTTGACAAAGTTGTAGAGAATTTTATAAGGAACAAACTTTGTTTAAGAGTCAAGTCATGAAAATGTGTGGAACATGCTCAAACAGGGCCCACAAGTCAGTTTTAGGGCTGATTTCAGCACTTATCCATTTTAAGCCCTAATTCCAGTGACGTCGACGTTGGCATCTCGCGTTCTCCGAATTTTGTTAAATAGCTCAAGTTGACCCAAAAATGAAAGTTGGAAATAATTCATTGGAGAACAACATGTAAAAAGTTGGGATCAATTTGACCAAGTTTGGCATTGCAAAATCCCAAAACCGAGCCCTAGCTCAACATGTTGACACTGGTAATTTGGGGGCTGATTATCTCCTAATCTATTGCCCTAATGACCATGACCATTAAATAGAAAATGTAGAGTGTGGTATGGGCTACAACTTTGCTTTTAGGCCCATAGCCCAGTTTGGCCCATAGCCAGCCCAAAAATGGCCTCCAATTCAGGCAGCTTCACGCACGCCACGTGCTCGGCAAAACGCCTCAACGGCCGCCGCGTGCTCGGTGCGTGGCAGCCATGCCCGAGCAGCGCTCCCACCTCCTTGCCGCGTGCCCTGGCGCCCCTGTGCCGATGAGGAGGCGTCCAGGCTCGCCCTCTACCTCTCCCATTCATTCTCTGCCTCCCTCGCTCGCCCTCAGCGCTCTTGCCCTCGCTTTGCTGCTCGCGCACGGCCGTGCCGCCATGGATGGCCGCCGAGCTCGAGCCGCCGCTGCGGCTGCAGGCGCTGCCTTCTCTCGTCCTCCGCTGCAGTGTCTAGCCACGCCGAGCATGCGCTGCCGGAGCCCTAGCCACCGCAGCCTCGCCGTCGCGGAGAATGGCGCCGCCATCATTGCCGGCCGGGCAAAGCTCCGCCTCTGCCGTTCCCTCACCTCCGGTCCTTCTCCGCCCCAACCGACCATAGAAGAGCCTTCCCCACCTCGCACCGCACATCCAGGGCTCCTCTTCTCGTCAGTTCCACCGCTGCAGCACGCTCCCGCCGAGGCGCCGGCCGTCGAGCCGCCTGCCGTCGTGGCCAGGCCGCCACAGCAAGCGTCGGGCCGTTGAGAGCCCCTCCTCGGGTGCGCACGGGTCCCCTGCCGCTCCTCCACTGCCGCTCGCCGCCGGAGCGCCGCCCCGGCCGGCCGGAGCCGTGGGCCGGCCTCCTCCTCTGTTTCCCGGCGAACGGAGGAGGAAGAAGGCCTCCTGTCTCTCTCGGTGGATGACAGGTGGACCCAACCGGGCATGCAGGTCCCGCATGTCAGTGTTATGAGAGGCACAGTTAGGGTACACGTTCGGGTACACCTAGCGAGTTAAGTAGGGTTGGGTGATTCTGTGTTTGAATTTCAGATTTTATGAAAATCTTCAAATATTCATATCTCATGCTAGGAGACTCCAAAAATAGTAAAAGTGGACTTTTTGGAAACCTTGAGAAAAGATCTATGCAGTGGAGTCATAATATGTTAGATGTTTGTAGATGTTTTCTGATGTCTTTATTTAAGCCTTAAAATGCTCGAAAAGTGCTTATAAACTTGACCAGAGTCATATCTGGAGTTTTAGAACTCCAAAAATAGTGATTCTTATTTTGTTAATTTTGTGATGACTTGTACTTGCTAGGAAAAATATTAAACACACTACTTGTTCACTGTTTTCTTAAAGTTGTGATTTGACCTTGATAAATAAGGAAATCTACATTATATTGCTTGTCATTTTATATCTTGAGTTGTGTTGCTTCAATTGGTGTGAAATTTTTATGGTAGGCTTGTCATGCTATGGAAGTACTGTTGTATAAATTTCATGGTCATTGCTTACTGTATGCTCAAGTTATTGAGTTAACTTATTTATGGCTTGTTAAATAGCTTATATATAATATATAAATAATAAAATGGAAGATGTTGTTCCATTACCTTAGTATGATGTTTATCTATCGTATTGATTCATGCTATGGCCATGTGTTCATAGAAAATATTGAGTTTTAGGTTTAACTTGCTCTCCCATGAATTATTGCTATAGCCATTTGTCTTTTTCATAGAGGTTGTTATACATGTCCAAATGGTTTCGAATTTGGACAGTAGACTTTTGGGAGCATGTGTAGGCCACTGTAATTTTGGTAGAATTTAGTGTGCACTTTTGATATGCGTTCATAACTCCACCTAATTATCTAAATAAATTAAGAAAAGGCATTAAAAGAATTTATTTAGAAATGGACACTAGGTTTTCTGGTGTTTATTAGTCATGTATGAAATGTTAGTAAAGTTGGTTTTATCCAATTATATGTTTGCAATATAAGTTAATAATTATTTCTTGCAAAGGAGGTTTCTGGACAGATCTGGAAAACTTGGCAAGTTCTTCATGATAATATGCTTTGTTGTGAAACTTGTTTATACAAAAGTTGTAGATAAATTATATATCTAGCTGCTGTTAAAATTTGGTGGCATTTGGCCATGTGGTTTAGGAGTTATAGCTGTTTAAAGTTAGGGTACAGAATTGCTTGCTCTCTGTTTGTCAGGAACAGATTCTGGAACTTTGTATTTTTGACTTGTTTAAATTATGAATCATGCTGTGATGATTATAAATGAAATGTAGAGAATTTCATAAGCTTTCCATAATATCTTCTTTCAAGTCATTTGGATTTATAAAACTCCAGATATGATTGATTTGTGAAGCTATTGTTTGCTTGTCCAGAAATTGATAAATTTCAATTATAGTTGTTTGCTTGTATATTGTTAAGTGTGACTTATGCCTTTGAGGGTAGTTAAGTTAATTAGCTCTAGGCGTTTATTAGAACTTTGGTATGCTTATTTGATTACTTTGTTTATTGCACTTCTATGCATTCATACATATGCATTGTTGCACCTCATTTAGGTACGCTAGCAGAAACGCGTGAAGGATCTAAGGTGGAGCCAAACCCGAAGATGGAGTTGGTGGATCCATCTCGAAGATCGAAGAACCGGACAAGTGTAGATTGGGAGGATGCTCGCCAAGTGAATTCATCTGACATACTCTAACTTGAGTCGGATCCCAGGCAAGCCCCGGAGCATTATAAGCCTCCTATCTTCAAAGCAATTAATTATATATATATATATGTTATAAGTATTGTTGCATTAAGTGGTAGGAGTTGGTTGGAAACCCTTGCTGCATTATATCATTCCTTGTCCAGATATATGAATCCCTGAATCCTACATAGACTAGGATCGAGTAGATGCTTAGCCCTGCTTTAAGCGGTAGAAGTCAGGTGATTTCCTGTCACCTGCGAGATGTAGGGATATTCATATATGGTACGGTTGGCTATATTTGCTATCGTGGAAAGGAATCATGTGTTAATAAAATGAAATGAGACCGGGCGGGATGATGATAGTGAAGCGACAAGGCATGGAGGTCTTGGGTGTGAATCTATCCCCGTCTGAGTCGTTTAAGGACCGATTCGCTGTACGTCCTTGAGTCATGTTGAACGCAGTCTAACACTTAGTTGGCCGGATAAGTCGTTCCGACCGCGAAGCCGAGTAATGTGATTCAGGCCGGGAATCGAATGGTAGGTTGCTTCTTGGAGGAGAGAAAGGATGTGCTTGGGGACATTGGCGTGAGACCAAGGGGGGGTTAGAGTCCCTATCACCTGGCAGAGTGTCGCCCTTGGGGTCGCGACATTATTCGGACCCGCGATTCCTGAATCATATGAAAAGGTGGCTTGTGCGACCCTGGCAGGGGCCTGCGCGGTGAGTGTTAGAAATACCCCTCCAGCTGGATAGGAATTCGATTCGAATCGCCGTCGCTCCCGGTTAGTGAGCACTTGACTTGAGCAGCGGCAACGTAGATTCAATTAAATTGAACTGATGGTTAATTGGATCACGATGGAAAGGTTGCCTCAAATTATACCTGCTATGGTTAATATTGTTTGCTCCTAATAAAGTGAGTGCTCTAGTACAGGTTCTAATATAGATGATAGGTTAATGATAATTAACTTGATGCTTAAGCATTAATGATTGATCATCTATATTAAGCTTTTATGCAAAATGTGTCAAGCTAGCCCCACTTCATATCAGCCTTGCATGATCCTTGGTGTCACCTTATTTCTGGTTTCTGACGGGTAAGTCTAGCTGAGTATCTTCTTGTACTCAGGGTTTTATCCCCACTTGTTGCAGGTTGTGATGTATCATGGCTACTGCAAGAGTTGGTTGGCTCCTGCCGTAGTGGCGGAGTGTGATCACGGGCATGATCCTTCTTATTTACCTTATCTCTAATGCTTTTGTTGGAAGTCGACCGTGGTACTGGCATGTATTTGAAATAAGAATAATGTTAGTTTCAAATTACTTTGCTTCCGCTACTTTTCAATGTAAGTTGTAATAACTATGTTGAACTCCGA
Organism: Saccharum hybrid cultivar R570; assembly: GCA_038087645.1. NCBI lineage: Eukaryota > Viridiplantae > Streptophyta > Magnoliopsida > Poales > Poaceae > Saccharum > Saccharum hybrid cultivar. The sequence goes on along the minus strand of JAQSUU010000307.1, from coordinate 47,632,768 downwards.
TGTATATTGAATTACTTGTGAAATGGTTATAACATGTGACTTGTTATGTTGAATCACTACGATCTTGGCTTGTATGTTGGTTGGTTTGAAATCCCTCGTGATTTCATTGGACTACCGGAGTTATATGGGCTCAAGTGCGAGAATTTGATCATTTCGGTGATTGTTTTTGTACTTGTGCTCTTATAATTTGGACGGTTCCGTTACATTGGGTCTCCCTAGAAGGTATAACATTAGGATCTGTAGGAATACGATGGGTGCAAAGAGCAGGATTGATTCCCTTAAGGTCTTGGAGTGAATAGCCAAAAATAGAATGATGCTTTTCTAAAATAGTTAGCAAGCGTAGGGATTCTTTCTGAGAGAGTTTATCACTTATGATCACAGGAGAATCCTGATTATTATTGAGAAAAGCATATCTAAGACCAAAAGGCAAGGATTTAAGCTCAACGGTGGGCTTAGGTGGTTCTAGCGATTCATCTAGAGGTTCAGGCTCTGTGGGACTTTCTTCTTCCTCCTTGATGAAGAACTGGGCATCATCTTCAAGGTTGGGTTCGATCAAGTCATCAAGAGATGCAAACTTAACTTCTTCCATTGGATTTTCTTTAGGAATGGACTCAGTCTCAGCATTTAGAAAATGAGTGATGGGTATAGAAAGTTTAAAAATTTTCCGAGACTAATTCTCAACTTCCCCATTTGTCCTTCTTGGATAAGTCTTTCGATTGGATGTCCTATCAATAGGTCAAACTCTATCATATCATAGATATAGAAGCTCAAATGAATCTTAGTTCCTTTTACCTGGATAGGAAAGACACACAAGATCCCCAAACTTGGGAGAATGTGTCCTAAAAGACTTTTCAATAACTTTATTATCGTGGTTAATGGCATATGTTTCAATAAATCATGAGCAAAAGATGTAGACATGATATTAACACCCACAACTGGATTATAAAAGCATCGAAAGGAGCCTTTTTAATTTGGCAACGAATGGACATAGAAGGTGAATCTAAGCGAATCACATCATAGAAAAGCTCTGATTCTTCTAACTATTCATTGCTTATAATGGATACTAGCTCTTTCGTAGTCTTTTTAAGGAAAGCTTCTTCAGAAGGGTCTAAAGGTTCTTCATGAAATGATGATTTCCTATACTTATGGGGTCTCCTTATAGTATGGTAATTCGAGGTTTCCATATTTATCAAACAAGTTCATCCTCGAATTCAAACATGGAATCCGAAATTGGAGTTTCCTCCTTTTCCGGTGGTTTGGGATTTGTGATAGCTAAAGCTGATGATGGGTTAGGCAAAGATTCTGGTTCAGCTATCTGGGATTCCTCCTGTAGCGACTTCTTTTCTACTTCTTCAGGGGTGTTCTATAGGATTTTAGTAAGAATGCTTCTTCCTGACTTAGCAGAAACATGGAGGAACGAGCCTCCTACGGCCGTATCAAGATGTTTCGAGGTTTTCCTATCAAGACCCATGTAAAAGTGTTGAAGAAGAATGGGGTCTTGAATGGCAAGATCAGGGCCAGTATTAATGAGAGCATTAAAGTGTTCCCAAGCCAAGCCTAGAGATTCTTTTTCTTCTTGTTTAAAAGATAGAACCTCTAAACGAAGGCTGACTACTCTAGAGATGGGAAAGAAATGTAGGCAAAAGCCAAAACACAATGCTTCTCAATCTCCTTGTCTACTCCCTATGATGAGCTTGTACCAATGTTGATATTACTTAGCATCACTCTTTACTAAGTTTTCATCTCTAGCATTATGCCAGAAATACGTTGTTGGTAATTATTAATGACACTTGTAAACTTAGAGATAATAACATTTAAAGTAAAGTATCCGCAAGCGCACATATAATATACCATTATAGCATTTCACATGGGAGTATGTTAGGTATCGTTATTTATATTTAATCCACAGGGAAGAGCAATGGAGTTGTGTTGGCGTAAAGATATTGACTAATATGTATACTTATGATAAAAATCACTCTTATGCTTTAGCAGGGGTAAGTCAAGTGATAAATAAATAATAAGTGTAAGGTAATAATGACATTCTAGAGATAGAAATAGAGACTCATAAATGTAGTATGGCTAAACAGAAGATTTGACTAAGTCTTTTGTACACTCAAGTATATACACTCTCATCTATAGTACAACTAACTTTGTATCTATGCATAAGAATCATTACTAAGGAAGATCAAGAACAGAGCTTGTCTCCCATCGCAATATTGTTCTACGTGCTCTACAAACGGGGAGTGGACTACCAAGGACTCAACGGGAGTGTCACATCCGCGATCTATCACATGACCCAGAGTGCAGAATGCATCCGTAGGCAAACAATATCTAAGCACCATGCTTACATAATGCCGACCACTTAACTCACTCAATTACTGAGTTAAGAGCTTTGCGAACATATGCATAAATTCATCATCAATCATAACTATATCAAGCATACAACTAGAGAAAACTAGGAACATAATAAATAACAACATAATATTGAAGTAGCACAAAGTTATAAATATAAAGAGATACAATGGCTATACCAGTCTCCAGACGGCAGATCCGAAATCCTGAGCGATAGCCCAAACTCTACTTGAACCTTGCTAGCTAGCCTATACTAGAACCTTGAAGAATTGGAGCTCTATTCTCTTCTCTCTAGAAACCCTAATTTCCAGTCTACTCTTGACATATGGCCTGATGTTGAGGGAGGGGGAGGGGCTGGTATATATAGGCCGGAGCGTCAATCCTAGGAGGTGGTGGAGGAACCGACGTTGAAGCTGGCTGATAGGTTGGACAATGGGGGGCCGGGCGGCCTACAGGTGGGGCCAGCCAGCCCCACCTGGTAGCCACTCGGGATTCGCCTCAACGTGGTGTCTTCCTGATCCTTCTGGAACCTTCTGGGATAGTTTTCATCGTGGATAAGTACGATTTTATTTGACGATTTGATCCCTCTTGATGGTTTTCTAGATAAACCCTACTAAAAACAAAGATTCACCAAAACTCATAGAAATTGTCAGTTTAAACCCCTAAGTCTATGTTGGTGGTCCTTTTCATGCATTTGTTCAAGTTAAGTTGACAGTTTATGATGGATGATAACTACTGTCAACAAACTCCCCCCAAGCTAAACCTTTGCTAGTCCCTGAGCAAAGCTAAATCTTCACAATGGATCAGGAGTTTCAGAGTTTTAAAAACATTAAACAACTCCTCAAAAGTACTCATATGTTCAAACAATAATTCTCCTCCGGATTGAAATTCACTAATCTAATTTTCAAACTTACCGTATTACCTTTAACCATGGAGCTTTTGAGCCTTCACTTGGATCTTGAGCAATTGAAAGACAGAACAATCAAGTCAAGTACTATGTCTCAAGTTCTTCGTTCAACCATCATTCCGGAGTTTTTATAAGTTTTCAAAAATAAAACTCAGAGATTCCTCTCAAGTCTCGCATATATGTGGTATTTGTGGACCCTTACTCAGGCAATAAATGATGATATGCCTTTCTTCTTCCTACAACTAAGGCTTATGTGGAGCTCATAGGAGTGGAGAAAGCTTAAAAGAGCATACTTACAACACATATATTGTCAAGTCAAACCTCGGATTCAAAGAGAGTTAAGTCATACAATCAAATCAAGATGTGCATGTGTGTGGATGTATATGATCGGTATATATGGTGGCTAACCTAATTCTACTATGCTCCTTAAAATATGTCTCTCATTTGAACTTTGAAAACAATTGCAAGAAAACATGGGCTATCTTATTCATCTTTTTTTCAAGCGGGCATCTCAGTACCCATTGTTTTAATAATTCTTCGGACACTTGTCCATTTCTTCTTAATTTTTTTTCTTTTTTCTATCTCCCTCTTTTTCTTCTTTTATGAATAACTTTTGCATAGCCATGCTTCTTTTCCGCAATAATCTTTTGAGAGATAATAACAAAAACTTGGAGCATCTATCTGATGAAAAACCTATCAAGAATATTTTTGTTGTTTACCCCCAGTATAGGAGTAAAACATTTTTGGTGGATCTAGATGAAATGAGTGTTTTTGCGCCTACTCCCAGTATAGGAGTAGTGCATATGTAGGTGGTGTGTACATGATCTTGATTTTAAGAGTATGACAAACCTCTCATAAGGCATCAACAAAGCTCGACCAAACTCAATGCAAAGCAAGTAGCATATATGAGTCAAGGTTTTTCTTAGCATAAATATCATATTTGGCTCTGGTAGGAATTCAAGATTTGTCATATAGGATCTCATCATGTGGATTTTATGTTCTTCAAAAGAAATCTCCAGAAATCAAGTGTCACTTAGAACAAGATAAATAGCAGCTCAGATCTTCTCATATCATATCCATCAATTACCTAGACTTAGATCAAGCATATGCTACCCATGAGTTTCAAGTTCAGAGCAAATTCTCATGTCAAATCAATTTCATCCAAAACTCGTGAGAATTCAAGGCTGAAAACTAGGTACTTGAAACGAATTATAACAGAGCAACTATTCATCATTTTCATTATGTGAGATTATCTTCAAGTTCTATTTATTTATTGACTCTTAAAAATAAGCTAACAAACTAAAGCACACCTTAAGCAAATCATACTTAAACAAACTATGTATATGCACATATTTTTTCCTTTTTTAGAAAAGCACAAACTAATATAAAAATAAACACACACTAATATACTGAAGACAATTTTTTTTGTTTTTGGTTATGCATCTTTTTTAACTAATACAAACTACAAAGTAATAAAATACTAGAAAGAAGACTTACCTTAGATAACGGAGGCTCCTCCCCCAAGCGAGATGTTGCTATGATTCTTCAGCGAGGCGGATGGCTAATGTTGATGAGCCACTTCTGCATAAATGCTGTGTAGTTGAAGTCTGATGTCTAAACATTTGAGCTACTTACAAATGAGTGATGAGTAAAGACAAATGTAAGGATCTACTACATTATTAAGGGCAGCATATATATAGAGAGGCTTTATAAAGTCGACTATGTGGAAGGAGTCAATGGCAAGTAAAATAACTAAAGCAGTCCATGTTAGCGCCAGACGTTTGATTCGGGGCGCTAGTGTCGGACGGTGCCTACATACAAGAGAAGGAGCCTGCACCGCCTATTTTTCTCACGCGCCACCATGTGGGCCCCAAAGCCCGCTCTCAGTTTCTCTGCGCCTGCTCGACGGTGCCCCAGTAGCGGGCCCGTGCTGCCCGGACGTCCTCAACAGCTGCAGCAAGTGGCTGCGACCTATTGCAACATGTGCAACACTAGATCTACTTTTGCAACACTCAGGTGAGACACTTGCAACATACTTCAGAAAACAGATGAAACACTTGCAACATACGTCTGAAACACTTGTAGAACACCTAGAAAACACTTGAAACATTGCAAACATATGCAACATCCAAATGAAACACTTGCAACAGATGTATGAACACTCGAAACAACATACGCTTGCAACATGCATGTATATGCAACATCCAGATCTACTTTTTGCAACATCCGGATGAAAACACTTGCAACAAACGTCTGTTACACATGAAACATTTGGAATATACACTTGAAACATATGTGTATAGCCATTGCAACATGTGCAACATCCCGATATACTTTTGCAACATCATTCAGCACAAACGTCTTCTTGCTGCTTCGACGAAGGGAGGCTCATCGGCCATGGAGGTCACCGGTGTGCTCGCCGGCGACGCGGAGCTCACCAACAACACGAAGCTGGGCACTAGCGCACAGAAGGTGGGTGTGGAGCGCGACACGGGCAGCAGTACGCGCAGAGGGCGGGTGGGTGGCGCGTGGAGGTCATCGATGTGCTCACCGGCGGCACGGAGCTCGCCGGCAATATGGAGTTGGGCAGCGACGCAAAGGATGCAGGGTAGGGGCGGCATGGGCAGCAGTGGCGCAGAGGGTGGGTGGACTAGGCACAGGTGGCGTGGAGAGTGAGTAGAGCGTCCGGACGTCAGACGCTCGGGTTGGAGCGTTTCTATATTTATGGAGGCATTATAAAGTCGACTCAGCGCTGTGGAAGGAGTCAATGGCAAGTAAAATAACTAAACCAGTCCAAACATATTTTTTTCTCTTTCTATCTCGTTGCAGTACCGGTGAGTGGAAGGAGTCGATAACAAGGTGTGCGGAGTATATTTTTTATGGGCCCGGAGTCTGCCTGTATATTCTCTTTTACCACTTGATCTTTATAAATTGTGAGACAATTTTTATGGCTAAACATAACTGTTTTTTGGGCCAACTTATATAGATTTTGTAATATACATTGCTGATGCCTTAAAATGTGTTGTAGGATGTCACGTGGATTTTCGTGTACATCGTGGTATCCATATGTGCGAAGGATGAGTGCCTATAGGAGGTGGGGTATGGGGACGTGGCAGCAATGGCAACGCAAATGTTTGGGATGAGAATTACATTGAAACACGCGATCCGGCGGAGGAGGGAAAAAAATTATGCGGCACTATCGCACAGGAGTGAGTGTGCGGCACCGCTAATTTGCTTTCGTATAAGGGTGCTGGCAAATCTAAACCTGGCTCATTAAACCCATGCGAATCTGGATGCACGGAATGGACGACGATTAGGCGGTGGCCAGAGACGGAACCGGGGGCGGGGGGGGGCTAGCAGGGGCCGTGCCCCCCAAGCACAGTCAGTTTCCTTTAATACCTATATAAATATATGAATTTACAGCTAAAAATATTAATTTTCACCTATTTTTTATTCAAATATTATGATTTTGGTTATAAATAGTGTAAAATATTTAAAAAATTATTGAATCATATAAATACGTATATTTTAGCACACTAAAAAAATATGATCATATTTGTTTGGCCTCCCTAGTCAGAATCGCTGGTTCCGTCTCTGGCGGTGTCGCATGCTCTGACACTGTAAGGCACCGCCGCTTAGAATTTTTTTCCGCGGAGGGGAAAAAATTTATGCGGCACTATCGCACAGGAGTGAGGCCGGAGGAGATCTGGCACGGCCAACTATTATACCAATTACACCGACATGATGAGCAACCTCAAGACGAAGTAAAAAAAAGTTATTTGAATGTTACTGCAGATACTCATATTGTTTCTACCACCGGTGTAAACCATATATGTTTCCAACAAAGACAAGAGGAAGGAGATGGAGACTGCTTGACTTGAGCTGAGCACCAATAGCAAATTCAGGAAACTAGTAGCAGGCATGCAAGGTCGTCGGTGGCCATGGCAGCTCGCAAGGGTACACCTTAGCGTAATCACGGTCGGGCGCTGGCGCCACCTCCATGGTGTCGATGTCCAGATGAAACCACCACTTCGTCTCCTGCCAGGGCGAGAGCAGGACCACCGGCGCGGCGTGGAACCATCTGTGCGGATCATCTGGGTATCATTGAAAAACGACGGGTTATACCCAGGCAGGTCGCGGGTCACAGCCGACAGCAGTATGCTCCTCACCAAAGCCCACTCTCCGCTGCCGTGGAGCCTTCTCGCGAACACCCTGAGGTCGCCTCCGGCGCCGAGGTCGAGGATCACAATGCGCGCCGTGCCGTCATGGCCGGCGGTGACTCCTCGTGGAAATTCCAGCCGTCAACTTCGGGCAATAGGAGGGACGAGAACTTGCGGTGCTCCTGTCCAGAGCCAGACCTCAGATTTAGGTGGGCCTCACCCCATATAGTAGATTAGTACTATTATAGGCTATTAGTTTATAGGAAAAAATCTACTTAATCCCCTGAAGTATCAGCCAGTATCTAACCTACACCTCCAACTATAAAACCGTCTGTTTTACACCCTGAATTCTTCAAAACCGTTCAGATTATACCCTGGAGCAGTTTTGGACAGTGGTTTTACTACAGTAAATCATAGTAAATCACAGAAAAATCATAAAATAGAAAATCTAATTTTGTTGGACTACACATGAGTAAATCTACACAATGAACATATAATATAGTATGCTTTAGTACAAATTTTTTCTATAGCTTTAAATTAGTTAGAAAATCAAATTTTATCTGTAATTAATTGGAATAATTCATAGCTACAGCTTCTATGGTCCAATTGTGGTGAAATTTTTATGATGAGGTTATTATTATATGCTTGAACTCTAGTAAAAATTTCATACTCATTGGATCATATATAACTTAGTTATAGATTTATTTAGGTTTATGTTTAGGTTTATGCTTGTTAAATATAAATAAATATATAACTAAATTATACATGATCCAATCAGTATTAAATTTTTACTACAGTTTAAGCATATAATAATTAGTTTACTATTAAAATTTAACCACAATTGGACCATATAAGCTGTAGCTATGAATTATTCTAATTAATTACAGACAAAATTTGATTTTCTAACTAATTTAAAGCTACAGAAAAAATTTGTACTAAAGCATACTATATTATATATTCATTGTGTAGATCTACCCATGTGGAGTCCAAAAAAATTAGATTTTATATTTTATGATTTTTCTGTAATTTACTATGATTTTTCAAACATTCAGCGAAAATAAATAGAAAAAGAAAAAGACAAAACCGTCGTTACTGTAGCAAAACCATTGTTACTGTACCAAAGCCGCCGTCCAAAACCGCTCCGGGGTGTAATTTGAACGGTTTCAAAAAGTTCAGGGTGTAAAACAGACAGTTTCATAGTTGGGGGTGTAGGTTAGACACTGGCTGATAGTTCAGGGGTTAAGTAGACTTTTTCCTTAGTTTATATAATTAATACGTGTAGCAGTAACTTACGTGGGCTTGTATAGGCTATAGCCCAATATGCAAGCGAAGGTCTGGAAGTCTTTGCCTTGGGCGCTTTCTAGTTTCCATTCACTTTGCCAGAAGGTGCACTGTGTGCTATGGAGATTTTCAAGCATGTCAGAGGAACTCCAACAGTTCGGCATTTGTTGTTTCTCATATCTTGTTGTTTGACAACTCCTAAAATAATACATGAGGAGGAAAAAAGAGCTCATCTCCAAGAGTTTGTCATAATTCACTTGACAAAATCAAAGCTGGGTCCCACAATCCTGTTTTTTTTTGCTGCGGGAACATCGTTTCATGTCGCGGGTTCGCGCCAGAACGTCGCCGCCACGTCGTTCCTTCCCTCGCGCGGTTCCTTCATGGCGTGTGGATCGTCGCAGCCGGGCTTCTCCTCCTCCCGCCGGCCATCACCGTCCCTCGTGCCTTGCACGTCGGAGCCATCAGGATGTACCGGACCATGCACACAGGTAGCAGACAAGCACACCATGCCGGCCAGAGCACACCATGCCGGCCAGGAGCAGCAGCTAGCAGACAAGCAAAGTACAAAATCTGATGAAAGGAGCAGACATTAGGAGCATGCAGACATGACAACAATCTTCTATTTCACATCTTCTACAGTACCATGCACGTTCCCATGAACTACAAATTCTTCTGTACTCACATCAGGAGCCGAGCCAGCAGGGATCGGACCTTTCCCATGAGACCGTGCATCGCGATCACTATAGTCTTCACGACGCTAGCAATGATGAGCGCAGGGGATCGGAAGACCTGGCGAATCGTCGGCAAACCAAACCACTCGGCAGGTTCTCGTCCCCTTGACCCGGGCGCTCGCGAATCGTAGGCTCCGAGGGGCCGGACCCGCCCGGATGGCCGGCGGCGTGCAGGCGCGATGGCCACAGCGGCACAGGGGAGCGGGACTGCTCCCTCAGCTCTCTTTCTCTCTCCACCCGCATGCCCTCTTCTCTCTCGCATGCACCACCGCACCACCACCCCGTAGCTCTGCTTGCCGCTGTCGTCGCCATTGCCGTGTACAGGCACCTCCGCAGCTAGCGCGCGGAAACATGGTGGGGCGCGTGCGAGTGCGAAGACGGGATGGCGGCGGCGATGGGAGGAAAGGGAAGCCGGTTCTAGCAGCCTGGATGGAAACCACCATAGTCTTTGCCATTTGCCAACACGCACAGGGGTGGTTTCCTCGGCTTTGATCGAAGCAAAGACACCGTTTCTACCTCAGATTCTCAGAAACGATTTTTTGTTTTCTTTTTCCTCTCTTCCTTCCGTAAATGCAGTACCACGTCAGCAAAGTTCAATAAGCAAAGAGATAATAAATAAACATAGAAATCACCATAATGATGTCTACATTGTGAGTGTTTTTAGGTGAGTCTCAGTGGAGATTTCATGTTACTGTTTTCAACACATCCAGATTTTGAAAACAGTGCAGGAGAGTTTCATTCACATAAAACTCTCTCTACTCTCATAAAACTCTTATTATCTCTCTTAATTAATATGGTGCCACGTCAGCATAATTAATACCCATAAAACTCTGATAAAATACTATTGAGACTGGCCTTAGAAGTAAACGGACGCGGACAGATACTAAGAACAACACGCTGGGACGGAGTCTCACCGCCAGCACCATGGCGTCTTCTTGATTTTCTCAAATTAACCAGTTTCGCATACATTCCTTGTGCAGCGACATCGAGTATTTTTTATAATGATTTTAGTAAAAACAAATTTAAGAAATAAGATAGGTAATAATCTTATGAATAATTGTCTAGTTAGATTTATTGAACAGCAAGAAGCCCAAACCTTTTTTTTTGGTAGTGGACGATATATTCGAGATATTCATATCCCTTAGAAGCGTCAGCCGAAAACGTTAGATACTTATTCTCCTTTTGTACTTGTATATTTTGAACTGTCAATATGGCATTTGAATTATTTATATTGCAATTTATTGATGCTTTTAACATAATCTTTGAATTTAAAATGTACCATATTATTTAGTACGCTAATGCTTCACCACGGGCATCCGTTCCGCGTCAGTCAGTCCAGACACGGCTAGCAGGGTTGCGGACCAACCCACAGGCATGTTCCCCATCACCAGCATACATGGTTTCTCCAAAAAATAATAAAAAAATAAAAGAGAGCGACATCTTATCTTTCTATTCGCATCGGCTCCATCGCACTGTCCACCCTTCGGTCGCGTTTGCACGAGCTCTGCTAGTGCCCGCGTCCGCACGAGCGTCATCACCATCCGCATACGCACGAGCGTCGAGTGCCGCCGCTAGCTGCGTACGTACGAGCTCCGCCGTCTGCGATGCATCTCCCGGACATGGTGAGGGAGACGGCTGCCGCCTCCACCACAGGGGTCGGAAGCCTGGTTGGTGGCCACGAAGACCTCCACCTCCACCTGCCCAGCTCACTACAGCCAAGTGTGGAGCTCGCCTATGTGCAGCTCACGGCAGCCCAAGGAGAGGCCGCCCACGCACATCTCGTGCCCGCCTACCCAGTTCGCCATGGCCAGGGCGGAACTCGCCCACGTGCAGCCCGTGACGGTCGGGATAGAACTCCACATGCCGACGAGGATTCATTCTCCCAAGCAGTAAGGAGATGTTGCACTGAAACTGCATGTTACAAATGTCTATTTCAAGTGTTTTAAATAATTCAGATATATGTTGCAAGTGTTTTATATCGATGTTGTAAAAGTAGATCGGGATGTTGCACATGTTGCAATGGTGTTCTCAAGCGTGCATGTCCCAAATGTTTCATCTAATTTTCAGACATTGTTGTAAGTGTTTCATCTAGATATTGCAAAAGTTGATCTAGATATTACATATACATGCATGCTGCGAGCGTATATTTTAAGTGTTTCATACGTATGTTGCAAGTGTTTTATCTGGTGTTGCATATGTTTTGCAATGACTACAAACATGTTTCTCCCGTGTTTCATACGTATGTTGCAAGTGTTCAATTATTTCGGACGTATGTTACAAGTGTTTCATCTGGATATTGCGAAAATAGATCTTGGTATTACGCAAGTTGCAGTGGGACCTATTTGCAGCAGCCACCTGCTACAACTGCTGGGCCCACCTGCATGCGCGTGGGTGTGGAGGGGGCGCCACGGGGCGAGAAGAGGAAGTGCGTAGGCCACGGTGCGGGCACGGGACCTGAAGCGGCCAGGCCACTGTGCGGACGCGGGACACGAAGTGGACACGGGACATGGAGCGGCATGGGTCCCCACGTGAAGCACGTGTAGCAGGCATGGACGTCTAAATGCTAACCTGGTCCGAACGTTGGGGCGCTAGATGTTCAGTATTTAGTACATATATGCTAAGGCCTTGTTTAGATTCCAGAATTCACCCCTAAATTTCACTATGCAAAAAGAAGATTCTCCATCACATCAAAATATCGGCACATATATGGAGTACTAAATGTAGATGAAATAAAAAAAATTAATTGCACAGTTTTGTTGTACCTTGCGAGACGAACATTTAGAGTCTAATTAATCAAGATTTGAACAATTATTACCAAATAAAAACAAAAATGCTACAGTGTAACGTGACACTTACTATGCAAACTTTGCCTTCCAATTTTGACATCTAAATAAGGCCTAAGTTCCGTTAGCGAATTACTAAATGGTTTTACCAAGTCTATTGTTTGTACATAGTAGGAGCTGAATTGGTCCAGATTTGACGTCTCATCTCTAGTTTCGCAGAGGCACAAGATTCGACAACGTCTCGAGCACAAGGCCCGACGAGGAGACCGACGAATGCGGCATACAGGCATGTGAGCGTCTGCTAACTCCCTCGCGCTTCGTCGCTCCATGTGTGTTATGAAATCTAAATTTAGATATTTTCGAAAGAAATAGGACTCCAACAACTATTCTATTCCATCTTCTAAAATAAAAAGCTGTGGTTCTCCTTACCTTAGCTAGAAAAAGCAAGCCGCGGCCGCTTGCCATCCACCTCCCTGCAGATTCCCGCTCGGGCGAACTTCTTTCCTGCGCGAAGACTGCTGGAGCCCCATCTGGCGCACTGCACCGTTCGTCCTCGTCGACAAGGTGAGAACACACCCTTCAAAAAAAAGGTGAGAACACAACCGAGCGCGGACGCTCCTAGCTCTCGAGATCGCGATCGAGCACCCACACAACAACGAGCTCACCTCTCCGTCCTCGCCCCGCACGGGAGCTCGCCTAGTCGCCTCCCTCCCAGAAGGATGATCCTCCTCCTCCTTGTCCGTCGATCTCGACCACACCCACTCTGACGACGGGCCAGGAGCCCCGTGCTGCAAATGGGGATTCGTGCTGCAAACATTTTGCTGGGCAATGAAGATTTGTGCCTGGCAATTTGCTCTTGGTAGGGCACGGCGATCACGTGGAGCGGCCACGGTGCTTTCCGACGCGGCCACGATGGCCTTCAGATGTGTTCTGGCGGCGACCGGCGATCACGCGCAGTAGCAACCTGCCCGTCAGGACCTGGCTACGTGGCAAGTTCAAAACTTCAAATATAGATGAGCCAAAATTTAGCTAGACTGTTGTAGTGCTCTCCTTTTTTTGAGACTTTTCCATTATATACATTAAAGCTAAAATATAGAATTTGGCTATTATTTTTATATGACCTCTTGCAGTTGCTCTTAGGGCCTCTTTTATGTGCTGGGCCCTAAACGGTTGCTCCCAGCGCACCCATCCAGAGCTAGCCTTGCTGATATACAATGTATCATTTGTTATTACTAACCAGTAAGCATGTCTGTGCATTGTAATGGACTCACGTAACAGAACTCACATATATATAGAAATCGAATTTTGTATTCGTGAGTCTTTCTAACTTGTACTAGATATAAATGCATGTGCATTCCACCGGGATCATAGAATATTTATTGACACCTACAACGACGGATTTGCAGGATGCGGACACGTGGATCCGGTGTTCGTATCGGAACCGGATAAAACACGGTCGTGTAAGCTCCAAGCAGAGGATGATTTGTAATGAATGCGGACGTATGTGCAGGATCGAGATTTGGTATCACCGATGACTTTACAGTCTTTTTAGGTGTATTAGATAAATGCTCGCGTGTTGCACCGGAGTCATAATTTTTGAATTGAATCTTAGTAATCGGACGGGACACGTGAGCTCCGAGGACTTTCTATCGGACGCAGACACGTATATCCTGTCTTCGTATCGGAACCAGGTAGGACGCGAACGTGTGAGCTGAGTGCAGTATGATTCGTATCTGACGCGGATGCTTGAGCAGGGATTAAGATTTGGTATCACTGGCTGGGTAGATATGCCTTTAAAGTCTTTTTAGGTGCAGATATAGAGATGAGCGCATGTTATGAGTCCGGGTTGCATACTAGATATGAAGGGCGCGACCCAACACGTATTGAAATCAGACCCTGCATCCATCATCGCTAGACACGATTTGCTATAACTCGTATGAGTATCAGTCTTACGTCTAGGTCTAGTAAAAAAAAGACAGATGAAAGAAACTCTCCACTGTTTGGGCAGCTAGTAGGAAGTGGATGAGAAAAAATAATGTAAATTTTGGCTCTTTAATATTGGTTATAGATTAAGGTGTACGTACTAGTAGACATGAAAAATAAGAATCTATGCGTGTATCTTTTGTGCACTAAACATATATATTTTAACTAATTGATTGATGCTCAAAGTTTACTGTGTTTGACCTTTTCAATTCTAATATGTCGTACACATTCAAATGGAGGAAGTACTAAGATTAGTCTACATCACGATGCATGGGGAATGGAAACAACAGAATCTCCACGGTCAACTCTCGCTTTGGAAGACCAGAGTACATGTTTGAGTGGGACATGTTAGGAACAAGTTGTCGAAGCAAATGGAGTATATATATGTTACACCACGTCAACTTTGTACTGGAAATCTCGCAGTTCCAGCGTGACCTTGATTTCGTCAAAAGTGTGCAAATTGATAACCCATAAACACCAATCTCTTTAGGGACACACAACATCTTCCAAGCAGCTCTCGGTGGTTTCTTGCTATTAATGTCTAAGCTAGCATGCCAAAGACAATGTTTGAGAACTGTTTTTGGAAGCAAGAAAGTGCACATAGCAAAGGTGGGCAGTGCACTAAAAACTACATTTGTCAACTCCCAGATGCTTGACTAAGGGCATGTTTGGCATGACTTCGGCTCTAGCTCCGGTTCCGACAACCGCTTCTGAGAGCTAGAGGAGCTCCAACAAACACTTAAAGAGGAAGAGCTGTTTTTCTTATGAACAGTGGAGGAGCCAGAGTCATTTTTAGGCTAGGAGCTAGAGCCATAGAAAGTGGCTCCTTCTTAAGTGCTCCGGCTCCTCCAGAGAAGTCCTGCCAAACAGACTCTAGGAAAAGTGAAAATACTAACGAACCTCTTGTCACAACGGGTCAAGGGCCAGCTGTTTACCTTACTAACCGCTAATACCGATGAATATCATATATATACTCAGGTCCTCCTCTTCATGTCAACTTGTTGTAACTTGTAACACGCACGTCTTCTCTACGTTACAACAGTTAATGCGTACTATTAATTGCCTTTAGATATTAAGCCCTACAATGGCAGTAGCCTATAAATAGCATTGCCACACAATCAGTAGCTAGTAGGCACCAAGCTTCTTCGGCATCATATCTTCGTATTGTTCGATCTCTTGCTCTACAAATCCTATCCAATAGCAATCTTGTTGCATCCAACACCGATCCACAGCAATGTGTTGACAACCAAAAATGTCCATTTTGTGAAGTTGTCAAAATATATAACGGACTTCACCATTGCGTTCCTCTCGTCGAGGTGGTAAAAAACATATATGGAACGTCCAATTTGGAGTCCGGATGAGAGAGTTATGTCTCCGAGAAAATGTATGAACTACCGGTACTACCGGTCCGAGAAAGTTTGGCGCAGATATGAACTACCAATACTACCGGTCCGTGACCGATACTACTGATGGATGGTGGAAGGAGGCGCAGTTTGACGCGAATATGAACTACCGGTACTACCGGTAGAGCCTGACTGGTACTACCAGCAGGGTCTGTTCCGAATCTAACTCTCAGATTCCGAACCGATTTGTTTCTAGATCGGTTTTTGATAAGTTTTGGATGTGAAAAACTTGAAGATTAATTCTTGTAGAGGTTTTCTACTGGGATAAGACCACCCCCTCTATATATATGAGAGGATCATGGCCGATTGGGTTCCCATCTATTCAATCGTCAAACACAACAAATCAATCTACTCCTACCCCTTTTACTCTCTTCTCATACCTCTATGCTGTTCATCCCTTGATCCACGACCAAGGATGACACCCTAGGCTTGCCGGTCGACCTAGGGCAACCTGGCGACGTCCTTGCCCTGACGGGGTCCCTCCCGGGCGAGAGCTTCGGCGGTTCCTTTGCTAGTTTGCTTGAAAACTAGCCGGTTCTTCGTCACGTAAGCACGACTGGTTATCCTTTGGTGGTTTGCTTGTAAACCTCTCAATGCTTCACCACGTAAGAGTGACATCCTCGCTGCGTCCTTCGGTCCGTAGCGGTCCGGGCGTCCAATTCCCTTTCTAGTGTGTGATTCGGACCACATCCAACGTCAACACACTTTTTGACGACTTCGCTAGGGAAGAAGATTGCTTCGGCTTCACTTTTTGTTGCCGAATCTCTTTGCCCTAGCCCTATTCTTCGTTGATCTATCTTTTGTGGTTGTCATTACTGTCCAATTCGGCCCCAAAAGGCCGATTGCATCTGGTTTTGACCCGTTGTGATCTAGGTTGCTATTTTGCAACGTGTCATGCTGTTCATTGGAGATTTCATCAAGGCGGTCGATTGCAAAAACATGAAATACCAAGGGGATTCATCACAATACTACTACAATTATCCCGAGGTACAATTTGCAAATGCATCTAATGGTTATAGAAATTATTTTGCAAGTGATATAAATTCTCATGTTGGTGTTGCTAGCTATGATAATCCTAGATATGTTGCATCGGCTAATACTTTTGATGAATATTATGATCAAGAGCCGATGTGTGCTGAAAATTCATTGAGCTATAATTCTTCTAGCAACATACAACATGTAAATCCATATTCATCGGCTATAAGCTCACATTATGTGGTTCCACCACAAGACATGCCGATAAATAAGAGAATTGGCTATGATGATGTTAATTACTTAGCCAATTACTCTCCAAATTCAGCACCCTATGATAATGCTCATATAAACAATTCGGCTTTCTGTGTAGTTCAAAGCTCAAGCCGAATTCATGAAATTTCAGCAAGGTGTGCTAATGTTAATACTCAAAATTGGGCTTCACGCGTAGCTCAAAGCTCAAGCCGAATTGATGAGAGGTGGATAAGTGGCAATACTCATAATTCGGCTTCAAGTTTTACTACTAATTCTAGCCGAATCAATGAGAATTCAGCAAGGAGCATGAAAGCTATTGCATATGATTCAGCTAAACATAATTTTCTTAAAACAAGCCAAATCGATGAAGATTTAGCCCATACTAGAAATCCATATGGCTCCTCTAAATGGAAGGTGCCCGCATATCATAGGCCGTATCCATTACACATTGATTACTTAAAAACTTATAGTGGTTGGTGGATACCTGATTTTTATGAGTTTAGTGGTGAAGATGATAAGACCGTTGTAGAACATATTAGGATATATCTATACAGCTGGGTTTTGCTGGTAAAGAAGATTATATGAGAGTGCAAAATTTTTCTTTATCTCTTACTGGTATTGCCTTTGCATGGTTCACATCTTTGCCTCAGTGCACTATTGATTCATGGTCTCCAATAGAGGAGAAATTCTATGATTTTTTTGGAAAGACCAATGAGAAAAAGCCAATCACAATTGAAACATTGGCTAAAGCAGGATTGTTAGACCCTCAAAAGGCAAGTCTGACTATAGAAAAACATGAAAAGCGTTAGAAATCAGCTAGACTTGATTTTTTAGGAGCTAAAGGGCCCGTGTACTTATCTAGTGACTATTATGTCATTAGTGAAGATCAAGTTCCCGCAAAAAAGAATGAAGCACTGCCTGCCTGCTCAAAGTCGGCTAGGCTGACTGCCCATGCAAGCTGCCCCGAGTCAGCTAGGCCGACCATCAAGTCAGCTAGAACGACTACCCATGTTGCTTCACATGAGTCGGTTAGACTGACACTTACGCCGGCTAAGCTGTCTGCCACTACTGCTAGTGCCCAGATCGGCCTAGCCGACCCAGTCGGCTAAGCCAATTTCTTTGGTTCCTACAGCTGTCGATGCATCTCTGGATGATTCGGCACTTGTTGATCGTTTCTTAGAGATAAAGAATCATATTATTCAAATCAAGGATATACATTTCTCTGACATGATCAACAAGGTACAAAACACAAATATTTTGCTTAAATTCTAATCCGATCACATTATTTCAATTTCTGCATCTATTAGAGATATCCTTGGAAGTAGTTGTAATAGATCGATTGATAATTTCAATTTATTTGTTAATAATAAAATAAATTCAGATTCTATCGGCCAACACATTTTGACATATGGCAAGGCCGATAATTCTAGTTTGTCAAAGCTAAGGCCTTCAAAGAGCAATTGCAAAGTTGTGGCCGAATGGATTGATAATAAATCTGATCATTTCGTTTGCCTAGCTTTGAAGTCGACTCCACAAAAGAATCGGCTTAATAAATTAAAATATAGCTTTGACTTTACTTTTTGTGATCATGTCTTTGATATCTTGCTCAAAAATAATTTTATTAGAATCATTAATCATAATATTTTGCCATCAATTCAAAACTTAGAAGTTGCAATATGTTTCGTCGTGTGATCCAATCGGCCATTGATAAAGGCCGATTGAAATTTTCTGAAGCTCAATAAATGGACCAATTGGATTCAATTGGTCTTGATGGTAAACAGGTTTCGAATCGGCTTGCATTATTAGCCAATTTACCAAAAGCTCTTATGATCGCTGAGAATCAAGTAATGGAACCCACAGATTAAGAAAGTCATCTAGGAGAGCCAATTGCTACTGCTACTGCTGAGTCGGCTCAGCCACCCTTAGGGACGGCTAAGCCGACCCCTGCTGTCTCTGAGACGGCTAAGCCGACCCAATGGTCGGCTAAGCCGTCTGGAGAGGCTGTTGTTGCTCTACCAGAGGTAGAGTCGGCTAGGCCGGTCCAGGAGGCGGCTAAGCCGACCCTGCTTCCTCTGGAGGTGCCAGAGACGGCTAAGCCATCCCTGGATACAGCTAAGCCGCCTGGAGCACCCCTTGTTGCACAAGAGAAAGATGTGGAGCCCTCAAGTGATGACAATGTTGTTGTCCATCAATTACAAGTTGAAGATATTTCAGTGGATGACAATGTCACTATAATTTTAGAAGATACTGGGGGCAGGTGAAATCTTTCCGACTAGAGCAAAAGCCGATTGACTCTATTGAACAAGGGGAATCGGCTGAGAATTCTTCTTTGGAACATGTTTGTCAAGATGAAAAGAAGGGGGAGGATGCTTATAAAGCTAATGGAGGTAAGAGTCATGGCAAACAAAGGACTAGAAGGCCAGAGCTTAGCTTCGAGGAACTTCTAGTTAAATATGAAAAGATAGGAGAAGCAAATATTGCCAACCGATCAAAGAAAGTCCAATCATCAAAATTACCTCCAAAGCACAAATCTCAAGAGTGGAATTGGCAAGGGAATGGATCTCATGCAGCAGCAACATACTATCTTTTTGAGCAGCCAATTCCCATGTATTATGGACCACAGCCCACACATTTTCATCCATATTCACCCTGGGGCTGGTTTGATGAAGAAACACATCTGCCATCATATTATAGGCCACAATACATAGAGTATGCAGCTCCTAGATATTCAGAGAAATCATCTTCTTATAAAGACCGATTTGATCAAAATCGGTCCGGAGCTCAAGCAAATAAGAAAGTGATAAAACAAGTTTACCGCGTGAAGTATGATGGCCGAAAAGATAAAAGTTTAGATCTAAATTCAACTATTGAAAAGTCGATTACGTTGTTGAAAAATCCGGCTAATGATGGCAAAGAAGTAGAGAAATCATCTATTGATGTTGTAGGTTTAATTATGTTTGTTTGATCAAGTGTTTTCAGGTTCATGCATCATAAACCTGAAAACAGGGGGGCATATGTTAACAACAAAAAAATGTCTATTTTGTGAAGTTGTCAAAATGTGTAACGGACTTCATCATTGCGTTCCTCTCGTCGAGGTGGTCAAAAAACATATATGAAACGTTCAATTTGGAGTCCGGATGAGAGAGTTATGCCTCCGAGAAAATGTATGAACTACCGGTACTACCGGTCCGAGAAGGTTTGGCGTAGATATGAACTACCGGCCTACCGATGGATGGTGGAAGGAGACACAGTTTGGCGTGAATATGAACTACCGGTACTACCGGTCCAAGACCGGTACTACCGGTGAAGACCGGTACTGCTAGTAGAGCCTGACCGGTACTACCGGTAAGGTCTGTTCCGAATCTAACTCTCAGATTCCGAACCGATTTGTTTCTAGATCGGTTTTTGGTAAGTTTTGGACGTGGAAAACTTGAAGATTAATTCTTGGAGAGGTTTCCTATTGGGATAAGACCACCCCCTCCATATATATATATGAGAGGATCATGGCTGACTGAGTTCCCATCTATCCAATCGTCAAACATAACAAATCAATCTACTCCTACCCCTTTTACACTCTTCTCCTACCTCCATGTTGTTCATCCCTTGATCCACGACTAAGGATAACGCCCTAGGCTTGCCGGCCGACTTAGGGCAACCCGGCGACGTCCTTGCCCTGACGGTGTCTCTCCTGGGCGAGAGCTTCGACAGTTCATTTGCTAGTTTGCTTGAAAACTAGCCGGTTCTTCGTCACGTAAGCACGACTGGTTATCCTTTAGTAGTTTGCTTGTAAACCTCTCCGTGCTTCACCACATAAGAGTGACATCCTCGCTGCGTTCTTCGGTCCGTAGCGGCCTGGGCGTCTAATACCCTTTCTAATGTGTGATTCGAACCACATCCGACGTCAACACGATGGCTTCAGGTGTAGCTGCTCTTAAGGTGGCCGGCCGCCGTTGCCGTTTTCGCCATGCTGGTCATGTCTTCCCAGGGGCATCCGAAGAAGCGGCCAATATGCTGCAGCGACTGCGCATCGCAGTGCAGTACCAACTGGAGTGCCATCGTGGCCGCAAACTGCAGCAGTTCCTGCAGCATCCCAGCCGAGGCTGTGTTCAGTTCCAAAATATTTGGGGAAAACATTCTTGTAGCACTTTCGTTGTTATTTGGCAAAATTTATCCAACCATGAATTAATTAGGCTCAAAAGATTCACCTCGACCTTTACAGACAAACTGTACAATTAGTTTTTTTTTACCTACATTTAATGCTCCATGCATGGGTCCAAAGATTCGATGTAACGGGTGGCAGAGGAAATATTTTGGGAAGGGAACGGGCCCGAGTGCGAGGTCTGCAAATCCCAGGTCCTCCATGGGTGCCAGGACTGCTGCAACAGTAATGGCACCAGCAGCATTTCCTGCTGCGATAACGGCTGTATCGGCGACTGTGATATGCGGCTGTCGCAGCTGCGACACCGTCGTCCCAAGTCATTGCGTGTTCGCCTGCAGAATCAACTATCCAGCATTCCAAGCTTGCCAAAACGGGGTTGGCCAACAGTGCAATACCTCTTACAACAGCGCCTGCATGAGTAAATGCGTCAAGAAAGGAAGAAGATGCTGTTGAGTTGAGCATGCCTACAGCTTCTGCAACCATGTTTTTTGGGTTTGTGTGTCTGTGCTTCAGTATTTGAATTTTGGCAATAAGTCTTTATTACTCGTCAGTAAGGTGTCGTGTTTGTCTGCTTAATTAAACCAATAAAATATCTTAGGTTTTGTCCACCTATCTCAATTCTCTCAGCTTTCAAAATTACAAGCTTGTTTTCAGAGTGCTTGGCCTCGGTGAACTTTCAATACGATGAAAAAAAAATCCAGACATGTATTTTTTTACCGGCTTTGATATCAAAACCGGACTTCCAAACACGACCATCGGCCCATCCTTCCTCTCGCTAGGATATGATTTTTCAGGGAGGTTCCAATGGATCCATTTAATATTTTTCTACTGGGGCGGTGTGCTTCAGAGAAACAGAAAATGTAGAGTCAAACAGCCAGAATCTTGTAAACGTTAAAACCAACGGTACGAGACAGCAGCTAGTTCATACATGTCATATCACTGTCACTTTATTACGTGAACCTCACATGTAAATAATTTTTTATTTTATATCTTATCTCCTCTCTCATTCTTTATGAGCAGACCCACAAACTATTTCGTTTTTAGTTTCAAAAAAACTACCTCGTTTTCTGAGCGAGATATATATTGAGATAAGAGATAGTCTCTTCTCTTTTCTATCTTCTCTCCTCAAAAAAAAATGCTGACATGGACTGCTATGAGCTAGATGAAGTGGCACTGCTGGGACGCTCCTACTGTGTCCGCTGGATATGATAAGGGTGTGTACGAAGGAGCTCCGTGTGGTTCCAGTTCAGTAACTGCACAGCACTGTACTGAAAGTATAACAAAACTGTACCTCCTTCAGCTCCTTCATGTTCTCTGTTGTTTTAGACGGAACCTAAGCCATTTTGATCCATGCTACAGTGTTCTATATGCTCTATAGTGCGAGAACGAGATCGCAAGGAGCCGGGGAGCCGTGAGGAGCAACACCAAACCAGCTCTAAATGTGTGATTGTTGTTGCTAGGTGTTTGCCGCTCCCAACCATATGTGGCCACCATAGTGGTTGTACTATATACGCTAAGGGCCTGTTTAGTAAACCTCCATCTCCAGCCAAAACAAAGGTGTAAATGGTCATACAAATGTAGACAGCTACAATGTTTCTTAGATTCAGATTCAAATATATGAATAATGCCAGTTGTGCCAGATAGCTTCTTCAATGAAATAACTTTTATTTTTGGTCCAGTTTCATAGGTTAAGAAAACGTTTGGTAAACCAGTGGCGGATCTAGAATTTTAACTAAGGGTATGTCATCCAAAAAAATCATATATAATTTAGTAAAAACATTTAGCAATTCGGTAGCAACTATTAAATTTGCAATGGTACATGCACTAAAAACACGATAAATCTTAAATTCCAAGATTAAGTTGAAAACACCCGCTTCAAAGAAAATGAGCCTGATTGGATGGTTACCAAAATTTGTCATGTCAAGGATTTGGCAAGCCATAATTTTGGCTAATGATTAGTTGGCTACCAAAACTTGCCAACTTCTCATATTTGGCTTGCCAAATCTTTGGCAATTTTTTGTCTAACTTTTGACTTGTCAAATCCTTGGCATGGCAAATTTTGGTAACTAACCAATTAGGCCCAATACCACAAGGCATAGAAGAGTAAGAGACTTACAGTATTACTTATCTTCATCCACTTCAAATAAAATATCCGGTTCAATGAATGTGACAAGATAATTGTCCAAAAGACTATCACCCCTGTTATTTCTTCATATCTACACAATTATTATAAAACATAATACCAAACAATTAAACAAAATGCACATACACAAATTGAATTCTGAGTCCCCATATGTGAGTACATTATTATACAAACACTCACATGATTTGTATTTAATTGTTGATCAATCTTGATCGTCTCTGACGTTAGATGAATCCATGATCTTTGCTGTATGAGGGACGACTCCGATGATGTCAGTAAAGAAAGTAGACAGGATTTTTTATAGGAAGAAGAAAAGATGGAGATGTACTCACACCCTGGGCGCCTGGAGGATTCAAGAAGCGAGACGGGCCGATGGCCGTGATTAGCTTACTCCGTAGGCCGTAGCATACAAGCCAGCTCGGTTCAGAGGATTCAAGAATCGCCTACTCCATCGCTCCGACAGCCGATGCTCCGAATTTTTCGATAAAATCAATTGACGAGACGATGGCTGTGGAGCTGGAGCGAGTGTGCAACAAGCCAATTTGCATTAGGACTTCCGACGTGTGGCCGCGTGGGCCTTGAAAGGCCGTTTTGGCATATGGATCTCCAGCCGTGTGGCCGCGCGGGACTTGAAATGTCGTTTTTGATATACTTTTATATTGTAATGCAAAGTGATCATAGAAGTTCTGTAGTTGACAAAAAAAAACTTATTCTAGATTAAAAAAAACTTATTCTATGACCGCTTTATGTAATAATAATGATTGTGCTAATTTATGATATTACTATAATCCCCTTAAGTGATTTACTATAACATTTTCGTAAATATTATCATAAGTTATAGTAACACACATACCATAAATATGTATTTACTTTATCCTATTTGTACGGCTAGCATTATTTTATACTTTATGTTAACCATGTAGTTAATAAAGTAGTAGGAGGTTTCAAGCATCATGCCAATGATATGATCAACTTATATAAAGTAAAGCACAAAATAATAATTTAAATAAATAGTGGGCATCACTGTTATGGTGTTACCATTAGAACACTTTTGAAAGGGAATCAGATAGGTTATATCATTGAAAATATTTGTACATGTTTTTATTTGTTTATTTAAACAAATTAATTATTGTTTTTTTATGAAAATAGAAAACCTCATTTAATACTAACTAGAGTACCAAATTTCCCAGGTTTCAATATAGTTTTTTTAGGACAAAGGTTAAACTTCGGCGATAGCCGAATGTCTAAAAACATACTTATTTGTTGAATAAAAGAAAAATGCTAAAAATTGATGTGCACCTAAAATTTGCATGCTTTTCAATAATTTGATGTCAGCATGAATTTGGATCTATGAAAGACAAGAGACCATATTTGTGGACAAAAAATAAAGTCTAACAATAACTCATTGCAAAAAATAATACTTCGAATGTTCAAAAGTCGGCATGAATTTGAATCTTATCTAAAAACTAAAACCAACAAAAAAACAAGAGACCAAAATCCGCTAGAAGGAGGGCTTGAACCTCCGACCTTGTGGTTAACAGCCACACGCTCTAACCAACTGAGCTATTCCAGCAGACTTTGATAGTGCGGCCTCTAGTCATATAGAATAACAGTTTTCTCAGGTGACAGTACCTAACAAAAAACAGTCCACTACTAGTTTTCAAAAAAAAAAAAACAGTCCACTGCTTGCTGTCCGGCTCTCCTCTGTCCATTCCTGCTGCCGGAACTCCCCCACCAACCACCTGTTCGAGGGGCCTTGTGGGTGTCGTCGGTCCTTTGTGACTTCCACTAGCGTATAGAGGAGGGTGACCCATAGGCTCATAATAAAATCCTGGTCTAGCATTAAACTGATTCATTATGTTCATTTTACCTACTTTCTAGGTGATTTCTTATTCCACAAAAATGGCAATTTTGTTGGCCATGAGCAAGGGCAGAGCCAAAAAAAATCTAAAAGGAGCCAAGTGTGAAGATTTAAATAATGTCAGCAAATTACATGTTAGAATCCTGTGTATATAAATGCAGTTTGCAGTACACCTAGCATGGGGGTTGCCCCCTTTGATTCCCTCCCTCCCTCCGCCCTGGTCATCAGTGTTGTTGCGTTTCTTCTAATGGCACACACCGACGACAGCTTGAGTACTGCCTTTGAGCCACCTCCTACTATGTAAGCGAAACTTCACACTAGCCAATCAATATTGTAGCAATCAATATAGCAGTCCCGTCTAGAAGAATGGTTGTTGTTTACGACAACCAATATTATATTTAGTTCTGCTTTGACCAATATTCGACTCATTTCACCTCAGACATATATGCCTACTCTGGGTCATTCACAATAGGGGACAATATCTCATCATAGTCTAAAAAGATGGCGGCTTGTCTTGTATTTGCTAGTTCAGTGATCTCTTCGAAGGCATGAAGAGATAATGGACATGGTTCAACATGTAGTAAAACACAAGAGTTCATCGTAGTGAAAGTTTACATATGTGGGTTGCGAGGGGCACATGCCCCCTGCCCCTATCCACTCACACGGAACATTCTAGTGCAAGTTTACATATATGTGCGACTTAGTCAATTGGAAACGGTAGGTTGACTCCGTCAGTCCGTCATCGCACATCGCTCCAAACTCCATCCAACGGCGTCCAATTGATGGAATATTGGACTTTGTGTGGCCAAGGCTACGGACTGCACCATGCTAGGTATAATCCATTTATATAAATAAAATTTTAATATGTAATTTGCAGAGCAAATTCTGTTTTACATCTCAATTTTTTAAAATCTTTACACTTGGCTCCTAGTTATGGATGATTTTTTGCTCTAGCCCTGCTCATGACTAACATTTTTTTAAAACTAAGAAATCACCTAAAATTAGAAAGAAATGAATATAATGAATGACTTTAATAACACCTGGTACTTTTTGAATTTCAATCTAGAGAGGCGTGGAAAGTACAATGCAATCCGTAAAAAGTAGATTATATATAGTAAACTAGTTCTCATATCTAGTTATTAACAAATTAATTTAACATAGCATACAAGTAGGGCTAAGCATTGCGCAGAAATTTATTTTGCAGCATATTGTGTTCTGGACATTGATCCATCCACAATGCAACAAAGCTATCCAAATTAACGTGTAATCACACAAGCAACTTCAGAGAAATTGAATTGAAGGCAGCAATCAGTTCACCCAGATTTTTTTAGATAATGATCACTTGATCAGTTCACCCAGATAGGAGCACCTGACACAAGAATAGAAGTTTTCCCACCGACCTAGATTCTCCCGTTGCTTCAAGGCGTCAGAGCATTTTCATACAAGTACCCTTCATTTTTCTTAGGCATCAATTCTCTTGTTGAAGAAAGGGAGATTTATCCACCGAACCCAAGAAGGCCGTGGTTTTTTGTTAGCACTAAATTACTGTCAGACCATTTGCATAAACTATTTCACCCGTTTCCTTATTAGTGCTAAACACGTAGAAAAGGCAGCATCATTATACTGACAAAAAATTCCTCCCCACAGACCTCCGTAAAGTCACTTCCATTCTCTGCTCATATTCAATTTCAGATTTTAATCCACTTCGACGATGCTTAGGACGCAAGTTCCAGTTCTAACCCGCGTTCCGCAAATTACTGTTAGTTACTTGGAGTTGGAGGAGTGGATCACTTTGTCCGGGCACACGGCTAAGCTACTTTCAGGCCGTGGAAGTGGAACGCTTTGGAGACCAGATCGAACCAGACTGCGTCAGCACACCGAACACGGGGTAACGTGTCTAATTCCCAGCTGCCGCGCACGCCGTTGTTAAAGCACACAAGCTGCTGGCCTGCTCGCCGGAGCCAGACACTACCGTACCGCCGAACAAGTAGCAACCGTGCCATGGCGACCGGGAGGCGTCGGAGGAGGAGCAAGGACAAGAAGCCCGATTAAGGGCAAGAGCGTGTCCAAAAAAGACGTTCGTCCCCCGGCAGCAGGGCCGACGAGCGCGAACGACGTTCCCGACCACATCCTGGAGCTCATCCTCCTCCACCTCGAGTCCTCACTCCTCGGCGTGCCTCCTGCGCGCCGCGGCCGCGTGCAAGCGATGGCGCCGGATCGCGGTGGCCGCCGGGTTCCTTCCCCGCTACCGCTCCCTCCGATCCACTCGCAGGCGCCTTTCGTCGCGGGCCACTACCACGCCTTCGACCCTGACTGGGTCGACTACGAGTCGCCGCCGATCACGGACAGCCCCGTGTTCGTCCCCTCTCCGTCGCTTACCGTCGACCGCCGCCACTTCTCCCTCGACGACTTCCTCCCGGACAGCGACAGCGGCTGGGCGCTCGCCGACAGCCGCGGCGGCCTCCTGCCCCTCTTCATGAGGAGGACCGGCTGGGACGCGCACGCGCGGAGCCGCAGCTTCCCTGACCTCCTCGTGTGCGAGCCACTCACGCGGCGGTGCCAGGGGATCCTTCGCCCGCCGGAACACGCGACGTGCCTCGGCGTGTTCCTACTCGACGACGGTGACCACGTCGACGACGGGTTCGGCGGCCGCGTCGTCGGCATGTCCATGTCCAGTTTCAGGGTGGTCTCCGTGCTGCACGAAGACCACGCGTCGGAGGAGGGCCGCGGCACGCCGGTCGCCTGCGTGTTCACGTCGGGGAGCGACGGCGGCTGGCGCGTCCTCCTGCCAGCAGGCGCCTCGACCAACAGCGCCGCCGTCAGCCTTCCGGGAGCGATCGACTGCATAAGCTTCGCTGGCCGCGTGAACGGATCGCTCTACTGGGTGGCCGGAGAAGACAGCGCCATCGCCATGTTGGTTCTCGACGAGGCCACCATGGAGTTCTCGCGCGTCCCATTCCTGACCGACGACGACAACACCGGGGGACCGTACGACAGGTGGAGCTTCCGAGTCATTGGCGGCGGCAAGGACGATCACGCACCGCGTGTCGTCCGCCTGGTAAGCAACGAGCTCATTATCCTCGTGCAACACCACAAGCAGGGCGGCGATAAGTGGTGGGTGGTCGAGAAGCTCGTGCGGCTGCCGGAGGCCACCCTGAAGCTGGAGGGGCGCAAGCAGAGGTTCTTCCAGCGCAACGCTATGATCGTCGCGGCGAATGAGACTTATGTTCTCGTGACGCCGCGTGAGAAGACATGGCTGTTCTCCGTCGAGATCGAGACGTTGCACGTGGAGCGTGAGCACCGAAGGAACAAGTATGCCGGAACGGCGTACCCGTCTCAGCTGCCTTTGCTACCAAGCTTGATGGCCTGTGCTGAGCACGGTAGTCGAGTCGGTAGGCGCAGGCAATCGTGCCACTGATGGTTGTATGTGTCGCCGTGCTAGACTAATTAATGTTGTTAATAAGCGCGCCATGTTAAACAAACTTTACTTTTTGTTATTATTAATAAGTAAGCTCGAAGAACTGTAGGAGTGAGTCTTGCTCTCACCCTTGTCTATCGGCAAAATAAAGACGTCCAAGACCAACAGTGTCCACCGGCATGCAAGACTCATATCCCTGTTTATCTTGCCCTCTGGTTCCTGTGCACGCCTCAATCAGATACCAGTCACGCAACAGGTTTCTAGAACCACCGATGCGGCGCTCCTCCCCACACTGGGTCACGGCGTCGTCGTTATCCATCTGCCCTCTCTCTCCGATAGAACAAACCCCACATCGTCTGCTCCGCGGAGTCGTCCCTCCTTGCCATCACCGCCTGGGGCTGCCACGGTGTCTTCGACCCCGCCTGCGTCCCCACGAGATCATCTGCAGTCGGGCAGGACAACTTCTTTCTGCAGTCGAGGCATTGTAGACGTCCGTTGTGATCCAACAGTGATCCCAATTGAACACATCTAGCAGGCTGGTCTAGTGACCCATCTCAGCCCAAAAACGCATATTCCCCTTCGCCACCGTCTCTATCGCCGTAGCGGTGTGCGCTGATGTGCCATACCCGACACCATCCTCCTCTCTATCTCCTTGCTAACGCGGTGCCCAGGTGTCCTCGTCGTCTTCCTCGTTGCGGATCGGTGCTCCTCCACCTACCACCGTGACGTTTGGGTGTCGTTGCCGCGGACGCTGTCCACCATGGCTAGGTGCATTAGCCACCTTCCCCCCACCTCTCCAACCGCCCGCACGAGTATAACCTCCTGCCACACGAAGACCAGCTTCACCTTGACCTTCCGCATTAGATGGGGTGCTTCTTGTCAAGCTTGTCGGCGTGATGGTGGGTCTGTCCACGTGTGCGGCAAGGGACATGGGCTGCTGACCGGTGCGCGACGGAGCGGCTTCGGCATCGACTAGCCAGGCCAGAGAAGGGGTCCACGATCTGCGTGTGGGCTTACTCTTCACGTTGCTCCCTTCGGCTCTGGCGGGTACGCTTTGAGTCAAGCTGTCCTCGAGAGCTCGTTCATGGCAGCAGTCTAGAGCGGTGGTGAAGCAGATAGGTGGACTTGAAGGATAAGTGGAGGAATATGATTAACCGATAATGTAACGGAGAAGGTACTTGGTTATTACAGTGAAGTTTCTGTGGTTGCCAATCAAGGTACTGACGGGTTTTATGCATGAATGGTACAATGTATTGTAGGTGAATTTGAAGGATAAGTGGAGGAATATGATTAACTGATAATGTAACGGAGAAACATGTAGGTGGACAAGTTACTGGAGCCCCTGCCCCTTCGGACGGGACTAACTTCACGCTCTAGAGCACCTTTTAATGGTTAGGGTGAAGTAGCTAGCCTGTACCACTTACCACTGTAGTCGTGATTTATTTAGCGATGTCACTAAGTGAGCATAGTGGACTATCGAACTCCAGTTTCGCTAATCTTGGCCAAACTTTATGACATAATGCTTATCGAGTGGCTGATTCACCGCACAGGTGTATTATGAACTCTTTTATATTTTTATTATGTAATCCTCGTGCTAGCCTGTTGTCCTCGTGCTTGCATTGTATCTTTACTCGTACATGTAATCATACAGTAGATGACTTTTTTTTTTGGAAAACATAGGACCCTTAAAAAAGACTTTACAGAAGTGTATTTCCCTAAGCAAACAACTCTACTGTAGCATCTTTGACAGCACCGTGTGCGCTTGAACATAAGTGTTCTGGTTGTGCAAATGCTATGCATAATGTTTGAATAATTTGAACTAGCAAACCATCTCAACATGGTCACGTTTCTTGTGGTTTTTACTATATGCGGTGGCCATGGACACACAACTCATTAAAGCCCACGGACCTTTGTCTCATGGAGAAGAAGAAAGATGCCAAGACTTGTAATCGCAATAGGAGCGGGATTTCCCTATCGCCCTTCGACCCTCAATCAATCAAGATAGTGCTAGGCAAGATAACACGATGTCTTGCCTGGCACTAAGAATGGACTGTTGTATGTAATTGACCTCTCAAGGTTCCACTCCTACTTTCTCTATCTGTAAAAATGGAGGAGGGGCACTAACAAATTGTCAGAACCTCCGGACCTCAATGCACAAACTCAAAGCAAAAAGTAAGGTTTTCGCGTGCCCGGGAGCCTGAACCTAGGTAAGTCTTTGTGTGCTCATACGTGAGAGTTGGGAGACCATCACCATTGTGTAAACCCCACTATTGAGCTCCAAGTATCCCTAGATCAATATCTGCAGACCTCGACATTGACAGAGACTCATCGTATATTGTAGTGAAATGAAGGAACAAGACACTATATTTATCTATTTATTCTAGAGAAGAACGTAGATGTTGCATAAGGCACCAAAAAGAAAGGTGGTGATCTGGTGACGTTGACATAGGCATAATGGCATGCAAATGCCAAATGGTAGCCACGTGGCACCTACCCAATGATCCAATGAGGGAAACTTTTAACCACTGAATCATACATTGAGTGCAGAAAATGCACAAAAGTGCAGCAATTAGTTTGTTATCATGGGACTATTTATACCCCTTTGACATGCTATTTGGTGTTGGTTAAAGCATTTATTGCCATAGGAAAGGTTCCCACTATATTTGAGATCTCTATCCACCAAATTTGATCAAGTGAACATTAAGGCAATTGGTGCTAGGTTTAGTGCTAATTTGCGCTAATAAATGCACCACCTTAGGTTTAGGTGATGAGGTTTGCATATATCTCTATAGCTTGTACGTGTTTGTGTGCACCAACGGTTGTAATCCGGGGCTTGTGTCTTTTGAAATACCCCATCTATGTTGTGGAGAAGTTGTCGATGTTGTGAGAGCTAGGAGAGAGGCCATTCGTCATTTTGGCTAAAGGTCTACCTAGTGAAGATGATGAGGAGCATTACAAGAGAGGCATTCATTTCACTGTCCATTGAAGAATATTTAGCTCAAAGTATGAGCATTCACTAAGTCAAAGATTCATACTCAATTGAGTAAGTTTAAACAACAAGAAACCTAATAGACTGGCATACGCTCATTTCACCTAAAACAACCTTTTTGTTACACTAGAAGCAAAAAAATGTCACTTTAATAACCAGACAACCAGAAACAAGTATACACCCTCTCGTCCAAATTGCAAGAGATTTAAGTTTTATCATAAGTTAAACTTCTCTAACATTTAACCTTGATTATGAAAATATATTGACATATAAAGAGTTTGTTTGGTTCTAGGCAGAATGCCAAGTCAAATATTAATCATGCTCTAGCATGTTGGCAACCATTTTGTTGAAGACCAAATTTTGTCGCTGTAAAGATAATTTTGGCCTTCCTAGTACAAACCAAGCTGATTGTAGGCCATTTGTGAAATTGGCCACACCAATTTGGCTTGGTAGTGGAAGAAAGGGTTCCAATCGAAAGTGCATTATGGTGATAAAAACCTCCCTTCAAGAGGGAATAAGGGGAGCACCCTAGACTCTAAGACTGCTAAGTAATACCTTAGCGTTGAAGAACAATTTAAAGGTTCTACAAAGGTCCATGACATCATCTTTATAAGGAACTAATGATAAGTATGATGGGAATGACATAAGAGAGCACATCATGAAGTTAAGCAACATACTCCCTCCGATCCATTTTATAAGGTGTAGTAAACATGGCCACCTCAAATGATAACAAAGATATACTAGTCTTAATCAACTTCTGATGTTCTAATATGAACAATTGATCCATTGTTCAGCCCCTAAGATCTAAAACTAAATCATCATGAACTTTTAAAACTTAAGTCTCCTAGATATATAAGGTTCTAAAATGTGCATGAAGGTGTATCGATAGACTAGTTGGCATAATCGTAACTTGCAATGCCTATTGTCCTTAACGCAACAGAAACACAGAAATGGCTGTGAAGTATGGAGCGTAGCAATAATTTTTCCCGGACAAGTATTGATGTCATGGTCTCATGGACAAGAAAGTCCTCGCATGGGCCGTGCACCCTTGGGCCTGATAATTTTGCATGTTTCAGCTTAGCGTTTGGATGCATGATCTGGAAGGTGAGAAGCTATACACAGTTACACACCTTCAAGTGTGACTTAGATAATAGTAAAATCAATGTATCCAGAAAAAACCAAAACGTCTTATAATTTGAAATGAACATAGCTAGTAGATACTTCCTCCGTCTCCGAATATAAGGCATGATTTGACTTGGTACGGTCTTCGAGAACATATTTTGACCTATAATATATAATTTATATGAACAAAAATTTGATTATTAGAAAGTATTTCTAAATACAAATCTAATGTAACTACTTTTGTAATACAAACTTTTGATATAATTAGACTAGTTGTTAGTCAAATATAACAAAGTTTGAATTTTAAAATACATGCACGCCTTATATTCAGGGAATAGGGTGATAACCAAAGTGTTTAATAATTTTAAATCTCAAACTAGATTTTGGAACATGCCACTTAAAAGAATGTTAAAGCATGTGTAAAAATGTACAAAAGTATAATTCAATAAACACGGTTAGGTATATGTACTAGAATTGAAAATAATCATGGAAAAACAAGGAAAAAATAGTTTTACATATGAGTGTTACGTAAGCAAACCTTACTTTACTGAACACTGACTATAACCCTATAACATGCGCACAAGAGAGAACTACCACATCGTATTGTCGCTGCCCGCTACTAACCAAAGTCCTGTGTACTAATCCTTCCTTATCTTTCACATCTCCTTGTCATTCCTGAATATGATTTTGTGTCGCTGGTATGTGCGGCGGCGGCCGTGAGCCCGTGACGACGCCATCCTACCCGCAGTGGTACTCTAAAACGATACTCT
The DNA here is from genome assembly GCA_038087645.1 of Saccharum hybrid cultivar R570. NCBI lineage: Eukaryota > Viridiplantae > Streptophyta > Magnoliopsida > Poales > Poaceae > Saccharum > Saccharum hybrid cultivar. The sequence continues at coordinate 47,599,479 of JAQSUU010000307.1, read as the reverse complement.
AAAGCTTTAGAGTATGAATATAGAGTAAAAACTGCTGCACTGGGTACTCTAAAACGATACTCTATCCTTTCTCTTACTCTATATTTAGAGTAGTACTGTGCTTACTCTATACTCTGTAGTGACGGACCCGCTAGCTAAACAAAGGAAAAAAAATGCTATAACTCACAAACCAAAAATCCAAATTAAATTTCAATTGCACTATTAAATTCGTCTCAATAAATCCTTCAAAACTAGATCACACATGGATATATTTAGATAAAGTGACAAGTGGGTCCCACAGTGAATAGAGTGGATAGAGGATGATATAGAGGATGGATGGGTGCGGGAGAATTGAGTATAGAGGAGAGAATCTTGCTGACTAGGACGTATAGAGGATGAATATAGAGGTTCATGAGTGCGGGCAGTCTAACTACTACCGCCCCCGCGCGCGCTCCGACGTGGACAGCTGAAAATGTCAACCATACCTTGAGTAGCCTGACCGAATCGTTGTGCCACGCACAGTTCCACCGGACTTGCAAACTTCTGCATTATTCTGCATCTGCTTTCGTAACTTCTGCAGTAGGGAGCTTCCAGGACGATGCTAGCTGCATCATATTCATTCCATGCCCATTCCCATTTTCACTGCATCAGGCAACAGCCGTTGTCAATTTGCCATTCCTTCATTGTCTCCATCATCATCTCTGTAAGACATGACGTCGCTGTGGTGGTTACTTACTCCTATATTCGACTGACGAACGGGGAGTAGAGAACTGCTTTGACATCTTTTGTTGCTTCTACTTGTACACAGACATTCCTAAATCCTAATCAGCACATTCTTTTCAGGAAAGGAAAAGGCCGGGCCACGGTGTATCTGTGAGGAAACAAGTGTCCAATGGACTGGTCAGCCGCGGTCTTCCTGCTCCTCCTCCTCCTGCTGCCGCCGCCATGTGCACCCGACGATCGGCTGGCCCTCGACAAGCCTCTCTCCGTCGGCACCACCATAGTCTCCGACGGCGGCGGCTTCGCCCTGGGCTTCTTCTCCCCCACCACCAACTCCACTCCGGCCAACAACAACAAGCTGTACCTCGGCATATGGTACGCCGACGTGCCGACGCGCACCGTGGTGTGGGTGGCCAACAGAGACGCCCCGGCCACGAACACCACCGCCTCCGGCTCACCTACGCTGTCCCTGACCAACACGACCAACCTCGTCCTGTCGGACGGCGGCGGCCGTGTCCTCTGGACGACCAACGTCCCCGGCGTCGTCGTCCCCAGCTCCTCTCCGGCCTCCACCACCGCGGTGCTTCTCGACACCGGGAACCTCGTGGTCCGGCACCCGAACGGCAGCACCTTGTGGCAGAGCTTTGAACACCCGGCCGACTCGTTCCTCCCGGGCATGAAGCTCCGGATCAACTACGGGACGCGCGCCGGCGAGCGCCTGGTGTCGTGGAGGGCCCCCGACGACCCTTCGCCGGGGAGCTTCGCCTACGCCGTGGACACGGACACGGCGCTGCAGATCTTCCTCTGGAACGGGACGCGCCCGCTGATGCGCGACGGGCCATGGACGGGCTACTCGGTCACCAGCAAGTACCAGGCCAACGCCAGCGTCTTCGTCTACCAGGCCGTCGTCAGCACCGACGAGGAGATCTACCTCACCTACACGCTCTCCGACGGCGCCGCGCGCACCAGGTTCGTCGTCACGGCCGCAGGCCAGTACCAGCTCCAGAGCTGGAGCGCCAGCTCGTCGGCGTGGGCGGTCCTCGGCTCCTGGCCGACCTGGGAGTGCAACCGGTACGGCCACTGCGGCCCCTACGGCTACTGCGAGTCTGCGACAACACCATGGCTGCGCCGACGTGCAGGTGCCTCGACGGCTTCGAGCCTGCCGACTCGGAGGAGTGGACCCGCGGCGTCTTCTCGCAGGGTTGCCGGCGACAGGAGCCGCTGCTGTGCGCCGACGGCGACAACTTCTTGCCCTTGCAGGGGATGAAATCGCCGGACAGGTTCGTGCTCGTCGCGAACCGAACCTTTGACGAGTGCCGGGCGGAGTGCACCGGCAACTGTTCCTGTGTGGCGTACGCTTATGCCAACCTGAGCACCACCAAGAAGACGGGGGACGTGACGAGGTGCTTGGTGTGGGCCGGCGACCTCATCGACACGGAGAAGCAAGGTAACGTGGTCGGCTCCGACACGCTGTACATCCGGCTTTCAAACTTGGATGCAGTCATGAAAGGTCTGTAACCATTATTTTATCTTCTCCACCAGTAACAATTGATGATGACTTCTTCTGAGGTTTATTTGTATATACTGGCTTTGCATAGGTATCAGACGAAAGAGCAATAATGCACTGAGGATTGCTTTGCCAACGGTTTTGACAAGTAGCATTCTGATAATCACAGCCATTATTTTCCTTGCCTGGTTTAAATTCAAAGGTAAAAATAAACTTCAAATTTGTAGGCATCTAATACGTCACTAGTCAGATGAGATTTGGTTACTGAAACTTTGGTGTAGGTAAGAGGAGGAATAAGGAGGATAACAATAAGATAAGTCATGGTGCTACGAGTATCTCTGATGACCTCGCTGAAGGAAGCTCAGCACAAGATTTCGAACTTCCCTTCGTCAAATTTGAGGACATTGAGGCTGCAACCCACAATTTCTCAGAGGTGTGTAAGATTGGACAAGGAGGCTTTGGGAAAGTGTATAAGGTATTTGGCCCCATTTAGTAGTATCTAGTAGTAGTAGATTTCTCATATCAGTTCGACTTACCTGATTAGATTGAATTGTCCATATGACAGACTAATCTTTTTTTATTACATTTTGCGAAGGCCTTGATTGGTGGTCAGGAAGTTGCTATCAAAAGGCTAAGTAAAGATTCAGAACAAGGAACCGTGGAATTCAGGAACGAAGTTATCCTAATTGCCAAATTGCAACATAGAAATTTGGTTCGGCTGCTTGGTTGCAGCGTGGAGGGTGGTGAAAAGATCCTGATATATGAGTATTTGCCTAATAGAAGCTTAGATGCTATCCTTTTTGGTATGATTTGATAATACACACCGTAACTTGAATCTTTTTATTATTCTCATAACAAACATCTTACATGCAATGCTTTTATTTGAATATGTAATAAACAGATAATTCAAGAAAAGTGTTGCTAGATTGGCCAACGCGATTTAACATAATCAAAGGGGTTGCAAGAGGACTTCTTTACTTGCACCAAGATTCAAGATTGACCATAGTTCATAGAGATCTCAAAGCTGCCAATGTTTTGCTCGACGCAGAGATGAGACCCAAGATAGCAGACTTCGGCATGGCAAGGATCTTCAATGACAACCAGAAAAATGCAAATACACGACGAGTCGTGGGAACATAGTAAGTATACATTTAAGTTAATTGCTCAAAATTAATGTGATTAGAATTCAACGTTTTTGCGATAACTTTTAGATGTGAATGGTCAAAATAGTGGCTACATGGCTCCTGAGTATGCAATGGAAGGAGTCTTCTCTATCAAGTCTGATGTCTATAGCTTTGGTGTCCTAATCATGGAGCTTGTAACTGGTATAAGGAGAAGCACTTTTAACAAAATCAAGAATTTTCCCAACCTTATGATCTATGTGAGTATATGACTTCTGTACAGTTCTAAATTAAGGTAGTGTAGTCTATTTTTTCAATGAAAAGCGTTATAATTACCACAATCTAAATAATTGTTTTGGTTATTTTAGGCATGGAATATGTGGAAAGAAGGGAAGGGAAAAGATTTGGCAGACCCTTGTATTGTAGATACTTGTTCATTGGATGAAGTGCTACTTTGTAGTCATATGGCACTCTTGTGTGCCCAAGAAAACCCTGATGATAGGCCAGTTATGTTATCTGTTGTGTTGGCCTTGGAGAATGGAAGCACTACATTGCCACCACCTAATAACCCTGGGCATTATGGACATGGGAGTAGTGATATGGAGCTAACAAGAGATAGAACTGATAACTCTATGAATTCTCTTACTCTCACGAATGTGGAGGGACGATAATCTTCATTGTTGTCTTCTTCTATATATTATGCAATGTTAAATCTTGGCTCAAGAAAGGGCCCTCCTTCTATCTTGAAGTCATTTCCTTACTATGTTTTTCTGTCTATTGTGAGTAGTATCAATAAGTTGTGAATATGTTATTTGTTTCCTTACATAATAGACAAAATTCAAAGAAGTCAACTTGAATTACAAAAAAAAAAGTTGGCAGTGGAAATTGGTGCTTGCTCAACCTAGCTAGTCTCTATTCCGTCATATGACTTTACAACATTACAATATAGATTGATAGAAAAAAAACTACAATAACCTTTGTTTTTGTAGTTTTAATGCTTAGGAAGCCTCCTGCTATGTAGATTGAGCTGGCCTCGTAGTGTTCATTAAGGTTAGAAGCCCAGCCACATAGCCAACTGACTTTCTTATCGGTAACCACACCATTAGGGAATATTCCCGTTTCCAGTTGTGAGTATGCTGACACCCAAAAAAACCCCAACGAAAATGATGATGCAATGGTCTAGGGCAAGAGCAAGACAAAACAATCAAGATGGAGAAGGTCATGGCACGACGGCGATGGTGATTTGATATCGCTTGAGAGAGAGAGGAGGGGGTAGGGGTGGATGTCGTGTGGATGGCGAGCAAAGGATTTACACGCGTGAGATCTCAGGAATGATGGGGTGTTCCACGCGACTGCAGGTTGAGGCTTAGCATGAGAGGTCGTGGTGGATGTACATGTCGGCTCCCCAAAAAATCGGAGGATTGACTGCTGCGATGGGAGATGGAAATTGCACGAGAGACTGTCCTGAGTAGACGTTGACTTGTGATGTTTGTTAGCTTTAGATATTTGTGTATCGTGTCGTGTGTGGAGCAAACATAATAAAAATATAGTAATAATTCATTTAACTTCAAAATCTTTTTTATGAAACAAGACTTTGGTATTAATCGGGGGGCTTTCAAAAATTATTGACGCTTATTAAAATATATAATGTATATAAATTATTGGTTTGAGCGGTGAATAGTCGTAATTCACGTAATCACGTAGAAGAAACAGTACGCAAAAAGAATTAATAATAGTCGGAAGAATCTTATGATCGGGTGATACACTGATACGCGGGCAAGTACAACGTGTTTTTTATTTTATATATATTACAAAACCGCTTTAGTTTCTTATAGTATTAGAGAAGAGACAAAGAAAATGTATAAAAAGATTGTGAAAATCGCCGTGGCCCATGGCGGACACGTTCTTCGTGCTCGAAGCGAGGTGAGCCACGCCGCATACACCAGGTCCATAGGCCCACCCTCACCGGTTCACATATTAGGCTTCGTTTAGTTCGGTGAATTGGGGCCTCGTTTAGATGAGAGAATTGGGAAGGAAAACACTGTATCAGAATTCCTATAACATTTCGTTTGTATTTGGTAAAAATTATCCAAATTTTAACTAACTAGGCTTAAAACGTACATCTCGCAAAGTACAACAAAACTGTGCAATTAGTTTTTGATTTTATCAACATTTAGTACTCCATGTATTTGCCGACATTTTGATGTGACGGGGAATCTTCTTTTTGCATAGTGAAATTTGGGAGAGAATTAGGGGAACTAAACAAGGGCTGGGGAGAAAAACACTGTATCAGAATTCCTGTAGCATTTCGTTTGTATTTGGTAAAAATTATCCAAATTTTGACTAACTAGGCTTAAAATGTTCATCTCGCAAAGTACAACAAAACTGTGCAATTAGTTTTTGATTTCATCAACATTTAGTACTCCATGCATTTGCCGACATTTTGATGTGACAGGGAATCTTCTTTTTCATAGTGAAATTTGGGGAGAATTATGTAACTAAACAAGGCTTATGTCATGTCATCCGGGTCGGCGTGGGCGAAACGAAAGGGACCGCTGCTCTGCTCTGCCTGACTGCCTCCCCTTCCTCCTCCACTCCTTCCTCGTGGTCAGGCTCAGGCACCGCTGAGCATCCGCACCTGCTGGCCCGATCACCCCAGCGTTTTCTTCTCCGTTCACCCCGCGTGCGGGCGCTGCTACCCTTCTCGTGGCGACGTCTGGGGTGACCGCCGCCGCGGCCCTACTCCAGGGTGCCGTGCCTAGGTATTCGCCGGCGACGAGCACCCACCAGGTATGCCCACCCCTTCCTCTTCCGTACCTTACAAAACCCAGTACCCAAACCCTAAATTAAACTGTTTGGCTATTTGTATCCGGATTGATCTAATTACAAATGCTTACATGTTTTAATTTATGCGCACTAATTTCGATTTTCTTTTTTTTGCAAATAATATCGGGCCTTTTACCCAGTCGGCTCAGCCTCAGCATGAAACCAAATAACAGTTATATTTTTGTCTTAGACACTTCCTAATAGGGTTAAACTCATAAATCATGGCCTTTCACAGTAATAGACTCTAATATCTACTAATCTCAGCTTAGTCTATCACGCGAACTAATATTTTTTGTATAGCGGTTCAGTATATTTGTGAATGACTCCACTATCTTTGTATGTATGTATATGACAAAAGGTACATGAGAAATCCTTTGTTTCGAATTTGTAGCTTAGGTTACCTCTGTGGGGATCTTCTATGAAGCAAGGGAAGTTACCTAGCACACAACTCAAAGCTCAGTAGATTATTGAGGATCAACATTTCAGCCATCTGTATTTTAGTTAACGTATATGATGGCCAATGGTAACATCTGGTTAGAAAGATAGAAACTCATTATCGCGCTACAGATGGTTGGCTATAATGACTATGGTAGTGCCCTTTTGGCATAAGAACTAAGCTGGAAATTGATAGATCCAAGTTATTAATGGAGCACGCTTCCTGTGATGATGTACATGAGCATGTTATAAGTGTAGCACATGTGGAAACCGCATCAACATCAACCAGTCATCAAGATATGTACAGTGACTCGGATGAACCGCATCAGGAAGATAGGCCATCAACAAGCACACAAACCCCGTCATCAGAGTCTTCGCCGTCAATATCACCAACTGCATATAGCTCCGGAAATTTATCTTTTCCTAGAAGGGATATATATGGTCATGGAAGAAGTCCTTGGAATTCTGGTTTGTGGATCTCGTTTGAAATTGTCCTGTACATTGCTCAGGTTGTAGCTGCTGTTGTCATCCTCGTATTTTCAAGACATGAACATCCCCATGCTCCTTTGTTCGCATGGATAATTGGATATACAGTTGGCTGCATTGCTAGTCTTCCTCTTATTTATTGGCGGTATGTTCATCGAAACAGACATTTGGACCAAGAACCTCAGCAGCCACCTACAACATATCCTGCTTTGACTCCCTCTCAGTCATCAGAAGGACGCAACCATCGTACCAGTGGTGTTGTCTTGCGTCTTGGATGTATCGCAATTTCTTGCCCAAGGTAACTTTTAGTCCATGCCACTTTCCAACTAGAATATCCTGAGCCCACTAGGTGTGCAGTGCTTCTTCGCAGTCTTTGTGTTTTGTGAATCTTATGATTTATTACAAGACTTATAAGAAAACCTGGTAGATGAGTGAACAATTGTTAGTTTAATTGAATGGGTTATTATCACCAGGATGTCCAAAAGTTAATTTATTTTGAGCAATTCTTTAGTTTACATAACATATTTGTTAGTTATTTAAAAAGCTACAATATGGGAACAAAGTTTTGAAGATAGTAAATCAAGACTTATCTTGATTGATCACAAAGATCATTATGACTGGTTATTTTGTCATATAAGCTGTAGATGCATATTGAGATGGGTGTGGCGGTGTGGCCGCGCCATGTGGATGGCATGAGAGTAGCATACCAGTCATCAATAGTTCAAAACTACCTGATAATCTCATTGAAGACATTAATCCAAGTTTGATGACTAAAGTACCTAGTTCTATGGTTCTGTGGGTCATGGCCTATCTGAACCAATGGTACAAGTCTAATGGTCCATGATGCAATGCAACCAATTAAAAGAGGAAAACAACATAACTGGGAAAAAATAGAAGCAAATGAACTTATTGGTTTCTGTACATGTTTTGTTTGGTTTACAAGGTAGCATTGTTTGTAGGGACATTATTTTATTTAATCTAGTGTGAATTTGCTGGCCAAAGGGTCTCTAGCCTAGTGGTTAGAGCACTTGGGTAGCATCCAGCAGGCCTGGGTTCGACTCCCCGTGGGAGCGAATTTAAACAGGTCTAGAATAAAAAAATTGAAAAAAAATAGGTTGGGGTTTCCCCTGCTGACTTCGGTCAAAAAAGTGTTAATTTGCTGTATGGTTAGTTCTAGGATGTCTCTGTACACATACTTTCTTTTTTCTCCATACTCATTTACTCATTTTAATTTGCTTTAGTTGAATTGGGCCAAGACATACAGTTGAAACTGTGTTCGCATAAGACACATGCATGTACCGATTTTAGTGTGCCATAGAGTCACTAAAAATTTCAAAGGTACAAATTACAGCACATTCAATTTCTGGAGTCATGTTTTGTCATTTTTAGGCATGTAATAAGTACCACAGGAAGGATTCTACCACACATCTGTACAATCTTGAGTCAAGTTTTGCCATCTGTTCATGTGTTCTGGAGCCATATAAGACTTCTTTTTTACATGGAAATTTTGAATTTCGTACTTACATATCATATAGCATGGTCATTCCCACGTTATCTTGTAACATCTCATATTAAGTGAGGAAAAAGAGCAGACTAAGTATGTCAGCTTCAGAAGCATCATTAGCTTTGCAAAAGAATGGTTCCTTTGTTCTCGTGTTTGACTAGAGGCACACGATAATGGGGATCATGACATGTGCTGTTCAGTGTTCACCTGAAAATTGAACTTTTGATAGTTTCAGTACTCAAGTGAGTTTCCAAGTTGGCTAGTAGCATCTTGAAGAATTGAGTGGTCCGATATATTACAGTTGTTAGTTTTATCTGGAAATTGAAATGAACATTGTTGTCTGAACTCTGAACTCTGAAGTGATTATGCATTACAGGCTTAGTGTGCTGGCTTATCACTTCAAGACAGCTGTTGACTGTTTCTTTGCTGTATGGTTTGTTGTTGGCAATGTGTGGATATTTGGTGGGCGCAGTATTTCATCAGATGCTCAGGACGCTCCCAATATGTACAGGTATCTACATTGCTCTCTGTTTCATTTTAAGTCTGTTGAATTCACATGTGACTTTGCTCCCTTTCACCAGGTTGTGTTTGGCATTCCTCGCGCTTAGTTGTGTTGGATATGCCATTCCTTTTATCATGTGCGCAGCAATATGCTGCTGCTTTCCGTGCTTGATTTCTGTTTTGCGCCTTCAAGAAGATTTGGGTCAAAATAGAGGAGCTACTCAAGAGCTAATAGATGCATTGCCAACCTACAAATTCAAACCAAAACGTAACAAAAACTGGGGGATTGACCATGCTTCAAGCTCAGAGCATCTTGATGAGGGCGGCATCCTCGGTCCAGGAACTAAGAAGGAAAGAGTTGTTTCAGCTGAAGATGCTGTGAGTATATTTCACATCCTTTTGCTGTCTTGCAACAATATCCTATGTGTAATTGAAGGGTTTGCTTTAGTGATATTCTTTAGATTTAATATCTGTTAACATCTCTATTACCACACACACACAAATGAAGCCTATATGATTGTGAATTTGTGATGCTGTTTGTAGACATGTTCTCCAGTGATGCATGGATACTTACTATTATTCTCAATTTAAAACATAAATAGTTCTCTCAAGTGCTCTAGGTGAATGTTCTTGGTCTGTGAGTTTTTTTTCCTCGAAAAACGCAGGAGAGCTGTACATCATTATATTACGAAGTGTTCTTGGTCTGTGAGTAATTCCATAGTTACCAGAATCGTGGTTGGTTGGGTTCATGGCACGGGTTTGCAATTCACTACCTAATGTGATGTCTTCTTGGAGTAGGCTGCCAGGCTGTCAAGCCCACCAATCCAGCCCACATACATCATCTGTAACCTAGCCGCCTGTCAAGTTATCGTGTCTCTGGATTCCGAACTCCAGCCACTACAGAGTGTCGCCACTGCCAGACACTTTGGTCATGATCCTCCTCCTTGCCATCTGTGCTTCTCTGCTGCAGCAGCAAAAGCTATTCTCGTGCTCCCCTGCCCTGCTCCTAGTGCTTGTCCTCACACGGCTGCAGCTTTGCCTCTTGTTGTCCTGAGTTCTCCTGACAGCATTCAAGAGAACTGTGGGGAGGACCTTGGGTAAAACCTCCATCTCCTCGCATTTTGTTCCATTTGAGTTCGCTCCAGCAGTCCAGTGCCATGTACCAACTTGCATTTTGGTGGAATTCGGTTTACCACAAACTGTGAATCGTTTCATGCGTTCTTGTGACAATGAGTAATACCTTGTACTAGTCTGTCCTCGTATTCTTCTGATACTGTGACTACCCTGTTCATTTCACATTATTGGTGCTTATAATCACGAGTCTATTTAACGATAGATGTTCATCAATATTTCCACACATTACCACTAGTGAAAATGCAAAAAGAGATTAAGAGGTTCTTGTCATTTAATAGCGGCCACTGCCATTTCTCATTATTCTTTTCTGACCTAGTGGCAATTTGGTCTGTCGTCTGTGCACATGATAATTAGGGACTAATATTGCGAGATGGGAGGGGTGTTTTAGTTATGTGCTCATGCTTGTTTGCATGTTTCAACTCCATTTCAAAGCATTGATATTTATTAGGCAACCGATCACTCTTTTAGAGTAGTTAATGTTGTATTCTGTATTTTCTACTCGATCATTTATTAGTGAGCTCACTCATAGCAGACCTTATCCTTAGTTAATACTCCCTCCATTCCAAATTATAAGTCGTTCTGGCTATTTAGATACATAGCTTTTGCTATGCACCTTGATAAATATTATGCCTAGATACATAGTAAAAGCTGTGTATCTAGAAAAGCCAGAATGACTTATAATTTTGGAATTGTAGTAGTAGTATAGATCCAATCACATAGTTTCCCCTCTTCCATATCATGTTAAATGTAACGTTTACTGATATTGATGCAGGTGTGCTGCATCTGTCTTGCAAAGTATGGAGATGATGATGAGCTCCGTGAACTTCCTTGCGCACACTTCTTTCATGTTCAATGCGCAGATAAATGGCTCAAGATAAACGCAGTGTGCCCACTCTGCAAAACAGAGATTGGGGGTGTGGTTCGATCTTTCTTCGGCTTGCCATTTGGCCGCCGCCGTGTCGATAGGATGGCTGGAAGAGGTGTAGCTAGCTCAAGATTCAATGTATAGAACAATGTTGCGTTTCTGTGATATCCTCTCTTACGCATAAAGAGCCTTGCTCATGTTGTTGCAAAATTGCCAAGGAAAGGTTTGTGTGCTTGACTTCAAGACAATGACACTTGGTGGAGACTTGATGCTTGTAGTTGCTAGTTTCTGTAGAAATGTGAAGGACCTAAAGTGCTGGCATGCTGCTATACTCTGATGTAACATTTTTCCAAGGATGTAAATTAGGAACATGAAGTTCACTTGCCAGGTACATTGCAAGCAACTTCACAGGTGTTCTAGCATCGGCCTCGGTGTTCTTTACTGCGGGTTCTGTGATTCTCTTTATCACGGCAGTGCACTGCATGCTTGGTAAATTGTGAAATAAAAGGCAATGACCTATTTGTCGAACCCAAGGCCTCGAAGCCAATACCTCCTTACCATTTTCTATATTTTTTTTGGTTGCTTTTGGGACCCTACGTTTTGGTTGAGAGCAAACCTAATGTTTCTGACATGCATGACTTGTGGCAAGTTTTCATCAGAAATTCAGAATATACATTGAGGTTTACTTTGTTCATGGATGGCACTTGACTAGAAACAGGTGAAATGAAACTATAACCTAGAGGAAGAGTGCTATGGACCATTGTAACCGGTGAGCTTGAGGATATGAATTCCCTTGTCACCTGTCATTTCTCATTTGGTTTCTGACATGGTGTCACCTGGTAAAAGCTGGTACTGGGACTTGGAGCATCATCGATTTTGCTTGGTTTTTGGGATTTGGTGTCCTGCATGATGTCAAATGTGCATGTCAGATGTCATGGGTTGTTTGGTTGGCAAATCCAGTCATTACTCATAAACACCCTCATAAAACTTGAAGTCGCACTTGGTTGCCTTGCTGGAACCTGGATGCTTGGACGTAGCGACAGCACGAACCCAAACACGAGACCCATTCCATGACCCATTCTATGGTTTGGGTCACGCATCTAAAACTTGCCTTCTCCAACAGCGAACCTAAAAGGAGAGCCCCTGAGCAGCCAAGCCCCAAACCCCGCCAAGCAGATCCCGCCTCCCTGCATGTGCCGCCGGCCTCCCTCGCTGCGCTGGCCGCTCCCCGTCGCAGGCCCGACTCGGCGTCGTCCGTGGGCCTGCCTCGCCGTCGTCATCCGCGGGAGCGCCTCGCTGTTGTCGTCTGCGGGCCTGACTCGCCATCGTCGTTCGCGGACCCGCCTGGCCGCGCCCCACCGCGGTCCCGCCTGCCCGTGCTGGCAGCTCCCCGTCGTGGGCCCGCCTCGCCGTCGTCGTCCGCGGGCCACCCCACCCGGGTGACTCCTACGCGGTCTCCTACGGGCCCACCATGGTTGGCGGCGTAGATTTGGGTCGAGGAGAGAGACAGACATAGATTTGAGCTCCGTCTCACCTTCGACGCAAAATAGGTCCTCCCTTTGCCTACTCTATTGGATGACGTTTTTTTTTCTAGGAACCAGACATTTTGGCTATGGGTAGCGTGATGCATAGCCTGTTGGAGATAGTCTAAGGGAGGCCACCTGTGCCAGTAAATAAATAATCACTTAGTTTCAAATTTATAAGATATTTTGACTTTTCTAATATGTTGAGTATAACGGAAATTATAAGGCATTTTGGATTTTCTAATATATTGAGTTTACTGCCAAAAACATCTTATAATTTGGAGTCTCATAATTTTAAATAGAGGGAGTAGTGAAGAAACCTTTCCCTGAAACTACTGATGTACTCAAAGTTGCTCTTGGAGTACATCCATTGAGGCACCGTTTAGATGCCAAAAATTTTGCCAAAATTTTTAGATTCTCCATCACATCGAATCTTTGAACACATGCATGAAGCATTAAATATAGATAAAAAATAAAACTAATTACACAGTTTAGACGAAATAGACGAGACAAATCTTTTAAGCCTAATTAGACCATAATTGGACAATATTTACCAAATAACAATGAAACTGCTACAGTAGCGTTTCGCCAAAAATTTTGACAACTAAACAGCCCCTGAATGCCAAGTTGCTCTTGGATGGTCAACACCTGCATCTTCCGATTAAAATTCTTTCCGGTGGCACGTTCTCCGTGGCAAAAGATTCTGCACTCTGCAGTGCACAGCAAGTCAGCAGCAGGCCACTGGTTTATGCAGTGTTTTGAAGGTAGCAGGTGCTTTTCTATTACTTTTTTCCTAATCGTATACTCCATCTGTCCCCAATTAAGTGTCGTTTCCGGTTTTTGTGCCCGTAAGTTTGACTCAATTTGTAGAAAATACGTGCAACATTTGTGTCTCCAAATAAATTTATTAAAAATCTAGATTTAAAGATCTTTCCAATGATACTAATTATATACCATAAATATTAATATTTTTAATATATATTTAATTAAATGTGTTTATCGGGAAACGTAAAGCGACAGATATTTAGGGACGGAGGGCGTACGTCAGCAAAAGTTGCTGCTAAAATGTAAAGACGGGAGTGTCCGATGAATAGATCTACTAAACATCATGTGCTCTTACCAATCGTAAACATATTGTTAGGGCCGGTTTAGATCCAATTTTTTTTTTGCAAAATGGCACTGTAGCAAGTTTCGTTGTTATTTGGTAATTAGTGTCCAATCATGGTCTAATTAGGCTTAAAAGATTCGTCTCGTCCATTTCGTCTAAACTGTGTAATTAGTTTTATTTTTTATCTATATTTAATGCTTCATGCATGTATCTAAAGATTCAATGTGACGGGGAATCTGAAAAATTTTGCAAAATTTTTGGGGAACTAAACAGGGCCTTAATCTTAGTGGCCAATCTTCTGACGTGTTGACTAATTGCTACGCATATAGTTTAGGGCAAAGGAGTGACGCGTTGATGTGAAGCAGCTACGTGCAAATATTAAACCTGATATCCCATGTTGGTTCTTAATTAGAACCGAGGAACCGACAAAGGAAGCGACCTAATTTCTACGCAATACTATATCACTAGTAGTCTATTATAACAAGTACTCCGTACTAAAAAAAGGTTTGCTTAAACAAAGTCAAGAGCCATGCGCAATTTGTTGACTGAACTAATGGCATTTTCGTCGGATCAAGTATTCAGGTGTACCTGTAAGCACTCGTAGGTTGGCTTACCAGTTACCACGATGGAGACGAATGCCTAATTAAGAGGAGCAACAAATTAGCTAGCAGGGCCAATAATGCCCATGAACGTGACGTGGTGACGGTGTGCGTGGGCCGGCTGCAGGCCTGCACGCCAAGTTCGCGCTCACCCCCAGCTACGGAGCCTGGCCTCGGGTCGGGAGTTCGCGGATGAGACGAACCGCACATGAGACCTCCGGATGAGACCTTCGCACCTTGCTGTAAATCATACGCTACCAAATGATTGTACGCTAAATATAGAGCATCGCGACCCCGTAGAGGATGAGCCGGACCATACGCGCGCGTGAGAGCAGAGGAGAGAGGTGGGAGCATCAGCGGTGGGCTCCACGTTTTTACGCTATAAAAAATATTATAACTCACAAATCAAAAAACCAAATTAAATTCCGATTACACCATTAAATTTGTTTTAATAAATACTTCAAAACAAGATGTCCATGAATAGATTTAGATAAAGTGATAAGTTGGCCCCACAGTGGATAGAGGATGATATAGAGGATGAATGGATACGAGGAAACTGTATATTTTGTAGTGACTGGGATGGAATATTCCTTTTAGAGGATGAATATAGATGTTCATGAGTGCGGACAGTCTGAAAGCGGGGTCTCCAGACCCTGCCAGCGCGGCAGCGCGGATGGAACTCCGCTTCGAAGCGCTGCCGCGGCTTGTCGACGACTCGGGACGTTGGCGTCGACGCGCCGCTTTGTGCTGCTGGTTCTTGCCGCACTGGTGGAAGGCAGGCCGAGACGTGTTGGTCTTCACCTCGTCTGCTGGTGCAGCCACGGCGAGCCTACGCGCTTGTCACGGAACCGCCCAAATTATAAGAACAAAAGTACAAAAACAATCGCCGGAGCAATTAAATTCCCGTACTTAAGCTCCTATAACCCCGGTAGTCCAATAAAATCCCGAGGGATTTCAAACCAACCAACATACAAGCCAAGATCGTAGTGGTCCAACATAACAGGTCATATGTTACATCCATTTCATAAGTAATACAACATATATCGGAGTTCAGTAGAGTTATTACAACTCAAGTTCAAAAGTAGCGGAAGCAAAGTAGTTTAAAAACTAATATCACCTTAATTCAAATACATGCCAGTACCAAGGTCAATTTCCCATAAAAGCATGAGAGACAAGATAGCTCAGACGGATCATGCCCATGATCACACTCCGTCACTACAGCCGGAGTCTTCCAATTCTTGCAGTAGCTATGATACATCACAACCTGCAACAAGTGGGAATAAACCCTGAGTACGAGAAGGTGCTCAGCTAGACTTACCCGTCATAAACCAGAAATAATAACACCAAGGAGTATGCAAGGCTTTCTTTCAGTGGGCTGGCTTGACTCATTTGCGAAAAGCATAAGTTACCATGAATAAACTAATTTAAGTATTTTTGCATCATCTTTATTATAACCTATTCAATCTAGGTAAGCACATATGCTAAAGCAATCACTTGATTAACCATTAACATCAAAGGTTACCATTTCAGGTTTAACATTTTCAACATCATCCACATAACCATCCATGTTCCATAATCATTACTACGATGCAGTAACTCGAGTCAAGTGTTCACTATCCAGTGAACGATGGCGATTCGAATCGATTATTAACCAGCTGGTAATTTATTCCTCACACAAACCTCACTCACCCGCTAAAGTGAGGTGTTGGTCACCGAGTCAACCATTCAGGTAAAGTCGCGAGCTTGCCAGGAACCACTTGTACCCGGGGGCCGTCCGACTGCTCTTTGGCCTTATCATCGCGCCCCCGTTTCCTGCCACTACT
Organism: Saccharum hybrid cultivar R570; assembly: GCA_038087645.1. Classification (NCBI taxonomy): domain Eukaryota; kingdom Viridiplantae; phylum Streptophyta; class Magnoliopsida; order Poales; family Poaceae; genus Saccharum; species Saccharum hybrid cultivar. The sequence continues at coordinate 47,583,348 of JAQSUU010000307.1, read as the reverse complement.
GCTCCGGTACAGTGCGTTGCGGGCAATCCACTCGGCCCGAATAATCTCCCAGCTTCACGGTCGAAAGGTACCTTATTCGGCCAGCTAAATGTGAGGCATGCGTTCAACATGACCCGAGGGCCAACAACGGTCGGTCCTTAATCGACACAGACGGAAACTACAAGCACCCCAGAACCCTGTCTGGTTGCCCAATACTTATTCCGTCCGGTCTCCAATTATTCATCAACACTTGGTTATTTCCAGGATATCATCCATTCCATAGCTAAAGTTTCCCAGTAACCACCTATAATTGCCGGTGACAGGAAATCACCGATCGCTACCGGTCTAAGCAGGGCTAAGCATTTATTCGACCCTAAACCTAGCAGGATAAGAATGTAATAAGGTAGGCAAGGATAGTAATAAATGCATCAACTGTTTCACTCAACTCCTACAACTTAATGCAACAATACATATATAACATATATATACTCAATTGCTTTTATAAAGTAGGAGGCTTAGAATGCTCCGGGGCTTGCCTGGGATCAAACACTAGGTTAGTGATTGACAGATGACACTCGCTTGGCGAGCATCTTCCATCCCGACACTTGTTTAGTCCTTCCATCTTCGGGATAGGTCCACCAAACACCGTCTTCAGGTTTAGCTTCAACATCTCATCCTTCACATGGTGCATCTAGCGTACCTAGATGAGATATAAGATGCATGTGTATGAATATGATGAATGGTAACACAAGATGCATCACATAATCATTCAAGTAAACACACGATTAAGACATAGACACCAAAAGCTATTTAACTAACATCACACAACCAATTAAAGAGGGCAAGCATATCAAGCATAACACAAGTTTAACAAGATCACAAGTATCTTAACTTGACCATCATCAAGGGTATAAGCCACACTTAGCAACACATGGAGTAAACAACCATAACTAGCATCTGACAATTTCTAGACTGCAAACAATATCTACATGTTTGGATCATAACTGGAGTTATACAAATCCAATAGCCATGCAACAAGACATTCTGGAAATCTTATAAAATTGTCTATAATTCATCTTTAATCATCTAAGCATGATTCTCAAGTTAACGAAGTCAAACATGCATAATTACAGAATCTGGTCCAGAGATTCCAGAGAACAACTATTTCTGGAACCCAACTTGAAACAGTCATTACTCACAAACTATAAAGCCAAATGCCACCAAAATTTAACAAAAGCTAGATTAATGAGTTATCTACAACTTTGTTATAAGCATGTTTCTCAGTAAACATCATTTTCATGGTGCAATTACCAAAGTCCCAGAAACTGTCTAGGAAAGCATCAATTACAAGAATAAATATTAACTTACATTCCAAACATATATTTGACCACAAACAATGTAACCATCATAAAGTGCATGTTAAATGATCACCAAAAAGTATAGTGCTCATCATTAAATAATTTCTTTTAATGCATTTCTTAATTTATTTAAATAGCAAGGTGAAATAATAAACATATACCAAAAGTCTATAATAAAATCTATAAAAATTACAGTAGCTCTTACATACACCCAATAGTCTACTGTACAAATTTCAATCCATTTGGACATGTATATCAACCTCTATGAAAAAGACAAATTGTTATTGCAAGAATTCATGTGAGAGCAAGATACACTAATAACTCACTCAAATGGCAACCAAAATTTATGAAAATTTTACCACACATCAACCATCACATGAGTAGCATGTCACAAAAATTTTACTTCATTTGGAGCCCTAGATCTACAGTTATGAAAATGACAAATACATCTAGCATTAAAAACCTAGCTGCACAAATCTATTTTTACAGAGAAAACTTTAAACTAAAACATGCCATATTATAGATCTACTGCATAGAGAATTTCACAAGGATTCCAAAAATTACTCATTTACTATTTTACAATTTTTCTACAATTTACTATGAATTTTCAAAGTTCCTGTAAAATAATTACGAATCAGTCCCGAGAGCACTATTCACATGAGTCTATGATAGTGCAGAAAGACCCCTCCCTTTAGTCGAATTGTCGTGCGAGGTCCTTGACACGATTTTGAGCAGAGAGGTCACCGGAGCTCGCAGTGCCGGCCGGAGGGGGACTCGTCGTCGAGAGCTGAGGGGCGAGGGACCACCAGGGGCCTCGCGCGCATCCATAGAAGGGCGTAGCTTAGCCAGCGGCGGTCCGAGGCGGCCTGGCCACACGGGCCAGCGGTGGCGGCGTTAACTGCTCCGCCGACGAGGAGCAGTGACCGCGAGCGGCGCCGGAAAAAGAGCTCGGGAGGAGCGGCGTGGGGTGAGGAAGACCATGGCGCAACTAGCTAGGGCGAAGGAGGTGCGGAGCAGCGAGGACGGCATGGCAGCGAGCTCGGCCTGGCCGTCCATGGCGAGCGTGCTCGGCGCGTGCGGCAAAGCGAGGAGAGGGGCGAAGGAAAAGGCCAAGGGAGTGGAGAGAGTGAGGAGTGATTGCTTGGGCACCTCCCCATCAGCACAAGGACATGGGACGCGCGTCCAGCGAGATGGTGCGTGAGCTCGTGCATGGCCGCCACGCTCTGGCCACGCGTTGCTCTCTCAGTCATTTCCACGAGCACGTTGCAGGCAGCAGTATGGCTGGCGTGGAGCGCGTTTTCGGGCCAGCTACGGGCCGATTTGGGTCTTGAGCCAAAAATCAAAGTTGAAGCCCGCGAACAGCTCTACACTTTTCATTTCGAGGTCAAGGTCATTAGGGTTCTATATTAGGAGATAATTAGTACTAAACTTGATAGTGTCAGCAATTTGACAGCGACAGCAAACATCCAAAATTGATGGTCGAGATGAAATGCAACTGGTGCCATCTTCTTGTATGTTCTTCCGCATCATGTAAGCTCCAATTTTTACATTTGGATCAACTAAAGTTGCTTAACAAATTTTGGAGAACACGAGATGCCATCGTTAATGTCATTCAAGTGCTAAAATAACATTCTTGCTGTTTTGGAAACTGTTTTCGAAGATCCAAATGAACTCCAAATCCATTCAAACTTCTCTGAGCTCTTCTCCACTCTAAACACTCCAACTTTTATAAAGAGTCCAACTCTAGTTGTTTAACAAAATTTTGAGAACGCAATGTGCCCACCTGTCAATGTCAGTCCAAATCTTCCATGACTTAGAATATTTTCTAAGGCTGAAAAACAGCAGCTAATCCAATCTTGGAGCCTCTATTTGACTAGGTTAGAGACCAAACTAGCTCTTGACCATTAAACAAAGTTTCTTCTCCATAACATGAACTACAACTTTCATTTAAGGTCCAACATCATAACTGGTATAGAACCTACATTTCTACTCTGACCAAAGTAGTATCGCGATAAAGCTTGAATTGTCCGTTTTGATCCATTGGAGCATTTTTCTGGGCATTTGCTCAACACGAACCTTTCACGACTTTTGTTGTAGAGTCCATCTAGAGTCATTTGGGCAAGGTTGCAAGGTTTGGTTGATGACCTATATTTCCATCCACTTAATAATGCAATTCCGACACTTAATAAAGTCATTCCAACAAGGATATAACTTATCATTTCATGTGACTTTGATTCCAAACGTCATGAAACCTTCCCAGTGACCAATATAGATAGGTACTAAGGTGAGACACATGAAGATATTGCAATAACACCACCCAAGGATATATCTTGAAAATAGCCTATATGTGAAGCAAGGGTGCAACATCCAAGTTTAGGTTGGGGCTTGCTTCCATAGGTTTGACCTTGACATCTTCATCACCACTTAATCTACCATGTTTGAGCTCAAACCCACTGCTTAACTGGTGGCAAACACCTCGGGTGTTACAGCCTTCCCCCCTTAAAAGAATCGCGTCCCGAGATTCGGTGCGAAGAACTTTCCAAGGGAAGAGAAGCATGTTATCCAATTCTAACATCTGCAAAGCATCAGGCTACTTAGCTTCAAGTAGCAGAGAGGCTAAATAGGAAGGCAACTTTCTGATACTCGCTCTACGTAGAAACTTTTGTCTGAATAATTTTCTTCACTGACTTTCATGAAGCATTGTTACTTTAGGAGGAATCCAAGACAATACGGTACTTCGTTCACGGTGCACAGAGAGTACTACGAGTATGGACTAATTACTCATAGCATTTACTTTTCTAGTGGCATAGCATGTACAACTTCCGATAAGGGTTGGATCCATATACGAGGTAATCATTCTTTGAGGCTATCAGAAACTGTTTAACCAATAGACAATTTCTATACCGGTCATAGATGACTTACTCACTTAGATGCCAACTGATGGAAAACTACATATTGCTCCACGTGTACAGTTCTTTTTCTCTGATACCAACACTATATTATCTGAGCCTATTGAGGGAACAGTGAAAGTGATAGCTGACTGTATCGGTTCTGGATCTATGCCAATTGTCACCTAAAAAGATTCTCTTATACAAAGGCAACAGTTATATGAGTTGAATCAGATACAATCTCTTGGGTAAAAACATATATAAAGTACTAGAGACATGTCAGCACTAGAGAACCATTACCGCAAAAGGATGATAGCTAGGTCTGAAAGACAACAAAAGTTGCAAGTATTCATCAATCTTCAGAAAAATAGTTCACTACTAAGCAGGTTGAGCACAATTTGACTTGTAGAACACCTTTATTGCTCACGCATTGCTGATCTCAGAGGTCAATAGTAAGGCACATAGGGGAGCAAAGAGTCCTCTCAAGGGTATCTAAGGGTTGTCTAATAGCAAGATACCTATCAATTGTAAGTTCTTGGCCTGCATTACAAACATGACCTTCCAATGCAAAGGATGATCGCAGTTAACAGAGAAATTACCGATTCTGTACCCTTTTATTTTCTGTTCATATCACACAAACTACTGCTCCAATATGCACAAATTTTGGTGGGCATATAGATCCATGGGTCTTCTAACTACTCGCCAAAATTGAGCTCAAACGGACACCGTTTGACTATCCAACAACCATCCACCAAAATAGCTCTATTCTGAAATGGCAGCAAACCAAGCTGACAATACATCTCTCAAATCCTATGTTTTACTCAACCAATACCCATACCCACTTAAGACATTGAAAGGTCCTAAGCAAGGAATGAGGTTACCAAGTTTGGGGTCAATCCAACTTCGTTTGAGTTACTAGCCATTGACTTGAAGATAACCGGTGTAGTGCCACAATATCTGGACAGATTTCATGTTCTTCCTTTTCTTCTGCTTCACACGTTGAGGTGTGTGTTTTGCACTCTCTCATCTTTCTCATAGTAGCAGAAGCCTTTCTCTAGCTGAGGATGGAGGCTATAGTCTTCCTAACATATTTCTCAGGGAACAATTTTAACCGTTGATCTAGACCCCAATCTTGACGATGAACAAGCATTGGACTTGTGGGCTATTTTCATAGAGCACAAAGCATTATTCCACATGGAGGGCATCCCTACGTAGATAAGGAGTCACACCAGAGAGAGTTGATTTCATCTGTATGACTGTCATCTACACAAGGATCAAGACTTTTGATAACTAGGTCAAATGCACAATGTGACGATAAATTCTTATCCCACGGATAACTTGTTCAATCATTTAGTGTTAGGTGCCCATTCGATTCAACAGGGATGGCATACATTGCCCAACCGATGACCGACGTCGTACAAGGACACTTGGGAGAGTCACTTGTCTACCACCTCTTGCAGTCTGTTAATGTTTATGTCGGTGACTGTCCTTCATAGGTTATCCTCTTAGCAACTTCAGGAGGAAGCTATGCTACAATTGGTCAAAGATATGAATGTTCTGATAAGATATAGGGAGATAACCAAGGAAAACGGTCACGAGAAATCACACATCGGCTGTCGTTTCATAATGGATCATGACTAGCAACCCTGATACCAGCGCGTGCCGAGCAGCACAACCTTGTGTGCGCGCCCACAGGAGGCTCTCGGTTTCATCGTGGCACCATAGAATGCTAATCGTAATACCATTATTAAACACACAAACAAAGTGAAATTTTAAGTGGCACCGATTGGGTGGTAAGAACAAGCACCAGACAAGGGAGGAGTAGCAAGCAAGGGTAGTTACAAGGTTTAGAGTCAATAAGGGAGTGATTTAAAGATTAAAACACAGCGTAAGAGAACATAGCTTAATTGCCGAAGACAACTGAGCAAGGGTTCTCGGTCACGTTGGACAACAACATGAGATCAAGATTTATAACGTTGAGAGACGTTAGAAGTTGAGATGGACTTTAGCAGACTTCTAGAACAAAATGATACACCGATCAGAGATTGGGTTGATAAGATAGCCACCTGATTTCACAAGCAAAAATTTCTAGATTAGACAACGAGAGATTAGCGTTGCTCGGATCATCTATAGGAGAGACAATCGGGAGGTCCAACATGGAATTGGGTATGGTCTCCAAAACTTGGCAAGCAACAACTGTGGTCAAGATCGACGTTCGTTAGGACTTAACTTGGTTGGTCAATGGAACAAGGGCATTCTCCAAAAGGTAGCGGACGTCCAAGACCTAAGCAAACATATAAGGGGACTACGCTAGGGCCTACAGTTCAAGCAAGGCATGGATACAAAACATTCAAGGGCTAGCAACCACGTCTACAGGCTCTAGCTCCTACGAGAGAATCTAATTAGAGATGACAACCATGCGATTACGTAACGTGAGTGTTGTTCTAGGATAAAGCATCTTCAACACTCATATGCTCACCGAGGACAAAAGAGGTGACAACTATGACACTACCTATATAACAAGCATCTACACAGCATCACAGTTTTAAGCGAACACTTGAGATTATTAGTCAGGTTAGCTTAAGCATCCAATACTAAGCAGAAGGCTCACACCTAACAAGAATTTATCCAATAAGAACTAACTATAAGTTTAGCTAAAACAAAAGCATGCTAAAGTAATCAACTTAGTGCTTGCACCTCAATCACAAGTTACTTATTTATTAGGACAAAGGTGGGAGGAGCATAGTTATATGCACAAAGCAACAATCATGATGATGCATGCTTCGTCCTATTCGTCCTCACAAGATTGCCAGCCTAAGGGGGCAATCACGTTCTATGTCGGTGGCATAACACGCATTCTCTCGATATAGAGCTAGTCGTCAGCTATATTCAACTTACGCATTCGTGGTTAGCGTACCTGTATAAAATTTCATTGCAGCCCAACAATTCCCAATATAGCACACAATAAAAGCAGTAAACTAAATACTCTCCATACATACATCCCCTGATGCATATACTTCGGTATCATAGCTACCCAACAAATGTACCCACAATTAAGTACTTTCATAAATACATGGTTAAACATGTAATTATGCCAGTAACCACAGCTAACTCTCCCCTAGACCGATGGTTGAATGGTCATGCTCTCCCAACTCACACTTACCTTGGCGTAGGTGTGACGTTGCAAGAATGTAACTCTAGCGACATATATGGCTATTTCATATATGAAGGTTACCTCTACCATTCGACCACAGGGTAACAGTGCGGTCAAGTTATCACTCATACATACCTTGGCTTGGACGTAGATGCAAAAATTTAAAACCCCCCAAGTTAGTACTTAATTAAGCCACCTAAGAGTCCTTAATTGGGCATAAAGGAAATGACCACTGGCATACTTAGATTTAAAATTTAGATTTGAACAAACCTATATATGTAGAAGCTATAAGTTGTTAAAAACATCGTTTTGCAAACAAAAACTTTTGTTTTCAATACACATATGACATGTTTAGTGTTGAACCTTGCTCCGATACCAGCTGTCACGGAACCGCCCAAATTATAAGAACAAAAGTACAAAAACAATCGCCGGAGCAATTAAATTCCCGTACTTAAGCTCCTATAACCCCGGTAGTCCAATAAAATCCCGAGGGATTTCAAACCAACCAACATACAAGCCAAGATCATAGTGGTCCAACATAACAGGTCATATGTTACATCCATTTCATAAGTAATACAACATATATCGGAGTTCAGTAGAGTTATTACAACTCAAGTTCAAAAGTAGCGGAAGCAAAGTAGTTTGAAAACTAATATCACCTTAATTCAAATACATGCCAGTACCAAGGTCAATTTCCCATAAAAGCATGAGAGACAAGATAGCTCAGATGGATCATGCCCATGATCACACTCCGCCACTACAGCCGGAGTCTTCCAATTCTTGCAGTAGCTATGATACATCACAACATGCAACAAGTGGGAATAAACCCTGAGTACGAGAAGGTACTCAGCTAGACTTACCCGTCATAAACCAGAAATAATAATACCAAGGAGTATGCAAGGCTTTCTTTCAGTGGGCTGGCTTGACTCATTTGCGAAAAGCATAAGTTACCATGAATAAACTAATTTAAGTATTTTTGCATCATCTTTATTATAACCTAGTCAATCTAGGTAAGCACCTATGCTAAAGCAATCACTTGATTAACCATTAACATCAAAGGTTACCATTTCAGGTTTAGCATTTCCAACATCATCCACATAACCATCCATGTTCCATAATCATTACTACGATGCAGTAACTCGAGTCAAGTGTTCACTATCCAGTGAACGATGGCGATTCGAATCGATTATTAACCGCTGGTAATTTATTCCTCACACAAACCTCACTCACCCACTAAAGTGAGGTGTTGGTCACCGAGTCAACCATTCAGGTAAAGTCGCGAGCTTGCCAGGAACCACTTGTACCCGGGGGCCGTCCGACTGCTCTTTGGCCTTATCATCGTGCCCCCGTTTCCTGCCACTACTGCTCCGGTATAGTGCGTTGCGGGCAATCCACTCGGCCCGAATAATCTCTCAGCTTCGCGGTCGAAAGGTACCTTATTCGGCCAGCTAAATGTGAGGCATGCGTTCAACATGACCCGAGGGCCAACAACGGTCGGTCCTTAATCGACACAGACGGAAACTACAAGCACCCCAGAACCCTGTCTGGTTGCCCAATACTTATTCCGTCCGGTCTCCAATTATTCATCAACACTTGGTTATTTCCAGGATATCATCCATTCCATAGCTAAAGTTTCCCAGTAACCACCTATAATTGCCGGTGACAGGAAATCACCGATCGCTACCGGTCTAAGCAGGGCTAAACATTTATTCGACCCTAAACCTAGCAGGATAAGAATGTAATAAGGTAGGCAAGGATAGTAATAAATGCATCAACTGTTTCACTCAACTCCTACAACTTAATGCAACAATACATATATAACATATATATACTCAATTGCTTTTATAAAGTAGGAGGCTTAGAATGCTCCGGGGCTTGCCTGGGATCAAACACTAGGTTAGTGATTGACAGATGACACTCGCTTGGTGAGCATCTTGCATCCCGACACTTGTTTAGTCCTTCCATCTTCGGGATAGGTCCACCAAACACCGTCTTTAGGTTTGGCTTTAACATCTCATCCTTCACATGGTGCATCTAGCGTACCTAGATGAGATGCAAGATGCATATGTATGAATATGATGAATGGTAACACAAGATGCATCACATAATCATTCAAGTAAACACACGATTAAGACATAGACACCAAAAGCTATTTAACTAACATCACACAACCAATTAAAGAGGGCAAGCATATCAAGCATAACACAAGTTTAACAAGATCACAAGTATCTTAACTTGACCATCATCAAGGGTATAAGCCACACTTAGCAACACATGGAGTAAACAACCATAACTAGCATCTGACAATTTCTGGACTGCAAACAACATCTACATGTTTGGATCATAACTGGAGTTATACAAATCCAATAGCCATGAAACAAGACATTCTGGAAATCTTATCAAATTGTCTATAATTCATCTTTAATCATCTTAGCATGATTCTCAATTTAACCAAGTCAAACATGCATAATTACAGAATCTGGTCCAGATATTCCAGAGAATAACTATTTCTGAAACCCAACTTGAAACAGTCATTACTCACAAACTATAAAGCCAAATGCCACCAAAATTTAACACAAGCTAGATTAATGAGTTATCTACAACTTTGTTATAAGCATATTTCTCAGTAAACATAATTTTCATGGTGCAATTACCAAAGACCCAGAAACTGTCCAGGAAAGCATCAATTACAAGAATAAATATTAACTTACATTCCAAACATATATTTGGCCACAACCAATGTAACCATCATAAAGTGCATGTTAAATGATCACTAAAAAGTATAGTGCTCATCATTAAATAATTTCTTTTAATGCATTTCTTAATTTATTTAAATAGCAAGGTGAAATAATAAACATATACCAAAAGTCCATAATAAAATCTATAAAAATTACAGTAGCTCTTACATACACCCAATAGTCTACTGTACAAATTTCAATCTATTTGAAAATGTATATCAACCTCTATGAAAAAGACAAATTGTTATTACAAGAATTCATGTGAGAGCAAGATACACTAATAACTCACTCAAATGGCAACCAAAATTTATGAAAATTTTACCACACATCAATCATCACATGAGTAGCATGCCACAAAATTTTACTTCATTTGGAGCCCTAGATCTACAGTTATGAAAATGACAAATACATCTAGCTTTAAAAACCTAGCTGCACAAATCTATTTTTACAGAGAAAACTTTAAACTAAAATATACCATATTATAGATCTACTGCATAGAGAATTTCACAAGGATTCCAAAAAGTACTCATTTACTATTTTACAATTTTTCTACAATTTACTATGAATTTCCAAAGTTCCTGTAAAATAATTACGAATCAGTCCTGAGAGCACTATTCACATGAGTCTATGACAGTGCAGAAAGACCCCTCCCTTTAGTCGAATTGTCGCGCGAGGTCCTTGACGCGATTTTGAGTAGAGAGGTCGCCGGAGCCCGCAGTGCCGGCCGGAGGGGGACTCGTCGTCGACAGCTGAGGGGCGAGGGACCACCAGGGGCCTCGCGCGCATCCGTAGAAGGGCGTAGCTCGGCCTGCGGCGGTCCAAGGCGGCCCGGCCACATGGGCCAGCGGTGGTGGCATTAACTGCTCCGCCGACGAGGAGTAGTGACCGCGAGCGGCGCCAGAAAAAGAGCTCAGGAGGAGCGGCGTGGGGTGAGGAAGACCATGGCGCAGCTAGCTAGGGCGGAGGAGGTGCGGAGCAGCGAGGACGGCATGGCAGCGAGCTCGGCCTGGCCGTCCATGGCGAGCGTGCTCGGCGCGTGCGGCAAAGCGAGGAGAGGGGCGAAGGAAAAGGCCAAGGGAGTGGAGAGAGTGAGGAGTGATTGCTTGGGCACCTCCCCATCAGCACAAGGACATGGGACGCGCGTCCAGCAAGATGGTGCGTGAGCTCGTGCATGGCCGCCATGCTCTGGCCACGTGTTGCTCTCTCAGTCATTTCCACGAGCATGTTGCGGGCAGCAGTATGGCTGGCGTGGAGCGCGTTTTCGGGACAACTACGGGCCGATTTGGGTCTTGAGCCAAAAATCAAAGTTGAAGCCCGAACAGCTCTACACTTTTCATTTAGAGGTCAAGGTCATTAGGGTTCTATATTAGGAGATAATTAGTACTAAACTTGATAGTGTCAGCAATTTGACAGCGACAGCAAACATCCAAAATTGATGGTCGAGATGAAATGCAACTGGTGCCATCTTCTTGTATGTTCTTCCGCATCATGTAAGCTCCAATTTTTACATTTGGATCAACTAAAGTTGCTTAACAAATTTTGGAGAACGCGAGACGCCATCGTCGATGTCATTCAAGTGCTAAAATAACATTCTTGCTGTTTTGGAAACTGTTTTCGAAGATCCAAATGAACTCCAAATCCATTCAAACTTCTCTGAGCTCTTCTCCACTCTAAACACTCCAACTTTTATAAAGAGTCCAACTCCAGTTGTTTAACAAGATTTTGAGAACGCAATGTGCCCACCTGTCAATGTCAGTCCAAATCTTCCATGACTTAGAATATTTTCTAAGGCTGAAAACAGCAGCTAATCCAATCTTGGAGCCTCTATTTGACTAGGTTAGAGACCAAACTAGCTCTTGACCATTAAACAAAGTTTCTTCTCCATAACATGAACTACAACTTTCATTTAAGGTCCAACATCATAACTGGTATAGAACCTACATTTCTACTATGACCAAAGTAGTATCGCGATAAAGCTTGAATTGTCCGTTTTGATCCATTGGAGCATTTTTTTGGGCATTTGCTCAACACGAACCTTTCATGACTTTTGTTGTAGAGTCCATCTAGAGTCATTTGGGCAAGGTTGCAAGGTTTGGTTGATGACCTATATTTCCATCCACTTAATAATACAATTCCAACACTTAATAAAGTCATTCCAACAATGATATAACTTATCATTTCATGTGACTTTGATTCCAAACATCATGAAACCTTCCCAGTGACCAATATAGATAGGTACTAAGGTGAGACACATGAAGATATTGCAATAACACCACCCAAGGATATATCTTGAAAATAGCCTATATGTGAAGCAAGGGTGCAACATCCAAGTTTAGGTTGGAGCTTGCTTCCATAGGTTTGACCTTGACATCTTCATCACCACTTAATCTACCATGTTTGAGCTCAAACCCACTGCTTAACTGGTGGCAAACACCTCGGGTGTTACAGCGCTGCTCGTCCTCGAGGCCGTGCACACGGGTGTAGCGGTGCCCAGGTATCGCCAGTCCCCTCCGGCTGCAGCTCGTGCTCATCAAAGCTCTGGATGGGCTTCTGAAGGTATTCTAGAATATGGGTGAAAACCCTGCCTGGTTGTTGTTCCGGGCCGGCATCGATGGCGCATTTGGTGTCATATCCCTCCTTTGAGGCGTTGTTGGAACTTCCAATTCCTTCATCCGCGCATGACCATTCTGAGCTTGACGCCTTCGCTAGGCAGGTCTCGGGGCGAAAGCCCTTACGAGCTTGGTGCTCCGGTTGCTGATGATAGCGTCCGTGGACGTCATGTTCCTTCTTGAAGGCATCGACACAAGCACGCCTGCCCCGTCGCTCTCGGCATGACCATGTGCTCTCTCTGTTTCCTCTTCCACCCTTTGTGCCTCCCTGTTCTTGTTCTTCTCTAGGGTGAGACTAGCCTTGGTTGTCGATTGTCACCGACGTTTCGACGAGTGTCCTTCTCTGGCGTCTGTGCTCCGTTGGCGCTCTCCTTGATGGTGCCAGAAAAACAAATGTCGGGTGGTGTTTCCACCGCTGCCGCCATTCCCCTCCAAGGCTTCCTCCCTGTGGATGGTGGTACGTGAGCCCATATGTGCTGAAGAATGTCACCATCAGTTCCAAGGGAGGTCGTCATGTCCGATGATTCTGGGCTTGCGTGTCCGTCACCGCTCCTTGATGGTGTTAGAATATCAAATGTCGGGTGGTGTTTCCACCGTTGCCGCCATTCCCCTCCAAGGTTTCCTGTGGATGGCGTTGGATGGTGGTACGTGGGCCTGGATGTGCTAGAGGATGTCACAATCAGTCCGAGGAATGGTGGAGGGCACAATGGTCACGGTGAAACCGACGAGTATGCTGTTTGGCGGGGGTGCAAATCGATGTTCGGTTGGCATCTTTTTCGGCCTGTGTCTAGGCTTATCCTTGAGTCTGTTTAAGTGTTAGTGTTGTTGGTGTTATAATCTCTCTCTCCCCACTGTACTTCTCTGGACCTATTGTATTTGGATTGGCGCCACGCCCTTCCACCTCCCGGCTTGTCCGACATTTGTGGAATGAATATTCAGGTGGGGATAGTTCATCACCCCCCAACCCTCCTTTTCAAAAAAACTTTTCTAAATACATAGTAAAAATTATATATCCAGATATGACGTATATCTAGATACATAGCAAGAGATATGTATGTATAGAAAAGCTAAAACGACTTACAATAATTGGAATGGAGGGAGTGATGGACTCCACTCCAATTAGAATGTTTGTAGCCTTGTTGACTAAATAATGTACCACTGGAATTTAAAACCTAGCAATATTTTTTTGGTTCTTGTTTTGTTAGTAGGCATGTGTTTATCAAAGGAGACGAATGACTAAGAGGAGCAACAAATGAGCTAGCATGGCCAATGCTCATGAACTTGACGTGGTGATGGAGTGGATCTAGTCAAGGGTAAGCAGAGAAAGAAAAAGGACTTACTCTCTTCATTCCAAACCATAAATCATCCTGCTTTTTTAGATACATAGTAAAAATTATATATGCATACATAAGGTATATCTAGATACATAGCTAGAGATATGTATATAGAAAAGCTAAAACAACTTACAATAATTTGGAGCAGATGGATCGAGCGGTAGACTCCACTGATGTCAATTAGAATGCATGTAGCCTTGTTGACTAAATAATGTACCAATGGAGTTTAAACCTAGCAGTAGTTCTTTTGGTTCTTGTTTTTGTTAGTAGGCATGTTTATGAAAGAACGAGATACCTAGATTGATGAATCACATGCTCCAATGGTCCTATATCTGACACGCTGATGAATAGACAACTCTATGAAAAAGTCTTGGCTTTCATATTCACTCGAAAATTAGTGTTGGAAATATTAGGTCATAGCAGTACAGACAATGATTAATCTAGCTAATATAACTGAAGACTAATCCACTAAAGTAGATGTAACCGAAGAAACCATGGTATGTCATACCGGTACTGATTATTAACTTGTGAGAAACAAGGTGGTGGTAGGTCAACTTGTTCCGTTCCACAAAATAAACAAAAAGCTAAAAAAGTGAGGACACCTCCGGTGTCTCGTCGAACCATACAATTCGAACGAAAGCAGAGTTCGATGTCTCCAGTGTGGGCAGCAACTTTTGCATGCAAATGGAATTTAAAAAACCACATTTATTCGATGAGAGCAGAGGAGTCCGTGCCTGGCTGGGTGGGTGATGCGTCCAAAACTAATTTTTTTATTGCTCTCGGTGTGGCTCATCTGCAAGCACCGCTCTTGGTTTTGACACTGAACGTCCGAAATACTCCAGTGTTGATGGTTCGCTTTCTTCTTCCCTCGGTTCGATTGTTTGTGACCAATACTGGAGCTGCTCTAAGATGATGATGAACTACTTCATTCCACAAACCAAATACTGTGCCTCTTGTTGTGGTCTCTCTAACGGTCGCTGTTTACCCAGGGGTCAGGGGTGCACGCAAACTGGACTTCATTAACAGACGTGATCGATGCTTCGATGAAACTCACATATTTGGAATGGAATCAGCATGCCCCTAAAAAGAAGATCCGGATCTGGCATTGAATAATTTGTTGCCACTTCTATTATACGGAGCATATGCAACTTTGCAGCATGCATGGTACCAGCATAGACAAAATGTGCATCGCAATTCCCTTGCTCAAAGTTGATCAGCGAGCAGCACAAAAATAGCAGCGTGTATGCATGTTATGCAACCAATCACACAGCACACACCCAAAAGGCCAAAGTGTCAACCTATATGGAGGAAGTGACTGGAAGATGCTCATCAGACCGAGCAACACAAGCCTTTTCGCTGAAATTTAGTTTATTCTAATGCTCGTGCTTATTTGTTGCGAGAAGAAAATACTGTTTGTTCGTTAAAAAATACTGTTACAGTTGTTGTGAAGAAGAGGGCGAAGATCGTTAAGCAAACGGCGTAATTAGAGCGGATATGAGTTAATGACGAATGCAGCGACCGGCGAATCGAATCCTCCTGCCGACGAGTCGTTGCCTCGGCCCGGCCGGGAGCAGAGCACTGACCACTGAGCACGCATGCAACAACCCCACCGACACCCCCATCAGTCCCCCAGGCGGACACGTGGCAGTGGTCCCGGCGGTGCAGGAGCGCGCGGGCCCCGGCGCGATTGGCCCTCCTCCTGTCGTCGGGCGTGCGGCAACCCCGGGCGGATTCAAATTTCTCCCTCTTGCTCGATTCTCTCCCTCCTCCCCTTCCCCACTCCTCGCCTCCCCCTCTCGTCCACGCCTCCTCCCCTCCCATTCGGACACTTGGTCGTCCTTCGTCCCCGCAGATCCGCAAGCGCCGGGGCACGCACTAGACACTAGACAGAGACAGAGAGAGGGAGACGAAGCGGAGGGAGGGTCGCGGGGCTGGGGGTGGGAGGAGATGTCTGCGGCGAAGGAGGCGGGGCCGAGCAGCAGGGCGGTGCTTGTGACGGGCGGGGCGGGCTACATCGGCAGCCACGCCGTGCTGCAGCTGCTCACCGCGGGCTTCCGCGTCGTCGTCCTCGACAGCCTCGCCAACTCCTCCGAGCTCGTCATCCGCCGCCTGCGCTCGCTCGCGGGGGCGGACAACGCCAAAAACCTCGCGTTCCACAAGGTAGTTACTCCAATAATAAGCACGGTCACTGTCTGCCCCTCAATGTGGCCGAGCCCTTTGCGTCGATCACGCGCGTCGATTTGTGTTTCTGTGATATATATACGCGGAGTATACACCATCGTGCTGTTGGTGTGGTGATTATTTTGGCCTGCTGTTGGTATGGTGATTATTTTGGCCGTGTCGGAGACTCGGAGGTAATGTTTTTGCGCCATCATTAGTGAGGCTTACATAGGCTTCGTAGCAAAATTTAGATGTAAGCGTGATAATTAGCTGCCAAAGGTATTTTGGTTGCGTTCCTTTCTGGGTAGGCTTCTTGGGCTTACCTTTTCGGGGTGATCTGAGTTGCCGAGTTGGGTTGATGTCTCCATCTGCTTTTATGGGGTCCTGCAGCCTATATTTTCTCCACGGTTTATTTGGTTGTTTGATAGACAATGATGGTGGAATGGATTAGTATCCGAATTTGGTTAACTTGCTCAGATTTTACTTGGGAATGGGGAAAAAATACGCAAATTGATCTTGGCTAACCTGTGTTGGAAATATAAATTCATATGTTGTAAATATATTGGAGGATAATATAATCTGGACTGCAGATTCTCAACTCCTGTGGTGAAATTTTGGATTTGTCACTTTTGCTTGGTTGCTGTCTCGTGTTTTACTGAATATAGTAGATGGACAACGATGAGAAGCAGTGAAAGCTTTGATAACTTTAGCATGGTTATGATTCCTCAAATTCAGATTCTGGGTTTGTTGCCAAGTTATGTTTGAGCTGCAGCTGTTTAGGATTTTACTTGACATTTATGGGTAGAGCTGCCAAATTGGCAAAGTTTGGATGGTGCCAGTGCCTTCGTTGGTCAATGCTTGTACATGTATCACTTCAGCTCTGCAGAATCTATACAACTGGCTCCAATAATGTGACCTACTCTGTGTTATTGCAGTTGACAAAATCTTGGCTGGTTAATGAATTTGGTAGTTTGATTTATCTGTGACAGAACCAAAGGGGTTGGTAGATATATAAATGGCATGTCCTTGCTATTGAGGACTTGGTTAATGCATTCAGGGTGATAATGGCCCTATTCGCTTGTCTTATAAGCCGTACATTTTCAGCGAACGAACAATATTTTTCTCTCACAACAAATTAGCGAACAGTACTTTCAGCCATGGCTTATCAGCCAAGCCAAGCGAACAGGGCCATTTCTGTAGTCTTTTCCTCGATCTAGTTTTTCCAAAGTAACCATTCATAGTCATACATAGTTTTGTTAAGTTGGTTGGTTTACTATATTCTTATTTGTTGACTTGTCCAAAAAAGTTTGCCTCTTCATGGAAAATCTTCCACTAAGCAACCGAGGAGTATGTAAACTTGCACTCGAAGCTGAAAAGAAGTAAATATTTGTTCACCAAATTATTTTCCGTGATAAATGGATCCACTCTTTTCTGTCAAATCCTGACTATATAAGGGCACAGGAAACTTACCAAGTGATGTTGGTTCATCTTTTAGCTGGTGTCACCAATACTTGGTACAAAAATATCTTCTTCCCAGGAAAATACACATGTGCAATATTCATATTTCTGGTAATTTGGTTGCTGCTATAGTGAACAAGACATGCATGGTGCTAGTTGCATAGTCCATAGTTTTGAAACTGTGTTAGCCCAATTTTATTTTCCTCAGAAATTTTTGCATGAGCTTATCACATTACCTCTCTTCAGTGTATGCTGGTATCCTTTTCACTGGTCATGTGTAAATCACTGGAATATGTGGGGGATGGGGGATCACTATATGTGGCATATTCCAATCAATAGTTGTCACTTTAGTTTTGTCTGGGCTGTATGCACCATTTAATGGCATATCTTGGGGAAATCTACTAGGGCGTAGACCTGGAAATCAATGTCACATTACGTATTTAACCTAGTCATAAAATTGTTAATGGCCTTCTGGGACATACAAGCAATGTTCTCAAATTTTCTGTTTCTGCAGGTTGATATCCGTGACAAAGATGGATTGGAAAAGGTTTTTGCTTCAACAAGGTAAAGCTCACTGGAAGATAGCCAGTTAGTAGGCAATGTATATCTGTTCATCATTAATTACCTATTCAATGTTTAGTCTTGTCTTCTATGTAAATGCATCTGCACCCGGTACTTCTTTATATTCATGCTACGCCGTTCTCCAGATTTGATGCTGTTATTCATTTTGCTGGACTGAAAGCTGTTGGAGAAAGTGTACAAAAGCCATTACTTTATTACGACCATAATGTTGTTGGCACAATAAATCTTCTGGAAGTTATGGCAGCTCATGGATGTAAGAAGGTATTGCCATACCTATATCTGTGGGGTACCTTGCGCGATTACCTTTTTATGTACAAATGCATAACCATGCTTAACTGGTATTTACTCCGTTCTAAAATTTTTCTTAGTGCTTTCAATACAAGTATTCTCTATCAAATCAATATTTGTCAATTATTTGCTAGATCATTCAACATATCTGTCTTTTTCTTTCACAAAAATGTATATGCACTAGCACTATTCTTCGTTTTTGAAAATACTGTAATTACAAAGCTGATTTTTTAATGCAGTTAAAGGCTTGTTCCTACAAATGTTTACTTATCTTTATGTAAAATGAGTGCAAAATTATTAAATGGAATGGTTTCTCTACTTCCTGTTGTAATTGATGTACCAGATTGCTGCCAAATGAATACATTGTTGTTACTCAACACCATTTTATGTGGTTTTACATCCAACCTTTAGTAACGGTAACATTTGATCCATGCACCTATTAAACAGTGGTCATCACATTCATAATTTTGGTTGTTCTAGGTGGTACTCATTGCTTAATATGTGTATCACTGTAACATTTTGAGGTTAGGCCAGTTGGTCATTTGTTGTTCAGATCGGGCTTATACTGATTTCTTTCCTCTTATGTGTACTAATCTTGCAGTTAGTGTTCTCATCATCAGCTGCAGTTTATGGGTCACCTAAGAACTCACCCTGCACTGAAGATTTTCCTCTCACTCCACATAACCCATATGGCAGAACCAAAGTATGCTTCTTCATTTCCCATGAATTAATCTAGCATCAAATCTTTTAACTGATTGCAACCATACATATTAATTGCAGCTTATGGCTGAGGAGATATGCCGTGATATCTACCATTCAGATCCTGAATGGAATATCATTTTGCTTAGGTACTTTAATCCGGTTGGGGCTCACCCCAGTGGATACCTTGGTGAAGACCCATGTGGAACTCCTAACAACCTTATGCCCTTCGTTCAGCAAATTGCTGTTGGCAGGAGGCCATCACTAACAATATTTGGAAATAACTATGCCACAAAGGATGGGACAGGGGTACTGTTTCTTCGTTATGCTACTCTCTGTTACTCATTACTTGCATCAGCATTTGAATTTTCTTTCTCCATTTGGTGTTCATTTCATGTTATAGGCATTATATGTTTCTGTAGAGGGCATTTTATGTAAATTTAAATAGATCGGCACTAGAATCACTAGTAATATTTGGTGGCTGCTTAAGGCTCTTCAATTTAAAAGCAGGAGTAACAATTGGAACTATGTAGTCTGCTAGTGCTTATCAGAATATAAGTTATTGGAACCAAATACTGAAGTGAGAATCATTTCGACACTAGAAATGTTGTACAGCTCGAAAAAGCCTACCTTAGTCTGTTCAATCATGCAACTTAACGTCTGGTCAGCTTTTTGTGTCCACCTGTAAGGAAACATGTCATCATGTGGGCAATCCTGATGTTATTATTGGTAGTTTACAGTAGAAGAGTTTGCCCTGGCCTCCTCTGAACATTACCATCAGGCCTCTATTCTTGGTTTGCATAAAACGATCAAATGAAGAGTGGATGCAAATTAACCATGCTCTCACAGTCTACATTAAAGATAGGCATTCATGATGAGAATGGTTTCTATCTCATTTGCTGCAGCAAATTAGCTTCACCTTTCCAATCTCAGTCTATTTCGTACATTTGCTTTTCAAGTGCTGTTGGAAGTGGATAACATCATGGCCAAATGTCAACAAAGCTATTCTAGGAATATTATTGTGACAACCACAGTAAGATGTTATTGAATATTCCCATCTATTAACAACACTTCTACATGATTGCAGGTTCGTGATTATATTCATGTGGTTGACCTTGCTGAAGGACATCTTTTCGCATTAAGGAAGCTTTTTGAAAGCTCATCTAACACAGGTTTGGACAAATGGCTGCCCTCTCATATACTATAGCCGAAATGTTTATTACCACTTTCTAGATGTACACTAAGGCTACAATATAGTTTTGGAAGCACCTTGAACCCTGTTTTTGTTTTTTCGCTTTCTGCTTGTCGAAATGGGTGGAAATAGAGAGTTGTTTCACAGTTGTTTCAAATGAGATAGATAGAAGGGGTAGGTTTTATACTTGTTTCACCCAAACAGCTTACAACTTTTTCATAACACATAGGCACATAGCTCACAACAGCTTTTTCACAGCTCACACCTCACAAAAGCTTTTCTACAACTCACAGCTAAAACAAACAGACCCTAAAGATGTAAATACTATCTTCTTTTGTTATCGATTTTCATTATCTTTATTCTGGTTAATAATAATGTATCACAGATACATTTGCTTAATCTAATTAGTGTGCAGAAAAATATATCCATCGCATATGATGCTTTAACTTTTTTGTTGAACAACAGTTTCTTCTACATATGAGTTAATTGGATGCTCATAAATCAAAACCTATAGCAAGTTTTGTAGTTGAATCTTGTTCCAAATTTAACTGTTCTTGCAGGATGTGAAGCATACAACCTTGGAACCGGAAAAGGAACATCAGTGTTGGAGATAGTCAATGCATTTGAGAAGGCTTCTGGAAAGGTACACCTGATTTGATATATTGAGTATTGGACATCTTGTCATCTCTAGACCCTGTTTCTTTGCCATGATATCTTTTTTTGCTAGCATATCTAGTTTGTTTGAGAAAAAGAAACTTCAATTAAACCTCAACTCTTGAATTTTAAAGGTATACAAGCAATCCTTGAATTTATCCAGGGGATTATGTAGAGACTAATGTTGAGAGTAAGACTATTTGACAATTCACAACAAGAACATAGGAATCTGTATGGGTTGATCATTGTAATGTGTAACTTCAACAAATTCTTTCTAATTCCAAGAGTTAATCTTGCTGTCAAGTTTCATCAGTAGCCATACATGTACGGGTTCTCTTCTTGCAACTTGATTTCTTATCTGTACTTGTTACCTTCTTAGAAAATCCCTTTGGTCATGGGTCAACGGCGTCCTGGTGATGCTGAGATTCTCTTTTCATCGCCGGCAAAAGCAGAGAGAGAGCTCCACTGGAAGTAAGATATATATAAACAGTATCAATCATTAGGTTTATTTGAAAGACAACCATTTTTTGGTCATTTAATAAATGTTCCTTCTTCAGAGCAAAATATGGCATCACAGAAATGTGTAGAGACCTGTGGAACTGGGCTAGCAAGAGCCCTTATGGATACGCGGCATCTGAGTCTCCCAAGCTGAATGGTAGTTCACGCTGAGCAACGCCGATTGGTCCATGTGGACTCACTTGTACATGAGACAGTAGTGCCAACCAGGATAAATGTAGATCTAGTTGGTCAGTCATACAGAGAGAAGTTCTATAGGCCTAGGAAAGAAATGTTATCTTGTTCCTCCTTAGCATAAGCTCCTATAGTGGATCTTCCACATGCGTATAGTTTATGAAATTTGTTCTAGGAGCATTGCTATAGTCAAGCAGCTAATTCAATTCTTCTATTTCTTGAGTTGCGTTGCAGAAAACAGAGCATGATATAGATATCAGCATCACAAAAAGTTGCACTTTATACAAATTTTCTTTTGTAATTGTATCTTTTTCTTTGCGACAATTTTTCTGTAATATTAGTTTTTCTTTTGAAATGAATATGTAATATTAGTTAGTGAGACCACAGTAATACTTCTATTTCAACTCCATTGGTGTGATAAATCACAGTTCACTGGGGTGTTAAAAAATGTAGAAAAGAATTGTTTACGTGAATATCAAATGCCATCCGTGTAATTTCTGTGCTGAAAGTGCACTCGAAGAGCCGTGCATGTATGGGTTACCTCAGTATGGAATATATTTTGACGGGCTTAACTCTCATAGTTGCATTCTTTTGGACAAGGGAGCAATATTGACTTGTGTTTTCCTGCAGTTTTTTCGGTGGTCAATTCAATTACCAAACAGGAATTGTAAAAATCTAAAAGCAGTGCACCCTCTTTTTCTGATTATTTTTTTAATCACAATACGTGTTGCCTATATTACCATGTAAGGAAAACATACACATAAGAACACGTACGCAAAGGATACAGGGGAGAGAGCTGCCCCATCCAAACTTCACAGAGGTCCTCAGCAAAAAAGAAAATTACATGGAAGTCCTTGAGTGCCTCCATGTCCACTAGAGTCGCCATCTTTCGCCGGCTTCCGCCATCAGCCATGTCGCCGGAGAAAGCCGAGACGAGCAGTCCCCATCCGCAGGCCCAGGAGAGCACCACCGCCCATAGGCTTTGAGACGAGCCGTAGTGACATCCCGAGATGAACTGGAAGAAGAACCAAGCGAAACATCGGCTGGGGACACACCCCGTGCAGACTCGGGCATGGATCTGGCCAT
Source organism: Saccharum hybrid cultivar R570 (assembly GCA_038087645.1). Lineage (NCBI taxonomy): Eukaryota > Viridiplantae > Streptophyta > Magnoliopsida > Poales > Poaceae > Saccharum > Saccharum hybrid cultivar. The sequence goes on along the minus strand of JAQSUU010000307.1, from coordinate 47,560,479 downwards.
CCCACCGGAGACCGGGAGAAGAGGAAGCCAGAGCGTCATACCTGACCACTACAGACCTGACAACTTCCCCGCGAGCCTCCACGCATAGCGTCGCCAACACCATTGCCGCTGACAGGTGGCCAAAAGCTTCTACATAGGAGACGCCAAAATCTAAAGCTCCAGATTCGGTCAACCTCCACCTCACAAGCCCATCACCAGCCCCAGGACAGAAGACTGCAAGGTGGATTAGGACGAGGAGGACCTTATTCCACATAAGTCCCGCTGCTGCCACCAAGTAGACGCCGTTGAGATACGAACCCCAAAAGGGACTTAATCTACACCGCCAGGCAAGGAAACATGGATTCCCCCATTCGAGGCTAGGAGACCATCGGAGGCGGAGGGGATCATCGCTCTAGCTCGGCGGGAGCATAGGAAAGTGGATTCACCCTCTTTCGCTTCTCACTACTGAAGCTTGGGGAGAGGTTTTCACAACTGTCTTATTTTATTTTATTTTATTTTATTTTATTTTTCATTTGTGATTATTTACCAAACAAGGACTTGTCATCTTAGAGAGCATGACTAATGATTTAGCCGGCTATTGACTATATGCAAGTGTCATGTCATTTCTAGCCAATCTAAAAGCCCACTCGTATAATAGTTAGATTTTGATACATATCACACAATTATTACATAGTCTATGTCATTATCTCATAGGAATTCTTGAAGTCCATGTCGCAGCTGACTATAAAGTTGCAGTCTGCTTATCTTCTTCCTCTCCTGTCTCATCTATCTTAGCATAAATCTGACATGGCAACCTATACAATCCGCTTATATCATATTATTATACTTGCTCTATCAAGGTGGTTGTAATAAATGGAGATGGAATCACACTTTATCTGAGAATAACTTATTTTTTCACTTTCCCAAGTTAAAAAAATAAGAAAAGGGACGTGAGTTTTTTTTTGAATCTTAAAGAGACGTGAGGTTTGGTTGAGAAGAAAGAGGGCGAGTAGCATCATAGGCCGATATTTTTTTTGAAGCGGCTAACGCACGCACGGTTGTGCGTTAGTCTTATAGCACGCACGGTCCAAAATGAAAATAAAAATTATACTTTCCATTTAGGGAAAGTAGCGCCCCAGCGTCCCCTGGAGCCTTCCCCTCTTCCTGTTCCCCTTTTTGCATTTTAATTCCAGCAAAACAACACAAGGACGTAAAAAACAGCAGAATTACATAAATCTTTCCTTGTTTTGCTTGTCCTTTTCCAACATGCACAAAATAGTTTGATTATTTGCATCACATGATATCAGATCTGCTACTAGAAGCAAATCTGACAAAACTAAAAAGAAAAGCAATTCAGTTCTTTTGCATAAACACATTCAGTTGTTTTGCTTAAGCAAATCAATTTATAAAAAATAGTAAAATGCAGTTCTTGCTGCTTATTAAATAAGCAGACCTTCCTACATGTTTCTACTGCTAGTTGTTCTTGTATTAGCTGTTGCACATGGCTACTCCTATTTTGATATCAAAACATGTTCATTGGATGCTTGATTGCCTCACACCTGCAATAAAAAAATAGAAGTTACCAAGATAAGCACGTAGATAATAGTGAGAAACTAAGCATAAAATGACTCAACCTCAAATTTTAACTGCACTAACAGAAGATTCTGTCACTAAAAACTAATTTAGTTGTTTTGCATCAGCTGAAAATCAACTAGTACTGTAGTTTCTATTACATTAGCAAATATGACATAACTGATAAGTAATACCGTTCTTTTGTATAAGCAATTCAGTTGTTTTATATAATCAATTCAGTCAAAACAATCACTCAACCATTGCAGCAAGTTAAAATCTGCTAAACAAATACATAGTCACAGCCAATATAACATAAAGCTACTAGTACTTGTTCTAGTGATCAAAGTCTAGACCCTACGAACTATGGCTGTGCCTATACCTACGTGGGTATAATTTAACCTCCCAATGTAAGTCACCATACAAATCGAGCAGTAGTACCAGGTAACAAGAACATAAAAGTAACTCACTAGTAAAAAGCAATTTTATATATTTAGTCAGGCAAGTTATTAGTAATATGGTAGCAATTTAATATTATTAGTTAAGCAATTTAATATACCCCCAGCACGTCTCACTGATGAAGTAAAAATAGAAACATATATGTCATTTATTTGTTCATAATGGATTGTAACAGTACAGAGTACCAATGGTTTGCTACTTCCATATGTATAAAAAAACAACTTATTGGTGCTACCTTCTAGAAAAAAAATACAAATTTATTTCATATAAGAATATCAATATTATCACGATACGAGATTATTTAGTGATGTTATTAAGCATGATTCAAGCTAGTTAACTAAATGGTAGCCTGATAGGCTATAATTTAGAGAAAAAAATACCACATAATTGACACAACTATGTATACTAACTAGGTCAGCATGCTAAACCAACATCCAATTTTTGGATCCTATTTTGCTAATTCAACGGGACACTTGACATGACAGGCAAACATCACTCAACAATTGTAGCAAGTCAATCCGCTAAAACAAAATTATACATATGGATCGAAACAACACATTAGATATCATTCAGCATATTAATCATGAGGCAAGTCTGCACAAAGAACATCACATTATTACATCGCACATCTTCGAATTGCACAAACAGAAGTGAGGAAAATTAGAGGAGCACCGAAAAAAATATTGCACAAACAGAAGTGGAGCAAATTAGAGGAGCTACATTTTGTTTTATGTATGAAAACATCATATTTTCTAAGCCCTACAATTATTGAAGCATATCTAAATTTCAGTTCACCACCATACCCATGAAGAATAATAATCAAGCATGAGTTTCCTAATAATGTATTCTAGTAGAAGCCAATGGCCAATAAGTAAAAACACAGGGAAAAGTACTAAAAACCTAGAACTTAAAAATGTTTAGCTAATATGAATAATTTGCTTGTTGATTTAGTCTAAGTTGCCTACAAATGACACTAAAATTGTCTAACTGCTGACACTTAAATTGCCTACATGTCATGATGTAGCAGCCCAGACAGAACACCATACATTACTTTAGAAGCAAGGGCAAGCCAAAAAATTCTCTAAACTAATCAAAGTGGATGGAGGGAGATGCATCATGCATGTATGTACTATACAAGAAAGCTCGAGCAGCTTGATAACTCAAAGGAACCATACAACAGCAGAAAAAGAAGGCATGTTAAAAAATCTCTCTAATTAAAACTGCTAAAGCCTGAACAGTGGAAAGGTAGCAAACAAAAATGTAGGGGTTGAGAAATGAAAGCAACAATGAGTAATATAGGGAAGCAAGAGAGTCAAAATGACTACATGCATACACACAGAAGAAAAAAAATATCAGAGCATACATCAACTTGACACCAATTTTCTTGCAGTCAATAGAAAAAATGCATCCGGCTGCCTGCAACAAACATCAAATAGAATTGTACAATGAGTTACAAATCATAGAATTATTTTACAAAATTCATAACTGACAACCACACAAATAGCAAATCGATATGGTCCTACACCTAGTCGTTGACTTCCTGACTCCTGCAGACCAAGCAAAAAAGAGAGAGGAAGTAGAGAGACGTTCCTTTATGGCTCTAGAATGCTGAGCAAAAGAGTTTGGGCAGCGACGTAGCGTCCTAAGGGCACGGAGTAAAACTGTCTTACCAAATTAAGAAAATTGCTAATAGAAACATGAAAAATTACATGGTACTAAAAGAAAAAAATACTTATGTACAAACTTACATTACAAAGAACAATAGAAGAAAGTACGAACTAACCGAAGCCACCAGCTAGCCATATTTATGAACTAATCGAGGTTAGGATAAGGCAAACTGGAATTGCATACTAAAATTACAAGCTAGAATTGCAATTAAAATTGCAAACTGAAAGCACATAGTTAGTAGCAAACTGAAACTACAAACTGAAAATGACCATCCTACCATGCTACTATAATGAATTGACTAATTATACCCTTCTTCCACCGGCTGTTCCTAGCAGACATGGCTATCATTCAGTAAAAAAGGATAAAATGCTTGGAGATAGTGGAATTGCAATGATACTAACCAAATATCGCGTGTGCAGTGCCACAATGCACATGTTAATGGAGGCAAAAAGAAATATTGCAGCGAAATAGAGACAAAGCACAACAACAATGCACATATTAATGGACCTATACTGAATTGACATCTGCATAGTCCATAGGCAGTATCAAACCATTTGGGCCTCACCAGCCTCTGCTATGCCACAACCTTAATAATCCTCTACCACAATCCCCTAATAATCACCTAACAATCCTCTACCAGAATCCCTGTGCGCCAAAAAAAAGTACCGCATTAATGCTAATTACATAACAAAGCAGATCTGATACTATACATTACTACTACTTACTGCATACATATACATCTCCCTCCTACCTACACATAGCTACTCCTATTCATCTGATATCATATCTTCTACTAGAAGCAGATCTGACAAACTGATAAAGCAATTTAGTACTTTTGCAAAAGCAAATCAGTTATTTTGCATAAGCAATTCAATATTATTGCCTAACTGGACAAGGGAAACTACCTGAAAAGTGACTACCACGGTGCAATGCTAGTGTGGCATTAACAAATCGAACAAAAAACAACAGTAACCCTAACCCTGGATCCCCAAAATTATGGCACCCAAACAAAAAACATGCATGAAACCGTCAGGGTGGGAGCTCACCACTGCTATGCATGCAGGATCTGGAAGGACAAGAGGTGGAGGGCACATGGCTGTGGTGCTGTAGCACCAAACCGGACTCAGGGTTGGTCATCTAACCGACATGCTGCCAGGGTCACACAGCAGGAAGGAGGGCGGGGACGGGAGGTCCAGTAGCGTAGCGGAGGCGCAGATCTGGCTTAGGTTAGGGTTAGAGAGCTCGATTTCGCACAACAGTAAGGTGGAGGAAGGCATGCGCGCAGACAAACCTGGTGGGTGCTCGTCGACAGAGAGAGGTAGGAATGGAGTCATTAGCCCTTGGTGGCAATGTCGACCTCGGTCTAGAGCCTCGGGTTTGGTCACGAGGATGAGGAAGTTGACATGACAATGGGTGAGAACTAGCGAACCCAGTCGAACCTCTACGAAATGAAGAAAAAATCCTCAATGGGGAATGGTGAGTGGAACCTAAGCAAAATCTCCATAATCATGGGTCAAAATCCTCCGCTACGAGCAGGAGATGTACGACGCGGAGGAACCCTACTACAGGTCGCCGGAACCCTAACACGAAGGAGGAGGAGAAGGCCTACCTCGCCCGATCCAGGATGGACGGGGCTGGATCCACCAGATCCGCCATGGCCATGGCTGGATCCATCGAATCCACCATGGCCGGCTCCGGGGAGGCGGTGGGAAGCGGGCATGGGGAGGCAGTGAGTCGTGACTCGGCACACTTCACCCTGGGTAGGAACCCACGCGGCGTCTCCGGCAATGGCAGGTCCGACGGGTCGACTACGACGAGGTTGGACCCACCCCATCGAACTCCATCGACTTCTAGGAGGAGCAGTTGGTGGTGAGGGAGGCGGCGCCTGAGGCCGATGCGGAGGAGGAGGAGCGCGCGTCGAGGAGCGGCCCGACGGTGTGGGCGTGGCCCTAGGCAGTGGCGGTCCTGGCGGTGGGCGGCGGCGGGATCCACCCTGGAGTATGGCGACGAGGGTGAGCGGAGAGGGGGAGAAATGAATGGGAAATGGACGGGGATGAGAGGATAAGGCTGAGAGGTCGCGTGGGATTGGAGCGCGCGGTGGATGGCGGAGACGCGTATGGGGAGTTTCCGTGTGCGTGTGTTTGGATCGACGACTGAGAGAAGTCTTTACCTTTTTTTTTCTCAAAACAACTATAAAGGGACAAATTCTCTGAAAGTGGAACAGAACAAGCGTGCGACGAACTTCGACCGGCGATATCCGCCATGGCCACCATCACTGCCGCTGCTCGCTGGAGCTCCCCTACCCGCCTCCAGCTCCTCAACAGGCGCCGCCTCCGCTTTTCCGCCTCCGCCGCTCCGCCCACTTCCTCAGCGGGGTTTGGCTGGGCCGACGCCCTCCGCGTCGCCGGGGACAGCGGGCATGGCGATGAGTCCGACCTCTCCGGGTACTTCCGGAAGATCAAGACCTGCAACCGCGGAATGGTGAGTTGTCCGTTCTCACGTGCGCGCTAGTGTATTGGTAATTTGATATGTGCGCGAACGCCTTCACATCTGCACCCGTGTCTTCTTTTGTGTGTGTCGGATTTTACAGGACAAGAAGGGGCAGTTCGTCGAGTTCTCTGTGGAAGATCAGGTCGTGGGGTACATCCACAAGAGGTGAGTGTGATTTCTTCTCTGAAACCTTATGTACCCAGTACCCATACCATCTCGAAAGAAGCATGAACGGATGTACATGAGGAACTTGTATGATTCTACTAGTTGAGAGTGATTCGGTGTACAATCTTACATTGTCTACTATGTGTTCACTAGGATAAATCCTGGTGAAAATCTGATGCTATTATGTGCAATTCTTATACCATATATGTTGTTCTCAGTAGCATCTATTCGACTATGCCATTGGAAATTCAGATTGCCAGATGATCTTTGTGCTATCTGAATTCGTTTTTTAGTATGACTACAGACTATATCTAGAATGTTCTGCACCAATCTAAGTTTCGTTCGCAAAATTACTGTGTTGTATATCGTTTCAAATCAAAATTGTGAGATTTATTGGCTATAAAAGTTGTTAAAGACTTAAAGTGCAGTATTAACATGCAAAACCAGCCAAAGTTTTAATGCTTCTAGACAATGATTCAGAATATCTCATATATGAAAGGAATATCCAGTACCTCATGAAGCCTCAGCCCTTTACATTTTCTTTCTCCAATAACATAATGAAAACATCAACTACATGCCACCAAGAGGTCACCACTTTAGTAATGTACTGTTACCACCAAAAGAAACTGGTGAGCTGTGTAATACCAACAGAACATTGGTCTGTTTTTACCACTCCATCCTGTTACAATCTTTTTGTCATTTTCCTTCTGTTTTACCATAACCACACTGTTTGATTTGGAAGACGCCTTGTATGGTTTGGCGAACCACATCTTCTGCCAAGTCAGGCTGAAGTAGTAGACCTAAGCAACTGGCCACTCGCTGCCTGGTGACACAAGCTTATTGTTTGTCAGGGTGAAATTACTGAGAATCTCAACTGACATATGCCCTCTCTTATCGAGTCCATTTCATGAGAGAACAATAAGCTAAATGCATCAGATCAGTCAACAATGAATTATATGAGGAAACTACTGTTCCTCACAAATAGCAGAATGGACCAAGCTTAGGTCAGTATGCAGATAATTATATGTCCAATGCAAGCATGCATAGGTCTTGCAACAACCTTCTTCAAGAATGGAGCTGGTTGCTACCATACCTGTATTCTTCTTACCACCATGGCTACCCACATTCATGTCCGCAGCACATGGTGCAGACAAGGGGTTTGGGAGTGGAACCAGTTGGGTGGTGGAGGGTCAATGTCACTGTTGAGTGATATGGCATTGGAGCTATGGATTCTTGTGCTTCAGCTCAGGTCTGGTTGTGGAAGAAAGGTCTGGTTAACAAACAAGGGCAGAGGGAAAATTGTCATAGGTAATGGCAGTGTGGGTAAACTTGATGGAACTGAAGTGTTGATCTTTGAGTCGCATGTTAGCGAGTTTTCCTAAAGATAAAGTAACTCCAAACATAATGATCATGGTCATGATAGGATGAAAATATGCTGCAGTCTGCACAACATAGTCCAGCAAGCAAATGGTTATACTAGTGTTGATGGATAAGTCTCTGTGGCTGGTGGTTGTAGGGCTGCTGCACACTGCAGCACATGCTGGTGGTTGTAGGGCTGCTGCACACTGCAGCACATGATCTTTGTGTCCAGCATCTTTTGACTGCTTTTAGGACAGCAGTTAGCATCTAGGACAGCATCTGCTTTTAGGACAGCAGTTGGCATCTAGGACAGCATCTTAGACTAGCATCTTGACATATGCTTGGCTGGCTAGCAGCCTATAAATATGTATCCCCAACCCCTCAGGTTGGCATGACATTGTATGAGTTTGTGTGAGAAATAAACCAGAAAATTGCTCCAACTCCTAGTGTCATCCTCTCTCGATGAGAGTAAGGATTCAGCTACTACCAAGAGTGCGAATCCAGCGACTAACAAGTGGTATCCGAGCCGTACTATCTTGTAGCCTGAGCATCTCCTGCTCTTCTCCTTCCCCGGCCTCGCAGCAGCCCCAACCGCAGCCGGTAGCAGCAGCAGCTCCGGCTGCCCCTGCTCTCCACACAGCAGCCCCCTCGATAGCGTGCCATGTCCGCAGGCCAGTCTCAGGGCTCGGTCGCCTCGAGCGCGCGGCGTCGGCAGGAGGCCGACCTCGCCGCGGCAGAGAAGCGCGAGCGAGCGGCAGCAGACGCCGCTGCAACAGCGGCAAGGGCATCGAGGCTGGCAGCAGCGGAGCTGGCAGCAGCTAGAGCGGAGGTGGAAGCAGCGGCGGCGGCGGATGCAGCGCGTGCAGCAGCAACGGAGGTCGAGGTTCTACGCGGCAGCAACAGCAGCTCCATCGCTGCTGATGATAGCGCCGACGCGGACCTCGAGCTGCTGGAGAGGGAGGCATCGCGAGGGCGAGCGGCGCAGTGGGCAGCCGTGCACGCCCACGAGCGCGGCGGCAGCCCAGACAGGCGCAGACACGCCGGCGGCGCTCCTGAAGGAGGCGCGCACGGCGGTGGCGCTCCTGGAGGAGGCGCGCATGGCGGCGGCGGACGGGTCGACGGAGAGCGCGGCCTTCACAGGCAGCGCGGCTCTCTCTCCCCGGTTCGGTACCGTGGTCACCACGAGTACCAGGCTGTCGTCAGGGACGTCGGCCCCGGCGGCAGGTGGCCTACCCTCACCAAGACCAACTACGTTGAGTGGGTGGCGGTGATGAGGGTAAGGCTCCAGGTGCGGCATATGTGGGATGCAGTCCGGTACGGCGACGTCGACTACGACCAAGATCGACGGGCACTGGATGCTCTCATTGTTGCAGTCCCGCCCGAGATGCAGTTTTCGCTTACCAGCAAGCGGACTGCCAAGGAGGCCTGGGACGCCATCGCTGCGGCACGCATCGGCAGCGACCGCGCCAGCAAGTCCACACTGCAGGCACTTCGCAAGGAGTGGGAGAACCTGGCCTTCAAGCCAGGTGAGGACGTTGATGACTTTGCTCTCCGTCTCAACACTCTGTTGCAGAAGTTGGTGCAGTTCGGCGACGACACCTACGGCGAGGAGAGAGCTGTTGAGAAGCTCTTCCGCTGCGTCTCCGAGAAGTACAAGCAGATGGCTCGCTCAATCGAGTCTCTGCTAGACCTCTCCACGATGACGATCGAGGAGGCGTTGGGCCGCCTCAAGGTCATTGACAGCGATGAGCCACAGCGCCTCTCGGGACCCGTCACCATTGACGGGAAGCTCCTCCTCACTCGGGAGCAGTGGGCTGCCGGCCAAGGTGACAGGAAGAAGGGAGAGCCTTCTTCCACGACAGGCGGCCGCAAGCGTGGCAAGCGTGGCAAGCCACGCAAAGACGCCCAGGCAGGGGCGCGAAGACGTGCCGAGGGTGATGATCGTGGAGGCGCCCAAGGCGGCACCGCTGGCAAGCAAAAGCCAGCACGAGACGAACCTTGCTACAACTGCGGCAAGCTTGGTCATTGGGCCAAGGATTGTCGACAGCCACGACGCGGCCAGGCCCACGTCGCGCAGGCGGAGGAGGAGCAGCCGGCTCTGTTCATTGCTCATGCGAGCATCGAACTACCTCCAGCGGCACCGGCCGCAACGGCTCTCCTCCACCTTGACGAGCCAAAAGCACACGCCCTCCTCGACGACAGCTCCGGCAACGACAAGACCGACGGGTGGTGCCTTGACACCGGCGCCACCCACCACATGACCGGGCGGCGGGAGTTCTTCTCCGAGCTCGACTCAAGCGTTCGAGGCACCGTCAAGTTCGGCGACGCCTCCGCTGTGGAGATCAAGGGCGTCGGCGGGCGTCGGCTCTGTCGTCTTCGTCGCCAAGACTGGCGAGCACAGGCTGCTCACCGGTGTCTACTACATCCCCGCGTTGAGGAACTCCATCATCAGCTTGGGACAGCTGGATGAGAGCGGATCGCGCGTGGAGATCGAGCACGGGGTGCTGCGCATCTGGGATCATCGACACCGGCTCCTGGTCAAGGTCAACAGGAGCAACCGCCTCTACGTCCTTCACGCCATAGTTCCGCTAGGCGCTCGCCTAGGCGCGACTAGGCGCGACTAGGCTCTAGTCGGAGGGTGTCCGCCTCGCCTATGGGGGTAGGCGGACCCCTAGGCGGCGGCGGCTCGGCGGCGGCGGCGGTGGTGGTGGAGGAGCGCCTGGCGGAGGTCGTCGGTGGGGGAGGAGGAGCTGCGAGCGGTGGCGGGCGCTCGCGCGGGCTTGCGCGGGCGGCGGTGGTGGTGGAGGAGCGCCTGGCGGAGGTCGTCGCTGGGGGAGGAGCTGCGAGCGGCGGCGGTCGCTCGCGCGGGCGGCAGGCGCTCGGGCGGGCGCAGGCGCGGGCGGCGGCGATGTGGGAGGAGGCGTGGATAAGGTGCGTTGGGCCGTTTTTAACGGTGGATAAGGTGGGTTGGGCCGTTTTTATGGGCCTTTCTTCTCTTTTCTCCCTGTTCCATGACCATTGGTCTTCTATTTTTTCTTTTCTTTTAAGTACTTAAGTATGTATTAATAAATTTAAGTATGTATTGGAAAACGCCTAGAAAAACGCCTAGGAACGCCTAGGCGCGATTAATCCCGCCTAGGCGCTAGGCTGAGGGTCAGCGCCTAGATTCCGCCCAGCGCCTAGCTGAACTTTGCTTCACGCACAGGTGGCGCAACCTCTTTGTCTTGCAGCCCGCCACGACGACGACGCTTGGAGGTGGCACGAGCGCTTTGGGCACCTCAACTTTGAGGCCCTAAGGCAGCTCGGCAGCAAGGAGATGGTGCGGGGCATGCCGCACGTCGACCACGTGGAGCAGTTCTGCGACACCTGCGTCCTCACCAAGCTGCGCGGCTCCCTTTCCCTCGCCAGGCAAGCTTCCGCGCCAAGGAGAAGCTGGAGCTCGTACACGGTGACCTCTGTGGCCCCGTGACACCGGCTACACCTGGAGGCCGGCGCTACTTCCTCCTCGTCGACGACATGTCCCGCTACATGTGGGCTGTCCTGCTCGACGCCAAGGCAGCCGCGGCGGACGCCATCAAGCGTCTTCAAGCTGCTGCGGAGGCGGAGTGCGGCCGCAAGCTTCGGGTCCTACGCACGGACAACGGCGGCGAGTTCACGGCGGCCGAGTTCGCGGCGTACTGCGCCGATGAGGGGATCCACCGCCACTTCTCCGCGCCGTACACTCCGCAGCAGAACGGCGTCGTCGAGCGCCGCAACCAGACGGTGGTGGCCACCGCCCGTGCCCTCCTCAAGCAGAGAGGGATGCCGGCGATCTACTGGGGTGAGGCGGTGATGACTGCCGTTCACTTGCTCAACCGCTCCCCCACCAAGGCCCTCGACGGCAAGACGCCATACGAGGCCTGGCACGGGCGCAAGCCCGTGGTGAGCCACCTTCGCGTCTTCGGCTGCCTGGCCTTCGTCAAGGAGCTCAACCACGTCGGCAAGCTCGACGACCGGAGTACGCCAGGGGTCTTCATCGGCTACACGGAGGGCGCCAAGGCCTACCGCATCCTCGACCCTGCGACACGGCGCGTGCGCATCACGCGTGACGTCGTGTTCGACGAGGGGCGAAGCTGGACGTGGGGCAAGATGGTGGATGACGGCTCGACTCCAACGACCAGCGATTTCGTCGTCGACTACGTCCACTTCAAGGAGGCGGGGGGAGCTAGCAGCTCGTCCTCACCGAGCTCGCCTACCCCACCACCTCGTTCGCCACCACCTCCGGCGAGTCCTTCACCACCGCCACCACCAGCTCCGGCAAGTCCACAGGCTTCGGCGAGTCCACCACCAGCACCGCCGGCCACGCCTCGCTCTCCTACACCGGACCCTACCCCTTCAGGCTCGGCACCGGCAGCTTCGGTCCACGACGAGCAGCGCACAGTGGAGTTCGCCACTCCGCTGTCCAACGACGAGGATCGCATCGACGCCTACCACGGCGGCGAGCCTTTGCGCTACCGTACCGTGAACAACCTTCTCGGCGAGCAGCCGGTCCCTGGACTGGCGCAGCATGACTTTGAGGCGGAGCTGCACCTCGCACAGGACGATGGCGAGCCTCGTTCCTTCGCCGAGGCGAGAGGGACGCGGCATGGCGTGCCGCGATGCAGATGGAGATGGACGCCGTCGAGCGGAACAAGACGTGGGAGCTGGCCGATCTTCCAGCCGGCCACCACGCCATCTCTCTCAAGTGGGTCTTCAAGCTCAAGAAGGACGAGACCGGAGAGGTGATCAAGCACAAGGCGCGTCTGGTGGCGCGCGGCTTCGTCCAGCAAGAAGGAATCGACTTTGACGACGCCTTCGCGCCCGTTGCACGGATGGAGTCCGTGCGACTCCTCCTTGCGCTAGCTGCCCAGGAGGGCTGGCGCGTCCATCACATGGATGTCAAGTCGGCGTTCCTTAACGGCGACTTGAAGGAGGAGGTCTACGTGCATCAGCCACCGGGATTTGCGATTCCCGGCAAGGAGGGCAAGGTGCTTCGCCTGCGCAAGGCCCTCTATGGCTTGCGGCAGGCACCGAGGGCGTGGAATGCCAAGCTGGATTCCACGCCGAAGGGGATGGGCTTCGAGCAAAGCCCACACGAGGCGGCCATCTACCGGCGGGGCAACGGAGGAAAGGCCCTGCTGGTAGGCGTCTACGTCGACGACTTGGTGATCACCGGCACCAAGGAGGTGGAGATCGAGGCGTTCAAGGAGAAGATGAGGGCGACTTTCCAGATGAGCGACTTGGGTCCTCTCTCCTTCTACCTGGGGATCGAGGTCCACCAGGACAGCTCCGGCACCTCTCTTCGCCAGACTGCCTACGCCAAGCGCATTGTGGAGCTAGGCGGTCTCACCGACTGCTACCCAGCCCACACTCCTATGGAGGAGAGGCAGCCCACACTCCTATGGAGGAGAGGCTGAGGCTGAGTCGGGAGAGTACGGAGGAGGTGGACGCGACGCTGTACCGGCGCATTATGGGCAGCCTTCGCTACCTTGTCCACACGCAACCGGACTTGGCGTTCGCCGTCGGCTACGTCAGCCGGTTCATGCAGCGACCGACGGCGGAGCACCAGCAGGCCGTGAAGAGGATCCTCCGCTACGTCGCAGGCACCTCCGACTACGGCTTGCACTACCCGAGGTGCCCCGGTGCGGCGCATTTCATCGGGTACAGCGACAGCGACCACGCCGGCGACATCGACACGAGCAAGAGCACCAGCGGGACGCTGTTCTTCCTCGGCAAGTGTCCGATCAGCTGGCAGTCGGTCAAGCAGCAGGTGGTGGCTCTGTCCAGCTGCGAGGCAGAGTACATCGCAGCCACTACCGCTGCTACTCAGGCCTTGTGGCTGGCTCGGCTGCTTGGCGATCTCCTTGGCAGAGATGCAGAGGCGGTGGAGCTCAGGGTGGACAGCAAGTCCGCCTTGGCCTTGGCAAAGAATCCTGTCTTCCACGAGCGCAGCAAGCACATCCGGGTGAGGTACCACTTCATCAGAAGCTGCCTGGAGGAAGGGAGTGTCCGGGCCAACTACATCAACACCCAAGACCAGCTCGCCGACTTTCTGACCAATTCCCTCGGGCGGGTCAAGTTTCAGGAACTTCGCGCCAGGATCGGGATGGCCCAGATACCTCACAAGGAGCCACACAAGACTTAGGGGGAGAGTGATGGATAAGTCTCTGTGGCTGGTGGTTGTAGGGCTGCTGCACACTGCAGCACATGCTGGTGGTTGTAGGGCTGCTGCACACTGCAGCACATGATCTTTGTGTCCAGCATCTTTTGACTGCTTTTAGAACAGCAGTTAGCATCTAGGATAACATCTGCTTTTAGGACAACAGTTGACATCTAGGACAGCATCTTAGACTAGCATCTTGGCATATGCTTGGCTGGCTAGCAGCCTATAAATATGTATCCTCAACCCCTCAGGTTGGCATGGTATTGTATGAGTTTGTGTGAGAAACAAACCAGAAAATTGCCCCAACTCCTAGTGTCATCCTCTCTCGATGAGAGTAAGGATTCAGCTACTACCAAGAGTGCGAATCCAGCGACTAACAAGTGTAGGGGGCTAGGTTTTACTTATTGGGACGGTTCAGATTGACAATGGGGCATCTATGAGCATACTTAACTGCTGGTCAATGATACAATAACTTGTGATTCAATGTGAATTTGCAGGTCAAGTTTCGTTTTGAGGTGTTTAACCTAATGATACCAATTTCAGATTTATCAAACACATCAGAGACTTCCATGATGTTTTTACCATTGTCTTGGGCAACAATGGCAGCAATAGTGTGGAGCATGTGTCTCTCCACTCATCGCTAAGGACTCCAGAAGACAGAACACATGCTATTGGAAGTGTCGTTAAAATGCTTGGAGAAATGATTCCAGGTATTCGAAATGAGGTACTTGTTAGAGATATATATAGTCAAGTACAACTTGGAAAGTAGGGAACACCTCACACCCAATTAGTGGGGGGGGGGGGGGGGTTGGCTTTCATATATATAATCAAGTACAACATGGAATACAAGTAACATGATATATATTTGTTAGACTATACATATCTCTAATAGTGCTTATGATGGATATAAATGAATTATTTAACTATTTTGTCAAATGATTCTGGTGCAATTGTTTATCTGTCATTGTTAATTCTTTAATGGAATCATGAGAATTTATGAACGGAGACAAGTTAAAGGTAATATTACTTAATGGTCATAAAATCATGAGATGAAAACAGCCTGCCTGATCTGACATCGGGAAATATTTATTTTCAATTCATCCTTGTCAGTTTTGCTTCCGTAACAAATGCATTAGCATGGCTACATATATTGAGACTGAATATATAATAGTCAACTAAAGATGGTTTGTGAGCACTTTGTTACAGGTTAAAATATTTTACACAGATGATAATTAGTTTTCGGAATAATCTAAAGTTGTTTATGCCCATTCCCAATGTTTTCAGGTCGTCTAGTCGAACCTAGTCGCTATAGGACCGACCAGGCGACTAATCGTGATTAGTCGTCGACCAGGCCGATTAGTCGAGCCTAGTCGACCCTGGTCGTCCATATAATCGTCCTATGCATCAGGACATATACATACTATATATATACCTATATGTACTATATAGTGTACACAATATAGCAAGCATCAAGACTACATTAGTGTTTAGCAAGTGACTTACTTGTGGGAGTTGTTTTCTTGCCCTCTCAACTAGTGTTGCAACATCTGGACTAGCTGAGGAAGCCGTGGCAGCTGCACCTGACCCAGATGATGAATGTAGAACACCTCCGTCAAGGTCAGGCATCGGCATTATCACTTCCACGTTTGCACGTCGTCGCTCCACAGCTGTACAAGCACAAGGCTGATAGTTAGCAGCATTACTAGCAGAGCCAGAGAGGATGCAGCCATGTAGGTCAGGAGAGCAGAAGGGGAGGGAAAATGGACATACAATCGTCAGAGCAGCTCATCACCAACGAGCAGAGGGCCGGCACCTTCAGGCCTTCAAATCAGAGGAATGCAGCTCTAACTCTGAGCCCCTGACCCCTGAGAGAACATGAAGCATCCAAATCAGAGGAGTAGAGATGAGAGGGCAGAGGAGCAGGGGATGAGGGAAGGACCTGAACGGCAGGGAGGCAGCTGCGGCGGGAATAGATCAGCAGAGGGCCGGCCACCTGCTGGAGCAGAGGGCGGCGGGAGGAGATGGTAGGCGGCAGGAGCAGACACCTGAGCAGAGGGCTGAGCGACCAGGCACCTGCAGGAACAGAGGGCGGGCGGGCGCAGAGCCGCAGATGGCCAGCCACCGCGGAGCAGAGGGCGAGCGGGCACCTGCAGGAGCAGGCTGCAGGGGCGCCGGCCACCGGCGGAGCAAAGGGCGGGCGCGACTCTCGAGTCGCGAGCACAGGGCCGGCGGCGGCTGTTAATTTCCCGTGAAATTTTTGTCTCTACCAGCCAAAACCCCTTATCCCTCCCACGCTCGCGCGCGCCCGTGACCCGCGCGCCCGTGACCCCGCGCGCGCGCTCACGCAGCTGCGTTTTCGCGCTCTGGCGCGCTCGCCCAGTGGCCCGCGCGCGGCAGCCCAAAAAAACAGCCAAAACTAGTCGTCCCACCCCTAATCGGACGACTAATCGCGATTAGGCGACGATTAGTCGGACGACCAGGCACCTAATCGAGCTAATCGGGTCGAGGTCCCTAATCGAGCACCCAGGACCGATTAGGACGATTAATCGCGATTAATCGCGATTAATCGGACGACTTGAAATCATTGCCCATTCCTTCTCATCATCAACAACCCCTTGTTAAATTTGTTCAAAAAAGTTGTCCCTTTTTTTCCTATCGTATATCACTGGAGCTCTGTATCTGTTTTTGGTTTCATATGTCTTTAGTTTCTTGTTCTGATAATATTCTCAATCTAACAGCTCTACCCAGTAACATCATCTTATGGCATGCCTGTGTACTTTTCTCTGGAACGCGCTGCTGCTCCCTACTTTGGTATAAAGGTATGTTTCCTCGTCTAAATTCTAATATGTGTTATCAAGCATTGTACTCATCTATTGGTACCGTCCCACTGCTAATCTTCACCTCAGTTCTCCGAGTACTCACATTATTGTTTCTTTATCTGATTATCTCTATATCCATCAACTGTCCTTGTATCTGTAACTGTTATACCCTTTTGTCACCTGTCAATGAAATTACATTTATCACAGGCTTACGGAGTTCATATGAATGGGTATGTTAATAAGGATGGTCAGAAATTTCTTTGGATTGGTAAGCGAAGTGATGTGAAGCAAACATATCCAGGAATGCTTGATCATCTCGTTGCTGGTGGCCTGGTGTTCATTTCCATCCTTCTCTTTAAATTTTCCATTTAAGTTATTAACAAAACATCTTTTTTGCTAAAGACTGGTGACAAGAACTCAGAATTGTTCTCAACACTGTTTTATCTGCTCCATTTATTCTTTGATGCCATGCTCATGCTGAAAACTGGTAAATTTGATTCTATCTGATAATGTGAACTAAAAATTAATGAAAATGACTTCTTCCACTAACAAATGCATATCATTCACATAGTATTTTCATTCCCCAGGGATCTAATGCCCCAATGAATCATACTTTGCAAATGTGTATGGACGGACATAGACCTGATTTGTGGCAAAACAATATATGTAGTCGAGCACCTTTTTTTTTTTGCAATTCATCTACTCCCTCCGTCCCAGAATAGATGACGTGACGTTATGGGATGCATGCAGGTCAAACTTTCTCAACTTTGACTAGGTTTGTAGAAAATACGTGCAACATTTATATCTCCAAATAAGTTTATTATGAAAGTATATTCAACGATCTATCTAATGATACTAATTATGTATTATAAATATTAATATTCTTATATATATAATTGGTCAAAGTTTCAAAAAGCTGACTTCTCGGGAAGCGAGAATGACTTCTATTTTGGGATAGAGGGAGTATTTTCGACATATTCTGAATATGATAGTTATCTTCAATGTAGATTGTTCTAGCTGACATTCCTGGAATCATTACCTGGTTATATGAGGTGTAAAAGAAATTTGGACTGCAGTCCTGCTTGGTCTATCATAAGATCTTGAACATATTGATTTTAGAGAAAGGAAACCACTAGTCTTGATAGAATTT
Organism: Saccharum hybrid cultivar R570; assembly: GCA_038087645.1. Taxonomy (NCBI): domain Eukaryota; kingdom Viridiplantae; phylum Streptophyta; class Magnoliopsida; order Poales; family Poaceae; genus Saccharum; species Saccharum hybrid cultivar. The sequence continues at coordinate 47,542,640 of JAQSUU010000307.1, read as the reverse complement.
TCGTCGTGTTAGTTGTCTTGGACCTTAAAGGACAGGTTTTAGCTATCTAATGTTTGCAGCCCAGATGTAATTTGTTGAAGTTAGGGCCCTTTTTTTTGTTTTTTGGAAAGGCCCCATGCCAGCTGATAAGACAGGATACACACTATGGGGGTGTTTGGTTGGAGGAGTTAAAGTTTAACAAACACTGTAGCACTTTCGTCTTATTTGATTAAAAAAGTTTCCAATCTTGGACTAATTAGGCTTAATAGATTCGTCTCGTAAATTACTCCTAATCTGTGCCGACATGCATGCAAAGTACTCCATGCATTTGAGGGAACATTGATGTGATGGGAGTTAAACTTTAACTTTTGGAAACCAAACAGGCCCTATGTTGATTTTTGCTGCTGGGCTTTAACATGCCTTGGTTTTAAGCGAAGCTAAAAACTGAATGTGATACTTGTTGCTCCTTTTTCTTTCCTTCCTCTAATGTAGAAGTAGCATATGTTAGCTTATGTTGATTAATTTGGATCTTTTAGCCATATGGAATATCATGCAAAGAGAATATCATCAAGGAATGTGAGGAGGAAGCTGGAATCCCAAGATCCATATCTACAAAGTAAAATGTGAATCTGTTTCCTTAGAAGTTTCTGTTTCAATTTTTGTTATGTTTCATATGTAACAAATATCTATAAAAATTCATTAGTGCTACTTCTGTTGGAGCGGTTTCTTACATGGATATTGAAGGCTTTAGATACAAAAGGGATGTTCTCTTCTGCTATGACCTCGAACTTCCTTCTGACTTTGTTCCTAATAATGAAGGTACTCACTAAATACTGGAAATCATGCTAATTTTGTATATTCACATTGGTACAGATAGCAATCCACTGTTTATTTGTTTATTTTTTTGGTGCAGATGGTGAGGTTGATAGCTTCAGATTAATCCCTATTCCACATGCTGCAAACATTATACGGAGGACAGAATTTTTCAAGCCAAATTGCAACCTTGTGATCATCGACTTCCTCTTCCGTCATGGGTACTAAATGCATATTACATTCTTTTGTTCCAAGCACTCCAATTTCAGGTGAAAATAACTTCTTAGATGCTGATATTGTAGCCTTGCCTTCAGGTACATAAACCCAGATTCTCGTGGCTACCTAGATCTGATGCAAAGCTTGAGGAGCGGTGATTGTTCTTAGCTGCCTTTCGCTATTCAAGTTTCTAATGATAGTTCAATTTTACGAAACCAAAGTGTCACGGAATAGTCTTGTGAGATAACCGATTATAATCAAAATTATGCATGGGACTCATTTCAGTATGAGCAGAGGGTTCTCTTCGACTTCTGTTGGTTTGAGGTACCAGACCACCAATGGATTTGCTTGGTATTCTCATCTTCACTCTAGTGGCAATCCCACACTCATATGCACCGGATCAAGCGATGAGGTGTCAGCAGTGTGACCATGCCAGAAGCGGCGCCCGGCCCGAGCTCTGATGGACCTGGACCGGGCGACAGCAACAAGGATGGGCCAAGAAGAAGTGTCCGCGAGCGCCGGCCCAACCCGCGCACACATGGCCCAGAGTGGGAGTGAGTCGTCCACAGCTGGAGGAAGAGCCGTAGGCTAGCTGCATATATATCACTAGAGAGAGAGAGAGAGAGGGGATTATGGAAAAACAGAATTGTAATCTTCTTACTCAAGCACTCTCCTGTTCTAAGTGAACTCCGATCTGGAATCCTATTTCGTGCTTGCTACTCCTATCCTTGATCTATTCTGCTATATTCTTCTATGCTAACATCTGGTATCAAAGATCCTTCGATCCCTCACCCACGCACTCTCTGATTCGCCGATTCATCGATCGCTCGCAACTGCCTTGGATTGTCGAGATTGGAATCGTTCCTCTCCGCTTCCGATTTCCGTAATTCCTAGGCCCGTGAGTGATCTGAATCGGTCTCCTGCCCTGGATTTCAGGCCATCGCCGCCGCCGCCACCACCTCCACCACTGCCGCATCCTCACTATACCTGTTTTGCTCGTCGCCTGGGCGCCATGAATCCCGATTCGAAGCTGCTGCTCGACGAGATGCATCGGCTCTTTGCCGAGCAGAAGTCCCAGATCGCCGACCTCAACACCAAGTTCACCGACAGCAACACCAAGCTAACATCGCTTCGCGGAGATCGACGCCAGCATCACCAAGCAAATCGCGGCTGTCGATGAGTCCGTCACCAAGCGCCTTGCGGACTCCGACCTCAACTTGGAACGCCGCATCACGGACTCGGAGGTCCGCCAGTCCGTGCTCCTCACCGAATTGGAGCAGCAGCAGGACACTCGCGTCACCCAGATCGCGAACACCGCCGGCGCGCTGGAGGGTTGGCGTCAGGAGTCGGAGGGGGCTGTCGACGACCTCAAGTTGAAGATCGACAAGCTTACCAAGTACTGGGATCGCTCTGTCTTCGACAATGCCACGACATCGACTAGAGTGATCGCCCCATCCCCACCAGTGTTGGAGCAGACCGCCGCGCGCCCATCTGCCGGTAACATGGCTGCTCGGCCCAGCGGGCACCACGTTGTGATGACTACACGGGCGGATGGACTTGGGGAAACTTCTCCCCAATTGCATTCCCCGGCAAATGGTATGCTGCCTGATCCAAACTCTAGTACTCAGTTACTGCACGGTGCCCTGTATGACCATCAGACCCGAACCCATGCCACTGAACACAACAACCATGACAATGGTCGCCTACCCAAGCTCAATTTTCCTGTCTATGTGGGCGAGTATACTAGATTGTGGATCTCTCAGGCGGAGGACTACTTTGATATGTATGATGTACCTCCACATCGTTGGGTTAAGGTCTCCCGCATGCACTTCCAGGGTGATGCGGCCCGTTGGATTGAGTCCCTTGAACACCCTGATAAAATTCCTTGGCCTGATTTCTGCAAGCTCATCCATGATCGGTTTGGGCGCGATCAGCGTGACAAGCTGTCGCGCCAAATGTTCCATATACATCAAACCTCCACCGTCACCGATTATGTGTCCTGTTTTTCTACTCTCTTTGACCAGCTAAAAAACTATCAGCCCAATCCTGACATGCACTACTACACAACTTGTTTCATTGATGGTCTCAGGCATGATATTCGTCTTGTGGTTGCATTACAGCGTCCTCCAAACCTCGATACTGTGTATTCGCTTGCTCTGTTACAGGAGGAGATGGCTGAGCCCCCCAGGAGGAATGAATTCCACACACATGATCGTGGAGCAAGATTCAAGAATGCGGTCGAACCAGCACTGCCCCACGGCAACCACCACAGCACGCTCAACCTGTCGAGAAAAACCAAGCCAAGCCACAAGCTCAAGCTGCTGATGACAAGTTGTCTGTGCTGCGATCGTACAGGCGTGCTTGGGGTTTATGTGATATATGTGCAGAGAAATGGTACCGTGGCCACAAGTGTGCCCCATCTATACCTCTCCAGGCGATGCAGGAGATTTGGGACTTATTCCAGTTAGAAACCATGCCTGATTCTCAGGACACTGAACCGGAGACCCCGCAGATGAGCCTGAACAATTGTTTCTTGTCCTGTCACATGATGCTCAGAGGGGTTCACAAGGCCGTCGTACGATTCAGTTCCAAGGGATGATTTCTGGGTACCAGGTGGCTGTATTGGTTGACTCGGGTAGTTCGGCATCCTTTCTGGCTGCATCCGTGGCCAGCCAGTTACCTCAGCTTCAACGCACTCCGCTATCAGTATCTGTGAAAGTCGCCAATGGCCAACTACTACGCTGTACATCAGTTATTCTGGGCTGTCCATTTAGCTTGGGTGTGATGGATAAGTCTCATGTGTGGTTGGTCTTTGTGGGGCTGTGCTGCTCACATGGTCCTTGTGGCTGTTTTTCTGTTTTTAGGACAGCATCTTAGACTAGAGGACAGCATCTTAGAGGACAGCATCTTAGACTAGAGGACAGCATCTTAGCTAGGACAACACTTTAGCATCTTAGACTAGCATCTTAGACTAGCATATTGGCATATGCTTGGCTGACTAGCAGCCTATAAATATGTAACCCCAACCCCTCAGGTTGGCATGGCATTGTTTGAGTTTGTGTGAGAAATAAATCAGAAAATTGCCCCAACTCCTAGTGTCATCCTCTCTCGATGAGAGTAAGGATTCAGCTACTACCAAGAGTGCGAATCCAGCGACTAACAAGTGGTATCAGAGCCGTACTATCCTGTAGCCTGAGCATCTCCTGCTCATCTCCTTCCCCGGCCTCGCAGCAGCCCCAACCGCAGCCGGTAGCAGCAGCAGCTCCGGCTGCCCCTGCTCTCCACACAGCAGCCCCCTCGATAGCGCGCCATGTCCGCAGGCCAGTCTCAGGGCTCGGTCGCCTCGAGCGCGCGGCGTCGGCAGGAGGCCGACCTCGCCGCGGCAGAGAAGCGCGAGCGAGCGGCAGCAGACGCCGCTGCAGCAGCGGCAAGGGCATCGAGGCTGGCAGCAGCGGAGCTAGCAGCAGCTAGAGCGGAGGTGGAAGCAGCGGCGGCGGCGGATGCAGCGCGTGCAGCAGCAGCGGAGGTCGAGGTTCTGCGCGGCAGCAACAGCAGCTCCATCGCTGCTGATGATAGCGCCGACGCGGACCTCGAGCTGCTGGAGAGGGAGGCATCGCGAGGGCGAGCGGCGCAGTGGGTAGCCGTGCACGCCCACGAGCGCGGCGGCAGCCCAGACAGGCGCAGACACGCCGGCGGCGCTCCTGAAGGAGGCGCGCACGGCGGTGGCGCTCCTGGAGGAGGCGCGCGTGGCGGCGGCGGACGGGTCGACGGAGAGCGCGGCCTTCACAGGCAGCGCGGCTCTCTCTCCCCGGTTCGGTACCGTGGTCACCACGAGTACCAGGCTGTCGTCAGGGACGTCGGCCCCGGCGGCGGGTGGCCTACCCTCACCAAGACCAACTATGTTGAGTGGGCTGCGGTGATGAGGGTGAAGCTCCAGGTGCGGCATATGTGGGATGCAGTCCGGTACGGCGACGTCGACTACGACCAAGATCGACGGGCGCTGGATGCTCTCATTGCTGCAGTCCCGCCCGAGATGCAGTTTTCGCTTACCAGCAAGCGGACTGCCAAGGAGGCTTGGGACGCCATTGCTGCAGCACGCATCGGCAGCGACCGCGCCCGCAAGTCCACACTGCAGGCACTTCGCAAGGAGTGGGAGAACCTGGCCTTCAAGCCAGGTGAGGACGTTGATGACTTTGCTCTCCGTCTCAACACTCTGTTGCAGAAGTTGGTGCAGTTCGGCGACGACACCTACGGCGAGGAGAGAGCTGTTGAGAAGCTCTTCCGCTGCGTCCCCGAGAAGTACAAGCAGATGGCTCGCTCAATCGAGTCTCTGCTGGACCTCTCCACGATGACGATCGAGGAGGCGTTGGGCCGCCTCAAGGTCGTTGACAGCGATGAGCCACAGCGCCTCTCGGGACCCGTCACCATTGGCGGGAAGCTCCTCCTCACTCGGGAGCAGTGGGCTGCCGGCCAAGGTGACAGGAAGAAGGGGGAGCCTTCTTCCACGACAGGCAGCCGCAAGCGTGGCAAGCGTGGCAAGCCGCGCAAAGACGCCCAGGCAGGGGCGCGAGGACGTGCCGAGGGTGATGATCGTGGAGGCGCCCAGGGCGGTGCCGTTGGCAAGCAAAAGCCAGCACGAGGCGACCCTTGCTACAACTGCGGCAAGCTTGGTCATTGGGCCAAGGATTGTCGACAGCCACGACGCGGCCAGGCCCACGTCGCGCAGGCGGAGGAGGAGGAGCAGCCGGCTCTGTTCATTGCTCATGCGAGCATCGAACTACCTCCAGCGGCACCGGCCGCAACGGCTCTCCTCCACCTTGACGAGCCAAAAGCACACGCCCTCCTCGACGACAACTCCGGCAACGACAAGACCAACGGGTGGTGCCTTGACACCGGCGCCACCCACCACATGACCGGGCGACGGGAGTTCTTCACTGAGCTCGACCCAAGCGTTCGAGGCACCGTCAAGTTCGGCGACGCCTCCGCTGTGGAGATCAAGGGCGTCGGCTCTGTCGTCTTCGTCGCCAAGACTGGCGAGCACAGGCTGCTCACCGGTGTCTACTACATCCCCGCGTTGAGGAACTCCATCATCAGCTTGGGACAGCTGGATGAGAGCGGATCGCGCGTGGAGATCGAGCACGGGGTGCTGCGCATCTGGGATCATCGACACCGGCTCCTGGTCAAGGTCAACAGGAGCAACCGCCTCTACGTCCTTCACGCACAGGTGGCGCAACCTCTTTGTCTTGCAGCCCGCCGCGACGACGACGCTTGGAGGTGGCACGAGCGTTTTGGGCACCTCAACTTTGAGGCCCTAAGGCAGCTCGGCAGCAAGGACATGGTGTGGGGCATGCCGCACGTCGACCACGTGGAGCAGTTCTGCGACACCTGCGTCCTCACCAAGCTGCGGCGGCTCCCTTTCCCTCGCCAGGCAAGCTTCCGCGCCAAGGAGAAGCTGGAGCTCGTACACGGTGACCTCTGTGGCCCCGTGACACCGGCTACACCTGGAGGCCGGCGCTACTTCCTCCTCCTCGTCGACGACATGTCCCGCTACATGTGGGCTGTCCTGCTCGACGCCAAGGCAGCCGCGGCGGACGCCATCAAGCGTCTTCAAGCTGCTGCGGAGGCAGAGTGCGGCCGCAAGCTTCGGGTCCTACGCACGGACAACGGCGGCGAGTTCACGGCGGCCGAGTTCGCGGCGTACTGCGCCGATGAGGGGATCCACAGCCACTTCTCCGCGCCGTACACTCCGCAGCAGAACGGCGTCGTCGAGCGCCGCAACCAGACGGTGGTGGCCACCGCCCGTGCCCTCCTCAAGCAGAGAGGGATGCCGGCGATCTACTGGGGTGAGGCGGTGATGACTGCCGTTCACTTGCTCAACCGCTCCCCCACCAAGGCCCTCGACGACAAGACGCCATACGAGGCCTGGCACGGGCGCAAGCCCGCGGTGAGCCACCTTCGCGTCTTCGGCTGCCTGGCCTTCGTCAAGGAGCTCAACCACGTCGGCAAGCTCGACGACCGGAGCACGCCAGGGGTCTTCATCGGCTACGCGGAGGGCTCCAAGGCCTACCGCGTCCTCGACCCTGGACACGACGCGTGCGCATCACGCGTGACGTCGTGTTCGACGAGGGGCGAAGCTGGACGTGGGGCAAGATGGTGGATGATGGCTCGACTCCGACGACCAGCGATTTCGTCGTCGACTACGTCCACTTCAAGGAGGCGGGGGGAGCTAGCAGCTCGTCCTCACCGAGCTCGCCTACCCCACCACCTCGTTCGCCACCACCTCCGGCGAGTCCTTCACCACCGCCACCACCAGCTCCGGCAAGTCCACAGGCTCCGGCGAGTCCACCAGCACCGCCGGCCACGCCTCGTTCTCCTACACTAGACCCTACCTCCTCAGGCTCGGCACCGGCAGCTTCGGCCCACGACGAGCAGCGCACAGTGGAGTTCGCCACTCCGCTGTCCAACGACGAGGATCGCATCGACGCCTACCACGGCGGCGAGCCTCTGCGCTACCGTACCGTGGACAACCTCCTCGGCGAGCAGCCGGTCCCTGGACTGGCACATCACGACTTTGAGGCGGAGCTGCACCTCGCACAGGACGATGGCGAGCCTCGTTCCTTCGCCGAGGCGGAGAGGGACGCGGCATGGCGTGCCGCGATGCAGATGGAGATGGACGCCGTCGAGCGGAACAAGACGTGGGAGCTGGCCGATCTTCCAGCCGGCCACCACGCCATCTCTCTCAAGTGGGTCTTCAAGCTCAAGAAGGACGAGACCGGAGAGGTGATCAAGCACAAGGCGCGTCTGGTGGCGCGCGGCTTCGTCCAGCAAGAAGGAATCGACTTCGACGACGCCTTTGCGCCCGTTGCACGGATGGAGTCCGTGCGACTCCTCCTTGCACTAGCTGCCCAGGAGGGCTGGCGTGTCCATCACATGGATGTCAAGTCGGCGTTCCTTAACGGCGACTTGAAGGAGGAGGTCTACGTGCATCAGCCGCCGGGATTTGCGATTCCCGGCAAGGAGGGCAAGGTGCTCCGCCTGCGCAAGGCCCTCTATGGCTTGCGGCAGGCACCAAGGGCGTGGAATGCCAAGCTGGATTCCACGCTGAAGGGGATGGGCTTCGAGCAAAGCCCACACGAGGCGGCCATCTACCGATGGGGCAGCGGAGGAAAGGCCCTGCTGGTAGGCGTCTACGTCGACGACTTGGTGATCACCGGCACCAAGGATGCGGAGGTGGCGGCATTCAAGGAAGAGATGAAGGCCACCTTCCAGATGAGTGATCTGGGGTCTCTCTCCTTCTACCTGGGGATCGAGGTGCACCAGGATGACTCCGGGATCACGCTTCGACAGACCGCCTACGCCAAGCGCATCGTTGAGCTAGCGGGGCTCACCGACTGCAACCCAGCCCTCACCCCGATGGAGGAGAGGCTGAAGCTGAGCCGCGACAGCACGACGGAGGAGGTGGACGCTACGCAGTACCGGCGTCTTGTGGGGAGCCTTCGCTACCTCGCCCACACACGGCCGGACTTGGCATTCTCCGTCGGCTACGTTAGTCGGTTCATGCAGCGACCGACGACGGAGCACCAGCAGGCTGTGAAGAGGATCATCCGCTACGTTGCGGGGACTCTTGACCACGGCCTCTACTACCCGAGGTGCCCTGGGGCGGCACACTTCGTCGGGTACAGCGACAGCGACCACGCCGGCGACATCGACACCAGCAAGAGCACGAGCGGGATCCTCTTCTTCCTCGGCAAGTGCCTCGTTAGCTGGCAGTCGGTCAAGCAGCAGGTGGTGGCCCTGTCTAGCTGCGAGGCCGAGTACATGGCGGCCTCCACCGCTTCGACTCAGGCGCTCTGGCTCGCTCGACTGCTTGGTGATCTCCTTGGCAGAGACACTAGAGCGGTGGAGCTCAGGGTGGACAGCAAGTCCGCCCTGGCCCTAGCAAAGAACTCCGTGTTCCACGAACGCAGCAAGCACATCCGGGTGAGGTACCACTTCATCCGAGGCTGTTTGGAGGAAGGAAGCATCAAGGCGAGCTACATCAACACCAAGGACCAGCTTGCGGACCTGCTCACCAAGCCCCTTGGGAGGATCAAGTTCCTTGAGCTCTGCTCCAGGACCGGGATGGTTCAACTCTCCCACAAAACGACGCACAAGACTTAGGGGGAGAATGATGGATAAGTCTCATGTGTGGTTGGTCTTTGTGGGGCTGTGCTGCTCACATGGTCCTTGTGGCTGTTTTTCTGTTTTTAGGACAGCATCTTAGACTAGAGGACAGCATCTTAGAGGACAGCATCTTAGACTAGAGGACAGCATCTTAGCTAGGACAGCACTTTAGCATCTTAGACTAGCATCTTAGACTAGCATATTGGCATATGCTTGGCTGGCTAGCAGCCTATAAATATGTAACCCCAACCCCTCAGGTTGGCATGACATTGTTTGAGTTTGTGTGAGAAATAAACCAGAAAATTGCCCCAACTCCTAGTGTCATCCTCTCTCGATGAGAGTAAGGATTCAGCTACTACCAAGAGTGCGAATCCAGCGACTAACAGGGTGATCATCAATTTCAGCATGACCTCAGAGTTCTGCCACTGGAATCTTATGACCTCATTCTGGGCATGGATTGGCTAGAGTTACATAGTCCAATGGAGGTGCATTGGGGGTCCAAGTGGATGTCCTTACCCCACAATGGTCAGACAGTGGTACTGCAAGGAGTCACTGCACCATCTGATTCGGATGTGGTCATTCAGTTATTGGCAGTTGATCTTCAGGACAGTGACAGCCCACCGGAAGCACTACCACCTGATATTGCAGAACTGTTACAAGAGTTTCCACAGGTATTCACAGTGCCAACATCTTTACCACCCAAACGTGCTTGTGACCATGCTATCCCACTTATCAGTGGTGCCACACCAGTCAACATCCGTGCTTGTCGTTATCCCCCAAGTCTTAAGGACGAGATTGAGAGACAAGTGCATGTGATGCTGGAGCAGGGTTTGATTTAGCCCAGTAAATCTCCTTTCTCATCTCCAGTCTTGATGGTTCGCAAGAAAGACGGGTCCTGGCGTTTTTGCGTGGATTACAGATATCTCAATGCAATGACCGTCAAGTCCGTATATCCTATTCCAGTGTTTGATCAATTAGTTGATGAGTTGGGGTCAGCTTCTTGGTTTTCCATACTAGATCTTCACTCAGGATATCATCAGATACGTCTACAGCCCGGAGAGGAATATAAAACAGCCTTCTCGATTCATGCCGGACATTTTGAGTTCACTGTAGTTCCTCTTGGCGCTACGGGCGCCCTGGAAACCTTCCAAGGAGCTATGAACTCAACCCTAGCACCAGTTCTTCGAAAGTGTGCACTTGTTTTCTTTGATGACATCCGCGTCTACAGTGCATCCTATGAAGAACACATTCAACACTTACGCCAAGTGTTAACATTGTTGGCCAAGGAACAGTGGGTTGTTAAACTCAAGAAATGCAGTTTTGCCATGCAAGAAATTAGATACTTGGGCCACATTCTGAGTTCAGCAGGTGTTCGCACCGACCCTGACAAAGTAGCTGCCGTATTGCACTGGCCGACACTAGCTAACGTCCGTGAACTCAGGGGGTTTTGGGGTTAGCAGGCTTCTACCGTAAATTCGTGCGCCACTTTGCAATCATAGCTAAACCTCTTACTCAGCTGTTGAAAAAACATCAACTGTTTGTGTGGACTCAAGAACATCAACAGGCCTTTGCAGCCCTCCAGCACGCTCTCTGTTTGGCTCCGGTTCTGGGTATTCCCAATTTCTCGGCAGTTCGCAATTGAGACAGATGCATGCCATATTGGTGTGGGCGCGGTTCTGTTACAAGATGGGCACCCTTTGGCCTATGTGAGCAAGCCACTGGGGCCCAAGACACAGGATCTTTCCATATATGAAAAAGAGTATTTGGCCATCATGATCGCAGTCGAGCAGTGGCGTTCCTATTTACAATTGGCTGATTTTTTTATTTTCACTGATCAGCAATCATTGACCCATTTGAATGGTCAGCGTTTAAACACCGTGTGGCAGCAGAAAGTATTTACCAAGCTCTTGGGCCTTCGCTACCGAATTGTATACAAGAAAGGCACCGAGAATAGTGCTGCTGATGCCCTTTCCCGTCGGCCACACATTGACAGTGTTTGCTGTGCTATTTCCATTTCCACCCCACAATGGTGTGCTGATATCGTGCAAGGTTACCACTCAGATCCTCAGGCTCAAACATTGCTGGCTAAGTTAGCCTCTGACAGCACCTCCTCGGGGCCATTTTCTCTGAGTGATGGACTCATCAAATACAAGAATCGTATATGGGTGGGTAACAATGCCAATCTGCAACAACTGTTGATCAAGGCATTTCACAGCTCACCGTTGGGAGGCCATTCCAGTATACCTGCCACTACCAAGCGACTCCAGGCATTGTTTGCATGGCCCAGCCTTTGGAAGCATGTTGATGAATTTGTCCGCAGCTGTCCTACATGTCAACAAGCAAAGGTAGAACGAGTTAAATATCCAGGTCTCCTCCAACCCCTGGCTACACCAACAGCTGCCTGGCAGGTAATATCGTTGGATTTTGTGGAAGGCTTACCTTAGTCTCACGGATATGACTGCATTTTGGTAGTGGTCGATTTGTTTTCGAAATACAGCCATTTTATAGCACTCAAGCATCCCTTCACGGCACTATCAGTTGCTAAACAGTTTCTGCTCCACATCTACAAATTGCATGGTCTTCCTACAGCAATAGTGTCAGATCGTGATCGCATCTTCACAAGTACACTGTGGCGTGAGCTCTTTCGTCTGGCAGGAGTGGATCTACGAATGAGTTTCGCCTATCATCCCCAATCAGATGGTCAAACGGAGCGTGTCAACCAATGCATGGAAACATTTTTATGTTGTTTTGCCAATGCCGCTCCATCCAAATGGTTTGAATATCTGCATCTTGCTGAATTTTGGTACAACACCACATGGCACTCTGCTCTGAATCAGTCCCCCTTCTTTGTGCTCTATGGCCAGTCACCTAGACAGCTGGGATTGGAGGCCTCTGCCACATGCACAGTCTCTTCTCTTGATGATTGGCTGCAGCAAAAGTCAGTAATGCAGGCACTGATTCAGCAACATCTTGCTCGGGCCAAGAACAGAATGAAGGTGCAGGCCGACAAGAAACGCACAGAGCGTTCTTTTGAAGTGGGCAGTTAGGTTTATGTCAAGTTACAACCATATGTGCAAACTTCCGTTGCTAAAAGAGTCAACCAGAAACTTTCATTTCGCTTCTTTGGCCCTTATCTCATCACCAAGAAGATTGGATCAGTGGCATATAGGCTCCAACTCCCTGATACTTCTTCTATCCATCCAATTTTCCATGTATCACAGGCTCACAGCTGAAGGGTGCAGTTCCAGTAACTCACACCGCTCAGCCATTACTAGATAACATTGCTGGCTTACAGGTTCCAGAAAGGATTCTTCAGAAGCGCGTGGCTACCACAGGAGCTGAAGTACGACTACAAGCACTGATCCGGTGGTTTGGCTTCCCTCCATCAATGGCCACATGGGAGGATGTCGAAGTGCTGCGCCAACGCTTTCCCCGAGCGCCAGCTTGGGGGGCAAGCTGGTTCTCAACAGGGGGGAATGTCAGCAGTGTGACCATGCCAGAAGCAGCGCCCGGCCCCAGCTCTGATGGACCTGGACCGGGCGACAGCAACAAGGATGGGCCAAGAAGAAGTGTCCGCGAGCGCCGGCCCAACCCGCGCACACATGGCCCAGAGTGGGAGTGAGTCATCCACAGCTGGAGGAAGAGCCGTAGGCTAGCTGCATATATATCACTAGAGAGAGAGAGAGGATTATGGAAAAACAGAATTGTAATCTTCTTACTCAAGCACTCTCCTGTTCTAAGTGAACTCCTCCGATCTGGAATCCTATCTCGTGCTTGCTACTCCTATCCTTGATCTATTCTGCTATATTCTTCTATGCTAACATGAGGCGGCGGTGGTCAAAGGTTCATCACCACCGGATCAAACCACGAGCATACGGTGATCATAACTTCACCGCCAGATCAAGTGGTCCAACGGTGGTACACCGCTCATCAACTTTAGATAAAATAATGGAACCGTGATGGTCAGATACTCCTCACCGCTGGATTGGACCACTGACCGGTGGTGACGAAACATCCATTATCGCTGGATCAAATGAGCCGCCGATGATCATTATCTCATCACTGCCGAGTGAAGCGCCGATGATGGTAGAAGGCTCATCGACGCCAGATCAAACAATGACCAGCAGTGAGAAAATACTCATCGCCATAGGATTGGACCACTGGTGGTGACCAAATGCTCTTCACCACCAAATGAAGCTGTGAACCAATGACGTTTAGAGTATCATCGCTGCCGAATCAAGGATGGGCCATTTAGTTTGGAATTTGGTGTTTGATGATCAATATGACCAGAGCTAATGGAGGTTCGCGAGTGTCTTCTCCAGGCCAAGCGCTACATCGACGCCAGAGAAGGAAGGGCATGCACGCTGCGCAAGGGAGGCCCCCTAGCCTACACGTGGCAGAGGAACCCCTAGCCTGCGCGCGGCACAAGGGAGGACGACACCACAGTCAGGCGTCAAGATTAGCATAGTTGTATAGCCTAGCTTACTTGTATTAGAAGTTGTACTTTACTTATATCACAAGTTGTACTTTACTTATATCACAACTTGTACTTTCTCTGTACATGGCTATATATATGAAAGACACCCTCCCATAATGGGTGTGTGGTGATTCCCTCAATACCTTTCTACAGTCAGAGAGGGCAATAGGCTCACCGGTAAGGCATGAGAGTGGCGACGGCTAGGAGAGGTTGGCTCTGATACCATGTTAGAGAAGAATTGTCTACCACTTTGCCTATGTCTAGGTTACAAGTATATAGATTACAGAGTATGGGCCAAAGGACCATAAGCCTACATGAGCCACAAAAGAAGAAGACTATATATGTCTATATACATTAACAAATCCAACACAGGTAACATCAAAATCGAAATTGCAAAACAAGCAAGTTCGAACAACTGGTACTAAGTCTAATTCCAGAAGTCCCAAAATCCCAAATCATTCAAAAGGAAATGAAGGAACTGTATTGAGAAAACAAGGTCAGCTGCAAAGGAGAGCATCAACCCAATGAGGAGCCCATTGTATCCCTCAAACATCTGTCAACCCAACAGAGCCCATTGTGTGCCATTGTTGCCGAGCTTGTCACAGTAGCAACCAACAGATCCGACTCCACACAACAGACATCAGCCAGAACCCACATAATGCACTGCCACCTACAAACAGCAACACTACCACAAGTCCACATCTAGTAGGAGAAATTAGCACATCATCATTGCCTAGCATCATTGCATCACAGCGAGCAGCTTTGACTTCGCCTCTGTAAAGTCTACATCTAGGAGGAGAAAGCAGCACATCATCATTGCCTAGAATCATCGCACCACAGCGAGCAACTCCGAGTTTGCCTCCACAAACTCAGACCAAGAGTGACAGCAATGCACTAAAGGCAAGCAGTGACACCGAGGAAGCGCGGCCTCACCCACAAAACCTAGCTTGCAAACAAGAGTTGAGATGCCCCACATCCACATGAACCGACCACCACAAGATGTTGCACGCTACCATTGCCCGCTCGAGCTAACTCAGGTAGAGTTTCATCTAGAGAAACCCACAGGGTGAGGAAGATGCACATACGACCACACTTCCAAGGAAGGCAGTGGAGCCCGAGGGCATCACTAGCATGATCTCTGGCAGAAGCCGGCCAAGGCTTTCGTCCAGTGCCACTCTCTCACCCCCACATAGAGGGGCAGTAACATCATCCGACATCAGCAGCCAGCTCCATGAGTACCGCATCGTGCAATGCAGCTAGTGGCCAACACCATCCCACCATGTAAGCCCTTAGCACCGCACATAAGAGGGAACTTGCCGCACTTCGCCAACTGCCGCAATGACAACCCCAAGCTGGGACGTGCAGTGGCCGAAGGCAGGCATATGGAAAGGCAGGTAAGACCGTGCCAAACCATAGCCGCCGCCATGCCCCACATTCCCATGGACACCGGCAGCACGTGCCTCTGCAGCCGCACCCGATAGCGCCGCCACCGCAGCAGCACGCCCAACATTGGGTTTGTGAAATAGGATAGTCCATCATCTTCTCACTCCTCACTTTTTTATTTGGTTCGTGGAATTGGATGAGTTGATCCATCACCATATCATTTCTCACAAGCTAATATTAGTGCAAGTATGAGGAATGGAGTCATTCCAACAAATTTCATGGGATGACTCATGATGGATGGGACATTCCCATGGACACCAGCAGCACGTGCCTCCGCAGCCGCACCCAATTGCGCCGCTGCCGCAGCAGCACGCCCAACACTGGGTTTGTGAAATAGGGTAGTCCATCATCATCTCACTCCTCACTTTTTTATTTGGTTCGTGGATTTGGATGAGTTGATCCATCACCATATCATTTCTCACAAGCTAATATTAGTGCAAGCATGAGGAATGGAGTCATTCCAACAAATTTCATGGGACGACTCATGATGGATGGGGTGGTTTCTCAAACATACACCCCATTACTGATCTACGCTTTTGGCCATGTCATTCCTGTTGGAAAGGAATTGGTGATAGTTATCATGTAAAATTTGTCCATCCAAAGTTCAATGGAAGTATCACGCAGAAGTCATGTGTATTTTATTGATATTAATGGCTCGCACAAATTTGTTCAAGAACAGAATGATACCATTCACAGTATGTGTATCCCTACCAATAATGTGTGCAAGATAATAGTATATCTTATTTGATTATCAGCTAAACCCTAACTAATCCAACCCATTAGGCTGAAACTAGTGGATGCACTTAGGGGCTGATGCCAGTCAAATACAGAGGATAAGAAAAGGTCTTCTTTACATATTGAACCGTAAAGCTAAACAAATTCTAACAATGAATAGTCACTTACTGTGGATTTATCAGGTGCTTCAAGGTAGAACACAGAAAGCAGTTCCTGGATATACTTCCTCCCCTGGGAATAAACAGGCAATGATCCATGTGTTGATCCAAGGATGCCAAGTGCAGCCCACTATGTAATCACATTTTCCATACGTATATCATATCCTTTAGGAAACATTGATAAATAGCTGAGGCACGATTTCAATGCTGATGGCATCTTGTAATATATCCATTTGACTGATGAGAACATGTTGATATGCAATGGAAACTGTTTCTCCAATTTCCACATCTCTTCATTTTCGTCATTCCAATTCCAAGTGCTCGTGCCTTTATCATGCACAAATGCACTAAGAGAATGAATAACTCCTGGTATACCTTCACACCTGTTCACAATCTGCTTCCCAATTCGTGTGAGGTCTGAGTTATCTCCACCACCAAATATCCTTTGAGAAAATATTGTCCAACAACTTTTTTCGGATAAAGGACCCAATTTGTAGGGCTGAACAGTATGCATCAGCTTAGCAACATTTTCGCTACAAGTAGTCACTACAATCTTGGTATTCTGTGTGCTCTGTAGCATTCTCTTGAGATGAAGTAATTGCCCTTCATCTGTGCTCCATAGGCCGTCCAACACAATCAGACATCTTTTGTCACTAAGTACTTCTCGAAGACAACTCATTAGTATCTGAGGATTATATTCGCCTTCCTCATTAACTTGTGAGGTGCCTTCCTCTGTTCTGTTAGCTTCTGATATTATAGCAGTAGCAATACTATTAAAATCATAACTCATGTTCAGATTGATCCATACACGAAGGTCGAAATTATATAGTTCATCTTGGTCACTGAAAATGAGCTGTGCAAGAGCTGTTTTCCCCAATCCCCCAAGACCAACTATAGGAATAATGGAAACTTTTTGTTCACTGTTACTCAAGAGCAAGGCTCTTACATTTTCCTTATCCTTATTTCTTCCAATGATTGCATTTTCATCAAACACATCGTGATCACAAGATTGATCTGCATCTGCTCTGTGGTGTAGTAAGCTGAATATGAAGGAATCTTCTGATGCACGATCCAAACTTTTTCTGATCTTCTTCATTTTATTCACCATACGACAATGCAGAACTGAGTGGTTAGATGAGAAGAAAAATACTACCTGAAATTTGGTCATCAAATGATCATTAAGTAGTTTGTAGTTTCAAAATCTCCTCAGGTATTGTGGTAGCTGCTAACGCTTTATCAAAAACATTAACACTTACCAACATATAATCGAAACTGCAATTCAGGCTAACAGTTTTCTGATAACAAACAAGTTACTCCATACAGTTCTATAGTTCATTTTGGAAAATAGATTCAGGTCAAACTTTTAGAACTTTGACTACCAATAGTGTCTAAAATATTCAGTTTGAAGAAACTAAGACTGCAAGAATAGATTTGTCTTAAAAGGTATTTTAATAAAAATGGTATATTTGTTGATTTTTTTTCATATATACATATAGATGTGAAGGCCAAAGTTTTTTTTATCCAACAAGGATTCTTTAAAAAAAGCAATAAATATGGAAGTGAAGGTGTCCCACTTATTAAATACACGCGATGGAGTTGGCAAAATAGGATGTAGCTTTAGATTTGAGATTTCTAGACAAAAGAACATGTAGACACTAGACAGTCACTGAAGGGCGGGAAAAAAGTTAGTGATAATCAAGGATATTTCTTCAGATCGAAATTAAGGCTACCAAATATGTGCCTGAAATCCCCATACTACGCACCTGTGACCAGAGATCTGAAGCCTCAGCCAACTTCCAACCCCTGCTGCTCCGTTGGGCCCTGAAGCTTCCATTTTCAAGCTCGTCCAGTATATCTTCCACATCGTAAATATTCTGTTTGATCTTGCTCAAGCGGGGCTCTCTGCTCCCGTCAAATGCTTGTTTCTCCACATTAGTCAGGATGCCTTGCAATCTGTAGAGAGCTCTTGTCATGTGCGATAGATCCGTCAGTATGCTGGAGGGAAGCTTGATTCGTTGGCCGTCGGAGGCAAGCCTCCTTTGGAGTCGATCTATATCAGCGCTAACAGAGGCCATGGCTGGATTGTCTTCAACCTCCGGAGAAGGGGGGCTGGAACTGTGGCGTTGGCGTGGCAAATGAACAACCGGATTGTACCGGGCAATCGGAGAACGGGAGAAGGGAGGAAATCGGACGAGCGGGGAAAGGACAATCTTCGGGCTAAACGATTATACTGGGCAGAACACCCCGGGTGTCATGGGTTGCTGCTCCGGGTATTCTATTGGGATTCCATGTCTAGAGCTTTGAGTGTGCTCTTGGCCGTACGGATGTTTGCGGTCCATCTCTTGACCTAGTACTCATATATATATATTTAGATACACATGGCTAGTTTGCTAAAAATTAATTTAAATTAGTTACAGTCGACTAGCTAATTGGCTATAGCTAGTTAAAGACTTATCTACAAAAATCAGCTCACCTATTGGCCGTCCCGTTTAGATACATTAAAGTTAATTTACGCTAATTTTAGCTGGCCACTGGCTCTTGATCCTTAAAACGGTTTGGTTTAGAACAAACTCAAATTCATTTTATTTTGGAAGGGCAGCAGGCTTAAAAGTCCTAAAATAAAATAAAGAAAAGGTACTGAATGGCCTAACTCTACCAGCTACTGCCACTCAGACTAACCGAGCAAATTGCAATTGCAATCGGTGCAGCAGCATCCAAAATTATTTTTGTTGGGCGCCAGTAGCCAGTCGACGCCAGGCTCCGCCGTCTTCCTGTGACCCTGTCTCGTTGTCCGTCCCCAAAGCCCAAATCTTCTTCAGAACAAGTTGGAAAGTGGCGCGAGTGGCCGCGGGATGCAGATCTGCAGCTTTCCCCTCGGTTCTTTCTCTCGATCTCTTCCCCTGTGACCATGAGTCATGGCGTCTAGGCCCAGAGCAGATGACGGCCCTTCTCTAGTGACGTAGACGTATCCAAGCGGAAAGATACGACGCCATGCTTGCTATTGAGACTCTTGTGGCTATCGCTGTGGCGAAGATGGTAGCTCAAAAGATTGCCGGCTGCAGCCTTGCTACCTTGAAGCCATATTGTTGTAGCCTGTTCTGCGCCTTCAGAGATGATCTGAAAGATTTGGAGAAGGAACTTCTCTGCCTTGAAGCCCAGCTCAAGGAAAAAGACAAGTGGTTATTTGGCATCGAGGTTGCTGACGACGGCCAAGCCGTGCTGGCGCAAAGTTGGCATCGAGATGCAAAGCAGCTGGCTTTTGAGATCGAAGACACCATTGATGAGTTTGTTTGCTCCGAAGAGCTCTACCATGAGAGCACCTGTGCCCACAAGGTAAGAGCAACTTCTCTCTTATATTTCATCTCAAGTTGTAGTAGATAATCTCAAAATCATTTCAGCATATAGGAGAGCACTGCAGCATTCACCATATAGGAGAGCACTGCTGCTGCAGTAGATTATCTAAACTTGTCTTCTATTCTTTAGGCATAGAGGAGAGGGGTTCTCTCCTTTATTTAGGGAAAGAAGGCTATTTAGGGGGAGGGGGGGGGGGGGGGGGGGGGGGGGGGAGGGGGGAAGGCAGTTTTTAGGGGATCTTTCTTCTGAGGAATAAGTTATTAATTAACTTGCAGCTAGACCTCCAAAATAATCTTATTTAATAAGTTTGTTGATGGTCTAAGAACATATAATCCTTTTCGTGTTCTCCTCATTAGGACATTGGAATGGCTAGGTTGTAGGTACTACTCTGATGCCATTTGTTTCATGTTCTTTTCATTTCTCTGAATGGGAATAATGTTCCCTAGCTGTCTACTCGCAGAAAGAAATATACCACAAGTTTGTTTTAGCTTTGTCCATATTTGCTGTTTTTTCATTGTAATAATCCTTATCACAAACCCCACTGAATCACTTAGTTTAACAAATCAATACGCAACGTACTAAACCTAAAAATAACAGTAAATGGTGGAGAAACTGCTAATTGGCTCTTGATTTCTCAATAAATCGAGTGAATTTCAAATAACTAAACTATTTGACATGTCTAGCTGCCATTTTTTTTCTATAAAAACTGCAGGCATCATTACTCTGTTCGTATTTGAATCCAATTGCAGCTAGAGTCTGGACGATTAAAAGGATGATATTGGAGACAAAGAAGCTGAATTCGACCATCAAGTTAAATGTGCGATATGATACTGGACCTACTGGTATTGATTTAGAGTCAAGGTTTTATGCTGAAAAAGAGACAACATCATATGATGGCCCTGATCCAGTCATTGGTAGGGTGAACGATCTGGAGGCTATTGTGGATACTATAAAGGAACATGCAAAACGACTATGTATTATCGCCATAGTTGGGCCTGTAGGTGTTGGGAAGACATGTCTTGCGCGCCTAGTATTCAATCACTTGGATAGTGGGAGCAGATTCACTCGTAGAATTTGGGTTTATGTACACAAGTCTTGTTCCAGAGTTGATATCAAAAGAATTGCGAGACAAGTAATTTCACAGGGTCTTTTGGTGGGCCAGGAACGACCAAATGCTGATTACACAATGCAGGAAATTACAACTAAGGTTCATGAGATACTGAAAAGAGAAAGATGCCTCATCATACTAGATGGCTTGTGGGGATCAGATGATGATGTGTGTTCTCTGAAACAGATGTTCACAAGTTGTACTGAGGAGACAGAAAGTGTAATCATTGTGACCACCCACAATGAACAAATTGCTCAACACATGTCAACTGTTCCATTACACAGATTGGCTCCTATGCTTGAAGGTGATTATTGCTCGGATATCTTTGTGAGCGCATTGCGTGGTCACAATTCACTCTTCCCTAGATACAGAAAGGAAATTATTTCAAGGTGTGAAGGCATACCTCTTGTTGCTGATTTCCTGGGTTCTATTGTACATAATGGTGGATGGGATCAGCGTGCCGTTTGGGAAAATGCTAGGGGCAAAGATTTGTGGAAATTAGAGGAGGATTATGCAACTACTCTAAGCAAGGAGTTGACTTTATTTGCTCCCTTCAGGCTAATGTTCTATGATATACCTCATGGTCTGAGATTGTGTTTTGCATATTGCTCAATCTTCCCTAAAGGATCTAGTATACATAAGAGAAAACTTATTCAGCAGTGGATTTCACTTCACATGGTTGAGTCTGCAACACATGGGTCCGTTTCGGCAGAAATGAATGCCGAGAACATCATAAAGCAACTAAAGTCTATTCATCTCCTTCAGGTATGATCAGAGGCTTTTGTTACATGTTAATTAAACCCTTCCGTGTGTATTAATTGGGTACAACTGCTCTTTGGATTTATCATATCACGTTTGCATCTTTGCAGCTCAAGTGCATGAAAATTCTTACTTTTCCTTTCAGAAATTGAAGGGAGTAATTTGTTAATGTCAACCTTAGTGGCGCGCTACATCTACGCCCGGGTGTAGTGAAAAATGAGCAAGGGTCTTCGCACTTCCCTCGACGGGTGCAAAGGGTAAGGAAGCTAGCCGAGCCAACTAGGATTCGTCTAGGTAGCTGGAATGTAGGGTCCCTAACGGGTAAGCTAAGAGAGCTAGTCGATGCAGCAATTAGAAGGCGTGTAAATATTCTATGCGTTCAGGAGACTAAATGGAAGGGCCAGAAGGCGAAGGAGGTGGAGGATACTGGCTTCAAACTTTGGTACACGGGGACAACATCGGGTAGGAATGGTGTAGGCATCTTGATCGATAGGAGCCTTAAGGATGGAGTCGTTGATGTTAGGAGGCAAGGCGACCGGATTATCTTGGTCAAGCTGCTAGTTGGAGATTCGGCTCTGAATGTGATCAGTGCCTATGCCCCTCAGGTAGGTCTTAGCGAGGGCACCAAGAGGCAGTTTTGGGAAGATCTTGATAGCATGGTTAGTACCGTGCCTATCAGCGAGAAACTCTTTATAGGAGGAGACCTCAACGGCCATGTTGGTACGACTAATGTAGGTTTCGAGCGGGTGCACGGGGGGTTCGGGTATGGTAGTAGGAATCAAGAGGGGGAGGATGTTTTGAACTTCGCGCTGGCCTATGACTTGTTGATAGCGAACACCCTCTTTAGGAAGAGGGAATCTCATCTAGTAACCTTTCGTAGTGGACAACACTCGAGCCAGATCGACTTTATCCTTGCAAGGAGGGAGGATAGACGTGCTTGCTTTGATTGTAAGGTGTTACCTGGGGAGTGTGTTGTCCCTCAACATAAGCTTGTGGTGGCGGACTTTCGCTTTCGGGTACGTGTCCACCGGGACAAACGGGCCAAGATTGCGAGAACGAAGTGGTGGAAGCTTAGAGGGGAAACAGCGCAGACGTTTAAGGAGAGGATGCTAGACGAGGGACCTTGGGAAGAAGGAGAAGATGCCGACGACATGTGGCTAAAGATGGCAACATGTGTCCGGAAGGTGGCTTCGGAAGTGTTTGGCGTGAGTAGGGGAGGCAAACGGGAAGCGAAAGACACATGGTGGTGGAATGACGAGGTGCAAAGGGCTATTAGGGAGAAGAAGGAGTGTTTCAAGCGTCTCCACCATGACAAGAGTGTAGCCAACATCGAGGGCTATAAAATAGCGAAGAGAGTTGCAAAGCGAGCTGTGAGTGTAGCAAAAGGTCAGGCGTATGATGGCCTTTATCAGCGGCTAGGCACGAAGGAAGGGGAGAAGGACATTTATAGGATGGCTAGAATCCGCGAGAGGAAAACAAGGGACATCAACCAAATAAAATGCATCAAGGATGGGACAGATCGACTTCTGGTGAAGAATGAGGAGATCAAGGACAGATGGAGAGAGTACTTCGACAAGCTGTTTAATGGGGAGAATGAGGGTCCTGCCCTTGAGTTGGACGACTCATTTGACGATACCAACAGACGCTTTGTGAGGAGAATTCAGGAGGCAGAGATCGGAGAGGCTTTGAAGAGGATGAAGAGAGGTAAAGCGATGGGCCCTGATGGTATCCCCATTGAGGTGTGGAGATACCTAGGCGCCAGAGCGATAGTATGGTTAACTAAGCTTTTTAACCTTATTTTTCGGTCAAACAAGATGCCTGAAGAATGGAGGAGAAGTATATTAGTACCTATCTTCAAGAAAAAGGGAGATGTTCAAAGTTGTACTAACTACCGTGGGATTAAGTTGATGAGTCATACGATGAAGCTCTGGGAGAGGGTTATCGAGCATCGCCTAAGGAGAGTGACACATGTGACCCAAAATCAGTTTGGGTTCATGCCTGGTAGGTCGACCATGGAGACGATTTTCTTATTACGACAATTGATGGAGAGATATAGGGAGCAGAAGAAGGACTTGCACATGGTCTTTATTGACCTCGAGAAGGCATATGACAAAGTACCGAGAAATGTCATGTGGTGGGCCTTGGAAAAGCACAAAGTCCCAACTAAGTACGTTACCCTCATCAAGGATATGTACAGGGATGTGGTGACGTTTGTCCGAACATGTGATGGCGACACCAGTGACTTTCCAATTAAAATAGGACTGCATCAGGGGTCAGCTTTGAGCCCTTATTTATTTGCTTTGGTGATGGATGAGGTCACAAGGGACATACAAGGTGATATCCCTTGGTGTATGCTCTTTGCTGATGATGTGGTGCTAGTTGACGACAGTAGGGCGGGAGTTAATAGGAAGTTAGAACTATGGAGGCACACGTTAGAGTCGAAAGGGTTCAGACTTAGTAGGACTAAGACCGAGTATATGAGGTGCGATTTCAGCGCGACTAGGCACGAGGAGGGAGACGTTAGCCTCGATGGGCAAGTGGTGGCCAAGAAGGATACTTTTCGGTATTTAGGGTCGATGTTACAAAAGGATGGAGACATTGATGAAGATGTTAGGCATAGAATTTCAGCCGGCTGGTTGAAATGACGTCAAGCTTCTGGCGTTCTCTGTGACAAAAGGGTGCCTCAGAAGCTGAAAGGTAAGTTCTATAGGACGGCGATTCGTCCGGCGATGTTATATGGTGCTGAGTGTTGGCCTACAAAAAGGCGACATGTCCAGCAATTGAGTGTAGCGGAGATGCGTATGTTGCGTTGGTGTTGTGGGCACACAAGGAGGGATAGAGTACGGAACGACGATATTCGGGATAGGGTTGGGGTGGCACCAATTGAGGAGAAATTGATTCAACATCGGTTGAGATGGTTTGGACATGTCCAACGGAGGCCTCCTGAGGCGCCGGTGCGTAGTGGAGTTCTAAAGCGGGCCGATAATGTAAAGAGCGGTAGAGGTCGACCTAAATTAACTTGGGACGAGTCCATTAAGAGAGATCTTAAGGAGTGGAATATCCCCAAGGATTTAGCTATGGACAGGAGCGCTTGGAGATTAGCAATCAACGTGCCTGAACCGTGACATCTTTTGTCTTGTGCCCTTTATGTCCCTTTATGTGTCTCCCTGTTTCTCGTCTCTTTTGGGTTTCATCTCTAGCCTACCCCAACTTGCTTGGGACAAAAGGCTATGTTGTTGTTGTTGTATCCTATTAGGTTTTTTTGTGCATTATGAGATAAAAAGGCTCAACACTTTGTTGCAACTGTTCTTCCTGGATAATTTGTTTTCTTTCCTGAGACCTGGGTTGCTGGGTTCAGTTGTTTTCCTGATCTCTTGACTCGTTTTGATGGGCTCTTGCAGTTCAGTTATTTTCCTGAACGAAAAAACAAGTCATCCATCTTCAATGCCCAATGCAAGACATGGACACAATTTGATCCTGTCCAACTGTTTGTGCTCAAGAAAAGAAAACAAAGATATACAAGAATTGAATTAATCTCTCTTTCATGTGATGTATGCTTAATCTGACTTGCTTTTTCAGGTTGAGGACAATGCTGAAGGAAACTCTGGTGCAACAGGTGAGGTGCTATGCATGCATTACATGGCATATGAACTGGCCTGTTTCATCTCGCACAAAGATATCCTTGTGGTTTTAGAAGGTGAAGAGGCAGGCAGTTCTTTTCCTCAAGAAAAAGAAGAGGCCGGTCGGACATGTTGTTTTTCTCAAGAAAAGGAACAGGGCATTTTGACTTATTGTGACCATCGCTATGCACAGCTCCCAGTTTTTACCAAGTACCGTCCACAAAAGGTCAGGTCACTAATTCTGAGACCCACAGCCGATCTGCAGGAACTCAAACCTGGGATTCTTATCGCTGTCAGTGAAGTGATCTCAGGAAATAAGTACTTGCGTGTCTTGGATCTTAGTGGATGTGGTATCACATAACTGCCAGCTTGTGTTTGTCAGCTCAAGCAATTAAGGTACCTTGACGCCTCAAGGTTGGACATGAAAGAACTGCCTTGTGTGGAGAACAGTTTGAGAAAGCTTGTTTACCTGAACCTACAAGACTGCCGCAGTCTTGGAAGTGTGCATGAGTCCTTTGGCATACTTCCTAGTCTAAAATATCTTAATTTATCACTGTGTGTTAGACTCACAAAATTGGCGGCATCATTCAGGAGACTAAGAACACCCCAGCGTCATTGCATAATTGACTTGTCTGGTTGCCAGGAGAGTGTAATGGTACAATTTAACTCTGAACTTCAAGGTGAGCAAACTCAGACAGAGAAGATTCCTGACCCTCAACCTGATCAGTGTCCTCAGCCAGACAAGGATCCAAATACCAAATATGATCGACACTCTCAACCAGGCAGGGTACCTTATTCTCAGCCTGATAAGGTTCCAGTTCCTCAACCCAGCCAGACAGAAATATCTTCTATGGAAGACAAAATTATGGGAAGTCATCCAGAGTTTGCATTGGAATCAACTTCTTAACCATTAGATGTAACCGATGAACCAGAGGAATCTCAGGTACTTTACCATACTCAGACACAATGCTTGCTATGAAACTGTGGTATGCCCAAATTAGCTGTAGCTGATTCAATTCAAAGGAAGTAGTTTTAACCTGAAGATGTCCTTTCACCAATGCCATTTTGGAAAAATTGAACTTCAAGTTGAAAAGTTTGGTTTACAAAATATAAGACCGAAAGGTGGGGACAGAAATACTCAAGTGACTTTCTATATACATATTCTATGTAAATTTACTGTGTGTTAAGAAAGGTTTGCTATGAAAAGCACAATTGGTGCGGTGATGGAGTCACTGGTGCATGATTCCACCTACTAGAGTTCAAATCCTAGGGTCCATATATTTAGATGTTTGTGAGATTAATGGCTTTGGGCATCCCTAGTTGGTCCAGAAGTCACAAGTTCTCTAAAAAATAAATCGCTGCACTTATGTGATGTACTGATCGACATCTTGATGGTCCTCTCTCCGTAGTCCTCGCTGGAAACTAATGGAGGACATTGTGCCTCACTATCATCAAGCAACTCAACAAATGGGGCTCCATATGATGGTAAAACAGCAGGTACATCATTCCAACTGCATTCTAAATTTCCATCTACCAAAAGAAAAAAAAGCTTCACATACTATTGGTCTAGTTCTTTGTATCATATGCTGTTTTAGAATGGGACAGATTTCCTCATGCAGTTATCAAGATGCCAAGGAATTTCCAAAAGTAATTTTCCTATTACTACTGTGGTATCATTGGTTTGGGCTAGATGAAATCAGAACTTTCAAACTTGGGCTACCAAGCTGAGCAAATATAACAAGATCTAACCAAATGTACTCATAATATGTTCTGTGAGATTTTAGGATAGACATCTTCCAGAGTTCAGTTACAGAACCTTGATATAATTTTGCTTGTTTCAGATGAATAAATTGGTAACAGCACCACTTAAAATTATAAAATAAGGAGCAGTTAATTTAGTGAAAACTGGCCTAGTACTCTTTCTTGTCTCAAATTTATACAAACTGCACTTCAGAAGTTCTAAAATGAAAATCATTTACATAGATTATTGCTTCAGAGTACATTAGATAAACATGTGCAACAAATAGCTGAATGAGAGATTTGTATTTGAACTAGTTAATGTTGGTCATACTAGTTAGAATATATGAACGTCCAGAGTGTTATCAACATATTTTCACATCAAGATTCATCAACTCACTGCCAATTACACCTTAGTTCTAGTTTTGCCCTTCAAGTGTAATGCATCAGAAGTCAATCCTTGCATCGAAATCACAGTTGCATCCTAATAGCAAACCAATAGAAATTACTAAGGCACCATCTTCATCAACTATTAATAAATCATAATACTGTAGTCCAATGTTTCATGGGGTTTAACACTGTTACCTTTTTTAAAAAAAAAACAAGTATGTAATACTGCTCTGTTGTAATATTGTATGTCTGCACCATGAATCCTACTCAATAGTCAATACTAAGCTAAGAGTTCCATGCAGGTAAATTATCATTACTCTTGTCAATTCCTTCAGTCAAATGTCAATCTTTATTCAGTTCTGATAAGAAACTAAAAATGGGAAATCGTAGCCTTATGTCTATCTCATGAGAAACTTGTGGTGTTTCCAGCCTGTAGACAGAAGACTTCGCTAAATAAGGTGAAGGGGATCCTGCTGGACATTCGGAATTCTAGTTTGAGAAGTAATGTGAAAAGAAGTACTGATAGATAGCCCCACATGTAAGGGGAATATTGGGATTAATTTTCTCGTGCTGTTATCACAGTGCTCCCTCTGGATTCAAAAAATTATTTTAGGACTCCCCCAATAACTTATTTTTGAGGCTGAGTATTCTCGTTCTGCTGGAAACTCCATGTACTTAAAAGACACCACATGTACTCAACATCGTTCTTGGATAATGTGCTTCCACTACCATTGTTTGTAGAGCATACATACCCCCTTGACCTTCATGTGCACCTGTCGTCCTGTCACACAAAATCTTCATCAAGTTACAAGTTAAATGCTGTATCAATGAAAAGTTAATAGTTACATGCATGTGAAATCATCATTAGTCTTGTCAATTCCTTGATTTCAGCGTTAATGTTTATTCCGTTCTAAAGAAAGTTCAAAATGTGTAAATTACAGTCACTACTGCTACGGAAGCCTTCATGTATATATCATGAGGAATACATGATGTTCCCACAATCCCACCTTGTAGATGGAAGGTCCTAACGAAAAGGGCATTCTGTTTGAATATTCAGAATTCTAGGATAGTTTCGTGACTATCAAATGCAAGGCATCAAAGATATTACAGAGTCACCACTGTAATGAAATTTTCTATGGATGATGTGAATTTCGGTCATGAAATCCTTCATAGTATTCAGTTCAAGTGAGCTCTAAAACAAGAACTGACAGTGGTCACTGGTAGAAAAAAAAGAATGAAAATATTAACTTCGGACATGTTTGGAACGCTGCATCTAGGCAGCCAGGCTCGCCGCCTAGGCCAATTCCAGCCAGAGGCAGGCTAACCGGGTGCAAGGCCCGTGTTTGGTTCCCAGCACCAAAGTAGCGAGCCTCATTTGAGATCATGTTTGTTTCATAGCTGGGAGCCAGGCCCAAGGCCAACTATCATCAACTGCCAGTTCAAGATCATGTTTGTTACCCAGCCAGTCCAGCAAACCAACCACCAAAAGAAAAGGACAGGGAGCAGGCAACAAAATTTAGAAGATAGTAGGCAACAACAATCATCATAGAATAGCAATGCAAGCACACAGGCCTCAGGCTAAGTTTAATAAGCATGGAGTCATAGCTGCACTAAGTTTACAACATAAGCAGTTTAGAGGTCCAAATGAACAACAACATCAAGCTAATCAGTTCTCAGGTGTTCTCATACAACACAAAGGAAATGGTAAACAGAAGCGGAAGACACAAATCAGTAGACACCATGAGCAGCTCATCTAGCAGGTTGCAGTAGTCATCACAGGCCTAAGTTGGGCACTCAATGGTTCCCCTGTTGGCACTCTTTACCCAAATGCCAACCACCAAGACCACAAGAGAGGTGATTAACACCTTCTTCCACCAACCAGCCTTACATGACCATCAGAAGGTGGAATGAATGAAGCAAAAGCATCATGAGGCACATGATCATAGGGGAGGACAGGTGCTGGTTCATTAGCTAGATAGGCATCACCCATGGCTGCCTGAAATTCTCTATAAGCCTGCTCATAGTTATTATATTTCTTGTACCTAGCACCTCTCACCCCCAACAACATACTTACTGTATTCACCCCAAGTCATGTACAGCCCAGCATGCTTGCCATTAAAAATAACATAGTACGAAGCCATATCTGTCAAGGGAAATACATGTGTAGCCTCAGTCAATTAAATAAGAATCACTGATGACCAGCATCATGAAGTACAAATGTAATAGAGTTGACATCACAGGCAATTTATACAAATCATTGGCCTCAGCTTTAGAGTTTGGTGGAGTTCTGTCTATTAATGTCATTGGTGGCTGCCTTGGCAAAAAAGAACCAGTACTCCAAGAAAAACCCCCTCATGGATGCCATGGAATCCATGGGCACACTCACAAACTACCATCAACACGGGAAAGAAGGGGCTATTGGTAGGGTATGGATGTATCTCATGAATTTGATGACAAACATGACAAAATCGAGAACTGAAATATAAATCAAATGAAAAACAGGAACATGCAAAAGAACAAAGGCAGGCACCTCAATTTTGTTATGTGTTTACATCACAGGCCTTATGTATTTCCTACATGCTACCACCAATGAAAACCAACAAAACCATAGTGTCATAAGAAACAGAACCTTGCTTTGGCCATGCAACAAAGCCATGCAGGAGGAGCAACATGAATGAGATATGGTACAACCTCTTCATGGCTGAGTTCCATGGCCAGATAAGGAGTCTCATGAACATAGCAGTAGGAAAATAGATCAGCAAATAGACCAGTAAGAAATATAGCAGCCAAATAAACATAATGCAATAGAAATTGATTAGATCAGCTAGAGTTCCAAATACAACAATCAACAGAGGCCACTAATAGTGCATTACAAGTTCCAAAGCAGCCTCAGATATGTAGGTGGGGATATAGTAGCAGATGAGGTAAGATAGGTAAGAAAGGTAAGACATGGTTACCAACTCAATTGGTCTACCTTGCAGTGGCCTAGGTAGTGCTCCTCATCAAGCATCATTGCATTCAAATATTGTCCCACATGGCACCACTAAGATCCTTGAGCTTACAGATCCTAGACCACTTTTGCCAGGTGGTTGTACACCTGAGTTGGGCTCACTTCATCCCGACTGTACTCCTTAAGACACTTGGCTACATGGTTGACATCCTTGTCCTTGAACACCTTGTTAGGCCTAGTGCCATCACTAAGCAACCGAGCCATCCTCCATAGCACAAACCTAGAGGTATTGTTGTTTCACCTTATGGGCCCAGCACCTGCAACATCACCAGCAGGAGCCCCAACAACCTCATCCAGCACCTCAGCAACAACCACAAACCTACCCTCAACAGGAGGTGAAGCCATCCTATTTATGTAACCAACAGTAAGGTAGGAATTATAGGGAAAAGAGTAACCAAGAAGCAATAACAGTAAGAACAAATTGCATTGAGGATGCCAGTGGTCTCAGCATGTCCAACCATTATTACAAAACAATTACACAGTCCAAGTGTTCCATACCAGGGTCAACAAACTTAGAAATACAAGAATAAACATGCATGATTCAGGTCCTAGAGGTGCCCCTACCCTGCCACATGGCATTACTTATCCCATCCCTCTTAGTTGTCATGGCAACAGAGTCTTGTGACAATTATTCATTCACAGGCTGAGTTTTCAGGCTGGTTTGGTGGCACCCGGTCCTCATCAGGCACTACTTGGTCCATGCCAAAACCTAGGATCCAATTGTGAAGAATGCAACAGGCTAGCACTAACTTGACCCGCGTCTTGTAAGGGTGGAATGACTTGTTGTCTAGAATACAAAACTTGTTCTTCAAAGCCCCAAAAGCCCTCTCAATTGTGACCCTAAGTGAGGAGTGCATGAGGTTGAACAATTCCCTTGCATTGTTTGGGTGGTTCCTGCTGCTATATTCAGACAGATGGTACCTAACCCCCCTGTAGGGAGGCATGAACCCACTGCGACAAGCATAGCCTGAATCTACATGGTAAAATTTACCTACAAGTGCACGAGGAATGGTCATGACGAGTGTCTATGGCATGGTAAGGACAAAAGTGTAGTGGACAAGTGGGTTGAGTTACCTTCAGCCACAATGAACCCATCATTTCTCTCAATGGCATCAGCTAGGATGTGGGCATACCCAAAACATAAGTGAACTTGAGGTCAACGTCCACAGCAGCCATCATATTTTGTGTTGGGTTTGTTTTCCTACCCCTGAAGGCCTACTGCATGTGCCTAGGCACCCTAGCCAACACATGGGTGCCATCAATGGCACTAATACAGTCTAAAAAAATTGTGTAAGTGTCCAAAGTGAGTAGTTTGAGAACTACATTGAGGTTTGGTTCAATACTAAAACTGAGTGTTACCTGCATGTAAGGGTACCATCTATGGCTGCCGACAATCTTTGAATGAGTGGCAGTTGAAGGAGGCTTAATCATCTCACTTCTGAGTTCACCAAAAGCATACAAAACCTGCTGGAAGTGCCTATGGACAGTCTCAATTGACCTACTAAAAGATTGGTGAACCACCCTAAACCTTTGATTATATCCAACTACATGGAGGAACATAGCTACCTGCTCCTCAACAGTGCACTCAGGCTTCTCTGGTACAAGGCCCCTATGTCTAAAAAGATTACACAAAACAAAAAAAGGAGCTCTGGTCATCCTTATTATGGACAAACACTCCGCATTAGTGGACTTGTATATGCTTGGAGGGTCTGCTACCTATGCTGCTAGACATCACTCCTCATATGGTATAGCAGTGGGTCTGGTTCAGGGCTAGGCCTCCTAATTCTACTGGCAACATAGGCCACCATAACAACTACCAAGGCAGCAGCTTGCTTGGCCATCATCTGATAGTTTTGGGTAGGATCCATCTACATGCATGAACATTCAAGAAAAACATAGCTCAATTGACCCTGGCAAGCATCAACATGGATGTGTAATCATTCAACAACAAAAAAAAGGCACAACTGCATGCTACAACATGCCTCCCAACGCCTGTGGACATCATTATCGACCATAGTAACAAGTAAATAAACAGCAAGAAACAATAATGCAGTAAAACAACACCAACAATTCGTGGGAAACTTAGCTCAATTGACCTTGACAGCTGACAGCAAGGATGTATCATCATTCATCAATAAAACAAGGCATGGCTGCATGATTCAACATGCCTCCCAGTGCCTATGAACATCATCATCGGGCATAGTAACCGGTAATGAAACAGCAAGAACCAATAGTGCAGTAAAACAGTAACAACTATTAGCCATTTAACCCTAAATCTGAGCTAGCACAAAGCATCATCATCATCGAGCATACTAACAGATAAACAGACAACATGAACCAATAAGGTAGTAGTAACAGTAAGAACATTTCAAGGCAAACCCTAAATCCCAAATCTGTAAACAGAGTGTTCGACCCACTAAGACAGCACCATGAACCATTAAACCGGGACCCTAGCATCATCCAAAACAAAAAGAAGGTGCATTGGGAGGCGATTCACCTCGCAGGAGCAGATGAAGCAAAGGCAAACCCAACATCGGAGAGGAAGAAGACGAGGCGACGAAGAGGAAGCAGATCCCGACGGAGAGGAAGTAGATCTGGTTCACAACACCACCGCACCCGAGGAAGACGAGGAAGAAGACGACCGCCTCTCGGAGTCCCAGCTCAGATGGCGGTGCGGCGCCGCATCCAATCGGATCCGCGACGGGGGAACGGAGAGGAAGCCCACTGGAGAAGAACGCCGCCTCGCCGGACACCACACGCCAACACGCCGCCGGTCTCTCACGGGATTTGGTGGAGAAGCAATGGAGACAAAGGAGGGGAGCTTGGTGAAGGAGGGGAGGTTATAAAGGCAACAGATTTCACTGGGAAGCGAAGCGCGCGCGGAGGTTTCACGCTTCCCTCGCGAGTGCACGCGAGCCCGCGCGAGCCACCCGCCGCCGCCAAGATTCGCCCCCAAATCGCCGTGGAAGAGCCGCGCGGAGCCAGGCCCTAGAAAAACGATGGGGGGAGCGTTTCTCTGGAGCCAGGTCCAAGGGTGCTTTGAGCACCGTGCTGGCTAGGCTAGGAGGCGGCCCATGGACATCTAACAAGGGGCGCTGCAGCTCGGGGGCTTGGGGCACCCTCCTGGCCCTCTAGCAAACACGCCCTTCATGTTCAAGTCAATTGCGTCATGAATATGATGTTAACGCCGCTCTTTTTAACGAAAGGATGGCAAGAATCGAGGATCCTGGTGTTTCAGAACTATTTGAGGACAAACAATTTATAGTAAAGTAGATATGAAAAAAAAATTATAGTAAAGTACAGTTGGACCTGTAGGGATAAGCAGTACTGACTGAAAATAGTATGGCGTGATTGATTGATTGACTGAAAATATTGGCTTGTTGGAGAACTTATTAGCCTACCTTATCAGCCATGTTCTTCGTTGGAAAGCCAGGTTGAAAAGTACTGTTCGCTGATTGAGTGAGGCCATATGTGAACAATTGACGCAGAAAGGTCAATGTTTGATCTCTGAAAGTATGGCATGATTGATTGACCATTGATAGGGACCGAGCAACTCTGGCTGAAATGGGTATCGAGTATGGGCTTTCAAGCCAGTCAGATAGAGATACTCCAGTGCCTACGGGATGGGATTGCGGTGTCTGTTCCTTGTAAAAGGGCACTTCATTTCCTCCTTACACGCAATTTTGTCTCCTGTGCATTGTAGAAAAAAAAGACAGAGATAAATCATGCAAACAGTTCATTAAAAAAGATGCAAATTCTCATTTCAGACGAATAAATTGGTGACAAGAACAAAGCCCAGTTAAAAGGACCATATGTTGGACCATGTTAACATTCAGAAAAACCATCAACATGTTCGTCAGGCTGATATCGACTATTAACAATGACAGAAAATGCAACTCACACTAATGGAGCGTTTGGTTTGGAGAATGTGATACATCATAAGTTCATCCCTTAAGTGTTTTTTTTACAAATGCCGGATTTTTATTAGACGAAGCATCCCTTAAGTGATGAAAAGTTAATAGTTACATGCATGTGAGATGATCATTTGTATTGTCAATCCCTTGATTTCAGCATTAATGTTTATTCCATTCTAAGAAAATTCGAAATGGGTAAATCACAGGCACTATTGATACGGAAGTCTTCATGTATATATCGTGAGGAATACATCAGGTTCCCAACTTATAGACGGAGGACTTCCTAAATAAAATGGGATTCTGTTGAATATTCAGAATTTTAGTTTGAGAAGTAATGGCAAGACCTGCGTATAGAAAATTAGCATCGACAAAACTAACTGATGTGTTGCCCATGTACGCAAAGCAAGTCACATATGACACCAGGCTGGAAGAGTGGCACTTTGCCCCGGCTTGTATTGTCAACCTGCGGACTGAATAGTGTAACTTTCATACTCCCTGATGAATGAATGAAAGCTCTGATGAGAGAGAGAGAGACCTAACTGATCTGGACTCTTTGGGTTATCGACAAACGCGAGATCTGACTCTGAAAGGTCTCGACTCGTTCCTTGTTAACAGAAAGTAGGGCGTGAATTAGGGGTGACATATTTCGGAATTCTGTCACCGCAAGCAATGAATTGTCGGAAACAGCTGGATGCAGAGATAATCAGGACTGACTGAAGTACATGCTGACTGAATATTGAGTGGGACATCCATGTGAGCATTTGACTTAAAATGGTCCAAGTCTGATGATATTTGGAATACGGTTATGTTTGATCAGTGAAAGGGACTGCATTATGTTCTGAATGACCAGATAAGTTGTACCAGTAACATGGGAAATCTGCCCAAACAGAAACTAGTTCATGAATAAATTATGGGAACAAACGAGTTCCTGAACATTCGTTCAGAACTTCAGTTAAACTGTCTGAACAAATGTGGGTGATCATAAAACAGGGGCAGACAATAACCTTTGGCAGTTAACTGAACAAGAGTTGTAACCTTGCCTTCGAGGATATCAACATTCAGAATGCCAAACAACGAGCTAACAAAACATCTTGCTTCGCCTAACACATTTCGGCGTCAAGATTCCTCAACCCGCCACCAATTACACAACAGATTGGGAGAAAGTTTTTTGCCCCGCACAAGTCTGAAGTCACAAAACATGAAAGCACAGCATGAAAACCATGGACAAATTAAGGCACAATGCAATGCAGAAACACCAATCCTAACTCCTCTTTGGATTGCATCAAGAATCACACCACATTCATCTAGTAGTAATCATCCCATATAGGTACATTAGAAAACTTATTAAACCACATTGGTTATCATGATCATGCTCTGGACATCTCCTGCTGCTGGTGGAGGTTGCCCTGGTACTTTGGGTCCCTGCGGACGATGCGCTTCCAGTACCAGTGCTTGTCGAAGAGCATCCAGATCTCCTCGATGGGCACCTGCTTGGTCTCCGGCAGCAGGAGGATGACGAAGATGGACATGACGACGATGAGCGAGGCGAAGAGCACGAAGACGCCCCACCGGAGGTGACACAGCGCGGCGAGGAAGCACTGCGCCACGGCGGCCGTCCAGAAGAGGTTGACGCACACCACCACGCTCTGCCCCGCCGACCGCATCTCAAGCGGGAACAGCTCGCTCGGCACCAGCCATCCCAGGGGCCCCCAGGACCAGCCGTAGGCCACCACGAAGAGGCAGATGGCCACCACCAGCACCGTGCTCACGCCCTTGCTCAGCTCCTCGCCTTTCCCGAACTTGAGCGCAAGGATCACGGCAACGACGACCATGGAGGAGATCATCTGGATGCCCGCCTCGATGAAGAGGAACCGGCGGCCGAGACGGTCGACGGTGACCATGGAGATGAGCGCGCCGACGACGAGCATGGAGCCGGTGATGATGGAGGAGTAGAGCGCCGCGGAGGATCCAAAGCCAAGGCTCTGGAAGATGACGGGCGAGTAGAAGAGGATGGAGTTCATCCCGGACAGCTGCTGGAACGCCGGGATGCCGAGCGCGCCGATGATGAGCTGCGGCCTGTTGCGCACGGCGAGCAGGTTCCGGAACGTGCCCGTGACGGCGCGCGCGGCGTCGCTGGCCTCCTTGAGGTCCTCGAACTCAGCGTCCACCTTGTGGGTGCCGCGCACCTTCTCCAGCACGCGGCGCGCCTCCTCCAGGTGGCCGCGCTCCACGAGGCTGTTGGGCGTCTCCGGCAGGAAGAGCGCGCCGACGAAGATTGCCGTGGCGGGGCCCATGGCGAGCCCCAGCGAGAGGCGCCACCCCCAGGGGTGCAGCCGGTCCGTGAAGTAGTTGATGATGTCGGCGACGAGGATGCCCAGGCAGGTGGTGAGCTGGAACAGCTGGTTCACGGCGCCCCGGATGCGGTAGGGGGCGATCTCCGAGAGGTAGAGCGGCACGGCCTGGTTGCCGAAGCCGATGCCGACGCCCAGGAGCACGCGCCCCACGATGAGCATGGCGATGTTCATGGCGGCCGCGTTGACGGCGCCGCCCAGGAAGAAGCTGGTGGCGCCCACCATGATGCTGGCGCGCCGGCCGCGGCGCTTGGTCACGTACGAGGCGCCGAAGGTGGAGACGAGGCCCGCGAAGTAGAGCGACGAGGTGAAGAGCGTCAGCAGCTGGTTGTCGTACTTGCAGTAGTCCGTCTCGTGCAGGTGCGCCTGCTTCCGATGGTACACGTCCGGGAAGAACTTCTTCAGGAAGTCGTCCATGGAAGTCACGCCGCCTGACAATGCAATGGTTGAATCGTCAGGAACACCAGGAAGGAGCGACATTTTTCATTTTTTTTAAAAAAAACTTTTTTTTCTAGTGCTTTCTGCATTGAAATGTACTTCGCGTAATCGGACATGCTGTTTTTCCTTATTATGGTTAAAAATGAAATAAAATGCTTCTTTTCTTTCCCCGGAAAAGGCTAGTTTTTACTGTTTTAGTAACGTCATTTGCAGAAGGGCGATTGAGATGATCTGAAACTCCACAAAACAGAGTCTATATCCGTACTGAAAATGAGAGTACAGGGATGAAACAAAAAAACAAATTGAGCAAAGAGACGAAACAAAAACAAGTTTTGGATATGACACTGGGTTCGGTAATGGTTGTCAACAACCATCTACCATTTTGATATA
This sequence comes from Saccharum hybrid cultivar R570, assembly GCA_038087645.1. Classification (NCBI taxonomy): domain Eukaryota; kingdom Viridiplantae; phylum Streptophyta; class Magnoliopsida; order Poales; family Poaceae; genus Saccharum; species Saccharum hybrid cultivar. The sequence continues at coordinate 47,505,585 of JAQSUU010000307.1, read as the reverse complement.
GGAGGGTTGAGTTGTAAAGGACTTTTCCTTCCTCCTGGATGATACGAGACGGAGACGGAGACGGAGACATCATAATGTCCGTTTCCGATTCCTGTGATTCTCTGGCCTATCCAACCGATTCATTTTCAGTGCAAAGCATTCAACCATGATGGAGACCATCCATGAAATTCGGATCACAATATATTCGCCACCAGCTTTTCTACATATCCTATTTCGAAAACTTTTATACAAAAATAAATCGTTGGGTTGGGTTGGGTTGTTCACGAGCAATCATTTGTCGAACCTTTCGCAAACCCGGAAAAGAAGAGAATCCATCATCAGAGATAAAAGTATGAGCAGTGAATCATCAAACGCGGACAAGAATAAAGAATTGCATTTCTATTTCTACATAAGACGACCAGAACATTTTCAGGAGACAGGAATTGCATTTTTCAACTAAAACGAACTACGAAGAGAAACAGAGTACTATACGTATGAAAAATTGGCAAGAAGAAAGAGCAGTGGGGAGGGAGGAATGAGGAAGGGATACTGACTGGAGACTCCGAGGTCATAGCCGAAGAGGGATCCGCCGAAGGAGCCGACGATGCAGGCGAGGATGAAGTAGCCGGTGATCTTGCCCTCGTAGAACTCGGCCCTCCCGGCGGCCGCCCCGCCGCCGCCAAACCCGCCGGCCATCCCGCTGTCAGACCCTTCTCCTCCTCTCTCCTCCTGACCGGAGAGAAGCAGGAAGGTCCTCGCTTCTCTTCAGACGACGACGCGCACCTTACGTACTCGGCCTCTGTTCCCTGAAACGAACAAATAGGCAAGGGAGGAAGGAGATGAAATGGACGACAACGACGGCGGAGAAGGAGAGGGCAAATCAAATCAGTGGGGAGAGGAGATGGGAGCGCACACAAGTCAACAGCGGCGAGTCAAGAAACTGACAAGGGAAGGGAGGCAGCAGAAGAGAGCCAAGACAAATCGACATCTCTGTCACTGAACACAAGATACTCTACCTCTGTTTCTTGGACCAGCTCGTCTCTGGATGGACCAGCTCGTCTCTGGATGGACCAGGAATGCGTGCTGTGCGTAGTACAGTATTCAACGCCAAGCCAGGTAACTGAAGATTTGGTAAATAAATAAACAAGGTTTGTTCAAAAAAAAAACAAGGATCGAGCGGCGGATTGGTTCCGCTGCTCCGGACCAAGAAAGAAGCCAGCGCCGATCCAATCTGCCGCCGCCGCGCCCGTGTTGATGATCTGGTTGGGGGACGAACCAGCGGCCAGCTCGCAGAGGACTCGGGGAGGCTGGCGGGAGGTCGTTGGGATGGGATGGGTGGGTTTTTATCTCTGCGGCGGCGCGGAGCCAGGCGCACCGCAACCCAACCCAACCACCAGTTTAGATCCAGAAAATTTTGCAAAAGAACAGTAGATTCTCCGTCACATCGAATCTTTAGACACATGCATGAAGCATTAAACATAGATAAAAAATAAAACTAATTACACAGTTTAGACAAAATGGACGAGACGAATCTTTTAAGCCTAATTAGACCATAATTAGACACTAATTACCAAATAACAACGAAAATGTTACAATTGTATTTTTCTAAAAATTTTGGCAACTAAACAAGACCAGGTCTCCTGCTAGCTACCTGCCACTGCTGCTGAAGTGCTGAGTGTGTTGGCTGGGGATACCAGGATATGGACGAGTGGTTTCTCGCGTCCCACTGCCGACGGGCGTGGCGGTGCCACTGCAACTGCATGCAGAAACAGAACAATTCCTTATCCGGTGGACCAGTTTTCAGCTTCTGCAAAATCTGGGACAGAGGCGAGTCCGTTGAATGCAAGACTAAAGGCCCGGTTTAGATGCAAATTTTTTTATAAAATGGGCACTGTAGTGTTTTCGTTGTTATTTGGTAAATATTGTCCAATCATGGTCTAATTAGGCTTAAAAGATTCGTCTCGTCCATTTCGTCTAAACTGTGTAATTAGTTTTATTTTTTATCTATATTTAATGCTTTATGCATGTGTCAAAGATTCGATGTGACGGAAAATCTGAAAAATTTTGCAAAATTTTTTAGAACTAAACAGGGCATTTGCCTTGGTACAGTGAGCATGACATTGACAGATACTGATACTCTCCGTTGAATGGAAGACTTGCTACAGCCTCCAACTCAAGTGGTCCGATCCTAATGTGTTCACTGTGATGTGCGTACTAGCATGCAGTTTGGTCTCCGAACTAGAATTTTCTACACAAGATATACATAGGGAGACCGTAGATATCTGGCATTGGAATTTTTAATTCGTTCTTTGTGACATGGATGGAGTTCACACGATGGGCGTGCGCTGTACCCTGTGAGTACGCTGCCAAAGTACAGCTGGCCCACTAGCTAGTTTGCTTACCAGACTCGATATATATCACTTGTATTCTACATGTACAAGTTCGTCTTCTCTTGTCTTGTCACACTAGCTCAAACCAATGGTTGCTTCATTTCCTACGATTTCTTTCATACTCTCTTCGTTTCAAACTGAAAGCCGTTCAACCCGTTTCTAGTACGTAGCTTTGGCAGTACTTTTTATCTTAGATACATAATAAAAATTATGTATCTAAAATTATCGAAACAACTTACAATTTAAAATGAAAGAAGTATGTACATACACATTATTCATATCATGGATGTCACATGGTCACATAAAACTTATATTAACACTATTTTCTAGGTCGACTGCGTTGTTTTTTTGCCCATATTTTCAATATCAATGAAGATTTATCTTACACATCAAGGACCATAAAAGGTTTATATGCATGAATATGTCTCCGTGCTAACGGATAAACAATATTTTACTCCCATTGGTACAGTTAAGTGACCTCTTCTAGGTGTCTAAAGCGAACAGTTATAAACTTTCACTGCATGCTACTTTTTTATGTATAAACTTCGAATGTTTCGAGTTCATTCAAGTAGATTATTTGTCTTGAATTCGCCATAATTTTTATTTGTCTTGAAAATGGTTTCATGAAAGTATACATTTTAAAGATATATTCAACAAAATAATGGTGGCAGTCAAAATTAAGAACATTGACATCAGACTCATTTATTTGTGGCTTGGGAGAATATCTTCTCATGATTTGACAGTGATATCATCTTAAAAAGGGCTGCATTTAACATTTTTTTATTATTAGCGTGATCCATTTAATAATCCCTCTCACGTTCACCTATCTCACAAAATGGTAAGTCAATTTTCATTTGTCACCCACCACTACCAGTGGTGACCGGTTAAATATCCCTCTTAAAAGGGTGGTGTGGCGTTATCTTGTTCTCATGGTAGGGCCAGTTCAGAAACAAATGCTCATCTTCATGCATCCACACTCACCCTAATGAACAGTGACAGATCCAGAAATCGACCAAGGGGGGGCTAAAGGCCAAGGCGCAGCCGCAGAGGCCGGACCGCCGGAGGACGGGGCGCGCTGGCGGAGGGCGGAGCCGAGGAGGAAGTGGAGGCCGGCTAGAGGCCTGGTCGCCGGGCGCCAGCTCGAGACCTGGCCGACCTACGACCGCGGCTTGCAGGAGGCCGGCGGCGGCCAGGACCGCAGGACCTGTGAAGGTGGCGACGGGGAGCGATGGGAATCGGCGTTGATAGCGTCGGAGGATGGGAGTTGCGACCTGACCGAGCTCGGAAGCAGCTGAGCGGAGAGGTGTGAGCGGCGTTGGGCTTCCTTCACGTGAGCTAGCTAGGGTTAGGAGGGGCTCCGAGTTGGGCTTCTATAGAGGCTGCTGGGCCGAGCCGAAGACTTGCTCCCTGTGTTTTTGGCCTATGCCCCCCGTGAATCCGCCAATGCTAATGAAGGCATGTACTTACCCTTATGGATGTACCTACCCACATGGCACATCCTGTCTTTATTTACACCTTCGAGAGACCGAGTGACATCACTGTATAAATTGAGTCCATCTTAAACTTGACCTAAAATGCACATATCAGACAGTCTAGCTAGTTCTGACGGCTTAAAGCATTAGATTGTCCAGTGCATACAATTGGCACGGGTCCATCTATTTTGACTTGGAACAAGGAGCAAGGGATCATATAGGCAGGCAGCGTGTGCTTAGGCCAGTCTCAATGGGGGTTTCAAAGGAGTTTCATTCTCATTTAGTGCTGTGACATATCAGCAAATTTGTTGAGTTGGCAGGTAATTATGAAGAGAGATAGGAGAGTTTCATAGAGTTTCACATAGATGAAACCTATTGACACAATTAACAACATTAAAGCTGATGTGACGGTCTTGATGACTGTGTCATGAAACTTTTTATTGAGACTGGCCTTTGCATTGAGAGACCGAGTGACATCGAGAGACCGATGACATCACTGTAGAAATTGAGTCCATCTTAAACTTGACCTAGAATGCACATACCGGACAGTCTAGTTTTGATGGTTTAAAGCATTAGATTGTCTGGTGAATACAATCAGCACGGGTCCATCTATTTTGACTTGGACAAGGAGCAAGGGATCATACAGGCAGACAGCGTGTGCTTAGGCCAGTCTCAATGGAGGTTTCAAAGAAGTTTCATTCTCATTTAATATTATGACACATTAGCAAATTCGTTGAGTTCACTGGTAATTATGAAAAGAGATAGAGAGAGTTTCATAAAATTTCACGTAGATGAAGCCATTGACACGGTTAACAACACAAAAGCTGATGTGACGGCCTTGATAACTATGTCATGAAACTTTTTATTGAGACTGGCCTTTGCATCAATTAGGATAAAATAAAACGCACTAGCATGATACTCTGGCATGTGGGAGTAGTATATTTAGTTTGACACTGGCGTTCTCTGTACAATTTAAAAAGAATATTATTGGCATTGTCGCATAGAAAAATAAGACATCCAACGAATGTTTTTTTTTTCTTATGTGTCAGATGGCTACTTTTGAAAAACACGGGTCCGTGGATGAAAAAGTAGAACCGACATGAATACAACATCCATTCACAATTCATAATGGCTGCAATAGCACCCCCACCCAGCCTCCTTTGAGATATTATAAACTAGCACTGGCACCTCGAGATTTGAGTTCTAGCTTGTTTCGAAACTTCATATACTTTTGTACGGACTAGGATAGAGATAAACTTTTTTCGAAGAGGGAATTATATTAAAAATTGACATAATTCATCACCAAATTACATATAAAAAAGTGAAATATATTCACAAAAAGAAAAGAAAAAACGTGAAATAAGGATGATACAATATCCTATTCAAATTCTACCAACGTCTTCTTCATAATGGTGTGGCTTCTTGGAACACACCGCATCCAAAATCTGCTTATATGTCACAGTTCCTGCCCATGGAGGGGTGTACCAGGGGTGGTCCTGGAATTCTGCTGCGTATGTGGTGAGTTGCTGAGGGCGTCGGCCCTTAATAAGCGGGATGAATTAATGTAACACCTTAGCCCATTAAAAGTAGGTAGTAGTTCTAAAGTTGGTCGTACCCATATGGCACATGAAGAGTTGTTGGTCGGTTTAGTACCATCTTCAAAGTTTACAAGGGTGAGACCCCACGTATAATCCTTCTTGTTACAAACGTAGCACCTTCGGGTTAACCCTTTTACACAAGGCAAAGACGAAAGTGTCAGAGGTACTACATGTATGCAGACCCGTTCTCTACGTGTGGAACTAGGCCATATAAGCAGTTTTGGACATGGGGTGTGAAGGGTCGAGATGGCGGACTAGAGAGGGTGAATAGTCCTTTCTAAAACATAAACGCGTTGGCTAACCGAAACAAATGCGGAATTAAACTTATCGGTCTAGACAAGACTACACCCCTCTATCTAAGTTCTCTAGCACCTTGCAAAGATCCTAATTAAGCAACTAAGGTGCTAAGCTTACCAAGAGCTCACCTAATCAATTCTAGAGCAAGGTCACACAAACCTATGCAATAGTACTTTGCCAACCGAGGGAGCTCCTACACAACTAGTGAAGCAAAAGCACAAAGCTCCTAAGCTCACTAGCAATGCTCAAAAACAAGGCAACCAATGCCAAATTAGAGAGCACAAATCACTTAGCTACACAAACTAAGCAATGTGACTAACAAGGTTACACAAACCAAATTAGCCACGCAAGGGGAAGCTTCTAGCTACACAAGCAAGGAGACAACTAGCAAGCTACACAAGCAAACTAGTAACGAGAGCAACTACACAAGCACAAGTATATATGAAAGTAAAAACAAGCTTGTGTTGCACGAAGGCAAACCACAGAGAAGATGAAGAACAATGTTGACACGGTGATTTTTCTCTCGAGGTTCACTTGGTTGCCACCAAGCTACGTCCCCGTTGTGTCGAACAACACTTTGTCTTTTGCTCATTGTGCTTGCATGAGAGAACTTACTTAGAATACCACTTAAAATACATGACTAACTCTCTTTTGGGTATTGCTTGCTCTTTAGATCAATCCTATTGATTGCTTCAACCAAGCATCACAAGTTCCTCAAATCACCACTTCCATGTTAGCCTTCCAAGTCCCAAACTTAGTTTTACCTACAAACGGCGGCAAGCCCCTCACTAGGGAGAAGTGACCTCTCTCCAAAGAACCACTCTTGATACTCACTTGAAATGACATTGTTTGATTGATCCAAGTGCTGAACTTAATTTGATGAGTAACCTAGAATCCTTCTTTAAGTTCTTTTGTTTCTACTTGTTTAAGTCTTTTTCTTTTTACCAAATGATCTCCAATTATCACTAGAACTTAAACTTCACCTTCATCTTGAGTTTGATCTTGATCTTCAAATTTGAGTACTGAACATGTACACCAAGTATATTCCACAATCAAATGTTCTTGTATTCATTGCTCTTCATGCTTTTAGATCAATCCAAAACCAAACTTAGGTACCTCAACCACTTATAAATATGTTTCCAACTTGAGGACCTTTCAATCAAAGTGACTCTAGATTAATCCAATGATTGTCACTTTTCTGGCAGATTCTATACCCTTTAAAGAATAATTCATATCTCCCAATGTATGGATCCAAATGCCATGAAATTTGGTGGAGATGTGCATTATTAAGTCATCTAGCAGCTGAAAAAATTTGAGCTTCATTTGACATCTAGATTGCTACCAGATTTCAAATCTTCCACCAATGCTACATGCTGAAAACTGCTGCACTATAGCTTACAAGATGTACTCCAAAACAGAAGCATCTCTTATCCAATTCTTATGAAATTTGTACAGCATCTTATACCATAAGTCTAGAGCATGTATACCAAATTTCAAGCCAATCCAAATAGATTTGGTCACTCAAACATGGCTAAGATCACAGCTAGCTCAGTTTTTCAATATAGGACAGATTTGAATACATTGAGCTATACTTCATCAAATGTGAATCAAGCTTGAAACTAACTTGTTTGAATACTTTCACAAGACATATATCCATTCAAACCAATTACTAAATGTCATCTTATGAACTTATCCAAAACAAATCAATCCAAACTTGATTACTAAGCATTGATCCATTCAAACATCTCATAGCAAGCAACATTGCATATATATCTAATTCCATCAACCCATATGCACCCAAGTGAAATGATCAACAAGAGATATACCTTGGTTAGCTCATGATCATCCAATAACAAGCTTCAACTCAAATATTTTTAAGCCATCAATTATTTCCAATAAATCACCACAACTTGATAAATGACACTTGTATGTTATAGCACTTGGGACTTCACTCATTTTGACTTGGTATTGGGATAGGATTGCATTAAGCTTCAATACTTGACTCAACATATAATGATCAATATGAAATCAATTTGAGTCAAGCCTCCAATGTCATGGTACCTACACACATTCATCCACTTTTTGATGATACCCAAACATGTTTGGGTCCTTTCAAGTTAGGTGCAACATACTTAGGCATAGCCCTAGTATGGGTAGCGGGATGTTTTGCAATAGCAACCATGGAGGTACCATTTACATCCTTTCTAAGCATATTAGTATTATCAAAAGAAATAGGCTTAGAAGTGTTACCTAGGGGACATGAATGAGCCATGTGTCCCCTTTCCCGGCATGAATAGCATCTTCTCTTTGATTGAGCCTTTTCTTTATTGCTCATGTGATGCTTTTCATTGCCTTGCCTCTCATGAGTTGCTTGAGCCTTCTTCTCAAGCTTGGTAGGACACCCCGAGGCAAAGTGTCCTATATCTCCACACTTGAAGCACTCGATGTGAGCCAAATCTCTTTTCTTATTTTGATTCTTGCTCATCATCTTGGCATCTTAAATTTGCATTGGATGCCTTGTTCTTCCACCCCTTCTTGTTTTCTTCTTCTTTATTATCAAGTCACCAACATCTTCATGATTGATCTTGACTTGAGCTTGGGGCTTTGCTTTTGGCTTAACTTGAGACTTCTTGGTAGGGCAATACTTAGCAATATGTTCCATTTCATGGCATCGGTAGCACATGAGTTGGGATAGCTTCTTTGCATCTTGCTTCTTCATAATCTTGCCCTTGCTCTTGTTGTAGCCAATACCACTCTTATCACCATATCTTCTTTGATTGGTCATGATATGCTCAATGGCGATTTTAGAGTTGTAGCACCTCTCCAACTTGTTGCTCAAATTCTTCACTTCACTTTTGAGCTCATTGTTCTCCTTCAAAAGGTTAGTCTCACAAGATATAGAAGTAGAACAAGTATCTAATTGTGAAGAACATGGCATATCTAATAAACCATCACAAGAGGTGGATACATGCTTCTTGCCTACATCATAAGGGTTAGTAATATGTGATTGATCATTTGACCCAAATGATGAGCTCTCACTAGTTTTGGTTTCTTCATTAGAAAGCTTCTTAGTGAGTAAAGCATGTTCTTGTGCCAAGTTATCATGAGCAACACTTAGGTCCTCATGAGCCAATTTTAGCTCCTCATGTGAACAAGTAGTAATATAAAGTAGATGCTTTTGTTGTTCACATGTGATCTTTAGAAAAAAGTTTTCATTTTCCAATTTACTTGCTTTTTCCATTTCTCTTTTTAAGGCTCTTGAGAGTTTATAAAGAAGCTCAAAATTTGGATCATCATAATTAACAAAAAACCACCAATATGTATCTTAGTGTTACCATGTGATGATATTGATGAGCTTTTTGGAGCATCACTCTCATAGCCATCATATTCACCATCAAGTGTGCATGGAGTAGAATCATTGCTTGCATCACTTGTGGCATTCTCATCATTCTTGTCAAGTGATCTTGTGGTATGATCATCATCATCATCACTTGACGTTGAGGTGGAGCAATCCTCCACAACCATCTCGTTGTGGTCATGCTCAACATCCTCATGTACCTCCATCACTATGTGATCATCCTTCTTGAATTTTCCATCATCCCAATTTGAGGACCCACCATAGTGATGCTTGAGTGCCATCCACATGCTATGTGCACTTGTGAGGCCTATCACCTTATCAAAGATCTCATCATTCAAAGCTTTGATTAGATAAAACTTAGCTTGTGCATCAAGTGTTCGACGATCCTTTTGAGCTTGGGTACGGTTATCACTCCCATCCAAGTCATGAGTAAAGCCAACAACTATGATCCACCAAAACTTAGGGCCAAGAGCACGAAAGTGATCAAGCATATGAAGTTTCCACCGTGCATAGTGAGTGCCATCAAAAATGTGTTCCACACAATCATCTAGCCCATAAGCCGCCATCCTCTCCGGTCGGTGAAGACCACAAATGAGAGACCCGGCTCCGATACCAATTGAAGGGTCAAGATGACAGACTAGAGGGAGGGTGAATAGTCCTTTCTAAAACTTAAACATGTTGACTAACCGAAACAAATGCAGAATTAAACTTATCGGTCTAGCCAAGACTACACCCCTCTATCTAAGTTCTCTAGCACCTTGCAAAGATCCTAATTAAGCAACTAAGGTGCTAAGCTTACCAAGAGCTCACCAAATTAATTCTAGAGCAAGGTCACACAAACCTATGCAATAGTACTTTGCCAACCGAGGGAGCTCCTACACAACTAGTAAAGCAAAAGCACAAAGCTCCTAAGCTCACTAGCAATGCTCAAAAACAAGGCAACTAATGCCAAATTAGAGAGCACAAATCACTTAGCTACACAAACTAAGCAATGTGACTAACAAGGTTACACAAACCAAATTAGCCACGCAAGGGGAAGCTTCTAGCTACACAAGCAAGGAGACAACTAGCAAGCTACATAAGCAAACTAGTAACGAGAGGAACTACACAAGCAAAAGTATATATGAAAGTAAAAATAAGCTTGTGTTGCACGAAGGCAAACCACCGAGAAGATGAAGAACAATGTTGACACGGTGATTTTCTCCCGAGGTTCACTTGGTTGCCACCAAGCTACGTCCCTGTTGTGTCGACCAACACTTTGTGGTTTGGCGGCTAATCGGTCATACACCGAGCCTCTCAAAAGGCACCGCAAGAACCCACCATCAAGTGTGGTAGCTCAATGACACGCTCAACTAGAGTTGCTCTCCGCGATCCCCACGGGGTGAGCACAATCCCCCTCACAAAGCTTCTCCGGAGCCTCGCACAATCTTCTTGCGAGCTTCGACGGAGCCACAAGCCACCAAGCCGTCTAGGAGGTGGCAACCTCCAAGAGTAACAAGCACCATCGGCTTGCAACACGATCACCTAGTGCCACTCGATGCAATCTCTCAATGCAATGCACTAGAATCGCTTTCTCACTCGATCCGATGAACACTATCAAGCATGAGTGAGTTAGAGGGCTTCCAAGCACTACCACATAAGCCACCAAGGCCAAAGTATGCTCAGCTGCCGGCCAAGGCATCTATTTATAACCCCATGGTCAAATAGAGTCGTTACCCCTTCACTGGGCAAATTTCGGGACGATCGGACGCGTCGGTCGAACTGACTGGACGCGCTGCACCGTGTCCAATCGCCCTGCGCCGTCCACGTGTCCCTCCGCGTTCAACACCAAACGCCCGATCTCAACGGTCACTGCACGCCAATGGTCAAACGCGATGACCGGACGCGCCGCTCAACTGACCGGACGCGCAGGTGCGCACAGTACCCGCACGCGCGACGACATGACCGGACGCGACAGTGCCATCATCCGGTCGTGGTCCAGAGAGCTCCCATCGCGACCGGACGCGTCCGATCGCGTGTGACCGGACGTGCCGTGCGCCCGATCAACTCTTCACCACGCTCTACTCCTCTGGGTGCCCGATCGGACGCTCCGGTTCCACGAGGGACTGGACACGCCGGTTGCAAACCCTAACACCCACATGCCTGACTGCTGTGTTGAACTGACCGGACGCGTCCGGTCAAACCGTGACCGCGTCCGGTTCAGCGTTCGGTCACCACTGTGACCTTCGTTCGCCTCCGTTTCTTTTCCAACTTCCAGCGTAGTGAAAAATAGTCGTTTCAACTCCTCGAAAACGCCTGAATCCGCCTCGCAAGCTCGGCAGGAGGGAGAGAGGGACGCAAACCCTCTCTACCCCTCAAACTCCGTCGCCTTTGCAAATGTGCCAACACCACCATGTGATCAACAACATGTGCAAGTGTGTTAGCATTTTCACAAACATTTTCTTCGAAGGAATTAGACACTCAACTTGCCTCGCCACTTGATCCTAACATGTATGCAAAGTTAGATCGCTCAAGTGGCACTAGATGACTGATATGCAAACAAGTTTGCCCCTCTTAATAGTACGACCATCTATCCTAAACCCGGTCATCATCTTCTCTACACACCTATGACCGATGAAATGAAAAAGCCCTATAGGTTATACCTTTGTCTTGCGCATTCCATTCCATCTCCATTGATGTTGATGCAACACATGCACCAACCAATAACCAAATGATGTGATCCACTTCATATTATCACGTGACCGTATTGGTTCATCGATCTTGACCTCACTTGCTCTTCACCGTTGCCTCGGTCCTTCGGCGCCAAGCCATCACACAACTTGCCCTTCACCCTAGCAACCGGTCCATCAAGCCAAGCCTCATCTTGATCTTCTTCACCTTGGTCACATGACTCCATATCATGTCTCATATGCAATGAGCTCCTTCATGACACCATCACATGTGGACTAATCTCCTGTGTATCTCACATAACCACATATTAGTCCACCTAAGTTGTCACTCAATTACTAAAATCAAACAAGGACCTTTCAGGGTGTTACAATGATCCAAACGATCTTCTAGATGAACATTTCTCTATTGAACACCAAAACTAGAGTATAGTCCTTATACCGAATCAGGAAACCAACCCCCAAATCTTGGTCATTATCGCAAAATCCAACATTCTGAAACCAGACCAAAATGCTTCTGAATCAACACTCTTTATATTTAGCACCACCAATCATTGGACATTGCCGCAAAATCCAAACCAAAATGGTTTTGAATCAGCACCACCGATCCATGGTCCATCACGTTGGATATGCTTGATTTGCTCTCTATGGCCATTGACAGTGAGGCCGATATAAATGAGGGGTAGCCCCTCTCCTTCTTGCTAACAGTGGGCTCGTCGAAGAGGAAGGAGGGGCGCCCCTAAGGCCAGTCTCAGTGAGAGTTTCATTTGCATTAAATAGGTTGCCACATATGCATTTTTGATGACATAACAGTGTGTTTAAAAAGAGAGAGAAGAAATGAGTTTCATATAGATGAAACTCTTTTGGTATGATTACCAACTCTCTATGAGTCATGGAATTAAATATTTATGAAACTTTAGAATGAAATTTTGTATTGAGTGAGGGTGTTTCATATAAATTTCATTTCATTTTATATGACATGACAGTCTTGAAAATAATGCCATGAAACTATCCACTAAGACTCGCCTAAGCGATGGATGCAAGGTGCCCTAGCAGCGGTGGCTTGGAGCCCTAAGGGGTGGTGGCATTATTGTTTAGATGATACTATGCCCAGGTTTAGATTATCCACGTTACTATGACATCTGCTCCACCATATTTTTCGAATAGGCGATACATCGTCCTCCTGCATATTCTAGCTTAAAAGAGCGAGAAGAATCTTTTGAGGGTGTGAGTGAAGTCAACCCAGCGACTTAGCATTACATTTGGATAAGGTAAACAAAGCATCGACAACATTAAACTATGAGCATGTTGGATAACTTATTATTAATTCAGTTAAGAACATCGAATATACCAAGAATTATAATGCATCACGTGGTTAGACAAGAGTTAGTGAATGAACACAGACACCAGCCATGCTAGAAATATAAAAATGTTGCCCTGATAGAATAATGTGGAATCTAGGGAGAAAGTGCCATAGAAGGATGGTGTTAGACTTGAGCAAATTGAGTACAGCCTGGCCAAGCCCGCGGGCCTGACCTAAGCTCGACGGCTTTTGGCCTGTCCACAAACCTTAGGGGTGTGTTTGGTTGCTCGAATAAAGTTTCATAGACCTGCATTGAATATCCTGCATGAGGGGAAGCAGGCTCAGTTAGTGCAAATTCTCAGAAAGAAAGTGTTTGGTGAAACTGCATGAACGGATGCAGAACATACTGAGATCTCGTTTGGTTAGGTATATGAGTGGATACAACTTGCCTAGGATAGAGTCTGACATGTGGACCTACTCCTACTGTCCATGCTTCCGCCCAGCAAGGCTCCACAGCGAAGGCCAATTTGGCCGAACCACCAGAGCCTGCATTTGCACCATATTTGCATCTGCGGATGCAGGCGCGTACAATGCAGCAGCCCAACCAAACGCCTTGCTCTATGCATTTATATGCATGCACGCATGTAGGCTAGGCACATGCACCCCATCCAAACACGCCCTTAGTGGGCCAGGCCTGAGCACATCCCACTATCTAGAATTTTTTTTTCTCAGTCCAAGAATGACTCGAAATATTTATTTTAGCAATTTTACATTGTAAACTGCGTGGACGCCCTGCTTAGGCCCAGGGCTGGCCAACTCGTCTAGTGGGATGGTCATGGGCGAGATTGAAAGCCCAAGTTTGGTTTTGGTAATTAATGACACCAAGTTGCTAATGCCATGTGTTAAGTGTTTTGAGTTAGGCATAAGCAACACATGTGATGAAGGTGTGTGTGGCAAGGAGTGGTGGCCATAAGATCACAAAGAGATGGTGCACGGACATGAAATGATGATCATGGTGGAGATGCACATAATATGATGTACATGATGATCAAGTGAAAGAGAAGGATCTAAGAGCGCAAGATAAAGGTATAACCATAGGGTTTTCCTTTTGCCGGTCTAAGATAAGTAGAGAAGTGATTGACCGGATTTATGATACATAGCCGACTATCAAGAGGGGCAATCACAGTTAGCTCGGGAATCAAATGCCACTAGATCATTGTCTTGAGCATATGCATTAGGATCTAGTAGAGAGCTAACATAACGCCTTGAAAAATGATTGTGAAATGCTAACACACATGCACTTGGTGGTGTACACTCGGTGGTGTGAGCACATTTGCGAAGGCGGTGGAGTTTGAGCGGTTGAGAGGGGTTTGGGTTCCTCTCTCCCTCCCGCCGAGCTTGCGAGGCGGGATTCAGCGCTTTTTAGAGAAGTGAAATGCCTATTTTCTACCGCGCCGGAAGTCGGAAAAGAAACGGAGGCGAACGATGGTCACTGTGGTGACCGGACGCTGCACCGGACGCGGTCACGGTTTGACCGGATGAGTCCGGTCAGTTCAATACGGTCAGCGCGCCTAGGGTTAGTGACCGGACGCTGGTCTGGCCTGACCAGCGCGTCCGGTCAGTTCACCTGTGCGCAGAAAGAGAACGTGCGATCGGCGTGTCCGGTCCCTCACGGAACCGGCGCGTCCGGTCAGGCGTCTAGAGAGGCAGAGAGAAGTGGAGTGCTGATCGGACGCGCGGCGCATCCGGTCATGTGTGATCGGACGCATCTGGTCGTGATGGAGCTTACTGGACTCTGACCGGACGCCAGGTGCGGCGCGTCCGGTCATACGCTAGAGCACCTCCGGTCATACGCTAGAGCGCGTCCGGTCATTCGCTAGAGCGCGTCCGGTCATAGCAACGGTAACTTCTGACGCGCACTGTTCATGCCTGTCCTGTAGTGACCGGACGCGTCCGGTCACCCTAACCGGTGCGTCCGGTCATCACGATTTGAACTGCGTCGATCGGTAATGGCTAGCTTCATACCCCTTCGCTATAAATAGAGGATGTCCGGGGTTTGAGGGTATCTCTTGCACATTTTGAGACCTAGATACATCCTTTGAGCTAGAGAACAACCCCTCCACTCATCTCTTTACATAGTTGCTGAGATTGAGTGAGATTCAAGTGCATTGCTTAAGAGTTGCATTCTAGAGGCACTTGATCTTCGAGTTACTGCGGATTTCTTGTTACTCTTCCGTGTTTCCCGACACGGTAGATGGCTTGGAGCAGCGGAAGTGATTGAGCTCGCAATTGGAGATTGTTGAAGCCCTCACCAAGTGTTGTAAGGGGTTCTTGATCCTTCCCCGCGGGAGTTTGCAAATTGGATACTCTAGTGGAGCTCGTGGCTTGGAGGATCCCCATCTTGTGTGCGGTTGTGCGGCACCCGCTGAGGGCTCGACTCTTGATAGTCGATTAGCTCGTGAACCGACAAGTGGGTGTATCGCCACAACGGAGAGTAGCTTGCCGGGAAGCAAGTGAACCTCGGGATAAATTCTTGGGTCATTCTCTTTTCAAGGATTTCTCTTGTGTGATTGATTGATTGGTACTTCTCATCTCTACACGGCGGTATAATCACTCGAAGCTCTTCTCTCATATTACTTCTTGTTTATAGCTTGTAGTTGTTGTTGTGTTTAGTGGATAGCCTTGTACTAGACTTGTGTAGGTGGCTTGCTTAATTAGTTAGAGCTAGTGCTTTTGCTTCGCCACCTTTCGTACTAACTTGTGGTTAAGTAATTCTTGTAGAAGTTTTAATTAGGCTATTCACCCCCCTCTAGCCTATTTGGACCTTACAAGTGGTATCGGAGCCGAGGCACCGTTTATTTGAGGCTTAACAACCTACGGTGAAAAAGGAATGGCTCAATTAAGCTTGCACATCAGTAACACCAAGAAGGCACCTCACTTTGATGGCACAAATTATGCATATTGGAAGGTTAAGATGACCGCACACCTAAAGTCAATCAATAGAGAAGTGTGGAAGGTCACCGAAACAAAATTTGAGGTTGCTAATCCAGAAGCACCTATACCGATGGAAGAGAAGAAGCTCTAATGCAATGACATTGCCATTAGTGCTCTTCATGAGGCATTAGATGACAAGACATTTGAGCAAGTGAAGAACATTAAGATTGCTCATGATGCTTGAGCCAAGCTAGAAGAAACTTTTGAGGGCACCGAAGGCACAAAGACCGCTAAAGCATATATCTTGCAAGAAAAGTTTTCTAGCTTCAAAATGCAAGAAGATGAGAGTGTACCAGAAATGTTTCATCGGTTACAAGTCATTATCAATGAGCTCAAGGCACTTGGTGAGGAGGTCAAGGACAACCAATTCTCTATGAAGTTCTTGAGAAGCTTACCCAAGAGGTTTGATACATTGATCACCGTGCTAGTGAGGAATACATTGAAGGATTCAACTCCTCAATAAGTATTTCAAGAAGTGATGACCGATGATTCATATAGAGAAGATGATGAGAAAGAGGAATTGGTCAAAAAGAAGAAGAAGGAAAGTGAGAAGAAGGATGATGAGAGAAAGAAGAGTGTGGCATTCAAAGCCACCACATCCAAGGGCAAATTCAAGATTGAATCATCTAGTGATGAAGACTCAAGCTCTTATGATAGTGATGACATTGATGAGAAGATGGCTCTCTTCGTCAAGCAATTTGGCAAATTCATGAAGAAGAAAGGCTATCGTGCAAGAAGGAGGAAGAACTCATCCAAGAAGAATGAGCATAACATGAGATGCTTTAGATGTCATAGCAAGGACCATCTCATTGCAAAGTGTCCTTATGATAGTGATGATTCCTCAAGTGATGATGAGGATGACAACAAGAGCAAGAAGAAGGGACATGCTAGCATTGCCATCCAAGAGAAGGTCTCCCTCTTTGACACTCTATCGTGCTTCATGGCTAAGGCCGCTAAGGTATCATCCGATGATGAGAGTAATCATGATAATGCTAGTGATAGTGATAGTGATGAAGAAGAATTCACTAAAGATGAACTAATCACTATGCTAGAAGATTGCACTCAACATTTTAAAGAACTAGAAAGGAGTGCAAGGGCTTGCTTAAGGAAAATAAAAACCTTATGCAAGAACTTGATGAGCTTAGGGCATCTTATGAGAGTCTAAAGGTAGACCATAAGAAGCTTCAAAAGTCTCACACTAAGCTTGAAGAAGATCATTCCTCTCTAGTTGAAAAATGTGAAAACATTCCAACTAATGTTGAGAAAGCTAAAACTTGCAACATAGGCATATCATGTGATATAATTGATGAATCTTGTCATAAGCCTATTATTGTTTCTCCTACTAACCCTTCATGTAGCTCATCTACATCATCCTCATCTAGTAGTGGTGGTTTCACTTGTGACTCCACACTAATAGTTGAGAATGAAAATCTCAAGAAGGAGGTAAAAGAGCTCAATCACACATTAGCTAAGGCTTATGGTGGTGAGGACCGCTTGCTTATGTGCTTGGGTAGCCAAAGGGCTTCTCTCTATAAAGAGGGATTAGGCTATAACCCCAAGAAAGGCAAGGCCGCTTTTGCTCCTCACAAGACTCGTTTTGTGAAGAACAATGGTAGCTATTGCAAAGTGTGCAAGCAAGTTGGTCACATAGAGCAACAATGCATGAACAAGAAATCCAATGCTAATGTATCCTCAATTAAATTTGATTCTTTCTATATACTTACCAAGGGTACAAATGGTGTTCATGCTAAGTTCATTGGTGCACCATGGATGGGCTCAAAGAAGAAAGCCATTTGGGTACCAAAGAGCTTGGTCACAAACCTTGGAGGACCCAAACAAGTTTGGGTACCTAAAAAGAATTGATCTTATCTTGTAGGTCAATTACAAAGCCAAAGGAAGGCATTGGGTGCTTGATAGTGGGTGCACTCAACATATGACCGGAGATTCTTGTATGTTCAAATCAATTGATACGAGTCAAAATGGTGGTTTTGATGCTATCACTTTTGGCAACAACAAGAAAGGCAAAGTCAAGGGGCTTGGTAAAATTGCTATCTCAAATGACATGAGCATATCTAATGTGTTGCTAGTTGAAAGCTTGGATTTCAATCTTTTATCGGTGGCACAACTTTGTGATCTTGGCTTCAAGTGCATATTTGGTAGTGATGATATTGAAGTCATAAGTGTTGATGAATCAAATTTGATATTCAAAGGATTTAGACATGATAGTTTATACTTGGTTGACTTTAATGATAGTGAGACACAATTGACATCATGCTTGCTTAGTAAATCTAGTATGGGATGGTTGTGGCATAGAAGGCTTGGTCATGTTGGAATGAAATAATTGAACAAACTTTTGAGGCATGACTTAGTTAGAGGCTTGAAAGATGTGACTTTTGAAAAGGATAAACCATGTAGTGCTTGTCAAGCCGGTAAACAAGTTGGAAATTTACATCCTAGTAAAAGTGAAATGAGCACATCAAAGACATTTGAGTTATTGCACATGGACTTGTTTGGGCCAACAACATACACTAGCATTGGTGGCAACAAGTATGGTTTTGTGATTGTTGATGACTACACTAGATACACTTGGGTGTTCTTTCTCTATGACAAGAGTGATGTTTATGATCTATTCAAGTCTTTTGTCAAGAGAGTGCAAAATGAGTTTGAGACTACCACCAAGAAGATTAGAAGTGACAATGGTAGTGAGTTCAAGAACACAAGAATTGAAGATTTGTGTGATGATCTTGGTATTGGACATCAATTCTCACCAACCTACACTCCTTAATCCAATGGTGTAGTTGAAAGAAAGAATAGAACTTTGATTGACATGGCTAGATCAATGCTTAGTGAATACAATGTGAGTCATTCATTTTGGAGTGAAGCCATCAACATGGCTTGCTATTGTAGCAACCGTCTCTATTGTCATAGAAAGCTTAGGAAGACACTATATGAGCTATTGAATGGAAGAAAGCCCAACATTGCATACTTTAGAGTGTTTGGTTGCAAATGCTATATTCTCAAGAAAGACACTAGATTGAGCAAGTTTGAAAAGAAATGTGATGAAGGGTTCTTACTTGGTTATTCTACCACAAGCAAAGCATATAGAGTTTGGAATCTCACAAATGGCACCTTGGAAGAAGTTCATGATGTTGAGTTTGATGAAACCCAAGGGTCTCAAAATAAAGCTCAAAACCTTGATGATGTGAGAGGAGATCAATTGTCAAATACAATGAAGAACGTGGACATTGGTGATGTTAGGCCAAGGCAAGTTGATGATGATGATATTCATGTGATCAACCAAAATATGCAAATTGATACAAACCAAGCAAGCTCTAGTGGTTCTCATGATGAAGTGCAAGATCAAGGTCAAGCAAGTGGAAGCAATCAACTCCCAATACTCCAACCTACTAGTATTGCAAGAGATCATCCATTGGACCAAATCATTGATGGAATTCAAAGTGGTGTTCAAACTAGATCAAGGCTAGCATCCTTTTGTGAGCATTACTCTTTTGTGTCACTTGAAGAACCTAAGAAATTAGAAGATGCTTTGAAGGATTCCGATTGGGTAAATGCCATGCATGAAGAACTAAACAACTTTGCTAGAAATCAAGTTTGGAAACTTGTTGAGAAACCAAAGAACTACAATGTGATTGGTACTAAGTGGGTCTTTAGAAACAAGCAAGATCAAGATGGCATGGTTGTGAGGAACAAAGTAAGATTAGTAGCACAAGGATACACGCAAGTTGAAGGTCTTGATTTTGGAGAGACATATGCACCCGTTGCAAGATTGGAGGCTATTAGAATCTTATTAGCATATACTTGTGCACACAACATCAAGCTCTATCAAATGGATGTCAAGAGTGCATTTCTCAATGGCTATATCAATGAAGAAGTTTATGTTGAGCAACCTCCCGGTTTTGAAGATGACAAGAAGCCCGACCATGTTTTCAAGCTAAAGAAGGCACTGTATGGTTTGAAGCAAGCACCTAGAGCATGCTATGAGAGATTGAGGGATTTTCTTCTCTCAAAAGGGTTCAAGATGGGAAAGGTTGACACCACTCTCTTCACCAAGAAGCTTGGAAATGACTTATTTGTGTTGCAAATTTATGTGGATGACATTATCTTTGGATCAACTAACCAAGACTTTTGTGAAGAGTTTGGAAATATGATGGCTAATGAGTTTGAGATGTCTATGATTGGAGAGCTTAGTTACTTCCTTGGACTTCAAATCAAGCAAATGAAGAATGACACTTTTGTAAGTCAAGGCAAGTACATCAAGGACATGATCAAGAAGTTTGGATTGCAAGATGCTAAGCCAATGAGTACACCAATGGGCACAAATGATCAATTGGGTGTTGATGCTAGTGGAAACATGGTAGATCAAAAGCAATACCGGTCTATGATTGGAAGTTTGCTCTATGTCACCGCTTCAAGGCCGGATGTGATGTTTAGTGTGTGTAAATGTGCAAGATATCAAGCTTCATCTAGAGAAAGTCACTTGAAAGCAACCAAGAGGATATTGAGATATCTAAAGGGCACTCGTGATGTTGGATTATGGTTTCCAAAGGGGTCTAATTTTGAGTTGATGGGATATTCGGACTCCGACTATGGTGGATGCAAAATTGATAGAATGAGCACAAGTGGCACTGGTCAATTGCTTGGAAGGTCTCTTGTTTCATGGTCATCAAAGAAACAAAATAGTGTTGCACTATCTACTGCTGAGGCCGAATACATTAGTGTTGGTAGTTATTGTGCACAATTGCTTTGGATGAAGGCCACCTTGAATGATTTTGGAATCAAGTTCCAGAATGTACCATTATTTTGTGATAATGAAAGTGTTATCAAGATGACACAAAATCCGGTTCAACATTCAAGAACGAAGCACATTGACATAAGGCATCACTTCATAAGAGATCATCAACAAAAGGGTGATATTAGCATTGAAAGCATTGGCACCGAAGATCAATTAGCTGACATATTCACAAAGCCACTTGATGAAAAGAGATTTTACAAGTTGAAGAATGAATTGAACATACTTGACTTCTCCAACTTGAAATGAGTGCACCCCCACATTCTTATATGACATGCCTCTCCTCCGACAATGCAAGGTAAAGTTGTTTGGCATATCATTCATACTTTGCTAAGGACATGTTTAGAACATATAGACATGTTTGCATGATAATAGCCTCATTCATGAAAATCAAATAATTTTGATGTATATATGGTACCACTATTGTTTCTATGTTTGTTTAATCTAGTGGTAGCATATGACATGTTTGTGGGCTTGCAAACCTAGTGTTGAATCTAGAAAATGAGCTCATGATGTGTAATTCAACATGCTCAAGATAACCCTTATACTTTATGAGGTGTGAAGAAGCTTGTGCTTGGATCAAACCAAATTACATATTCTAGGCAAGTGATCTAGATTGAACCATAATTTGGACTCTCTCATATTGATTGACTTATCTCTCACTAAAATTGGCACCTTTTTGGTGATTGTTGACAAAGGGGGAGAGAAAAGTCACAAAGATATTGCAAAGAGGGAGAAAGATATAATAAGGGGGAGAGAAAAGTCACAAAGATAAAAAGTTAAGTTACAAAGGGGGAGAAAGGGATCAATTAAAATTGAGCACACAGGTAGGGGGAGCAAGCTCATGAATTATTTGTTGCATTTGTATGTGCATTAACATGATGAATTGTTGCATTGCAAAGCTTAAATTCATATTCATGATTGTATGGTAATTGCTAGAAATAGAACATGAATGATGATTGTTGAGAGTAGCTTTTCAATCGGTATCTAGACACCTTTGCTTATAATGTTGATCTCACGGGGTACTTTAGTGTTTGTGATTTTACAAGTGACGTATTACAAGTGGTGTCTAGCTACATCGATGCTAAGGGTGGTATATAAAGGCAACTCTGATTGGTATCACGCTTCAAAGGTCCATTCTATATACCTTAGCATCAATTTGATAGTAGTAACTCTCTCAAAATTCAAATCCATACATATGTGCACAATTGAACCAAACTCATGGAAGCACATATGTAGGGGGAGCTAATACTATCGAAATTGAAAATTGATTTCATTTCATATCTTTGTGATGGTTGTCATCAATTACCAAAAAGGGGAGATTGAAAGCCCAAGTTTGGTTTTGGTAATTAATGACACCAAGTTGCTAATGCCATGTGTTAAGTGTTTTGAGTTAGGCATAAGCAACACATATGATGAAGGTGTGTGTGGCAAGGAGTGGTGGCCATAAGATCACAAAGAGATGGTGCACGGACATAAAATGATGATCATGGTGGAGATGCACATAATATGATGTACATGATGATCAAGTGGAAGAGAAGGATCTAAGAGCGCAAGGCAAAGGTATAACCATAGGGTTTTTCTTTTGCCGGTCTAAGATGAGTAGAGAAGTGATTGACCGGATTTATGATACATAGCCGACTATCAAGAGGGGCAATCACGGTTAGCTCGGGAATCAAGTGCCACTAGATCATTGTCTTGAGCATATGCATTAGGATCTAGTAGAGAGCTAACATAACGCCTTGAAAATGATTGTGAAATGCTAACACACATGCACTTGGTGGTGTACACTCGGTGGTGTGAGCACATTTACAAAGGCGGTGGAGTTTGAGCAGTTGAGAGGGGTTTGGGTTCCTCTCTCCCTCCCACCGAGCTTGCGAGGCGGGATTCGGCGCTTTTTAGAGAAGTGAAATGCCTATTTTCTACTGCGCCGGAAGTCAGAAAAGAAACGGAGGCGAACGGCGGTCACTGTGGTGACCGGACGCTGCACCGGACGCGGTCACGGTTTGACCAAACGCGTCCGGTCAGTTCAATCCGGTCAGCGCGCCTAGGGTTAGTGACCGGACGCTGGTCTGGCCTGACCAGCGCGTCCGGTCAGTTCACCTGTGCGCAGAAAGAGAACGCGCGACCGGCGCGTCCGGTCCCTCACGGAACCGGCGGGTCCGGTCAGGCGTCCAGAGAGGCAGAGAAAAGTGGAGTGCTGATCGGACGCGCGGCGCGTCCGGTCACGTGCGATCGGACACATCCGGTCGTGATGGGAGCTTACTGGACTCTGACCGGATGCCAGGTGCGGCGCGTCCGGTCATACGCTAGAGCACCTCCGGTCATACGCTAGAGCGCGTCCGGTCATTCGCTAGAGCGCGTCCGGTCATAGCAACGGTAACTTCTGATGCGCACTGTTTATGCCTGTCCTGTAGTGACTGGACGCGTCCGGTCACCCTGACCGGTGCGTCCGGTCATCACGATTTGAACTGCGTCGATCGGTAATGGCTAGCTTCATACCCCTTCGCTATAAATAGAGGATGTCCGGGGTTTGAGGGTATCTCTTGCACATTTTGAGACCTAGATACATCCTTTGAGCTAGAAAACAACCCCTCCACTCATCTCTTTGCATAGTTGTTGAGATTGAGTGAGATTCAAGTGCATTGCTTGAGAGTTGCATTCTAGAGGCACTTGATCTTCGAGTTGCTGCGGATTTCTTGTTACTCTTCCGTGTTTCCCGACACGGTAGACGGCTTAGAGTAGCGGAAGTGATTGAGCTCGCAATTGGAGATTGTTGGAGCCATCACCAAGTGTTGTAAGGGGTTCTTGATCCTTCCCCGCGGGAGTTCGCAAATTGGATACTCTAGTGAAGCTCGTGGCTTGTTGGATCCTCATCTTGTGTGCGGTTGTGCGGCGCCCGCTGAGGGCTCAACTCTTGATAGTCGATTAGCTCGCGAACCGACAAGTGGGTGTATCGCCACAACGGAGAGTAGCTTGCCGGGAAGCAAGTGAACATCGGGATAAATTCTTATGTCATTCTCTTTCCGAGGATTTCTCTTGTGTGATTGATTGATTGGTACTTCTCAGCTCTACACGGCAGTATAATCACTCGAAGCTCTTCTCTCGTATTACCTCTTGTTTATAACTTGTAGTTGTTGTTGTGTTTAGTGGATAGCCTTGTACTAGACTTGTGTAGGTGGCTTGCTTAATTAGTTAGAGCTAGTGCTTTTGCTTCGCCACCTTTCATACTAACTTGTGGTTAAGTAATTATTGTAGAAGTTTTAATTAGGCTATTCACCCCCTCTAGTCTATTTGGACCTTACAGAGATCTTTTTGGCCCAAAATAGCCAGGCTTTTTTCTCGGCCCGACCTAAACCTAGCCTAGCTCGCCAGATACCAAAATCAAGTTTTGATGATATCCATTATTTTTGAAGGTATAGTAACATCTATGTGTTGTAAGAGTCAAAGTTTGCTATGAATTGGATTTGTTAACTTTGAAACTTTCTCCCCTATTTCCTCATGCTATGTTTTGTTACAATGCTTTGGACTGTATGTAATTAATTTAGGAGCCCCATATAGAGTGTTAAATCAATTATTTCGTGATTCCTTTGAAATTTCTACAAGGCGAACACACACAAGGTGACAAGGGTGTATGCATATGATCTTTTTTGCCCTGCTTTGTCATAAAAAACATTTTTAGGTCATAAGAAATAGATTTATTTAGGTGTATGCTTGTTAAAAAGTATTTATAAATCTATAACTAAGTTATACATGATCCAATGAGTATAAAATTTTTACTACAGTTTAAGCGTACAATAATTAGCCCATCATAAAAATTTCATCACAATTTGACCATACAAACTACGGCTATGAATTCATTACAGAAAAACATAGATATAAAGCTACAGTAAAATATTGTACTAAAGCATATCATATTATATGTTCACTGTGTAGATCTACTCATGTGGAGTTCAACAAAATTCAAATTTTCATTTTATGATTTTTCTATGATTTACTATGATTTTTCAAAAATTCAGCCGAAATAAATAAGAAAGAAAAAGACAAACCCGTCTTTAAAAACCGCTTATAACTGCTGGTCAGGAAGGTAAAACGAACAGTTTTAAAAGTTCAGGCAAATGGTTTACCTAATTTTAGAATTTAGGGAGGAAAAACAGACTTTCGTAAAAGTTGAGAGATAATATGGACTTTTTCCCAAATCTAATGGACGCATCGGAATCTGCGTGGTCCGTTTAAGCAGCCATTGCTCCCAGGGAGCACGGAAACTTTCCCATATATAAGGATCCACATATAATAATGTCCACATATCATTGTTCCATATGTTTTACATCGGCTTGATGAAATAAACTCCTATTTATATCTCCAGAACTGTGAGTATCTGGTGTTTTAGCAATTACTCCACAAATATAGCAGAAGTCGCACTCTGGATCCCTCCAGAAGTGCAACATGGCGCTCAAGCCAACTTTCCAACCTAGACACTGAGGTGAATCAAAAAAAAAAACGAAAGATACTTATGTTGGTGAGCCATGCAAGATATATATTTGGTGCATTGCTAAATCTTAATGCAGATCTGAAGTTTGCCTAATGTGGAAAAATAGCTAGATCTTGAAAAAGCAAGTGAGATGTTAACGAATAAAGAGCAGAATTTCAGAGCTACGGTGATTTGAAATGCTGCTCCTCCAGTTGCAGGGAATTAACAGTGCTCCAGTTATTACTTGTAAAGACTCATCGCCAACTCGCTAGCTAACCACAACAGGTTGGTTGATTTAAGTTGTGCTATTTAACTCAGAGAGCATATGTAACCTGTATATGTATAGTGCATATGTTCACTATCCCCACTTCACATTCTCAACTTTTTTTTTCCTCAAACTGGAAACAGACGCACTACAGATACTATGCAGCATGATGTATGCTTCCAGCTTTTCTTGTGTTCTGTAATGACTAAATAATGCATTGCACATTATATTCTTGCTCGTCTAATAGACATGAAGGATATCTTAGTGTCTTTCTAAATTGTATTTTACTTCTACATGATTTGTGAGCATTGTTTCTTCAAGTTTGGCCTAGCCAGACCAGGTTACTGAGTAACTGAACCATAAGTTCTGAGAGTATTAAATGTAAAATAAAGCTGCCGTGAAGTACTCTGATATAATATCAGACACTTGTTGTTAGAAGAGTCAAGGGCCTATTGGACCTTAGCCCGTTAAAGTTAATTAGTCACTTGCTTAGGGGTCAAGTAAGACCTCTTCTCTATATAAGGAGATGAGATGTATCAATTTAATCAAGTAAGGGATTAGAAGGAAAAACCTTCTCTCTTGCCGGCCGTGGCGAAGCCCCGCGGCCGGCGTTCCCAGCGCTCCTCACAGCCTTGGCCGCCACCCCTTTGCCTCTCTCACATGAACAGTACCCGCGGTACTGTAGCGCGCGGGTACTGTAGCTCCGCCGCCGCTCCCCTCGACTCTCCCCTCTCGATCCCAACGGCCCACATAACAATCTGATATCGGACTTGGCCATATCGATCCCGCTGCCCTCCACCACCGTGCCGCCCCTCTCCGCTGCGATTCCGCCGGGCACAACCGCGCCGCTACCCGCGGTCACCACGTCCGCCATGGTCCCGCAGTCCTCGCTGCAGATGACCGTGGGCGCGTCCTCCTTGGCCGTAGGCGTGATGACCAACGAGCAACTGACGGCGGCTGTCCTCGACCTCGGCAAGATGGTGGTAGGCGTCCAGTCCTACCTCAGCATACCGCCGCTGCCACAATCAGCTGTGGCCTCTCTGCCACCGGTTTTCCCCTACGGGATGCCAAGTTACAGCACGACACTGCTGCCGTTCCAGGATGTGCAGCCAACGGTGCAGCCAACATTACAATAGATCGAGCAGGCGATGGACATCACGATGGAGCCGGCAGGGAAGATGCTTACCTGCAAGGTGTCTGCGGCGGTGCGGCTACAGGTTACGGCGCGCGGCCTCCTAGCACGCCGGCTGCTGCAGGCGATGCGCCAGCCTATGCACGAGGCGACCTTGGCGACGGTTGACCTCAGCTCAGCGGAGCGCGACCTCGCCCCATGGGACGGCCACCAGCAGCCGCGTCGACCCGCTGCTGTCTTCAGGCGTGCGCATGGTGTTTTTTCCGCGGGCAGCACCCTCCAACTCTGCGGCAGCAACGGTAGGGGAGTCGCTCCCCTCCTTGTCACCAGCAGGGACGCACTGCCTATCGCCACTGCATTCCGCCATCGGCCGTCGCGAGGACGTCTCCGCTAGTCGCTATCACGACTAATTCCAGGTGGCTATACCCGTGCACCCCTCTCGTTCCGGTGGGCTCCATAGGATCCAGGTGGCTACACACGTGCAGGTCCATCACGCGGAGGGTATCCGCCGTATCTTCGGGAGTCAAAAATAAAGAGTCGTAGTCTATTTCAGGTCAATAAAATAAGCCGAGATGTCTCGATGACGAGCTGCATGTCCAGGTGAGGTGTAGTGTTAGAAGAGTCAAGGGTCTATTGGGCCTTAGCCCGTTAGGGTTAATTAGTCACTTACTTAGGGGTCAAGTAAGATCTCTTCTCTGTATAAGGAGAGGAGATGTATCAATTTAATCAAGTAAGAGATTAGAAGGAAAAACCTTCTCTCTTGCCGGTCGTGGGCGAAGCCCCGCGGCCGACATTCCCAGCGCCCCTCTCACGTTCCCAGCGTCGTGGGCTGTTGAGATCGAGAGGGGAGAGTCGAGGGGAGCGGCGGCGGAGCTACAGTGCCCATGGGTACTGTTCACGTGAGAGAGGCAGAGGACCGGCGGCTAGGGCTGTGAGGGGCGCTGGGAACGTCGGCCGCGGGGCTTCGCCCACGGCCGGTAAGAGAGAAGGTTTTTCCTTCTAATCTCTTACTTGATTAAATTGATACAGCTCCTCTCCTTATATAGAGAAGAAGTCTTACTTGACCCCTAAGCACGTGACTTATTAACCCTAATGGGCTAAGGCCCAATAGGCCCTTGACTCTTCTAACACCGTCATGTGTTTATTTCTGGAGAATCACCAAACAAGTAAGACAACTATTGCTGCATTGATGGGAAGGTACATGAGAATTGCATTCTTATTATATATGGATAAGAACCTGACAGTATCTGGTGTTTTTGTATCTCGCAGTATTCTAAGTATAACCATGGAAAACTTTGACCAGACTCAAATTCTACTTCAAGTGCGCTGTATAGGTTACATGACAATGAATTATGTGCCGCATGTAAAAAAAGAACATCATCTGAACATGTAATGAAGACCAATGTAAACAAAAATCTGAGCTAAATTCCGTCCAGATAGCGAGTATGCAACTACACATCATGTTGATTTTGTTAGTTCATTTTTTTTCCTTTTTGTTTTATGTATTTTACCATTACAAGTGTATACCCGATATTGATGACTCAATGTAGCCATGGACTACATAAAAAGAAGCATAATAAAAAATGACTATATCACAATGCAGCATTTCCAAACCCATCGATGATGAGTGCACTTATCTGCCAAGATGAAAGCAATGTACATACCATGCTGTGGTTCTTGCCCCCTAGTATAATCTTGCGCTGGTTGGCGGTTTTTGGATTCAATCATGCCTGAAATAAGCACAAAGCATTTCGTGACCATGCTAAATGGAGCAACAGCATGGAATTACCATTTACACTTTAACTCGATTCCGAAACATACAATATGAATTATAAGGACACTCCGGAATTCTCTCAAAGATAAAATCTAATATGGTATATGATCGAAAACCTTGTATGATATAAAAGGTTCCACATATGCAGAATATGTGGTCAGACAAGAAAAGTTTGCACCTTTCCGGGGACACTTCTTAGAAATCTTCACTTTCTTTGTCTTCCTGTTCTGCTTGCGTCCCTTTCTCAAACTGTTACTGTTGGCCATTTGCTCTTATCCTACTTCTCCAATCTTCCAGCTGAAGAATTTGCTTGATTTCTCGCCCTATTAGGAGCTGTAAAACAATTTTCACGGAAAAAATGCTCTTATTGGGTTCATATAAACAAATCCAGGTAGCATGTCTACAAATTCAGGCACTTTTTCAGTAATAACACTCTAGAGTGTTAGTTAAAAAAAACTACAGAAGTGTGGATAGATACACAAGTTTCCTCGCACTTTTTCTAGATTGAAGTTGCGGGCGCTGAATGAGACAAGCTAAAAACAGATTAGCAGGGACGGGTTCAAGAAAGGACATGGATGTACACATGTACACCCGATTTTTTTAAAAAGAAAAAAATCAAAGTTTTAGTTTCATCAAAATACATGTATACAGTTGTAATTACATCAGATTCGAATACAAAGAGGCAAATAGTTTAAGTTAGGGTTTGGGTGCTCGGTTTCGCACAGCACGAAGAAAAGAGAAGGGGTGGTCATACCTGGTGGTCCTCGTCGCCAGCGAAGACCTGAGGTTTGAGGAACTGGGTAGAGTGGCGGCGGTCGCGCAGTCGTCACCAGAGAGAGAAGGCGCACGAGGGGTAAATGGGAGTGAGAAAAAGGCAGGGGCGCAGGGCCAGGGCCCTGGTCGCTTAGGCCGTCTTTTTTGTTTTTTTGGCCCTTTTTTTGAAAGATTCTCTCAAATAGGCCCCTGACGGAAAGATTTCAAAAAATGGACCCTCATCTTGGCGCCATGGACCATGGCGCCAAGCTACAACGTCATGGCGCCATGTATCCTGGCGCCAAGAGGCATCCGACGTGGCTCCACGGGAATCTACGTGGCGTAGCTTGGTGCCATGGAGCATGGCGCCAAGCCTTGGCGCCAAGATCCATGGCGCCAAGCTTTGGAGCCATGCTGCATGGCGCCAAGCACCCATAATATAGCCTGCCCCCCTTCCTATCCCCAGTCATTCCCGTTTTCTTACTCATTCTCTTCGGCTTTTTCATTTAGACACTTTTCCGTTGCTCTATAATCGAGCAATTGGACCGTGAGAAGTTGGATTTTATCCGTGGATCTTCGAGAGGTAGGTATCCTGTCACCCTTCCTTAATTTATTCGAATCGATTTGGTAAAATAAAGGCATATTTTTTACCTATGAACTTCAAAATTTTGAAATACATATGTATTGTTGAACCGTAGGATGCCTAGGCGTGGGAAAGCTAGAAAACAAAGGTATGTGTACATGCCTAGGCGTTGAATCGATTCTGAATGAGTAAGATCACTGAACTCATGAATCAGAGGATCACGACGGCCGGGAAAAATACGCCTAAGCATCTCAACGTCACTCTCTGTGAGCTCTCCAACGGGACGATCATCGTCAGAATCAACAGCCCTTGCGATCTCATATGGCTCTGAATCATTCATAATTTCAACACTATTGGAGGCGCGGATTCCATCTCCAATCTGGACTTGAGCATCATCCGCAGGAGCGCCCTCATTATCGGGAACATCTCCTGCAATATTGCAACAACGAAGAAGAGATGATAAGAAGAGTGGATGAAAAGAAAAGACTTAAGTTTCAAAGAAAAATAGGACACCTAATTGACACTTACTAGGATGATTCTGTGTCAACGGGATCTCCTGAGGAGGATGTGCCACATCGTTAGGGGCAGATTGTGCATCGGGAACCATAGGCGGGACCTCCGCATCCACATCACGTTCCAAGACGGGAGGTTCAAAACATGCGTGCTCACCCATTGGCGGGGACAACCCAAGAGGGATTGGATCAACGAGCACCCGCTGCACAACCACATCCAAACTTTGGAACTGGCTTTTCATAGCCGATCTCACATAGTTGTCCCACTGATCTGCACAACCTATTGGGATCATCTTCCTTAGCATGTTGGGAGGGTAACCAAAGTGAAGTACACCATCAACTATGATGCCATCATCCGTCCGGCAATGTACCTCCTCACGAGCTCTTGCAGTCAACTCACTGAATGATGGCCTCTCATTGAATAGCACAGGCACACTTTGCATGTCCACAAGCTCAACATATCCATAGCGATCTCGTTCTACAGTTCCTCCATAATAAATGCTCACTAGGTTGTCCATCTAGTTCGAAAA
This sequence comes from Saccharum hybrid cultivar R570, assembly GCA_038087645.1. NCBI lineage: Eukaryota > Viridiplantae > Streptophyta > Magnoliopsida > Poales > Poaceae > Saccharum > Saccharum hybrid cultivar. Next base: position 47,474,698 of record JAQSUU010000307.1, on the reverse strand, counting down.
CATAACTAAGCGTACTAAGTATAATTATTTTACTCCAGTATATTTAAAACATAATAAGTAATAGGTCTCTAATAAATATGAATTAACTACTAACTACTAATTATTCACTACTAACTAACTAATTAATTAACTAAAAAAAGATATTAACTACTACTAACTACTAAAAATTACATACTATAACTAAAAATGACGAATTTAGTATACTACTACTTACTTACTAAATAACTAAATCGAAATAAAATAATAACTAAAAAAAAACTAACTAACACTAAAAAAATAATTAGCTAACTAAATAACTAACTAATGAATATATAATTAGCTAACTAAATAATTATCTAACTACTTAGCTAACTAAATAACTAACTAAATTATATAATCAATCTAAACAATATTAACATATATATTTAAACTAAATTTCACTAATCCTAACTAAATTTCATACTAAATTAAATAATAAATAATAACTTCAAAAATATATTACATTTCAATAATCCTAACTTAATTTAAAAAAAAAAACTTACTTGTGGCCGGCGGCGGCCGGCGGCGGAGGCCGGCGGCGGGTGATGCGGCGCCGGCGGAGGGGGCGGCGGCGGCCGGCGGGGGCCACGCCGGGCCTAGTGGCGGCGGCCGGCGGTGGCGGCGCCGGCCGGCGGCGGCGCGGGCGCTACGGCCGGCGGGGGCGGCGGTGGCCGCGCGCGGCACGGGCGGCTCCGGCGGCGGCGGGAGCCGGCGGAGGGCGCGGCGGCCGGCGTGGTACGGGCGGCGGCGGGCGGAGCGACGACCGGCGGCGGCGACGGCGAGTGGCGGCGGGGTCGGGCGCGAGGAAGAGGAAGAACAAATGAGGAAGAAAGGAAAGAGAAGGAAGAAGAAAAGGAAGGGCCGTGGCGCCAAGGCTTGGCGCCAAGATCCGTGGCGCCAAGCCTTGGCGCCAAGATGCATGGCGCCAAGCCTACGCGCCACGTAGATCCCCGTGTAGCCACGTCGGATGCCTCTTGGCGCCAGGATACATGGCGCCATGACGTTGTAGCTTGGCGCCATGGACCATGGCGCCAAGCTGAGAGTCCATTTTTTGAAATCTTTCCGTCAGGGGCCTATTTGAGAGAATCTTTCAAAAAAAGGGCCAAAAAAACAAAAAAGGCGCTCGCTTAGGCGCGCGAGGGGACGGGAGAAGAAAAACGAGGCAGGGCCAGGAGTGACTGGGCCTGGTCGCTTCTGCTTCATAGAGCTGCTTGGGCTGCAGCTGCACAGCCCAGCCGCTCGGCTAGTAGAGCCCAAGCAGGGCCTGCTGCAGAGCCGACTACTCTCTTCTATTATGGAGTAGTTCTAAGTATTTGCTTCCTCAAATAAAAAAAGTTCTTAGTATTTGCATGTTACCAGTTCTAATTCAAAAAAATATACAGGTATACAAAATATGCAACGCCCAAATATTTCCATCATACCAGTAAAACAAAACGATACCTTCTCATGGAACACTTATTCAAGCAGGTAACAGCTACTGATCTGAAATTTTGTTCATGGCAATCAAGAAGCTTGCAAAGTTAGCTTCAGAAACAGCAGCTGCAATTGATCAATTTTCTCGGTTGAGATCCACAACCTCGGTGCTCAGCACTAATATCTGTTGTTACTCCTGTCAGTGTGCAGTTAATATCTCTGAAATAAATTGCCTGATAGTGACCATGTCCTTTGTAGGCTGCTGCAACTTAACTTTTTTTTTAAATTAATTGCAGCTGACTGGTAGGGTTCTTTATGGAGGACAGTAGTGTCCTGGATGTTCTCAACCTATTACATCTGTTGCAAAAGGTTTTAATGAATCCATGTTCCCTCCCAGATATTTTCGTTCTATTTTTTCTACATAAATTATGAAAAATTTAAAAACAACTATGATATTCTGTGACACAGTTCTCTCACAAACATATCCAAGGCTGGCTTCCTTTGCGAGAAATGAAGGTGCCTCTGTGTTGGAAGTCATGCAAGCTGAGGATCTTGAAAGCCTATTCCTCTTGCCCCTTTCTCAGCAAGCTTTTGAGGAGCTTGAGAATTTACAGGCACAACTCCAAGATCTACCGTATGATGTGGATGCTGCCAATAGATGGACCCCCATCTGGGGTAACCATTACACTTCAAGGGGTTTCTATTCTGAAGTATTCAAGAACATGGAGGCTCATCCTGTTTTCAAAGTCATCTGGAAATCTAGATGTACTCCACGTGTCAAGTTCTTCGCTTGGTTGATTCTTGTGGATCGTCTCAACACCAAGAATATGTTGCAGAGGAGAAACCTTCACGTTCAAGATGACCCAATCTGTGTTATGTGTGATAGCAGGGAAGAGGAAACTATAGAGCATTTGTTCTTTGAATGTGAGTTTGCAAAAGAGTGTTGGGCAGGCATCAATATTGTTTGGGACATATCATTACCTCTGTTGGACAGGTATACTCAAGCCCGAGAGACACACTCAATTCCTTTCTTCACTGAGGCGAGTTTGATAGCGGCGTGGGAGCTGTGGAAAGTTCAGAATGACAAGGTCTTCCAGAGGAAGGATCCAAGCCCTAGTGTTTTGGCTTTCTAATTTCAAACATCAATGTATTCTTCAGTCAGTTAGGTTCAAGGATAACCTTAGGTCATCTTTCTGCGCGTGGCTGGATGCCTTCAGTTAAGATGTTTGTAAGAAACTCTCTCTGTTAAATTTTAATTAAAAGTTTGAGCATTGTGGGGAACTCCCCCACAGTATTTTTTGTCAAAAAAAACTATGATATTCTTTTTGGTTCCTGTATCCAGGTTCAACAGTACTACGAATGCGGACTGGCGCAGGCTTTCCTTCTTCAATGCCAGATTCCGCTACTAGTTCCTGTCCACCTAATAAGGCTATCCGCACTCGTTGTACTCTAAATTCATCCTTTATACATCCTAGTCTTCAAGATTCTCTTTTCTATACCCAATTCTTCCGCACTCATCCATCCTCTATCCACTGTGGAGCCCACTTGTCACTTTATCTAAATATATCCATGTGAGATCTTGTTTTGAAGAATTTATTGAAACGAATTTAATGGTGCAATCGAAATTTAATTTGGTTTTATGATTTGTGAGTTATAACATTTTTTGTAGTTGAAAAAGTGGGGCCTGCGTCTGATTCTTCCGGTCTCCTGCTCGCGTGTGGGCGCACTCCTGCTCGCGCGTGGGCGCATGGTGGGGCCGCAGGCGTGCACGTCGTATAGAGGACTTCTTGTAAAAGAACTGTGCCGACCTATATTTGGCGGATAAAACTCGATAGCGTACGCGGTTACAGGACCCGCTGCAGCAAGTTTTCACGTTATATCATCCTGCAGGGAGTTTTAGCGTCTCCCGGTGCGGATAGTCTAAAGGTACCTGAAACTTGCCTGTTTAAGAGCATTCCCCTATGAGAAGCGCAGCACTGACGGTTGCACTTTGCTACGTGCCATATGCTTTCACAGCTTTGCAAATGAAAAAGGTGCTAAAAACACATCTGATCTTCATGTTACGTTATCCTCTCCTGTAGATCGGGTTTAGGTGGTTTAGGTTTATTTTCTTTCGAGAGATTTTGCCTGTGTCAAATCCATCTACTCTACAGAATGCTTGAAAAATTTGAAAACTATTCCATGTCCATTGTTTATATCAGTACCAATTACAGTACATATTTTCATATCATAACCTTTATTTCTTCCGACAACTATATTTCATTGCACATATATTATCAGATTATGCTTTCTTCCTTTCTGTGTATATTCCATGGTGCATAGCTCGCTTTGTGTTTTCTAGCGAACACTAGCTCCTGTTGTGTTGCTTTCATGCCTACATCCTGCACGCTCAATACAATACAACTATTATTATACCTTTGTTCAATGGAGATCCAATCAAATGAGGACTCCCCTGTAACTGACCTCCAGGTAGTCAGGAGAATATATATTTTTTAAAAAGGAACTAGGAGAACATATTTACTTTAGGATTGCCAAATATTTGTTCTCATGTCCATGATCTTTTGTTTTGTCAGCATACTTTCAGCCAGTTAGTTCAGGTAACCAGCAGGCGGTATACAATGGCCTTTGCAGCTGAGTAAGAATGATTACATACTATGTGGAAAAAAGGGCCACACTACCATGACAACCACCAGCTTCAGTTACTTTGATATGCAGTGATGCTGCTGAAAAGAAAGGTTTTCTGTGTCAGCGGCCAATTGAATCTGGCTGATTGCACACAGGAGAGGTATTACCTGTACCTCTGCATTTCTTCAATACAATAAACACCACAAAAAAGCAAATTTCAGGTACAGAGATGTAAACAAAAAGTCCATTAATTTCTACCATGTTTGTCTCTCATCATGCAGAGCACAAGACTAACTACGTGCAATGAATCGAATCTGCATTGAAGCCTCATATCTACAGCCTGCAGATGCTTCTATGCTCTGGCGTCCTTCATTTCTGACTTCAGTATGCTTGCACGTATACAGCTGATAGATTCCGAGGAAAATCATGTTCAAGTTCTAGCTGATTTTTCTCTCTATAAAGCTGATATATTTCCTATTATTGTGCACATGAGGTAAATCATGTTTTGCCTTTTTTCTTCTAGGTGCCTTCAATTTCCAAGATGTTTTGCTTAGAATATATCAGATACCTAAGCAAAGGCGCAGTTCACGATTTTTTTCCCTATTCGAACAATCGCTTAGTATTTTACGGTGAGAAGATTGTACAATTTGATTGAATCCCCAGGGTGCCAGTATTTAAGAATTCTAATATATTTAATTATTCTAATGTTTTTAATCAGCACACTCTAGCTTGCGCAACTACGCAGGGTTCTGCTAGTTGAACAAGAAAAGCCATCTATCATTATAGTTAGAATTGTTCTTTCATGTGGCCCTCTTTATAATGTTGAAGTCACCTATTATAATAATAGGTAAGGTTTCTTTAGCACATAAGTGGGCAACTTGGGCTAGGAATGCCTCCTCATTCTCCATCATCCTTATTTCATAACTTGACACGATTACTGGAAGCTTAACTGTAACAGTATGTACCATGACCACGGTGTCGCCTACCCTATTTGCACCTGCAAATGTTATAGCACGGGCCATCACGGCCTCTCTTACAGCGGAACACACAAGCGCGCACCGTTGGCCGTAACCGCAGCTCGTATGGATAAACCTCGCCGGCGAGCCTATTTCGGATGTGCTCACGCGCCGCCTCCATGGTTCCGAGCTCGACGGAGAACAGCCATGTCTCCTCCGCTGGGGTCAGCACAACATACCCCTCCCCAGCCGTGACAATCTTGGCTGTATGGCTGAAGAAGCACTCCTTGAACGCCGGAAACCCACGAGTCGCCTCACGCAAGTTCAGGCTCCGCACAGGCACCCAATCGATGCCACCACCATCGTCGTGCTCCTGCTCCAGCTTCAGAAAGACCCTGAGCTCCTCGCCGACCAAGCTGACGACCCGCACCAAGTTGTCGTTGTTGTCGGCGCCGTCGTCGACGAACAGGAAGGTCGACGTCGACCTGTGGTGTGATCCGCCGCCCCGGACGTGCTCTGGTAGACGGAAGTGCGAGAGCACACAGCTGCCCTCTCGTGCGGCGACGACGGTGCCGTCATCTTGGATGCCCCAGAATATGAATCCCTTGGAGCGCCCCGCGTAGCGCGCGGACTCGGCGCCCCGGAGGTGGACGCTGCCGGAGCTCGCGAGGCGTGGCATGCTCCAGCCGTATTTCCATCGGCTCCAGCCAGGTGGCTGGTGCCGGTAGACACGGGCCGTCACAGCACAGACGCCATCTGCGATGCCCGAGGAAGGCTCGTACAGGACGCAGGTCAAACTGAAGCTGCACATGCTCATAACGTTGCGGTAGCGGTCGAGGAAGACGCCGAGGCAGTGACGATGCTTCATGTCCTCGACTGGCTGGATCCTGACGTAGCGCTGCGAGATGGGCTCGCAGACTACGAGGTCGTCTGGGAACAAGCCACGGCGCCGCTGGATGGCGACGAGCAAGAGGCTGCCGCAGCCGTCGACGACCTCCCAGTGTTGGCGGCGCCCGGGGCAACTAGGCAGGAAGTCCAGGGTGAAGTGGCGGGCGTCGATGGAGGGCGAGGCAGGGACGAACACCACGCGACGGCGGGCTTGCCCTGGCAATAAAGACGGGTCGGCGACGTGGTAGTGGCCGATGGTGGTAGAAAAGTCATGGGGGTTCCAGTCCACGCTCCTGATGCCGCGGATGGAGACGATGCGGCGCCACCGTGTACACACGGCTGCCGCGCGGACGTAGGCGACATGCGAGTCCAGGCGGCTGAAGATGAGCTTGAGCAGCTGGTCGGGGACGTCGTTCACGGTGGTCGGTGACCTCGACGACGCCAGTGTCAGCTCCTTGCTGTGCCGCGTCGTCTCTTTCTCCATTTCGTATTTGGGATTTGTTAGCCCTGAAGGTGTGTTGTGCCTTGCGTCGAGAATGAATTTGGTCTACCCATTTTATTCGGCTGAATCATGGCAGATGCTTAGTGGAGTGCCCTCCAAGTAGGTGCTTCACCTGCTAAAGATATGTAGCTGTTTGTCAACTCTCAATTATTTCAAGGAACATGGAATGTATTTGTATCTAAACTCAGAGGTGGACTTCGCTTCCGTGCTCCAGTTAAACCATGTGCATACTAAACAAAATACTAGATTACTAGTCTTTTTTTAAAAAATTACACAGCATAACGTAAACGCCCATAATATGCACATACACTCACCCCAACCCTACCCCTATGAGCGCGCCTCCGAAGGACTGAGCCAACCTGCACACACATTCACCCATATGAACACACGTATGCAAACCATACCCTTATGAGCACCTTTGAAGGAATAAGCCGGCAGATCTCGAGATTCACGAAGACACCACGTGCGTCTCGCAGTCGATGGGACGTCACCTACCACTAAAAGCATAGGGCTGTTAAATCATAGAATAAATCTAGTAAAATACGAGCGCATGTGCCAAGTCGAGGACTGAGCCCGTGTGCACAGGTTTCACTACGAGAAACCTAACCGACTGATCTGATCAGTACGCAAAATTATAGTCCCTCGTACATGTCCAAATGGTCTGCAATTCCACTTCATTTATATTACCATGTGTTTGACCTGGAGATGTAGTGGGATCGAACCATTCTATTCTAATTTTGATGAATGCGGTAATTTCATCTTTTGTTTTTTTTCTTTTGAAACAATTTCATCTTGTGTCTGGTTGAGAGGATAAAACTATACGTCTCTCATCCTGTCTGGTTTGGGGTCATCACATAATAGTGGGACGAGGTACATGCCAAGTGGGGTCTGCCTGTCAGCCTCTACCAAATATTCATCTTCTTCCTTCCACATGGTAGTGTTCTTGCTCTTCCCAACAACAAACAACAACAACCTTGGGCTCACCGCTGCAGGGCACGACCAGGAAAGAGCTCACCGGCAAGGCGTGTGGGCAGGGGAGAGCTTGTGTTAGAAATGCATCGAATATAGTGGACTTGTGTTGTAATAGCAGTATAGGGTTAGGTGAGCTAGGTGTTGGCTCGTGTAACCCGGCCCCTCTATAAAAGGAGAAGGGGGCTGTACTTGTAACCCACCACTTGGGGGTAGCAACACAAGGTGATAGCGCGTGCAGGGAGTGCTAGCGATTTTGGCCGGCGGCCCCGGGGGCCGGTGTCGTGATTTTGGGGAGGAGCGCCCGTAAGCATGCCCCAGGGACGTAGGTTTTGGCTGAACCTCATTACCAAACATCGAGTCTCCTATGCAGTGTGTGCGATCTCTCGTGAGGATCTCGCCTAGGTAGATCCAAGCAATCGCTTCCGCGTTAGGCGTCGCTATAACAACAATTAGTATCGGAGCTATTGATTGTTTTGAGGATCTTAGGAGGCGAGGGAAAAGGTGGAGACTCGAGGATCATGCTCGATGGGTGCTGCGGTGCTGCTCATGGTGGCACAAGGTGGGGCATGGCGGCGACCGGTGCTCCGGTCGGTGGTGTCAGACACTCTAGGCAGGAGGCCGAGACCATCCGATGGGCTACAAGTCGGTGAAGATTGGCTAGACGTGGCGGTCGGACTGACATAGTGGCCGGTGAAGGCTGCGCAGGGAGCGTCGGCCTTGGCTCACGATCCAGACCGGCAGGGCTAGAGGTGGTGGGAGCCGGGTCGATCGGAGCGCGGGAGCACCAAGGTGATGGTGGTGCGACCGGATGTTGCATTGGGACTGCATCATGACACGGTGAGCAGCAGGGTGTCGGTGGTGCGTGGCCATGGTGTGACATGTCTCATGCACAGGAGGTGTGCGAGAGCGTTGTTGCCGCGGCAGGGCCTGTACGTGCAAGTGGAGTGCGCACGGCGGGGCTTGCCGCAGCACGTGACATTGTTGTCGGTGAGATGGCGGTGTGTGAGGCGCAGCTATTGTGGCAAGGTTGCATGTGGGCGAGCATGTGCGACGAGGCTGTGATGAGGCGCTGATGGAGATGATCACATGGAGCAAGGTGAGCTACAAGGTGACGAGATGCCAAGCTGGTGGCATCGAGGTTGTGTGGCAGTCCGACAGGAAGCTGAACATAGATGGCAAGCAGCACAGGCTGCAAATTTGTGCATGGGGTTGTTCTGGTCCTATCACCATGGCGAGGAGCAGAGGAAACGGTGCACCATTGCTGTGGGGTATAACCCTAGGTACCCATGGCAAGGGATATGAGCCACACTATCAGGGACGGTCCAACCCATGACATTAAGACTTGCGGCGCACGGCACTGCTCGGCGTATACCGCAAGGCACCTAGAATATCATAATCGGATACTGTAGATATTGTAATATAAATAGAATACTTGCCATATAATCAACTAGGATACTTTTTTTTTGTAACCTTACCACTCCAGAGTATATAAGGAGGGGAAAGGCCCCCTCACTACTATAGAATTGGACATCACTGCTGGCCTCAGCGCTGCCGGATTTTAAGAAACCGACAGTGATAGTCCATCACTGCTGGTTTTTTGCTAAAACCGGCAGTGATAGGACCAACCGACACTGATATTCGGGTCTTCACTGTTGATTCATATCACTGTCGGTTTTAGCCAAGAACCGGTAGTGATATTGAGTCATCACTGCCGATTTTAGCCAAGAACCGACACTGATATTGTCACTGTCGGTTCGTGGCTTAAACCGACAGTGATATGCTGTAAGAAAACTTCATAAATTTCTCATATAATGTTCGATGAAGACGAACTTTATATCAAAGTTGTAGTACTCGACGAGGTCTACAACTTTGTGGTTCAAATGTTTTAATTTGAGATCGTTTGGATGTTCAAATATTTTTATTTGAAATCATCTATCTAACCAAAATTACATTTGATTTCTAAAATTTAAAATTTAAAATTTTCAAACAACCTCCGATGGAGAAATATCCAAAACAAAAGTTGTGTAGATCTCGAAAAGTTATACAACTTTATAGTTGACAATTTTTTTATTTGAAATCATTTACCACTTCAAAATATTATTTGAAATTAAATTTTGAAATTGTTGAAGAACTCTGATTTCTCTTTTTAATCTCTGGCTAAAATTTGTATCTAGTCTTTCTTCCTTGAACTAACCTCAAATTTGATGATTTTTTTTCTAAAAATTTCTAAAATCATGCTCTATCAATTTATTACATTCTTACAGCTATTATTTTATCCATCTTTTCATATTACTGTGTTTTATCTGTTTGAATTTTGAATTTAAAAAAATAGCAATTTTAAACGTTATTTTGGAATACTAAATGATTTTAGCTGAAAAAGTAATGAACATAGAAGTTGTAAAATTTATTATGATCTATAACTTTTGTTTTGGTCATTTCTTCATCCGATAAAGTGGTATTAACATTGTTCATAAATGTTACCTATCCTTCTTAGTAAGAGGGATATGTAACATTTGTGAACAATGTTACTACCACTTTGTTGAATGAATAAATGATTAAAATAAAAGTTATAGATCTCGGAAAGTTACAAAACTCTATAGTTGACAATTTTTTAATTTAAAATCATCTTGTCAAGGAAGAATTTCTAAAATTTAAAATTTAAATTTTATAAATGATCTTGGATGGAGAAACTATAAAAATAAAAGTTGTAGATCCCAAAAAGTTATAAAACCTTGTAGTTGATAACTTTTTGATTTGAAATCATCTTGTCAAGAAAAACTACGTTTAAATTTTTTAAATTTTGAAATTTGAATTTTTAAACAACCTCGGATGGACAAACAGCAAAAATGGAAGTTGTAGATCTCAAAAAGTTATAAAACTTCGTAGTTGACAATTTTTTGATTTGAAATTATCTTGTGATGGAAAACTACGTTTGAATTTTCCAAATTTAAAATTCAAATTTTGTATACGACTTCGGACGGAGAAACTACCAAAATGAAAGTTATAGATCTCGAAAAGTTATGAAATTTTGTAGCTGACAACTTTTTCATTTGAATTCGTTTAGGGTCCCAAATACTCATTTCAAAATCAGGTGAACATAAAACGGCTAAGACAAAAATCTCATTTGACACAAATAGCTTGCAGGTGGAGTGGTTAGGGGCCGAAGATTCGAAGCAAGAGGTCAAGGGTTCGAGCGCTAGTGGCTGCTAAGCACGCGTTTTTCGCGTGAAAATTTTTCCCTATTTTTTCAACCTGTTTTTTTGATCTCCTGGAAACCATGTCACTGTCGGTTCATAAGAACCGGAAGTAACGTCAATCCCACATCACTGCTAGTATGCCACTACTGGTTCAAGCGAAGAGGGTTTTTGAACAACGGCAGTGATGTTAAGATCTGGGATAGTGCCTAGTCGGCACCCATATACAGATCCTGGGCATAGTCTAGGGTCTCATATCTCATCTCATAATACAATCCACCAAAAACATAGGACGTAGGGTATTACGTTAAGCTGACGGTCTGAACCTACCTAAATCGTTTGTGTCACCATCTAGTTTGTATCTCACACACCTCTACCGATTTATCTACTACCGTGAACATACCTCTCGGTAGACTGCCGATCATATTTTGTCGACAGTGACGCGCCAAGTAGAGGGTGTGCGTGCTGATCCCACAACAAACCAGATGGAAATTTTCTTCATCAACAACGTCACGGTAATTCGATTCCCGCGGCGGCATACTTGGGACTTGTTTAGTTCCCCCAATTCTCCCCCAAATTTCACTATTCAAAAAGAAGATTCCCCGTCATATCAAAATGTCGGTAAATGCATGGAGTACTAAATATTGATGAAATCAAAAACTAATTGCACAGTTTTGTTGTACTTTGCGAGACGAACATTTTAAGCCTAGTTAGTCAAAATTTGGATAATTTTTACCAAATACAAACGAAATGCTACAGGAATTCTGATACAGTGTTTTTCTCCCCTATTCGGTGAACTAAACGAGGCCTTGGACGGCCTGCTAGGGCAACTCGCAGCATGTCACGAGGCATGGAGACGAGTCGCGATCCCAGCATCCGCCTGTCGCAGCAAGCCATCACCGACAATTCACGGAGTCTAGCGGCAGCCTCGACCTCGAGGATCGGATCGACAGCATGAGACATGCGAAGCAAAAGCGGCGGGGCATCATCGTAACAAGGGCATTCGGCACCTTACCATGAGGCCTAGATCCCATCTACAGGATCATGCAACCGGGAACAAAGCAAGTCGTGACAAGCAAAAGGAAAGCAATCAACGTATCAATCTTGCATGGCCGTATATATGTGTGCGTACAAGAAAATTTCCTTTGCTGATCGCCTACGTCTCCAAGATCAGATGACCACTCCAATTAAATAAGCTAAGTCGATTCCTTAATATGCAATTCAATATTTTTATATGTATGCAGATTTATTTGTCTTTATTTTACTGTTGTCAATGGCAGCCGTGATGACCCTCGTCGTCCTACGGTTGCTACACGGTATTAGCGGCCCTCGGGATCACGTACTTGCTGGCAGGCGACACGTAGGAGTTTTTGGGTTTTCAGGCTACGGCGGCGGCACGTACCTACTACACGAAGCCAACAGTCAGAGCTACTTGCATATGCGTATACGCCGGATCGTACGTGCAGCTGCTGTGCAAACGTCCGACTACGTCAAGCCGCCCGAGCCATCATCGAGCCGCCCGAGCCACTAAGCAAGCCGTCGGAGCCATCAAGCGGGCCGTGCCGTGTGGCAATGATGATCGCCGCAGAGAACGACGGTACGATAACCGCGATCATCGCCACGATGACAGGCCGAAAAATTTTGAGGGCCCGGCAATTTCGTCGACACCGACCAGATAACGTCATAAGCCGCCGACTAGTCGTTCTAACCAAAGATAAGTACCCTTTATGTTAGGCCCTGTTAGCTTTGCTAAAAAGACAAGCTGAAAAGTACTGTTTGTTGATTTGTTGCGAGAGAAAAACACTATTACTCCACTGAAAAAGTAGAGAAGCGAACAGAGCCTAAATAAAGTTTTCGTCATGATGTTCCTCCTTGTTGTTTTCTCTGTAATTATTCTCCAAACGACTTTTCTCCATATATACCATCTTAAAGATGATATACGCTTTCGCTTCAACGGCTCCTCGAATAGTCACGTTTACGCTTGTGCTTTTCGAAGACGGCTTTGTCTCTGGCTTCTTCCTACACGTGCCTGAGCGCTCGCCTTCTGCGCTACAGGTGGTCGGCAGCGGCTCCTCGGTGACGCTTGTCTTCCTACACATACATGAGCTCTAGCGCTCTGCGTTACGGTTTACAAGCTAGCCGGGGCTGGGGCTCAGCCACAAATTAACGACTCGGGATGGTTTATATTAAATATAAGCACATATCCAAAAAAACACTTAGTGTTAACACCAACAGTAAGGAAACTAACTCGTATTTAAAATATGAATAAAACTCCAAAATAAACATAATATGTATCTCCAACTGCTCGGCAAGGTATATCATGTACTACCCGTTCTACATATTGGTTTTTGTAGGGGCCTGGTTCAGTCAACGAGCTTATTTTTTACGCTAGGGGACTGGATCAGTCGGGAAGGACTAGAGGATCATCATCTGGGTGGTCGCACCAACTAGTCGGACCGCTAGGTTCATGGACTTCATCGCAGTCTAGTTGGTCGGACTGTTTGGCGCTCACTTCTACTCGGTGCTCACTTCGCTGCCAATCAGTTGATTAGGCTGCTCGGTGCTCGATTCTTCGTCAACCAGCTGGTCGGATTGTTCATCACTTCATTGTCAGCTACGCTTGGGGCTCGCCAGCTAAGCTAAGGACTCCTCGGTGTTCGGATTGTTCGTCGTTTCATCGTCAGCTACGCTGGGGCTCGCCAGCTATGTTGGGGACTCGGCGTTCGGATTGTTCGTCGCTTCATCACTAGCTACGCTGGGGCTCCTTGGCGTTCGGATTGTTCGTCGCTTCATCGTCAGCTACCTGGGGCTCGGCAGCTAAGGCCCTGTTCGCTTATCTTATGATCTGTACTTTTCAGCTTGTTTTTTCAGTTGAAACGGTGTTTTTCTCTCACAGCAAATCAGCGAACAGTACTTTCAGACATGGCTTTTTAGCGAAGCGAACAGACTCTAAGCTGGGGACTCCTTGGCGTTCGGATTGGTCATTGCTTCATCGTCAGCTATGCTAGGGGCTCGCCGGCTAAGCTGGGGACTCTTTGACATTGGGATTCTTTGTGCAAGCATCGCCAGCTAAACTAAGAACTCCTGGGTGTTCGGATTCTTCATGCAAGTGCCGCTAGCTAAGCTGGGGATTCCTTCGGTGGTCGGATTTTGCTACGTCTCATTGGTGTGCTATCAAGTTGCTTCATGCTGTTCGAATCAGGGTGCTGATTTTGGATAGCACGTCCGAGGTCTTGATAAGTACATGCCAAATGACGTTGGTAAGTTTTCATTAAAATTCTTTGATCTTGCTATAAGATTTATATTTTGATCTTCTAGTAAGCTTGGGGACTACAGCGTGTACAGTGTACACTGCACCTTACGGTACATGTACTAATTTTTCATGTTAATGGTTTTTACCTAAGTTAGGGACAGGCTGCGATCGGCTAGCATCTTGAGTTTTCTCTTTTTTGATCCTGGCACTATGTAAATTATTCACCTACCATCAAGCTCGAGGACTAAGTGGCTATATTTCACCTGGCGGTGAATGTACCGCTCTTTTTCTGATTTATCCTCCTTATTGACTAAGTCATAGATGATTATCATCCGATCTCGCAAACGGAGTCTAAGTAGCTACACTTCTCTTAAGGAGAAGAATTTTTAAATTTTATCTTGAGTCCCTTACATCCTTCTGGCAAACCTTATTTGGCTAAGTCCGAGATCTCCTAACCAGTTAAACTGGTCCGCATCCATTTTCACCGCTGAGGTTACCAGTTAAACTGGTCAACTTCAAGTTAAATTGCTCGGCTCCTAGTTAAACTGGTTGGATGCTTGCTCTCGTTGATCAGTTACAAGTTGAACAGCTCGGGCAAGCTTGGCGTCGCTCAGCGGATGTAAGGCGCTCGGGGACTAGCTGTGGGGGTATAACCCCAGGTACCCACGGCAAGGGACATGGGCCACACCATCAGGAACGGTCCAACCCACGACATCAAGACTTGTGGCACACGGCACTGCTCGGCGTACGTCGCAAGGCACCTAAAAAATCCTGATCGGATACTATAGACATTATAATCTAAATAAAATACTTACCATATAACCAAATAAGATACTTTTCTTGTAACTCTACCCCTCATAAGTATATAAAGAGGGGCAGAGGTCACCTAGTCGACACCCATATACAAATCCCAGGCTTAGCCTAAGGTCTCATATCTCATCTTATAATACAATTTACCAAAGACACAAGACATAGGGTATTACGTCGAGCTGACAGCCTGAACATACCTAAATCGCTGTCTGTGCGCCTGTGTCACCATCTAATTCGTATCTCGCGTACCTCCATCGATTCATCTATTACTGTGGACATACCTCTCGGTAAACTACCGACCATATTTGGTCGACAATTGCCGAGCTCAAGAGCAGCAAAGTATTTCTTGCAACAATGTGAATGCACGACCATGGAAGAGAGACTTGTGAGGAGACTGTGCAGCAGGGCCTCGCGTGGTGTGCTCATGAGAAGGCAGCAGCAAGCAGCAGACACAAGGTCTTCCTTCATGTCAGATGCGTTCAAGGCTCTTTTCGTTTATCAGAGTTTTTTTTTCATAACAAATCAACATTAGATCAGCAAAAAAAAATACAGCCAGCCGAACAGAGTCTCGAGAAGGGAGCTGCGTGTGCATGAGCTTTGTGTGCATGATCGTGTGGAAAAAAAAGCCAAGGGGGTGTTTAGTTGGTAGGTGAAAAATTTTTGGATGTCACATCGGATGTTTCATGAGATGTCAGAAGAGGTTTTCGGATACTAATAAAAAAACTAATTACATAACGCACCTGGAAACTGCGAGACGAATTTACTGTAGCCCTTAAGGCTAATTATGGACTACCTAGGTTTAAAAGATTCGTCTGGTGGTTTCCAACTAAACTGTGTAATTAGTTTTTTTCGCCTACATTCGATATGATGGGGTGAAAAATTTTTGGGTGCATGTCAGATGCATGCACCATGTGAATGCACTCAGTGCTGGTGCGCATGCATGGTCTTCAGTTCACACGGTGCAACGCAGCGCCGGTCCGGACTCCGGAGCTGCAGGGTGTGGTCTTGAAAGTCAAGGTTTCTTGCGGAAGCTAGCTATGAGCTGGTGTGCAAGATCCAAGGTGAGCCTTCAAGATTAGGCTCAGCTCAGCAGAGTGACCACGCGGTGAAATAAAACCAGGAGCAGAGGGGCTGGTTTAGAGCCGGTTTAGATGCAATTTTTTTTTGCAAAATGATACTGTAGCAAATTTCGTTGTTATTTGACAATTAGTGTTCAATCATGGTCTAATTAGGCTTAAAAGATTTGTCTCGTCCATTTCGTCTAAACTGTGTAATTAGTTTTATTTTTTATCTATATTTAATACTTCATGCATGCGTTCAAAAATTCGATGTGACGGGAAATGTTAAAAAATTTTGCAAAATTTCTTGCAACTAAACAGGGCCTTAGTGCATCGCAAGACAGAACAAAAACAAGAGAGCAAAGCTAGCCAAAAATATTTGGTAGTGAGAGCTAGGTGGTTTGCTCTGGTGGCGGTGTGGGTGAGAGCTAGCAGGCTCAGCTCGGTGGTGACCAGGAGTGCTTGGAGGTGATCATCAGCAAGCAGTCTGGAGACTGGCGAGGAGATGCCGGTTGGAATAGACGCCCGGAAGGAGATCCTAGAGAAGGTTGATCTCCCTGAGCCGGTTGTCAAGGCGAGCGGATCGGGCGGTGAGATCGTCAAGAAATCGATCAAACCGCGGATGGCGCCGACAGCTACTAGATTTGAGGTGGAGAAGTTTGATGGCAGCGGCAGCTTCGCTATGTGGCAAACAAGGGTCAAGGATTTGCTAGCTCGGCAAGGGGTCCTGAAGGGTTTGCAGGAGAAGAAGCCGAACAAGATGGAAGATGAAGACTTGGAGGAGATGCAGTTGCAAGCGGCCGCAACCATATGACTGTGTGTCTCAGGTCAGCTCATGTTCCATGTCATGGATTTAACCAAACCAAAGGAAATCTGGGACAAGCTGGCCACTCAGTACATGTCCAGGACACTGACCACCAAGTTGTATTTGAAGCAAAAGTTGTATGGGCTGAAGATGCACGAGGGGTCAGATTTTATGGAGCACTTCAACGTCTTCAATCAATTGGTTGCTGATCTAGCACGTAGAGAGGTAACTGTTGATGATGAAGATAAGGCAATAATTCTTTTGTGCTCTTTACCACCATCCTATGAGCATGTGGTTACTACACTGACATATGGCAAGGAAACTATCAAGATTGAGGATATTACTGCAGCGTTGCTTGCTTGGGAACAAAGGAGGAAGAACAATGCAGTGGAAGCACCTCAAGCTGAAGGTTTGCTAGTCAATGGAGAGCCTAGAAGGGGGAAGGTGGAGGCCAAGAGCAAGAGAAAGAAGAAGGTGCAGTGTTTCAAGTGTGGAGATTGGGGACATGTCAAGGAGTGTCCAGGAAAGAAGGCAAGTGCTAATGTTGCAGCATCAGTGGGTGACTCGAACAATGACAGTAATCTTCTCTAGTCGGTTGAGAGGATGATGTTTGCAGCTGCACAAGTTGCAAGGGTGCAGTGTTGCAGGTGAAGTCACTGGGATGGAGTTGCACACTCTCTCCGTCTCAAAAAGACTGATGTTTTTTACTTTGAGACATCATGTTTGACCGCTTGTCTTATTTAAAAAATTTATGTAAATTAAAATATAAATAAATCATTATTAAAGTATCTTTAATGATAAAATAAATCATATCAAAGTGGATGATATTTACACAAAAAATTTAAATAAAACGGATGGTCAAACAAGATGTCAGAAAGTCAACAACAACAGTCTTTTTGAGACGGAGGGAGTAGGTACCAAGGTTTGCTGAGGCGGCGGGTTTGAGGCCAAGTCAAACTCGTTGGGCTGCTCTTCGTGAAGCGGCAAAGTTGACAACTCAAGTCCGGAGTACATGGCTGTTCGCGCATGACAAGACTTCAAGGTGGCAAAATATTCGCCAAGGTAGAGATTGCTAGAAACGTGTCGAATATTTATTTGTATTAATGGGGTTATAGTGGACTTCTGTTGTAATTAGCAGTATAGGGTTAGGTGAGCTAGGTGTTTGGCTCGTGTAACCCGGCCCCTCTATAAAAGGAGGAGGGGGCTGTACTTGTAACCCACCACTTGAGAGTAGCAACACAAGGTGACAGGCACGCGGGGGATGCTGGCGATTTTGGCCGGTGCCCCCCAGGGGCCAGTGTCGCGATTTTGGGGAGGAGCATCCGGAAGCATGGCCCGCGGACGTAGGTTTTGGCTAAACCTCGTTACCCAAACATCGAGTCTCCTGTGCAGTGTATGCGATCTCTCCGTGAGCATCTTGCCTAGGTAGATCCAAGCAATCGCTTTCACGTTAGGCGCTGCTATCACAACAGCTTGCCTGTGAAGGGCGCGCCCGCATGGAAGGAGCTTGCAGACACGTGCGCGGAAGGAAGCTCGCCATTGCGGCTAGGGTGAAGCTTGTCGTCGTGGGTGTAGGCATGACAGTGCCAGAGCTCGTTGTCACTGGTGCGGGCAAGGCTAGGGTGGAGCTCACCTAACGCCTAGCGCAGCCCACCTCGCATGACCATGGCTCGTGTTTTCAATGAACGGCGACCCACGGAAGAATATGGTGGGCGAGTCTGTCCGCTTGAATTGGAAGGACAAGCTCTCCCCGCGTTTTAGAGAAATATTCCTCAGAGAGGATGATCCAGTCTTTATCGACTCCCAACCGAACAGCTCCGGACTGAGGACCGTCCCGTCCCATCTCTCCGGCATCCCTCAATCCAAATATAAGGTTACTTTCTATGTTTCTTAATTCGGATTACATAATTTGTATTACATCATGTCTACTTGTGTAGAATTAAAATGAATGTCTTAACAATATGTAAATGAAAATGTGAATATCACATGGTTAATTTTTAAGGCGACAAGGGGAGCGATCTACTTCTAGCTGGCTAGGAGAAATTAGGCCATACCTAGGCGACGCCATATAAACATATTAATATATATAATTTCACTAAAATTATAATATAACTTAATTAATAGTGCTATAAATAGCTTCAGCCTTGAACTGAAATATCTGGTCAGTATCGTCTAGGGGCGCTGGCCTTCTACTGGTTTCGAAGCTCGTCTCCTTTCTCGTTGCAATAGTAGTCATGATGCATGTTTCTGTGTATCTCCAAAGCCCGAGAGAGGTGTTGATGATAAAAAAATGGCCGAGAAGCTTGAGAGGACCTTTAGCAATGTTCCTGGTCGTAATATAGATCGTAAAAGTATATTTGGGAATACTGCATGGAAGTCCGGAGGAGGAAAGGAGGAAAGGACGGCACCCAACCCTGCCAAACCGGTCTGGCCGGTCTCACTAACCGGCCAGGCCGGTTGTCTGCACCACCGGCACGCCCCCGCTGGCCCTCCTGCACCAGCCCCAAAGGGGCTTGGCCGGCTTGGAACCAGCCAGGTTGGCCTGCCTGCGACCCACTTTGCCCAACCAGCCAACCCTGCCAAACCAGTCTGGCCGGTCTCACTAACTGGCCAGGCTGGTTGCCTTCACCGCCCGCACGCCCCTGTTGACCTCCTACGCCAGCCCCGAAGGAGCCGGCTTGGCCGGCTTGGGAACCAGCTAGGTTGGCCTGCTTGTGCCCACGGCCACTCTGCCCAACCGGCCTGGCCGGTTTGGGACCCTGCCAAGGCGGTCCTGCTACTACCGGCTAGCCTCTTGAGCCCGTGAAAACTAGCCTCGCCGGTTTGCTTATTTGAGTCAAGTCCAAACCGGTGACTTTTCAAATCGGTTTTTGACATGTTTTTTATTGGAAACTTGGAGATTACGATTTTGAATCGTTTTTTATTTGGATAAGACCTCCCCTATATATATATCAGATGATCACGGCCGATTAAGGGATCTAACACTCAATACTCTTTTTTTTGCATCTATTACCGCTTTTTCAACCCTCTTGTTGTTCATTGCATCTCTTTGTGAGATTCATCGACGTCCTAAGATGGTCTTGCCGACGCTAGAACAACCCTAGGCGTGCTCCATTGTAACGCCCCAAAGTCTAAACGGCTCAGATCCACTCTACACGCTGAATGAACCACACCTACCACCATCCGACTTACGCTTTCTCGTCCTCGCTTCGCGTAAAAGGATTAACCCGGGGATGGTGAGATGGACTCTAAAAGCCTTATATGTTGGTCTATCCCACTCTAAACAACCAAGGTGAGACTAAACTCTCAACAATATCTCATAACATTCACATGGGCCACTGTGGGCCAAATTCTAAATTGGGCCGGGTGTGACATACTCTGTCACACCTAGTTTTAAGAACAAAACTAGATATACACTATATGTGAAATAAAGGAGTCAAATCTCACATATAGCCACAGATAAGTGTAATATCAAGAGACAAATGCTTAATATACATAACTCAATAGTATAAAATATATCTTAGAGAGCAACACAGCGAAAAGACAACTCCAGACACCGGGTGTAGACATCACTCCAGGAACAAACTGACTGGTTGATCACAAGTCTAAACTTCTCCAGAGGTGTGGGGGAAAATAGCAAGAGTGAGTCCATGTCGAACTCCGCAAGCATAGCAACAAGGTAGTATAGATCCCATAAACTCATGATCAATGTAACATAATCAATATAAAGCATAATCGATAAGTAAATGAGCATCTTAACAAAACAAGAATCATCATCTTTAATGTAGATGTCTCCAAGGCCGCTCGTGTCCGTGAGCACGGCTAGTATACCAGTTTATTAAACTCTACACAGAGGTGTACGCTTTCACTGTGAGTCATGATTTACCCTTTCGCCCGAGGTAGCTAATCTTTTGACCCACTTCCCAGGAAGGTCGGCAGGGTTCACTATGAAGCCTTTCAAAGGTTCGTCTAACAAGTTAGGGTCGCTAGGTTTTAGAAGTCAGTATGTGTGATATAACCAGTCCCAGGGATCCACAGTCTGTTTTTCCCCATTTGCACCACAAGGGTAACCTCTAACAAGCTAGAAAGGTCCTCATACAGAGCTAAAGCCAGAGCCATATAGCCCTCACAGTTGTACTGTAAATCCCGGAGGTTCACGTACAGACAAGATCTTATGTTACTAAAAAGTCATTTCTCAACCATCATAGCTTTTACATTAATTAAGTCACAAGATCATGGTCACAGAAAAAGAATACCCAAACTATACTTGCCTTTTACTTGCTTTACGTCCAAAGCAACTTGCTTTGAAAAGCCTCAACTTAATCTTTCATTTGTAATTTCTGGCACTCAGCTTCAGGTCTTCACCTTCGGATCTTCGGCGCTCACGGATAGTCTTTCTTCTACTCGTAGATCATAGCAACCCAGCACACTAATAAACATACAAGCAAACAAATAGGGACAACTAAGAACAACACACCAAACAAGAGAGACACTTCGAAAGAGAGCGCACTAAACGACACGGTACGTTGATACAGTCACAAAAACGCAAGAACGACGGATAACGGAGCTACCATTAAAGAGGACACGCGACTATCGAGACGATTACAACATAACGTAGAAGACCGACTATAAACTTAATGCATATTAGTTATTGAAATAAGGTGATAAACATTCTAAAGAAATTTTCTAAAATTAGATTAATCAATTGAATTACAAAGTTAGGTTTAACCCTGGTCATATTTTATTTATATATATTTTATAGTATTCAAGTCATCTAAATATTTATAGTTTAGAAAACATAAAACATGAGAGAAGACTAATCGAACTACTTTATGTTTCAAGGTTGAACTAATCATCTTATAATTCAAAAGATATTCAGGTTGATATTAATCAAGTTAATATTTATTTATGTAAGACCAAAATTATAAACCTAAGTTGTAATTCAAAAACGCACTGAATAAATATTAATGAAATTGCATCTAAATTGACTTTATCCGAATCATGTTTAAACTAGACAATTTATAATAATTAAATAA
Source organism: Saccharum hybrid cultivar R570 (assembly GCA_038087645.1). NCBI lineage: Eukaryota > Viridiplantae > Streptophyta > Magnoliopsida > Poales > Poaceae > Saccharum > Saccharum hybrid cultivar. Next base: position 47,453,168 of record JAQSUU010000307.1, on the reverse strand, counting down.
ATATTTAAGTTGACAAGTAATTATAAAAAGATCCATATTCTCCTATGTTGCTTTTATTTGGAAACCGGTTTGCGTAATCATTAATCTAATTACAAGCATATTAATCAATCTAATATTTAGCTATATATGAAAAAAACCATCTAACAAGAAAACATTAACACTACTGCATAGAGCGCAACTATACGAAACTAACGCAACTAAAACGAAGCAAAACAGAATTAAAACGAAGAAACGATAAAGATATTACGAACCAGTGGCAGAACCGTAAATATTTCATCTTCTACCTCCATCCATCTGAAGGGCCTCGGCCTAGGGACGACACGAGAAGGAGGAGAAATATTTAATTTACTACACGAGAGATTTCCCAAACTAGGGGCTCCTCTTACGGTAGTTTTGTTGTGCTTTGCCCATGGGGTAGGTACAAACTTATAGGGAGGAAAACTCTCCACCTTCACACCAACTAGAAATATGGTACTAATTGATGTTGCACCGTCCAACTCCACTAATAGACCTAAATAGACATTAAGGCCCATTAGTAAATAAATGCATTAGCCCTAGAGATCATGGGCTGTGAGCGTTGGGGTAAAATGAGAGATTTATTATTTTCGGAATTAATTAATTTTATGGATAAAATAATTCTAGAAAAGTCCAAAATTATTATTTAAGCCACGAAAAATACTCCGAAAGCTCCGAATATTCGGGAAAAATTCTCAGAGACATTATGGAACATAAGGAACCCAGATAAAGTATTTGGAACACGTGAAAAGATATTTTGGAGCATCTAAAAATTAGATTATGCTCACAGATAAGTAGAAACAAGCTACATAAAAAGCTAGAAAAAATCCTGAGAAGTTTGTAGAGGTTGATTGACGGATGTGAAACAAGGAATTTGATTGAATAAAAATAATATATGTATATCGGAGAAGGAAAATCGAACTAAACGCATTTTGAAAGAACAACTTGAATTCATTTTGATCTTTGGTCAAAACCAAGCAATACAAAAACACAAATGCATCAGCATGTATGCACAGCAATGTTACTAAACCTTCTGATAGATTTTAATTTAATGAAAAATATTATTTTCTTATGTTTTCATAAGCACAAAAATACATAATTAAATCATTTTAACTCTATTTCCAAAGAAGCAAATTTTAGGGTGTTACAATTCTACCCCCTTAAGATGAATCTCGTCCCGAGATTCGAAAGATGGTGATCAAGAAGATATGAAAACTCTGACTACAAATGTTCTTCGCTTGGTTCAAGAAGCCTCATCGTCTTAGTTTCACTCTAATGTTTTGACATACTTTGATCATCTTACTCCGAGTAGCTTGCTCAACTATTTCCAACAAGTCTCTAAATCGGAGGAATGGTACTAGCCCTTCATAGTTCCTTCTCAACTAGAGGGTTAATCTATATTTCCATGTGAAGCACTAGAACATACGAAACCTTCATCTTGCAACATCTACAACTTTGCTACCCCTTAAGAAAAGAGAAACTGGGGCACTCAAAAGGGTAGCTTCTATAATCTCCTAAACAAGATAACTCTCACGACGACCATCTGATATCTCAGCAAGACTCATGTGCGTAGGTAAGAACATAGGTACAAACTTATAGGGAGGAAAACTCTCCACCTTCACATCAACTAGCAATACGGTACTAATTGATGTTGCACCGTCCAACTCCACTAATAGACCTAAATAGACATTAATGCCCATTAGTAAATAAATGCATTAGCCCTAGAGATCATGGGCTTTGAGCGTTGGGGTAAAATGAGAGATTTATTATTTTCGGAATTAATTAATTTTATGGATAAAATAATTCTAGAAAAGTCCAAAATTATTATTTAAGCCACGAAAAATACTCCGAGAGCTCCAAAAATTCGGGGAAAATTCTCGGATACATTATGGAACATAAGAAACCCAGATAAAGTATTTGGAACACGTGAAAAGATATTTTGGAGCATCTAAAAATTAGATTATGCTCACAAATAAGTAGAAACAAGCTACATAAAAAGCCAGAAAAAATCCTGAGAAGTTTGTAGAAGTTGATTAACAGATGAGAAACAAGGAAATTGATTGAATAAAAATAATATATGTATATCGGAGAAGGAAAATCGACCTAAACGTATTTGGAAAGAACAACTTGAATTCATTTTGATCTTTGGTCAAAACCAAGCATTACAAAAACACAAATGCATCAGCATGTATGCACAACAATGTTACTAAACCTTCTGATAGATTTTAATTTAATGAAAAATATTATTTTCCTATTTTTTCATGAGCACAAAAATACATAATTAAATCATTTTAACTCTATTTCCAAAGAAGCAAATTTTAGGGTGTTACAATTCTACCCCCTTAAGATGAATCTCGTCCCGAGATTCGGAAGATGGTGATCAAGAAGATATGAAAACTCTGACTATAGATGTTCTTCGCTTGGTTCAAGAAGCCTCATCGTCTCAGTTTCACTCTAATATTTTGACATACTTTGATCATCTTACTCCGAGTAGCTTGCTCAACTATTTCCAAGACATCGATGGTTACTCTAAACAACTCTTAGTCCATGGTGTCGTCCGAATCTTCTCCGCATAACTCTCCATTACTAAAGACATCGACAACGACTTTTACTACTCCAAGTGAGAACACTTTTGCAGGTCATAACTTTGATCAGGATCAAACCGACGATGATACCACATTCTCAAAACCAACATAGTGAAGATGTCCTTTAGATTCTCACGATCCACATAGACATTACCCTTATAATACGGTTAAATGCCACAATTAACTCTTTGGGTGAATTCCAAATAATTTACTTTCTGGAGCTCTTCTTCTTAACTCCTCCATTAGAGATACCCTATTCAAGTAGTGAACTTCCTTCACTCAAAACTCTCTATCCATGCTTGGTGTAATAATCCAACAAGTCTCTGAATCGGAGGAATGGTACTAGCCCTTCATAGTTCCTTCTCAACTAGAGGGTTAATCTATATTTCTATGTGAAGCACTAGAACATACGAAACCTTCATGTTGCAACATCTACAACTTTGCTACCCCCTTAAGAAAAGAGAAACTGGGGCACTCAAAAGGGTAGCTTCTATAATCTCCTAAACAAGATAACTCTCAGGATGACCATCTGATATCTCAGCAAGACTCATGTGCGTAGGTAAGAACAAGTAACATGCATTTCCTCGCGTGTGGAAAAACAGCAGTACAGTAAACACAGCTATAACTCTTGATCCGTTAATCCAATGGGGTTGCAGATTATACCGTTGGAAATCTTATAAAATTATCCACAACTTTTGTATAGAACACTTTTCCTAATTCTGCAGTTAAGTTGGTCGAAAGCAGTGCCCAACAGAAACTGTTCCAGAATTCAGGCTGTGCATTAACCTCAACTTAGAACAGGTGATTCCAGTGGGGTTGGAAAGATACAGAAGTCTATTTATTTTCAGTAAAATTTCATAAACTTCGAACTAACAGATTTTGAGATATAATAGAAACACTACAGACTACTCCAGAAATCAGCAAATGCAGAAACAAGATAAAGCACCCAAACTATCTTTTCATTAATCCTTATGCCTTAAAACTACCTATAGATGAAATTGTGGGCTAAGCAACTTCACTACAATCATTACAAAACTCCAAATCAAGCATAATCATCATAATAATTCACAAGACATCAAAAGTGCACAAAGCAAACAAATGACTCAATTTACGGTACTATCGTTCTCATTAAACCATGGGTCCATATCCTAGTCTTGAGATTTTGCAAGATGGTGGTAGGGCAAGATTCTAAGAGCATCTCAAATCAAGGAATAAGGTGGGCACAAGACTTTAAAATAAGAAACAAGGTGGAGGTGAATAACAAGGTAGGGATATAGTAAAGAAGAAAATAACAAGGTTTTACAGAACAAGGATTTTTGTGGCAACTTTTAAACCTTATAATGACCAGTTTCTACTAGGCTTGCGTCCTATAGTCAGCATTGCTCTGATACCATTCTGTCGCACCCAGTTTTGAAAACAAAACTAGATATACACTATATGTAAAATAAATGAGTCAAATCTCACATATAGCCACAAATAAGTGTAATATCAAGAGACAAATGCTTAATATACATAACTTAATAGTATAAAATATATCTTAGAGAGCAACACAGCGAAAAGACAACTCCAAACACTGGGTGTAGACATCACTCCAGGAACAAACTGACTGGTTGATCACAAATCTAAACTTCTTCTGAGGTGTGGGGAAAAATAGCAAGAGTGAGTCCATGTCGAACTCCGCAAGCATAGCAACAAGGTAGTATAGATCCCATAAACTCATGATCAATGTAACATAATCAATATAAAGCATAATCGATAAGTAAATGAGCATCTTAACAAAACAAGAATCATCATCTTTAATGTAGATGCCTCCAAGGCCGCTCGTGTCCGTGAGCACGGCTAGTATACCAGTTTATTAAACTCTGCACAGAGGTGTACACTTTCACTGTGAGTCATGATTTACCCTTTCGCCCGAGGTAGCTAATCTCTTGACCCACTTTCAAGGAAGGTCGGCAGGGTTCACTATAAAGCCTTTCAAAGGTTCGTCTAACAAGTTAGGGCCGTTAGGTTTTAAAAGCCAGTCTGTATGATACAACCAGTCCCAGAGATCCACAGTCTGCTTTTTCCTATTTGCGCCACAAGGTAACCTCCAACAAGCTAGAAAAGGTCCTCATACTGAGCTAAAGCCAGAGCCATATAGCCCTCAAAGTTGTTCTGTAAATCCCGGAGGTTCACGTACAGACAAGATCTTATGTTGCTAAAAAGTCATTTCTCAACCATCATAGCTCTTACATTAATTAAGTCACAAGATCATGGTCACAGAAAAAGAATACCCAAACTATACTTGCCTTTTACTTGCTTTACGTCCAAAGCAACTTGCTCTGAAAAGCCTCAACTTAATCTTTCATTTGTAATTTCTGGCACTCAGCTTCTGGTCTTCACCTTCGGATCTTCGGCGCTCACGGATAGTCTTTCTTCTACTCGTAGATCATAACAACCCAGCACACTAACAAACATACAAGCAAACAAATAGGGACAACTAAGAACAACACACCAAACAAGAGAGACATTTCGAAAGAGAGCGCACTAAACGACACGGTACGTTGCTACAGTCACGAAAACGCAAGAACGACGGATAACGGGGCTACCATTAAAGAGGACACGCGACTATCGAGACGATTACAACATAACGTAGAAGACCGACTATAAACTTAATGCATATTAGTTATTGAAATAAGGTGATAAACATTCTAAAGAAATTTTCTAAAATTAGATTAATCAATTGAATTACAAAGCTAGATTTAACCCTGGTCATATTTTATTTATATATATTTTATAGTATTCAAGTCATCTAAATATTTATAGTTTAGAAAACATAAAACATGAGAGAAGACTAATCAAACTACTTTATGTTTCAAGGTTGAACTAATCATCTTATAATTCAAAAGACATTCAGGTTAATATTAATCAAGTTAATATTTATTTATGTAAGACCAAAATTATAAACCTAAGTTGTAATTCAATAAGGCATTAAATAAATATTAATGAAATTGCATCTAAATTGATTTTATCCGAATCATGTTTAAACTAGACAATTTATAAAAAATAAATAAATATTTAAGTTGACAAGTAATTATAAAAAGATCCATATTCTCCTATGTTGCTTTTATTTGGAAACCGATTTGCGTAATCACTAATCTAATTACAAGCATATTAATCAATCTAATATTTAGCTATATATGAAAAAAACCATCTGACAAGAAAACATTAACACTACTGCATAGAGCGCAACTATATGAAACTAACGCAACTAACACGGAGCAAAACAGAATTAAAACGAAGAAACGATAAAGATATTACGAACCAGTGGCAGAACCACAAATATTTCATCTTCTACCTCCATCCATCTGAAGGGCCTCGGCCTAGGGACGACACGAGAAGGAGGAGAAATATTTAATTTACTACACGAGAGATTTCCCAAACTAGGGGCTCCTCTTACGGTAGTTTTGTTGTGCTTTGCCCATGGGGTAGGTACAAACTTATAGGGAGGAAAACTCTCCACCTTCACACCAACTAGAAATATGGTACTAATTGATGTTGCACCGTCCAACTCCACTAATAGACCTAAATAGACATTAAGGCCCATTAGTAAATAAATGCATTAGCTCTAGAGATCATGGGCTGTGAGCGTTGGGGTAAAATGAGAGATTTATTATTTTCGGAATTAATTAATTTTATGGATAAAATAATTCTAGAAAAGTCCAAAATTATTATTTAAGCCACGAACAATACTCCGAAAGCTCCGAATATTCGGGAAAAATTCTCAGAGACATTATGGAACATAAGGAACCCAGATAAAGTATTTGGAACACGTGAAAAGATATTTTGGAGCATCTAAAAATTAGATCATGCTCACAGATAACTAGAAACAAGCTACATAAAAAGCTAGAAAAAATCCTGAGAAGTTTGTAGAGGTTGATTGACGGATGTGAAACAAGGAATTTGATTGAATAAAAATAATATATGTATATCGGAGAAGGAAAATCGAACTAAACGCATTTTGAAAGAACAACTTGAATTCATTTTGATCTTTGATCAAAACCAAGCAATACAAAAACACAAATGCATCAGCATGTATGCACAGCAATGTTACTAAACCTTCTGATAGATTTTAATTTAATGAAAAATATTATTTTCTTATGTTTTCATAAGCACAAAAATACATAATTAAATCATTTTAACTCTATTTCTAAAGAAGCAAATTTTAGGGTGTTACAATTCTACCCCCTTAAGATGAATCTCGTCCCGAGATTCGAAAGATGGTGATCAAGAAGATATGAAAACTCTGACTACAAATGTTCTTCGCTTGGTTCAAGAAGCCTCATCGTCTTAGTTTCACTCTAATGTTTTGACATACTTTGATCATCTTACTCCGAGTAGCTTGCTCAACTATTTCCAAGACATCGACGGTTACTCTGAACAACTCTTAGTCCATGGTGTCGTCCGAATCTTCTCCGCATAACTATCCATTACTAAAGACATCGACAACGACTTTTACTACTCCAAGTGAGAACACTTTTGCAGGTCATAACCTTGATCAGGATCAAACCGACGATGATACCACATTCTCAAAACCAACATAGTGAAGATGTCCTTTAGATTCTCACGATCCACATAGACATTACCCTTATAATACGGTTAAATGCCACAATTAACTCTTTGGGTGAATTCCAAATAATTTACTTTCTAGAGCTCTTCTTAACTCCGCCATTAGAGATACCCTATTCAAGTAGTGAACTTCCTTCACTCAAAACTCTCTGTCCATGCTTGGTGTAATAATCCAACAAGTCTCTGAATCGGAGGAATGGTACTAGCCCTTCATAGTTCCTTCTCAACTAGAGGGTTAATCTATATTTCCATGTGAAGCACTAAAACATATGAAACCTTCATCTTGCAACATCTACAACTTTGCTACCCCCTTAAGAAAAGAGAAACTGGGGCACTCAAAAGGGTAGCTTCTATAATCTCCTAAACAAGATAACTCTCACGACGACCATCTGATATCTCAGCAAGACTCATGTGCGTAGGTAAGAACAAGTAACATGCATTTCCTCGCGTGTGGAAAAACAGCAGTACAGTAAACACAGCTATAACTCTTGATCCGTTAATCCAATGGGGTTGCAGATTATACCGTTGGAAATCTTATAAAATTCTCCACAACTTTTGTATAGAACACTTTTTCTAATTCTGCAGTTAAGTTGGTCGAAAGCAGTGCCCAACAGAAACTGTTCCAGAATTCAGGCTGTGCAGTAACCTCAACTTAGAACAGGTATATCTCTTAGCTAAAAATAGATAAAAAGGTGATTCCAGTGGGGTTGGAAAGATACAGAAGTCTATTTATTTTCAGTAAAATTTCATAAACTTTGAACTAACAGATTTTGAGATATAACAGAAACACTACAGACTGCTCCAGAAATCAGCAAAGGCAGAAACAAGATAAAGCACCCAAACTATCTTTTCATTAATCCTTATGCCTTAAAACTACCTATAGATGAAATTGTGGGCTAAACAACTTCACTACAATCATTACAAAACTCCAAATCATGCATAATCATCATAATAATTCACAAGACATCAAAAGTGCACAAAGCAAACAAATGACTCAATTTATGGTACTATCGTTCTCATTAAACCATGGGTCCACATCCTAGTCTTGAGATTTTGCAAGATGGTGGTAGGGCAAGATTCTAAGAGCATCTCAAATCAAGGAATAAGGTGGGCACAAGACTTTAAAATAAGAAACAAGGTGGATGTGAATAACAAGGTAGGGATATAGTAAAGAAGAAAATAACAAGGTTTTACAGAACAAGGATTTTTGTGGCAACTTTTAAACCTTATAACGACCAGTTTCTACTAGGCTTGCGTCCTATAGTCAGTATTGCTCTGATACCACTCTGTCACACCCAGTTTTAAGAATAAAACTAGATATACACTATATGTAAAATAAAGGAGTTAAATCTCACATATAGCCACAGATAAGTGTAATATCAAGAGACAAATGGTTAATATACATAACTCAATAGTATAAAATATATCTTAGAGAGAAACACAGCGAAAAGACAACTCCAAACACTGGGTGTAGACATCACTCTAGGAACAAACTGACTGGTTGATCACAAGTCTAAACTTCTCCTGAGGTGTGGGGAAAAATAGCAAGAGTGAGTCCATGTCGAACTCCACAAGCATAGCAACAAGGTAGTATAGATCTCATAAACTCATGATCAATGTAACATAATCAATATAAAGCATAATCGATAAGTAAATGAGCATCTTAACAAAACAAGAATCATCATCTTTAATGTAGATGCCTCCAAGGCCGCTCGTGTCCATGAGCACGGCTAGTATACCAGTTTATTAAACTCTGCACAGAGGTGTACACTTTAACTGTGAGTCGTGATTTACCCTTTCGCCCGAGGTAGCTAATCTCTTGACCCACTTCCAAGGAAGGTCGGCAGGGTTCACTATGAAGCCTTTCAAAGGTTCGTCTAACAAGTTAGAGCCGCAAAGTTTCAGAAGTCAGTCTGTGTGATACAACCAGTCCCAGAGATCCACAGTCTGCTTTTCCCTATTTGCGCCACAAGGGTAACCTCCAACAAGCTAGAAAAGGTCCTCATACTGAGCTAAAGCCAGCCATATAGCCCTCACAGTTGTACTGTAAATCCCGGAGGTTCACGTACAGACAAGATCTTATGTTGCTAAAAAGTCATTTCTCAACCATCATAGCTCTTACATTAATTAAGTCACAAGATCATGGTCACAGAAAAAGAATACCTAAACTATACTTGCCTTTTACTTGCTTTACGTCCAAAGCAACTTGCTCTGAAAAGCCTCAACTTAATCTTTCATTTGTAATTTCTGGCACTCAACTTCTGGTCTTCACCTTCGGATCTTCGGCGCTCACGGATAGTCTTTCTTCTACTCGTAGATCATAGCAACCCAGCACACTAACAAACATACAAGCAAACAAATAGGGACAACTAAGAACAACACACCAAACAAGAGAGACACTTCGAAAGTGAGCGCACTAAACGACACGGTATGTTGCTACAATCATGAAAACGCAGGAACGACGGATAACGGAGCTACCATTAAAGAGAACACGCGACTATCGAGACGATTACAACATAACGTAGAAGACCGACTATAAACTTAATGCATATTAGTTATTGAAATAAGGTGATAAACATTCTAAAGAAATATTCTAAAATTAGATTAATCAATTGAATTACAAAGCTAGGTTTAACCCTGGTCATATTTTATTTATATATATTTCATAGTATTCAAGTCATCTAAATATTTATAGTTTAGAAAACATAAAACATGAGAGAAGACTAATCGAACTACTTTATGTTTCAAGGTTGAACTAATCATCTTATAATTCAAAAGACATTCAGGTTGATATTAATCAAGTTAACATTTATTTATGTAAGACCAAAATTATAAACCTAAGTGGTAATTCAAAAAGGCATTGAATAAATATTAATGAAATTGCATCTAAATTGACTTTATCCGAATCATGTTTAAACTAGACAATTTATAAAAAACAAATAAATATTTAAGTTGACAAGTAATTATAAAAAGTTCCATATTCTCCTATGTTGATTTTATTTGGAAACCAGTTTGCGTAATCATTAATCTAATTACAAGCATATTAATTAATCTAATATTTAGCTATATATGAAAAAAACCATCTGACAAGAAAACATTAACACTACTGAATAGAGCGCAACTATACGAAACTAACGTAACTAAAACGGAGCAAAACAGAATTAAAACGAAGAAACGATAAAGATATTACGAACCAGTGACAGAACTGTAAATATTTCATCTTCTACCTCCATCCATCTGAAGGGCCTCGGCCTAGGGACGACACGAGAAGGAGGAGAAATATTTAATTTACTATACGAGAGATTTTACAAACTAGGGGCTCCTCTTACGGTAGTTTTAGTGTGCTTTGGCCATGGGGTAGGTACATACTTATAGGGAGGAAAACTCTCCACCTTCACATCAACTAACAATATGGTACTAATTGATGTTGCACCGTCCACCTCCACTAATAGGCCTAAATAGACATTAAGGCCCATTAGTAAATAAATGCATTAGCCCTAGAGATCATGGGCTTTGAGCGTTGGGGTAAAATAAGAGATTTATTATTTTCGGAATTAATTAATTTCATGGATAAAATAATTCTAGAAAAGTCCAGAATTATTATTTAAGCCGCGAAAAATACTCCGAAAGCTCCGAAAATTCGGAGAAAATTCTCAGAGACATTATGGAACATGAGGAACCCAGATAAAGTATTTGGAATACGTGAAAAGATATTTTGGAGCATCTAAAAATTAGATTATGCTCACAGATAAGTAGAAAACAAGCTAACATAAAAAGCCGAAAAAATTCCTATGAGAAGTTTGTAGAGGTTGATTGATGGATGAGAAATAAAGAATTTGATTGAATAAAAATAATATATGTATATCGGAGAAGAAAAATCGACCTAAACGCATTTGAAAGAACAACTTGAATTCATTTTAATCTTTGGTCAGAACCAAGCAATACAAAAACACAAATGCATCAGCATATATGCATAACAATGTTGCTAAACCTTCTGATAGATTTTAATTTAATGAAAAATATTATTTTTCTATGTTTTTCATGAGCACAAAAATACATAATTAAAATCATTTTAACTTTATTTCTAAAGATGCAATTTTAGGGTGTTACATCCATCCCCGACGACTTCTCCGTTAGGTGTTTCCAGGCTTTTGTGGCGAAGGACGGTAAATTGGCTTAACCGATCTCTACAGTTTCGTCGATCCCTCGAGTAGCTTCCAGCGTGTGATAGGTTGATTACAATCTAAGACATGCTAGCCCGGTATGATTTGCATGGGATCCAAATCCAATGTCAATGAGAGGGAGCAGCCGAACAGGGAACGCCAGTCCTGCTTCCCGGTGGACCCTTTCGTTGACACGGCCTCCATCCGAGAGAGTTGGCTCGTCCTCCCTGACTCCATCCAGGCATCCACTGCTGACTTCCCTCAAGCTTGTTCCGTTCCAGCCGTCTGAGATTTATTTCATCCTTCCAACTCTCTGGCTGCTTCCACTTGAAGAACTACTAGCTAGCTGCTGCCTTCCTTCCTTGTCTGGTTCCACGAGGGAGAGGGAAGGGAACACCACGAATCCCAGCTACCATCAGATCTTTAGCTGCTGCTTTGCTCCTCCAATATAATTCGCCAAGGCATCACAAGGGGCAAACAGGCATTACAAGGTAAGTAGTTCACATCGATTTATCTTATCTGCATCTCGAATCTCGATCGGTGGATTTCTGTTTATTTTAGCTAGCCTGTATATGTTTAGTTTACACTTTCAGTCCCTGGGGCAAGCTGATCAAATCTGTGCACTCCGGCCACTCCCCATCAACATATTTGTCTATCAAAATCTTGGGCGTTAATTAGTGTGTACCACAAGCTCGATGCCCCTTTGAACTCTATTTGGTAACTCTAGATCCATCGCATCCGAAACCCGAGATTGCGGCTTGTCTGGATTGGGTAACTAACCAAGCGAAACATTCCCCTTTCCTGACTAACTCTCGTCAAAAAGAAAAGGAAAAAGAAAAAGAAAAAGAAAAAGAAAAAGAAAAAGAAAAAGAAAAGAAAACAAAGCTTCTCTGGAAGTGTGGAGTGGCATCTGTCCGGGCTACCCGCAAACCAAAATTAAACAACCTTCATCCCCAGCGACGGAGACAGGATTTATCCATATGGGTCTGTTTGGAAGCCGGGTATTTAGACTAAAACACCTGTAAATTACAGGCTTGTTACTTTTTCCAACCCAAATCGAAATTTGTTGTTTGGATGACCGGTTAACAGTTAACACACTAATTTTATAGGCCGTTTGGGCCAAAACCACTGAAAAAATAAAAATCGTCTCCATGGCCTGGAAAAGAAAACGGCATCTATCGGGCGCGATCCCGCAAGTCCCCCTCTTGCTCAACTCGCCTATTCACTTGCTGGTGGTGGTGGTGGCGGCGGCGGTGACCGCGAGCTAGGGATGGTGATAGCCAAGAGGTGAATCCCTCGAATGGCAGGCGAGCGTATTGATTGCGGCGGCGCTCAAATCTGCGAGCTAGCGATGGCCTCATGGGTGGCGGCAGCGGCGTCCGCACGGCGTGGTTGCCAGATCCAGCATACGCGCGCAGCTAGAGGTGGCGGCGGCGGCGAAGTCCGACGCCGGCGGTGGCGTGGACGGGAAGGCAACACAGATAGAAACTACATTGTAGCACGAATTTGTTGGAGCCTTGGAGGTGGATGATTCTCTTTGTTTGGACAGAGCTAGGATGGATTATTAGTTACCAACGATAATAGGGGATGCTATTTGTTGAGAACCACTAGAGCACCCAAATAGCACTAACTGCCCTAGTACAGTTTTTTTTATATAAAGATGATCTATTGTATGCTCCAGCAGCATAGATCAATAGGCCTTACTGTCACCAATTATTTGTAATTGATTACTCCCTCGTCTACAAAAGAATGCAATACTCGATTTTCGAGGATTCAAAAAGTTTGAAAGTTTAAACTTTGACTGGGTTTATATAAAAAAGTAATGACATTTTGAATACAAATAAGTACCATTAAATTAGTTTTAGAACATATTTTTATAATAAATTTATTTAGAGACATAAATACTTGTCAAAGACTTCAAAACAGGCGTACAGGCAATAAACGCACCGCACGCCTGCACCACTCTCTCTCTCCCTCCCTCTCTCTCTTTGGCGCCCAGCGAGCTCCTCCTTGGCGCGCTCTCTCCTCAGTGACCTCCTCCTCGTGCCTGTGCCCACCCTATTCCCCACCATTAGGGTTTTGGCGACGACGGCGGCGACGAATGCAGCTCTGGCAAGGTACGTCCTCCTCTCCTCCTCCTCACCCACGCCCACGCCACCCCCTTCTTTCCAAACTTCAGCGGCCTTAGAAGGGAAGGGGTTTGGAGGAGGAATGCCGACCAAGCAGTGGGGAGGCCAGCGGGTGGTTTAGGGGCCCTGGCGGCGGTGGAGGCGGCCTGGCCATGTCGGAGCAGGGACACCATGGCCATGGCCATGGCGGCGGCGCCGGGGCGGGGGGGGGGAGGGGAGGTGGCGCCACAAGCAAGCTAGGGTTTCACTGGAGCTCTGTGACCGTGGAGCTCTGGTGAAACCCTACCTTGCCAGCGGCGGGGCGGTGTGACCGCGGGAGGAAGAAGAATCGCAGTAGCAGGCAGGCGGGTGGAAGAAGAGGAGCGTGCAGCTGTGCAGGTTAGTCGCGCGCTAAATAATTATACAATTTACTATAAATTTAGTCAAAGTTTAGTTAATTTGACCAGCTCTTCATTTTAAAATTTAATTTTTTGAATTTTCAAATGATATAGGATAATAATATGGTAGTTAGTACCAAAGTTGTACTCTCTCCGTCTAGTATATAAGGCGTAACCAGCTCTGGTTCAAAGTCCGAGGAACATATTTAATTCTCTCTCTCAACATATATTACTACATTGATGTGCGCGCTTCTAGAGAGAGTATGCCTTAAGACACCACAACAGTAAGAGTCAGGTGTTAGCTCTAAGCCAATCTCTTCAATAGTGTTAGCTTTTAGCAATGGCTGATAGTATTATTAGGTCCACATGACACTCTCACATGTTCTTAGAATATATGTATGAGCCTAGCTCTTGATTAAGAGATAGTTTTTCTCTCTCTTCTATTAAAATATGATAAAAATGCTTAGAGCTAGCTTATGAGTCACCCATTGCGGGTGCCCTTATATTATGGGACTTGAATAATAAGTAGTTACACCTTATATATTTGGACGGAGGGAGTATATCTCCATGAGATCAACATTTTGTTGTTGATAACTTTTTTATATTATATAATTAAGAGGTTCAAATATTTATTTTTATGTTCTTAGATTTTGAAAACTCTGTTTTTTCTAACGACTTTGGATGTTGACATGGTCTATATATACCATAATTGTAGCTCTGAACACAATCTACAACTGTCGTGGACAACTTATTTATTTGAGATTGTTTAGAGTCTCAAATACCCATTTTAATTTCTCATATTTTGAAATTATTTTTATTTTTTTTCAAATGTCTTTGGATGTTGACAAGGTCTATACTAAAGTTGTAGCTCTAAATGCTATCTACAACAGTGTAGTTGACACATCTTTGAAAGCATCTAGGCCCCGGTGTTGGTTTCGGCAATTAATGACAACACATTATTACCATGACTAACGTGTGTTTTGCAGAAACGTTGGTAAGTTAGGTCATGGAGTTGATAACTGCTTTGGGCACTATGGTATTCATGTCCCTTGATGGAAATCATTTCGGTTTTCAAAGGATCAACGACAAGATTAAGGACGGTTAGTTCCAGATGTCAAGGTGTTAAGTTACATCCGAAATAGTCGTTAGGATCTTTGTTTCTTCCTTTGACCGTACTATAAAGGGGGGCATGAGCGAGTAGCTTGACCTAGGTGAGTCTTTTGTTTAGGTGTGGTGCACACTTGTCAAACTTAGCACTAGGTAGCTCTAGAAAAGCTAAAAGATCAGTTGGAAGCAACTTGGTTCAAGTTGCGTCGCGTTTAGAAGACGTTTGAGCAGTTTACCTGTGACCGGACGCGGGTCCTTGTCATGATCGGACGCGTCCGGTCAGTACTAACAAGTCACTGTGTCGTTAACTGACTGACCGGACGCAGTCCTTGAGAGGACCGGACGCGGTGGTCAGTCTGACACGTGTTCCAGAGGGTAAACAGTGTAATCGGACGTGACTGTGAAGTGATCGGCGCATCCGGTCATGTTCCAGTAAGGTCCCAAGCTAACTTGACGCGTCCGGTCATCTATGATCGGACACGGTCGAGCGTCAGATCAGTTTTCAGTGAGGCTCCTGCATGATCGGACGCGTCCGGTCATCCCTGATTGGCGCGTCCGGTCATCTCTGATCGGCGCGTCCGGTCATCTCAGACCGGCGCGTCCGGTCACTCAGCGCTAACTTTTGGTTTCTGACCGTTACACTTGACCGGCGCGTCTGGTCATGTCGACCGGCGCGTCCGGTCAGTGCGCGTTTTGCTGTTTCGACAGGTAACGGTTGGATTTGTCTGAGGGGTGTATAAATACATCCTCTCCACCTCTTTTAGAGGACTCTTGCTCATTTGTTCAGCTGAGAAACACCTTTAGAGTGCAAGGGAGTGCAAGAGCCCTAGTGAGGATAGTGATTTGAGAATCAAAGTTTGAGAATCCTCTCTAGTGATAAGAGTGTAGCAAGTGTGCATCCATCTTCTCATTAGGCTTGTTGTGGTCAAGTGAGAGTTCTAGCTTGTTACTCTTGGTGATCGCCATCACCTAGACGGTTTGGTGGTGATTGGGAGTTTGGTGATCATCCGACGAGCTTGTGGGTGACCCAACTCATGTTGTGAGCGGTTTTGGGTGATTCGCTGTGACGGAGTGTCGAAGAATCAACCCATAGAGAGCACTTGATCCTTGCGCGGATCAAGGGGGAGCTACACCCTTGCGCGGGTGCTCCAACGAGGACTAGTGGGGAGTGGCGAGTCTCTGATACCTCGGCAAAACATCGCCGTGTTCCTAACCCTTACTTTCAAGCATTTATATTTGTGCATTACTTTCATTGCTTGTTTACTTTCCTAGAATTGCCATGCTAGTCTAGGATTGGAACTTAGGGTGCAAAACTTTTACCGGTAGAATCACGAGGAACACTAGTAGGCACTAGGGGTGAAGTTTGGCTTGTAGGATTTAATTCTTGCAATTAATTTTTAGAAAAGCCCAATTCACCCCCCCTCTTGGGTATCTTGATCCTTTCAATTGATATCAAAGCCGTGTTGCTCTTTATTTAGGCTTCACCGCCTAGAGCAAGATGTCTAATGGGGAAGGACCACCTCCCACTTTTGAGGGGGACGATTTTCCATATTGGAAAATTCGTATGGAGGCATACCTCGAAGCCATAGATGTTGGGTGCCTTAGAGCCGCAACCGAAGGGCTTCCTCCTATAAGGGATCCCGCCAACCCAAGTGGTGACGAGAAGTACGACTGGTGGAATGCAAAGGCAAAAAATGCACTCTACCGGGGCTTAGGCAAAGATATCTTCAATCGTGTGCGTAATGCCAAAAACACTCATGAATTGTGGGAAAATCTTTGTGCTCTCCGTGAGGGAACTAAGAGTGAGCGTGAGGAACGCTATCGCATTGCTTTAAAGAAAATCAATTCTTTTGAGATGCTTCCCAAAGAAAGTGCTAATGAAATGTACACTCGATTGAATGTTCTTGTAGAAGATCTCAATGCTCTTGGACTCACTCAAATGAGTCAATCGGATGTTGCAAGGAGAATCTTAAGTGTTCTTCCCGTTGAGAAGTATGGACACATTGTCACCGTACTTCACCAAAGTGATCTCTCCGCCGCAACACCGACTCAAGTATTGGGAAAGATCAATGCACATGAGATGTACATGCATATTACTCCGGAAGAGGGCTCATCATCTTCTAAGAAGGACTCAAGTATTGGGAAAGATCAATGCACATGAGATGTACATGCATATTACTCCGGAAGAGGGCTCATCATCTTCTAAGAAGAAAGACTTGGCCTTCAAAGCTAGCCATGAAAAGAAAAAGAAGAAGGGCCAAGCCATGATGGTGCAAGAAAGCTCAAGTGAAAGTGATATTGATGATGCATCACTTGCACTTATGGTGAGGAAGACCACCAAGATGCTAAAGAAGCTCAACAAGAGTGGCATCAAGTTCGATGGCAAGAAGAAGAAATTCTTCACAAGTAGCAAAAGGAAGCCAATATCCAAAATGGATTGCTTCAATTATGGTGAACTTGGCCACCTAGCTCATCAATGCCCAAAGCCTCCAAAAGACAAGTACAAGAACAAGTACAAGGGCAAGAAAGATGATTCAAGTGATGAAGAAGATGAGAAAAGAAAGAATAAGCCATACAAAAAGAAAGATGGCAAGAAAAGAGAGTTCTACAAGAAGAAGAAGGGAGGCAAAGCTTACATTGTTGGTGATTGGCTCACCGACATTGAGTCATCATGTGAGTCCTCCGGCGATAAAAGCGACAATGAAAAAGAGAAGAGCGCCGCTTTTGTGTTTGGGCCATCATCATCTTCGCCGACGTCTTCATCACCACCTTCACCGCCACCTTCACCATCATCATCTACTTCTCACTTATGTCTCATGGCTAAGGGTGATCTAAAGGTACAAAACAATGATAGTGATGATGATGATAGTGATAGTGATAGTGATGATGAATATGATGCACCTTCTTATGATGAACTTGTAAAATTATTGAACAAATACTCTAAAATCATAAGAAGAACTAGAAATGAAAATGATGAGCTTCAACATGAAAATGAATCACTCTCATCTAAGCTTGAGAATGCACATAAGACTAGTGATGAGCTCAAAGATCAAAATGAAACTATGTCTTCCTCTCTTAAGGAGCTCAAAACTTCTAACAAGGAGTTTAGAGATAAACATGATAAAATTGAGAAGAAGCATGGTGAACTCATCACTAGGCTCAACTTGCTAAAAGATGAATATACCACATTGAAAATCAACTATGATACTCTTATTGTTGCTAATGAGCTTGCTCTTTGAGACACATGATGCTACTAACCAAGTTGTTAAGATTGATATAGCTACATCATGTGATGATTTGATTGTTGAGAACTTTGAGCAAGGCTCTAGCGGCAAAGGCAAGAGTGTGGTTGAGTCCGACAACTATGATGAGTATGTCAAGCTCAAGAGTGAAAATGAGATGCTTAAGAATGAGAACAAGAAGTTGATGGCTCTTGAAAAGCAAGCTTCAAATGAGTCACTTATTGAAGAAAACAAGAAGCTCAAGTAAGAAAAAGAGTATCTCAAGACTAGCATAAGCAAGTTCACAAGAGGCCAATATTTGCAAAGTGAGCTACTCATGAACGCCATCATGAAGATGGATAGAAGTGGCATTGGTTACTTGGCAAATCAAGAGAAGAAGGTCAAAGCTCAACAATAACAAAGCAAGTCAAAGCCCAAGCCAAAGAGATGTGTTGAGTGTGGACAAGAAGGCCATTTTGCTCATGAGTGCAAAACTCCACCACCACAACCCTTGCCCAAGCATGCTAGACCCTTTGCTTTTAATGCTCATTAAATGCTTAGAAAAGATTCAAGTGGAAAGATGAAAGTCATGTTCTTGGGTCCCCCTAACAAGAATAGGCCCAAGAAAATATGGGTTGCCAAGTCACTAGTTGAGAAAGTTAAGGGTCCCTCTCAAGTTTGGGTCCCTAAGCAAAAGGCTTGATCTTTTGTGTGTAGGTGAACTACAAGACTGGTGGATCTCAATGGATGATTGATAGTGGTTGCACACAACACATGACCGGTGATCCTCGTATGTTCACCTCACTTGAAGAGAATGGGGTATGTCAAGACAAGATCACATTTGGGGACAATTCAAAGAGCAAAGTTAAGGGTATAGGCAAGATTGCAATATCAAATGATCACTCTCTCTCAAATGTGCTCTATGTTGCTTCATTGAGTTTCAACTTACTATCCGTTGGGCAACTTTGTGATCTTGGCTACCAATGCTTATTTACTCCAAATGAAGTGGTTGTTACAAAGATAGATGACAAGCAAGTGATTTTCAAGGGCTTTAGATACAATAATCTCTATCTTGTTGACTTCACCTCCGAAGATGCAAACTTGATGACATGTTTATTCACCAAAACTACACTTGGATGGCTTTGGCATAGGAGGCTTGCTCATGTTGGAATGAATACTCTCAACAAGCTATTGAAGAAAGAATTAGTGAGAGGTTTGAAGGATGTAAAGTTTGAGAAGGACAAACCTTGTAGTGCTTGTCAAGCCGGCAAACAAGTTGCAAACACTCATCCAACCAAAGCTTACATGTCAACATCAAGAGTACTAGAATTTCTACACATAGATTTATTTGGTCCTACAACTTACAAGAGTTTGGGTGGAAATCTCTATTGCCTAGTGATTGTGGATGACTACTCAAGATATACTTGGACTTTCTTTCTTCATGACAAATCCGAAGTGGCAAATTTCTTCAAGAAGTTTGCAAAGAGAGCTCAAAATGAATTTGAAGTCAAGATAAAGAAAATTAGAAGTGACAATGGCAAAGAGTTTGACAACACCACCATTGAAGCTTATTGTGATGAAATTGGAATCAAGCATGAAATTTCATCAACCTACACTCCTCAACAAAATGGTGTAGTTGAGAGAAAGAACCGGACCTTGATCACTCTTGCAAGAACAATGCTAGATGAGTACAACACACCGGAGAAATTGTGGGCCGAGACAATCAACACCGCATGCTATGCTTCAAATCGCCTCTTCCTACAAAAGTTCCTTGGCAAGACCCCTTATGAGTTGCTAAATGGGAAGAAGTCGGACATCTCATTCTTCTGGGTGTTTGGTTGCAAATGCTACATCTATAAGATATGGAATTTGATGAATCTAATGGCTCCTAAGGAGCAATTGAGAATTGTGATGATGTAGGTGATGAACCATTGAGAGAGGCCATGAAGAACATGCCGGTGGGAGACATCAAGCCTAAAGATGATGAAGACAATGTACAAATTGTCAATTCACCATCTTCATCATATGTGCCTCAAGATGATGACAAGAATGAGAGAATTGAAAATGAAGATACCCATGTATCTCATCAACAAGCCGAGGCACAAGTTCAAGATGTTGATGCTCCCCATCCTACTCCTCAAATGGTTGATCGAAGAAACTCACCTCTACTTCAAGCACATCCACAAGATCTCATCATAGGGAGTCCTACAAAGGGTGTAATGACTCGATCTCAAAAGTTTACTTCTTTTGTTGAACATCACTCTTTTGTCTCTTGTCTTGAACCTAAGAATGTAGAAGAAGCTCTTCAAGATCTGGATTGGGTGAATGCTATGCATGAAGAATTGAACAACTTCGCCCGCAATCAAGTTTGGACACTTGAAGAGCATCCAAAAGGTGCAAGAGTCATTGGAACTAAGTGGGTGTTCCGCAACAAGCAAGATGATCAAGGTGTAGTAGTGAGGAACAAGGCAAGACTAGTCGCAAAGGGGTTCTCTCAAGTTGAAGGTCTTGATTTTGGAGAGACCTTTGCACCTGTTGCAAGACTTGAAGCCATTTGTATCCTTCTTGCATATGCATCACATCATGAAATGAAACTATATCAAATGGATGTGAAAAGTGCTTTTTTAAATGGCTTCATAAATGAACTAGTCTATGTTGAACAACCTCCTGGGTTTGAAGACCCTAGATATCCTAATCATGTTTATAGGTTGTCCAAGGCGCTATATGGGCTCAAGCAAGCCCCTAGAGCGTGGTATGAGCGCCTCCAGGACTTCCTCATTGAGAAGGGCTTCACTATTGAGAAGGTTGACACCACACTATTCACCAAGAAGTTTAATGGAGAGATCTTCATTTGTCAAGTCTATGTTGATGATATTATCTTCAGGTCAACAAATGAAGATTATTGCAAGGAATTTGGTGAATTGATGTCGAAAGAGTTCGAGATGTCAATGATTGGTGAGCTAACATTCTTCCTTGGTTTTCAAGTCAAGCAAATGAGAGAAAGAATTTTTATCTCTCAAGAAAAGTATACCAAGGATCTTCTCAAAAAATTCAAGATGGAAGAATGCAAGCCAATCAAGACCCCAATGCCATCTAATGGACATCTCAACCTAGATGAGGGAGGTAAACCAATTGATCAAACTCTTTACCGTTCTATGATTGGTAGCTTGTTGTACCTTACCGCATCTAGGCCCGATATCATGTTTAGTGTGTGCATGTGTGCTCGCTTTCAAGCGTGCCCTAAAGAACCTCACCTAAGTGCCGTAAAAAGAATCTTAAGATATCTTAAGTACACCCCAAGCATCGGTCTTTGGTACCCCAAAGGAGCTAGATTCCAACTAGTTGGCTATTCCGATTTGGATTATGTCGGTTGCAAAATTGATAGAAAAAGCACATCCGGAGGGTGCCATTTGCTTGGGAGGTCCTTAGTATCATGGTCATCTAAAAACCAAAATAGTGTGGCTTTGTCCACTGCCGAGGCGGAATACATTGCCGCGGGGCTTGTTGTGCACAAATCTTATACATGAAACAAACCCTCCTAGACTATGGAGTTGTTCTTGAAAAGGTGCCGCTTTTATGTGACAATGAAAGTGCCGTTAAAATTGCTAATAATCTGGTACAACACTCTTGCACCAAGCACATTGATATCCGCCACCACTTTCTAAGAGATCATGTTGCTAAAAATGATATATCACTAGAAGGGGTAAGAAGTGAAAATCAATTAGCGGATATCTTCACTAAACCTTTAGATGAGGCTACCTTTTGTAGGTTGAGAAGTGAACTAAATGTGCTTGATTCTAGTAACTTTAAAAAATGAGCTTGTGTTGTCCCTTGCATTGCATTGTATTTTATGTCATGTTTAAATTCCCGCAATGCATCTAGAACTTGTCTAACACAGTTACGATAACCCTCCTTTGGAGGAGTGAAGAAGCCTAACCGTGGATCAAACTTGACAAGCAACTAGCCTACCTTTCTCGTTTTGCATTGTATATGCATGGTTGTTGCTTTGTCGTTTCTTTTTGGTTTAGCTTTGAGTAACCTCTATGTTCGTCCATGAATAGAGAGAGCATTTGAAGCTCCCAAGGGTTGATACACTCTATTGCATGGCCATACGTTGCTCCTCGGGTGTTTATTGAATATTTTCTTAAAAATAATACTAGCCTAAGGCAAAATATTTTGAAAATTTTGAGGGTTTGAGTGAGGTCTCTCATATCAGGTTCCACTTTGTGTTTATTTGGGTCTCTTTGAATTGGAACTTGATTGGGAGAAGTCGCGTCGAAAATCAGTTTGAAAAAAGGCGTTTTACAGCGACCGGACGTTGGACCGGACGCTGCATCGGACGCGGTTCTACTTCACCACCACGTCCGGTCATGCGTCCACCAGCGCGTCTGGTCATTCCCGAAGGTCTTCTCCAAGATCTGTGATCGGACGCTACATCGGACGTGTCTCTGCCGACCATCGCGTCCGGTCCCGGCCACCACCACCGCGTCCGGTCATCCGTTTCAGTTTTCCGGGCAAAATGTGACCGGACTCTGTCAGCGTCCGATCGTGCATAATCGGACGCGTCCGGTCGTTCTAGGAGCTTACTGGACTGTGACCGGACGCTGCCTCCATCGCGTCCGGTCATGCGACCACCGCGTCTGGTCATCGCGTGAAAAGCGGATCTCACCCTTTTTAACCGTACGATCGGATCTCGCTCGTTTTTCTTTTTCGTCTCAATCCGCCGCCAACCTCGCCGAGTTCTCGAGCACCACTGTCTCACTGAGCCACCGCACCACCACCGTGCCCTCTCTCCCACGCCCTGCAGCCACGCAATCCTCGCCCGCGCCCGCGCCGTGCCTCCACGCCACGCTCCCGCGCACGCGAAGCCCGCTGCTCGCAGCCGTAGCGCCGCCGCGTCACCGCAGCGTGCCACCACCGCCACCCAGCGCGCCATCGAAGCGCCCAAGCGCCACCGCGCCCGAACCCCCGGCTGTCGCGTCTCCGAACAGCTCGCGCGCCACCTCTTCGAGGCCCGCGCCCACTGCCGAGGAACCCTAACCCTAGCTTTGCTCTTCGTGAAGATTGTTCATCTCCGCGAACTTCTCCGTCTCCACAAGGTGATGTCACTGCCTTGGATTAGGGTTTGATATTGATTTTCCGGTGAATTACTAATACAATCGTTGATCTCTCGGTACACCAGGGTTTCGATCGCCGTTTCCGGGTAACCCTAGCGCGTCGAGATCTTCTTCCGTTCATCGAATCTTCGCTCTTTCGAGGTAGCTATCACGGTCCATTCATATCTTACCTTATATGCTTGCTTGCATTAGGATCTTACTCATCTATTAGATAATATATGTTGCTTATAGTAGATCCATCTATTCTATCGATTTAGTTCGTCCTGTCGGTGCTGTGTGTGTCAGGTGATCAGTTGTGAATCCGAGGCCAAGCTTGTGGATACGGATTGAGGCCAAGCCTCACGAGTGTTAGTCCATCATCTGTTACTTTCCAGTGTTTCTCAGTACAGCAGTTTGTCAGTATGGTTCGCTGCAAGAACCCTGGTGGTGCACCTAGTGACAGGGATGATAGTCCTCCTAGGAGGACAGAGGTAGCTCACGGCAAGCGAGTAAAAATTGCTGCCAAGAAGAGAAAGAGAACACTTACAGAGGCAGAAGTGGCTCAGGCAGTTGCAGATGTAGCAGAGGCAGCAGAGAGAGGTGCCAGAAGTAGTGGTATTCGTATTGGTGAGAGTCGCTTTCACCTTGAAGGTAGACAACTCGGTACAGAGGCCACAGAGGAGACAGTAGATGCACCCACAGAACAGCCTACAGAGGATCCAGAGGACACTGAGGAGCAGACAGTACACTCTCCACAGCGTCGTCGCTCAGGACGTACACGAGCTCAGGTGACTCCCAGGCCAGAGGGTCAGCGTCGTGGAGGTCGTCCACCTCCCAGGGCTCGAGGTCACCCCCCACTTGAGCACTTTGACCTCAGGGGAGCTACAGCTAGACAGGTCCAGGCCCTCAGGTTCGTTGAGGTCACTCGGTGGTTCCCACCTCAGCGGGATCCCCGGGCTTCAGAGGGTTTCTACACTCCTCTACACGAGGACTTCTATAGGGCCTATGTCGACAGCGGGATTGCTTTCAGACCTCAGAGAGTCTGTCAACTGGAGGCCTTAGTTGAGGTGGTTGGTGAGCAGCTTCGTCCGCATCTATCCTTTCTACCTAGATTATCAGATCTTCTTGGACGGACTGGAGCATACTGCGGGACCTGGGTCAGAGAGTTCTACTCTTCACTTTGGATTGACCCAGCACATCAGTTCATACACTTTGCATTCAAAGGCTGTGACCGTAGACTCTACAGCACTAGGGTACGGGAGATTCTCAGACTCCCCGCTTTAGAGACAAAGATCCATCAGCTGTGTTTCGGACAGACTGCACCTCCGAGACGCCCTCACGACGGGACAGTGCCCCCTACAGATATGATCCGACCCTGTTTCCGTGAGCCTTTTAGTGAGGGGTCTCGACGTACACCTGCCAGCCTGACACCCATAGCCAAAGTCCTTGATGCTATTGTGAGGAGGACTCTACTTCTGAGGCTTAGATATAGAGAGGGCTTGACTCGCATGCAGCTATGGGTAGTACATCACCTCATCTCACAGACCCCGTTTGACCTTTGGAATCTGATGCTATGTGAGATGGAGGACACCTTGGTAGAAGGATTCAAGGGTCACAGGCAGCTACCGTACGCTCATTGGATATGCTTCATCATCAGATCTGCCTGTGAGCTGCCTATAGAGATTAGAGCAGAGATTTCTGATACCACTACAGCCTTTCCAGAGTATGACATCCGATAGTTGTGGGCATCCGTTACCAGAGAGCAGGCACCTGGCCCAGGACAGTGTCAGAGGCCAGAGGTACCGGAGACAGCTGCTGAGCAGGACGAGACTGTTGAGGGTCTTGCTGAGGCAGAGCTAGCAGATCTAGATGCTCAGCTAGCTGATCTAGCCGAGGATGTTGCTACTGACAGCACTGATGAGATTATCAGCCCATCCCCCAGTACCGCTCTCCTTGGCCTCACGACCATGAGGCCGGTGGCTTAGGCTCATCCTCCCGTTCAGACCCAGCCATGGTGGCTATTCTTGAGAGGCTGACCCAGGCCCAGGAGAGACAGGAGGTTCAGATGCAGAGACAGGCTCAGGACACAGCTGCCGCGTTCACTCAGATTCAGGCTCATCAGGACGAGCTCCAGAGGCAGCAGCTAGAGTTTTAGAGACAACAGTTCGAGATGCAGAGGCAGCAGGCAACCACTCAGCAGCAGTATCTAGAGCTCCTGCGTCACCTTGTCACTGTTGGGGTACCTCCACCACCGTCTGTCCTAACTCTAGCATTACAGTCCAGTGGACCTCAGAGTCAGGGACAGCTGAGTTTTCAGTACACCTCCCCCCAACAGCAGGTGCCTCAGATGTTCCAGTCTCTGAGTTACACCCCTATCTAGACAGGGTTTACTCCACCAGCTCAGTCGGGACCTCACCTCCTCTCAGGCACTCCGTTCCCTAATTTCAGTGCCACCTACAGTGAGCTGACTGGACAGCCGACACCATCGTATACTACTTTTATGACTACCTCAGAGATGTCAGCTTCAGAGACTGCTGCACTTTCAGTGTCAGGGGCCGCCACTACAGAGACTCTACCATCTTCAGTAGCATCGACAAATCCTCCTACTCTTGGTGTCTTTCAGGCTCAGGCGACAGTGACTACTCCTATAGTTGCTACTACACCTTCAGTTCCTGCACCTGCTCTATAGACCCAGACTGCTTCACTGCCACGTCTATCTTCAGAGGGTCAGCCTGACAGTTCAGAGTCTGAGGAGGATACTTCGTAGTTCGTGATCACTCCACGCTCCTCGGCACCCAACACGACAGCTTCTGTTCCCCCGTCAGATCCTTAGTTTTTTTATTTTTGGCGTTTGATGCCAAAGGGGGAGAGAGAGCGTAGATTCAGGGGAGTGCTATTAGAGAGTTTCGTTCTTCCATGTGTGCTACTTTCATGCGTCATGTTTATTTTCTCGCCCTGCATTGTGTGACCTTGAGTTTGTGAGACTTTATATCTTATCTTGTCACTTAATTGTGTTTAGCTCATAAGGTTGTGCTTCCGTGCCTTACTCCAATTTCATATGAGCTATGTTTTATGTGTACTAACTCTTCATGTTTTATCTTATGAGTACATTCAGTTGGCTTGGAACACATAAGCAATGACTAACCCCTTGTGCTTACAGCTTTATGCTTATGTGAACCAAGCATGATCGAAAACCTCAACTTATAACTTCTGAATCTAAGTGTTGTCATCAATCACCAAAAAGGGGGAGATTGAAAGCATCTAGGCCTCGGTGTTGGTTTCGGCAATTGATGACAACGCATTATTACCATGACTAACGTGTGTTTTGCAGAAACGTTGGTAAGTTAGGTCATGGAGTTGATAACTGCTTTGGGCACTATGGTATTCATGTCCCTTGATGGAAATCGTTTTGGTTTTCAAAGGATCAATGACAAGATTAAGGACGGTTAGTTCCGGATGTCAAGGTGTTGAGTTACATCCGAAATAGTCGTTAGGATCTTTGTTTCTTCCTTTGACTGTGCTATAAGGGGGGCATGAGCGAGTAGCTTGACCTAGGTGAGTCTTTTGTTTAGGTGTGGTGCGCACTTGTCAAACTTAGCACTAGGTAGCTCTAGAAAAGCTCAAAGTTCAGTTGGAAGCAACTTGGTTCAAGTTGCATCGCGTTTAGAAGACGTTTGAGCAGTTTACCTGTGACCGGACATGGTCCTTGTCATGACCGGACGAGTCCGGTCAGTACTAACAAGTCACTGCGTCGTTAACTGACTGACCGGACGCGGTCCTTGAGAGGACCGGACACGGTGGTCAGTCTGACACGTGTTCCAGAGGATAAATAGTATAATCGGACGCGATTGTGAAGTGATCGGCGTGTCCGGTCATGTTCCAGTAAGGTCCCAAGCTGACATGACGCGTCCAGTCATCTATGATCGGACGCGGTCGAGCGTCAGATCAGTTTCCAGTAAGGCTCTTGCATGATCGGCGCGTCCGGTCATCTCTGACCGGCGCGTCCGGTTACTCAGCGCTAACTTTCGGTTTCCGACCGTTACACTTGACCGGCGCATCCGGTCATGTCGACCGGCGCGTCCGGTTAGTGTGCGTTTTGCTATTTCGGCAGGTAACGGTTGGATTTGTCTGAGGGGTGTATAAATACATCCCCTCCACCTCTTTTAGAGGACTCTTGCTCATTTGTTCAGCTGAAAAACATCTTTGGAGTGCAAGGGAGTGCAAGAGCTCTAGTGAGGATAGTGATTTGATAATCAAAGTTTGAGAATCCTCTTTAGTGACAAGAGTGTAGCAAGTGTGCATCCATCTTCTCATTAGGCTTGTTGTGGTCAAGTGAGAGTTCAAGCTTGTTACTCTTGGTGATCGCCATCACCTAGACGGTTTGGTGGTGATTGGGAGTTTGGTGATTAACCGACGAGCTTGTGGGTGACCCAACTCATGTTGTGAGCGGTTTTGGGTGATTCGCCGCGACGGAGTGTCGAAGAATCAACCCGTAGAGAGCACTTGATCCTTGCGCGGATCAAGGGGGAGCTACACCCTTGCGCGGGTGCTCCAACGAGGACTAGTGGGGAGTGGCGACTCTCCGATACCTCGGCAAAACATCACCGTGTTCCTAACCCTTACTTTCAAGCATTTACATTCGTGCATTACTTTCATTGCTTGTTTACTTTCCTAGAATTGACATGCTAGTCTAGGTTTGGAACTTAGGGTGCAAAACTTTTACCGGTAGAATCACGAGGAACACTAGTAGGCACTAGGGGTGAAGTTTGGCTTGTAGGATTTAATTCTTGCAATTAATTTTTAGAAAAGCCTAATTCACCCCCCCTCTTGGGCATCTTGATCCTTTCAATCTTTATATGAGATCACTTAGAGGCTCAAATAGTCATTTTAATTTCTCACATTTCAAAATACATTTTTCTAAAATTTTGAAATGCCATAGACAGTGACATGGTCTATATAAAAGTTATAGATCTCATTTGGTTGAAAACTTTTTATTCAAAATCGGTTAGATGCTCAAATATTTGTTTTAAGTTCTATAATTGTGGAATTTGAATTTTTGAAATTTTTAGACAACTTCTGATGGAAACATGCTATATACCAAATTTGTAATGCTTGAAGAGATTTAGAACTTTCTATTTTATTTTTTTTTCATTTGAGATTATTTAGGATCCCAAATATCCAACAAAAACATGACATGACAAAAAAACCAAAGATATATAGGCCCACATGTGACATCATCCAAAAACCACTATTGGAAGCACTCGAAACTATTTTATAGGAGTAATTTATCCGGTTTTAAAAGTTACAATGATAAGTTATCTGATATTCGAGTTTGAGGATATTTTTTAAATTTATAACGGACATATTCAGTGGGGCAAATCAGACTTTACTCTCTAGATTAACATTTAGAGGCTGACTTCAGACTATTTCGATATGGTGGAGGATGATAATTTTTTGAAAAATAAAACAGAAGCATATCTGATGGCTATCAATGTTAATGATTACTGGTGACAAATTATTAAATATAATGAGTGGTGGGTATCCTATTGTAAACGTGGTTTGAGTCCAAACACAAAATATAGGGGCATGAGCATGACAAAAGAAGCTTGTGCATGACACTCAAAAAAACAAATGTTAGATCGTTTCGATCTTACTAAAAAAATGCCATGCTACCGCTACATAACCTCAGAAAGGTTTACTGATGACCTCTGCTTAAGTGCTTAACAAAGATGAGGACAGCCAGAATTAAAGGAACAACGCGGAACATGCCACACAGAGTTGTCAACAAGACGTAAACACATGCCCTCAGCTGTGGTTATTCTGGTCGAGTGTAGTGAGTTTCATAGTGCTAATAAAATAAATAAAAAGATTATGTAATTTTGGTTTGTGTGAATTGATTGGTGAATCCTTTCTGATCCATTGTCAGCAGCGGCTCTGCTATAAAGTAGAGAAGACAAGTCGATGGCTGTAGCGGAGGTCCTGACGGCCGCATGGAAAGACTGGGGTCTGCAAGCGCTGGTGCTGCTCAGCTTAACTGTGCAGGTGACGCTCCACATCTTGGCAGAGTTCCGGCGGCACATTGACTCCGGCGTGCTGAGGGCCGTGGTATGGTCCGCGTACATGGCGGCCGACACGACGGCGATCTACGTGCTTGGCCACCTGTCCGTGACCAGCAGGTCGCCAGAGCACGAGCTGGTGGCGCTCTGGGCGCCGTTCCTACTGCTGCACCTCGGCGGGCAGGACAAGATCACAGCCTACGCCATCGAGGACAACCAGCTGTGGCTGCGCCACCTGCAGACGCTCGTCCTTCAGGTGGCCGCTGCCGCCTACGTCGTCTACGGGTCCTCCGTCATCGTCGGCGTGAGCCGGGTCCCCTTGCTCCTCGCGGCCACCGTCACCATGTCCGCCGTTGGTGTCGTCAAGTACGGGGAGCGAGTGTGGGCGCTCAGGTGCGCCGGCACTAGCCCGACTGGGAACTACAGCAGCGACATCGGGAAGAGAAGGTTTTCTCTGGCGGTGCCGGATTCTTTCATGAGCGGCTTGGATCCCGCGGAAGCCTACCTGCTACATGCTCACCTGCTGCTGGATCTCGCCAAGGACAGGTTCAAGGGTCCATTACCCCGTCTGTTTCTGTGTGGCCCCGGCAGCCAAGAATCGCAGCTGCACGGGGAGGAGGAGCTGTACAGGGTGGCCGAGATGCAGCTCTCGCTCCTGCACGACGTCTTCTACAGCAAGGCCGAGGCCACGCACACTTGGTACGGCCTCTGCGTCCGCGTGCTGTCGTTTCTAGCCGCCGTTGCCGCGTTCGTGCTGTTCAACGTGCTGCTGCTGGGCGATCATCGCCGTAAGCTGGAAGCCTACAGCAGAGGAGATGTGGCCGTCACCTACGTCCTCTTCGTCGGCGCCGTCGTCCTGGAGGCTGCGTCGCTCGTGAGGGCCGTGTTCTCGAGCTGGACATGTGCTCTCCTTGTCAAGCACGGATCGGAAGGGAGCGCGGTGTGTAACTCCCTAGCCCACGTACCCGTGTATCTCCGCCGGCTGGTGCGTGCGGCGGAGTGGAGGAGCAGGCGCAGCTGGTCGCGCTCCATCTCCATGGGGCAGCTCAGCCTGGTTCAGCTGTGCGTGCGCAGCAGGGCCAGCCGATACAGCAAGGTGGCTAGATGGATGGGCGTGGAGGACTGGTGGAACACGCTGGCTTACTCCGGCCCATCCGTCCCAGTCTCGGCGTGCGTCAAGAAGCTGCTGCTCAAGAGCATGAAGGCGAGGCCATGGGGTCGGGAGCAGTTCGAGAGCAGTGGACTGTACGGCCGGGAACTGGGCCTGGATTGGGTCGCCGATTCCAAGCTGGAGGTGCGGATCCTCGTCTGGCACGTCGCCACCGAGCTCTACCTGTGCTGGTTCAACGGCAAGGATCACCCGCCCGCCGGTGCTGCTGACCTCGTCGGCGTGGCTCAGGCGCTGTCCAACTACATGCTCTTCCTGCTCGCGTCGCGTCCCCACATGCTGCCTCCTGATGCCAGCCGCAACGACTATCTCGTGGTGTGCTATGCTCTTACCAGTCACGAGAGATACAGCACAGCCGAGGATCTGCTCTCCTTGCTGCAGCGCTTTGCAGATGCGTTGTGGGCTAATAACTCCGCGCCGGAGTATGAACTGCGGTGCAAGGATACTAATCGTCGTGGATACAGGGTGTTGAAGGGAGGATGCTCGCTTGCTGCGTTCCTCATCCACCACCAAGACTCCTCGCCTGTTGGTGGCACCGGCACGCTGGAGATGATCTGCAGGGTGTGGGCGCAGATGCTGTGCAGCGTTGCGGACGAATGCAGCGCCAATTCTCATGCAAAGCAGCTCAGCAGCGGCGGTGAGATCCTTACCGTCGCTGCTCTTGTAGCCAAATACATGAGGTCAAAGAGGCTGTCCTGGCACTTCCACATTGAGTCTAAGCGTACAGACGAATGGTAAATTCAATTAGTAGCTAGGGCGACTTCTAAAAGAGTCTACAAGTATGGCCATCCTTGTACACATAAAATCCATGCCTATTATGTTCAATCTATCTGTTATCACTGAACATACCATCCCTACCAGTCCATCAATGCTAGGTGTGCTAGAGCCGATAGTGAGCTAGTTTCATTGATGGGTCGTAAACCTTGGATCCGAACAATCATTGGGATTCTATTGATCTGTCAGTGAAGTCCTCTCTCACTGTGTCGGATTAAGCTACGACCCGGCAACGATGTATCACTACCAGGGCAAGCCACAACGACCGTCCGGTAGTGATATGCATATGCTCGGTTGTGGCTTGACCCGACAACAACAAAATGATTTCACTGTCTGATTGTAGATTGGTCCGACAGTGTCATACCTACCATTAGATTAACTTTGTCCCTGATTATTCGATTCTTCACCACTGTTTCAAGCTTCCCATTGCTTTCTGGTTATTGTAAATAGGACCCTATGGTTTCTTCATATCGATTGCTACTTTGGAAGCAAGGAAGAACTGAGGTGATCAAATGGCTCCAAGATACTGGCCTGTTCTGCCGCACTACTTTAGCAGTACTTTTCAGCGAATGAATAGTGTTTTCCTCTCACAACATTTCAGCATAAGCATCAGCATAAGCCAAATTTCAGTGAAGCGATGGTTCTTTGGAGTTGAGTCAATCAATAACGTGACAAATATATCCCTTATTGGACAGTTACAATAGTGATGTCATATTGATTTCAATGTCGATGGTGTACATATTTCTGCTATGGTGAATAGCACACCGAATCTGATAACCACAGAGGCCCCGTTTGGATCCTTAGAATTGAGTTTATTTTAATAATCATAATTTAGACACATATTAATTAATCTAATATGGTTGTATATGGATTATGTTTGCATATTATTATTGGCTATGCGAGAGAGATAAAGCTATATATCAACCGGCTGAAATATTTGTTTGGCTCAACCGAATTCTTGGCTGTTGGATCTAATCGTGTGTTCTGATCTGGCTCTCTCTCTCTCTCTGTGTACGTCGTTTTGTTTTCATCTGTCTGTCTGACATGTGGGTCCATGTTGTCGGCGCCACTGTTTGATTTTTGGGACTCGCTCCCGATATTGGACTTTCCGTTTCCCCCTTTTCCTTTCATTTCCTGTCGTCTCTCCCCTGTCGTTTTCATTCCCCTCGGTGGCGACTGGCGATTTTTCTAGGGTTTGCCAGGTTCGTTCGTCTTCCCCTCTACTCTTCTCTTGTGGTGGCTGTAGATGTTAGTGTTTGGGTTCGTCGGATGATTATTGCAGTATGTAGTTGTGTTGTTCATGTTTTTTTGGTTTGAATCTCTTCTCCGTCGTGATGGATGAGATGTTGTTCGATTGTTTCTCGGCGGTGGTTTCATCTAGAGGGTACGTTGGATTTTGCGTCACCTTTAGATGGGGATGCGCCTTGTTGATTCGTTGCTGGATGCGTTGTTGAGTTCGGGGTTTCTCCCCATTGGTTTCAGCTAGAAGGGATTGGGGATTTGCGTCGGCTTTAGATTGGGATGTCTCTAGTTGATTGTTGCAGGTTTGCGATTGTGGCATCTGCCCTAGATTGGTTAGGGGTTTTGTGATTGTGTGCTTTTTTCTCAGTTTTCCTGTCATGGATGATGTGTGCTATGTCTATCTGTTTTTTTGTGATAACGAGATCTGGTTCATAGTTGTGTTAGTTGCTTTGATTGATGTAGTGATTGTTGATTTTTAGGGTTGGATTAGTTCATGTTTGGTTTATTCAGGCCTTGGTGTGTGACCCTGGTTAGGTTGCTCCTGCCCTGAACTGTTTATTTCAATTTTTTTTGCTGTATAATTTTTGTGTTACTGTGTTATAGTTATTTTGTGCACCCT
Source organism: Saccharum hybrid cultivar R570 (assembly GCA_038087645.1). Lineage (NCBI taxonomy): Eukaryota > Viridiplantae > Streptophyta > Magnoliopsida > Poales > Poaceae > Saccharum > Saccharum hybrid cultivar. Next base: position 47,420,008 of record JAQSUU010000307.1, on the reverse strand, counting down.
TGTATCATTTCAGCTCTGTATGTATTGTTATTTTTTTATCAGTGTTGTTGAAATGACTTGTTGGAGCAGTATTCAATTCTGTATTTAGTTGTAGATAAGTATCTGTCATGTCTATGCTAATTTTTCCTTTTTGGTGCTGGGTAATTTATGTGACCCGAAAAGCTGTAGAAGTAACTAACTTAGTGTGTTTTTTTGCTACTAGTCATAGCTAGTGTTCATTGTAGATTATTTTTAAACACTTTTGTAAATGTTTTATTGATCTCAGTTTGTATTATTGTTTTGTTCTGTGAGTTTAGTTTAATTTCATTTTCAGATGTTTGGGTTTACCTTGTGTTGTCATTGAACTTTCATTTTCTTAATTATGTATTTACACTAAACTAAGTAGTGTTAGTTTAGTGGGCTCAGTGTTGTAAGTTTTGTGTAAGGCAGCTTCTATTGATTTTGACCATTGTTGTTTAGTTTTTTTATTATCTGTATTATTTGTTCTGTTTATTGCTTGTGCAATTCTTTCATGAGTTTTTTGAACTCATGATTTCTTCATTAGCTTGAGTTTATTTCTTTTGTTTCCGCCAGTCTCTACAACTACGATCGGTGTATTTGATTATGTGAGTTTAGATGGAAAAGTTGCGTTGTAAGCAACACAGGAGAGGCCCATATGTGGGCTGCCACATGTGGCTGCGTCGATTCAGCTCGTCATCACCCCGATCCTCACCTGTCCGCCACGAAGCAAACCGTGGTTTCCTAGAGGTGGTGTTGACCAGAGATGAGGTTTGTGCTATATGTCTGAAGGTGTGTTAAATGTGGAGGATGATGCAGCTAGCATAGAGGCTGCCACAGCGATGCTCCGGGGGATGCCTTGCTCGCACATCTTTCACCAGAGCTCTATTTTTGAGTGGCTTAGTTGTAATAGGTCATGTCCTCTCTGTCGCTACCAGTTTTGTAGCCCGAAAGATGTTAATGATGTTGAGTAGTAGTAGGCTTAGTTTTTATTGTAAGTTTTTATCTTTAATGAATACCATACATGGTTGCGTTGTAATCATATATGTTGAATGACGGAGTATAAGTATGGATTTGATATGCATATTGATGATGTGAGTCTTTGTTTCTATGTCTTTCCATTCATGCTTGATGAATAATGAGCATATTACTATTATCTGATCTGTTTTTTTGGTTATCAGTTGCTTTGAATTGTATAGTGGGTAACAAAAAAATATAATTAGCCTGTTGTTTATGTATTTTTTTGGTTCAATTATTTTTCTTTTTGTAGTCAAGATGGGTCGGAAAAGGCCTGGTGGTGTAGTTGATTTAAGTTGCTCTGGTGATTCGGAAACTGGTGGTTATCCAGTGTTCTCAGCTTCCTTATATGGATTATGATTCCTATGAATCTCATTCTGATACTCAGCTTGTTGGAGAAGTGAGTTATTTGTTTGTTATTATTTAGTTAATTGTTCTTTTGTTTATATGTATTTTTTTCTAAATGTATTTATTTTCATTATTGCAAGGTGATTTGTCCAGCGATCATTCAAGTGTTGACCGTGTCTTGTATCAGAAATGTGTAAAAGATGTATGTTCAATTTCTTTTTTTTCTATCTTTACATTTTTTTGTTTATATGTTTTAATGTTCATTTTTGGTTTTTTCAGTTAAAGAAAATTAAGAGTACGAAGAGGAGGCTTGAGATGGCAATGAAGCATAAGGTTATTTGCTTAGTTTGTTTTAGCTGTTTAATGGTTTTATTTTTTTTTATGTGCATTAGTATGATTATGTGACTTCATGTTCCTTTGTTGGAAATTATTTTCATGTCAACTTTTGCTTACTGTTCATTTAGTTTATGCTTTTCTTTTTTTAGATGTCTAGTAACATGGAGAATAGGCCTGTTCCTGCGTATTTGATTGAGACTTTAGGTTTGACTCCTGGTGAGCAGTCTCATCTGATGGCAGTTAAGGGGGCTAAGCATAGTGCTGATCCAGTGTCTACTGTTGCTTGTGGTTTCAAACATCTTGATCACAAGCCAACGATTATGAGAACGATGGTGAATGACAACAAATTCTTTGTTGATGATCATTATGGTCTTGTCTATGTTTTGGCTAAGTATGATCGATTTCCTCGAGTATCTGACAAGCGCATTGTTCAAGTTGGTGAATTTAATCTTTGTGTGTATAAAGTGAAAAGTATTATCTGGAAGACTGACTCTTGCAAAGCTTTCATGGATATTCCAGTAAGGATTAAGGTATATTTCTCTTAATATTTGTTCTTTTTTTTAAAAAAAATATGTGCAAATTTAGTTGTTTGATTGTTGTCCTTTCTTATTTTAATTATTTTTAGGATTTGTTACTGATTGTTTCATAATAATCTTAGTAGGACTTTATCATGTTCATCTTTTTTTCTAGGTTGTTTCTCCTGAAAATTCACTTGCTCCTGAACCTGCAGTTCCATTTACTATTGAAGATGAAGTTGTTTCTTTGTTTGTTCTCGATAATCTGGATCTAGTTGTTGGAGAGCAACCTCAGTTGCTTGCTACTAAGGGTTTGACCAGTGCCAATCCAGTTAAATTAGTGGCTCAGGTTGTTAAGTAGAATCGTGGTGGCGATTTTCTTCCTACTTGTAATTTTGCATTTGATGCAACAAATGGTATTGTTTATGTAAAGGTGGATAAAGAATAGAATGCAAATTTGATGGCTGGGCCCCTATGGTTGTTTCTTCATATAGATTGCTACTTTGGAAGCAAGGAAGAATTGAGGTGATCAAATGGCTCCAAGATACTGGCCTGTTCTGCTGCACTACTTTAGCAGTACTTTTCAGCGAATGAATAGTGTTTTCCTCTCACAACATTTCAGCATAAGCATCAGCATAAGCCAAATTTCAGTGAAGCTATGGTTCTTTGGAGTTGAGTCAATCAATAATGTGATAAATATATACCTTAATGGACAATTATAATAGTGATGTCATATTGATTTCAATGTCGATGGTGTACATATTTCTGTTATGGTGAATAGCACACCGAATCTGATAACCACAGAGGCCTCGTTTGGATCCTTAGAATTGAATTTATTTTAATAATCATAATTTAGACACATATTAATTAATCTAATATGGTTGTATATGGATTATATTTGCATATTATTATTGGCTATACGAGAGAGATAAAGCTATATGTCAACCGGTTGAAATATTTGTTTGGCTCAACCAAATTCTTGGCCGTTGGATCTGATCGTGTGTTCTGATCTGGCTCTCTCTATGTGTCTGTTATTTTGTTTTCATCTGTCTGTCTGACATGTGGGTCCATGTTGTCAGCGCCACTGTTTGATTTTTGGGACTCGTGCCCGATATTGGACGCTCCGTTTCCCCCTTTTCCTTTCATTTCCTGTCGTCTCTCCCCTGTCGTTTTGGTTCCCCTCGGTGGCGACTGGCGATTTTTCTAGGGTTTGCCAGGTTCGTTCGTCTTCCCCTCTACTCTTCTCTTGTGGTGGCTGTAGATGTTAGTGTTTGGGTTCGTCGCATGATTATTGCAGTATGTAGCTGTGTTGTTCATGTTTTTTTGGTTTGAATCTCTTCTCCGTCGTGATGGATGAGATGTTGTTCGATTGTTTCTCGGCGGTGTTTCATCTAGAGGGTACGTTGGATTTTGCGTCACCTTTAGTTGGGGATGTGCCTTGTTGATTCGTTGCTGGATGCGTTGTTGAGTTCGGGGTTTCTCCCCGTTGGTTTCAGCTAGAGGGGATTGGGGATTTGCGTCGGCTTTAGATTGGGATGTCTCTAGTTGATTGTTGCAGGTTTGCGATTGTGGCATCTGCCCTAGATTGGTTAGGGGTTTTGTGATTGTGTGCTTTTTTTCTCAGGTTTCCTGTCATGGATGATGCGTGCTATGTCAATCTGTTTTTTTTTGTGTTAACGAGATCTGGTTCATAGCTGTGTTAGTTGCTTTGATTGATGTAGTGATTGTTGATTTTTATGGTTGGATTAGTTCATGTTTGGTTTATTCAGGCCTTGGTGTGTGACCCTGGTTAGGTTGCTCCTGCCCTGAACTGTTGATTTCAATTTTTTTTGCTGTATAATTTTTGTGTTACTGTGTTATAGTTATTTTGTGCACCCTTGTATCATTTCAGCTCTGTATGTACTGTTATTTTTTTATCAGTGTTGTTGAAATGACTAGTTGGAGCAGTATTCAATTTTGTATTTAGTTGTAGATAAGTATCTGTCATGTCTATGCTAATTTTTCCTTTTTGGTGCTGGGTAATTTAAGTGACCCGAAAAGCTGTAGAAGTAACTAACTTAGTGTGTTTTTTTGCTACTAGTCATAGCTAGTGTTCATTGTAGATTATTTTTAAACACTTTTGTAAATGTTTTATTGATCTCAGTTTGTATTATTGTTTTGTTCTGTGAGTTTAGTTTAATTTCATTTTCAGATGTTTGGGTTTACCTTGTGTTGTCATTGAACTTTCATTTTCTTAATTATGTATTTACACTAAACTAAGTAGTGTTAGTTTAGTGGGCTCGGTGTTGTAAGTTTTGTGTAAGGCAGCTTCTATTGATTTTGACCATTGTTGTTTAGTTTTTTTATTATCTGTATTATTTGTTCTGTTTATTGCTTGTGCAATTCTTTCATCAGTTTTTTGAACTCATGGTTTCTTCATCAGCTTGAGTTTATTTCTTTTGTTTCTGCCAGTCTCTACAACTACGATCGGTGTATTTGATTATGTGAGTTTAGATGGAAAAGTTGCATTGTAAGCGACACAGGAGAGGCCCATATGTGGGCTGCCACATGTGGCTGCGTCGATTCAGCTCGTCATCACCCCGATCCTCACCTGTCCGCCACGAAGCAAACTGTGGTTTCCTAGAGGTGGTGTTGACCAGAGATGAGGTTTGTGCTATATGTCTGAAGGTGTTAAATGTGGAGGATGATGCAGCTAGCGTAGAGGCTGCCACAGCGATGCTCCGGGCGATGCCTTGCTCGCACATCTTTCACCAGAGCTCTATTTTTGAGTGGCTTAGTTGTAATAGGTCATGTCCTCTCTGTCGCTACCAATTTTGTAGCCCGAAAGATGTTAATGATGTTGAGTAGTAGTAGGCTTAGTTTTTATTGTAAGTTTTTATCTTTAATGAATACCATACATGGTTGCGTTGTAATCATATATGTTGAATGACGGAGTATAAGTATGGATTTGATATGCATATTGATGATGTGAGTCTTTGTTTCTGTGTCTTTCCATTCATGCTTGATGAATAATGAGCATATTACTATTATCTGATCTGTTTTTTTGTTATCAGTTGCTTTGAATTGTATAGTGGGTAACAAAAAATATAATTAGCTTGTTGTTTATGTTATTTTTTGGTTCAATTATTTTTCTTTTTGTAGTCAAGATGGGTCGGAAAGGCCTGGTGGTGTAGTTGATTTAAGTTGCTCTGGTGATTCGGAAACTGGTGGTTCAGAAGATATCCAGTGTTCTCAGCTTCCTTATATGGATTATGATTCCTATGAATCTCTTTCTGATACTCAACTTGTTGGAGAAGTGAGTTATTTGTTTTTTATTATTTAGTTAATTGTTCTTTTGTTTATATGTATTTTTTCTAAATGTATTTATTTTCATTATTGCAAGGTGATTCGTCCAGCGATCATTCAAGTGTTGACCGTGTCTTGTATCAGAAATGTGTAAAAGATGTATGTTCAATTTCTTTTTTTCTATCTTTACATTTTTTTGTTTATATGTTTTAATTTTAATTTTTGGTTTTTTCAGTTAAAGAAAATTAAGAGTACAAAGAGGAGGCTTGAGATGGCAATGAAGCATAAGGTTATTTGCTTAGTTTGTTTTAGCTGTTTAATGGTTTTATTTTTTTATGTGCATTAGTATGTTTATGTGACTTCGTGTTCCTTTGTTGGAAATTATTTTCATGTCAACTTTTGCTTACTGTTCATTTAGTTTATGCTTTTATTTTTTTAGATATATGGTAACATGGAGAATAGGCCTGTTCCTGCGTATGTGATTGAGACTTTAGGTTTGACTCCTGGTGAGCAGTCTCATCTGATGGCAGTTAAGGGGGCTAAGCATAGTGCTGATCCGGTGTCTACTGTTGCTTGTGGTTTCAAACATCTTGATCACAAGCCAACGATTATGAGAACGATGGTGAATGACAACAAATTCTTTGTTGATGATCATTATGGTGTTGTCTATGTTTTGGCTAAGTATGATCGTTTTCCTCGAGTACCTGACAAGCGCATTGTTCAAGTTGGTGAATTTAATCTTTGTGTGTATAAAGTGAAAAGTATTATCTGGAAGACTGACTCTTGCAAAGCTTTCATGGATATTCCAGTAAGGATTAAGGTATATTTCTCTTAATATTTGTTCTTTTTTTAAAAAAAAATTTGTGCAAATTTAGTTGTTTGATTGTTGTCCTTTTTAATTTTAATTATTTTTAGGATTTGTTACTGATTGTTTCATAATAATCTTAGTAGGACTTTATCATGTTCATCTTTTTTTTCTAGGTTGTTTCTCCTGAAAATTCACTTGCTCCTGAAGCTGCGTTCCATTTACTATTGAAGATGAAGTTGTTTCTTTGTTTGTTCTCGATAATCTGGATCTTGTTGTTGGAGAGCAATCTCAGTTGCTTGCTACTAAGGGTTTGACCAGTGCCAATCCAGTTAAATTAGTGGCTCAGGTTGTTAAGTAGAATCGTGGTGGCGATTTTCTTCCTACTTGTAATTTTGCATTTGATGCAACAAATGGTATTGTTTATGTAAAGGTGGATAAAGAATAGAATGCAAATTTGATGGCTGGGCGAGGTTGCAGGTAAAAGAATGTCCTTTTATCGTATTCTCAGCTTAAGGGTTTGTGCTGAAGAAGAAGATATGTATCAGACTATGAAATGCCGTCAGTTGATTCCTGATATTGGCGAGTAGTGGGTTATCGTCAGTAGCAGGATTTATGTTTCCACATCTTTTGTTTAAGTGACCAGTTTGTTTATGTAATAAGTGAACAATTTTTGTTTGTTACTCTGTATGGAATAGTATCTCTCAGTGTCTGTAATAAATTTTTTCTTTTTCTTTCTTTTTGTCTCTTATTTCTATCTTTGCCTTTTTTTGGCTTTTTTATAACTTTACCTTTCTGGTGCTGATTGTCGATGCGGGACCCACATGGTTCCCCAATAATGTGACTACGAGTCATGGGCCCTGGCCTGGCCCATGAACTGGAGCTAGGAGAGGAGAGATGTAGCATCCACTCCACCGAATCCGAGTAGAATAGGCCAGACTAGCCGGATTCCTATGGAAAGTAACTTCTGTATCTAGTTCAGGACACCTTCTTTGGATCCGACTAGGATTGTAACCACACCATAGTCTTCTCTACCGATATAAAGAGAGGCTGTGGCCATCCCTGTAAACAAGAGACGATACAACACAATCAATCCAATGCAAAGACTAACGTCGACTGGACGTAGGGTTATTACTCGATCACCGATCGAGGGCCCGAAGCAGTATAAATCGACTGTCTCTGCGTTCACCGTCGAGTTCTAGCATGCACCGAAGCCCGAACAACTGTCCCGGGTACCCCATGGCAGGCTATCGATGGTCAAACACCGACACTAATATACTATCTTATCGACATGGTCAGGTTATCAGGTAATATTCTATCATTAATTTGATTTCTTCTATGTATTTTTTTAGTCTGATTCAGCTTATGTTTTCCATGTGGACTCTAATGTTTGATGGCCATGGTGGTTGTGATTATGAATGGCCATGTGTTATTGTTCTTCAAATAGTAAGTTGTCTTACTTGCTCCTCTATTTATAGTGCTTGTTTACTATATTTACAATCATTTGTTCAATGTAAATTTATAGTGACAGTGATGTAAATCAAGTTAGGTGCCTTCCAGAAAAAGTCTTTAGTATTTTTGTCTTTTTAGGTTTTTTGCATATGTATTTCTGTTCTGCTTGTTTTATCTTAAATAAATTTCATTGATTTGTGGTCTTTTTTTCTTTTTAGGGTATGTTCATGTACTTAGTGGGTATAATGAGTGACATATGTCTGCTTTACATTGTTCAGTTACTATTTTTACATTATAATTGTTTTGTATTTACACTAAACATTTTAGTGTAATTTCTATGTAAGGTTGATGTATGCTGTGTATTAGGCACCTTGTATTCAGCTCAAGAATCTCATATTAAATTTGGACTTTGTTTTTGTAGAATTTGCTATTTATTTCTCTTTGCCTTCATTGTTTTTGTATTTCCTTTTTTTCTGTAGATGTACATGTTCAAGTATGGCAGCATACATGGCGACTGGAATCTCAGTGACATCATGTTCAAGGATTTTCAAGACCTTGGTGTTTGGTTAGAGCCTGGTTTTATATCTTTGGCAATAGGTCCTGTTATCTTTCATTGCTTTGTTGAGATCATCTCTTAGCCGACAGGTAATGTTTGATTTGATTGCTATTCTACAGGATTCCTGTTTGTTCACATTTTGTAGTGCAGCCCATTGGTGTTATCACTGACATGGAGTAATCGTTGCTGAATTGAAGGTAGAGCTACTGCTTCATGTTTATTTAAGCTTGGGCATTTGTGAATTTTGAGAACTTTTTGTCATATTATTTCTTTGCTATTTGGCTTCCATAGAAACAATTTGGATATTTGAGTATTTGTGAAGTATATGTCATATTTAGCTTTGCTATTTGGCTTCCATAGAAAAAAATATGGGAATTTGAATATTTTTGAAGTATATGTCATATTTAACTTTGTTATTTGGCTTGCATAGAAAAAAATTGGGAATTTTAATATTTGTGAAGTATTTGTCATATTTATCTTTGCTATTTGGCTTCCATAGAAAAATTTGGGATTTTTTATTTTTGTATTATTTTGGCATGTCTTTTCTGATTTCATCCATAAATGAGGTTTCATAGAATTATTTTGTTCATGTATTAATTCTGTTAAACTTATATGAATTGTTTTCTTTGAGTTATTGTCTTTAGGTGACTGGTAATATTTGTAAGGTTTGCTTACTTTTGTAGTGAAGTCTTTTGGTGTTATCTCCAAGATGAAGTATCTATTGTTGACTTGAAGGTAGGTTGGTTCAGGTAGTCATTAGATTATCCTATTCATGTGGATTGATTTACATTGGCATTATATTGGATTTACATTTGTCTATTTCTAAATTTATAGTCAACTCTGTAGTGTAATTTTGTTATTCTGGGTGGTGTAAGTTAGGTTTCAGATCCGTGTCCTCGCTGGGCCCACGCGCATGCACAACATGCCCACGTATCTGACCTGCCACGTGCCCGTGAAACCGCGAGAGTCGGCTCATGATACCAAATGTAACGCCCCAGGCCCGGCACACGGCCTAGGCCCACTCTACTGAGTGGTGAGCCCTACCTACGTAGCAACCTGCTTGCGATTTCGTCCTCGCTTCGTGCAAAATGGTTAACCGAAGGTTACTACACGTCCTTGTTATGGCTATTTAAGTCGGTCTGACGAACCTCTAAATCTCAGTATGGTACTAAACTCTTGGATGAACAATACCCATGGAGCTACAGTACCATGAACTTGGCCCATTAGCCCAACAGCGGCCTAACAGTGGCCCAACTGCAATTTGGCCCATGGTGAGGATGTTACATTTGTCTGCTGATGAGAACCACCAAGGTGCAACTAGTTGGTTCCCATATGCGATCGACAGGGGTTGTGGATGCAGTAGAACCGTGGCTGCTAGGAACATCCAGGGGGCTGCCAACTAATGCTAGTTCTTCCAACGGCGCCATTACTATCCTTGTCTCCGTAGACAGTCCTTGCTCCTCCAGCGCCTTCGCAACGAGAGCCTTCACGGTGAGCTCAAGATTAGACTTTCGGTCTCTGCTATATTTCTTGTACATGTGTTGGTCCTCTTCGAATCCATACTTTCATGTTGTTCTTTTCCCTAGCCCCCTAGTGCGGCTTGAGTGCTCAGAGTTTCCCAACGCAAGGCTAAACTCGTCCCTCTCTCTCTAGAAGGCTTGAATGAGCTGTTCTCCTTGTCTTCAACATATTTTAGTATCTTTGATACTGCCTCTTCGGTCGATGGGTTATTAAACTTAAGGGAACTACCGGATGCATCTATACTCCTCACAAGGATCAAATTCCTTGACCATATCTTCAAACCCTTCAAGTTTAATTTCCCGGATACGGCAGCATCTTCCTCCATCTTCCTAAACTTCTCTTCCTTGCCATAGTAGCCACCGGGACCTAGATGATGGTGGTGTTGGTTCCTCTTCGCTAGCTCGGAGTTACGGGCACTAAGGGCCAATGCTTTCGGTGTAGTCTTTTGAGCCACGAGCTCCTCCCATTGACTAGGAGTTATGTTCCCGAACTCATGGAAGGGAGTTTTTCCCTTTTGGATATACTTCGTGTTGAGCTCCAACCTCCAACGTCGGAATGACTCTCCCATTATCTTAAAAGCATTATGTTTTACCAATTCTTGCTTACCCTCCGGATATATAAAATTGAGCTTCAGCTCGTTATCCCATAGTTGTCCCTTTTTCTTCTTTGGTACCTCTTTCTAGCTACGGATTGCTGGGTTCAATTTATCTCTTACTAGGGACCCAATCGCATTACGGAATCGTCCTCTAAATTCCTTCAGCTCAAAGATCTCCCCTGCTGGCCCGGCCTTTGTTATCACATAGCATGCCTTCTCTGGATATAGGTTTTGTTTTATGTCCCCCTGTTTCCTCTTCGGCTTAGGAGCCGAGTTCGTGGTCGCGTCTTGAGGTTGTGGAGCAGAGGCCTCAATGTCTATCTCTATGGTTGTTGCCTCTGCTCTCCTTTCCTCTACTCCATCTTGTCCGGTGAGATGTCGCGGATGTCGACGTCATCTTTTTCGAGTTTCAGGAGGGGCCTATATGTACGGGAGGTCATAGTGTTAGTAATTATAACACAATGAAAGCTTTAGCAAAATTTACAAGCTAAGACTTTATCCCTACCTCCTCCTTCAGGTCAAAATCCTTGTCCAGCTCCTCCACTGTTAGCCTCCATCCGGCTTCACGTGGGAAAGGATCCTCGGGACTTTCATATCCCTCTTCTTCACCCTCGTCATCGTCGTCGTCTTCATCATCATCATCATCATCATCATCATCCTCTCCTACTCCCCCTTCCTCGTCGTTCCTCTCAGCAGCCTGCTCGTCAAACTCCTCCAAAGTAAGCATCATTGCTATATCATTTTCTAACTCGTTAGCGAACTGCTGCTAAGTAAGTTGTTCCTCTGGTTCTTCCTCTTCATAGGTTGGCTCGTGCTCAGGGCATTGACTTGCACTATCGGTTGTCCACGACATTTCATGTTTTGTTCTAATAGATGCAAGAAAGTGTGCTTTAGATAGGTGAGAAGGTCTATGAAATCAAAGAGGTATTGATATGCAGTAAAAATTGACCATCAACAAAGGCACGTTATTCATCTGCTGTCAAATTAGCGGGTTGCTGCACTATACATCCATCCACGGCCCGTTGGTGATCACGGATCATAGACTAACATGATAGTCATTAATAGAAGAGAAGTAAATAAAAGAAAACCCAATGACACTACTTCACTGTCATGCTGTCTCACTACAACATTTTTTTTATCATCGAGCCATAAATTAATCCGATATAACAGCAATAGATCACAAAATGAGTAAAAGTAGAGGCCTTAGAAACATGTCAATCATCATTTGATCATGAACTTGGAGCATAATGACATCATAACAGAGAAGTGCGAGAAGGTAATGTAGGGGCGGCTGGTAATGATGTCAAGTTCCTCACAAGTTCTTGATCATCAGCTCATATTCCACATAATGATGGAGTTGGACAATTTTATCAGAGGCAAAAACAGAGGAGAGGAGAGTTGGCCAAAAAAAGGCAACTGGTGCTTGCCAAAAAAATAGAGTAGCTGCTGCCAAACATAGAGTAGAGGAAAGCAACTAGTGCTTGTCAAATAAAATAGAGCAGCCACTGCCTGCCCAAAAGAATATAGCACCTGCTGCTTGCCAAACATATAGGAGAGGAGAGGAGAGTAGGAGTAGTAGAAGTAGTAGGATAGGAGAGGAGAGGGGTAGTAGAAGTAGTAGCAGTAGTACTAGTGAGGAGAGGAGAGTAGTAGTAGTAGAGAGGAGAGGAGAGGAGAGGAGAGGGGAGGAGGAGTAGATTCACTGCAGCACATGGTGTGTGCTAGGGGAGTAGTACAAACACATGGTGTGTGATAGGGGAGCAGACCCTCTCATTGCAGCACACACACATCAATGAAATATAACATCAGATAGTACATTTAGTGACTTAAACTATGCATGGAGATGAGTGTTTTCCAAAGGATAGCACTTGTCACAAGATCAAAGCACAAACCTTCTAACTGTGATATATTCATCCACCACAAACAGGAGCTAATTTTGTTATACAACAATTTGGAAAGCATAAGAAAATAACTACAACTTCCTAGTTATCAACATGAGCTAATTTTGATGTTAACAAGGTCGAAATACACAAATTTCCAAAACTGTACAGCACACAGTCAAAACCTGACAGCGAACATCAAAAATTTATATCTCCCAAACCGAGGGAGATAAAATAATGAAATTTTTGGACAGCATAGATGACTAGATCCCCTACAACTTTTAGTGCATAGTAATCAATCATCACAATTATGCCCGATATCGCAGTCCAGCAAAGGCACAACAAGCATACCCACTATATATGAACAGAAAAAGACATGTTCAAAAAATTCAGAATAATATGTACTCCATTACCTCTTGCTCATACATTCATGTCAGACTATGTACTCCACTTGGTATATACATTTCTACCAATTTGCCAACCTTACAATCCACAAAAAAAGGCTAGAGCTCTGTTTTTCGTCACTAACACATCAATGTAGCAGGATTCGAGGTCCGAGACCAGCCGGCGTGGCGGGTCTCAAGGTCAGAGATGACGCCGAAGTGCACGACCACTGGGGAAGGGGGAGTGGCTCCCCGGGATAGGCGGCGCACAGCCCTTCGAAGGAGGGCGCTCGTGACAGTCGGGGAGGGAGCGCGTGAGCACCGCCGCCTCAAACCCTAGCCAGCGGGGATTTGACCTCTGGGAAGAGAGGAAGCGTCGCCGCCTCCTCAAACCCTAGCCAGTGGGGATGTCAGTCAGGGAGGGACCATCGGGGAGGGGGGGAGGGAGGGAGCGCGTGACCACCGGAGAGGTAGGGAGGGAGCGTGCGACTGCCGCCGCTTCAAACCATAGCCGGCGGGGATCTGACTGCCAGGGAGAGGAAGCGCTGCCGCTGCCTCAAACCCTAGCCGGTGGGGATATCGGCCGGAGAGGGGGCCCGCCGAGGAGAGAGGAAGGAAGCACGCGACCGCCGGGAGGGAGGGAGTGAGCGCGGGACTGCCGGGGAGGGTGGGAGGGAGCGCGCGACCGCTAGAGAGGCGACGTCAACAGCGGCGGCGGCGGCGCCGCCAAAAAATCCGGCAGCCTGATGGCGTCCAAACAGAGAATAGCGCCTAGGACTTAGCTAATTTTGTTGCTCGCGCACCCCTTTCCTTATATACGGGGAGCGATTTGTAGGGGCAGCTGAAGTTACGAGCCACCTCTACAAATCCATTTGTAGAGACGGTTCTAGATCCAGCCGCCCCTACAAATATTTTACAATTTTTCAATTATTATTTCTATATATTATATATTATAAAAAATACAAAATAAATTAATATAATATATTTTATTATTCTATTTATGTATAAATATATATGTATTAACAATTTGCCGATATATATAATTTCATATTTTCTTCTTTATAAAAAATTTAAAACATATTTTTAAAATTGAAAATTTGAAATTTAAAACTTCGAAATTCAAATTTTAGGACACTAAGTGAACTCAAATAAAAATTTTATAAACATAAAAGTTGTATAACTCGTTAATATGTCCAACTTTTATATTGGTCATCTTTTCATGTGACAAATTTTGAAGAATTCAAATTTTGAATTTCAAATAACTACAACTTGAAACCTGATTTTGAAACTATAAATGATCTCGGCTAAAAAAGTCATGAGTGTAAAAGTTGTTGAACTCATCAAGATCTACAACTTTTATTTTGGTTATTTCTTCATTTGACAAGTGTTAGCAAATATTGTTCACAAATTATCATATCTCTCATCTAGTTTCTTAAACTATGTGTGAGATTCATGATTTTGTCACCAATGTTTGCTGACACTTTGTCAAATGAACAAATGACCAAAATAAAAGTTGTAGATCTTGATGAGTTAAAAGCTCTTTTATATTCATGATTTGTACATTTGAAATCATGTACTATTTCAAAATGTTGTTTCATGTTGTCATTTTTAAAAATTCAAATTTTGAATCATTCAAATAAAGTCACATGATAAGACGACCAAAATAAAAGTTGTAGATCATGATGATTTTAACAACTTTTATATTCATAACTTTTTCAGCTGATATCATTTAGAGTTTCAAAATCTGGTTTCAAGTTATAGTTATTTAAAATTCAAAATTTGAATTGTTCAAAATTTGTCACATGAGAAGATGAGCAATATAAATTTGACAGAGAATGATTTTAGAAAATTTTAGGAGAAAAAACCATATCATTTGGAGTTAGTATGATGGAGAAAGACTAGTTACAAATTTTAGCCACAGATTAAAAAGAGAAATCGCATAAAAGTTATAGAACTCATCAAGACCTACAACTTTTATTTTAGTCATTTCTTTATCCGATAAAATGACAGTAACATTATTGAGAAAACTTACATATCTCTCTCATAGTTTATGAAACCATATGAGAGATTTGTAAAATTTGTGAACAATGTTGTTATCACGTTGTCGGATGAACAAATGAACAAAATAAAAGTTTTAGATCTTGATGAGTTATACAACTTTTATATTCATGACTTTTCCAGCTTAAATCATGTACTCTTTAAAAATATTGTTTGAAGTTATCATTTTATGAAATTCAAAATTTGGACTTTTCGAACTAAGTCACGTGAAAAGATGACCAAAATAAAAGTTTTAGATCTTAATGAGTTATGCAACTTTTATATTCATGACTTTTCTAGCTTAAATCATTTACTCTTTGAAAATATTATTTGAAGTTGCCATTTTATGAAATTCAAGATTTAAAGTTTTCGAACTAAGTCACATGAAAAGATGACCAAAATAAAAATTGTAAATCTTGATGAGTTTTACAACTTTGATATTTACAACATTTTCATTCAAAGTCATTTTCAGTCTTAAAATTCAATTCGAAGTTCACAAATTCAAATTTTAAATTTTTAAAAATATTTTTTAATTTTAAATATATATATATATATATATATATATATATATATATATATATATATATATATATATATATATATATATCAGCAAGTTGTTTTTTATGTGTACGGGCAAATATAGCAAATTGTTTTTAATACATTTATAAAAAAAATATGCAGAGGTAATATATTTTAAAAAATGTGAAAATATTTGTAAGGGCGGCTGATGACTGAGCTGCATCTACAAATGAATTTGTAGGAGCGGCTGGAGAGTGAGCCGCCCCTACAAATCGACCCATTTGTAGGGCAGCTCGTATCACCAGCCGCCCCTACTGTGCCATTTGTAGGGGCGGCTGGTTTCGTGGGTCTCGAGCACACCCACTGTAGGGGCGCCTCCATCTCCGGCCGCTCCTAAAAAAATTGAGTTGTTTCTAAAAACCGTTTCTGTAGTAGTGTTTGACTCCCAACCAAACCGAGGACCTTCATGTCCCATCCCTCAATCCAATTCACATGGTTAGTTTTTATGTTCCATAATTTGGATTACATCATGTATACTTGTGTAGAATTAAAAATGAGTGTCTTAAGAATTTATAAATGAAAATGTGCATACATGACACACATGGTTTTTAAGGTGACAAGGCGATTGACTCCCTTTCAGGCGCCTAGGTAAATTAGGTGCTCGCCTAGGCGACCCCATGTAAACATATTAACATATAATCTAACTAAAAATTTTAATGTCAAGTAGTTAATAGTGTTGCTAGTGCAAAACATATATATGTAGCTTAAGTGCAGGACTGAAATTTCTTGTCAATATAATGTCATCTAGGGACGCTGGCCTTCTCCTGTTGGTTTCCAAATCATCTCTCATATCCTTTCTAATTGCAATAGTAGTCATGATGCATATTTTTGTATCTCCAAAGCCACCAGCCCGACGTTGGCTCAATCTTTTTATCCCTCCAAAAAATGAGTGAACATACATGTCACCACATCTTTGTTATGAAGGTTTGGCCAATAGGCATATTTCCACACTGGATCTCAACTTGTCATTATGCTATCAACTATGAAAACAAAGAATTAAAGAACTAACAAAGAACATCACATGGAAAGGAAGCAATAGTCCACTCCACTCTGCATCTATCACTACTACAGAAAGTTCATCACTGCCAGTTCCAAACCCCCTTCACCGAGTTTTGGCCAGCGTTGGTGAAAGTCATTGGTGCTGTTCATTGCCGGTTGGCCACCATTGGTGATAGTCATCAGTGGCATTGTTCATCACTGCCGGACCAGCGCTCAATCCGGTGGTGCTGTTGTTATCATCACTGCTGCATTGGTGTTCGATTCGGTGGTGATGTGGAGACATCAATGTAAAAGGCCTATGTTTGGTTTTGATAATTGAGATAACTAAGTGGACTAACCTTATCCTAGTGTTGTGATTGAGATAGGTTAAGTCCACACCAAGGTTGAGCAAGGATGGCACACATAGATATGGTGGTGGCCAAATGGTGATCAAGTGCTCAATACTTAGAAAAGAAGAAAGAGAAAAACAAAACCCTATAGGCTCATGGCAAATATATAAGATATGGTGTTTGTTTTGCAGGTCAATACGAAATAGAGTGTGTGATCAGATTTTTAGATAGATAGTTGTACTATTAAGAGGGGAACTCGAAGTTCAAAATGGTTATCTCTAAGTGACACTAGGTGAATTGACTGTTTGCATGTGCATGTAAGTTTTGTGCTTTGGGGGGGAGGGAGCTTTGCCCCATGGGTTTTGTTCAAAAAAACACAAGAGGATATGTGTCTCATCCCCGTGGAGGGAGGGCGCCACATTTGACGTAGGCGATTTTCTTGCATCATTCTGCCACAGGAGTCACAGCAGCATAGGCTCATCAAAGTCCACCGCCACCATGAACGATGATGTCTCAATCCCCCACTGCCACTCAACAAGTGTGACTTTGAGATGAGACCACACATATCATGAGTGAAACATTTCTTCCAACCCGCTTTCTTTTGTTTCGTCTTTTAAATTCCAAAACTGCCATCGCTCGCTCCTATCCCGTACGCGTGATCCGGAGTCATTCCCCGTGTTCATACGAGTCCGCATCCAGTAGTAACTTAGAGTTTGATTCCAAGACGTATTGGGTCCCATGTAACACATAACACATTTACTTGTAAGCTATTATGACTCCTACAACCTCGCGACATGTGGCCACATCTCGGACTCGGCTCGCAAATAAATGGCTGTAAATTTTAAATTCCTTTTCCTATGAAATTGTTTTGCAGTTGCATTAAATTTCTATGTTTTTCCAATCCTCGGTTTGGAAGGAGCCTTAAAGCAGTGAAGCTCAGTTTCATCTCTCTTTATAAGAAAAAAGGATACTATCCTAATCTCCTTTCCAACAGAGAAAAGTAGGGAATGCACTAGCAGCAGCAGAGATAGAACCCATGTCTCTCTCATATCACTTTCCACAGCTCCAACTGTGGAGCTTTCTTAACTATCAAGTTCTGATGACCGGTGTGATCTACTTCAGTACCACATCAACATTTGGACATGCAAACAACTACCCTACAAAATGAGAACTAGAACTCTTCTCTACTAGTCCAATGATCCATACTCAATTAATAAATACACATCAAGCATATGTCGCCCATGCTTATATATATAGCATCAGCCCTCCAAAAAAAATCAGCCAATCACAAGTTTCGAATTTTAGATGCACATATACAAGGAGAAAATGAGTAAGTATACACAAGTATATTTAAACCCTAAGATTTCACCTCCTCTGCTGACACAGTAATGCCTTCAGCTTCAGTATTCTTAACGTGTTGTATTGGTGATTTTTATCAAATCTTTCACTCAGGTTCTTCCGGCATTGTTCATCTCCTGATCCTCCCTGTACTGCTGCACATCCACCACCCCTCCCCATTCTTCTGACCCTGACCATCCTTCTCCATCCCATCTCGGCGCGCATCTCCATACTCCTCGTCGTCCTCTGGTCGCCGTCCTACTCCACTTCAACTTCCTGGCTCCCAGCCTTCCCTAGAGGAGGTGCTTGATAGATGACATTCTTTGGATCCGGACTTTTTAGAAGAGTGATTCATAATGCCGCTGGCACAATGATTTCACCTTAGGGACGTACTCAGGTATATTGCCCAAATATGTGTTGTATTAGTTTCTGAAATCAAGCAGGCGCTACCGGGAAATTCAAATATCCTCAAACCAAAGACCTCATGTTATTTTTACCGTAACTAGCAAATATACTTGTGCATTGCAACAGAATATTAAGAAGAAAATTGGACTTTTGCCCATAGAAACAAATGGACTTTGCAGCTTTGCCATCCTAAACATTGGTTTCACAACTATGCCAGCCAAACATGTACGTGCTTCTTGATTTGGTTGTCACTTTCTCTATTTCTTTCCTTTTCTTTTTCTCTTCTACTAATCAACCACAGGAAAGGACAAATCTACCCCTAGTCAAATTAGAACTACAGGAATTTAATCTCCTAAACATCTTCCGTTCACGTACGAGGATTGTCCCACGCTTGGAACTGCAAAGCTGTTAGAAGCTTCTCCAAGCTGCTAGAAGCCTCAAAAGCGCTGCTTGAACTACAAAGCGCAGAAGCTCTCTCGAGGAAGCTCCCCTGAGCTTTTGCGCTCGTTCTCCCGACCCCGAGCTTTGACTGGTGACAAGGGCATAAAAATGTTACAACTACTGCCGAAAATTCTTATACTTATCTAACAAGATGATTACCGAAAATTCTTATACTTACCTAACAAGATGATTGCTTTTGTTCAAAATAGACCTAGACATCACTGCAACAGTTTGGGATTTTTTTTTGTTTCCCAAATCTTGGAGTTTGGCAACTCCCCAAATGTTATGACAAAGAAAAAAAAGGTCAATCTCCAATAGTTTGCCATAATTCACTTGTCAAAATCAAAAGTTGGCCCCACGATCTTGTTTTTTGCCACGGGAAGTAGTGTTTCCGCGCGAAATCCTTCGCCCGTCGTTGCGCCAGAACGCCGCCGCCGTCTCGTATCCTTCCACGCGCGGTTCCTCACGGCGGAACCAGCCTTCTCCTCCTCCCAGGCGGCCATCACCATCCTTGGTGACCAGCCAGGCCGCCACGAGGACCTCCAAGCCAGCCGCCAGGACCTCCAAGCCAGTCGCCAGGAGCTGCAGGGTGGCCATATTTCTGCGCCTTCTCCAGAAACACGCTCGCCAGGTCTCCAGCAGCAGGTCGCCAGGTTTCCAGCCGGCCTCCAGGTAGTTCCAGATGTCCAGATTGATTGATGGATGTTGTACAGATTGAGTGATTTGGGAATGGTCAGGATAATGTCCAGATTGATTTATGTTGTACAATTGTCATTTGCAAGGGAAGCCATGAGTGGATTCAAATCACTTCTCCAAAGAGAATTGGATGACGATTCATCTTCAGATGACGATGATTATTTCATCATCACAGTTGCTCGAATTGTGCAAACGTTTTCGGGGCATAAACGAAGACCTGGTGGTTCTGTCCCTGGCCATGTTGTTATTTATCGAGATAGAGAAGGCGGCCATCAAAGGATGTTTCAAGATTATTTGGCGGATAATCCTACGTACGGTCCACATTTATTCCGTCGGAGGTTGGTGCTCATTCACCTTTGATCCCCCCGAACTATGCACTTAAGTATTATATGTGTTGTTAAACTTTTGTTTATTTCTTCAGGTACAGGATGAGTAGGGAGCTTTTCCTACGCATAATGAATGCTGTTGAGTCACATGATGATTACTTTGTGCAAAAAAGAAATGCGGCCAACGTACTTGGATTAAGTTGCTTCCAAAAAGTCACTGCTGCATTTCGTATGCTCACATATGGGGTTCCTGCTGATGCTACAGATGAGTATGTTCGTATTGGCGAAAGTACTGCACTTGAGAGCCTATGTAGGTTCGTTGCTCCTGTTGTCAATTTATTTGAAGATAAGTACCTCAGACATCCCAATGAGACCGATACAGCATGCTTACTGACACTCGGAGAGAAAAAAAGGTTTTCCTCGAATGCTAGGGTCCATTGATTGTACGCATTAGGTGTGGAAGAATTGTTCAGTACAATCTCAGGGTCAGTACAAGGGGCACGTGGAGAAGCCCACTATCATTTTAGAAGTTGTTGCTTCAAACGACCTTTGGATATGACATGCTTTTTTTTGGAATGCCTAAGTCTCATAATGACATCAATGTCCTTCACCGGTCTCCATTATTTGCAAACCTGGCAGAGGGTAGAGCTCCAGATGTCAACTACACCATTAATGGTCACGATTACACCATGGGTTATTATCTAGCAGATGGTATATACCCCTCATGGGCTACTTTAGTTAAGTCCATCTCTCTTCCTATGGGGAACAAGAACAAATATTTTGCCAAAGCACGAGAAGCTGCAAGGAAGGATGTCGAAAGAGTTTTTGGGGTTCTGCAATCTAGGTTCGCCATTGTTCGAGGATCAGCTCACTTGTGGGACACAGAGACACTTGGTTTGATCATGCACAATATGATTGTTGAAGATGAATGATTCGTCGACCCAGAGGAGCGGTTCAATTATTGTGGTCAAAATGTGCAACCTTCTCGTGGCTAGGCTACTTGAACACTTGCTGAATTTATTGATGCTCATAAAAGGATCAAAGAATATGAAACACATTTCCAGTTGAAAGAAGACCTCATCAGTCATCTATGGAACCATCATCCAGATTTATATTTGCTACATAGTAATTAGAATAAATTGTTAGGATCAGTTTATGTTTTCACTCAATTGTAATAAATACTATTTTATAAACAAGTGTGTAATCAGTGCATTGTTTATTTCATCTTCATATATACTGTGATCATTTCTTCGGTTTACATATTATTCACATTGAGTACCAGCACCTATGAGCCAAAGAGTAGAGGACGCTATCTTCTGTGTCACATCAGCTGAACCTGCCGGCCTCTGGATTGGTCATGCAGGAAGCAGGCAGCGAGCAGCACAGTAGCATGCACGTAGAAGCTAGCAACATATACAAATAATAGGTTCTCTGAATCACAATCTTCTCTGTCTCATCTGCCGACAGGAGTAGCTAGCAGGTAGCAGCAATCTTCTCAATCACATCACAAGAAACAGAGCAGGCATCATGCCAGCCACGCCAGGATTGGTCATGCAGGAGCAGCAGCTAGCAAAATAGCACTACAGTACCAGGCGAGCAGCAGAGTACAAAATCCTCTATGTCACATCATATGCCGGTTCCACCACCGGGCACAGAAGCAGACAGCAAGTAGCAGCAGAGAACAAAATTTTCTCTATCACATCACAAGGCGCCAACAGCACCAGGAAGCACAGGCAATCTGCACAGTACCATGCATATACAGGAGCATGCACGTTCCCATGAAATACAATACCAAGCATATATTTAAATAAAAGGTTCTCTCAATCTGAATGGCACAATAAAAAAGGTTCTCTGAAACATGTCAATAAAAGGTTCTCTCAAACACAAACTAAAACCAAATGTTTACTAATTATTGAAATCAAATGACATCAACTAAATTTAATTCGCCAAACACCGAGCGATGTTCTTCTGCTGCATTGTTTCGTAGTATTATCGCTGCAGCGGGGTGAGAGAGGTCATGTCCATTTGCATTATTTCTTTTTCCCCTTTGATCAAGTCCGCTTCAGCTCTTTTTTCTTCTATTGCCAATCAGTTCTTCTCTAGCTAAAGTGAAACGAGGAACCTCTCCTCTTTCTTCTTCTCCCTCTCCAAGTCAAATGCCTCCTTTTTAGCCCACATTTTGTCCAAAGCTTCCATGCAAGCTTCTCCACCTCCTCGCTTAAGACCTTCTTTTGCCTTCTTCACACCCTGTGACCTTTTTCTTTCCCCAGATTCTGGAGCTGCAATCTCTGTGACATCTTCATTGTTTGTGGCTTCTACATTCCTTGGCGTCGAGTCTATGTTCATGTTATGACCGGTATACAGTACAGGAGGTGCAACCAGTCCAATAGTGGCTGAATAGGCCCGTCTAGTTATTTTTTGAGTGAATTAATATTTACCTATTAGCTTGAGGGTTATTTCGCAAAAGGATATTTTAGAGTATAAATTCTTGTAATTGGAATTATTGAGAATTAAGCAGAAACAATCTTAATTGTTTCTGGCTTCCTTTGGGAGCCGGGATTTGCCCTAGCCGCCACCTGTTCATCTTCTCCATGCCTGCAACCTCGCGACGGCGCCCAGCCACCGGCAGCGAGGCCCCAAGCCTGCTCCTCCTCCCTCACACCCATACAAGCTACGCAACGTTGCTAGTAGGATCAGGAATCCTATCAACCTGGTATCGACGATGTTAGGTTCTCCTCCAATCCCTCCGCTGATGCCGTCCCGTCCCCCCCCCAATCCCTCCGCTGCCGTCGTCCTCTTCCTCCGCCGTGTCAGCGGTCTCCCCTGCGGACGCGTCCCCCACGTCCTCGGGTGCCCGGCCCCTCACGCTGGAATCCCTCGCCGCGGTTGTCACCGAGATGTCGACGAATATGGCCCTGATGAACCAGAGTATCGCGGCGATGCAGGCTGCGTGGACGGGGCTCACGCAGCAACCGCCCCTGCCAGCGTTGCTGCCTCCACTGCCCCGCCGCAACCAACCCTTCCCGTGCCGTCGGCCGCGCTCGCCGATCACTCCGCGCCTGTGCCGTCCGTGAGCCTCCCGGTGCTTCTGAGCACGGGCCTCCCCCTCCACCTGCTCCAGTGGCCGCCCTCGCTGTCACCTATCCCTTCATGGGCGATGGCGGGTTCAGCGGCCGCTCTGGTCTACACCATGGCCACCTCCACATCGTCGTCGGCACCGCCGACTGCCTCTGCGGGTGGGGACGTGTCCCTGCCTCTCACCCCCGGCGTCTTCTACGGTGACGCTGCGGGTAACCTCTACTACAGAGGCGCCCCATCCTCGGCTGCGCTTCCATCAGGGAGCGACGCAGCGGTGGCTATCGCCATGGAGGGCGGCGCTCCTGCCACCGCAGCTGTCCAAGGAACACGCGTGCCCCCGTGTTTCTACAAGCTGGAGTTTTCGACGTTTGATGGTAGCGTCGACCCCCTCAATTGGTTGAACCACTGCGATCAATTCTTCCACAGCCAGCGCACCCTGACCTCGGACTAGACCTGGCTCGCCTCGTACCACCTCCGCGGCGATGCCCAGACGTGGTACTACGCGCTGGAGCAGGATGAAGGCATGCCAGCTTGGGATTGCTTTCGTGCCTTGTGCCAACTCCGCTTCGGGCCCCCAACGCAGGGCACGCGCTTCGCTCAACTCGCGCGTCTGCCTTTCACTTCCTCGGTACAGGAGTACTCCACCGCTACAACGCGGTTCTCTGCCACGCGTGTGATCTTAACCCGTGGCAGAAGGCCGAGCTCTACGTCGGCTGTCTTCCGGAGCACATCCAGGTGGATGTCGAGCTACAGCACCCGCCTGACCTGTAGACCGTGATGTACCTCGCGCAGGCCTTCGAGCGCCGCGCGGCGACCTTCATGCCGACGCAGCCGTCCCAGCAGCGGGGTGGGCGAACCCCGCCACGGCCGCTCACTGCAACACCACCAATGGGAGGGGCGCCTACCACCCAGCAGCCGGCCCTGTCTCCTGCGGCAACCAGTCAGCCGCGCTTTCGCCGTCTTACTCCGACGGAACAATTGGAGCGGCGCCGCAGGGGTCTCTACTTCAATTGTGACGAGCAGTATGCACGGGGCCACATGTGAAAGCGCCTCTTCTACCTCAATACCATCGACGAACCAGAGTACGCGGCCGTAGACGACGAAGTGGCTGCGCCACCGGAGGATTCAGCTACTCCGACCGAGGAGCCTACAACTAATGCCCTCGTTGTCTCTATGTATGCTCTCGCAGGGATTCGAATGGAGAACACAATGCTCCTGCCTGTGACGCTGAAGGGCGAATGCCTCCTCGCCTTGCTGGACACCGGGTCCACGCATACGTTCCTCCAGGGCCACGTGATGCACCGTTTGGGGCTCTCTTCCTCCGGCGCCGTGCACCTCCGTGTCACAGTCGCCAGCGGGGAGCGCCTGCCGTGCGAGGGGATCGGCAGCGACATTCGCCTCTCCATCGGTGGCGTGTCGTACCCCGTCACCTGCGTCGGCCTTGCGTTGGGCTGCTTCGACTTCATCCTCGGCGTCGACTTCCTGCGCACCTTGGGGCCTCTCACCTAGGATTTCGACGCTCACACGGTGTCCTTCCAACGGGGCACTCGATGCATCACTTGGCAGTGCAAGGGCTCTCCACCAGCGCCTCAGCACTTGCTGGCCGTGGACGTGGCCGACCAGCATCGCCCCTTGCTGGATAGACTCCTACAGCAGCACGACGTCGTCTTTGAGGAGCCGCGTGGCTTGCCGCCCGTGCGGCCATACGACCATCGGATCCATCTCCTTTCCGACACGGCGCCTGTGGCGGTTAGGCCATACCGGTATCCACAGCTTCAGAAGGATGAGCTCGAGCGTCAATGCGCCATCATGCTAGAACAGGGCATCATCCGACCCTCTACGTCCCCATTCTCCACCCCTGTCTTCTGGTCAGGAAGGCGAATGCCTCCTGGCGCTTCTGCATCGACTACAGGGCTCTCAACGATAAAAAATCAAAGGACAAGTTCCCGATTCTGGTGGTCGATGAGCTTCTCGATGAACTCTACGGCGCCAAGTACTTCACCAAGCTTGACCTCCGCTCGGGCTATCATCAAGTGTGCATGCACCCTGAGGACATCACCAAGACTGCATTCCGCACTCACCATGGGCACTTCGAGTTCCTAGTCATGCCATTTGGCCTCTGCAATGCACCGGCAACCTTCTAGGCGCTGATGAACGACGTCCTTCGTCCCTTCCTCCGTAGGTTTGTGTTTGTTTTCTTTGATGACATCCTCATCTACAGCACATCGTGGGTAGCACACCTCTAGCATGTCGGCCTTATCCTCAGCGCCCTTCGAGCACATGGTCTCTTTCTCAAGGGATCCAAGTGTTCCTTCGGCGCCTCCTCCATGGCCTACTTGGGCCACGTCATCTCCGCCAGCGGCGTCACCATGGACAGTGACAAGGTGGAGGCAGTTGCAGCTTGGCCGGTCCCCCGCTCACCCCGCGGCGGTTGGGGCTTCCTAGGGCTGGCCAGCTACTATAGAAAGTTCATCAAGGACTTCGGTTCCATCGCTGCGCCCCTCACACGTCTCCTGCGCAAGGAGGCATTCGCCTAGGATGAGGCGGCTGACGAGGCGTTCTCCAGCCTCAAGCGTGCCTTATCATCGTCGCCTGTGTTGCAGATGCCGGACTTTGATCGGCAGTTCGTGGTCGACTACGACGCCTCTGGTACCGGCTTCGGTGCGGTGCTGCACCAGGGGGCGGGTCCCCTAGCCTTCTTTAGTCAGCCGTTCGCTGCCCGTCACATCAAGTTGGCGGCTTACGAGCGCGAGCTCATCGGCTTGGTCCAGGCCGTGCGGCATTGGCGGCCATACCTCTGGGGCCGCCGCTTCCTCGTCCGCACCGACCACTACAGCTTGAAGTTCCTCCTAGATCAACGGTTGTCCACTGTTTCTCAACATCAGTGGCTCAGCAAGTTGTTCGGGTTTGACTTCGCCGTCGAGTACCGGCCGAGTCGCCTCAACACCGCCGCCGATGCGCTCTCCCACCGTGACGAGGACGCCCCCACGGCGATGGCTGTGTCCGGGCCCTCTTTCCGCCTCTACGACGACATTAGGGTGGCCATGGCGCTGGACCAGGAGGCCGGTGACCTCCTCCAGCAGCTGACCAGCGGGGCGCTGGATGCCCCGCGGCGCGCCGAGGACGGTTTGCTGCTCCACGGCAAGCATGTCTTCATTCCAGCCCATGGCGACCTATGTCACCAGGTGGTGGCGCTGGCACACACGGCCGGCCATGAGGGCATACAGAAGACCCTTGTTCATCTCCGCCAAGGCTTCTACTACCTGGGTGACCGTGCACTGGTGCAGGACTTCGTCCGCTCTTGCGATACGTGCCAGCAGAACAAGATGCTGACAACGCACCTAGCAGGGTTGCTCCAGCCCCTGGATGTTCCATTGCAGGTGTGGGCGGACATCTCTATGGACTTCGTCGATGGCCTTCCCAAGGTGCATGGCAAATCAGTCGTCCTAATGGTGGTTGATCGGTTTTCCAAGTACGCGCACTTCATCGCCCTCAGCTACCCCTACACGACTGCGTCGGTGGCGCGTGCCTTCTTTGATGGCATTGTGCGCCTCCACGGCTTCCCCACCTCCATTGTCAGCGACCGCGACCCCATATTCACCAGCAATTTGTGGCGTGATCTCTTTAAGCTTGCAGGTGTGAAGCAGCGCTTGAGTACGGTCTTCCATCCACAGACGGATGGGTAGTCTGAGGTGGTCAACCGGATCATCGTGATGTACCTGCGCTGCATCATCGGGGATCGTCCTCGCTCCTAGGTCGACTGGCTTTCTTGGGCCGAGTACTGCTACAACACGTTCTTCCAGACGGTGCTCCGGAAATGCCGTTCGAGGTGGTCTATGGCCGCCCCCACCACCCCTACTTCCGCTCCAACATGGGGCAGCTCAGACTAAGGCGGCTGACACTATGCTTCGCGATCACGACACGTTCCTAGAGGAGGTCCGGGAGCGTCTCCTTCAGGCCCAGCAGTACGCCAAGCGATACTATGACGAGCATCATCACGATGTGTCCTTCACGGTGGGCGACTAGGTGCTTCTGCGCCTCCTCCACCATCCTACGCAGGTCCTCGTCGCGCACTCGAAGGGCAAGCTCCGGCCACGCTACGCTGGGCCGTTCATGGTGCTTGAGCGCATCGGGCCGGTGGCCTACCGTCTACAACTTCCGGCCGGCGCTCGCCTTCATGACGTCTTCCATGTCAGTCAGCTAAAGGCTTACACGGGAGCTCCCCCCAGCTGCTCCAGTTCCTCTTCCGCCGGTGCAGGAAGGACGCCTTCTTCCAGCGCCTGAGCGAGTGCTGCGCGCTCAACTCCGTTGTGGCGAGTGGCGCGTTCTTGTCCAGTGGCAGGGGCTTCCCGTGGATGATGCAACATGGGAGCCGCTGGCAGAATTCAAGGAGCAGTATCCTGAGGTCCAGCTCGAGGACGAGCTGTTTGACGAGGCGGGGAGAGATGTTATGACCGGTATACTGTGCAGGAGGCGCAACCGGTCCAATAGTGGCTGAATAGGCCCGTCTAGTTATTTTTTGAGTGAATTAATATTTACCTATTAGCTTGAGGGTTATTTCGCAAAAAGGATATTTTAGAGTATAAATTCTTGTAATTGGGATTATTGAGAATTAAGCAGAAACAATCTTAATTGTTTCCGGCTTCCTTTGGGAGCAGGGATTTGCCCTAGCCGCCACCTGTTCATCTTCTCCACGCCTGTAACCTCGCGACGGCGCCCAGCCGCCGGCAGTGAGGCCCCAAGCCTGCTCCTCCTCCCTCACATCCATAAAAGCTACGCAACGTTGCTAGTAGGATCAGGAATCCTATCAGTTCACCTTCTGTTTTTTCTTGGCTGCTAGCTTCTCTTGCTTGGCCAGTTCCACAATCTTGGCTTTCCACTTGTCTTCTTCCTTCAATTTGTTCCAACAAGGTATAAGAGTAAATGACTTCTTGTCCTTGTCTAATTCCTTGTACAACTCCAATGCGTCTGATATCTGCACATGTAAAATAGTCAATGAATATATGTTTTCAAATAAACCAAATCTAAAAAATGTTCAAAACAAACCTTGTCTTGGATAGTTTTTCCACTTTGATTCCTACGCTCAATTGCCTCATAGCATGCACAATACTTGTTCACTTGAAACTGAATTGTCAGCCACCTATGCATGAGGGAACTCTCTGTCCTGTCAGCTGGTGTTGTTTTGTGTTTCTCAAAGTAAGCATGAACTCTACTCTAAAACGTCCTACGAGATTGATTGGCCAAGTTCATGGGATCCTTGCTCACGTTCAACCAAGTGGAGCAAACAATTATATCCTCCTTTGGATCAAAATTCTTTGTCCTCTTAGCCAACCCCTTTGTTCTACCCCGGCGCTGAACACCTTGACTTGGTTGCACTTGCACGTCAAGTTCTTCAACTTCAACAGGAAGATCATGAGTTTCCTGAGTTCCTTGTGTCATCGGGAACGTGAGGTCCTCCAAACCAGCAACATGATCATCATCTACCGTCAACATACCTGTCCAAAATCCCCCTCCTTCCATTTGAACGAATCTACAAATGAAGAAGAATTACAAATGCAAATAATCCATGTGTACAGTATCATCTAGTACTTCTCAAAGCAGCAGCAAATTGAACAAAAAAAGAAGAATTACAAATGAATTGAATACATGTATACACTATCATCTACTACTCCAGCAGCAGCAAAAGAAGGCAGCAGCAGCCGGGCAAGCAGTCGACCATTACCTATACAATCCAACAGCGGCAAAAGCAGGCATTGCACCACGTCGGCCATCACCTGAACCCTATCTGGTACGGTCTACTCAGCCATCAGCGCGGCAAGCAGGCAAACCACCATGCCGCAACCCTAAACCCTATCTAAACCCTACCAGCGGAATCGACAATTGGATGAGTCGTCCATACCTCAAACCTACAGCCGCCGCCGTGGATGATATGGATCGCCGCCCGGTGTGGTCTCCCCTGGATGTGGATGCTCGTCGATGATCTAGATGGCTTCTTGGCTTCGTGTCCAGGAGATGTGGATCGCCGTCGCGTGAGACTTCGCGCGCGAGGGAAAACGCCTTGGCGCGCGCGGGAAGAGGCCGACAGCGCGCGTGGAGTCGCGATGCGCCGTCGAAGACCACGTGCATATATCCACACTGGGGAGGCTTTTTTCGGAACTTGCCAAAGATGGGGAGGAGGGATGGGAAACTGTTGGAGAGTGATATTTGTCAATTTGCCAAAAAATCAAGTATGGGAAGGAGGGATGGCAAACTGTTGGAGTTGCTCTTAGCGACTCTGTGGTCCTCTTTCTTTCAAACCATGCAGCTAGTGTTTTCTTGTATTTTTTATATTTTCTCTCTCCTCGGTAAAGCAAGCTATTTGCGCCCACCTGCTGCGGACGCCCTAAACAACCACTTGGCCATGCACTCATGCTGGGACTGAGATTCGGTGACTTGCCTCTTGCAAGTCACGATGTAACTTTCTCTTCATCACAGCCGTCCATTTCCGATCTAAAGGTTGCCAGCGTTTTTGCGAGCAATGTCAAATGACTGCATTTTCTTGGCCGGCGCCGATGAACGCTCCAAAGTAGTCTCGTCTGCACGATGTCCGTCGTCCGCGCCGCCCGCTCCTCCCCGCGTGGGCCGCCGTCCACCTGCCCGGGTGCCCGCTCTTGTGTGGTTACTGGCGTCCTGGCCTTGTGCTCGCCGGCGGCCTCCGTGCCTCCCGATTTTCGAGCTCGCGGTCGCCGTTGGCGCTGTCCTCCGCGTGCGTTGTCGAGCGCCAGCTCGAAGCCTCAGACTGTAGACGGGTTTGTGAGCGTGATGGCGGCACCAACGCATGTCAGCTTCCCCGCTCTCGACGCAGAGCTCCTGCACATCGCCAGCTCCGTCCAGGAGGCTGTCCTGCCCTGCCCCTCCCCGGTCGTGCCGTGCTCTGCCCCAGCCTCACCGCGCCGCCGGCCCTCCGTCGCTGCCGGGCCCTCCAGCGCCGCCGCGCCCAGCTGGGACACCGGGCAATCCAGGTCCTCCGGGCCCTCCCGGACCTCCCACTCCCAGGCAGCCGGGCGCTCCCTTGCCGCCGGGCCCTCCGTCGCCGCCGGGCAATCCTGCGCCGCCACGCCCTGCTGGGAAGCCGGGCAATCCGGGTCCTCCGGGACCTCCCGGGCAGCCGGGCCCTCCATGCCTCCATGGGCGCCCGGACCTCCGGCGCCGCCAACCCCACCTTGGGCGCGTGGATCTACAGAGCCGGGCCCTCCGAGCAATCCCGGCGCTGCCTGGTGTTGCCTGGCGCCGCCGCGGCCGCCAGGGCTGCCTGCACTGCCTGCACCGCCGCTCTCGCCATGGGGGGCCGATCCCACGCCCACCACGGCCGCCGTGCCCGCCGGAATCGCCTGGCTCGCCAGGTTCGCCAGGCTCACCGAGCGACAAAACCCATCTTTCAGGTCCATTGTCGGCCATTGTAGTTGTAGGTGCGCGGGAGAAGTTTGAGGGAAACCGGGGTTGGTTGAGATGGCGGCTGCACCCTGAAACCAATGTTTTAAATAGCGGGCTAAGGTGTTTAGCGGTATATGTCTAAAACAGCTAATAGCGGAGCTATATCGGGCTATAGCGGGATATAGCGGCTAAATAGTACATGAACACAAATAGCGGCACCCTGTCTTAAAAGGCTATAGCGGGCTATAGCGGCAGCTTTAGCGGGAGATTTAAAACTATGCCTGAAACTCGCCGACGCCAGCGTGCCCGCCGGGAGAATATACAGGGTCTGCTTGGTTGGTTGGGTTTAAAAATATGGAAGCCAAGATCAGAGCGTATAGATATAGAAATTTTGACAAACTTGCTATTATAGGACGCGAAACAATGGGATTCGCTATTATAGGACTCCAAACATCGACTTCCCTAAAACGACCTTTGGAACGTTGACACTTCGTTATACATGACTGTTGGGCCTTTTAATCTATTTTCTCAACTCAAATACATGTATTTTGCATCCATGTTACCGTATTGCCCTTCTGCTCATTCACGTAAGAGATCGAACGATCTCCTCTCCGGTGCCCGACTGTTCGTGTTCATCTCTCCTCTCCACGCGACTCTCCGCCTGCCGCCCGACATGGAGCCGCCGCAGCCCGGCGATCCGCCACCCCAACCCGGCAATCCCTCGACGTTGGCCAGCCATCCCTCGACAGCCGTCTCCCCTGGCCTAGACGCACTAGCCTGCGAAGGGCAGAGGGCGGCCAGCCATGGCGGCGCCCTAGGGCTGTCCATGCCGGTCGCCCTAGGGCTGCCCACGCCGGGCGCCCAAGGCAGGACGCCGCGCAGCCAAGGGGAGGACATGGCCGCGGCCCCCGATGTCGAGGCTGCCCTAGGCATGGCCGACCAAGGCACGGCCGTGGCGCCTGGTGCCCTAGGCGCACCGCCTAGTGCCATGTCCACGACGCCTGGTGGCCTAGACACGCAAGCCGCGGCAGCCGATGGTCATGTACAGCCCGCAATGGAGGCCTCTACTGACGCCAGTGCTGCAGTCCTGCCCAGAGCATTGCTGCCCACTACTCCTCTTCCGGCAATAGAGTACAGCCTTCCTGTTCTTTAAGTGCAAAGGTATTAACTGGCTGCACTAAATTTCTTTTTTTTACCACGATACTAGTAGACAGTAGTTAAACTTGATTTCACTTGTTTAGGTCCGAAGTAGATTATGTGGAAAATATGGAAAGAGTTGATTGGGATAACATACAAATAGTCGAGATACATGATGACGAAGGTCATATTGCTGTTATGAGTGAGAATCAGATGTGTGAGCTTCTAGGCTATACAGACGAGGACACAACAAATATACCTGCACAGGGCCGAATGGATGAACAGAGGCATGATAATGAGCTTGGGCATGATGATGATGATGATGGTGCAGCCATTCCTACTAATGATGTCATACCAGGTGAGATGGTCATTTCATATGATAAGAACAACCCATCAATGGAGGTAGGAATAGTGTATCCAACAATGGAGGAGTTTAAGCTGGCAGTCGGCAATTTGCCATCAATGAGGAGTTCGATTTAGGAGTAGAGAAATCATGTAAGATAAGATATAGGGCTTATTGTAAGTCCGGTGATGAAGATTTCCCTTGCCCTTGGAGGATAAATGGCACTAAACAAAAAGGCCAAGCCACTGTGGAGGTGAATAATTTGTTTTTATTTCATTAATTCTACTTTGCTGCAAATTTCATGTTAATTGCCTGCTTAATTGCCTGGATGAAAGAAAAACTTGCTTGCATTGTATGTAGTACTATATATACATATATGCACTTTTCATGCATGCATGCCTTCGTACTTTGATTTGACAGCAGCATGCAGCACGTTGTTCACTTCATTTTATACATGCATGCCTCTGTACTATATATACATATATGCACTTTGCATTCTTGCATTGCCTAAACCCTAAACCCTAGCATGAGGCAGATAACTACAACTCCAAATTGCAAGTGGGTAGCTAGCAAGGCTGTGAGTATCCTTAGAGATGATCCAAATATTGTTGCTAAGGAATTGCAAAAGAAGTTGCAAATAGATCACAAGTGTCAAATTGCATATGACACTGTATGGCGGGGTAAAGAAAGAGCTCTTAATGAGGTTTATGGCAAATGGTCAGATAGTTTTGAGCTGTTATTTAGGTGGAAGGCCGAGGTAATGAAGCGGTCCCCCGGGAGTGTAGTTGAGATTGAGGTACTTGAGGTGGATGGTCAGGTATATTTCCACCATTTTTTCTGTGCTCTTAAACCATGCATTGATGGTTTCTTGGAAGGTTGTAGGCCTCATTTGAGCATAGATGGTACAACACTTAATGGAAGGTGGAATGGTCAGTTGGCCGCAGCTGTAGCAGTCGATGGTCACAATTAGATGTATCCAGTCGCTTATGGCTTCATAGCTTCTGAGACAACAGACAACTGGACTTGGTTCATGGAACAATTAAAGAAGGCTTTAGGTGATCCTCCACTCCTAGATGTTTGTTCTGATGCTTATAAGGGCTTGGAGAATGCAGTGAAGAATGTATTTTCGTTTGATTTGTTCCCCTGTTCCATGTGATGACACAATCCATCATATTG
Organism: Saccharum hybrid cultivar R570; assembly: GCA_038087645.1. Taxonomy (NCBI): domain Eukaryota; kingdom Viridiplantae; phylum Streptophyta; class Magnoliopsida; order Poales; family Poaceae; genus Saccharum; species Saccharum hybrid cultivar. The sequence goes on along the minus strand of JAQSUU010000307.1, from coordinate 47,387,021 downwards.
GATGCAGAATCGTGTTTATGAAAGCTTCATTTCCATTGTGTACACAGTGGCACAATGCTTGCTGTTGTGCATAAGTGGAATGTCCAGAGTTATATTTGTGGTGCTAGAAGGCATTGAGTATACTTATACAAGTTATACTACAAAAGGGGTAATATGGCTTTAGTGTCGCGGTTGGGTTGCTGTCCACATATGCAATTTGTTCATACATTTTACCTTCAATATTTTTGCATTAGAACATTATTGTGGTAAAAAATTGAGATGTGTCGAGACTTGTCTGCTTCAGGTTGCTCTGCATTTAGTGTTACCTTAGAGGCAACTTGAAAACACACATGTCGAATGCAGGAACTGATCTTGTACATCCTGCCACATCTGTTTGGGACACCACATTGAAACATGACTGGTAGTCTGGCACTGGTTGCAGTGAACTTTACACCACAATATCTTTACTTGGTGCTCTGAGTTGCAGTGAACTTTAGAACATATCACATTTGGTTATCTGAGTTGCAGTGAACTGTTATGACCGGCGTCCATTATGCTAGGCGCAGGCCCATTAGTGGCTAGAGGAGGGCGCTGGCTGTAGGGGGCTAAGAGCCCATATTATTATTATTTGCTATTATTCTTAGATATGGAAATTGTTCCTTAATTATAGGATCCTAGAGAGGATAAGAACTATGTAAACGTTTGAGATTGGAATTAAGCAGAAGCAACATATTGTGTTGCTGGAGGGAGCTAGGAACCCTAGCCGCCGTCTCTTCCTTCACCCTCGCGCTGTGACCACGGCACCAACTCACCGTTCTCGCTCGATCAAACCACGTCCATCAATCTTCCACCCCTACAACCTTTGTAGCAGGCCTGGTAGGATCACTAATCCTATCAATCTGGTATCGGCTATGTCAGGTCCTCCCACCACCACCATCCCACCGCCACTGCCGCTAGTCACCACCTCCATGGCGGTGGTCTCCACAGCCTCGCTGCCTTCCTCGTCGGCGCCCGCTACGTCCTCTCCGATGATGATGGAACAGGTGACCGCGACCATCCAGGAGCTGTCCTGGTCCATGGCTGCCATGCAGTCTATCTGGCCAGCGTCCACCAGCCGCCGCCGCCTCCGCCGCCGCCGCCACCACCACCACCGCCGCCGTCGCAATCGGCTGTGGCCTCCCTTCCGCCAGTGTTCCCTTATGGGATGCCATAGTCCGACGCGACGGGTGTTCCCATCCATCTTCTGTAGATGCTGCCATCCCCGTTGCCGATCCTGTCTTATGTCCTGGCCTCGACGGTTCGGCCGGAGTATACAATGGCCACCTTCCCGGCCACCACGACGATGACCGCCCCTGCTCCTACCACGGGCGCCATGGTCCACCATGGTGGGGTGGTGTAAGGTCCAAATAGGCTAGAGGGGGGTGAATAGCCTAATTAAAACTTCTACAAGAATTACTTAACCACATGTTAGTACGAAAGGTGGCGAAGCAAAAGCACTAGCTCTAACTAATTAAGCAAGCCACCTACACAAGTCTATAACAAAGCTATTCACTAAACACAACAACAACTACAAGCTAGAAACCAGAAGTAATACGAGAGAAGAGCTTTGAGTGATTATACCGCCGTGAAGAGATGAGAAGTACCAATCAATCAATCACACAAGAGAAGTCCTTGGGAAGAGAATGACACAAGAATTTATCCTGAGGTTCACTTGCTTCCCGGCAAGCTACTCCCCGTTGTGGCGATACACCCACTTGTCGATTCGCGAGCTAATCGACTATCAAGAGTCGAGCCCTCGGCGGGCGCCGCACAATCGCACACAAGATGGGGATCCTCCAAGCCACGAGCTCCACTAGAGTATCTAATTTGCGAACTCCCGTGGGGAAGGATCAAGAACCCCTTACAACACTTGGTGAAGGCTCCAACAATCTCCAATTGCGAGCTCAATCACCTTCGCTGCTCCAAGCCGTCTACCATGTCAGGAAACACAGAAGAGTAACAAGAAATCCGCAGCAACTCGAAGATCAAGTGCCTCTAGAATGCAACTCTCAAGCAATGCACTTGAATCTCACTCAATCTCACTCAAGATGTGCAACTATGCAAAGAGATGAGTGGAGGGGTTATTCTCTAGCTCAAAGTATGTCTCTAGGTCTCAAAATGTGCAAAAGTTACCCTCAAACCCCGACCAACGTCTATTTATAACGAAGGGGTATGCAGCTAGCCGTTACCGGACGACGCAGTTCAAATCGTGATGACCGGACGCACCGGTCAGGATGACCGGACGCGTCCGGTCACTACAGGACAAGCGTGAACAGTGCACGTCAGAAGTTACCGTTGCTATGACCGGACGCGCTCTACCGTATGACCGGACGCGCCCTAGCGTATGACTGGACGCGCCCTAGCGTATGACCGGACGCGCCCTAGCTGGCGTCCGGTCAGAGTCCAGTAAGCTCCCATCATGACCGGATGCGTCCGATCGTACATGACCGGACGCGCTGGTCAAGCCGTGACCGCGTCCGGTGCAGCGTCCGGTCACCACAGTGACCTCCGTTCGCCTCTGTTTCTTTTCCGACTTCCGGCGCAATAGAAAATAGGCATTTCACTTCTCCAAAAAGCGCCGAATGTGCTAACACCACCAAGTGTACACCACCAAGTGTACACCACTCTCTACCGCTTAAAACTCCACTGCCTTCGCAAATGTGCTAACACCACCAAGTGTACACCACTATGTGCATGTGTGTTAGCATTTCACAACATTTTCCAAGGCGTTATGTTAGCTCTCTGCTAGATCCTAATGCATATGCTCAAGACATTGATCTAGTGACACTTGATTCCCGAGCTAACTGTGATTCCCGAGCTAACATTTTCCAAGGCTATGTTTCTTAAACTCGGTCAATCACTTCTCTACTCATCTTAGACCGGAAAAAGGAAAAACCCCTATGGTTATACCTTTGCCTTGCGCTCTTATATCCTTCTCTTTCAATTGATCATCATGTCTATCATATTATGTGCATCTCCACCATGATCATCCTTTCATATCCATGCACCATTTCTTAGTGATCTTGTGGCTACCACTCCTTGCCACATACACCTTCATCACATGTGTTGCTTATGCCTAACTCAAAACACTTAACACATGGCATTAGCGACTTGGTGTCATTAATTACCAAAACCAAACTTGGACTTTCAGGTGGTCCAGTAGAACCCTTACGGTGATGGGGTCTTCTAGGGGGGCGATGGCCCTCTACTCTACGGCGAAAGTTTACAGGCCGGCCACCTAGTTGCCTTGCCATCCTCGGCGAGCGCCCCAAAACCACCAGCTCCCGGTGTGGGCCATGGCACCCATCCTGCGTGCTTCTACAAGCTTGAGTTCACCACTTATGATGGCACCGAGGATCCCCTCAATTGGCTCAATCACTGTGAGCTGCTCTTCCGCGGGCAGCGCACACTAGCGTCGGATTGCGCCTGGATCGTGTCATACCATCTTACAGGCGTGGCATAGACATGGTATTATGCCCTCGAGTAGGACGAGGTTATGCCATCTTAGGAGCGTTTCAAGGAGCTGTGTAATCTGCGTTTCGGGCCAGTAGTTTGCGGCACCCACCTGTCCAAACTTGCTCGCCTCCCCTTCCTCTCCATGGTCTAGGATTACTTGGACCGCTTCAACACGGTGCTTTCCCATGCCCAGAATTTATCCGTGCCGTAGAAGGCAAAGCTATTCATGGGTGGGCTACCGGAACATATCAAGGTTGACGTGGAGCTGCGGGAACCCCAGGATCTCCATACGGCCATGCATTTGGCCAGGGCCTTCGAACGTCGCGCTAGTGCCACGACGCTGGTTCCCTTCAGCGTGGCACCTGGCCTCCTCAATGCCCGAGGCTCCCAGCACCGCCATGGCCTGCTGAAAGGTCCTTATTTGGTTTTGGTAATTGAGTGACAACTTAGGTGGACTAATTGTGTTTTATGTGAGATACACAGGTGATTAGTCCATAGGTACATGTGTGTGAGCAACATATGCTATGGAGATGGAAATGGCTTGGAGATGTTGCAAAGCTTGCACATGTGATGATGGAGGAGCTTATTGCACGTGAGACATGACATTGAGTCATGTGATCAAGGTGGAGAAGATCAAGACATGACTTGGCTTGATGGACTGGTTGCAAGTGTGAAGGGCAAGTTGGAGGCTTTGAAGCGAGGGACCGCATGTGACGGTGAAGCTTAAGCAAGACTTGGTGCCGATGGACCAACGCAATGGTGAAGAGCAAGTGAGGTCAAGATCGATGAACCAATACGATCACGTGATGATATGAAGTGGATCATATCATTTGATGATTGGTTGGTGCATGTGTTGCATCAACATTGAAGGAGATGGAATGGAATGCGCAAGGCAAATGTATAACTTAGGGCATTTCATTTCACCAGTCAAAGGTTATGTAGAGAAGTGCATGACCGGATTTAGGATAGATGGCCATACTATCAAGAGGAGCAAACTTGTTTACATATCGGTCATCTAGTGCCAATCGAGTGATCTAACTTTGCATCGTTGCTAAAATCGAGTGGTGTGGCAAGTTGAGTGGCTAACTCCTTTGAAAAATAATTGTAAAAAATGCTAACATACTTGCACATGGTGGTGTACACTTGGTGGTGTTAGCACATTTGCAAAGAAGGTGTCGTTTGAGAGGTGGAGAAGTGTGGAGACTCCCTCTCCCTCCTGCCGAGCTTACGAGGCAGGATTCGGCGAAGAAGCGGAAGCGAACGGAGGTCACTAGTAGTGATCGGACGCGTCTGGTCAGTGGTAGCAGCAGTCAAGCATGGGACGCTAGGGCTTTGCACCAGCGCGTTCGGTCGGTCACGGGACCGGTGCGTCCGGTCAAGCCCCAGAGAAGCAGTGAAGCACGCGAGGTTGATCAAACGTGGTGGCGCATCAGGTCACGATCGACCGAACGCGTTAGGTCGTGAGTGGGTGCTTACTGGAAATGACCGGACGCTGTCACTATGGCGTCTGGTACGTCAAGCATGCGCGTCAGGTCGTGGTTTCACGCGTGCGGGCTGTGCGTGACCTATGCGTCCGGTCTTGGCTAGCGGACGCATCTGGTCGCTTGGTGACCGTTGGGGCTCTAAGTCGACTATTGAGATCCTGCGCTCATTGTTTGAAAGGGAGGACACGTGGATGGCCATGGGTGCAACGCATCCTATCATATTGACCTGCGCATCTGGTCGTCCTGAAATTTGCCAAGTGAAGGGGTAATGGCTCTATTTGACTGTGGGGTTATAAATAGAAGTGGTGGCCGACCTTGGCTATGGCTGGGTACCTTGGGGATGTGTTGCCCTTATGTGTGCTTGGTTTGAGAAGCCTCTAACTCACTTTTGCTTGCTAGATTGCGAATCAATAAGCGAGTGAGTGATTCTAGTGCGATTGCATCGTGAGGTTGCACCGAGTGGCACTAGGTGTTCGTGTTGCAAGCCGGTGGTGCTTGTTACTCTTGGAGATTGCCACCTCCTAGACGGCTTGGTGGCTTGTGGCTCCGTCGATGCTCGCAAGAAGATTGTGCGAGGCTCCGGAGAAGCTTTGTGAGGGGTTCTTGAGCCTTCCCCGTGGAAGATTGCAATTGGCTACTCTAGTGGATTGCTCGTGGCTTGGAGGATCCCCATCTTATGTTGGATGTGCGGCACCCAGTGAGGGTTTGGCTTTGGAATGCCAATTAGCTCGTGATCCATCAAGTGGGTGTATCGCCACAACGGGGACTAGCTTGGTGGCAACCAAGTGAACCTCAGTGAAAAATCATCATGTCAACTTTGTGTATTTCTTCACGGTGGTTTGCATCCTCTCTACATAAGCTTGTATTTACATTATATACATAGTGCTTGTGTAGTTGCTCTTGTAACTAGTTTGCTTGTGTAGCTAGCTAGTTACCTTCTTGCTTGTGTAGCTAGAAGTATCCCCTTTGAGTGGCTAATTTGGTTTGTGTAACCTTATTAGTCACATTGCTTAGTTTGTGTAGCTAAGTAGTTTGCACTCTCTAATTTGGCTTGTGTAGCCTTGTTATTGAGCATTGCTAGTGAGCTTAGGAGCTTTGTGCTTTTGCTTCACTAGTTGTGTAGGAGCTCCCTCGGTTGGTAAAGTACTAGTGCATAGGTTTATGTGACCTTGCTCCTAGAATTGGATAGGTGAGCTCTTGCTAGTCCGGCACCTTATTTGCTTGATTAGGACCTTCTGTAAGGTGCTAAAGTTATAGATAGAGGGGTGTAGTCTTGGTTAGACCGATAGTTTTAATTCCGCATTTATTTTGGTTAGCCAGCATAATTAAGTTTTAGAAAGGACTATTCACCCCGCCTCTAGTCTGCTATCTTGACCCTTCACCTGCGCCTGCTGCACCAGCAACCCTAGGTGCGGCCAACCCATAGGCACCAGCGGCCGCAGCGGCTCCTGCTCGGCCATTCCACCGCCTGTCACTTGTAGAACAACTAGAGCATCGCCGACAAGGTCTGTGCTTCAACTATGACGAGCCTTACGTGCGTGGCCACATGTGTCCGCGACACTTCTACCTCGAGCCGGCCTCGATGAAGCAGTCCTAGCCGAGGTTGCCGCAGTGGCTACGTTCTAGGAGGAGCCTGTTGCCCCCGCTGCCCAGGAGCCTACTCCCGTCGCCGCACAGGAGCCGGTTGCCTAGCCAACCGTCTCCCTCTACACGATCGTCGGCATCTAGATGGAGAATGTCGTGCTCCTTCCGGTCTTCGTTCATGGCCACCTACTCATGGCACTCCTTGACTCTGGCTCGACACACAACTTCGTCAACGCCGACCTCATGCGTCGGCTACACCTCGCCACAGCACCGCATCCCACCATGCGGGTGTTGGTGGCCAACGGGGACTGCGTACCTTGTGAAGGGGTCGCCCGAGATGTTGCCCTGGCCATTGGGACGGAGGAATTCACTATTAGTTGCTTCGGCATCAACCTTGGCAGCTTTGATCTCATCCTCAGTGTCGAGTTCCTCCGCACTCTTGACCCTATCCTCTAGGACTTCGAGGATCTATGTATGGCATTCACCCAAGGGTCCAGACACATCCTGTGGAAGGGCCTTGGCTCCTCCCGTGATGACATTCAGGAGCTGGCTGCCCGGGCAGTCACGGTGGCCTCTCCGCAGCCCCTCCAGGACCGGCTGCTCCAGCAGTCCGAGCCGGTCTTCGACGAGCCACGTGGGCTGCCCCTGGCACTGCCATACGACCATCGCATCCATATACTGCCGAGTATAGCTCCAGTCGCCGTCCGCCCCTGTCGCTACCTACAGCTACAGAAGGACGAGCTTGAATGCCAGTGCACAACCATGCTCGCCCAGGGCATCATCAGGCCAAGCACATCTCTATTTTCCGCCCCGTACTGTTGGTGTGCAAGGCAGACAACTCTTGGCATTTCTTCATCGACTACCGTGCCCTCAACGCCAAGACATCGAAGGATAAGTTCCCAATTCTGGTCGTCGACGAGCTTCTCGACGAGCTGCATGGGGCTCGTTTCTTCACCAAGCTTGACTTGCGTTCAAGCTATCATCAAGTACTGATGCATCCCGATGACATCACCAAGACGTCGTTCCGTACGCACCATGGACATTTTAAGTTCCTGGTGATGCCGTTCGGCCTCTCCAACGCACCGGCGACTTTTCAGGCCTTGATGAACGACGTGCTTCGTCCCTATTTGTGCAGGTTCATCCTCGTGTTCTTTGACGACATCCTCACATATAGCTCTACCTGGGCCGAACACCTGTAGCACATCAGCATCGTCCTCGACGCGCTTCAGGCGCACCGGCTCCACCTCAAGCGCTCCAAGTGCTCATTTGGGGCGTCTTCGGTGGCCTACCTAGGCCACGTGATCTCCGCAGGCGGCGTCTCCATGGATGCCAACAAGATGGCTGCAGTCGCCTCGTGGCCGGCCCCTCGCTCCGCCGTGGTCTGCGGGGTTTCTTGGGCCTCGCCAGCTACAACCAGAAATTCATCCGCGACTTCGGCCTCATCGCCGCGCCACTGACACGCCTCCTGTGGAAGGATGCCTTCGCCTAGGACGACGAGGCAGAGGCGGCATTCTAGGCGCTCAAGGGCGCCCTGTCCACGGGCCCGGTACTACAGATGCCCGACTTCGACAAGCAGTTCGTGGTGGACTGCGACGCGTCAGGCGCGGGGTTCAGCGTAGTTCTACATCAGGACGCTGGACCCCTCGCTTTCTTCAGCCGGCCCTTTGCTGCACGTCATCTCAAGCTCGCCGCCTACGAACGCGAGCTGATTGGGCTGGTCTAGGCCATGCGCCACTGGAGGCCATACCTATGGGGTCGTCATTTTTTTGTTCGCACAGATCACTACTGCCTCAAGTTCCTACTGGATCAGCATCTATCCACGGTGCCCCGACACCAGTGGATTAGCAAGCTATTTGGCTTCAACTTTGCTGTGGAGTATCACCCCAGACGCTTGAACACCATGGCGGACACACTCTCCCGTGCGCGACACAGAGGATGGCACAGTTCCTGAGGTTGCTACTCGTGCCCTCTCAGGACCAACGTTCGCCCTCCCTGATGACATTCATCGGGCTACAACAGCAGCCGCGGACGCTCAGCAGCCCCTCCAGTGCCTGCAGGCTGGCAAGCTCCTGGCACTGTGGCGCTTTGACGATGGCCTTCTTCTCCATGCGTCCCGCATCTTCGTCCCGGACCACGACGACCTGCGCCACTAGGTGCTCCTTTTGGTTCATTCGGCGGGCCATGAGGGGGTCCAAAAGACGCTGCACCTCTTGCGCACCGACTTCTACATCTCGGGGGACCGTGTCCTTGTCCAGGATTGGGTGCGGGCGTGCAGCACTTGCCAACGGAACAAGACCGAGTCGCTGCAGCCCGCCGGCTTGCTACAGCCCCTCGACGTTGCGTCCTAGGTGTGGACGGATATCTCCATGGACTTCATCGAGGGTCTGCCCAAGGTTAGCGGGAAATCCATCATACTCACGGTGGTCAACCGCTTCTCCAAGTACGCGCATTTCATCACCCTTGGCCACCCCTACACCGCGGCCTCCGTCGCCCGTGCCTTCTTCGATGGCATTGTCCGGCTGCATGGGTTTCCTTCTTCCATCGTCAGTGACAGAGACCCTGTGTTCACTGGCCATGTGTGGCGCGACCTCTTCAAGATGGCTGGCGTCACCTTGCGCATGAGTACTGCCTTCCACCCACAGACGGATGGCCAGTCTAAGGTGGTCAACAAGGTGATCGTGATGTATCTTCATTGTGTTACAGGTGATCGGCCGCGTTCTTGGGTGTTTATTGGTTGCCATGGGTGGAGTACTGCTACAACACCTCCTTCCATACGGCCTGCGTGCCACTCTGTTCGAGGTGGTCTATGGCCGCCCACCCCCTCCATGTTACCATACAGGCCGGGGTTGGCGCGGATAGACACGTCCGACGCCTTACTCCGCAGCCGGGATGAGATGCTCACTGAGGTCTGGCAGCGTCTCCTTTAAGCGCAGCAGCTGTCCAAGAAGTACTACAACACCGCTCACCGTGACTTGGAGTTTGATGTGGGTGATTGGGTCTGGCTGCGCCTGCTCCATTGGACCACGCAGTCGCTGGAGCCGCGGGCCAAAGGGAAGCTTGGTCCTCGCTACACCGGCCCGTTCCAAGTGCTGGAGCGCATTGGTCGGGTTGCCTACCGGCTGTACCTTTTGGAAGGCGCTCACCTGCATGATGTCTTTCACGTGGGCTTGTTCAAGCGCCACAAGGGTGACCCTCCTACCGCACCAGCTGCTCTTCCGCCGGTGTTGGATGGCTGGCTCCTTCCTGCTCCCGAGCCCGCCTGCGCCTTTTGCTCGCCGTGGCCGCGCCCATGTTCTTACCGGCCACTCGGCGTCATCGATCGTGCTCGTCTTCTTCGCGCCGCTGGTCTTGTGCTGCACAGTCGGCTTCGGCAGCAACGCCGCGCTGATGGGCGCTTCCTGCCATACTCGACCGGCTGGGTAGTCGAGTCTCAACTTGATCTTCTTGTGTCCGAGTATGCAGTCAAGTCTGAACTTGATCTTTGTAAGTGTGCAGAGTGCAGACCATGATCAAGAGTTCCCTTGACATAGCCAAGAATTCATGCATGAACAAAAAGGCTTGTTGAACGGCAAAAGCAATGTCGGACGAGTGAGTGTGAGGTATTTGCACTGCCCTAGCTATTCCCCTATCGTGAGTCGGGGTCGGGGCTGAACCTGGAGAGCCGGAATGATAAATGGTTTTGACATTTTGTCTACTGGTGTTTTTTTTTCGATAATGGTGTCTACTGCTGTTGAGCATGGATTTCACTCCTGTATGTTTGCTCGCTCGAGGATTTCTGCACTCTGCAGCATATTGTTCTTGAGACAAGAATAGTCCTATACTAGTGTGTTCAACTGAAATGCCAAGGAAGTGTTCAAGTGTGCCAAGATCTGATATTGGAGCTCCAGGCACAAGGATGAAATAATACCACTGAGCAGGGTAGTGCTGTTGGCAGTGAGAATGATATCGTCAACATACAAGAGCAAGTAGACTGTTTGGTTTCCTGACTTGAGAATGAATAGAGAGGAGTCCCTTTTTGCAGCCTGGAAACCCAAGGTCAGAACAAAAGTGGTGAATCGGACAAACCAGGTTCTTAGGGATTGTTTTAGGCCATATAGTTATTTGTTGATCTTGCACGCATATTTTGGATGGTTTTGATCAACAAAACCAGAGCGTTGTTGGGCATAGACGGTTTCAGAGAGATTACCAAGCAAGAAGATATTCTTGACATCCAATTGATGAATTGGCCAAGAAGCGGCAGTGGCAATGCTTAGGACTGTTCTGATCGTTGTTGGTTTGATGACATGACTGAAAGTCTCTCCATAATCGACACCTGCCTGTTGATAACAGCCAGGATGGAAAATTGGTTCGATGAAAACAGGATGTTTCATATGATCGGAGCTGCAGCTACATGCATTTGTCATTCTGCAGCAATGAGACCACGAATGGGGCAGGTAACATAGTTTGCTGTTTGCAACACCTTTACCCCATTCATGAGTGACTGACAACAAAGGATCAAAATGTGAACTGGTGGAATAATTTTTTGCATTCTTTCAGAAGATAAGTCAAAGAATCCTCTCTTTTCCCCATTGAAGAATATATAGAAACTTTTCTTCCCAACATTCTCCAATAATCAGTAGACCATCTTTTATGCATTCGGCTGCCGCCAGCCCGCCAGCCCAAGCATGCTGGGGGGAGGGATGGTTTGGTGGCCGCCAGCAATTGATTCGCGACACCACCATCGTGGAAGGTGACCTTCTGCAGATTGATTTTCACATTCAGTAATTTATTTATTTTTAGTTGTTGTCACACGAATCAAAAGGCTTTCTAAGATCAAATGTGTGCTTCCGATTAGTTGTTGATTGATTCACATGTATTAAGCTATCACGACTGGAGCCGGCTGCTTTGCCGAGGGCTCAGGCTCTCGGCCAAGCCTCTAAGGCACTCGGCAAAACCTTTGCCGAGCGCAGCTCTTGGCAAAACACCCTCGGCAAAAATCTGATCGGCAAAGGCTTCTTTGCCGAGAGCCCGACGCTCGGCAAAACGTGAAATAAAAAAAATGTGAAAAAACGTGGAAATTTTTTTTTACTCGGGGGAGGGGCCCACTGGCCAGCGCCCGCCCGTCTACGCGGCATTTTTTGCGTAAAATTCGCGGCTACGCGGTCGACGGGATTCGAACTTGTGACCTCTCCCTCACGCGATACCTCCTCTGCCACCTGCACTACACACTCACATGCGTCTATATGCCGTTTCAGTTACTCAAATATTATACTAAACCAAGTGAAAATTGATTGTTTGAGGCCCTAAACGAATTTAAATCAAAAAGTTGTCAACTACAATGTTTCATAACTTTTCGAGCACTACATTTTTCATATAGAAAGTTTTTCCATCCGAGGTCTTTTGAAAAATTCAAATTTTAAAATTTTGAATTTCAAACGTAGTTTTGCATGACAAGATTAATTCAAATCAAAAAGTGGTCAGCTACAATGTTTCATAACTTTTCGAGATCTACAAACTTCATTTAGGAAGTTTTTCCATCCGAGGTCTTATGAAAAATTCGAATTTTAAAATTTTAAAATTTTGAATTTCAAACGTAGATTTGCATGACAAGATGAATTCAAATTAAAAAGTGGTCAACTACAATGTTTCATAACCTTTCGAGATCTACAAACTTCATTTAGGAAGTTTTTCCATCCGAAATTATGGTGCTAACATTGTTCATAAATCTTATATCTCTCTCTTGTAGTTTCATGAAACTACATGAGAGACATATAGATTTTGTGAACAACGTAATTATTACTTTGTCGAATGAAGAAATGACCAATATAAAGTTTGTAGATCATGAGAAGTTATGAAACTTTGTAGTTGAAAACTTTTTTATTTGAATTTGTTTAGGGCACCAAAACGTGGTTTGAAAAATTACTTTGCCGAGTGTTTTACTTTGGCACTCGGCAAAGAAGCCTTTGCCGAGTGTTTTTTGGCACTCGGCAAAGAAACTTCTTTGCCGAGAGCTGTTTATCGGACGCTCGGCAAAGCCTTCTTTGCCGAGTGCAGAGGCTTTGCCGAGTGTTTTTTATTTAGCTCTCGGCAAAGCCTTCTTTGCCGAGCGCCCAAAAAAACGCTCGGCAAAGCCTCCGACGCTCGGCAAAGCCTCCGACGCTCGGCAAAGAAGCGGATTCCAGTAGTGTATTGACTGAATCAAAAGGCTTTCTAAGGGCCTTTCATTACTCATGTATTGAGCTGTTGATTGAGTCCATGGTCTTGACTATTTGATTCAGTCCATGGTTGTTGATTGAGCTTGAGTTTAGTTTTGCTTGATCTTGGATTCACGTCAGGTGCAACTTGAGGCTGGTACTCCCTCCGTACTAAAAAAAATAAAGTCGTTTTGGACAGCGACACAATCTCTAAAGTATAACTTTGACTTCTTGTTTTTATAAAAATAATTATCAAAATATATGTATATTTTTATAAAAGTATTTTTCAAGACAAATCAATTCATATGGTTTTCACATTTTCAAACTCAACAACTTAAAAGTTATTCATGATTTATATTCCCAATGTTTGACCCAAGCTTTGTCCAAAACGACTTCATTTTTTTTAGTACGGCGTTGCAGTTAAATAATATATTGACCATGTTGGTTCCTGTAGATTATGTACAACATGAGGCCTCTCATCTTAATTTTCCCCATTAACAACAGACATTAAGATTTTTATTCGTTTGATTCCATCTTACCATATTTACACTGCATGCATCATCAACCCTATCTCCAATTGGAAAGCACTGACCACGGAGCTGAAAGCACTGACCGTGGCCTTGCTTCGAGGCTACGCCGTGGAAAGGGCTTAGTGGTGTGGACGGGGTGTATTGGAGGCATGCACGTGAGTTGTTCAACATTTGTCACCGCACACCCAAATCAGGTTTGTAGTATTCATCACTATTGCTTCAATGTAATACCATAACAAATGCACACTTAGCTTAGAAGATAGTGCAAAGGAGAGGCTTCTGTGCTATAGTGAAAGGATTGCCGTGGCTCTTGCTTAGATAACCATGCTGGCTGATCTATACTGAATTGATTCTTGGTCTGTAGCTTTGTCCTCACAGATGCATATTTGAACATCTACGAATATCTTGGTTAACTTCCACTACCAAAACGGTGCTCCTAGTATTTTCAAGTAGTAATAAAACACTATAACTAGTTTAGCACATGGGAACCTCGCTAGGAGACATTTAGTAGGGAAAAATTATACTAAATGTTGAATGCTAAAACATTAGGAGAAGCCCACGTCACTAGGAAAAGTCAAATTCTGGTTGTGTTCTGAATAAAATGGTCCCGTTACCAGCATTGAGATCTGCGAAGGCACTAGCGACCAGACGTCCGGCGCCCGCAGGCCGCAGCTCGTTCGGATGCAGCTCCTAGTCCCAGCCAACCGAACCGTGGCCCTGTTCCCAGTTTCAGGCCGATCAACGAGAGCATCCCATCTGAAAGCCCAAGTTTGGTTTTGGTAATTAATGACACCAAGTTGCTAATGCCATGTGTTAAGTGTTTTGAGTTAGGCATAAGCAACACATGTGATGAAGGTGTATGTGGCAAGAAGTGGTGGCCACAAGATCACAAAGAGATGATGCATGAACATGAAATGATGAGCAAGATCATGAAGGAATGCACATAAAATGATGAAACTCATACATGCCACAAACAACTATGATAAGAGCAGAATAATTGGGAGAGGAGGACATGGAATAGTTTACAAGGGTATAGTTAAGGGTAACATGCCTGTTGCAATTAAGAGATGTACACTCATTAATGAAAGGCAAAAGAAGGAGTTTGGTCAGGAAATGTTAATACTATCTCAAATCAGTCTACTATCTCAAATCAATCACAAGAACATTGTCAAGCTCGTGGGATGTTGCCTCGAGGTGGAAGTTCCTATGCTAGTTTATGAGTTCATCCCAAATGGCACATTGTTTCAGCTCATCCATGGTAGGAACGAGGCATTGCAAATCTCGTTCAGCACCCTCCTAAGGATTGCACATGAGGCAGCTGAAGGACTCAACTTCCTACATACTTACGCATCTCCCCCAATTATCCATGGTGATGTGAATACCTCCAACATCCTTCTTGATGAAAACTACATGGCCAAAGTCTCCGACTTTGGAGCCTCCATATTAGCCCCATCCAGTGGCGGATCCAGGACAAAATCCCAGGGGGGGCTGAACTTTACGGCTGGCTCGATCTTCGTCTTCAACCTCTATCTAGTGTCCAACGCCTCATTCCTAAACTCCAATGACAGAACTTTCATGGGGGCTAGGGGGGCTGGTCTCTTCTTCTTCCTCTCTTTCTCTCTATTTTTCTTCTTTTCTCCACCTCTTCTTCTCCCTCGCCCTTCCCATTTTCCATTGATGCACCAGCTGTAGGGGGGGCTGGAGCCCCCTAGCCCCCCCTTTAGATCCGCCCCTGGCCCCATCTGACAAAGAGCAGTATGTAACGATGGTTCAGGGCACCGTGGGCTACCTCGACCCAGAGTACATGCAGACATGCCAACTGACTGAAAAAAGTGATGTCTACAGCTTTGGGGTTATTCTCCTTGAGGTCCTCACCGGTGAGGCTCCACTAAAATTGTACGGGCCTGAGGAAAACGAAGCTTGACTTCAAATTTCTTGTCTGCAATGAAACAGTGTTAGCATGTGTGCATTTTCTTTTTCACTTTTATGTAATCCTGATCGTGTACTGCATTAGCATGTTTGATTTAGTCGCGTAGAACCACGTGCCTGGACGGAGATGTGCCCAGTCCGGGGCGTGGCCGCGCAAGTCGGTGTGCGTGGTCACCACCACTGCATGGTCGTCGTGCATGTTGCTCGGCATGGCGCAAGAACCGGATCGAGCAGCGATCGTGCGGTGGCGGGGGACGGCCTCAGGCCATGTATCGGCATCGAGTATAAATCAATGAAAGGGAACCAGAAAAGCTGTTGCAGTTGCGCGGCGCAGATCCTGTGCTTTCCAGTTTGCGTTCGTGTGTGTGCGTCTCTGGTGACTGCGCTCCGGCGTTCATCAGCGGTTTTCCAGCAGCTGCAGGAACTCGACGGCCACCGTCGGTTCCAACACGTGGTATCGGAGCCCGGTGTATGTTCTACGGTGGTTCGGTCAGCCCACCGCGAGAACCACCTCGGAAGAAGTTCGTGGTCCCGTACAAGGCGGCGCCGGCGGCGACGATGAGCGACTCTGGCACCTCGGCGGGCGGCGTCCACGAGAGCTCGCTGATGTGGCCAATGCTCTCGCGTACGAACTACTCCGAGTGGGCAATGCTCATGCAATGCAATTTTGAAGCACTGGAAATTTGGGATGCCATTGATCCGGGGACGAACGTCAAGCGTTCCAAGGATCGGCAGGCTCTGAGCGCCATGATGCGGTCCGTGCCGAGGGAGATGTGGACGACGCTGGGGAACAAGAAGTCCGTCAAGGAGGCGTGGGAGGTGGTCAAGACGATGCGACTCGGTGCCGATCGTGTCAAGGACGTCAATGCCCAGAAGCTGCTACAAGAATTTGAGAACATCAGCTTCAAAGATGGGGAGACAGTCGACGATTTCGGCATGAGGATAAACAATCTTGTCGCCGACCTCAAGTCCCTGGGAGAGACGGTGGATGAGACCCGCGTCGTGAAGAAATTCCTTCGAGTTGTCCCCGCGAGGCTCACTCCAGTTGTGGTTTCAATTGAGATGTTCTGCGATCTCAAAACCATGACAGTGGAGGAGCTTGTGGGGAGACTGCGTGCGGCGGAGGATCGCATGGAGGCGAAGATGGACCAAGTCACCGACAAGCTCGGCAGGTTGCTTCTGGCGGAGGAGGATTGGGTGGCCAAACATAAGAATCAGCCCCAGTCAACTCCATCCAAGGAAGGAAGCAGTGGCAGTGGTGGCGGTGGTCAGTACAAGGGCAAGTCGCCGATGAAGCGTGATGGCGGCGGCGGATCTGGCGGTCCGAGGACCGTCAAGCTCACATCGGAGGGCACTCCCCGGCGGAAAGGCAGGTGTCGTAACTGCGGCATCTATGGCCATTGGGCCGAAGACTGCAAGAGGTCCAAGAAGGAGAAAAAAGCTGAGAAGAAAGAGGAGGCGAACGTGGCGGCCGCCGATGCTCAGCCAGCATTGTACCTGGCGACAGCGAGCGGCGTCGTGCACACGTCGTCGACGAGAACTGTGCATCTGGCGGAGGAGAAGGCAGTGCCGGTTCACTGCGACAACAGTGTGTGGGTGCTGGACACTGGGGCCAGCAACCACATGACTGGAACGCGAGAAGCACTGATGAAACTGAATGAACAAGTGTCAGGCACTGTTCGATTCGGTGATGGCTCCTGCGTCGAGATCAAGGGACTCGGCTCAATCATCATGGAAGGGCGTGATCAGCAACACAAGGTACTGGCAAATGTGTATTACATTCCTAAATTAAAGAGTAACATCATAAGCCTAGGACAGCTAGAAGAGGCTGGTTGTGATGTGAGACTGAAAAATGGCAGACTGACAGTAGTTGATTCAGAAGGTACATTGATCATTAGTGTCCCTCGCACAAACAATAGACTATACACTCTGAAGAATGCAGTAGTTTCACCTGTTTGTCTGCAAATGAAACTAGATGATCTGTCTTGGTTATGGCATGCACGATATGGTCATTTAAATTTCAGAGCACTTTACAATTTGGGCAAAAAGGGAATGGTAGAAGGCTTACCTGTTGTTGATCAAGTCGAACAAGTATGTGATGGTTGCACGTTGGGCAAACAACATAGAAAGCCATTTCCACAGCAGTCTGCATTTAGAGCAAGTCATGGACTAGAATTAGTTCATGTAGATTTGTGTGGAAAGATCAATCCACCTACTCCAGGTGGAAAGCAGTATTTCCTGTTGGTGGTGGATGACCACAGCAGGTACATGTGGGTGGAGCTTCTGAGGACAAAAGATGAAGCATTTACATATTTCAAGAAGATCAAGCAACAAGCTGAACTGGAACATGGCAAGAAACTGAAAAGTTTCAGAACTGACAGAGGAGGTGAATTTAATTCAACTCAGTTCACTCTATTCTGCAATGAGACAGGCATCAAGCATTTTACAACTACTCCATATACCCCACAACAAAATGGGGTGGTTGAACGCCGAAACCAAACTATAGTTGAAATGGCCAGGTGTCTGTTGAAGTCAAAAGGAGTGCCATGCAAATTCTGGGGTGAAGCTGTTGTTACTGCAGTATATATCTTGAACAGAGCTCCAACCAAAAGTCTTCACAACATGACTCCTTTTGAAGCATGGTATGGCAAGAAACCCAGAGTAGACCACTTGAGAACTTTTGGGTGCCTAGTACATGTAAAAGTAGTTGGGACTGGTATCACTAAACTGTCTGACAGATCCACCAAGATGGTGTTTCTTGGATATGAGTCAGGAACTAAAGGGTACCGAGTGTTTGATCCTGTGAACAACCAATTGCATGTGAGTAGGGATGTTGTGTTTGAGGAGAAAGAACAATGGAACTGGGATTCATCAGTGGAAACAGATCAAACTGTGATAGACACATTCACAGTTGAGTACCAATTCACTGATGAAAATCCGACAATAGGAGAACCAGCTGTTTCAGAGATTGATGGAGGTAGTGGGCAGAACCAGGGGGGCTGGGCCAGGAGCAGTCACCTCAAGCATCACCACCAGCTGATTTTAGCTCACCATCAACACCAGTAAGCCAAGGTATTGGGTCTGCAGCAGGCTCTAATCAGACTGGGTCAAGCCCTGTAGAGAGCTCAAGTCCAGAAGAGGGTCCAGTGAGATATAGAACCTTGACTGACTTGCTTGACACCACTGATGAGATTCTTGACTATGAGTACAGTGGATTGTGCTTGCTAGCAGCTGATGAACCAGCTAGTGTTGATGAAGCTTTAGAAGAAGACTGTTGGAAGGATGCAATGAAAGCTGAACTGCAGTCCATCAATGAGAACAACACTTGGAGACTGACAAAGCTACCAAAAGGACAACATGCTATTGGTCTCAAGTGGGTGTTTAAAGTCAAAAGAGATGCAGCTGGGAACATTGTCAAGCACAAGGCTAGGCCTGTGGCAAAAGGATATGCCCAGAAACAGGGGGTGGACTTTGATGAAGTATTTGCACCTGTGGCTAGATTGGAGACAGTGAGATTGTTACTTGCTCTAGCAGCTAATGGTGGATGGGAGGTCCATCACAAGGATGTAAAATCAGCATTTCTCAATGGAGATCTGTTGGAAGAGGTATATGTTCATCAACCACCTGGGTTCCAAGATCCAAAGAATGCAGGGATGGTGCTGAGATTGAACAAGGCCTTATATGGGCTAAAGCAGGCTCCAAGAGCATGGAATGCAAAACTTGATTATGAGTTGTGCAGACTTGGTTTCAGAAGATGTGAAGATGAACATGCTGTGTACAGGAGAAGGGAAGGTGATTCTTTTCTTATAGTTGGTGTGTATGTGGATGACTTAATCATCTGTGGGCCTGATAGAAACAAAATTGTCAATTTCAAGCAACAGATGATGAAGCTTTTTAGTATGAGTGATCTAGGCCTTTTGAGCTACTATCTTGGAATAGAAGTACAACAGAAAAGTGGTGAAATTACAATATGCCAAAGTGCTTATGCAGCCAAGATAGTGGACCAGTGTGGTCTGTCATGCTGTAATCCAACTGACACACCAATGGAACAGCGTGTAAGGCTTGTTTCAGGAACTGCAGATAAGGTACTTGATGCAACCAGGTACAGGAGTGTGATAGGAAGCTTGAGGTACTTGGTTAACACAAGGCCAGACATTTCTTTTGCAGTAGGACTGGCAAGCAGGTTCATGGAGTCACCAAATAGTGAGCATTGGGCTGTGGTCAAAAGAATTGTCAGATATGTGTCGGAGACAATTGACTATGGCTGCAAATTCATCAAAGGGGAAGAAGGAGGTCTGAGCTTATTGGGATACACAGACAGTGACCATGGTGGTGATCTGATCAAAAGGAGGAGCACCAGTGGCATGGCCTTCTTTCTTGGTAGAAATTTGGTGACATGGTCTTCACAGAAGCAGAAGGTTGTCACACTGTCAACCTGTGAAGCTGAATATGTAGCTGCATGTGGGGGTGCTTGTCAGGGAGTTTGGCTTAGCAGGCTAATTGCTGATCTGATGGGAAGAGAGGTTCAGAAGTTCAGGCTTCTTGTGGACAACAAATCTGCCATTGAGTTGAGCAAGAACCCGGTGTTCCATGAAAGAAGTAAACATATTGATACCCGATTCCATTACATCAGAGAATGTGTTAGCAATGGTCAGCTGGATATTGACTATGTGCGAACTGAGAACCAGCTTGCTGATATACTGACAAAGGCATTGCCCAGGATCAGGTTTGTGGAGCTGCGACAGAAGCTTGGCATCATCAAGTTAGATCAGGATTAAGGGGGTGATTTGTTAGCATGTGTGCATTTTCTTTTTCACTTTTATGTAATCCTGATCGTGTACTGCATTAGCATGTTTGATTTAGTCACGTAGAACCACGTGCCTGGACGGAGATGTGCCCAGTCCGGGGCGTGGCTGCGCAAGTCGGTGTGCGTGGTCACCGCCACTGCATGGTCGTCGTGCATGTCGCTCGGCATGGCGCAAGAACCGGATCGAGCAGCGATCGTGCGGTGGCGGGGGACGGCCTCAGGCCATGTATCTGCATCGAGTATAAATCAATGAAAGGGAACCAGAAAAGCTGCGGCAGTTGCGCGGCGCAGATCCTGTGCTTTCCAGTTTGCGTTCGTGTGTGTGTGCGTCTCTGGTGACTGCGCTCCGGCGTTCATCAGCGGTTTTCCAGCAGCAGCAGGAACTCGACGGCCACCGTCGGTTCCAACAAACAGAACGATCTATGTGCAGTGGTGGCCAGCCACATAAAAGAGCAAGAGAGCATTGAACTGATTAGAGGACTTGGAGAGCTAGCACAGAATTGTCTTGATATGTGCGGCAGCAATAGGCCCTCCATGAAAGAGGTCGCTGATGAGCTTAACAGACTGAGGAAACTTTTGCTCCACCCTTGGTTAGGACTGAATACGGAAGAGACGGAGACACCAAGACTCCTAGGTGGACCAGCAGACACTAGTTTTCAAACAGCAAATAGTATTGTCGAGTATCCTGTGCTGGAAAGTCAGAACCTGCCCATCGACTCAATGAGTTCAAATTATGCAAGGTGACTACAATATATATAGTATTCCTTTAAGCTTTGCACATGCTGGGGACAGTGTTAGTGGGAAATACAGATTCAGTATTTAGAACGGCCATCAGAATAAGTTACACGTTTCCTGAAACTCGGTGAGGGTCATGTAATAGTATTATGTTTTCAAAGATTTAACAAGTATCTCGTCCTTATTCAGAGAACCAAGTGCCTTGTCTTATTTTTGTATTTGTAGTTTTGTACTACAAGCATGTACACAAATATCCATTTGCAGCATCAAAATTGTTGGGGCAAAGAACGTTTGCCCTAAGCCTGTTAGGAATACAGGAGTTTAGCCACAAGATCATTAGCCTAATTACATGAACACTGATCAAATTTAGAGATTGTTTCACTGTGCACCAATCCACCTCAATCCAGAATCCAGATGATTGGGAGGTATTGGGGTGCAAAATTAAGTAATTATCTGCCCCAATACCTCCGAACCAATATTGGTTGGGGTGGATTGGTGTGCAATGCCCATGTATATCCACCTCAATCCATGTGTTGGGTGGGGTTGGTGTGGAATCTAGCTAAACTAAATTTCACACCAACTCACCGCAACACACATGGATTGAGATTGATACATGAGCATCCAAACAAGGCCTTAAGTGGATAAGATTACTAACCATGCCATAGAGTTGGATAGATCGCCATTGTTCACAATGTTGAGACAGTAGGTCAAGGATGCAAAGACATAGAGTAGCGCTCCTTCTAGATGTAACATGTGCAAATGGTGCTCACCTAGCACGTGCACACAAACATCACCTGTCATCAGCGAGGAAGAGAAGCCAACAACCTTGAGGGCAATGCAGTGCCTACGTTAGCATGCATAAGTTAGGATTTTCGGTTATGGTGGACTACTTAGGGTCCCTATCGTTTGTCTTTTGGGGCAGCTTTTGCTTCCCAGAAGTCAAAAGCCAACCAAAGTGTTGGGGCATGGCTACCCCTAGCAACGAAGGCTGCTAGAAGAGCAAGCCACTAGAGTCTCCGGCCCCCAGGCGTAGGTTGGTTAACAGCGGACAGAAGACCTGGGCTCCGGACGCCATGGGGACCAAGACGCTCCTCCTGGAGCGCAGAGTGGACTTAGAACACGGGAAAGCGCAGAATAGTGGCCGGGCGGCCTCCGGACCAGAGCAGGCGGAGGCGCCGCACCAGTGGCATGTGGAGGTCCCGATCACTAACTATAATTTGGACACCTCGTTTTGTGTCGATATGTAGGACAAGACTGGCGGACGTGTGATGGTCTGGAGCTCGGGCGGAGGTTCCACCTCTGCCCTCCCAGGCAGAGGCAAAGGCCTGCACCACCCGTAAAGGAAAAGGGGCGACTGAGGCACAAGCATCTGGGCCTAGGAACGCCTGGTGGGCCGCAGCTGTCGGCCCACGAACGACAGCTCAACCTAGGTTGCTGAAGAATGACAAGCTATCCTTGGGGGACCAGCTCAAGAAGGGAATATGTGTAGAATATACCGCCACCGTCACAAGGCATGGATGTAATTGTAACTTGTACCAAACAGTGCCCTATAAATAGGGGGATGTAAATGTACTGGTGCGTGGTGGGTGAAGGAGTAATGAAACCCTAAAGCCCCTGGGTCCCATTCAGTCCGACTACTAACTCTCTCTGAATACCTCCGCCCACACCCAAGCGAAGGTCCTCTCCCTCCATGTGTGTACCCTACTAGGAATAGTTTCCCAACATTGGTGCCCACCGTGGTTTGGCTGAAACAAACCCACAATGGTAGGAAAGAGCAAAGCCCTGCCAAGACGCTCGGCAGCCTCCGCCAAGGATGCAAGGCCAAGGCGCAATGTCTGCAGCACTTATGCCGCTCCGCAGCCAGACGATGAAGACCCTGAAGTACAAGACTAGCAGCTGGCGTCGGAGGTCCAGCAGGCGCCTAGCCTCACCCCCGAGCAAGAGCTCTAGTAGCTCCAAGCTCAATTGCAAGCCAGCAAGAAAGGGACAGAGTTGCTGCTGCCTACGCTGCAAGCCAGCAAGCAGCTCAGACATCAGCTCAGGCAGCGGAGATTAGGCAACAGCTCGCCCTTTTGCATGCAGAGATCCAAAGCATGCAACCTCCGCAAGCCACAGCCACTGCTCCCAGCCATACACCTCCGGCCAACCAAAGCTTGACAAATATTGTGCCAGCGACTTTAGCCCCGGCAACGTCGATACCTCCAGCCCAAACCTCTGCCACAAGAAGGACAGTGGACCCTAAGTCTCCACTTTCCGAAGGTATTCAAACTTCACCCTGGCCAGTTACTTACAAACCAATCACTCTACCAAAGTACAATGGCAAGACCGACCCTCACCAGTTCATCATGAGTTTCAAGGCGGCAGTAGCCTCCGCCGGAGGCAGTGACAGCGTTCTTGCCAAATCCTTTGTTATTGTTGCCGAAGGAGACGCCCTAGCTTGGTATTCAATGCTCAAACCGAGCACGATATACTCATGGGAGAACCTCCATGACAAAATTCTAGCAAATTTCAAGGGTTTTTATAGTGAATCTTTAACGTCCATGGACTTGTTTCAGTGCAAGCAGAACCAGGGGGAAGCATTGAAAGACTACTTCCAAAGGTTTGTGCAAGTCAAAGCTCGGGAGTCTGACGTCCTAGATGACATAGCAATAGAAGCAGCCTTCAAGGGCCTCCGCATTGGACCCTTCACCGCCCATCTAGCCAGAGAAAAGCCAGCAACAATGCAGGAGTTGTACTCAGAATTTGAGAAATACTGCAGGTCAGATAATGACTACCGCAAGAGGTTGGAAGAACAAAATCAAGGCAAATAGCAAGGAAGCAGCAGAAACATGCGAAGAGGCAACAACAGGCAAAATCAACAACAACAGAAGCAAGGGCAGGACCAGCAAGTGTTCAACA
The DNA here is from genome assembly GCA_038087645.1 of Saccharum hybrid cultivar R570. NCBI lineage: Eukaryota > Viridiplantae > Streptophyta > Magnoliopsida > Poales > Poaceae > Saccharum > Saccharum hybrid cultivar. The sequence continues at coordinate 47,363,407 of JAQSUU010000307.1, read as the reverse complement.
TCGAACACCGAGCTGTGGATTAGCAAAACCAACCTCACCCATAGTTCGGAGGTCAAGCCTCAACTCAAAAGCAGTACCAAAGCAAAGGCAATGGCCAAGGGAAAACTAGAGCAGGAATCCAAGGCAAAGACAGCGTAAGCAGTACTATTTCTTCCATGGAGAAGAAAAGGGCCACGTCACCAGAGATTGCCCAGACGCCAAGGAAACCCAAGAAAGAATCAAGAGCAGAACAATACAACCACCGCCACAACCCACAACAAAGTACGTGAACCACACCTTCGCCGCACCTGCACACCAACAATATTGCCCAACCTACCCAAACTACAACCCCAACCAAATTCACCCCTCTACCCTAGCCCCCGCCTACTACCCTAACTTTCTACCAGCCTGGCGACTAGCCAGTCAGCCACCCATCCACCCAAGCCCATAGAGGGCAGAGGCCAACCTCACATATATCAACCAAATGCCCCCGCAGCTAACATACATAGAAGGCAACCAGCCTCTGCAAATCATCAACAGGCCACACTAAATGTTGCCGCCCCCGCCACCGCCGCCGTCGTAGCTCCTAGCACCTAAAAATGAGCCAAACCAAGAGAACCAAGTGAATCCCCACACGCCATTACCAATGATTGGCATGATCCTACCAATAGTCGGAGGCTCGTCCATGGAGTTTCAGACGAAGCGATAGAAGAAAGACCACCTCCGGTTGGTAAACAATGTCGCAATTCAAGGACCAATACGATGTACAGACTGGTCAAAAACCTCCATCACCTTCTCAGAACAAGACCTCAAGCTAGAGAGTTACCCTCATGCAGACGCCATGGCAATCAAAACAAACATAGCAGGCTGGGGAATTAGCAGGGTCCTGATCAACTCAGGAAGCTCCGCAGACATAATATTCGCCAGCGCCTTCGACCAGATGAAACTTAGCAAAAATCAGCTACAACCTTCGGACACTCCATTGATTGGATTCAGAGGCAAGCAAGTCAATGCCCTGGGGAAAATCTCCCTGCCAGTATCCTTCAGAAACCAAGAAAACGCAAGAACTGAATATGTCACCTTCGACATTGTGGACCTGTACTACCCTTAAAACGCTATCTTCGACAGAGGTCTTGCAAACAAGTTCAACATGGCATGGGTTACTTGTGTATGAAGATGCCTGCCCTCCATGGCATTATCACAGTACATGGCAGCCAAAAGAAAGCAAGAAACATTAAGAAGGCAATATATAGATCCCTGAGAAACATTAACTCTCTCAATACTGAGAAGAAAATGCCAGAACCTCCGGATATGCCCAAAGGGAAAACCAGCCTCAAAGATCAAGAAAACACTAAACTGGTACCACTAGAGCAAGCAGCACCAGACAGGAAATTCACAATTAGTGCCAACCTGCCAGCAAAAGAAGAGGCGGAGCTCATCGGCACTCTGGCAAAAAACAAAGACATCTTCGCCTGGATAGCCTCCAATCTCCAAGGAGTCAGTAGAGACATAGTGAAGCACGCCCTGGACATCAATCCTAACATGAGGCCAAGGAAATAGTGGCAAAGGAAAATGTCGGAGGATAGGATACTCGCCGCCAAAGTGGAGGTTTAGCGGCTCTTGGATGCCAACGTCATCAGAGAAGTAAAGTATTCAGACTGGCTGGCTAACGTGGTCCTTGTACCCAAGAAGAATGGCAAGATGAGAATGTGCATAGATTTCACAGATCTCAACAAAGCTTGCAAGAAAGACTCCTTCCCACTACCAAGAATAGATGCCTCAGTCGACAAAGCAACAGGTTGCAGAAGATTCTCACTCCTAGACTATTTCTCAGGGTATCACCAAATTTAGCTCAAGAAAGAAGAGAAAACTAGCTTTACAACACCCTTTGGCACCTACTGCTACATAAGGATGCTCGAAGGTCTAAAGAATATAGGCTCAACCTTTGCCAGAATGATATCAGCAATGCTGGGCAAACAATTCCTAAGGAACATTATAGCATATGTAGACGATATTGTGGTCATGAGCAGACAAGAAGAAGAACACATTCAGGACCTGACCTTCGCTAACCTCCGGCAAGCGGGGCTCAAACTTAACCTTGAAAAATGCGTCTTTAGGGTCAATAAAGGCAAATGCTAGGTTATATCATCAGCTCAGAGGGAATATGAGCCAACCCAGAAAAAACAAAAGCAATCATGTCAATGGTAGAGCCTTTGACCAAGAAAGAGGTCTAGAGATTAACAAGCAGAATAGCAACGCTCAACAGATTCATCTCCAAATCCGCAGAGCGTAGCCTACCCTTCTTCAAGGCACTCAGATGCGGAGGCAACATGGAATGGGGACCAAAATAGTCAGAGGCTTTCCAGAAGCTAAAAAGCTCTCTAGCAACAGAGCTCCTGGTAATGGTACCAGAGCTGGAGGCTCCACTACTATTGTATGTTGCAGCCTCCGGCCATGCCATCAGCGGCGCCCTCATTCAGGAAGAACCAAGAGGTCTGAAAGTCATCTAGCGGCCAGTCTACTATATCTCTGAAGCCTTAGCTGGGGCCAAGCTAAACTACTCAGAGTTAGAAAAAGACAGCATATGCAGTCTTGATCTCCTCTAGAAAGCTAAACCATTATTTCCAAGCACACGAAATCATAGTCCCAACTTCTCAGCCACTGGGGGATATCCTGAGAAACAAAGAAGCATCCAGAAGAATAGGCAAATGGGCCACAAAATTGTCTTAGTTTGACATCAGCTATGTGTTAAGGACATCAATTAAGTCGCAAGCTTTAGTGGATTTCATGGCAGACTGGACTCCTTCGGCAGTACACCAGTGCGAGAAAAGCACTATGACATGGACAGTGTACACAGATGGAGCTTGGGGACACCTCGGCACTAGAGCCTCCGCCATAATTCATGCACCTTCGGGCCTTCAAACCAAGTACATAGTAAGGTTGGAGTTCCAAGCAACCAACAATACAACAGAATATGAGGGACTCATTCTAGGACTCAATAAGGCAAAAGCTCTGGGGGCAAAAACCCTCATCATCAAAACATACTCGTAGGTAATAGCCGAGCAAGTAGAGAAAGAATACACCACAAGGGAGCCGAAGCTCAGAAAATACCTGGAGGTGGTCAGAGCCCTAGAGCAGAGGTTCCAAGGTTTCACCCTGAAACACATACTATGAGTAGAAAACACAGAGGCAGACGAACTGGCGAAGGCTGCAGCCAACAACTTGCCACTACCAGCAGACACCTTCTACCAGGTCCTTCAAGTGCCAGCAACAAAAGGAATGACGAAGGCATTCCAAGAAGTCCTGCTCACAAAGTTTGAAGATTGGAGGCAACCAATCATTGACTCCAAAACGATGTCCACCATTCAAATGACAAAGCAAGTGCATCCAGAATGGCGGCTAGGGCCAGAAGCTATGCAATAGTCGGAGGTCAGCTATACAAGCAAGGATTCGTCCAGCCTTTGCTCAAATGCATATCACAAGACGAAGGTAAAGAGCTGCTGCCAGAAATTCATTCAGGCAGCTGTGGCTCGCACATTGGCCCAAGAGCGTTATTAGCAAAAGCCATAAGGCAAGGGTTCTACTGGCCTACACATGTTAGGGACGCCGAGAACATAACCAAGATGTGTGAAGCTTGTCAAAACTTCTCACCATTTCAAGCAAGACCTTCGGCAGAAATACAACTAATACCTCTGACTTGGCCACTACAAAGATGGGGCATGTACCTTGTTGGCCCCCTGCCAACTTCACAAGGGGAACAAATTCACAGTTGTTGCGGTGGAGTACTTTACAAGATAGATTGAGGCAAAGCCGTTGGCAACAATCACCTCTGAGATAGTGAAGAAATTCTTCTGGCAGAACATAATATGCAAATTTGGAGTCCCAAGAACACTAACAATTAACAATGGCAAACAGTTTAACTCTGAAAAATTCAAAGAATTTTGCACTAGCATCAGAACCAAGCTAACCTTTGCTTCGGTACATCACCCAAAGTCTAATGGAGCAGTGGAGCAGGCAAACAGAACATTATTCTCTGCCATACCAAAAACATTGTTCAACCTCCGCAAAGGAAAATGGGTTGAAGAGCTATCAAAGGTTGTCTGGTCGCACAATACTACAGCTTCCAGAACAACAGGTTTCACCCCCTTTAAGCTCTTACATGGAGAAGAAGCAATGCTACTAGAAGAAATCAAGCACGAGAGCCTCCGCACCATACAGCAAACCTTGGCGGGAGATGAGGAATACTCTAAAGAAATAGTCAAAGGCAACAAGCTAGAGGCTGTCGATAACATACTCAAGTATCAAGAACAAACCAAAAGATGGAAGGACAAGAACATTACAAGAAAAGACATAAGAGACAGAGATCTGGTCCTTAGAAGAAAGCCAAACATAGCAACAACAGGAAAGCTGCAACCAAAGTGGGAAGGTTCCTATACGGCGATTGCAACAGGCAGACCAGGGTTTTTCCTCCTAGCCGACAGCGAAGGCAAAACCACAACTCAGACATGGAATATCAGCAACCTTCGGAGATTCTACATCTAGAATATTGGAAGAGCGACCTCCGCGGAAACTATAAGCGAAGGTCAGCTCACCCATCCTTTTTCTTTTTCCAAGTTTGGGCTCTTCCTTTCCTTTTCCTATAACAACTTCAAGGGCCTGTACTCTTTTCCTCACAAGGGGAACTCCTTGCGGAGGTGAGGTTTTTAATGAGGCAGAACCCATGTACAAAACCCTGTAAACTATAAAGAGGTATTTCCCTAAAGATCAGCACCATGTCACAAAAGTCGAAAGTGGCTAGCAGCAAAGCCACAAAATTCGACAAAAGAGAACGAATCAGAGAGGACCTCCGTTACCAGGAGTCGAAGACCCCCTGGTAACGAATGACCTCAACGGCCAAAAAAGGCCTAGCTCCTATGAAAAAAGACCTACCAAGCCGTAGGCATCACAGGGAAACATTTCAAATGGCAAAAACGCCACCTAAGCTAGAGAAAAGATTGACCTCCGCCTTGGGCGCTGGAGGTTACAAAAACTAGGAGCCTGGAAGAAGTCCTGTCGTCCTTAGGCCCCAGGTGCAATAAATTCCAAAGATATGCATAGCTTTAATACAGATTCGCGAGATCCCTAAAATCTAAACCATATCAATTGCAATTCAACAGCTATTTAGTATACTATTTAAGAAGGCACCACCTCTCAGCCTATAAAAACCCAGCAACCCCCTCGAGGCTTCACTTAGTTAGCAATTAGAAGAAAGGGGGGAGAGGAGATAGCTCGTCGCTAGTCGCACCAAAGCACCACTTCTGAAAACCATGGAGGCCGGCGTATCCTTAGCCACCGCAAGCACTTAAGGAATAGTGCGAAGGCTCGTAAAAACTAGAGCAAGCACAGCCTAGAGCACACTACTAGTATTTTGATTACGCCCACAAGCTGGTATCAGCAGCGATGAGCCAACAGTTGTTGTGGGGGATTGCGCGAAGACTCGTAAGATCCCCCACAAACATCGTCGGCAAGCGGGCGTAGTCTAGAATCACCCATGTTCCATGGGTGTGTGCGCGCTCTACAACCTCCACTCAAGAAGGAAAAAGAGCCCACCAACAAGCGAAGGACGCGTGCAAGAAAGACTTCTTCAACCTCCACTACCTGAGTAGACTGCGCGGAGACCTCTCAAGAAGTAATTGACGACCGCGCAAGTCGCACCAAAGCCTTCGCAACATCAACAAGATCAAATACGAGTGCGACCTCGACTTCTCCACACACCACCACATAGGCTCCAACTACTACAAGCAAGCATAGAGACAGAGTTTCGAGCAACATGCAAGCTACTCCGGTGAGCCAAACGACCTAACCAGCACTATCGTGACGGGCGAGATATGCAAGACCAAGATCAAGACCAAGAGGTGATAATAGCGGAGGCCACCGGCACCAATAGGGCCCACAGCGAGCAAGGCACAGCGACTCCTCTTGGACACGGCGTGCAGGTTGATCTTCACATGCTACCAGAGAAGAGAGTAGCGGAGGTGTGACTCCCAAAATAACCACGAGCCAGCTCTCCATGACATTCAGAAAGGGGAAATTGGAGAGCAAAAGGAAAAAGTGTAAACCAATAACCTCCGATGAATAAATTTGAGATAAAGCATAGGAAATTCCATCTCCAATACTTAAGTCAAAAAATAAAAAACAAGTAACATTTCTATAAGTAATCCTCCAAACTAAGGCGTAGAGCCTAGATATGCTAAGAGTAGCACTACGATGGCGGAGAGGCTCGCCAGGCCAAAGAACGAGTGAATTCAGCGCCTTCATCATCAACGTCCCGCTCCACATCTTTGAACATATCACCCGCGCTCTGCCAGGGAAGGACCTCTGCCAATACTCCCAAAATTCTCCACTCACAAAAATACCATCATAGTAAAACGTTAAACAGGGCAACATCCTACATAGGCCCATGGTCGGAAACCTGCGCAGGATTGGAATATATACAAAGTTTTCAGTGTCAATAATACACAAAAGCAACAACCATCCAAGTCCCATCGAACATAAGTTTTAGCAATATCTTCAAAGTAAGCCTAGATCTACACCTTAGGATCCTCTTGGACTGGCGCGGACGTCGTGGCCTCAGCCGGAGTAGCACCGCTATCGCTCAACATATCATGGACTCCGACCATTGCGGTGGCACTCGAACTTTTAGCAGGATCCTTCTCCTTCAGGGCCTCCGTCTTGCTAGTGTCAACAGGAGGCGGTGAGTCTGTAGCCCTGGGCGTAGTAGCACGAGCCAGAGGGACGGGAGGTTGCGAAGGTATGCCACAAAATCGGCCAGACATACCCTTGGCAGCTTTCTTTCGCAACTCCTGACAAAGAAGAGAAACAAATTGGCATTCAGCCAAACTAGCGAGCTAAAAGTAATGATAGCACCAAAAAAGGACTTAAGCAAGCTCAATTGATAAACCAACCTCTGCACGATGGTCTTCGGCCATCTGCCTGGCCGACGATCGACCGAAGGGAGCCTAGAAATTCCCCATAAAATTTCGCGTGCATTTGCATAGAGAATCGGAGGTATCACCAAGAGCGGAGACATCTCCAAGGGCTTTGTCCCGGATCCCGGTCGCGTGAGTGCAGCCTTCGCGGATCAGAATCTTGGCAAAATTGGTGGCGCTCGCCAAAGCAGCAAAGTTGACGGCACCTCTGACAAATGAAGGAATCTTCTCCACATGCGCCTTCAGCCAAGAAAGCAAATTAAATGCACTTCTCTCCTCAGGAAGGTCAGAGGTGCTTCCACCAAATTTCTCCACACCGGCTTTATAGCTCTCAGCAGTAAGCAGGGCAAGCCCCTCCAAAGATCCAAGCCTCTTGGAGAGCAAGGAATGCTGCTGCTAGAGTGCGGCACTCGATTGCTTCTCCGCGTCAAGAGCAGTATGAAGGCCCTCAGAAACTTCATTTGCCTTCCGTGCCCGCTCAGCAGCCAGAGTCCAGCGGTCTGCGCATCCTCGACCTGCTTCTTCAAGCAAGCCACCTCACCCTCAGCCTCCTCCTTAGCTTCACGAAGGCTAGCAACATCAGCGCGGAGGTCAGCAAGTTGCCCCACCTCCGTACAAAGCTTGGCCTTCTCACTCTCAAGGAGCTCGACCTCCTGCTTCAGAGAAGCGATAGCGTCATTACGGCCTAGGATCTCCGTCCTGGAGTGCTCTTCAAGCGCCAAGGCCATGTGATCACCCTACAAGAAATCAATTAGAAACAAGGCAATAAAAATACCCAAAAAACACAAGCATGAAGGCTCACCAAACTCTGGTGTTCCTGCCACAAACGCAACAGTTTCCAGTAGTCCATACCCTTCAAGCCTTCACGAAAACGATCTAGAAACAGTGCAGACACATGAGAAACATGAGCAACCCTATAACCAAACCATACAAATGGAGACGAAGCAACCTTCGACAATGGTGTAAACACGATGAGTGGAAGTAGCCCAACTAGCCAGGGCGTTGTTGGAGACAACTAACACAAAGCAAAACAACAAAAGTTAGCAAAAGCTCAAAACTAACAAAAATTGAAGAGAAAAATACAAACTCACAAGTTCCGGCCTCCAACGTCGGCATCGCAGGCACAACCGAAGGCACCACCAAAGGAGAGCGTGGAGCCATCTCTAGATTGGCATAAGCAACGCTCACACCAGCAACGAGCTCTTCCTTTCTCGCCAGGGTATTAGTCACAGATTCTGCAAGAAGAGTAAAGAGTGTCACACAAAGGAAGCAAAGACAAAACCCAAGTCCAGCAAATTCAACAAGGAAAACAGGAAAGCGCAAAAGAGATCTAAATCACTTACTATATTGAAGGGGAAGGACGACGACGCCAAAAGCCGGGCAGCGTCAGGCGAGTCCTCCTCATCCTCTGAAACCTCCGCCACAAAACGATGCACGCTCAATGAAGGAATCTCCGCCTCTAGAGCTAGAGACCGAGCACCACGACGCGAAGTCCTAGACCCTTCAGGGTTGGAGTCGCCGCCCAAGACGTTAGGGAATGGGTCAGCCACAGAAGCCTTCGCAGCTTTTGTACCTCCTCCACCGCCAGCAACCAAGGTCGCCGCAGTCTCCGCACCCCCACCTCTGCCAGCAACCATGGTTGCTGGGGCTTCCTCTGCAGTAGAGACAGTGCGATCTCCGCCAGTGTCCCCTGCGGATTCCTCCCCCACGTCGACGGAGGCGTGCGCGAAGCTTGCGGAAGGAGAAAGCGCAGGCAATGCGGAGGTGCCAGCGATCCTCTACTTCTTACTCACGGTCTTGGGGCCAACCTAGCCCTTCCTTTTCTTGGATTCAACCACCACAGTCACGTTCTTGGCAGCAGCCTTCTTCTTCTTCTCCTCCTCAATAGAGAAAATCACCTCTAGAGGAACATCATATTCCTCATGGTGGATCCCAAGTTCCTCAACTACCCGGTTAAGCCACGGCATCATACCCGCAGAAGACTTTCGGGCCAAATACTCCTTGTCACTAATCTTCCTAGCTATCACACGAGCGGCCTCCTCGATCTCCAACACGTAAGCGCCATGGTCTTGGTCAGTAGGAAGCTCACGATCAAAACGAGGGAAAGGGAGACCCTCCGCCGGACCAAAAACAGGAACCTAGATCATCTCTATACGAAAGGAGTCATTCCTCCTTTCGAGTGACCAGAAATTAGCGGTGACCATCTCCTCAACAAGGTCACAACCTCCATAATATCGGCATGCAAGGGCAAGGGCCCGATCGCATGCCTCCCTCTCAGGAGTAACTTCCGCTGGTGGATGAACACGCGAGAGCGGAGACATATCAGACATAATGGAGGCTAGAGGCCAGATAGTTTCCTCCATCCCATCATCATAAGAAACAGTCTTGCCCGTGGTCTTAACGTAAAACCAATGCTCCATCCATCCATGATCCCACTTGTTCTTTTGGCACCATGAAATCTCAAGGCGCTCACCTTCCTAGAACCTCTTCGCCATGAAGGCATAGCTCCCATACTGCACAATAAGCTCCACCCCATCCACCTTGATCTTCTTAGGTTGCTTCTGTAGCTCATAGTACGCACAGAACGTATCTTTGTTGGGATCGGCACCATAAGACTCATAGGCCTAGCAGAACTTGCTCAGAGTCAAGAACCCATTTGGAGTCAAGTGATGAATTTGCAGATGAAAAGCTTCAAGAACTTGCTGCAAAAAACTAGTGTAGGAGAAGTGGAGGCCACAGGTGAAGTAATCCTTGAAAACCACTGCATAACCATCCGGAGGATGAGGAACAGTCTCACCTAGAGGTGGAGGAATGGCACGGCTAGCTCTAAAGAAGCCGTCGTCAACCATCTCCGCGATGGCTGCCTCATCGACGGAGGATGGGCCAAAATCCAAAGTCTTCCCAGCCATTGAGAGAAATTCCTCAATAGAAACAAGGTCGTTGATGGAGGCTTCGACGCTCCAAGATCCTCCTCTAGCTCCTGAGCGAGGAGGCTAGCCACCATGCACTCCTCATAGCACGCAGACCACCCGCTCGCCCTAATGCCAAGAAGATGATGATAGAACCATACAAGGCAGCGCGGTGAGGCGCGAAGGAGAGGAAAGAAGCCACCGCCACCTAGCAGGATTGTAGAGGTGCAAAAGAGGGCAAAAAGCAGCTAACGCACAAGCACGAGGCGAGAGCAAAAGGGGAAAGCAGGGGCGGAGGCAGTAGGCGCTAGTGGAGGCGCGAGCGTGAAAGCGACACAAGTGTCGTATGGGGGGACTCACCCCCTCTTTATATAGGGGGACCCCTAGCTGTTCGACTTTCGCAGACATCCATTACGGCTGTCAAACACCCTAACGGCAAGAAGGCCACATCAACGCGTCGAAACAGGAGCCCAACGGTCAATATGGGCGATCCAAGGGGGAGGAATAGCCTCCGCCCAGCACACGGTAAGGAAACATGGCAAAGCTCCGTCGCAGGGGCGGAGACTGTTTGAGAATTCATGGCCCGCCGCAGTAGACCGTGATCTCAAAAGGGGGAACTGTTGGGGCATGGCTACCCCTAGCGACGAAGGCTGCCAGAAGAGCGAGCCACTCGAGCCTCCGGCCCCCGGGCGGAGGTAGGTTAATAGCAGACATGAGACCTGGGCTCCGAACACCATGGGACCTAGACGCTCCTCCTGGAGCGCAGAGTGCACTTAGAACACGGGAAAGCGCGGAACCGCGGCCGGGCGGCCTTCGAACCAGAGCAGGCGGAGGCGCCGCACCAGTGGCATGCGGAGGTCCCGATCACTAACTATAATTTGGACGCCTCATTTTGTGTCGATATGCAGGACAAGACTAGCGGACGTGTGATGGTCTGGAGCTCGGGCGGAGGTTCAGCTTTCGCCCTCCCCAGGTGGAGGCAAAGGCCTGCGCCACCTGTAAAGGAAAAGGGGCGACTGAGGCACAAGCATCTGGGCCTAGGAACGCCTGGTGGGCCGCAACTGTTTGCCCACGAACGATGGCTCAACCTAGGCTGCTAAAGAATGGCAAGCTATCCTTGGGGGACCAGCTCAAGAAGGGAATATGTGTAGAATATACTGCCACCGTCATGGGGCATGGATGTAATTGTAACTTGTACCAAACAGTGCCCTATAAATAGGGGGATGTAAATGCACTGATGTGTGGTGGGTGAAGGAGTAATGAAACCCTAAAGCCCCTGGGTCCCATTCAGTCCCACTACTAACTCTCTCCGAATACCTCCGCCCGCACCCTGGCAAAGGTCCTCTCCCTCCACGCGTGTACCCTGCAGGGAATAGTTTCCCAACACAAAGGCCCTCCAATAACCCAACAACTTTGTCCAAAACCTAGCTTCCGCGCAATGAAAAATTCACAGCCCCTCGTGACCAGTTTTCAGTGGCTTTGGGAGGAGGAACTTGGCAAAAATTACCCGCTTGCCACTCCTAAGTAAAAAATAACAGTTCGTTTTCTTCCCTATCCGACTCCCACCGGTAGAAGAGTCGCGTGCCCGCTCTTCCCCCCACCATCGTGACCCGCTCTTCCCCCACTATCGCAACCAGGGCGCTGTGGTCTCCTCGGCAGTCGCCGGCCGACCTGCTCTCCCCCGCCCCGGATCCATCGGTCCCCGGCCGCCGGAGCTCCGCCTGCGCCTCCCTTCCCCTGCCGCGTGCCTAGTGGTGTTCCGAGCTACCACAGCGCCGGTGTCCGGGAAGGCCTCGTCGGCGGCCACCGGAGGAACGCGTGGCTCGATCCCCTCCTCCCTTCCCTCTCCGTGGCAGGAGCACCTTCACCCGCAGCTCCCTATCATCTCATCTCCAAGCGCAGCAGAGCAGGAAAGGCACGGCTCCCATCCTTTCTTGTCTGATCTGCACCATCGAATAGCATAGTATTTTACAACAATTTTACATAAAATCAACGTTTGAAGCAGACAGGGGCATTACAGACTTTTTACATAGCTAGCAGCTCACAGTAGCTTGTCTACAAGTGATTCGGCCAAACACAGCTTTGTCACAACTGACATCTCACAGCAATTTTTTCATAGTCCACAACAACTTTTGCTCACAGCCACACCTCAACTAAACAGACCCTTAGACCCACGGTTAGAGGGCGAACCATCCCCATTTCTACGCACCGATCACTCACATTGCAATCAACGAACAAGATCGAGACCGGTATTTGTAGAATAATGCTGGGGAAACGCGTCAAACAAGCATGGCGAGCAGTTTACGATGATATAAAACTTATGAACCGTTGACTGTCGTCGAACAAGAAATTGAACCATCTTTTATTAGAGCACGGGGACGCAGGTGTAGACAAACTCTGGTAGGCAGGTCAGTGAAGGGAATCTGAAGCCAAGGATGCCATTTTATTAGAGCTGCATGTGACGACCACGACGTCAGCACCGGATTGTGCACGTTGTTTATTGTTTTCCGTCATAAAAATTGTTGACGATGCGCATGCGCTTTGCTTTCATCCATCCGTCCGCGTCTGGATGCGAGATGGCGGTCGACGAGCGGTGTTTGATTGGAGGGCGAGCTGGATATGGATATAGGATATATCTGACAGGAAAATATTCTCTCATAGTATATTTCTTGAGTCTTCGTTGTTTGCTTCCCAGCCTCAACGTGTCACGCCAAACTATGGCGACTGTGGTGCGGCGAGGAAAACTAGCGCCACAAGTGCGGTGAAAATTACTGCTCATTCTAGTTTTAGAAGTTGTGGTAGCCTAATAAGGCTACTAATCCAAAAGGTAGCCTTTATGGGTGTGGCTGTCCCAACTGCGGCTCTGGCGAGGTGTGGCTGGGAAACAAACAACCCCTAAATAAAAGAGTTATTATATATGATATCCTAAGTCCAAAGTTGAGGTTTCATTCGGTGAAGCATCAGCTCGGCTGCGTCTGTTCTATCGGCATCTATACTATCGAATCTAGCAAGGAGCAAATATTTTTTTTTGGAGTAAGTTAAAGGCTTTGTTATTCCCAAGTCTTAGTTGAGCCAAGACCCATCATGTCCCTTATTACAGCATACCAGTAGAGATTAAGAGTTTACGAGCAAGTTTAGCCAGATCCTAGCGGAAAAGAACTTGATGTAAAGTAAAAAAAATACATCTTTTAATACCCGTCACAAACTTTATGCTCACGTTAGAACTTACGAATAAGAACTGCTCTATCAACCACCATCACCTAAGTTAGATGTCTTCTGAAACTTTTTTCAAATCCAAAAGTCCAGTATAATCTTTCTACAAATTAGTGAATTAGGAGGCATTCTTTTGTGCAGAAAAAGAAAGAGTAGTACAATCTTTCAAGCTTGCATTTTAAATGTGCAATGTTTATAAAAGGGGAGAGATAGGTTTGAAATGGGATACAACAAACTACCACACTCCCTACGCTAACATAAGGAATTTGATAATATAACTTGCATTGGCACCCATCAACATTGCTTTATGTCTTCCATCTTGGTTGCATTGTCCTCCCAAGTAGCTTCTTCAAGCTGATCCACAACCAGCAACAAGAACTGATTGGACAAACTCTCAACAAGTGTCGGTGTAGCCCCTGGGAGAACCAGGAAAAGTTCAATTCCCTGCTCAAAATTAAACTATGCCTAGCTTAGCTTGATGATGCAGGCGAAACGTATTCGCTTCCGTGGATGGGCATCTGGGCCTTTGCTAGTTGCTACTAGAACAAACGTCCAAACTGTTTGAACGGGGCGACAGTACGAACTTGAGCTAGGGATATTCCGGCAACGAATGGCATGCTACTGGGCCTTTTTCTTATGGATAGATAGGCTCGCAACTGGAACTTTGTCCCGGCTTGCATCGATACGTACGGTACGCATGCTATATATAAGTCCGAGGCAGATTTGTCCCCAACCCTGGGCTCTTCTTCTTGGTTCCTGCACGACACGATGATGTTGAAAGCGTCGGCTTCATTCAGTCCCAGCCTGCCTCTGCCTCTGTCTTGTCGCACCAATGGCGGTCGACCGTCCATGTCCACGTCTGCCGGTGCAAGAACTGCAGCATCAGTAGGCACCAGCTCTCAGGTGAATCATCTCAGCATCTCTCTCACTAGTCTGTCTTAGCTTACTCCTGGTGATTCTTGTGCTGTATCTTGATGATGTGCTAGTCGTGTTCCTCCTCTTTCTTCAGAAGCCTTTGCTTGGTGACCTCCTGGGTCATCTTTCGTCCAAGATGAACAGAGCATCCAGAGCCCTAAAGGACGTGCCCCAGAGATTTCTAGATGTTCTGGTTGATGCAACCTTCAAGTTTACTGATCAAGCTCTGAATCCCTCCGAGGTAACTTCGGCAAACAAAACCAATGGCCTCTTATATGCTTTTCTGGCTGACCAAAAGTGACGACGACTATCTTGGGCTCTCTTTGCAGAGCAATTTCGCACCAGTCGATGAAATTGGTGAAGCCATAGAGATACACCAGAATCAGATTGAAGGAGCCATACCGGATGATTTCCCCGACGGGGTGTACATCAGAAATGGTGACAGTTAATTTCAGTCTTTTCTTTTTACTCTGTCAGTCCATAAGCAGGAGAGTAAATGTTTCTTGCTTGCTAAATCTGAATGGTGAACGATTTCTGGCATTATTAGGTTCCAATCCACTCTTTGGTGCCCTTCATTCCACGTCCTCAATCTTCGGACAATCCAGGGAGATATGGGTTGAGGGGGAGGGCATGCTGCATGCCCTCTACTTCACCAAAAACAGCTCATCAGGCTCTTGGTCGCTCTCCTATGCTAACCGCTATGTGCAGTCCGAGACGCTCAAGCTAGAGACAGCCCGGCAGAAACCATGCTTCCTCCCTGCCATCGAGGGCGACCCTGCAGCTGTCATCGCCGCCTATATTTTTAACCATGTAAGCAAAACTTTGCAAAACCAGATTATATGCAATCCCCCAGACATTCTGAAATGAGTGATCATGCAACACAGCTGAGATTTGGCAAGGTGAACAAGGACATCAGCAACACCAATGTGTTTGAGCATGCCGGCAGGGTGTTCGCTGTCGCTGAGAACCATCTACCTCAGGAGATCGGCATAGATAACCTCGACACTGGCGGTACTTGGGACATTGGTGGGGAATGGGATCGACCCGCTTTCACGGCACATCCAAAGGTAAGGACAACTGCACAAGCTAAATGAATGAGTTGACAAGCATCAGTTATTGAAGCACCAATAGGCAATAGGGAATGGGAATACACTTGCTATAGAAGTAATGGTACTGCTGTCTCTGTAGGACTAGCTAGCACCAGCTATATCAAAGTTTATCTTAATTGACAAAAAGAAACAAGACAGTGACTCAGCTGTCGTCATAGCTGGAAAATATTTCAATACGAACTGTTGCAGCGGTTTCTCCAACGACAACAATACATGTTGCTCGTTGGTATAAACTCAACAGGAAAGAGGTAGTATTTTTATTCTTTATACGAGAGTGCATCTAACTTCTAATAATGAATAGCTGCAAACCAGAATATGTTACATCATCTGTGATCTGTCTATTTTTTTTTGTACACTTATGTTACATACTTCTAGATTCTATGAATAGGCAGACTCAAACAATTCTTGTCATTCACTCATGAACGTAGGTAGCTCCTGGATCAGGGGAGCTTGTCATCTTTGGAACGGATGCAAAGAGGCCATTCCTTGTAATTGGTGTTGTCTCAGGTATTTTATTTATACAAGTTTGCAGTTTTATACAATCTTCTTTACACCATGGTCGATATAAAAAATAAGGCTCCAGCTCAAGTTCTAACTGACTGCAGCTGATGGAACCAAACTAAAGCATAGAGTTGACCTCAAGCTGGACAGATCTACACTTTGTCATGATATAGGAGTTACTCTGAAGTACGGGTCCGACAAAACATCATTTATTCCCAATGAATTTGAAAGTGAACCACATTCCTGAATTCCACTCTCTTGATGTAGGCACAATGTAATCATGGATATACCACTTACTATCGACATCAGTAGACTCGTTAAAGGTGGCCAGTAAGTAATCATGACAAACTTTTCAGTTAAAGATATTATTACTCTGCTTTATTAAATTTGCAAAAGATAATACAAAACTCCTTGGCTCAGGTTGATTCAGTTTGAGAAGGAAAGTTATGCAAGAATTGGGGTGATGCCCCGTTATGGTGATGCAGATTCAGTTGTCTGGTTTAGTGTTGAACCATTCTGCATGTTCCATCTTGTCAACTGTTTTGAAGATGGCGACGAGGTATAACAATGCTAAGAGTGGTTAGCCTGCTCCATATATCTGTAATATTCATCCAGCATTTAATTATTTTCGATTTTATCATCACTGCCAAGAACATGCCTTTGAGAACTACTCTGTTACATAGGTTGTGGTACAGGGACTTCGTTCACCTGACTCCATAATACCAGGTCCAAGACTTGCGCTGAACAAGTGTGACTCTAAAATGTCTGAGCTTACTGAAGATGACAAGCCCATGAATGAACGAACTACCGAGGAGTTTTTCTTTCGGCTATACCAATGGAGGTTAAACTTGAAAACAAAGAGTGTCTCAGGGGAATATTTAACTGGGACAGAGTTTTCGCTGGAGTTTCCAATTATCAATAACCAGTACACAGGCTTGCAACATAGTTATGCCTATGCACAAGTAGTGGATTCTTGTGGCAATTGTGGGAAAGGTACTGCTGAAAATTGAACAGATTTTTTATGTATTTAACACCTCATAATCTACGTAGGAAAGTAAATAGTAACCTCCAACACAATAAGAGGAACGAAATAAAGAAACAAAAGACCATACATTTCTGTTTCTAGTGATGCCATATCTTAGCTTGACTGACTACTATCTAATTTTGCAGTAAATCCGAAATATGGAGGTTTTGCAAAATTCTACCTTGATGAGAGAAACAACACAGAGGTACAAAGCATAAATTGGATTAGTCTAACTGCTCATTCCTCTGGATTCCCATCCTGAACTATGACCAAAAACAGATATCAGGTGCAAGTCCCATAAAGATGCAGTACCATTGGCTTGGTAAACATGAGTTCTGCTCTGGAGCATCATTTGTACCGAGAGTTGGTGGGTCACATGAAGATGATGGGTGGATAATTTCGTTTGTACATGATGACAAAGCTAATACATCACAGGCAAGTTTTCTTTGCTGGATATACGATGCAACGATCCCATTCGTCATACAAGTGATAGAGAAAATATATGTTGGAATATTTATGTTTTTATGTTACAGGTGCATATAGTTGATGCTAAAAGATTTGAAGATGCTCCTGTTGCAAAAATAACATTGCCACGAAGAGTACCTTATGGCTTTCATGGAACTTTCGTCAGTAAAAAACGAATAATCGCTACTACAAATTGACTTATCACCACCAGGATCATCGCTGTTGATTGCTTGTGGAGCGCGGTGGTGAGTTTTAGATGTTGGGGCGAAGTTGGGAGACATACTGGCGGAGAAAAACCATTATCACCGACGGTCTATTGTTAGATCCGGCGGTTATATTGAGGTTCATTTTCTCTGCTGTATTAAATAAAGATCCGACTGAGATAACCAATACGGCCGCCGGCCCTAAACGAGCGCTGGTGGTCCGGCGGTCAACGTTGAACGCGGCTGTTGAGTAATTTCCCAACTGTTCCATCACCATTATATACGCCAGGACCCGCACACCTCTTGTCCGGATTCAGACGAGGATGATGAGTAGATTGGTAGCGTTCCTCTTGTCCCTGCTGGTTGTAAAGAAGACTTCATGTTTTTAATTTGTATCGTATATATCATGCATGCCTTTTGTTCTGTTACTCTTAATTCCCAAATGTACTGCAGATTTTTGTCCGTGATCCTGGTACCAAGCATGCCGTAGCCCCCGAGCGCTTTGATCAGTTAGTGATACATTCAATTTGTACTCCACTAGTCCTGCAATCCAAAGGGACACTAAACGTTCAGTTTATGTGCCTTATAGTTCAACACCGGATTATACGTCTGTCGGTTCACATCTTTGTAGGACCCAATCTCCACTGACGGTATGTACTCCATTAGCTGCCGGTTTGAGCCGGTGCAGATGGTACCGTTCATTCACCACTGCTTGCAAACGGTTGGGATGGTACCGCTTTTGTCAAAAATTCTCAATCCCGTGCAGGGCTCCCACGCCAAATTAGAAAGTTTTGATGAAATTTCCATTCCCATTATTCCTACTTGAAAGGGTCAAGATGTCCCAGAGGGTGGTGAATTGGGTTTTTCTAAAAATATTAAAAGTATTAAATTCTACTAAACCATAATTTACCTTTAGTGCCTACAAGTGTTCCTAGTGATTCTACCGAAAAAGGTTTTGCACCCTAAGTTCCAATCCTAGTCTAGCATGACAATTCTAGGAAAATAAATCAAGCAATGAAAGTAATGCGAGAAAGTAAATTGTTTGAATATAAAGGGTTAGGAACACGGCGATGTTTTCCCGGGGTATCGGAGAGTCGCCACTCCCCACTAGTCCTCGTTGGAGCACCCGCGCAAAGGTATAACTCCTCCTTGATCCGCGCAAGGATCAAGTGCTCTCTACGGGCTGATTCTTTGACACTCCGTCGCGGTGAATCGCCCGCAACCGCTCACAAGATGAGTTGGATCATCCACAAGCTCCGCCGGATGATCACCAAGCTCCCAATCACAACCAAGCCGTCTAGGTGATGGCGATCACCAAGAGTAACAAGCAAGAACTCTCACTTGACCACAACAAGCCTAATAAAAAGGTGGATGCACACTTGCTACTCCCTAGTCACTAATGAGGGTCCTTAGTCTTGGATTCTCAAATCTCAATCCTTACTAGGGCTCTTGCACTTTCTTGCACTTGAAATATGTTTTTCAGCTAAGAAAATGAGCAAGAGTAGCTCAAATGGAGGGGTAGGGTTGTATTTATACTCCACAACTCCCCAACCGTTATCTTCAAAAACAACAATTTTAGGGGCGAACAGACGCATCTGTCGCCACCGAAGTGCGTGTCTGTCGCTTGTAACGGAGTACAAGCTTCAACTAGCCATTAGCGGCTAACAAACGCAGGCCAGCTTCTGTCGCCCTAGAACCAGACGCGTCTGTCGCGTGGTCTATGCACTTTAGGGCGTTCTGGACTGTGTCTGACGCACACCAGACACGTCAGACGCTATGCCCTACCGGCGTCTGTCACGGGCAACAGCGAGGGACGCGTTTGACGCCCTTCACCCCCGCGTCTGTCGCTCCAAATCCACTCAGTTCACGTGAGTTTCATGCGACAGATGCTGACGTCAGCGTCTGTCGCTCTCTGCCTTCAGCGTCTGTCGCCTGTTTGAAAGTTGAAACGACCTCTGATTCAAACACTTCTTGAACGGCTTTTGTTCCAAACAATCTCAGGGCCATTTTGGAGCTACCTAGTGCTAAGTTTAACAAGTGTGCACCACACCTAACTATTAGACTCACCTAGGTCAAGCTACCCATCCATACCCCCCTTAATAGTACGGCCAAAGGAGAAAAACAAAAGTCCTGACGGCTAATCCAAATGTCACTCTCCTCGATGTCTGAAACTAATTGTCCTTAACCTTGTCGTCCATCATTTGAAAACCAAAAACGATTTCCATCGATAAGGGGCATGATCACCACATCGCCCACGATTGCCATTACCATGACCTAACATTCTATCGTCTCTGCAAAGCATACGTTAGTCATGATAGTTAATCATTGTCATCAATCATCAAAACTCACTCTATGGGCCTAGATGCTTTCAATCTCCCCTTTTTGGTGATTGATGACAAACCTTGAGTATGAAGATATAAAATTGAGGTTTTCAAACATGCTTGGTTCACATAAGCAATTGCAATAAGAACAAAGGAGATAGGATTGCTTATGTACTCCAAGCCCACAAGGTGTACTCATAAGATGAGACATTAAGAGTTAGTACACAAAAGCATAGCTCATATGAAATCGGAGTAAAATGCGGAAGCAAAACATTGTGAGCTAGAACCAATTAAGTGACATGAGATATAAAAAGACAAGATAACCAACATATCACCAAAGTATCTCACAAGCACACATATCACACAATGCAAGTGCGGGAATTTAAACATGATAATGCATAATGCATGAGAGTATCACACAAAAGAATCAAATCCCTCTCACAGAGCTCCCCCTAAATCTATATACTCTCTCTCCCCCTTTGGCATCAAGGACCAAAAAGCTAAGGATCGAAGGAAGGAGGAGGAACAGACGAGCCAGTCAAAGGAGTGCGGTGAGCAATGATAAACTGATCTGGGGCATCATCTGGACTGCTCTTAGGAGACGGTTGTGGCTGAGCTGTGGAGCCTATCAGACCTCAAAGGCTGGAAGTGGAGGTGAAGCGGTTCAGGTCTGCTCAGCGGTCTCGGTGTCTGGCTGTGGAGGGGGTAGTGGACCGGTAGGCTGTCCTTGTGACACTGAAGCTGTAACAATCTGAGTAGTGGTCACCAGGGGCGTGATCTATGTGACAGGGACCAAAGGTGGATCCGTCGAAGCAACAGATGATGGGATCGACTCAATAGTGCCCGTCCCTGTCACTCCCTTAGGAGCTAGAACTGGAGCTGGCTATGGCTACGCTGTTGACATGTCTGAGACTGAGGTAGCTGCTGTAGTATAAGACGGTGTTGGTTACCCGGTAATCTGACTGTAGCTGGCGTGGAACTGACTCGAACCAGGCAGGAGCATCTAGGACTATGTCAAAGGTGTGAACCCTGTCTGAATAGGAGTGAATCCTAGGGATACAAACAACTGAGGCACCTGGTGAAGTGGAAAAGTGAAAGCCTGTGCCTGACTACCGAGCTGAGATGGACTCTGAAGCCCACTAGGCTGTGACGCTGGAGTCATATGAAGGAGGGTCTGTGGCAGCTGAATGCCTGTAGCCTAGACTACCTGAGTGATTAGGCCTAAGTACTGCTGCTGACTCTGCTGCTACTATCGTTGTAGCTCAAGAACCTACCTCTGGAACTCGTCCTGGCGGGCCTGTACCTGTGCAAAGGCAGCTGCGGTCTCCTGTCGGTCCTGCTGACGGTGTCACTCAGCTCGCTCCTAGTTCTCTGTCAGTATAGAAAGTATGGACACAAGAGCGGGGTCGGTGGCTGACCCTGAGCTGCTAGCCTCTCTGTCGTGCGGACAAGGAGAATGGTAGGTAGGCAACGACTAGTAGTCATCGTCCGAGCTATCTGTGGGGTCTAAGTCTAGCTCAACCTGTGCTACCCCTGCTCCCTGAGTCTCCAGCTGCTCTAATTTGGCCTCAGCGAGGCCCTGCACTGTAGCATCCTGCTCTACAGCTGTCTCTAAGACTGTCGGCCTCTGACTCACTCTCACTGGTGTAGCGGTAACTGAGCGGACTAGCTGTGAGTAGTCGTAGATGGGGTACTCGAAGGTAGTAGAGCTCCACTCCTGAACACTGGCTGCCGGCATAGGCTGAACTCCCATGAAGATAAGAAAAGAGATCCAATGGGCATAGTTCATGTGCCTCTTCGCACTAAAACTCTCATAAATAATATCTTCCAGCTCACATAACATCAAGTCCCATATATCAAATGGAATCCCCCTCACAAGGTGTGATAGAATCCACTGCTGTAGTCAAGTGGTCCCGTCCCTAAAGTTCAGACGAGGGAGGATCGTCCGCCTGATGATAGCATCGAGCAAGCGAACCGGTGGTAGCATATCAACAGGTCTCCTGCTAGAACCCTCCCCGAAGTCACTGCCAAACAAGCACCTGACAACATTAACAGGTGGCATAACTCCGCCGTGAGCATGCCTCGAGGGGTCAACGGCTGGGTAGCACAACTGGTGGAGACATACTGTCTGGAGTAGAATCTTCAGCAGCTCTCTAGCTCTGGCACTAGAAATCTCTCGATGCTCTCCTAAGAAGCTAAACGAGATCCCAGTGTGATCTGGGGAGATCCAAAGTGTGGCAAAGAACTCTCGCACCTAAGACAACACGTAAGAGCCACTCCTCTGGACTAAGTCAGTCAAGCCAGGCACTATCTGCAAATACATGTGAACCTCCTCTCCAACCAAGTCAACTATACTCTGAAGTTGAATAACCCTGTGGCTATGACTGGTACATTGGCATTTACATATGCCATGTGAAAGTCCTCCTAGAGAGCTGTGAAGAAGTAGTCAACTCCCGGCTGCCTCTGAAGTGGGAACCACTCCTCAAGACTGACTCTGTGGAAACTCTGTATCTGTCTAGCGGTAGCCCTCCACAGATCATAGTGAATGACCTTGGACGGACGAGGTATAGGAGCAGGACGACCCCCACGTCTGGGTCTCTCTGGTGCGGCTGCTGGTGTCATCTGAGAACGCGTGGTGCGTCTCGAGCGACAAAGAGGTGAAGACTGCTGCACCTGGTCCTATGGCTCCTCTACACGAGCCTCGGTCTCCTCAGTGGCCTCTATGCCAAGTACATGGTCCGAGAGCGGGACGCGTGTGTGTGAGTCTCCAATCGGTATCCCACTGCCCCTGCCACCTTGCTCTGCTCTGTCGGCTGCTCGGGCAACTACTAAGGCCTCCTCTACCTCTCGCTCCTCTTTGGTGCGCTTCTTTCTGCTGACAACCTTGCGCTTCCCTCGAGCCACCTCTGTGATACGAGGAGGACTATCACCCCTGTCACCTCTGTCATCTCCAGGAGGGGCGCTGGAAGAGCCCTCGACGTTCTTGCATCGAGCCATGATGCGAAGAACAAAAGTACCACTATCGCTAAAAGAAAACCAACTGACAAGTAAAGCTTCCCCTGTCTCACTCCCTGACAAAATCCCACTATCAAGAACAAACGCCAATCTCTGGAGAACAACTGACACTTCTGGATCACTACTACCAATCTGAGAGATGGTGAACTGGCGCCTTGTGTGGCTTGGCCTCAAACCATACCCGTGGGCTTGGCCCCGGGTTCAGCTGCTACTGACAAACTGAGCCAATTTAAGTTACTCAAGGAACCGACTCACTACACAAGATGGAATAGAAAGTTTTACAATAAGCAACATAATTTCTAGGGTTAGGAATTCCTATTGAAAGCAAGCAAGCAAGATAAGAAATGAGTGAAGCAAAGCATTGCCACCTTAGACTTGAGGAAATCCTAGTGAAAAGGTAAGGTCTTGTCAACTTTTAGGGCACCACACACCAAGAAGAAGAACTGCATGAACAAGAATTGCAATGAGGTACAACAGTGCTAAAAAGGAAAGAAGAGAAGAGGCACTTAGGCAAAGTCTCAAGCGGGTGGTGAACAAAGGGGTGGCATACCCACGGGAGGTGCTATGCCAGGGCTAGATCGAGGTTGAAAGGATGGGCACGAACACCAATATGCCGATGGAGCTAGGGCATGACAGTGCCCAGAGCAGGCGGTGCCATAGGTAGAACCATGGGCGCTGGAGCATGCGCGCGTGGGCAAGGTGGGGTGGCACGGGCGTGCAGACATGACAATGAGGTGAAAAGGCAGCACACAGACATGGCAGCAAGGTGGAGAAGGCGATGCGCGGGCACGAGGAACGGTGACGTGCTAGGGTTCCTCGGGGTGGTTGGCCATGGTGAACGATCAACTGCGCGCGATTGATATGAAGGAGTGGGTGTGGGTCCCATGAGTCAGACAACATTTAGAAGATGAATCTTGCCTTTAGCCTAAGCAATAGATGCAATGACGCCCACCAACAGACGCTGCATGGAAGCCAACAGACGCTCCACAAAGAGCAGTTTTTTGTTCTGACTCGATAGACGCATCCGTCGGGTGGCCGTCAGACGCATGCCAGTGTCTGTCGCCTTCGGGCGCTCCTTCTTCGGTTCGTCAGACGCGATGGTGTTCCTACGTTAGACGTGGCTTGGGTACTGTTCCCGTGTTTGTCGAGCCCTTCGCACCTTGATCATCCTCTGCACGCAATAGATGCGTACTTTGCCAAAAACCTAGCGTCTGTCGCAGTGTCTGACGCTGTAAAAACAGCGTTTTCTCCACCTTTCTTTGTGACTCTTTCTCCCAACCAAGTTCCAAGATAAATAAGAACCAAATAAACACCAAATGGAACTTGATATTTGTGACCTCTCTCAAACCCACGATTTGTTTTAAATATTTTGCCTTAGGCTAGTAATAATTTTTAAGAAAATAATCGATAAACACCTGAGGAGCAACATATGGCCATGCAATGGAGTTTCTAAACCCTTGGGAGCGTCAAATGCTCTCTCCATTCATGGACGAATACAGTGGTTTCTCAAAGCATAACCGAAAAGAAATGACAAAGCAATAACCATGCATATGTGATGCAATACACAAAAGGTAAAGCTAGTTGCTTGTCAAGTTTGATCCACGGTTAGGCTTTTTCACACCTCCCAATGAGGGTTATCATAACCGTGTTAGACAAGCCCTAGATGCATTACAGAAATTTAAACATGACATATATTACAATGCAATGCAAGGGACAACACAAGCTCATTTCTTAAAGTTACTTGAGTCAAGCACATTGAGCTCACTCCTCAACCGACAAAAGGTTGCCTCATCCAAAGGTTTTGTGAAGATATCCGTCAATTGATCCTCACTTCTTACACCTTCTAGTGATATATCATTCTTAGCAATATGATCTCTTAGAAAGTGATGGCAGATATCAATGTGCTTGGTGCGTGAGTGTTGTACCAAATTATTAGCAATTTTAATGGCACTTTCATTGCCATATAAAAGTGGCACCTTATCAAGAACAACACCATAGTCTAGAAGGGTTTGCTTCATATATAAGATTTGTGCACAACAAGCCCCCGCGGCAATGTATTCTGCCTCGGTGGTGGACAAAGCCACACTATTTTGCTTCTTAGATGACCAAGATACAAGTGACCTCCCAAGCAAATGTCACCCTTTGGATGTGCTTTTTCTATCATTTTTGTAACCGGCATAATCTGAATCAGAATAGCCAACTAGTTGGAATCTAGCTCCTTTGGGATACCAAAGACCAATGCTTGAGGTGAGCTTAAGATATCTTAGGATTCTTTTTACGGCACTTAAGTGAGGTTCTTTAGGGCAAGCTTGAAAGCAAGCACACATGCACATACTAAACATGATATCGGGCCTAGATGCGGTAAGGTACAACAAGCTACCAATCATAGAATGGTACAGAGTTTGATCAACCGGTTTACCTCCCTCATCTAGGTCGAGATGTCCATTTAATGGAATTGGGGTCTTGATTGGTTTACAATCATCCATATTGAACCTCTTGAGAAGATCCTTGGTGTACTTCTCTTGAGAGATGAAAATCCCTTCTTTCATTTGCTTGACTTGAAAACAAAAAAAGAATGTAAGTTCACCAATCATAGACATCTCGAACTCCCTCGACATCAATTCACCAAACTCTTTACAATAATCTTCATTTGTTGAGCCAAAGATGATATCATCAACATAGACTTGACAAATAAAGATCTCCCCATTGAGCTTCTTAGTGAAAAGTGTGGTGTCAACCTTCCTAATGGTGAAGCCCTTCTTAATGAGGAAATCCCGAAGGCGCTCATATCACGCTCTAGGAGCTTGCTTGAGCCCATATAGCACCTTGGACAACCTATAAACATGATTAGGATATCTAGGGTCTTCAAACCTGGGAGGTTGATCAACATAGACTAGTTTATTTATGAAGTCATTTAAGAATGCACTTTTAACATCCATTTGATCTAATTTCATTTCATGATGCAATGCATGTGAAAGGAGGATACAGATGGCTTCAAGTCTTGAAACAGGTACAAAGGTCTCTCCAAAATCAAGGTCTTCAACTTAAGAGAACCCCTTTGCAACTAGTCTTGCCTTATTCCTCACCACTATGCCTTGGTCATCTTGTTTGTTGCGGAACACCCACTTGGTTTCAATGACTCTTGCACCTTTTGGACGCTCTTCAAGTGTCCAAACTTGATTGCGAGTGAAGTTATTCAATTCTTCATGCATGGCATTCACCCAATCTGGATCTTGAAGAGCTTCGTCTACATCCTTAGGCTCAAGACAAGAGACAAAAGAGTGATGTTCAACAAAAGAAGCAAGCTTTTGAGATCGAGTCATTACACCCTTTATTGGACTCCCTATGATGAGATCTTGTGGATGTGCTTGAAGTAGTGGTGAATGTCTTCTATCAACCACTTGAGGAGTAGGTTAGGGAGCATCAACATCTTGTGCTTGTGCCATGGCTTATTCATGAGAGACATGAGTATCTTCATTTTCAACTCTCTCATCTTTATTATCATCTTGTGGCACATTCGATGAAGAAGGTTGATTGTTCACTTGAACATCATCATCATCATCTTTAGGCTTGATGTCTCCCACGGGCATGTTCTTTATGGCCTCCCTCAATGGTTCATCACCTACAATATCACAATTCACAATTGCTGAGTGCAACCACTATCAATAACCCAATGAGTTCCACCGGTCTTGTACTTCACCTACACACAAGAGATCAAGCTTTTTGTTTAGGGACCCAAACTTGAGAGGGACCCTTGACTTTCTCAACTAGTGACTTGGCAACCCAAATTTTCATAGACCTATTCTTGTTTGGGGACCCAAGAACATGACTTTCATCTTTCCACTAGAATCTTTTCTTAGCATGTAGTGAGCATTGAAAGCAAAGAGTCTAGCATGCTTGGGCAAGGGTTGTGGTGGTGGAGTTTCACATTCATGAGCAAAATTGCCCTCTTGTCCACACTCAACACATCTCTTAGGCTTGGGCTTTGGCTTGTTTTGTTCCTTTTGTTGAGACTTGATCTTCTTCTCTTGATTTGCCAAGTAGCCAATACCACTTCTATCCATCTTCATGACGGTGTTCATAAGTAGCTCACTTTGCAAGTATTGGCTTTTTGTGAACTTGCTCAAACCAACCTTGAGGTGCTCTTTTTATTTCTTAAGCTTCTTGTTTTCTTCAATGAGCAACTCATTTGGTACTTGCTTTTCTTGTGCCATGAATGCTTTGAGCTTGTTGTTCTCTTTCTTGAGTTCTTCTATCTCATCAACTAGCTCTTGATCATGATCAAGGTTCTCAATTACAACGGTGTTGGTGGTTGTGGCCTTCTCAAGATCTTGCTTTAGGTTCTCAATTTCACTCTTGAGCTTGGCATAATCATCAAAGCAATTGGTCTCAACCACTTTCTTGCCTTTGCTACTAGAACCTTGCTCAATGCTCTCATCAATCAAGTCATCACATGATGTAGTTATATCAATCTTGACAACTTAGTTAGTAGCATCACGTGTCTCAAGAGAAAGCTCATTAGCAACAACAAGACTATCATAATTGACTTTCAATGAAGTATAGTCATCTTTTAGCAAGGTATATCTAGTGTTGAGCTCATCATGCTTCTTCTCAAGTTTATCATGTTCATCTCTAAGCTCTTTGTTGGAAGTTTTGAGCTCCTTGAGAGTAGAAGACACAATTTTATTTGATCTCTAAGCTCATCACTAGTCTTTTGTGCAATCTCAAGCTTAGATGAAAGTGATTCATTTTCATTTTGAAGCTCATCATTTTTATTTCTAGTCTTTCTTATGACTTTAGAGTATTTGTTGAGCAATTTTACAAGTTCATCATAAGAAGGTGCATCAAATTCATCATCACTATCACTATCATCATCATCACTATCATCATTTTGTACCTTTCGTTCACCCTTAGCCATGAGGTATAAGTGAGTAGTGGATGATGACAGTGAAGATGGCGGTGAAGATGGCGGTGAAGATGTTGATGAAGATAATGACGGCCCAATCACAAACACGGCGACCTTCTCTTTCTCGTCGTCGCTCTCATCGCCAGAGGACTCACATGATGACTCAATATCGGTGAGCCAATCTCTGACAATGTAAGCTTTGCCTCCCTTCTTCTTGTGATATTCTTTCTTCTTGCCATCCTTCTTCTTGTAAGGCTTGTTCTTCTTCTTGTCCTCTTCCTCATCACTAGATTCATCTTTCTTGCCCTTGTTCTTGTTCTTGTATTTGTCTTTTGGAGGCTTAGGGCATTGATGAGCTAGATGACCAAATTCACCACAATTGTAGCAATCCATTTCGGATATAGACTTTCTTTTGCTACTTGTAAAGAATTTCTTCTTTTTGCCATCAAACTTGATGCCACTCTTGTTGAGCTTCTTTAGCATCTTGGTGGTTTTCTTCACCATGAGGGCAAGTGATGCATCATCAATGTCATTCTCACTTGAGCTTTCTTGAACAATCATGGCATGGCTCTTCTTCTTCTTCTTCTTGTCATGGATAGCTTTGAAAGCCAAGTCCTTCTTCTTGGAAGATGATGAGCCCTCTTCCGAAGTGATGTGCATGTACATCATACGAGCATTGATCTTTCCCAATACTTGTGTCGGTGTTGCAGTGGAGAGATCGCTTTGGTGAAGCACGGTGACAATATGGCCATACTTCTCAATAGGAAGAACACTCAAGATCCTCCTTGCAACATCCGATGGACTCATTTGAGTGAGCCCAAGAGCCTTGAGATCCTCTACAAGAACATTCAAGTGAGTGTACATGTCATTAGCACTTTCTTTGGTAAGCATCTCAAATGAATTAATTTTCTTCAAAGCAATATGACAGCGTTCCTCACGCTCACTCTTAGTTCCCTCATGTAGAGCACAAAGGTTTTCCCACAATTCATGAGCGTCTTTTGCATTATGCACACGATTAAAGATATCCTTGCCAAGGCCCTGGTAGAGTGCATTTTTTGCCTTTGCATTCCACCGGTCGTACTTCTCCTCGTCACTAAAGAGGTTAGCGGGATCCTTGACTTTAGGAAGCCCTTCAGTGGTGGCTCTAAGACACCCGACATCTATGGCTTCGAGGTACGCCTCCATGTGGATTTTTCAATATGGAAAATCATCTTCCTCAAAGATGGGAGGTGGTCCTTCCACATTAGACATCTTGCTCTAGGCGGTTAAGCCTAATTAAGGAGCAACTCGGCTCCGATACCAATTGAAAGGATCAAGATGACCAAGAGGGGGAGGGTGAATTGGGCTTTTCTAAAAATATTGCAAGAATTAAATTCTACTAAGCCATAATTCACCACTAGTGCCTACAAGTGTTCCTAGTGATTCTACCGAAAAAGGTTTTGCACCTTAAGTTCCAATCCTAGTCTAGCATGGTAATTCTAGGAAAGTAAATAAAGCAATAAAAGTAATGCGGGAAAGTAAATTGCTTGAATGTAAAGGGTTAGAAACACGATGATGTTTTTCCGAGGTATCGGAGAGTCACCACTCCCCACTAGTCCTCGTTGGAGCACCCGCGCAAGGGTGTAGCTCCCCCTTGATCTGCGCAAGGATCAAGTGCTCTCTATGGGCTGATTCCTTGACACTCCATCGCGGTGAATCACCCACAACCGCTCACAAAATGAGTTGGGTCATCCACAAGCTCCGCCGGATGATCTCCAAGCTCCCAATCACCACCAAGCCGTCTAGCTGATGGCGATCACCAAGAGTAACAAGCAAGAACTCTCACTTGACCACAACAAGCCTAATGAGAAGATGGATGCACACTTGCTACTCCCTAGTCACTAATGAGGGTCCTTAGTCTTGGATTCTCAAATCTCAATCCTCACTAGGGCTCTTGCACTTCCTTGCACTTGAAACATGTTTCTCAGCTAAGAAAATGAGCAAGAGTAGCTCAAATGGAGGGGTAGGGGTTGTATTTATACTCCCCCTCCACTCCCCAACCGTTATCTTCAAAAACAACAATTTTTGGGGCCAACAGACGCGTCTGTCACCACCGAAGTGCGCATCTGTCGCTTGTAACGGAGTACAAGCTTCAACTAGCCATTAGCGGCTAACAGGCGCAGGCCAGCGTCTGTCGCCCTAGCACCGAACACGTCTGTCGCGTGGTCTGAGCACTTCAGGGCATTCTGGACTGCGTCTGACACACACCAGACGCATCAGACACTATGCCCTACTGGTGTCTGTCGCGGGCAACAGCGAAGGACGTGTCTGACACCCTTCACCCCCACGTCTGTCGCTCCAAATCCACTCAGTTTACGTGAGTTCCATGCGACAGACGCCGACGTCAGTGTCTGTCGCTCTCTGCCTTCAGTGTCTGTCGCCTGTTTGAAAGCTGAAACGGCCTCTGATTCAAACACTTCTTCAACAGCTTTTGTTCCAAACAATCTCAGGGCCATTTTGGAGCTACCTAGTGCTAAGTTTGACAAGTGTGCACCACACCTAACTATTAGACTCACCTAGGTCAAGCTACCCATCCATACCCCCCTTAATAGTACGACTAAAGGAGAAAAACAAAAGTCCTAACGACTAATCTGAATGTCACTCTCTTTGACGTCCGAAACTAATTGTCCTTAACCTTGTCGTCCATCCTTTGAAAACCGAAAATGATTTCCATTGATAAGGGGCATGATCACCACATCGCCCATGATTGCCATTACCATGACCTAACATTCTATCGTCTCTGCAAAGCACAAGTTAGTCATGATAGTTAACCATTGTCATCAATCATTGAAACTCACTCTATGGGCCTAGATGCTTTCACTACTTTTTGTTACACAGGTCCCTCCCCACCATGTCTCCTCCTGAGTGTTGTTGTTCCTCATCGCCGCTCCTACTCCCCACTGCTCAAACAACATGACCGCCCCTACTCAATGGCTTGCAAGCCGCCACTCACCGCCTGCAAGCTCGTGCTCCATGCTGGTACACCTCACTAGCATGCCCGCACAGAAGCAGCGGTGATGAAGCTAGCACTCACTGCCATGCCCGCTCGAGCTCACTGCCGTAAGATCCAAAGGCAAGGGTAATACTTTTGTACTTCCCTTATCCATCTTTCTTGGATTTTTATTCCCCTCTTCATTCATCTAATAATAAGCAAGCTTCCATCTGATTAATAAGCAAGCATCCCTGCAGGCACTCCTCCGATTCATGCAATAGCGCCCCTGTTTCCAATCACTAGTCCTGGTCCACCAGATCCTTGTCAAGATGGAGGAGGCTCCCAACAAGAGGAACAAAGTGGCCATCCTAACAGACCATGTCCTTGTGCACATCCTCTGCTGCTTCACCGGTCGCTCCTTGCTACTGCAAGTGTGTTGTCGTTCCTGAAACTACCTCATCTTGGACTCTGAGTACCCAAGGAGTTGTCCCAGATTATCGTTAGATTCTTTTATAGTAGCTAGAAAGGCAAATGCCACATCACCAGCCTCATCGGTGAACGCCCTCCTTGTCCTTCTTGTCCGTCTTGCCCTTCTCTCCAGAGAATGTCTGGATATATGTATGTGCCTTCATCGAGCACTCTCCCTAGAGAATCTCATCATCTCATATTGCTATACCGGCCTCATCCTCTACTGGTGCATTGGGTTTCGTTATGTTGTCTGCAATCTGATGACTAAGAAATGGTTGATAATGCATGATAGCATATGTGTTCTGCTGGTCACGCTCGCTTGGGGTTTGATCTGATAGTCTCCTCACACTTCCATGCGATTGAATATGTCAAGAATGATGGTGAGTCCATATGTCAACCGCTATCCTAGACCTACTTGGAGTCTATATATCAACAGACTTCACTATATTCCTTATGTTCCCCTGCTCTTGGAGACATTAGCTGAGTATTAAATCTGCATCTGCTATATCTCTTTGTTACAACATGTCTTTGTTAAGGTAGGGAGTTCTTTTGATTCAATATAAAGGGCCATTCTGACTTAGTAATAAAATAACCATATTTAGCCAAATCAGGTTGAAAGTTTTATTTTTAACTTTTTTAAATCAATATTTTGAAAAGGGTTAAGTTCACTTTAGGACCTTTAACTATCGCAAAAGTCTGGATTTCAACCTTCAACTTCAAAACCGGATAACATTGGCCCTCCAACTCTTGAAAAAGTTCACTTTTCAACCTTGGATGGTTTTCTAGGCGGTTTGCATGTGGTGCTGACTTCAACACTCATTTTTAATTTACAAAATTAATATCTTTTTATTCGAAGCTCAAAATATAGCAAATAATATATCAATTTTGATCATCTCGACGAGCTCTTTGCAATGGTGTACTCCGTTTTGTTGTTTGAGATAATTTTATTTTATGAAAAATTAAATATTTCTATAAAACAAGTGAGAACAGGGCCAATATGGAGGATAAAACATTGATTTTTGTGTACTAGTTTTATTAGACTATCTCCAACAATGGAGACCTAACTCCACACCTATATTAGGTTTTGGGTTATCTACAGAAAAAAAGTCACCCACCCAAAAATATGCCCTCTCCAACAGCACACCCATCTGTCCGACACCTTCGCCTCGCCCGCCTCGCACCCCGCCGAGCCTCCCTCCCCGCCTCGCAGTCGTCGGGCCCACGTTGCCATCGTCCTCCGTGCAGATCCGCCAGCGCCGCCCGCCACCACACGCCATTGAACGTCGCCTGCCACCGCACGCCACCGAGCGCCATCGCCACCGTACCCCACCGAGCTCCGCTCGCCTTGTGCCACCACCCGCCTCGCTGTCGTAGAAGAGCTCCGCCGTGCCGCTCCTGTCGCGCGCCGTGGGCACACCGTGCACTGCTCGAGTTGCTCGACGGCGGTCACGCCACGCCGCTCCAGCCGCTCGCTGGCAGGCCCACCGCTCGCCACTCCACCAACCCCACGCCGCTCACCACCAACGTCGTCCGCGTCCGCCGCCTCGGTCCGCACCGCCGCCCTGTGGCCCTCCCCGCCTCCGAGCTGGAGGTCGCTCCTCGCCTCCACCTGGGCCTCTAGCTACGAGGATGATGAGGAACAGCTGGGGAAGATTTGCTTCTTCAGTGAGAGACGACACAAATATGCGTCGTGGTTCGACCGGTACGCAAAATGCCTACCGCCTTTGCGTCTTCTGTTGGAGGCCGCTAAAACACTTGTTTTATAGAAATATTTAATTTTTCACGAAATAAAACTATCTCAAACAACAAAAATGAAGTACACCATTGCAAAGAGCTCGTCGAGACGATCAAAATTAATATATTATTTGCTATATTTGAAGCTTCGAATAAAAAGATATTAATTTTACAAATTAAAAATGAGTGCTAACATCATCGCTAACGTCATCACTGACGTCAGCACCACAACAGTGCCATGCAAACCGTCTAGAAAACCGCCTAAGGTTGAAAAGTGAACCTTTTCAAGAGTTGGAGGGCCAATGTTAACCGATTTTAAAGTTGGATGTTGAAATCTAGACTTTTGCGATAGTTGGTTGTTCTAAAGTGGACTTAACCTTCCCTTTTGAAAATAACCAGTCTTAGAAATATTTTTCACATATCTAACACTTTTTGATCATATTAGTTCACGTGGCACAACAAAATAATATTGTCGCACCACATGCATTGGCACGACAAATATGACAAGCTTGCGACTTGGCGAGGCGTACCTCCGTCATTCCGACCGAAGTGGCCGGAGTGGCATGACAATGACCAAACATCACACTAGTCAGAATGGTGGGGCAGGGGGCGCCGCCAGCCCTTTCGGCTGCATTTTCTCTCATTCAAATAAAATGTTAAGCAGACTCGAAATCTCACGAAGCTGGACACGTTAGTTTTATGTGATGTAAATATTCCATTTTAATGATATGCAAATATTGTGATGTAAGTATTCCATTTCAAAGTAGGCTATGTGTTATACATACAACAAAAGCACTTGTAGATTCTAAGTCCTAAAATAACAAACTTAATTCAGCTCCTTCCTCGCTTAAATTCACTTAGTCAAAGTGAACCTAAAAAATTCCCAACTTTGACATGGATGTACAATGATATGCAGATGTTATATTTTAACAATAATTCTGTTCTCAATGCATGTGGTGTGACAACCACTACCAGAATTCCGATTTACCTTGTGGGCTGAAATCAAACCTCTAAGGAAATTGTATTTTCCTTAGCGGTGCAAGCAAACCTCCAAGGTAAGCTTTATTTCTTGAAGGTTTCTAGTAAGCACAAGTAATATGGAGATTTCCTTGATTGTTACACTCAATCTCCAAGGAAATCACATATTTTCTTGGGTGTTCTTTGAAGCTTCCAAGGAAATAGTTAATATTCTTGAGTGTTGTTGCTAAATGCCAAGGAAATTGCATTTTTTATTAGGTGTTCTTGGAAACTCAATATTTTTAAGTGTTGCTGCCAAACTACTAAGAAATGTGCCAGCCTTCTTGGGATTGATCAAAATTACATACCAAAGTGAATCCTTGTTTTATGCCACCAATATATATTCCTCTAGACCATCAATAGTAATATGCCACCAATTGTACAATTTGAAAACTATTTGGCTCACTTAGGTATATGTGACATGCTATGTAACAGAACCGACCAAATTATAAGAGCACAAGTACGAAAACAAGCACCGAAGCGCTCAAATTTTCAAACTTGAGCCCATATAATCCCGGTAGTCAATCGAAATCACGAAGGATTTCAAACCAAACTGCTTACAACCAGGATCGCATCATTCAACATACAACATCATACGATACATTTCACAAGTAGTTCTGAAATAAGTTTACACAAACGGAGTAGCAAATATTACAAACCAAGTTTGAAAGTAGCGGAAGCATAACACACACACTAGTTAATTAAATACTGCCAGTCTGGATGATCGACATCCCGCAAAAGCATGAGGAAAGTACATAAAGACGATCATGCCCTTCTGATCTAGTCATCATCACCCGCAGGGTGGAGACACGTCTTGCAGAATCCCTGATAAAGCATGTCATCTGCAACAGGAGGGAATAAACCCTGAGTACTGGAATGTACTCAGCTAGACTTACCCGTCGAAAACCAGAAATAAGATGACACCAAGGATTATGCAAGGCTTACACAAGAGGCTAGCTGACATATCATTTTGCATAAAGGCATAAGTAATTGAAATTCTTATAACCTGTACTAGCAGTTATTTTTAGCATTTACCTGTCATCTATCTTAGCACCTGTACTAAACATGCACTTGATTATAATCAAACAACATTATTATTATATCCATAGCAGGTATATCATTATGGCAACATTGTATCATTCCCTTAACCACCAGTTCATTTAATGAGATCTACGTTGCCG
The DNA here is from genome assembly GCA_038087645.1 of Saccharum hybrid cultivar R570. Lineage (NCBI taxonomy): Eukaryota > Viridiplantae > Streptophyta > Magnoliopsida > Poales > Poaceae > Saccharum > Saccharum hybrid cultivar. Next base: position 47,328,508 of record JAQSUU010000307.1, on the reverse strand, counting down.
CTGCTCAAGTCAAGTGCTCACTAACCGGGAGCGACGGCGATTCGAATCGAATTCCTATCCAGCTGGAGGGGTATTTCTAACACTCACCGCGCAGGCTCCTGCCAGGGTCGCACAAGCCACCTTTTCATATGATTCAGGAATCGCGGGTCCGAATGATGTCGTGACCCCAAGGGCGACACTCTGCCAGGTGATAGGGACTCTAACCCCCCTTTGGTCTCACGCCAATGTCTCCAAGCACATCCTTTCTCTCCTCCAAGAAGCAACCTACCATTCGATTCCCGGCCTGAACCACATTACTCGGCTTCGCGGTCGGAACGACTTATCCGGCCAACTAAGTGTTAGACTGCGTTCAACATGACTTAAGGACGTACAGCGAATCGGTCCTTAAACGACTCAGACGGGCATAGCTCCACACCCAAGACGTGAAGTGTCTTGCGGCTGTACTATCGAACTCCCGCCCGGTCTCAATTTCATTTTTAAGCATGGTTCCATCCACGATAGCCATACAGCCACTCGTGACTCCTTCCTACATCTCGCGGATGACCGAAAATCACCCGACTTCTACCGTACTAAGCAGGGCTAAGCATTGACACATGCCTAAACCTAAAATAGGATTCAGTATGATATCTGGACAAGGACAGGTATAATGCAACAAGTGTTTTCATAGAACTCCTACAACTTAATACAGTAAACAATTAAAAGTACTCAAGATTAATTTATAAATCAGTAGGTTCAGCATGCACCGGGGTTTGCCTTTCAGAAAGGTCGAAGGCCGGTGGTCTGGGCACTCAGGAAGGTCGTCTGCGGGCACTCCTTCGCCTGCTGGATCCTCGGGCTCCTGCTGCTCCTGATCCTGGACTTCCTCCGGAATCACAGGCTCGAACTCGAGGAGAGTTACCCCCTCCGGTACACCTATTGCATGAATGCACAATAAATACCATGGATGCATAATGAAAGATGCAATATGCTCGGAATGAAATGCATTACAACAATTTAACGCTCTATTCAAATCACTTCAAAAGAGTAGGTGCAAATTTCCTCTCCGGTAGAGAAATACTCACCTAATCTACTTAACCTAAGATAAAGCTGCTCATCCTCAGTTAAGGCCCTAACATCTAACAATTACAAAAGTAGCATGTCTTAGGATATCACACCATATCAATCAGCAAAACACCACAGTAAGCATTCTGGACAGCAGCTACTTGTTTTTATCACAACTGGAGATTTACAATTCCAAAAGATATGATCTAAGCCAATCTGGAAAGCCTAAGAAATGTACTACAATTCATTTGCAGACCTCAACTCCAAACTCCTAAGTTTTCCATGTCAAACTTCACAAGTTCCAGAATCTGTCCTCTCCAAAACAGAGAGTAGCAGATTTTGAACTGCCACTTTAAACAACAGTAACTCTCAAACTACTAAGCCAAATGCTTCCAAATTTTAACACAAGCTAGTTCATCAAGTTTACTCCAACCTTGGTATTTACAAGTTGTCCAGAAACAATTTTATCAAAGCCAAATTTAGAATTACTACTTAGCTGTCCAGAAAACCTAAAATTACAAGGGTTAAATATTTATTGATGTGGCAAACATTCTCTAAAACCAAACTAATGCTACTACAAGTTCACAAATATCACAAAGACACCAGGAAGTAAGGTGTGCCCACCTAGAACATTTATTTAAACCCATTTCTCAATTTACTTAAGTAATTAAGTGGAATTTCAAACAATTTCAAACATATATGTCAACTGCTCCAATAATTGAACAAAAATTACAGGGGACTCTCTGACCCACAAAGAGACTACTGTAAAATTTTGAACTCAATTTATTCACAGGAACTCCCTACACAAAATTCCCAAGCCAAAAAGGCTGATTTTTGTATAAATAACAAAGCATAGTCAAAAGTGTCAAACATTAGATTTCTAAATTTTCTTGGACACTCTAGGGTACCAAGACATTCTCCAAAAATTTATAAGAACATTGCACATGTAGAAGAATTACTAAAATTCATTTTAGTATTTCCTAGAATAACAAGATAGCATTATAACTTATAAATTACTTAATCACTGATGCCCAAATTTTTACCAGAGCTAGGGCTAGCATAGAGTAACCTACCCACCAAATTTCATGATTTATGGAACACTACAGCTCAAGTTATAAATTTAACAAATTTGCATGCATTCCAAAACACATTTAAAGGATCTATTAAATTCTTACAGAATTTAAATATCTCATGCCAGATCCATATTTTTCTAAAATACTACACAACATGTAGACCCTAATAAAATTTATCTCATGATTTTTGGATCATTAAAACCCTAGATCTATATTTTTCCAATTTGTACAAAAATCAGTGACAAAATAATAAAAATGAATTTCATTTCGGACGACTGGGCCGGCCCGGAAAACTCGGCCCACACTCGCGCGCGCGCGGCCCGCTCAGCGCTCCCGCTCGCGCGCGACACTGACGGGCGGGCCCCCGCGGCCAGCGACCGGAGACAGGGGAGGCGGAGACCCGCGAGCTCCGACGAGCTCGAGCTCGCCGGAGAAGAGCTCGCTCGGCCAATCGGACACCGCCTCGTGTTCTCCGTCACCCGGTGCGTCGATTGGTGCTCGTGGAATGGATGGGGATGGGGTGGAAGGGGCTTGTCACCGCGAGCGGCGGCCGGTGATGTCCGGTGGCGGCACACCGTCGCCGGTGAGGATGCACGGTGCGGTCTAGGCTCGGTACGAGCTTCACCGAAGCTAGGCGGATCCATTTTGCTAGGAAGGGAGGATGGAGAGAGACCCGAAGCACCCCGACCACGGTGAGGTCCCATGGCGGGCTCCGGCGACCTCTCGGAGGCGGGGAAGAAAGTAATGCGGCTCACCTTGAGTCAAATCGCTGGCTTCGGTGGGTCAGGGAGATGGAGGGTGGTGAGGCGGAGGGATTGGCGAGGTCTAGCGGCCGGGGATGCGGTGTGGCTCGCGCTTGAGCTCGCCGGAGAAGAACGGCAATGGCGGCTCGGTTTCGGTGTTCTTGGCAACTGGACGAGAGGGGGCGGAGGAATGGAGGCCGGCTCGCGCGTCGTGGCGTCTTGAAGGCGTCGCGGCCTGACTGGTGGGGCCAGGGCCGGCGTACGGGCGCCACCGCGCCTCCACGCGTCGACGACGGCCTGCGGCCGGTCGGCCACTCTGACGCTGACGAAACTGAATCGGCGACATCAATGACCGACTGACAGAGCGACTTCCACGATGATTATCTCCCAAACCGGTTCGAATTAGTCGAAGATGATTACACCAATTTTGTAGAGCTACATGAGGTCTACAAGTTTGTCAATTGGAGTTTGGGCTGGTTCGGCCTAGATTTGAAACTACAAGGCTCCAAAGTGGGTTACCCGAAAACTGAAACTTAGTTTCAGTCACTATGCCGATTGAAACCCTAACTTCAAGACGTTATATCTCCTAAACTATTGAGAACCAGGTGATGGTGATATTGACAATGTTGTAGAGCTATGTGTGGACAACAACTTTGTCAATTGGCTCAAAGACTGGTTTGGCCTGGTTTGCAAACTAAAAGCTCCTAAAGTAGGCATCAGTAAAACTGTAGGGTCAGATTCCAGACTTAGAAAAATTCTAAGTCTTGGAGCTACCTCTCTAACTGACTTGTGGGCCACTTTTGAGCATGTTAGGGTCAATTTCATGAGATGGTCATATTGAGACTTTTGTTCCCCATGAATTTCTTTACAACTTTGCTTAAGGGTGCTCTTCCATGCAAGGTCTCTAAATTAGACTTTTTAATTGGTCAAACTAGGGCCTTCTAGGGTCAAATGGTGGTCAAACTTCTCTTGGAGGGCAATTTAGTAATTTTGGTCAACATGAACCTTGTTCCAAATGTTACCCTAAGTATAACTAAGGTGTTGTAGGTCATGATTGGCTACCTTACCTTTTTGTTACACCAACTATCAAACACTTCATGAAATAATTCAAATAAACCCCAGAACTATCACATGTGTTGCATCACATGAAATAACAAACATGAATGATGCATGCTTATGCTTATGCCATGCAAATGCAATGCAATTAAGGACTAAACACTTGAAGTGTTACAGCCCTCCCCCCTTATAAAAATCTCGTCCCGAGATTTGGAAAGCGTACCATTTTTCATAGAATTCTTTATAACCATCCCGCAAATAATCCTCCCGTTCCCACGTAGCATCACTCTCACTTCCCTGATTACTCCACATCACTTTGTACCACTTAACCACTTTACTTCTAGTTACTCGTTCCTGAGTATCGATCACTCGGACTGGCTTTTCTTCATAGGTTAGGTCGGATTCCAGCCTGATATCACCTAAAGGAACTTGTTCCTCAGGAACTCGAAGACACTTTTTAAGCTGAGATACATGGAAAACGTTGAATATGGCCCTCATCTCAGGAGGCAACTGGATTTTGTACGCAACAGCTCCACTCTTGCCTATGATCTGGAAAGGACCCACATATCTTGGTGCAAGTTTCCGCTTAACACCAAAACGTTGGACACTCTTCATTGGAGAAACTTTCAAATAAACGAAGTCTCCAACTTCAAATTCGAGTGGTTTTCTACGACGATCCGCATAGCTTTTCTGTCTCGCTTGTGCTGCAGCCATATGTTTTTGGATGGTACGGACTTGTTCCTCAGCTTCATGAACAAAATCAATACCATAATACCTTCTTTCCCCAGCTTCTACCCAGTTTAGTGGAGTTCGACACTTTCGACCATACAAAGCTTCGAATGGGGCCATCTTAATACTCTCTTGATAACTGTTATTGTACGAGAATTCAGCTAGGGGTAACCATTTTTCCCAAGAACCCTTGGATGAAATGACGCATGCTCGCAACAGATCTTCCAAGATTTGGTTAACTCGTTCTGTCTGACCCGATGTCTGGGGGTGATAAGCAGAGCTTCTCACTAACTTGGTTCCCAGAAGGTGATGCAAGTGCTCCCAAAAGCGAGCAGTGAACTGGGGACCACAGTCAGATATGATAGTACGAGGGATCCCATGAAGCCGGACTATCTGATTGAAGTACAACTCAGCATAGTTAGTGGGACGATAGTCCACTCTCACTGGAATGAAATGAGCTGATTTGGTCAAATGATCAACAATTACCCAAATAGAGTTATGATTTTTGACAGTAGGAGGAAGTCCGACAATGAAATCCATACTTATCTCTTCCCATTTCTAGCCTGGAATGGAAAGTGGCTGAAGCAACCCAGCTTTCATATGCACAGCTTTAACTCTACAGCAGGTGTCACACCTAGCCACATATGCAGCTATTTCTTTCCGCATCTTGGTCCACCAATAGTATGGCTTCAAATCATAATACATCTTATTGCTGCCAGGATGGATGGACAACTTAGAGGAGTGTGCTTCAGACATAATATCATTTCGAAGCTCCCGGTCCTTAGGCACAACTAACCTGTCCTTGAACCATAGTACACCCTCTTCATCTATCCTGAACTGTGTAGTTTCTTGTTCTTTCATCTTACGCTTGATGTGGAATATACCAGTGTCAGTCTTTTGGAGCTCAATAATTCTGCTTTTGAGAGTACAATTGACAGTGAGGTTGTACAAGACTGCTGGATGTAGAAGGCGAGATCGATGAAAATCAGTTTCAACTAAGGAATGGCAATGAGACTTACGGCTTAAAGCATCCGCAACCACATTTGCCTTGCCAGGATGATAGTGCACTTGAAGGTTGTAATCTTTAATCAACTCGAGCCATCTTCTTTGACGCATATTTAGCTCGGGTTGGGTGAAGATGTATTTGAGGCTTTTGTGGTCTGTATAGATATTGCAGACATTGCCCAGCAGATAATGTCGCCAGGCTTTCAAAGCATGAACAACTGCGGCGAGTTCTAAGTCATGTGTTGGATAATTCGCCTCATGCTTCCGAAGTTGTCGAGAAGTATATGCAATTACTCGGCCTTCCTGCATCAACACACCTCCCAAACCTATGCCTGAGGCATCACAATAAACATCAAATGGTTTCTCGATATCCGGTTGTGCCAAAACCGGAGCTGAGGTTAGGAGGGTTCGCAGTTGGTGAAAAGCCGCATCACACTCAGGAGTCCAGACAAACCTGGTGTCTTTTTGCAGCAACCGAGTCATTGGCTTGGCTATTTTAGAGAAATCCGGGATGAAGCGACGATAATAGCCAGCCAAACCAAGAAAACTCCGGACCTCGTGAACCGAGATAGGAGCCTTCCAGTTTAGTACTTCTTGTACCTTGGCGGGGTCCACCATAATTCCTCCATCAGACAACACATGCCCAAGGAAAGGTACTTCTCGAAGCCAGAATTCGCACTTACTGAACTTTGCATATAGTTGATGTTCACGCAGTCTTGTGAGGACTATACGCAGATGTTCAGCGTGATCCTCCTCATTCATAGAGTATACCAGGATGTCATCAATAAATACCACCACAAACTTGTCCAATTCAGGCATAAACACCGAATTCATCAAGTACATGAAGTGTGCGGGGGCATTTGTCAAGCCGAAAGACATAACAAGATACTCATAAAGACCGTATCTGGTAGAAAAGGCTGTCTTTGGAACATCTTCCGGTCGGATTTTAATTTGATGGTAGCCAGATCTTAGATCGATCTTGGAGAAAACTTTAGCTTTAGACAACTGATCGAACAAGATGTCGATGCGCGGTAGAGGGTACTTATTTTTGACAGTGACTGCATTGAGAGGTCTATAATCTACGCACATCCGCAACGACTGATCCTTCTTCTTTACAAAGATAGCAGGACATCCCCACGGCGACGAGCTAGGACGAATCAACCCCTTCTTCAAAAGTTCATTCAATTGCACCTTAAGTTCAGCGAGTTCATTCGGAGGCATCCTATAGGGTCTCCTAGAGATGGGAGCTGTGCCAGGCAACAACTCAATTTTAAACTCCACATCCCGATCCGGAGGGAGCCCCGGCAAATCATCGGGAAAAATGTCCGGAAACTCATTTACTATGGGAATTTCAGCCAACGCCTTGGCTTGCACAGCATGTACTTCCTCAGACAAATCAACTTTTCTGGGAAGTTGTACCAGAAAACCCTTTTGATTTGTAGGGTCTCTGAGCATAACTACCCGAGTGGATGTATCAATGAGTACCCCATTCTAACTCATCCAATTCATGCCCAGAATAACATCTATGCCTAAACCCGGCAAAACCACTAAGGCAAGCGAGTACTTTCGCCCTTCTATCTCAAGCTCAAGATTCCCCACTACTTTATTTGTGGAAATATTCCCACTTGCTGCACTAATGCAATAACCCCCACCTTCAACAGTATGCAATTTGTGTGCAAACTCTGATGCAAACTTAGGACTGATAAAGGAATGCGAAGCACCTGAATCAAAAAGTACCACTGCAGGGTGTTGGTCAACTAGGAACTTACCAGCAGTGACAACCTCACCAGATGGGATTTCCTCAATACTGTTATAATGGGCATGACCTTGACGGCCACCTTGGTTGACATTCTTCTTAGGGTAAGGACAGTTCCTGGACCAATGGCCTGGCTTGTTGCAGTTCCAGCAAGGCATGTTGCTAGGGGGGACACTGGAGCTGCTCTGTCCAGAAGTCCCCTTTGGCAGAGCGACGGTATAAGCCTTACGGAACCCCGTTTTTGCAGCAGGCTTCTTCTGCGGCGGACGGAACTTTGTATTCTGAGCAGGTGGGCGAGGGGAAGACCTCGGTGCCGCTGAGGTCCTTGACTGAGAAGCACTTGCCTCAAGGGCCCTTTTACGGCTCTTAGAGGCAGAATAAATAGCATTGTTGTTCTCCTGGGTCAAAGCATCGCTGATGAAATCATTGAAAGTAGTACATTTGCTAGTGCCCATAGTTTTCATCAGTTTTGGACCGAGGCCCCTTTTGAAGCTAGCAATCTTTTTGGCATCGGTATCCACAAACTCGGTGGCATACCTTGCCAGGTTGTTGAAGGACTGCAAGTATTCAGTCAGGCTTTTGTTTCCTTGCGACAGCCTCATAAACTCTGTGTGCTTGATTGCCATAAGACCGGGAGGAATATAATTTCCCCGGAATGCCGCCTTAAACTGATCCCAAGCAATAGGGACATTTGCAGGCAGTGTGGAACGATAGTGGCTCCACCAAATGCCCGCCGGACCATGCAACTGATGGGAAGCATACTCAGTTTTTAGCTCATCAGTTAGACGTAGCAGACGAAACTTTTGTTCAATGGTATTCAACCACTCGTCAGCCTGCAGTGGTTCTTCCGCTTCCTTGAAGAGCGGGGGCTTTGTATCCAGAAAGTCCTTGAAATCGCTGTACTGATTTGGCTCTGGGCCCTGGCGGCCAGGACGAGCCTCCCGGTTAGCCAGCTGGCGCATAGCATCCGCCAACATGCGCTGCCCTTCGACCACTGTCTGCATCAACTCGGCCGGAGTAGGTGGTGGCGGAGGGGGTGGCTGTTCCTCCTCCTCATTTCCACGACCCCGACGTAGATTGTACGACATCTGCAAGAATGCATAGCCAATGAGCACTGACGATGTGGGAAATTTGTAGATGAATTATTGCGAAATGTCAATCTGACTGTATGAATAGATTTCTCATAATAATTAAGGCACAATAATTCACCGCAACCGCACAATCCATTCTAGCGCATCGTTTGACGAGATCATACTTGGTAATCCAACAAGATGCTCTTTGATAAAGGCTCACTCACAGGGAGCACAACGGTTACCGGACCGTTTACGTTGCTATCTACGTGATTTTCGACCTTTTGCACGGTACTTGGATTCCATCTCAAGATTTTTAGTTGACTGTGAAAGGCTACTTCAAATTGACCACAAAGAGACTCCTTAGTGAAGAGTTCCATGGTGGATCATGACTAGCCACCTCGATACCTGCGCGTGCCAAGCAGCACAGCCTTATGTCGCGCGCCATAGGAGGCCCTCGGTTTCGTCGCGGCACCGAAGGGTGCTAATCGTGACACCATCATCGAACGCAACATAATAAGACATCAAGTTGTGATCGAAATTAACAGGTTCAAACTACATTCAGGAAACATACGGTTCAGCCTTACATCCCAAAGTCAAGTTATTACAAGGCCTCACTCCTTCGCAGGGAGGGCACAAAAGACGATCCTAACATTAAAGGCACGTGATGACGACTCTAAGCATCATCCTCCGAGTCGGTGTCATGGATCTCCCTGCCGTCCTTATCACTGACAGGCTCTAACTCCTCGTCTTCTTCTTCTTCTAGCTCTTCCTCTGGTGCTTCTGCAGGTGGGGAATCCTGTGGTCCATCAACCTCCACTTCATCATCATCCTCCGCCATGAAGATTCCCGAACCCATGTCCTCATCGACGTTGTTGTTTCGAGGCAGCAGGGGATTAAGCTCGTTGTTCAGGCGGTGCACTTCTTCATGTAGGTTGTCATTGTATTCTTCAGCATTTTCTAACTGTTGCTCGAGTTCAAACTGGCGAGCTCTCAGAACGTTCTCCTCGTGCCAGGCTTCATCCCTCTGTTCCATCACACGGACCAACATGCGTTGACAGTTGCGGTTTGCTACTGTCAACCTCTGGACTGCAAGGGTTTCCTGGTCACGATCATGAATCACTTGTTCCAGTTGTTGCCGTGCTACATCCCTAGCAGCAGTCACCTCTGCCCGCTCTGCCCTCAGCCTTTCCACCTCAGTAGGCTCAGGGCGGGGCTCACGTGGAGCGAGCTGGTGACGCGGTGCCCTGCCCCCAGTGGACTTACGAGCGGTCCTCTTGGTACGTGCCATCTGTAGCAACAAGATAAGATACGACTTAAAGTGAGGATCATTTAGGGGATACGAAATTTACTTTAGTCGGGAGTACAGAAATTTTTTTTAAGGAGGGAGTAAATGATATGTATGATATAATTAAACATGATGCATGTACGTTCCGTACGCCCTCTCACCTTAGTAGAAACCTAAAGTTCTAACGCTAGGCGGTGGCATACATACGTTCTCTCATATAAGCGAAACTATCGGTCTACTCGTTACGCTGTTAGTGTACCTGCAGAAAACCTCATTTCAGCCCAACAGTTTCCCAATATTAGCACACAAGAAAACAGTAATTTAAATACTTTCCATATACACATCCCCAGATGTATATACTTCAGTATCAAAGCTACCCGATATAAAGGTTCCCACAATTAAGTGCTTACGTAATTACATGGTTTAAACATGTAAGTATGCAAGTCACCAAAACTACTCTCCCCTAGATCGCCGATTGGACGATCATGCTCTCACAACTCACACTTACCAGAGCGTCGAGGCAATTGATCCATACATTACCACCCAAGTGGATGGCATCCATACAATTTCACGCCGTATGGACGACGAAACAAAAACAAACAAGGCCCCCAAGTTAGTCTTTATAATAAGCCACCTAAGAATCCTTATTTGGGCTAAGGGATGTGATCACTGGCATACCTATAAAATAATTTTTAGAGTTTAACCCTTTTCGCAAACAAATACTTTTGTTTTTAATTACTCGTAAGATGTGTTTAATGTTGAATTATGCTCCGGTACAAGCTGTAACAGAACCGACCAAATTATAAGAGCACAAGTACGAAAACAAGCACCGAAGCGCTCAAATTTTCAAACTTGAGCCCATATAATCCCGGTAGTCAATCGAAATCACGAAGGATTTCAAACCAAACTGCTTACAACCAGGATCGCATCATTCAACATACAACATCATACGATACATTTCACAAGTAGTTCTGAAATAAGTTTACACAAACGGAGTAGCAAATATTACAAACCAAGTTTGAAAGTAGCGGAAGCATAACACACACACTAGTTAATTAAATACTGCCAGTCTGGATGATCGACATCCCGCAAAAGCATGAGGAAAGTACATAAAGACGATCATGCCCTTCTGATCTAGTCATCATCACCCGCAGGGTGGAGACACGTCTTGCAGAATCCCTGATAAAGCATGTCATCTGCAACAGGAGGGAATAAACCCTGAGTACTGGAATGTACTCAGCTAGACTTACCCGTCGAAAACCAGAAATAAGATGACACCAAGGATTATGCAAGGCTTACACAAGAGGCTAGCTGACATATCATTTTGCATAAAGGCATAAGTAATTGAAATTCTTATAACCTGTACTAGCAGTTATTTTTAGCATTTACCTGTCATCTATCTTAGCACCTGTACTAAACATGCACTTGATTATAATCAAACAACATTATTATTATATCCATAGCAGGTATATCATTATGGCAACATTGTATCATTCCCTTAACCACCAGTTCATTTAATGAGATCTACGTTGCCGCTGCTCAAGTCAAGTGCTCACTAACCGGGAGCGACGGCGATTCGAATCGAATTCCTATCCAGCTGGAGGGGTATTTCTAACACTCACCGCGCAGGCCCCTGCCAGGGTCGCACAAGCCACCTTTTCATATGATTCAGGAATCGCGGGTCCGAATGATGTCGCGACCCCAAGGGCGACACTCTGCCAGGTGATAGGGACTCTAACCCCCCCTTGGTCTCATGCCAATGTCCCCAAGCACATCCTTTCTCTCCTCCAAGAAGCAACCTACCATTCGATTCCCGGCCTGAACCACATTACTCGGCTTCGCGGTCGGAACGACTTATCCGGCCAACTAAGTGTTAGACTGCGTTCAACATGACTTAAGGACGTACAGCGAATCGGTCCTTAAACGACTCAGACGGGCATAGCTCCACACCAAGACGTGAAGTGTCTTGCGGCTGTACTATCGAACTCCCGCCCGGTCTCAATTTCATTTTTAAGCATGGTTCCATCCACGATAGCCATACAGCCACTCGTGACTCCTTCCTACATCTCGCGGATGACCGGAAATCACCCGACTTCTACCGTACTAAGCAGGGCTAAGCATTGACACGTGCCTAAACCTAAAATAGGATTCAGTACGATATCTGGACAAGGACAGGTATAATGCAACAAGTGTTTTCATAGAACTCCTACAACTTAATGCAGTAAACAATTAAAAGTACTCAAGATTAATTTATAAATCAGTAGGTTCAGCATGCACCGGGGCTTGCCTTTCAGAAAGGTCGAAGGCCGGTGGTCTGGGCACTCAGGAAGGTCATCTGCGGGCACTCCTTCGCCTGCTGGATCCTCGGGCTCCTGCTGCTCCTGATCCTGGACTTCCTCCGGAATCACAGGCTCGAACTCGAGGAGAGTTACCCCCTCCGGTACACCTATTGCATGAATGCACAATAAATACCATGGATGCATAATGAAAGATGCAATATGCTCGGAATGAAATGCATTACAACAATTTAACGCTCTATTCAAATCACTTCAAAAGAGTAGGTGCAAATTTCCTCTCCGGTAGAGAAATACTCACCTAATCTACTTAACCTAAGATAAAGCTGCTCATCCTCAGTTAAGGCCCTAACACCTAACAATTACAAAAGTAGCATGTCTTAGGATATCACACCATATCAATCAGCAAAACACCACAGTAAGCATTCTGGACAGCAGCTACTTGTTTTTATCACAACTGGAGATTTACAATTCCAAAAGATATGATCTAAGCCAATCTGGAAAGCCTAAGAAATGTACTACAATTAATTTGCAGACCTCAACTTCAAACTCCTAAGTTTTTCATGTCAAACTTCACAAGTTCCAGAATCTGTCCTCTCCAAAACAGAGAGTAGCAGATTTTGAACTGCCACTTTAAACAACAGTAACTCTCAAACTACTAAGCCAAATGCTTCCAAATTTTAACACAAGCTAGTTCATCAAGTTTACTCCAACCTTGGTATTTACAAGTTGTCCAGCAACCAATTTTATCAAAGCCAAATTTAGAATTACTACTTAGCTGTCCAGAAAACCTAAAATTACAAGGGTTAAATATTTATTGATGTGGCATACATTCTCTAAAACCAAACTAATGCTACTACAAGTTCACAAATATCACAAAGACACCAGGAAGTAAGGTGTGCCCACCTAGAACATTTATTTAAACCCATTTCTCAATTTACTTAAGTAATTAAGTGGAATTTCAAACATATATGTAAACTGCTCCAAAAATTCTACAAAAATTACAGGGGACTCTCTGACCCACAAAGAGACTACTGTAAAATTTTGAACTCAATTTATTCACAGGAACTCCCTAAACAAAATTCCCAAGCCAAAAAGGCTGATTTTTGTATAAATAACAAAGCATAGTCAAAAGTGTCAAACAACAGATTTCTAAATTTTCTTGGACACTCTAGGGTACCAAGACATTCTCCAAAAATTTATAAGAACATTGCACATGTAGAAGAATTACTAAAATTCATTTTAGTATTTCCTAGAATAACAAGATAGCATTATAACTTGGAAATTACTTAATCACTGATGCCCAAATTTTTACCAGAGCTAGGGCTAGCATAGAGTAACCTACCCACCAAATTTCATGATTTATGGAACACTACAGCTCAAGTTATAAATTTAACAAATTTGCATGCATTCCAAAACACATTTAAAGGATCTATTAAATTCTTACAGAATTTAAACATCTCATGCCAGATCCATATTTTTCTAAAATACTACACAACATGTAGACCCTAATAAAATTTATCTCATGATTTTTGGATCATTAAAACCCTAGATCTATATTTTTCCAATTTGTACAAAAATCAGTGACAAAATAATAAAAATGAATTTCATTTCGGACGACTGGGCCGGCCCGGAAAACTCGGCCCACACTCGCGCGCGCGCGGCCCGCTCAGCGCTCCCGCTCGCGCGCGACACTGACGGGCGGGCCCCCGCGGCCAGCGACCGGAGACAGGGGAGGCGGAGACCCGCGAGCTCCGACGAGCTCGAGCTCGCCGGAGAAGAGCTCGCTCGGCCAATCGGACACCGCCTCGTGTTCTCCGTCACCCGGTGCGTCGATTGGTGCTCGTGGAATGGATGGGGATGGGGTGGAAGGGGCTTGTCACCGCGAGCGGCGGCCGGTGATGTCCGGTGGCGGCACACCGTCGCCGATGAGGATGCACGGTGCGGTCTAGGCTCGGTACGAGCTTCACCGAAGCTAGGCGGATCCATTTTGCTAGGAAGGGAGGATGGAGAGAGACCCGAAGCACCCCGACCACGGTGAGGTCCCATGGCGGGCTCCGGCGACCTCTCGGAGGCGGGGAAGAAAGTAATGCGGCTCACCTTGAGTCAAATCGCTGGCTTCGGTGGGTCAGGGAGATGGAGGGTGGTGAGGCGGAGGGATTGGCGAGGTCTAGCGGCCGGGGATGCGGTGTGGCTCGCGCTTGAGCTCGCCGGAGAAGAACGGCAATGGCGGCTCGGTTTCGGTGTTCTTGGCAACTGGACGAGAGGGGGCGGAGGAATGGAGGCCGGCTCGCGCGTCGTGGCGTCTTGAAGGCGTCGCGGCCTGACTGGTGGGGCCAGGGCCGGCGTACGGGCGCCACCGCGCCTCCACGCGTCGACGACGGCCTGCGGCCGGTCGGCCACTCTGACGCTGACGAAACTGAATCGGCGACATCAATGACCGACTGACAGAGCGACTTCCACGATGATTATCTCCCAAACCGGTTCGAATTTGTCGAAGATGATTACACCAATTTTGTAGAGCTACATGAGGTCTACAAGTTTGTCAATTGGAGTTTGGGCTGGTTCGGCCTAGATTTGAAACTACAAGGCTCCAAAGTGGGTTACCCGAAAACTGAAACTTAGTTTCAGTCACTATGCCGACTGAAACCCTAACTTCAAGACATTATATCTCCTAAACTATTGAGAACCAGGTGATGGTGATATTGACAATGTTGTAGAGCTATGTGTGGACAACAACTTTGTCAATTGGCTCAAAGACTGGTTTGGCCTGGTTTGCAAACTAAAAGCTCCTAAAGTAGGCATCAGTAAAACTATAGGGTCAGATTCCAGACTTAGAAAAATTCTAAGTCTTGGAGCTACCTCTCTAACTGACTTGTGGGCCACTTTTGAGCATGTTAGGGTCAATTTCATGAGATGGTCATATTGAGACTTTTGTTCCCCATGAATTTCTTTACAACTTTGCTTAAGGGTGCTCTTCCATGCAAGGTCTCTAAATTAGACTTTTTAATTGGTCAAACTAGGGCCTTCTAGGGTCAAATGGTGGTCAAACTTATCTTGGAGGGCAATTTAGTAATTTTGGTCAACATGAACCTTATTCCAAATGTTACCCTAAGTATAACTAAGGTGTTGTAGGTCATGATTGGCTACCTTACCTTTTTGTTACACCAACTATCAAACACTTCATGAAATAATTCAAATAAACCCCAGAACTATCACATGTGTTGCATCACATGAAATAACAAACATGAATGATGCATGCTTATGCTTATGCCATGCAAATGCAATGCAATTAAGGACTAAACACTTGAAGTGTTACATGCTACATTGTGCACCCATCGACATGTGGCTCCAATTCCATGTCATCAAAATTAGTACCTAACCACCAATAGAATGTATAATCTATATGCATTGGTGTTATAATTGTATATATAATTTTTGCACATGCTTGCTTGAGATGTTTATGGAATGATATGTAGTTTGTTAAAGGTATATTAGAGTGCAATAGTGACCTGTATGTACATATTTAGTTTTGTAAACCCACAACAAAACTTTCTAGTCCTTTAATTAGGTTCTTATAATTATAATGGGTCTGCATTACCCACTTGATGGTTAATACACATTTGTTTCCTACACACAATTCTTCACAAGTTCTTTTATGATTGTGTTATGTGACTATACTTTGAATTGGCGGTGAACATAGTCATAGATCCTCATTTGTCTATACAAATACTTAGTGCCGCCAATGAACATGTGGTTCCAATCATAGGTCCCTAATACTAAGTAGGGGTATGATGAGCTTGGCCAAAGGAACATGGGGTAGGGAGTTTATATAATTAAGCACAAAACATGAGGAACCAAAATGGCGACGAGAGTGATGGTGAATGGGAGCCTCAAAATTCTATTCACAAGCATGACACAGAGGCCTATATCCGGATAGCACCCACAAACCTCTCGAACCCAACTAACCAAAGTCACATAGTCACAGCAGATGGACCTTAAAAACTAAGTTGGAAGGATGCAGAAACAAATGGAGGTCAAAACTAGTGAGAGATTGCCCTTAGCAAAACCTGGCCTAGGCTGGTTTTCAAAATTCAGCACACAGAAGAACAAAAGTCAAAACCTAATTAAATGACCTCCAAAAATCATGAGATCTAGTAGAGTTTATAACATCACAAAGAGCATTTCCACCAAAAAAATCAGCTCCAATCGGAGCAAGTTGAAAAAACCTGGCTTGGGCTGGTTTGTACCGGCTTGAGATGGTTTCTACTGTTTTAGCATAATTCTCTCTAAAATTTTTTTGAAATCAACAAATGGGTTCCAAAAATTTTGAAACTTTGTGCACAGCTTGAATAACCTATTTAAAATCTATCCCCAAGAGATCAATTCAAAAAGTTCAAAGCTTGAACAGAATTTCAAAATCCCTCTCAAATTGTGAGTTTCTCAATTTTCTCAAAATGGAGATTTCTAGGAGCTCGTGGGAGATCTGCCAAGGGTAGTGACTATGTGCATTCTCAAGCCCTTATTGCACCTAAAGATCATTCAAATACGTCCCAAACAAAGCCCCAACATAAAGATCTTCAAAAAAATCATCAAAAAGAGGCTTGCAAAGAGGAGTTCTGGGGTTTGGAACAATAGACATTGGTGCTAGGCTTCAAGACATGTTTTGAAAAGATCCAAGGGTTCCAAAACACTACAAAATCAAGGTTGCAATCCAGTGTCCCAAAACACTCTAGAATCAAGGTTTCAACCCAGCTAAACACCAGATAAAAAATCACTCAAAAATGGCTCGGAAAATCAACAAAAGGACAAATTTCAGATTTGGGAGAGGAGAAGAAGTGGTGCACGAACTTGATCTTTGGATTATTTAACCATGTGCGATTATAAGACACTCTCAGCATATTACAAATCTTGGACGGCAAAAAGCTCAATCAAAGCGCCTCTCTTCTCTCTCCCTCTCTTTAGGCTATGCAAAACTCTAAACCTCACAAGTGAGATCCTAATCTGTCCCTAAGGCATTCAAAGGTATGGCTTCACATCCATCCATCTGTCATATATATAGGCACTTGGCTATTTTTCAAGTTGCCCTTACATGAAACATTCAACCCAAATACCATCAGGGGTACAACCGCCCAAGTTTGCAACCACACATGTGCCGATCCGCTACTCCCCGCTTTTGAGGCCCAAACCGGTCAATGTCGTCGCCGATGGATTTTGAGACTCAAACCAACAAAACGTCCATCCCAAGTTTTGAGGACTAAACTAGCAAACCCTCATGCACACCTCGCCAGTCACTAGGTGTGACTTACCAATGTCGACATGTATCCGACCTCCATGTCCTCATCCTAGCGATCCACCAAGTTCTAGCGACGCCTCACCGTGACTTGGTCCATCCCCGCCGTTGACTCGGTCGACACCATCTCCATCACCATGTGCTCTTGCTCTTCATGTGCCCGATGCCAGCCACCCATGGTCCGTCATCGACCTCTTAGTCCCTCGGTCCAAGCCTACTCATCCACCCTTCACCACTCTTCATCCATCATGCACATACTTCCTCGCTTGTCCTTCTCCATCACTTGTCAACCACCTCAACACACACAACACCTATACATTCACAAGCCAAGAGACATGTCACACCACAAACTCAATACGACATAACACAACAACACCTCCGTTAGCCATTAGCGTAATCAAGCACATATGAATATGTACCCAACAGGAAAGCCTCAAACCTCTCAACTCTTGTGCCAATCATTCATCACAGATGAATGGGACCAAGGCACTTATCAACTTGGTCTCTCAAACATTTTTTAAGAGAATTATCTATTTGGCACTGGGAAAAATCATTCTTCCTTCTAAGGCACTACCAGAATCAAAGTTCCCTATATAACATCAAGTTGAAATTTCCTTCTCTATTTGGCACTACTGACCATTTGTCTTCACTAACGGTGCTAAGTGGCCATCAAAATGACCATACACCCCTCTCTATATCAGAACTATGTGGCATCAAATAAGAAAAGCATGATTGTTTGTGGTGTCAAATAAGGAAAGCATGATTGTCATGGTTGTGAAATAAGAGATTGATTAGTTCCAGTTTCAATCAAAGATGGTTTTCATTATATGTATTTTCTAAAACTAATAAAATAATATAAAAATCACTATAATTCATAAATATTTCTTTTTAATTCAGAAAAAAATATGCAATTAGTTCAATTTTTTAGAAAGTAAATATAATCTATCTCCTCAAGATCTACAATTTTAGTTTTGGTATTTCGTCGTTCGTGTTCATTAGAACAATTTGGAAATTTTGAATTTCAAAAATATGAGAACTTCAAATAGAATTTGAGGACTGTAGATGATTTTAAATAAAATAGTTGTCAACTACAAAGTAGTAGGTCTCAATGACATCTACAACTTTGGTTTTGACGACCTTTCCATTTGACATCATTTACGGTCCTCAAATTCTGTTTGAAGATCTCATATTTTCAATTGCAAAATCATTTGAATTTTTTGAATGAACTCGAATGGGGAAATGGCCAAAACCAAAGTTACAGATCTCAGATCAAACCTACTACTTTTTAGTTGACGACTATTTAATTTGAAATTATTTATTATCCCAAAATTCTATTTCAGGTTATATTTTGAAATTCAAAATTTTAAAAATGTTCAAATGAACATGAAAGAGGAAATACCAAAACTAAAGTTGTGGACATTGAAGAGATAGATTATATTTTTTTCTAAAAAGTTATACCAATTTCATATTTTCCTCAATGAAAAGAAATATTTATAATTATATCGATTTATCTATTATTTTATTATTTTTAGGAAATACATATATAATGAAAACCACCTTTGATGGAAACCAGAACTAATTAATCTCTTCCTTATTTCACAACCACAACGTTCATGTTTTTCTTATTTGACACCACAAACATCATGCTTTCTTTATTTGACACCATATAGTTCTTTATTTATTTGACACCATATAGTTCTGATATAGAGAGAGGCATATGGATCATTTTGATGGCCATTTAACACCCTTAGTGAAGAAAATGGACGGTAGTGCCAAACAGAGAAGGAAATTTCAACTTGGTGCTAGATATGGAACTTTGATTTCGGGACTGTCTTAGAAGGAAGACCGATTTTTTCTAGTGCTAAATAGATAATTATCTCAACATTTTTAGGATAGGTTGTTTTTAAAATATTGATTTAAAAGGTTCAAAATTGAAAAATCAATTGGGCGATAGGCTTTCAGGTGTATCCAAATCCCTCTAAAAAAAGTGTATCCAAATCTCCCGTGAGGGCAATTAGCATGTTTTCTCCGTTGTTACCTTGAAAGACTATGTAGTATGTACTATAGCATCGAACAATTTTGAACATTACCATGCCTAAGGACCTCTAGCCGGACTGGTTAGATGGCTCCGGCGGCACTCTCAGGTCCTGAGTTCAATTCTCCACGGGGACGAATTTCAGGCTTGAGAGTAAAAAGAATTTCCTCATCTGTTTCACACCAAAATACAGTTCTGTCACCGTCCCGTCTCACGGAGACTTGAGTTTTACATTACCATATACAGTCTTGATTTGCCCTCTCTTCGTTCTAAATTATAAGATATTTTAGCTTTTCTAGATCTATATAAATTTTGATATGCACTTAGATATACACTAATATATTTTTTAAAAAAAAATCAAAACACCCTATAATTTGAGATAGAGGGAGTACCTTCCTTCACAAAAAAAAAACGTGTGCAAATGGATCTAAGAAACAATGCCTGACGAGACACGGAGACAGTAATGTAATGGCCAAGTAAAGAAAATGCATTCAGTTTGTACTCTTACGTACGTCAACCGTGAAATTAAAAGGGTTAAGTCCACTTTACACCCTCCAACTTACAGCAAAGTTCAGATTTCAACCTCGAACTTTAAAACCAGACAACTTTGGTCCTCCAACTCTCGAAAAAGTTCAACTTTCATCCTTCTGGGCGGTTTTTGCGTGTGAACAGTAACTTTTGATATTTTCGGGAGCGTCGAAATTTTATATTATTTTTTCGAGCATCTTAACGTCCTCAAATGAAAAAACTCAAAACTACAAAGTTGTAGATCTCATCGAGGTCTATAATTTACATATAAAAATTATCTTCATCCGACATCGTATTGAAGTGTTTTCTATTTTTTGAAATTTGAGTCTCATCACTTGAGAAAATATGGTGCTGAAATTTTATATTATTTTTTCGAGCATCTTACTGTCCTAAAATGAAAAAACTCAAAACTACAAAGTTGTAGATCTCATCGAGGTCTACAATTTATATATAAAAATTATCTCCATCCGACATCGTATTGAAGGGTTTTCTATTTTTTAAAATTTGAGTCTCATCACGCGACAAAATTGTTTCACGCGTGATGAGACTCAAATTTAAAAAATAGGAAACCCTTCAATACGATGTCGGATGAAGATAATTTTTATATATAAATTATAGACCTCGATGGGATCTACACCTTTGTAGTTTTGAGTTTTTTCATTTGAGAACAGTAAGATGCTCGAAAAAATAATATAAAATTTCAGCACCATATTTTCTCACGTGATGAGACTCAAATTTCAAAAAATAGAAAACACTTCAATACGATGTCGGATGAAGATAATTTTTATATGTAAATTGTAGACCTCGATGAGATCTACAACTTTGTAGTTTTGAGTTTTTTCATTTGAGGACGTTAAGATGCTCAAAAAAATAATATAAAATTTTGGCGCTCCCGAAAATATCAAAAGTTACTGTTCACACGCAAAAACCGGTCAGAAGGATGAAAGTTGAACTTTTTCGAGAGTTAGAGGACCAAAGTTGTCCGGTTTTGAAGTTCGAGGTTGAAATCTGAACTTTGCTGCAAGTTGGAGGGTGTAAAGTGGACTTAACCCAAATTAAAACGACATGCCATGAACATTGACACATGAAAGAAAGCACGTGACAGGAATGAGGATAGAACGCAAGCACAGACACACATGTTAGCAAGGGATAGGTGTTGCGCGATCGTCTCTGCACGGGCTCGCGCCTTATAACAACTCTCCTGCGGTCTTGCCAAGCCCCAATCCTGCGAAGCTAGACCGCCAGTCTCAGTCTTCTCGCACGACACGATGATGATGATGAAGGCGTCGGCTTCGTTTCTTCCGAGCCTACCTCCTCGCACCTACGGGGCTCCACCATCCATCATGTCTGCAGGGTCTGCTCGCTCAAAAACCTCGTCTGCAAGATCCAGCTCAAAGGTTCTCTCAGATTCTGCCCACTCTGTCTCACTGTCACTCATGATTCTTCTGCTGTAGCCTACTGAAGTGACGTGTTCCTCTTCTTTGTTTGGGAAGCCTTTGTCTGGAGGCCTCCTGGGGCATCTTTCGTCCAAGATGGAGGAAGCCTCCATGGCCCTCAAGGACGTGCCGCAGAGATTGCTGGATCTGCTGGTTGATGCAACCTTCGAATTCACTGGTCAACCTCTGTATCCCTCCGAGGTGCTCCTACTTAGTTGAAGAGAACTCCTCTCTAGCTCCATTGTATAACTCTATATAACATGCTTCTGAAAAACCAATAGCCTCGAATTTGCTTCTGATTTCGAGCTGAGCTTGCAGAGCAATTTCGCACCGGTCGACGAAATCGGTGAAGCCATAGAGATACACCAGATTGAAGGAAAGATACCAGATGATTTCCCCGAGGGGGTGTACATCAGAATTGGTAACAGTTTGAGTCGTCTTTTCTACTAGTTTTGTTGTTATTATACCTATACTCTATCATATCATATCAAGGAGAGGAATTGCTTGGAAAAGCTGACGCTGAATCTATTCTGAACTGATAAATAGGTTCCAATCCACTCTTTGGTGCCCAACATTCGACGACCTCAATCTTCGGACAATCCAGGGAGATATGGGTTGAGGGTGAGGGCATGCTCCATGCCCTCTACTTCACCAAAAGCACTTCAGGCTCTTCTTGGTCACTCTCCTATGCCAACCGCTACGTGCAATCCGAGACGTTCAAGCTTGAAACAGCCCGGCAGAAACCTTGCTTCCTCCCTGCCACTGAGGGCGACTCTGCAGCCATCATCGCTGCCTTCATGTTCAACTATGTAAGCAATGCAAATAAAACTTTGCAAACCCAGATTGATTTCAGGTACTATCTACGTACCTGATGTTCTGAAACGAGTGAACATGCAACGTAGCTGAGGTTTGGCAAGGTGAACAAGGACATCAACAACACCAATGTGTTTGAGCATGCCGGCAGGGTGTTCGCTATCGCTGAGAACTCTCTACCTTACGAGATCTGCTTAGATAGCCTCGACACTGGGGATACCTGGGACATTGGTGGGGAATGGGATCGGCCCGCTTTCACGGCACATCCAAAGGTATGGACAGTCGTTGCACAACCTAAATGAGTTTTGACTACTAGTATCAGTGATTATTATTGAAGCATCGATTGGGAGCCAGAATATAGAATTACAGATATCAAAGTTTATCGTGACAAACAGAAACAAGACAGTGACTCGGCTGTCTTAGCAGGAAAATAACAAAAAATAATGGTACTGCTGCCTCTGTAGCACCAGTATCAATGTTTACCATGACAAATAGAAACAAGACAATAACTCAGCTGTCGTAGAAGGAAAATACAAAATAGTTAGCGTGTGTATCACATTTTGTCTTGCCAACCAAAAACAAAAAAAAACAGTAAGACAGTGACTCAGCTGTCCTTGCCACAGTTCCCTTTGCTGAAAAGACAAGTTGAAAAGTACTATTGACTGATTTGTTGTGAGAGAAAAACACTATTACTTCGCTGAAAAAGTACGGCTAAAAAGACAAGTAGTTAGTAGGAGGTAGACAGAAACTATTCATTCTGTGAACCTCATACATAGAAACAAAGAGTAAGACAGTGACATATGTCATATATCATTATCATATATAACAAAACAAGTATTTATGCGCTCCGAAAATAATTAATCACCAGATGGTTTCAACTTGCAGTCGCAACAGAATCCACAAATTTAGTCACACAAAAAAAACAGAACCCACAAATTTTAATTTATTTCGATCAGTAGGTTACAAGGGGGTGGTGCAGCCACCTGACACCTCTTCATAGTCATGAATTTAATATATTTGCTTGAACTTATCAGCCATTTGTACAGTGTTTTTCTCTCATAAAAAATTAGCGAATACGACTTTTCAGCCTGACTTTTTAGCGAAGCGAACAGGGCTTGCACAAGCACATGACTCAATCACTTGGTCACTTAGCCACTCGCTGTTAAGCCACACGACACTTAGTCAGTCAGATACTCAACCACTTGTCCACTCGGCTACACGTCCACTCGGTACTCAGCAACTCGGTCACGCGGCCACTTGCCTACTTGCCACTTAGTCACTCACTCACTCACTGTATCACTAAGGCCTTGTTCACTTCCCATCCCAACCCAAAATATTTCCTCTTTCACCCATCACATCAAATCTTTCGACGCATGCATGGAGCATTAAATGTAGGTAAAAAAGATAACTAATTGTATAGTTTGTCTGTAAATGTCAGGATGAATCTTTTGAGCCTAGTTAGTCCATGATTGGACAAATTTTGCCAAATAACAACGAAAGATGCTACCGTAACTTTTCACCTACTTTTCGCGAAGTGAACACACCCTAAGACGCATGGCCAACTGAATCAATTAGTCACAACGCCACTTGCTTATATATAGGTGAGGTGCCTTATAATGACAGTAAAGTATAATGTGCGGTGGCTATACAATCTCTAATAACTACAAACCAAAATATGATACATCTTTCTACACTCTATGAATATGCAGAACCAACGAATTCATTTTGATTCACATGAACGTAACCTAGGTAGCTCCTGGATCAGGCGATCTTGTCATCTATGGAATAAATGCAAAGAAGCCATTCCTAGTAATTGGAGTTGTCTCAGGTATCTTATTTACACTAGTTTGCAGTTTTATATCATATTCTTTGTACCAAGGTTGGTAAAACAAGGTCCTAGTTGAAGTTCTAACTTACTGCAGCTGATGGAACCAAACTAAAGCATAGAGTTGATCTCAAGCTGGAAAGATGTATATTTTGTCATGAAATAGGAGTTACTCCAAAGTATGTGCAAAATTCCTTTTCCTGAATAAATTGCAAAGTGAACCATATTTCAGTAGGGGTTGTCCTTTTACCTTTTTAATTCAATTCCAGTAGGGGTTCACATCCCCCCTGTTTCATCAAAAAAAAGTGAACCATATTTCTAAAATATCACCGTATTGATAAGTGATGCTAGAATTGATGAATTTCATTTACAACAAAGCACTGATGAATTCAGTCTCCTGATGTGTATAGGTACAATGTAATCATGGATGTACCACTTACTTTCGACATCAGTAGACTTATCAAAGGTGGTCAGTAAGTAATTTTGAAAACCTTTTCAGTTAAAGATATTGCTCTACTTGATTAAATTTTCAAACGTAATATGAAAACCCTCGGCACAGGTTGTTGCAGTTTGAGAAGGAAAGTTATGCGAGAATTGGGGTTATGCCCCGTTATGGCAATGCAGATTCAGTTATCTGGTTTAATGTTGAACCATTCTGCATGTTCCATCTAATCAACTGTTTTGAAGAGGGTGATGAGGTATAATAATCACGAGACTGGTTAGCCTGCTCCATAGAGCTTTAATATCATCATCACCGGTTACAATCAAGAGACTGGCTATTTATTTTCTATTTTATCATCACTGCAAAGAATATATGCCTTACAGATACTACTCTTCCCCGGTTAAATAGGTTGTGGTACAAGGTCTCCGTTCACCAGACTCTATAATACCAGGTCCAAGACTTGCCCTGAACAAGTATGGATTGTCTGAGCTTACAGAAGATGACAAGCCCATGAAACAAGAAATTAACGAGGAATTTTTCTTTCGGTTTTACCAATGGAGATTAAACTTGAAAAGAAACTGTGTCTCAGGGGAATATTTAACTGGAACAGAGTTTTCAATCGAATTCCCAACAATCAATGACCAGTACACAGGCTTGCAACATAGTTATGCCTATGCACAAGTTGTGGACTCTGTAACAATCTCTTGTGGCAAATGTGTGAAAGGTATGTCATTTAGAAAAACACGTGAAAGGTATGACTGAAATCGAACATAGTTTTCCATGTATTTACTAGCTTAGAGTCTAGGAAAGAAAGTAAACAGTAACCTCCAACAAAAAGAATGAAATAAAGAAACGAAGGACCACAGAGGATTGGTATAGGTTACATTTCTGTTCATGGTGATGTTATATCTCAGCGTGACTAACTACTATCTAATTTGCAGTCAATCCGAAGAGGTTTTGCAAAATTCTTCATTGATAAGAGAAACAACACAGAGGTGCAAAGCATAAATTTTTCATTGGTCTAATTCTTAATTCTCCTGGATTCCCATGCTTAACTATGACAAAAAAACAGATATCTGGGGCAAATCTCATAAAAACGCAGTATCACTGGCTTAGTAAAGATGAGTTCTGCTCTGGAGCAACATTTGTACCGAGAGTTGGTGGGTCACATGAAGATGATGGGTGGATTATTTCATTTGTACATGATGAGAAAACTAACACATCACAGGCAAGTGTTGTCTATTTCATATACATCAATGATCCCATTTGTCCTTCAAGCATACAGGGAAATCAATGATGGGACCTTAATGTATTAATGTTACAGGTGCATATAATTGATGCTCAAAGATTTGAAGATGCTCCTGTTGCAAAAATAGCATTACCACGAAGAGTACCGTATGGCTTCCATGGAACTTTCATCACAAAATGATGTGACGCACTTCCATCAAATGTTAAATACTAAATAAAATTAAAAAAAAACTTTGCATGAGTTGCTGAATCAGGCAAGCCATTTCGGTTCTTGAGATGTGTCAGTACAGAGTTTCATCCCTGTAGTTGATAGTCTAAACATTTTTTTTTCATTTGAGTATTGTGTTTGTGGTATCATGGACTACATTCAGCTAAAATGGGCAATAAGCTTTCAGTTGTATTACCGATTTCCCAGGAGGACAAATTAGCACGACTACTCTGTTGGTACCTTGAGAAAATATGTACTACCACAAACACAATACTCAAGTGGTTTGAGAAACCGGGTATCTAATCCCAGGAGGACAATTAGCACGACAGCTCCAAAAAGGTTTGAGAAAAAAATGACTTCTGGTATCTAATCCAGTAGCGTGCTGAAAACTAGACACATGAAATTTACTTGAAGAAATTTCAGGCATCACATAATGTTATGGACTGATCCCAGCAGGACCGGAGGCCCGGTTGACATCCATCTGCAGCACCACCCGAACATGTTACTTGTATCTCAAAGTAAGGATTTGCTCAAAAAAAATCTCAAAGTAAGGATTAAGTAAGTAGGGTAATTAAGTGATTAGCTACAAAGTCAGCCGATCAGCTGTTTTGGAGACATGCAAGATTGCATCAGATTCCCCTCTCGTACACTATACCTCTCTCACATCTTCCTCTGTTTTCTTCCTAGCCGCAGGCTTCCATCTGCCCTGTTACTAATCCAGCAAATCTACTCTACCTAGTACCTACCCGGCTACCCTACCAACTTAACGCCATGTTTCTCAAGGACCCTCTACCAACTTAGCCTAAGGTTCAACATCTCACCATTGTTGGATGATTCTTTAGCGTGCAACTCTTTCAGATTTCAGTCTAAAAGAGCAAATTACTCAAATACGCATATGGGAGCATGTAACTGCATCAAATTTGAGACATTTTCTTGTAGACTTACATTTTTTCCCCTTTTACCTGCGAGTTACATTTTTTCCCCTTTTACCTGCGAGATCTTCCTTTCTCTTTTCAAACCCCTCAATGACAAGATTACAGGAACTGACTTTACTATTCTTGCTCGATCCATAGCCATGGAGAGAAAATCGTCTTCTTGTTTTTTTTTATTTGGGATGTTTTGAAAAGGAGCAGTTCTAATTCTAGATTAAGCATTGCAGTTCCATCTAAGGCCTCGTTCGGTTGTGGATCAATCCTGGCCTGGATTCATTCCCGTTCCTTCCTAAAATACATGTTCAGTTAGCCTACGAAACCCGTATACCGGGTCTGTTCCGCTATACGGCCGCACCCCGCGTGGAAAGACCTGGTTATACGGCCGCACCGCGCCAGGAATCAAACCACTACTCTAGAGTCGTGGAACGGATCCCCGCGTGTAACATCCTAGATGTTAAAAGCTAATTAAAATCTTAGTCATGGTTATCATCATGCATAATCATCTAGCATTGAAGCATAAATGCACCCCATGTTTCAATTATAGCATTAATATGTTGCATATGTTGTGTTAAATGTGTTGCATGAAATGTTGTCATTGATATCAATTAAAGTTCTTTGTGAATTTATTTATGTGAATTTGCTTAAACAATTAAAATTTTGTTAAAATAAACTTTATAGTTCAAAATGTGCTCTATATTATAGAATAAAAGTTTGTTAGAGTTTTCAAGTCAAATATGTTTAAACTTGAGCTCAGAAATTAAATTCCATGCTGTTTTTCCACACAGCCATTTCTGCCTAAGTCACTGAAAGCTAACTTCAATTTTGGGAGAATTATTAAATAAATTTTCATGAATAGAACCTGTCCAACTTTGGTTTCATGGATTGGTGTGTTGATTGTACTTTGATAATGTGTAATTAGTTGTATTGATTGAATAGTAATTAGCCTCTAATTAATTCCCAAAGTTTGCTAATCAAATCATATTTCCAAAACCCTAACTGAATCTAGTCTTCAGTTTCAAGGTTCATGATTTCTAAATCCAAAATCTTCAAAACCATCAATCTTTTGATGTTGATCTTTTAAGCAAAGTTGGAGAGCTTAGATTAGTGAACAATTTTGCTTAAGGGAGCTCATCGCATTTAGTAGAGAAATCAGGAGGAAAAGGAAGAAGAAGATCGGGTTTCAGTCATGAATAGTATTACCGGCAGCAGTCTGCTCGACGTCGGTGGCCGCTCGCCGCCTTCGCCCTGTTTCTCCGCGGGTGGACACGCACCTGCTCGCGGTGGCAAAGTCAAGCAGCTGCTGGCCACGCCTAGATGTTTCACTCGCATTTCGCCTCGCCGTCTTAAGCCCGAGCCGCTAGCGCCCCCCTCTTTCTCTCTTCTCGGTCGCCGCAGGCACCGCCCTGCTCGCCGGCGAAATTAGTCACTGTCGTTGCGCCTCAACCCAATTGCCCGTGCACCTAGCCTCGCATGCTCCTTGCGCTTCTCCTCAGCTCGCACGCGTTGTCCCGCTCCACCGGAGTCACCCACGTGTGCCGTTTCCGCCACGGCGGTTCACCATGGCCGCCGAGCTTCACCTCACTGTGGCCAGCTCGCCCCGCTGCAGCTCCTGCCCTCTCTCTTGATGTTTTGAATTCCTTATGGATGCTCATCGGCTCACCGGTTTTCCCTTTTATCCACAGGACGCGCCGGAACGTGACCTCGCCGTCCAGTTCACGCCGCCGCGCTTGTCCTCACCGCTGATAGCCACCTCCGCTTTGTCTACGCTTCAACCATCAAGTCGGGCAAGTCTCGGTGAGCACCTCCAATGTGTAGCCATCCTTAGCTAGGTCGATTAGGGGCCGTAGCCACCGGTCCGCCACCGCGCCGCCATGTTCTGTGCCACCATGCCACCATGGTCATGGCTAAGCACGCGCAGAGCCCTATTTCATTCAACCGCCACCGTGGATAGGTTCGTGTGTGGGGGGGGAGCACGTTGGTGGTCTCCCCATCACCGGTGACCTTATCGTTGGCAAGGTCCACCATGCCGGAGTGCCGCTGTGCCACCATGGCCATGGCCGTGCCTGCTCGAAAACCCTAGATGTCGAGCTGACCCTCATGGTGTGTGCGGGAGTGGGGGAGGAGCTCACCGGGGTAAGCCCCGTTGCTGGAGACCTTGTCAGCGACGAGCACCCGCCGGTTAAAGGCCAGCGCTGCCGCGGTCAGCGTGGTCATACGCTGCCATTGACCTGGCTCCGCATGTCAGCCGCTATGTCTAGCTTCGCGTGGGTGAGAAAAGGTTTTCAACCGAATTTTGATTTTCAGAAAATGCTAATAAATGCTGATTCTTGTTTAATTCATAACTAAATAAATAATGATGATAAAAATGTGAAAACTTTTATGTAGCCTTGTTATGTTATGCTCTACCATGAAAAAAATAATCAGTAGTTTTGGTATGCTTAAAAATTACCTCTTTTAATTATTAAATGGATCTTGCATGATTTTTATAGATAAAAATAATTACCCTTTAATCATGAAACTTTTTGTGTATGCTTATCATGTTAATTCCTGCCTTCACAAAAAGTTTGCTATTGTTTTGATAATTCTAACTTAGTTAATTAATTTAAGCATGTTTAAATGACTTTTTCTTTAATTGATAAATACTAAAATGGTTTATATAAATACGTAAATGGCTTATGTGTGTTTTTAACATTGTTTGTGGACCTTGGAACACAAAACCCCTGCTGTTCCTTGGCAACTCTTTTACTTATTTGTTGTGCTCATATTTAACTTGTTAGTTAATAAATAAAATAATTTACTCAAATGACTAGTTAGTAAATGCATGTGATTAGGTCAGGTAATGATCCTTGCTTGCCCTCATGGTTGAACTTGGTGTAATGTTAGTTAAATAACTTGTGTTGCTTGACTAGTATAATATAATAAGTGTTGCTTTCAGGATAACAACTAATGAACTTGTTAGTTAACTAACTAAAATGCTTTTATAATAATAACCCTAGTTCTTTGGTAAAGAAAAGTTGTACTCAACTTTCTTAGATTAGTTTAAGTTCTAGTATGCACTTGTGTGTCTTTCATCATGCATCATGACATGCATTCCATCGTATTAAGTATGCATGATTTATTACGTGTAGTGCATATGAGAGTGAGAAGGTTCGTGTTGATCAAGTTTCGGAGAAGGTCTATCCACTAGTGGTGTTGGTGCCAAGTTTAACCTCTGGATCTTTCTGTGGAATCTAGTCTTCTCTGCAATGTAGGCAAGCCCCAGAGCATAAACCCTCTCTTAGTATTTACAAATCTTTATTATACCTTAAGTCTTATGAGATGTGCATTAAGTAGTTAGGAGTTGGTCGAATACCGTTCCTGCATGATTACCTTAACATTCAGGTATCCTTAGTTGTACCCCACTAGTATGTGTAGGTCGATATCTCTAATGCTTAGTAATGCTTAGAAGTCAAATGGTGGTTTCATCGTTCACAAGGAATAGGTTTACCTCGACTCCATTTTTGGGTCGTGTGAACACCATGATTATAATAATGTTTAAATTGAGCCTGGGTAGGACTCAATGCTATGGTAAGTGTTCTTGGGCAGACATGTTCGCTTGGTCATGCTTTTTCTGCTTCTGTCGATTAAGGACCATACCGTTGTAGACCTGTTGTGAGTCGAGACTTTGTTGTACTAGCCACATACTCTGATAAGCCTGATATCTCGGCTATTCCATTATGAGAAAGGACAACCGTGCACTGGGAGTGAAGAGATGACGAGAGTAGCATGTACCCACCCCACAGAAACATCTAGGATGACGTATGATGGTGGAGTCTGTGCTCTCGGGTGGCGTGAACCCATTCTCATTTTGGAGGATCTGAGTGAAGGTTGATATATGTAGGTCCAGGACCTGTATATGTCATGTGATAAGGAAACCTCAGCTAGGCCCAATCGATTCGAATCGCCGCTGCTTCTCGGAGACGAAGACTTGATTCTCTGCTCTACATCGTAGTTAATCAACGAAAACATGGTTACTTATGGATATGAGATAAGATGACTAAAGAAGTGATTGATTTAGAACAGGTGTAAACTAGATACTACTAATGACTTAATACATGGCTAAAACATTGAAAGTAAGGATCCACTTATAGTAAGCTTTTCTGCTAAAGTTATTCTTACTTCAAACTTTCCTTTAAGCCTGCATACCCTTGGACTCTTTTCTTTTAGTCGGGTAAGACTTGTTGAGTGCCCTCAAGTACTTAGGGTTTGTTAACCCCTGGTGCAAGATCTGACTTGTGTTGCTAATTGAGGTCATGTCGATGGGCTCGCATGATCTGATCGTCTCTTCTACCTTAGATGCTTTACCCAAGTCGCTTCCGCAATTCTACTCACCATTTGGAACTAAGCTAAAGTTTTTAATTGAACACATTTTTGTAACTTAATGTTATAAGTTTTCCGCACTCTGATGTAAGTTATTTTTGTACTAATGTTGTAATGTTGTGGTAACTCCATGTTGATCCTGTTTGAGTTGCAAAAAGTGAATGATTCGGGGTTCCCTAAGGACACCCGACTGACTACCTGAATTATCTGGCTCTTGTGTGCAGTAGTCAAAGGTCTTTGAGACAATGATAGGTGTTCATGGGCCATATAATTGTGGTGGTTCTGCCACACCATGGAGGTGAGCGCGATGACTACGGCGCTAGGTCCTCACGACAGCATCAGCATGAGATCTTGCATGTCTGCGGATAAGAGGACTCATGATGGCCGGTCTTGCTACACACACTACTAGGAATATCCACTTCTATGACGATTAGCTTTCATCACTGAAAGAGCCAAATTCATCATAATTTTAGTTTTATGATGAATTTATGATGAAAACCGGTTCATCATAGAAGTCGCGTCATACTTGAACTTTTATGATGATTTTTGCAAATCGTCATAGAAGTGGCTTGATCTCTAACGAAAATAGAACGTCATAGAATTGTTTTGGCATATGTGGCAGGGGGCTGCCACGCTGGTGGGTGCTTCCATTGGAGATGCTTTCCACATGTACATGCTATAGCCGGTTGCATTGGAGATAGTTTGGGTATGTGTCACCTTCTTATTGCACAACGTGGTCATCTCTGGTTCTTGCACGTTTTAGGTTCGTACTGGACCACGTGTCAGTTCCATGTTGTTCCACATGTTAGTTTTCTACTGGCACACGTGTCATGTTGCCGTTGGATCATGTGTCACTTCTTCATTGGACCACATGTCATATTATTATTGGTCCACGTGTTCGTTTCTTATTTGACCACGCGTCATGATGCTATCCATCCACATGTTGTATTTTTATACGTCCATGTGGTTTGACGATTTCCTTCCACGTGTCAGATTTTTAATAGCCCATGTGTTGTACCCTGGCCAATTCACATGTCATGCACTGGTTGGTCCACGTGTCATATTTTTATTTGATCACGTAGCCTGTCCTGGTTCTACCGCGTGCAAGACTAATTACATCAGAAAAGTAATTTGAGATTGTCACTATTGCACAGATTGACAACATAATTATTCAAGCTAGCAATCAAATACTAACAATTAACATTTCACACATCAGCAACAAGCCACTGATAGAGTTTTACCACAACAAACCATCACATGAGTCCACACAACAGACCACAAATGTTCACTGCATAAAGCCACAGGAGTTGAAGACTGAGAGTTAATTATCAGGAGAGCTTAAGCACATGACTTGCTCACAGAGTATATTGTACTTCTCCTGTCGCTGTTTCTTGAATTCCTCAAACTCCCTTTTAGACTCTTCTGTCTTCCTCTTCAGTTCATCCACTAGTGCGATGAGGGCAGTGGTACTTTCCTGTTCACCAAAAAGCTGCTCCTGAAGTGTCATCTCCACTGATGTCTCTGCTCTGGTGGTGCTTCTCAGGATACTAGCATTTTTCAAAAAAAGGTTTTTCCCACTTGCCTAGGAGGGGCTTGCCCTGGTAGAGGCAGAGGACCTTAGAAATAACATCAGCACTAGTCATTGGTTGCTGCCCATCAGCAATAAGTTCTGCTTGCATAGCTTGCATAGCTTCCTACAAAATTCGATCAGTAAAACATTAGGTTACACATAGTGGAAGAGGACTTCAATTGAAAACTTAAGAGATTAATTCATAACAAGTAATGCATATGACTTCCTCAGCCTACTGCTAATAGAGATTACATAAGCACAATACATAGGTCTTTTGCAGCCTACTGCTGATAGAGATTACATAAGCACAATGTATAGGTACCATATTGATTGGTGTAAAATTTCAACTACAAAAATAAATGATGTTGCCACATTAGGCTCCTGCTACACTTCCTTCTTTTATGCCAATGGGTTTAGTAGATTTCAAGAAAAGCAAATGAGGGTACTTACAACTGCTGCTTTTGCAGCATCGCTTAGGCCCTTTTTCGTACTGGTATGAAAGTCCTTGAAGACTTCCATAGCATTAACATCTTCATCAGGTCGACCATGTTGTCCAAGTCCTAGATCATCATGTTGTTCATCAAGTCCTTGATCGCGTTCTGTGGCCTTCCTCTTGTTCTCCTTCTATTCATATTACACATGAGTTTCTGTTTATATTTATACAAAGGCAAGAGTAACAATAAAACATAACCATTACTTACAAATGTTTGTAGCTAGACAACATAGGAGCGAGATCCTGTAGACTGGTGGTACTTTACTTTTGCACGATTTTGCTTGTTCGTCTCAGATGTTTTCTATAGCTTTATTTGTGTTAGACTGCAACACAAGTAGACCATAGCAAGACTAGATAGGAAATCGACGGGTTCACACACACCCCTTGTCCTTAGCACTAGACCAAGTCTCGACAAGTTCACACCACTGTGCATCGCTCATGGATAGCACAAGAGAGGTCATATGGATTTGATCAGTAGGGATGCCATTGAAGTAGGTTTGCTTCAACCCGTAGCATGCCTGTCGTACCCCACACTGCAATACATTCTAGCAAGCTTCTTGTGTTGGTAGGTGAGCCTTGTCAATGTCCAGCCTTGACTGCACGTAGTAGTGTGAATGAAAAGTAAATCCATTAAAGTTGCTCAAAGCAGAGTTGAATGTCGAGAGAGGATACCCATACATATAGTTAGCCTATCCATAAAATTCCTGTAATGGACGACACCGAAAGGCTTCTTTTAATGTTTCCAATGCGTCCAAATTGGTATTTGATGCCTGACTAGTATACCTGCCTCTAAGGCAAACTTGGCAGCTTGCACTAGATCATGTGGCCTTCTGTTTCCCTCAGCAACAGAGATGGGCATCCTCAATCCTCCCATTGATTTGCTCATTTTGTCAAGCAAAATTCCACGAGTTCGAGGCCTTGGCTTCCTCACACTTCTTGATAATGGTACTTGTTGGTATTTATTAACTTGTCACTTGTTTTAAGTAGCCACCTATTATATTCCAACATCTCCTAACCTTACTTTACTAGGTTGTCATCCCTAGTGATGAGGCCAGAGATGCATGTTGGTATTACCTAACATCACTTCGAGAATGATACTAAGTAAGTCTTCATTATTTTATGTGACTAGAAAGAATATAGATATGAATGAAAAGGAATCTGCAAGCGCATAGATAATATACCATTGTAGCACTTCACCCGAGAGTATTCCAGATATCGTTATTTATATTTTTACCACAGAAAAGGTCTGGCGGGGACATGTATTGATAACTTATACTATTGATGGAGAAGTAAACCATAACCAATATTCTACTCATAACATAGGTAAGTCATGAGGTAAATGTATATAAATGGTAAGTTATAACTAATCATTGATCACTCAGAGTACTCCTTTCTATGGCATTAACATGGCTAAGTAGAATATTAGAGGAATAATTCCTAAGTCATTCTTAATTACAAGTCAAAGCTTATGTTGATTAGTGCAATTATACTTAGTAATCATGGTTAAGATCAAATTTATATCTATACATAAGGGATATTACTAAGGAAGATTAAGAATAGAGCTTGTCTTCCTTCATAACTAGATCCTACATGCATACCTATATTCGGGTAGTGGACTACAAAGGACTCAACGGGAGTGTCACATCCGCGATCTACCACATGACCTGGAATATAGGGTGTATCAACAGGTAAACAACGTATAAGCACCATGCTTACACAATGTCGACCACTCACCCATGGTACCTTAGAGTGAGCGCTATATGAACTTATGCATGAACATGATGGTAATCCAACTATATTAAACATACAATAAAAGTAGATGTTGAACATTATAACTAGGAACATGAACGATATGAATAATAATGTCATAACAAGTGTAGCAAACATATAAAAGTAATGAGAGATAAAAAAGAGAAAGTGTACAAGGATTATACCAAACCATGCTATTAACATGATCAGGAATCCAGGCTAAGCCTGCTTGCCTCTCTCTAGAGCTAGCCTAGCTAGCTATGCCCTAGAATATGGTAGAGCTCTGAGGATGATTAGGGTTTTTGACTTCTCAAATGACTTCAATGACTTAGGATTCCTCCAGGGGGTGGCAGGGGCTGGTATATATAGGTCGGAGCATCAATCCTGAGCCCTCGGATCAGACCAACTTGAATAAATGGCATAGATGCAATCCTTAAGGCGGTGGAGAACTGACGTAACAACGTGGGGCTGACTGGTGGGACCTAGGGGCTTGTCGGCCTACAGGTGGGGCCGGTCGGCCCCACCTAGCAGTCTCCTCCTCTCTACCTCGGCGCGGTGTCTTCTAGATCCTTCTGGTGCCCATTTCACTATGGATAAGCGCGATTAATTCTGATATCCAGGTCCACCTTGCCGGTTTCTAGATAAACCCTGCAGAAAATACAGATTCACCAAAACTCGTGAAATTTATTAGTTTAAACCCCTAGACCTTTATTGGTGAATACATTTATGCCCTCATACATGTTATATTGATGGTTTATAATGTTTGTTAACTAGCATTAACAAACTCCCCCAAGCTTAATCTTTTCTAGTCCCTGAGCAAAGCTAAACCTAGTAAATGGATCAGAAGTTACATCAATGTTTTCACTCCTTAAAAATACACATGTGTTCAAACAAGAATTCTCCTCCGGATTAGAATAAACCGATCTGACTTTTGAACTTATCCATATTACCTTTAACCATGGGGCTTCTTAACCTTCACTTAGGTCTTGGACAATAGAAAGACAGAACGATCAAGTCAGGCACTATGTCTTAAGTTCTTTGTTAAACCATTGTTCCGAAGTTTTTGTAAGTTTTTAAAATAAAACTCAGAGCTTCCATTGTATGACATTCTCAAATCTCTCAATATATGTGGTATTTGTGTATCCTCACTGAGGCAATAATAATGTTATGCCTTTCTCTTCCTACAACTAGGGCTTATGTGAAGCTCATAGGAGTGGAGATAGCATGAAAGAGTATACTTGCAATACATATATTGTAAAGTCAAACCTCGGATCCAAAAGGAGTTGAGTCATACAATCAATTCAATTCAAGATATGTATGTGTGTGTGGATGTATATATATATATATATATATATATATATATATATATATATATATATATATATATATATATATATATATATATATATATATATATATATATATATATATATATATATATATATATATATATATATATATATATATATATATATATGGTGGCTATCCTAATTCTACTATGCTCCTTAAAATCATATCTTTTTTGAAACTTAGAAATAACTTTGCAAGAGAACATGGCTATCTTATTCATCTCTTCTTTTTTCAGGTGGACATTTGAGTACCCAGTGTTTTAGATATCTCAAACACTTGTCCTTTTTTTCAACTCTTTCTTTCTCTCTCTCTTTTCAAATAACTCTTGCATAGCCACATGCATCTTTTCTGCAATAAAACTTTTGAGAGATAGCAACAAGAATTGGAGCATTTATTTGGTGGGTATCCTATAGGGCATATTTTTGGTGTTCACTCCGAATGTAGGAGTAAAATATTTTTAAGTGGATCTAGATGGAATGGCATGTTGTTGCGCCTACCCCTAGTGTAGGAGTAGTGCATATGTGGGTGGTGTGTATCTAATCTTGATTTTATGAGCATGATAAACCTCTCATAAGGGTCAACAAAGCTTGACTAAACTCAATGCAAAATAATATGTGGAAGTTTTCCTAATCTAAATATCATATATGGCTCTGGTAGGAATTCAAGCTTTGTCATACGGGAGCTCACCATGAAATATTTTTATGTTTTCAAAAGAAATCTCTAGAACTTTAGTATCACTTGAAACAAGATAAACAGCAGCTCAGACCTTCTCATATCATATCCGTCAATTACCTAGACTTAGATCAAGCATATGCTACCCACGAGTTTCAAGTTCAGAGTAAATTCTTATATCAAAATAGTCATATCCAAATCTCGGGAGAATTCAAGGCTGAAAACTAGGTACTTGAAAGGAATTACAATAGAGCAACGATTTATCATTTCCATTTTAAGAGATTATCTTCAGAGTCATTTTTATTTTTTTAGCTCTTAAAAATTAAACTTAAAGAAAACTAAACACACCTTTTTATTTTATTTTTATGATTTAAGATCGCACCTTAATAATATATAATTAATTAGCTAAGATAATTTTTTATTTTGTTTTGGTTTGTTATGCATCTTTTTATTTTAAGCTAGTATATAGCACACTTAGAAATAGTAAAACAAAAAGGGAAAGTAATACTTATCTAGACACATAGGGGATGCTCCTCCCTCAAGTTGGATGTTATCATGGTCTTTCTTAGAGCGGTTTTACTAGTAGAAGTCTTTCTCATTCATCCAGAAGTTGGGTTCCTCGTGCAGTAGGTATGGCAGCAGTTCCGAAAGATGTGCTTTGGGTGAATGAAGACAACCGGGTGAATTTACTCTTGATCATATGTATCATCCTGTAAAATACCAACAAAAACACCAAAACTTGTGGAACGGATTAGGATAAGGGGTTAACGGTCAGCTATCCAGAGATTAGTCATTCTTGTTGGTTTAGTTCTATTGGTAGAATTTTAACAGGATGTCTATCTATTATTATTTTTTTAGAATTTTCTAATTTTAATTTTTTGTATGCTGGAAGAAAATATGTATGCATGAATTTTTATTTATTTTTATGCCACCATGGTGAATATTCCTTTGGGCTTTTACATACCGAGAAAATTATTCACATGGGGCTTTAGATTTTATATGCAATGCTAAAAAGTAAATATGGATAACTACCGATATTACCTCACGGCGACGGTTTAGATTTTTAAGTCCTCTGGACAGGACTTGACTAGAGATAGTCCTTTACTCATTGGGTGCCTCACCTGGTCTCAACAATGGAGACCTTGATAGCTGCACCTCTTATGATGGTGACTCTGATGATGATGTCACCTTCTCTTTCCATACTTGCTTGGTCTGTGGACTTGATCTAGGCGGAGTAGGTTCATCAGGTCCTTCATCTTCCTCCCATCCATTCTTTGGGGATTGATTCGGAGTAGGTTCATCTTTCATAGGTTCCTCATCTTCCTCCCACTCATTCCTCGGGGGTTGATTCCTTTTTCGTCGGGATGATTGATGTCTCCTCCTGGAGTGGCTCTTCTTTGGCTGCTCATAAGTGGTATAACTATTGGAATAACAGCATACCTTTTCTTTAAAGAATTAGAAGTGGACTTGTCTGGATCCGACGTAGATGATTGCGTTAGTAGTGTTGAGGAACAGTCTTTCCAAGATGATGGGTGTATCATCTTCTTCCCCTCCCATGACTAGAACCATGAAATTGGTAGGGGCAAACTGGTCGTGTATTCTTACCATGACATCCTTTGCTATTCCCTTCGAAAATTGGATTGACTAGTTTGCCATCTACAATTGCATATATGTAGGGAACAAAGGTTCACTACCAAATAAGTACTTATATGTTACCTTAGACATTATGTTGACACTCGATCCAATTTTGCAGAAGGTGTTGTGGAAGATTCTCAGTCCAATGGTACACTCGATCATTGGTACACCAGGATCATCCTTCTTGGCAAGGAATGGTGAAGCAAGGAGATGATCATACTCAGATTGAAGTGTGTTGATCAAGCTGACTGATTCTTTTGGTGACTGTCTGGCCTTGTTCTTCCTCCTTCTCCGGCTATTTTTCTTCTTGGTAACTGTCATTTCTTCGAGCAGGTACGCCTTTTGTGGATCACTAAGAGAATGGTTATTGGTATAATTAAGACACACACAGATAAATCCGCAAGCGCACGGATACCACTGTAGCTTTCACCAGGAAATATTCCAAGTATCATATCCATAGGGAAACGTGTGAGGCTAACTATGATCCAACTTAACCCGGAGTAGCAACAAGACTTAAGAAAGTCGAGAGTGTAGAGGAGATTGCTAAGGTGTTCTAGTTCTAATCTCCATAAGCTATGCCTTCTACTGTTTTATCTAGGAAATTACTAAGGAAGAATACAAACAGAGTATGCTCTTCTTAGTAACAAGATCCTGCTAGGCCTACAAATGGAAGGTGGACTATAGAGGATTCAACGAGGCTATAAGAGTCACCCTCGTGAGCTACCACTGATCCAGAATATAGGGTACATCCATGAGTTACTGAGTCTAAGCACCACGCTAACACTATGAATAATACCTTAACCTAAGGCCAATAGATTAAAGCACTCAAAAGAGACTCACAAACTAGAAGAACAATATAAACACATTGCTTACTTAAATTAGAAGTTGATTACTAGAGAAATCTCAGACATAGGTTGACTTCCACCAAGGTACAAGTTATAGAGAGAGCATCGATAAGCCAGCACCTCCTCCAAACTCTTTCCTTAGTCTCTATCACTCTATTTCTAAAGACTAGATCCTAATGAGGACTAATCTTCTCTTGATAGCTGCCTCTGATCCTGATGAAGAGGATATGAATTAGGGTTTCAAGATGACTCTAGGGAGGGGGCAGGGGCTGGTATATATAGGGGAGATGGAGTAAGGGGCAAGGAATTGCCACGTCATCGATCTGTGTCAACTCCCTTGACCACCGTTGGATAAACCGACCTAAAACTGCCTTAAAATCAATGGTGTAGATCATAGAAAGGAGTACGATGTGGCAGAGGGCGAGTGGGCCCCCACTAGTTTGGGTGACCTCCCTAATGGGTCGACCGGGCCACTATGGTGGACTTTCGGCCCAAGCTTCCGCGTGGTATCCTCTAGAACCTTCTAGAGTTGTATTTCGCAGTTTCCATGGGTTGAATCACATGTTGTCGTCGGTTTGCTTGTTTGGAGTGTATGACAGTGGTCCTAGGGCTGTTTTCTGGATAAATCCTCCTATATACAAATATTCACCAAAGCTCATGGAATTTATTAGTTTAAACCTCTATACCTATGTTTGGTGATCGAATTATATTTGGAAAAAGTCTAATTGACCCCCCAACTATTGGGGGTAGTCTAGTTTACCCCATCAACTATGAAATGGTCTAATTTACCCCCTGAACTTTGCAAAACCGGCCAAATCACCCCCTCGAGCGGTTTTAGACGGTGGTTTTGCTACAGTAACAACGGTTTTGCTACAGTAATTGTGGTTTTGTCCTTTTTTTATTTATTTCGTCTGAATCTTTGAAAAATCATAGTAAATCACAAAAAAATCATAAAATGAAAAATCTAATTTTGTTGGACTCCATATGAGTAAATCTACACAGTGAATATATAATATAGTATGCTTTAGTACAAAGTTTTTGCTATAAATTTTGATCTATTTTTTTTAATTAATTTGGATAATTCATACAGCAAAAACTTTGTGCTAAAGCATACTATATTATATGTTCACTGTGTAGATATACTCATGTGGAGTCCAACAAAATTGGATTTTTCATTTTATGATTTTTTTTATGATTTACTATGATTTTTCAAAGATTCAGACGAAATAAATAAAAAAGAAAAGGACAAAACCATTTTTTACTGTAGCAAAACCATTGTTACTGTAGCAAAACCACCGTCTAAAACCGCTCGAGGGGATGATTTGGCCGGTTTTGCAAAGTTCAGGGGGTAAATTAGACCGTTTCATAGTTGAGGGGGTAAACTAGACTACCCCTAATAGTTGGGGGGTCAATTAGACTTTTTCCAATTATATTTGCAGGTTATGTATGATGGTTTATAATTGACGTTAGTGACAGTCAACAAGCTCCTCCAAGCTTAACCTTTGCAAGTCCCTGAGCAAAGCCAAACTCAGCAATAGATTAGGAGTTGCTACAATGCTTTCACGCCTCAAAGTACACATGCGTTCAATGAAGAATTCTCCTCCAGATTAGAATAAACTATTCTGACTTTCAAACTTACTCGTATTACCTTCAACCATAGGGCTTCTTAGCCTTCACTTGGGTATTGAGCAACTGAAAGACAAAACAATCAGTCAAGCACTACGTCTCAAATTCTTTGTTTAACTATTGTTCTGGAGTTTTTATAAGTTTTCAAAATAAAACATAGAGATTCCTTTATATGACACTCTCAAGTCTCTCAATATATGTGGTATTTATGGATCCTCACCAAGGCAATAAATATGTTATGCCTTTTTCTTCCTACTACTAAAGCTTAACTACAGTTCATAGGTAGGGAGAAAGCTAGAACATACTTGCAATGCATATATTGTAAAGTCAAACAATGGATCCAAAGAGAGTTGAGTCATACAATTAAATCAAGATGTGCATGTTTGTGGAATATATGGTGGCTAACCTAATTCTACTGTGCTCCTTGAAAACTTATCTCTCTTTTGAAACTTGGAAACACTTGCTAGAGAGCAGGGGCTATCTTATTCATCTCTCTCTTTTTTTAGACGGGCATCTAAGTATCCATTGTTTTAGATATCTCAGACACTTATCTATTTTTTCAACTCTTTTTTTCTTTTCTCTTTTTTTGAACAACTTTTGCATAGCCCCATGCCTCTTTTCTGCAACAACACTTGAGAGAGATATCAACAAGAACTTTAGAGCATTTATTTGGCGGATGGAAAACCTATCAAGCATGTTTTTAGTGTTCGCTCCCAGTGTAGGAGTAAAACATTTTTGGGTGGATCTAGATGGAAGGCATGTTTTTCATACTCCCAGTGTAGGAGCAACATGTATATGTGGGTGGTGTGTACGTGATCTTGATTTTAGGAGCATAAAAAACCTCTCATAATGGTTAACAAAGCTTGACAAAACTCAATACAAAAGTAAGAAGCATATATATGAAAGTTTTCCTAGCCTAAATAATATATATGGCTCTGGTAGGAATTCAAGCTTTGTCATACAGGAACTCATCATATAGTATTTTAAAGTTTTTTAAAGAGTAAATCTCCAGAACTTTAGTGTCGCTTAGAACAAGATAAACAGCAGCTCAGAACTTCTCATATCATATCCGTCAATTACCTAGACTTAGATCAAGCATATGCTACCCATGAGTTTCAAGTTCAGAGTAA
Organism: Saccharum hybrid cultivar R570; assembly: GCA_038087645.1. Classification (NCBI taxonomy): domain Eukaryota; kingdom Viridiplantae; phylum Streptophyta; class Magnoliopsida; order Poales; family Poaceae; genus Saccharum; species Saccharum hybrid cultivar. The sequence continues at coordinate 47,286,264 of JAQSUU010000307.1, read as the reverse complement.
ATTCTTATATCAAAGCTGTAACAGAACCATCCAAATTATAAGAGCACAAGTACAAAAACAATCACCGAAGTGATCAAATTCTCGCACTTGAGCCCATATAACTCCGGTAGTCTAATGAAATCACGAGGGATTTCAAACCAACCAACATACAAGCCAAGATCATAGTGATTCAACATAACAAGTCACATGTTACAACCATTTCACAAGTAATTCAATATACATCGGAGTTCAACATAGTTATTACAACTTAAGTTCAAAAGTAGCGGAAGCAAAGTAATTTGAAACTAACAACAACCTTATTTCAAATACATGCCAGTACCAAGGTTGACTTCCACAAAAGCATTAAAGAGAAGATAACTCAGAAGGATCATGCCCATGATCACACTCCGCCACTACGACAGGAGCCAACCAACTCTTGCAGTCGCCATGATACATCACAACCTGCAATAAGTGGGGATAAAACCCTGAGTACAAGAAGGTACTCAGCTAGACTTACCCGTCAGAAACCAGAAATAAGGTGACACCAAGGATCATGCAAGGCTGATATAAAGTGGGGCTAGCTTCACAATATTTTGCATAAAAGCTTAATATAGATGATCAATCATTAATGCTTAAGCATCAAGTTAATTATCATTAACCTATCATCTATATTAGAACATGTACTAGAGCACTCACTTTATTAGGAGGAAACAATATTAACCATAGCATGTATAAATTGAGGCAACCTTTCCATCGTTATCCAATTAACCATCCGTTCAATTTAATGGAATCTACGTTGCCGCTGCTCAAGTCAAGTGCTCACTAACCGGGAGCGACGGTGATTCGAATCGAATTCCTATCCAGCTGGAGGGGTATTTCTAACACTCACCGCGCAGACCCCTGCCAGGGTCGCACAAGCCACCTTTCGTACAATTCAGGAGTCGCGGGTTCGAATGATGCCGCATCCCTAAGGGCAACACTCTGCCAGGAGCTAAGGACTCTAACCCCCCTTGGTCTCACGCCAATGTCCCCAAGCACAACATTACTCTCCTCCAAGATGCGACCTACCATTCGACTCCCGGCCAGAACCGTATTACTCGGCTTCGCGGTCGGAACAACTTATCCGGCCAACTAAGTGTTAGACTGCGTTCAACATGACTCAAGGATGTACAGTGAATCGGTCCTTAAACGACTCAGACGGGGATAGATCCACACCCAAGACCTCCATGCCTTGTTGCTTCACTATCGTCATCCCGCCGGGTCTCATTTCATTTTATTAACACATGGTTCCATTCCACGATAGCACATATAGCCAACCGTGCCATATATGAAATATCCCTATATCTCGCAGGTGACAGGAAATCACCTGACTTCTACTGCTTAAGGCAGGGCTAAGCATCTACTCGATCCTAGTCTATGTAGGATTCAAGGATTCATATATCTGGACAAGGAGTGATATAATACAGCAAGGTTTTCAACCAACTCCTACCACATAATGCAACAATACTTATAACATATATAGAATTAATTGCTTTGAAGGTAGGAGGCTTATAATGCTCTGGGGCTTGCCTGGGATCCGACTCAAGTTAGAGTTTGTCAGGTGAAATCCGCTTGGCGAGCATCCTCCAATCTAGCACTCGTCCGATCTTTCTACCTTCGGGATGGATCCACCAAACACCATCTTCGGGTTTGGCTCCAACGCCATTTCCTTCACATGTTTCTGCTAGCGTACCTATATGAGATGCAAGATACAAGTGCATGAATACATGGAAGTATAATGGACAATGCATCACATACAGTAAACAAGACAAACACCATATTACACTCCACATGCATAGACACTTCATGTTGCTTAAATAAACATCACCCAACCTAATATAAAAGATGACAAGCATATTAGGCATGGCACACAAGGTTTCACAAGATCTCACGTGTATTAACTTAACTACCCTCAAAGGCATAAGTCACACTTAACAATATACAAGCAAACAACTATAATTGGAATTTACCCATTTCTGGACAAACAAACAGTAGCTTCATAATTCAATCATATCTAGAGTTTTATAAATCCAAATGACTTGAAAGAAGACATTATGGAAAGCTTATGAAATTCTCTACATTTCATCTAATATCACCATAGCATTATTCTAAAGTTTAATATGTCAAATTGACACAAACACAGAAACTGGTCTAACAAGACAGAGAGCAAGCAATTCTGTAACCCAACTTTCAACAGCTATAACTCCTAAACCACATGGCCAAATGCCACCAAATTTTAACAACAGCTAGATACATAAATTATCTACAACTTTTGTATAAACAAGTTTTACAGCAAAGCACATTATAATGAAGAACTTTGCTAAGTTTCCAGATCTATCTAGAAACCTCATTTGCAAGAAATAATTATTAACTTATGTTGCAAACATATAATTGGACAAAACCAACTTTACCAACATTTCACACAAGACTAATGAACACCAAAAAACATAGTGTCCAAGGCTAGATAAATTCTTTTAATGCATTTTCTTAATTTATTTAGATAATTAGGTGGAATTATGAACACCTACAAAAAATGCTCAATAAATTCTGCCAAAATTACAGTGGCCTATATATGATCTTAAAAGTCTACTGTCAAAATTTCTAGTCATTTGTATGTGTATATCAACCTCTATGAAAAAGACAAATGACCAATACAATAAATCATGTGAGAGCAAGTTAAACCTAAAACTCAATATTTTCTATGAACACAGGGCCATAGTATGAATCAACTTGATAGAGCAACATCATACTAAGGTAATGGAACAACATTTTCCCATTTTATCATTTATATATTATTTATAAGCTATTTATCAAGCCATAAACAAGTTAAATCAATAACTTGATCATACAGTAAGCAATGACCATGAAATTTATACCACAGTACATTCATAGCATGGAAAGACTACCATAAAAATTTCACATCATTTGGAGCAACACAACTCAAGATATAAAAATGACAAGCAATATAATGTAGATTTCCTTATTTATCAAGGTCAAATCAAAACCTTAAGAAAACAGTGAATAACTAGTGTGTTTGATATTTTTCCTAGCAAGTACATGTCATCCCAAAATTAACAAAACAAGAATCACTATTTTTGGAGTTCTAAAACTCAAGATATGGCTCTGGTCAAGTTTATAAGTATTTTAGAGCATTTTTAAAGCTTAAATAAAAACATCAGAAAACATCTACAAACATGTAACATTTTATGACTCTACTGCATAGATCTCTTCTCAAGGTTTCCAAAAAGTCCACATTTGCAAATTTTGGAATTTCCTAGTAGGAGATATAGATTTTCAAAGACTAACATGAAATTGAAATTCAAAAACAGGAAAACCACTCCTAACCCTAAACACGCTAGGTGCACCCGGTTATACATCCAAATCAGCCACAACTGAAACCGACATGTGGGACCCTCTGTACCATTGGGCCCAGCTGTCATAGAGAGAGGGAGCCGGACCAGTTTTCTTCCCTGCCCCTTTCTCCTTCAGAGGGACACCGGGAGCAGGGGAGGCGGCTGGCCCGTGGCTCCGGCCGGCGGGGCAGCGCTCTGGCGGCAAGCGGCGGTGGCATAGTGACCGGAGGCCCGCGCGCATCCCTGAGCAGTCGCAGCTCGGCCAGAGGTGGCTCATGGCCACCTGGCCACAAGCAAGTGCAGCCCGAGCGGCATGGCGACGGCGGCGCAGGCTCGACGGCTCACCCCGACGGCGGTGAAGTGGCGGCGCAGCATCCTCAGGTCTAGGCGAAACTGTGGTAGCCTTTGGTTGGTAGCGCGGTGAACTAAAGTGGCTTGGCCACGATGGCCGGTGTGGCCTCTGCTCGTCGGCCATGGAGGCATCCGCAGCCAAAGCGCTGGCGGCAGGGATGGCTCAAGCGAGTGCACACGTGGTAAGGCACGACAAGGCGGCGGCAATGGTGCACTTGTTAGAGCAGAAGTATGGCGTGAGGTGTGGAACGACTCCGGCAGCGAGATTGGCCATGGCGGCCATGGTCACGGCGCGCACGGTGGTCGTGCTCACGACGACGAGGAGAGGCCGGGTAAGGTTGCGGTGGGTGTAGCAGTGAGATGCGGAGATGGTGGTATGCTTCATTTGGCCTGCAACTTGACAAATCGGTGAGAACGATGGCGTGGCCGCGAGCTCCGGAGCTTGGCCATGGTGGACGTGCTCTGGGTGCGACTGGGAAAAGGCAGGGAGGCAAATGGGAAGCTCCTGGGCGAGAGGGGGCATGGAGTGGAGCTTGGGCGCGCGTCCTGGTGCTCTTCCACCTCGACAACAAGGCGCAAGACACGTGGAGAGGCAAGGGGGCGCGTGTCCAGCCATGGTGGGGGCACGAGCAGCGCAGGCGGCCACATCGACGTTTCATCGAACAGATGGCGGGTGCCGAGGTAGGCTAGTTGGAGCGCGTTCTTGGGCTATATCTGGGCCGAATTGAACTATGGGCCCAATACGAAGTTTGTTGTGTTGGTGATGCTCTACAACTTTGATTAAGGGACCATAGGCATTAGGGCCCTGGATTAGGAGATAATTGGCTCCAAAGTTTGCACTGTCCACGAATTAATAGCAATGAGAAAATATCCAAATTGAGGGTCAACACGAAATGCAACTGGTGCCATCTTCTCGTATGTTCTTCCCCATCATGTAAGCTCCAACTTTTACATTTGGACCTACTCAAGTTACTTAACAAATTTTGGAGAACACGACATGCCAAACTCAAGGTCATTTGAGCGACAAAGTTGCAAACATGCTGTTTTAGCAACTGATTTTGGAGATCCAAATATACTCCAATTGTGATGACACTTGATTCATTGTGTCCCTCATGAACAGTACTCCAACTCATATTAAGGAACCTAATTGAGCCACTATATGAAATTGGAAGATAAAATGTCATGAACAAGTTGACTTGATGCTGCCGATTAGGGGACTTAGAATATGCTAAGTGCTGGAAACAGTCCTCAATCTGACTTGTGGGCCCTTTTTGAGCATGTTCCACACATTTTCATGACTTGACTCTTAAACAAAGTTTGTTCCTTATAAAATTCTCTACAACTTTGTAAAAGGGTGCACAATCATGAAAAGCTTCTAGGTCAGACTTTTGAAATGGTCAAACAAAAGGGTCTAGGGTCCATACATGGTCAACCATCACTTAGAAGCACATTTAGCCAAAATGATCAACATGAAAATTGTTCCATTAAGTGTCCTAAGTGTAGTTAAGGTTTTGTAGAGGCCAAACATACCCACCATGCATAGGTTGCATAAAAGTGTAGGCCTCACATGCCTTGAAACATAGAATTCAAGTGAAATGCTATAGTTGTTTTATGTGGTTGTTTCAAGATACATTCTACTCATGTTCCACTAGGTCTTTCCACATATGTCTAAGATGTGTTGCACATGTTGCATTTGTATGTTGCACAACACTAGTTCCCTTGGGATGTAAGGCATGTTTTAGTTATAATCCAAACAAGCATATAACTTATCATTTCATGTGACTTTTTGATTCCAAACTTCATGAAACTTTTCCAGGGATCAATATAGATAGGTACCAAGGTGAGACACATGAATATATTGTAATAACACCATCTAAGCATATATCTTTGAAAATGGCCTATATGTAAAACAAAAGAGTAACATCCAAGTTTAGGTTAGGCTCATCTCCATAGGTTGACCTTGACAATTGTCATCTCCACTTAATCTGTCATGTTTGAGCTCAAACCCACTACTTAGTGAGTGACAAACACCTGGGGTGTTACAAAAGCAATCATATCCAAAACTCGAGAGAATTCAAGGCTAAAAACTAGGTACATGAAAGGAATTACAACAGACCAACTATTCATCATTTCTATTTAAGAGATTATTCTGAGTCCTCTTTATTTATTCAACTCTTAAAAACAAATTAAAGCAAACTAGACACACCTTTTATTTTGTTTTTAATTTTACTAGATCACACATTATTACTATATATATATTTATTATAAAGATAACTTTTTATTTTGTTTCATTCATCGTTCATTTTTTAACTATTGAAAAGAAACTAAAATCTAAAATAAAAGGAGAAAGAATATTTACCTGGATACACGGGGGTGCTTCTCCCCAAGCTAGCTCTTTTGGTGAGGGTTTGGTGTTGTAAGTCCTTCGAACTAGACTTCTCCTTATGAAGTTTATTGATCAAGTTCCTCAGTCTAAAGATAAGGATACTTGTGATGATGCCTCTAATGGTGATGTCACCTTCTTTCGCAAAACTTGTCTTGGTTTTGAGTTTAATTTTTGGTTTGACAGGTTAGGACCTTCACTTGTAGAAATTAGAGAATCAACTGTCTTCCCCCACACTTTGCTTGAAGTGTGTCCTGCTCATAAAACAAGGTAGAGATCAAGTGCATGGGCTTTGTTGGTGAGAAAACACTAACAGGACCAAAACTTTACTTATCCTTCTCTAACCTTAGGCACATTGAACAAGATGAAGTTGATGTTGTATGCTTTGTTCAATTATGTCATGGATGAAAAGATCAACAGATTGAGCACGAGTGTAGCATTTAAGTTCATGTGGTAGAAAAAATTGAATTGCTTAACTGAAACGTCCTTGATTTCCGTGAAGGGAAATCCACATAAACAAAGTGTAAAATGATGAAATGGCCCGTCAATTTACCCAAATCTCAGTGATACCCAAAGTCATACATGATTATCAGAGTACAATAGAGAGTTTTACATAAATTATTTTCTTCACCACGCAGGGCGGAACACACTCACACGTAGCATCCGGAACAGCATTTGGTGAAGACAGCAGCGAAAAACGATCTCCTGGAACCAACTCAAGCGCAGAACAAACCCTCTAGTCCTCCTAGTCATCACCCTCGTAGTCGTACTCGGGCTCAGAACCTGCCAAGAATCTATCAGTACACTTGGTACTGGCCACGCATCGCCCACCCTATGCTTGCATTGCTTTGTGGAAGGTGGAATGCATTGAGGGATGTAGAAGAAGACCTATTTCGGTTGTGGGTTTCCTATACAAGTAGTCAGCATCTTAATAATATTAAATTCATTAGTTTTTAACCCAACTTATTCACACGTTCTCCCATCCCATCACACACATCACATCTCATCTCACTCTGTCTCTAAGCGATGAGATCGACTCCTGCTCAGATCTCGCCTCAACGGCCAAAGCTAGAATCCAACACGAAACCCGAGGAAAAGGTAGAAAAGGACTCTTCTCTCTAATCAAGTGAAGCGTAGGTCATGGGAATGTCCATAACCGTGGACATGGCTATATGTATAGATTGATCAACTCTGCAGAGTGTGTACACCTGGTAATCCACAAGATCACCATCATTGACGATCCGGCTCGTCTAGGCTGATTCCGACTGCCTCCCAATCGGTATGGTACCACCCTACCACTCAGTCCTGGGCCACCCCGGAGTCCACCGAAACGTTGAGACTGTGAGATGTAGTACCAAGCCCCCAAGGTCACTATGCTATCTTAGGACGGTGTGGGTCCCCATGCCCGTACCTCCCTACACTGTCACCTTCCAACCTAGTAGTAGTGGCACCGCCCTAGTCAGTCGGGTAATCGTCCCCCGCCCATCGGGAGCGAGTGGTGTGCACGAAGGTCCCATGGTTCCGGTTCTCAAGACATACCAGTCCTTAGGGGGACTAGACTGGATATCTTCTCAAAAGGGGATCACCAACTTCCCGTGCTACGACAACACCTCCTCCAGGGATAACCAACACCCCGGTCCACCACACACATGTACCCGCCATAGGTAACTCTCGTAAGGGATGCCTAGGTCGCACCCCTCCGGCAAGACTTGCCCCAAAGACTCGTCGTAGGATCCTGTCTGATCAACTCAACCCTCACCACACACCCAAAACACATGCCTAGATCTCCTCATGTTCATTATTCAATTTTACCAAGTTTATGGCACCTTGTGCCTTACGCACATATGTCTCTCCCTCACCAGCATCACATAACAGATATAATGTGAGTAAGAGTAAAGCAGTGAGTATGTAACAAGCGAGCATCTAGGCTATCAGCAGGTGTGTAGGAGTAAGGTTGCAACAAGGTATAAGGCTCAAAGTAAAACTACCATGCATTCTAACATAATATTATTGCATAAAAGATAAAAGCACTAGCAATTCTAGTTATAGCATGCGTAATAGGATCTACAAGATTGGGTGGGGCGTGGCACCTGGCAGGTCATGTCCCAAGTCCTAGCTGTAGTCGGGGTCATACTCCTCAGTCGACAGGTCCTCCGGCTCTGTTAAACATAACATATGGCCGCGTGAGCGACTCCTATAGAGGTGCACAAAGAAGCAACGCAAATTTGAAAGATCCAAATGCACTCAAACACAAACCTATGACATAGAGCCAATTTTTAGAAAAATTTGGACACTGGTTTGGTATTTTTTTGAGTTAAAATGAATTAGTTATGATTTTTTAAAGATTAAATGAATTTCTAAAAAAAGAAAAGAAAAGAAAAAGAATTGGAAATTCCAGGTAGTGACACGTGGCAGCATCCAATTGGCCAGAACGGAGTGAGTCATTGACAGGTGGGTCCCATTGACCGATCAATGGTCAACTTTGACCGGGCCTCAGATGGGCTTTGACGGGCCGGGCTAGGGCTGGATATGGGGCCGGGTTGGGCCGGTCTGGGCTAGGCCGGCCCAGACATGTGTCAAGCTGTGGCTTTGCCACATCGCGCATCTGGGTTTCAAACGGGTTGCGGGTCCGTGCGCTTGGCTCATGGTGAATAGCAGGCTTGGTCCATGGGTTTCGAACGCAGTCCATGGTGGACCCGGTCCACCCTCTTCTCTTTTTCTTAGCTCATGGTGCACCGAGTGCACCCAGCAGCTTCTCTGCTTAACTCCCCTGCTCCCTCTGCTTGGCCGCACTCTCGCCGGCGGCGAGCGGCCGTGCTTGCGCTCTGGTGGCTCAAGGGCAGTACTCGAAGGCTTAAACACACCGCGTGGTCACAAGGAGCTTAGTGGAGGGGTCAAAGGTGCGTATTAGAGTTTCTAGAGAGCCTGTTCATGGCGGTGGCAGCTCGGCCGGTATGGTGAGCGACGGCGAGGCCTCCACAGTCATTCTGAGGTCCAGTTCGGCCTTTGGGTTTTTGATTAGAAACATCAACAAGGCTCTAAGGCCACCGACGATGACCTTTCCACGTGGCAAAGCCCGTGTCCATGGTTGGGTGCGCGGCGGCGCTCTGACACCTTTTTGTCCTAGCGAACCAGACAACTCCTATTTCTATCTTCTAGGCGATCGGGTTCGTGTGGACACGGCAGGGCTCATCGGCAAATCCACGTCGGGCGTGGTAGCCAGACTTGTCCCAAGCACGTGCGACATGGCGGCGCATGATGTATGGCACCGCCAGTACGGTGAGTGCATCTCGGTGCCATCATAGACTCCCTTGCTCCCTCTTCCACCATAGTTCGTGTTCTACACCCTAGAAACACGAGCGCACCTTTCCCTTTCTCTTCTACCGGCATCGCGGGGCTAGAATAGAGCTTCGTCACGATGTCCATGGCCTTGGCATTCGCGCTCTAGAGCGGTGCATGGCGTGGGCATTCTTGAGCCCCTACAGTCCAGCAGGGTCCCAGCGAGTGAGCTTTGTGTGTGCAGTGCGAAGTGCGAGAGCTATGGCCTCCCCTTGCCTGCTCCCGGTACGAGAACGATGAGGGTGGCGCCATGATGGCGTGCAGGGAGAAGGCGGTGGTGGCAGGGAGGGGTACGCACCATAGGTGGTGGTGGCGATCGAATGTTGGTGTGGTGTCAACTCGGGGCCGTGAAGTCGGGTAGCAGTGCCGTGAAGTCCCCGGCGAGGAAGAAGACGGCGGCATCCTATCCTCCTCTGGTGTACTCGAGCAGCGGCGTCGGCTTTGGGTTCTAGGCCCCTTATTGCTCCTCTTCTCCCCCGTTCTTCTCCCTCCTAGTGGTGTAGTGCGATTTGTGTGCCACCAAGGCAGCGGCGAACAGGATGAAGGGGGACGGCTAGTGCTCGGCTTCGGGAATTTATACCTCGAGGCTTGCCATGGCGGGGTGGACGGTGATGATGGGTTTGTGCCATGCAGCAGTGATCCAGAGGGCCAACGCTAGGGTTTAAGGGCGATTGACGATGGTGGGGTTCGAAATGGGTGGTCCAATTCAAATCCTAGGTGGTTGGGGAAACAAAGCTAGCTTGTTAGGGGGTCAGCGGCAACATGGCCTTGGCGAGATCACACGCGCGCGATCCGTGGAGGTGAAACCGTGCACGCGTTCGGTCATGGCACCTGTGAGGCTGGTGCGGATTCTTGGCGCGCAAGGTGAGCGGTGGCGATAAGGGGAATCTCCCCTGTACGAAGGGCGTGACCCTGCCTCCCTTCTTTTCCCATTCCGCAAAACAGAGGATGGCGAGCGGGAGGATGACGACGACGATAGGTCCTGCCCATCAGCGTCGCAATAAAAATAGGGGCTCGGTCTCCTTGGCGCGTAGCGGTGACGACGCGGGCCGAGTCCACTACGGTCTTGCTGGGCCAGCCCGCGTAGGTGAGCACGTGGCGTGGTGTGGCTTCGGACTAGGCTAGGCCAGCTGAATGGTTAGGCCGAAAAGGATATTTCCTTTTCCTTTTTAGCTAAAAAGCTTTTCTATTTATATTTTCCTTGTTTAAAAATATGCCAGGGCATTTATAGGTAATAAAATAAAGAAAAATGATATATATTGCCACCACTTGTGCGACACAATGGGGCCTGTTAGAGGTATGTAAGGGTTTCATCTATTTGCCAAAGTTATAATTACATATTTATTTAATTAAGAAATTCATTAAATAAATGTTATTATTTTTAATTAACAATACAAAGAACATAAGATGCAACTCAAGTAAGTTTTGATTAAAAGAAAGGATGTAATCATCTATAATAGGTACTACTTATGCAGCTAGGGTAGTTTTTCTACATGACACCTCACCAAACATAGGTTATTTTAGAAAAATTTTATAGTTGTGATTTTTAGTTTGTGGAAATTTCTGGGTTGTTATAGTCCTCCTGCTCATAGAAATCTCGTCCCAAGATTTAAGGTGTGACATACCTTTCAAAGAGGTAGGGGTAAATCATCTGAAGTTCAGACTCCTTCTCCCATGTAGGTTCCCGTTCAGTGTGGTTGCTCCACTAAACCTTGCACATGGGTATCACGGTGCTTCTAGTCTCCTTCTCAGCTCTGTCTAGTATCCAGATTGGGTGTTCCTTGTACTCTAAGGTGTCCTGGATATCTAGTGCATCTGTGCGTACCTCTTGCTCTAGCAACTGCAAGCACTTGCGTAACTGAGACACGTGAAACACTGGGTGTACTCCTGGCAACTCTACCTTGTATGCCAACTTGCCAATCCTTTGACAAATCCTGTAAGGTCCCACATACCTAGGTGCCAACTTCCCTCTCACATGAAATCTGACAGTGCCTCCGAGTGGGGAGACTTTGAGATAGACATAGTCCCCAACCTGAAACTCGAGGTCTCTCCGACGGTTATCCGCGTAACTCTTTAGTTGGCTTTGGGCAATCCTCAGGTTCTCTCGCACTTGGCCAACTCCTTCTTCAGCATCTTTGATCTTTGCAGGGCCAAAGAATGATCTCTCTCCTACCTCTAACCACACTAGAGGGGTTCTACACTTTCTACCATACAATGCCTCAAACAGTGACATCTTGAGACTAGCCTGGTAGCTGTTGTTGTAAGAGAACTCTGCGTGGGACAAGCTTTTCTCCCAATCAGACCCATACTTCAAGACACAAGCGTGAAGCATGTACTCCAAAATCTGGTTAACCCTATCTATCTGACCATCTGTTTGTGGGTGGTTAGCGGTGCTATAATCAAGTCGAGTCCCAATGGCCTTGTGGAGGCTCTTCTAGAACTTGGACACGTATTGCGTGCCACGATTAGACACAATGCAGGTGGGGGCTCCGTGGAGTCTGAGAATGTGTTCGATGTACAAGTCTGCTAGCTTCTCAACTCTGTAATCATTCCTCACAGCTACAAAGTGAGCTACCTTGGTGAGTTAGTCAACAATCACCCAAATCGAGTCATGGCCTTTAGGGGTTCAAGGTAAACAGACTATAAAGTCCATGGATATGCTTTCCCATTGCCACACCGTGACGTCCAAGGGATTAAGCAATCCGACTGGTCTTTAATGTTTAGCCTTGATCCTATTATAGATGTCGCATCGCGCGACATGCCCGATAATATCTTCCTTCACGTTCTTCCACCAAAACTATTTCCTCGCGTACATTTTGGTCCTTCCTAGGTGGATACAATACTTGGAGTCATGACCCTCTTCTAAGATTTCTCACCTCAAGGCGGGATTAGATGGTACACAGATTCTATCCTTGTATCAGTACACTCCTTGCACATCTTCCCTAAACTCGAGGCACTTGCCCCTCTTCATGAGTTCTCGGATATCCTAGATTTCTGGACACTCTAGTTGAGCATTGCGGATCCGATCCTCGAGGTTGTATCACGCTCGAAGCTCATTCAGCATAATCTTCAGTAGGATCTCAAGATAAAGGTCACCCATTTCCTGACACAACTCGGGTGGTAATGCTTCCATGGACGGATTGTGGCAATAGCTCTTTCGGCTCAAGGCATCGGCGACTACATTGGCTTTTTCCGGATGATAGTGGAGCTCCAGGTCATAATCCTTTATAAGCTCTAGTCATCTGCGTTGTCTCATGTTTAGGTCCTCTTGAGTGAAGAAGTACTTTAGGCTCTTGTGATCGGTATAGATATCAGACTTATTTTCGATTGAGTAGTGCCTCCAGATCTTTAGGGCATGCACAACTGCAGCAAGCTCAAGGTCGTGGGTCGGGTAGCATTGCTCATGGTCCTTCAACTATCAGGATGCATAGGCAATGACTCTTCCACTTTGCACCAGAACACAGTCGAGTCCCTATCTGGATGCATCACAATAGACCACAAAGTCTTTCTGGATATTAGATAAGGCAAGAACAGGAGTGGTGGTAAGCTTCTGTTTCAGAGTCTAGAAGCTGTGCTCGCACTCGGGCGTCCATTCAAACTCATTAGTCTTCTTCAGTAGATTGGTCATGGGCTTGGCTATCTTTGAGAAGTTCTCAATGAATCTGCGATAGTACCCAGCTAATCTGAGGAAACTGCAGATGTCTGTCACATTGCGGGGTTGTTCCCACTCTTTTACGACCTCGATCTTAGCGGGATCTACAACGACTCCCTCAGCAGTGAGAACGTGACCAAGAAAGACAACTTCTTCAAGCCAGAAGTCACACTTGCTAAACTTGGCATAAAGCTGATTCTACCTCAACTTCTCTAGAACCACTCTCAAGTGTTGTTCATGCTCTTCAACGGTAGCGGAATAGATAAGGATGTCATCAATGAACACCACTACAAACTTGTCTAGCTCGTCCATGAATGCCTTATTCATCATGTCCATGAAATAAGCCAGGGCATTAGTGAGTCCGAAGGACACCACTGTGAACTCATATTGCATGTATCTAGTGATGAAGGTTGTCTTAGGAATGTCCTCAGGTCTGATTTTCATCTAATGATACCCAAACCTGAGATCAATCTTGGAAAAGAACTTGGCATCTTTTAGCTGATCTAGGAGGTCATTGATCCTAGGCAGAGGATACTTGTTCTTGACTTTCACGGCATTCAAGTTCTGGTAGTCAATGCACATCCTCATAGATCCATCCTTCTTTTTCACGAACAAAACAGGGGAACCCTAGGGTGAGGCACTGGGTCTGATGTACCCCTTGTCTAACAACTCCTTGAGCTATTTCTTTAGCTCCTCCAGCCCATCAACTGACATGCGGTAGGGCCTTTTAGCGATAGGCCCGGCATTAGGCAAAAGGTCAATCACGAACTCTACATCCCGATTGGGTGGCATTCCCAGCAACTCCTCGGGAAACATGTCAGAATACTCATTCACAATGGGTACCTCCTCAACTATCTTGGCCTCCATGGCACACAACATGGAAACTGCCCTTCCCTGATTAGGCTCACAACGGATCATGTGACCACTTGGGTGTGTGATCTCTACATACCTTGGTGAACAAGATATCACTCCTTTATGTCATGTCAACCAATCCATCCCCAGTATGACATCTAGTCCCTTAGATGGAAGTAAGGTGAGATCGGCTAGAAAAGGGTAGCCCTCAATGGTGATACTCACTCCCTCAGAGTAAGCCTCTGATGCTCAATCCTATCCTCATACTCAAGCACCTTGGACTCAAGATAGTTGTGGCGAAGCTCGGCCTCCCCAACCTTGTCCTTGAGGATGGTGATCTCCTCCCAAAGCGACTTCTCACGGGTCTCATAGAAGGTCTTGATCCTGTCATAACCCATGCACTCCTCCTTGAGCTTGCCGACCATCTCCTCCTCCTTGCGCTCCACCTTGAGGAACTCCTCGTCACAACAGAACAGAAGGTCTCGGTAGCGATGGTTCTACATCTCCACATCCATGATGTAGCGATCCTGGGCGATGATGTACTGTGCGGAGGCCCTCAAACAGGGGTCCACCTCATCACACATAGCACGGTTTGCAGCAGTGATCTACGGCTCTGAGAACCTATTGAGGTCCAGAGCGGCAGGTAGCAGGCGGTATGGTCCTGTCTTGAGGTAGTCGTGTGCGTCACGCATCACACTATGAAGTGCAGTGCGCGAGATGGACTGCATGCATGAAGTGATGGAGTTCTCCACCTCCAGTGTCTTGAAGGCTTACAGCACAGGTACGTACTCGCTGACGGGAACCTTGAGGTGGACCACGATGTGGCCCTTGAACCTATCGGGTCCAGGCTCTCCCCGGCACACGTATTCAATCTTCTCTATGGGGATGCCTAGCGAGTCCAGTATGTCATACAGGATTGTGGCAAACCCACAGTAGGCCTGTCCGTCCATAGGGAGCTCGACGACAGGAGCCATCTGCATATCAACCGTAAGACGGAGTCAGTATTTTGTTATTCATGAGTTAACTTGAGTAATACAGAGTGAATCTTGGTAAGGCATAGCAAATTTAGAATGAATCAGGGTGGAACAAAGTGATGTGATAGGTAAGATAGCACGGAATTCAGGTAAGAAAGTGTGAAATTGAGGTAAGCCATGCACAAAAATGCAGCACGGTTGGTAATATAACCGAAAGTATCAAGATCCTTCCTAATTCTATTGTCCAATCCTAAGGGTCCGTCCTAGGGACAATCATGGCTCTGATACCAACTGAAACATCATTGATTTCCGCAAAGGGAAATCCACAGAAATGAAGTGTAAAATGATGAAATGACCCATCAATTTACCCAAATCTCAGTGATACCCAACGTAATACACAATTATCAGAGTACAATAGAGAGTTTTACATAAATTATTCTCTTCGCCACGCAGGGCGGAACACACTCACACGTAACATCCGGAATAACATTTAGCAAAGACAGCAACAGAAAATGATCTCCTAGAACCAGCTCGAGCATAGAACAGACCCTCTAGTCCTCCCAGTCATCACCCTCATAGTCGTACTCGGGTTCAGAACATGCCAAGAATCTATCAGTACACTTGGTACTGGCCACGCATCGCTCACCCTATGCTTGCATTGCTTTGTGGAAGGTGGAATGCATTGAGGGATGTAGAAGAAGACCTATTTCGGCTGTGAGTTTCCTATACAAGTAGTCAACATTTTAATAATATTAAATTCATTAGTTTTTAACCCAACTTATTCACACGTTCTCCCATCCCATCACACACACATCACATCTCATCTCACTCTCTCTCTCTAAGCGACAAGATTGACTCCCGCTCAGATCTCGCCTCAACGACCGAAGCCAGAATCCAACATGAAACCCGAGGAAAAGGTAGAAAAGGACTCCTCTCTCTAATCAAGTGAAGCGTAGGTCATGGGAATGTCCATAACCATGAACACAGCTATACATATAGATCGATCAACTCTGCAGAGTGTGTACACCTGGTAATCCACAAGATCGCCATCATTGACGATCTAGCTCGTCTAGGCTGATTCCGACTGCCTCCCAATCGGTACGATACCACCCTACCACTTAGCCCTAGGCCACCCCGGAGTCCACCGAAATGCTGAGACTGTGAGACGCAGTACCAGGCCCCCAAGGTCACTACGCTGTCTTAGGAGGGTGTGGCTCCCCATGCCCGTACCTCCCTACACTATCACCTTCCAACCTAGTAGTAGTGGCACTGCCCTAGTCAGTCGGGTAATCATCCCCTACCCATCGAGAGCGAGTGGTGTGCACGAAGGTCCCATGGTTCCGGTTCTCAAGACATACCAGTCCTTAGGGGGACCGGACATGATATCTTCTCAAAAGGGGATCACCAACTTCCCGTGCCATGACAACACCTCCTCCAGGGATAACCAACACCTCGGTCCACCACTCACATATACCCACCATAGGTAACTCTCGCAAGGGATGCCCAGGTCGCACCCCTCCGGCAAGACTTGCCCGAAAGACTCATTGTAGGATCCTGTCTGATCGACTCAACCCTCACCACACACCCAAAACACACGCCAAGATCTCCCCATGTTCATTATTCAATTTTACCAAGTTTATGGCACCTCGTGCCTCATGCACATACGTCTCTCCCTCACCAGCATCATATCACAGATATAATGTGAGTAAGAGTAAAGTAGTGAGTATGTAACAAGCGAGCATCTAGCCTATCAGCGGGTGTGTAGGAGTAAGGTTGCAACATGGTATAATTCTTAAAGTAAAACTACCATGCATTCTAACATCATATTATTGCATAAAAGACAAAGCACTAGCAATTCTAGTTATAGTATGTGTAATAGGATCTACGAGATTGGGAGGGGCGTGGCACCTGGTAGGTCGTCTCCTAAGTCCTTGCGGTAGTCGGGGTCATACTCCTCAGTCGACAGGTCCTCCGACTCTGTTAAACGTAACATATGGTCGCGTGAGCGACTCCTATAGAGGTGCACAAAGAAGCAATAGAAATTCGAAAGATCCAAATACACTCAAACACAAGCCTGTGACATAGAGCTAATTTTTAGAAAAATTTGGACCCTGGTTTGGTATTTTTCTGAGTTAAAATGAATTAGTTATGAATTTTTAAAGATTAAATGAATTTCTGAAAAAAGAAATAAAAAGAAAAAGAATTGGAAATTCCAGGCAGTGACACGTGGCAGCATCCAATTGGCCAGAACGGAGTGAGTCACTGATAGGTGGGTCCTGTTGACCGGTCAACGGTCAACTTTGACTAGGCCTTAGATGGGCTTTGATAGGCCAGGCTAGGACTAGGAATGGGCTGGGTTGGGCTGGGCCGGCCTGGACATGTGTCAAGCTATGGCTTCGCCACGTCGCACGTCTGGGTTTCAAATGGGTTGCTGTAACAGATCAACGTAATTATACGAGATTAAGTAAGAAAATCTTCCACCGAGGCGATTAATTTATCGAACTTAAACCCGTATAACCCGAGATTTCGTGAAATCACGAGGGATTTCAAACCAACCAACATACAACCAAGATCGTACTGATTTAGCAGCCACAGTTCACATGATACGTAGAGTTCACAATAAAAGTGGAGTACATCGGAGTTCGGAATAAAAGTTATTACAACATAGTTCAAAATAACATAGTGGAAGCAAGTAGTTTTACACACCCACTTAGTTCAAATACAGTGCCAGTAGATAGTCATGGTCCACAAAAGCATTAGATAAGACGAACAGAGTGACCCTTGCCCAAGGTCCTAGTTGTCGCCCATCGCCGGATACAGACAGTTGGAGCAATACCCATAGTACATCTGACCATCTGCAACAACAATGGGAACAACGCCCTGAGTACAAGAATGTACTCAGCTAGACTTACCCGTCATAAACCAGAAATAAAGGACACCAAGAATCATGCAAGGCTTTATAGATTGGACTGACTTGACTCATTTGCGAAAAACATAAGTTGTTATGAAAAACTATACCAGTATTTTTTGCATCACTTTTAGTATAACCTATTCAAGCTAGGTAAGCATCTATTGCTAGAACAATCACTTGATTCATCATTAACAATCTAGATTACCATATCAGATTTAGCATTTCCAACATGGTGCATTTAACCATCAGTGTTCCATTAATGTTACTACGATGCCATAGCTCGAGTCAAGTGCTCACTAACCGGGAGCGACGGCGATTCGAATCGAATTCCTATCCAGCTAGAGATTTATTCCTCACACAAACCCTGCTTCCCCCGTCAGGGTCGCTTAGATCACCAATAACACTTTCCAAGAAGCCGCGGGATAACAATCATGGATCGCACTACCCAGGGACCGCCCGACTGCCAGGACGCACCTTGGGCTCACTCTTCGCGTCCCCGTTACACCCACTTCAACACCAGTCTGCCAACCCGAGTTTATCCTGGCTCGAAAAGTGTCACTGGCTTCGTGGTCGAAAGGTACTTTATTCGGCCAGCTAAATGTGAGGCATGCGTTCAACATGACAAGAGGGACGAGCAACGATCGGTCCTTAATCGACACAGACGGAATCACTATAGTCCAAAACCCTATAAGACTCCGCCCGGTCTTCATTTATCCATCAACACTTGGTTACTTTTTATGATCACAATTACAGCTAACCATAACCCGGTATCCACCTATAACTCGCAGGTGACAGGAAATCACCCGACTTCTATCGGTCTAAGCATGGCTAAGCAATTCACTCGATCCTGACCTAACAGGGTGAAAGATAATCCGGTGGCCAAGGTAATAATGCAACAACGGTTTCACTCAACTCCTATAACTTAATGCAACTATATATATAACTATAGTTCATGTAGTAAGGAACAACTTTTATAAAATAGGAGACTTAAAATGCTCCGGGGCTTGCCTTTTTCGAACGAGCTAGGATGGTGGTCGACGCACTCTGGCAGCTCCTCGCCTGACTCTTCCTCCTCGGGCACCTCCTGTGCCTGGGGTTCCTGCTGATCCATCCAAACTTGCTCCTCCTGTACTGCTACCTGCGACTCTTCCTGCGATTCTGTATGATGCAAGTGCATAAGTAATCATGCGAATGATGCATCGGATTGTGGTGGAGTGCTTTGATGACATGAGATGCAGATGAGCACATGGAATGAGCAGTTTGAATATAACTATTTCTTCTACAAGGTAGTCAACGTCATCCAAGAACATATACCCTAAAACATGCACATTATTCTTCTATTATCTAGCCTATTATTTACACATATAAGTGAACCTAAGCTACCAAAGCTTACCAACCTAACTCATCCATAACATCAGCAAGGCATAATGATGCTTCAAAGATACACCAAACATATTTTATTTCTCTTAATTTCTCATAAAGAATAATCTTTTATTCCCTATTTAACTAGAGTTACACAGCAACACCTATTTCTGGTGTAGATAAAAATCTACAAAAATTACAGTAGATTACCTTACCCTAACTAACCTACTACTAAATATGAGCATGAAATTATTTTGTACTAGAAAAAGTATCAAACAACAGATTTCACATTTTTCCTATGTTACTAACAGTAAACTAACATACCACAAAAATTATCACATGTATGTTCTATACAAATTTAGCTCTCTACTAAAAATAACAAAGATTATCAATTAAAAGCATTTGAACTACACTTCAAAAATTTCTCACAGAACATGCTTCACTAATATTTTTCCTAGAAAGTACATCACTCATAAAGATTAAAGCAACAAGAATCACATTTTTCCCTTCATTATTTTATTTACTACATATTTTCTAAGATATCAGCATTTATAGCAATTAAATAAATTTACACAGCAAAGTGTCACAAAATTAACATGAGCTATTTTTAAACTGTAGATCTATTCAAGAGGAACATTTCAAAATTTGTTTCATCATTTTTGGAGCTAAAAAGGGTACACAAACATTTTCCAAGTATTTTCTTTTCCCAAAACAAAATAGAAATTTAAAAATGAAATTTGGAAATCGCTGAACGGGCCGGCCCACTCGGTAATACTGGCCCGCGGCCGATAACGGCTGGGGTGCCGCGCGGGGAAAAACGGGGTGGCGGCCCGGCTTGGCGGCTCGGCCCAGAGCCGGTGGCCCAGCAGGCGGGGGGGTTGGAATGCGGGGCGCGGGGAGCGGCCGCGCGACTGCGACGTCGCGGCGGCGGTGAAGCCCACCGGCGGCTAGCGACCGGCTCCGGTCGTGCGGGCACCGATGGAGGGGCACAAAGAATCCCTATGGGGGTGGCGAACACCGCGGGGCGGTGCGCGAACGGCTAGGCGGGGAGAAAACGCCGGAACGGCGGGGGCGAGCGCGCGGTGGCCGGAATGGTGCCGCGGCGGGGCGCGCGAGACGGTGCCTTACCGTGGGGCAGAGACGGAGCGTGGAGGCGCGTTCGGAGAAGAGAAGGGTGAGGCGGAGTCATTCGCGCGAGCAATTGCTCGAAGGCGGCCGGCCGGCGACGGAATGAGGGGCGGAAGCACGCGGCGGCGGCGACGAGCGCGCGGAGGTGAGAGCGGCTGCGGCTGCTGCTCGCGCGAGGCCGAGAGAGGCGAAATGGAAGGCATGCTGACAGGGAGGAGCGAGCGCGGGTTCAAGGCACGTGGCGCGGCCGATGGAGCCCATGGCTCACCACGCGTACGCCGGAGGTGGCGAGCGGCGGCCACGCGGCGGGCGAGCCCTGACGCGGGCGTCGCGCTGGCGCGGGGCGCGCGCGCGCGGGGAGGGGAGCGGGGCAAGCGGGCCAGGCCGGCGTCTGCTCGTGGGCCGAAAGGAAAGCCGCGGCCCGTTAAGGAAGGAAAAGCATTTTTCTTTTTCTAAATGATTTACAAATTTTTCTAATTATTTCAAATTCGAGTTTGAAGATGAAAAAGAGGTTTTCAAAACTTTTGCCCAAAATAAAAGTTGTTCAAAATTTAATTCTCTACAACTTTTATGTAGGGCACTTTTCAAAATTCTAAATAGATTTTGAATTTGGGATTTAAAGCTAAATCTTTAAGTAAAAATTCATTTTTCTAGAATATTTTTTTTAAAAGCAAAATTTGAAGGAACTTGAATTCAAGAGTTGCTCCAAAAATCATGTTTATTTATTCTAGATTATTTAAAATTGTAGCTACACAAAATTTCACCACTCTTTAGCACTTAAATGCAGAATTTGGGTTTTAAGTAATTGTTTTTCAACTTTAAATTTAAAAGGGTCTATATTGCATGCAATGATAACCATGTATGAGATGATTATGACTAATGCTTTGGATGCTAATGCATGCTTAACACCCAGGGGTGTTACAGCCCTCACCTCTTATAAGAATCTCGTCCTGAGATTTTGAGTTACGAACCATTTATCGTAAAAATCTTTATACGCAGTTTGAAGATATTCTCCCGTTTCCCATGAAGTATCACTCTCATCATGATGGCTCCACTGAATCTTGTAGGTTGTTACCACTCTGTTCCGAGTGACTCGGTCCTGTGTATCCAGAACTTGAACCGGTTGTTCACGATATTCCAAGTCCGCCTTGATCCGAATACCCTGCGGTTCTATTCTCTCTTCCGGAACACGCAGACATTTCTTCAACTGGGATACATGAAAGACGGGAAAGATCGAACTCATCTCTTCTGGCAATTGCAACTGGTACGCCACGGGACCCTTTTTCTCTATGATCTGGTATGGTCCGATATATCTAGCAGACAGTTTCTGCTTGACTCCAAACCGTTTCTTCTTCATGGGGGTAACCTTCAAATAGACATAGTCACCCACTTGGAAATCCAATGGTCTCCTTCTCTTGTCTGCATGGCTCTTTCTGACGGGACTGTGCAGCTTGCATGTTTTGCCGGATAATACAGACCTTCTTCTTTGCCTCATTTACAAAATCAATTCCATAAAACCTTCTTTCTCTAGGCTCTACCCAATTTAACGGTGTCCTGCACTTCCTGCCATATAAAGCTTCAAAAGGTGCCATCTTGATACTCTCTTGGTAACTGTTGTTGTAAGCGAATTCTGCCAATGGTAACCAGGATTCCCATGAGCCTTTGGATGACAGTACACAAGCTCTAAGCATATCTTCAAGTATAGCATTAACTCGTTCTGTCTGCCCATCTGTCTGTGGATGGTAAGCCGTACTACAAATCAAACTAGTACCCAAACCTTTATGAAGATGTTCCAAAAAATGAGAGGTAAACTGTGAACCACGATCAGATACGATCGTTTTTGGTATACCATGTAGTCGGACAATCTCAGCAATATACTTTTCTGCATATTGAGGTGGTCGGAATGTTGTATTAACTGGTAGAAAGTGAGTTGTCTTGGTGAGACGATCTACTATTACCCAAATAGAATCATGTCCCTTCTGTGTGGTGGGAAGACCAGTGATGAAATCCATACTTATATCATCCCATTTCCAATCGGGTACAGACAAGGGTTGCAGAAGTCCTGCGGGTCTCATGTGAAGAGCTTTAACTCTACAACACATGTCACAACGAGCAACGTATGTTGCAATTTCCTTTTTCATCTTAGTCCACCAATAACGGGGTCGCAACTCTTGGTACATCTTACTACTTCCGGGGTGAATAGATAGCTTGGAATGATGGGTCTCATTCATCAACTTGTTCTTAAGCTCTCTATCCTTAGGTACCACCAGGCGATCCTTAAACCATAACACTCCTTGGTCATCCAATCGAAAGTGTTTGGTGGGTTCCCTCTTCATCTTCTCTTTGATATGAAAGATTCCCTTATCTATCTTCTGACCTTCAATGATCTGGTTTTCCAGAATACAACTGATCTGAATATTATGCAACACAGCAGGATGTAACAATTTGAACCCTTCTTCAAACAACGGTTGCACATCGATAGCATGTGATTTTCTACTCAGTGCATCTGCTACTACATTAGCCTTCCCGGGATGATAATGCACGTTTAGATTATAGTCCTTTATCAGCTCTAACCATCTTCTCTGTCACATGTTCAACTCAGATTGGGTAAAAATGTATTTGAGACTCTTATGATCTGTAAAGAGATTACACACATTACCCAGCAGGTAGTGTCTCCAAATCTTTAGAGCATGCACTACTGCTGCAAGCTCCAAATCATGTGTAGGATAGTTAACTTCATGCTTCCTCAATTGACGTGAGGCATAGGCAATGACCCTTCCATTTTGCATTAGTACACATCCTAACCCATTCTTAGATGCGTCACAGAACACATCAAAAGACTTTTCTATATCCGGTTGGGCCAGAACAGGAGCAGTGGTCAACAACTTTCGCAAGGTGTAGAAAGCTGCCTCGCACTCCTCTGTCCATACAAACTTATGATCCTTCTGTAACAGGCTTATCATTGGTTTGGCAATCTTCGAGAAATCCGGTATGAAGCGACGATAGTAACCGGCTAAACCAAGAAAACTACGAACTTCATGCACTGAGGTTGGTGACTTCCAGTCCATAACCTCTTGCACCTTACTAGGGTCTACGGAAATGCCATTTTTAGACAACACGTGGCCGAGAAAAGGAACTGACTTAAGCCAGAACTCACACTTGCTAAACTTCGCATATAGTTGATGTTTTCTGAGTCTAGTCAAGACAATCCTGAGGTGCTCTGTGTGATCTTCTTCATTCTCTGAATATATTAGAATGTCATCAATGAACACAATCACAAACTTATCCAACTCTGGCATGAAAACAGAATTCATCAGATACATAAAGTATGCAGGAGCGTTGGTCAATCCGAAGGACATGACAAGATACTCATACAAGCCATATCTGGTAGAGAACGCAGTCTTAGGCACATCTTGCGGCCTAATCTTTATCTGATGGTATCCTGATCTTAAATCTATCTTAGAGAACACTTTGGCCTTAGACAATTGGTCAAACAAGATATCAATCCGAGGAAGAGGATACTTGTTTTTAATTGTCACTACATTCAGTGGTCGATAATCCACGCACATGCGTAAGGAGTTATCCTTCCTCTTTTTCACAAATAGAGCGGGGCATCCCCATTCAGACGAGCTAGGACAAATCAAACCTTTCTTTAGTAAGTCCTGGAGTTGCTTCTTCAATTCGGCTAACTCATTGGGAGGCATCCGATAGGGCCTTCTCGAGATCGGTGCTGTTCCTGGAATTAACTCAATGGCAAACTCAACATTTCGGTCTAGTGGAAGTCCAGGTAACTCATTCGGAAACACATCTGGAAACTCACAGACCACTGGAACCTGGGCTAGCAGAGTAGTTTGGACCGCACAAGTCGTGCTAGCTAGGTCTACTTTCCGAGGTAGGACCACCCGAAAGGTACCTTCTCCACTTGTTTCCTTAAGAGAGATACTCCTTCCTCCAACATCGATTACTACCCCCATCTTATTCATCTAGTTCATACCCATGATCACATCCAAAACTAACCCTGGCATGACTATCAGATTAAGCTTATATTGTTGGTTGGATATGCTTAGGGTTACTCCCTGAACTATCTGATTAGTCAACAGATCAGCCCCAGCTGAACTGATTTTATAAGCACATTCTAATTCAACTATCTTTTGCTCATGCCTCTTAACAAATGCTTGACTTACAAAGGAATGAGATGATCCGGAATCAAACAAGACTACTGCAAGATGATTGTTGATAGAAAACATACCAGCTGTTACCGGTTCTCCTTCAGGGATGTCATCCACGGTGGTGTGATGCACACGAGCTTGATACTACGTCTGCTGTTTCTTAGGGTAGGGACAAAACTTCGCTGTGTCCGGGTTGGTTGCAGTTGAAGCACGGTCCCTTCACTTGAGTCACAGTTCCAGATGAACTGCCTTGTCCTATCTTCGCCTAAGGCAATGCCATCTTGAATGGTTTCTGGTTCCTCTGGGGTTGCTGAGCATTCTGATTCTTCCTTTGTGGTGGCCTAAACCTTGCACCTGGGGCAGGCGACTGATAAGCTGGACGGTTGGCCACTGGGGCTCTGGACTGGGACGAACCCGACTCAAAAGCTCTCTTACGGATCTTGGAAGCAGCATAAACATTGTTGTTCTTCTCTTGCTTCAGACAGTCACTAACGAAATCATTGAAACCAGTCCTCATATTTGTACCCACATGTTTCATCATCTTGGGATTCAGGCCTCTCTTGAAGCTAGCGATCTTCTTGGCCTCGGTATTCACTATATCAGGAGCATAACGACTCAGGTTATTGAATGCATGTAGATATTGAGTTACCGTCTTCGTGCCTTGATTCAGTGCCAGGAATTCCCCAAGCTTCATCTCGGTCAGACCAGGTGGAATGTACGTTCCACGGAAGGATGGTGAACTCCCTCCAAGTGATGTGAGCATGGGGAGAAAAAGTGGTGCGGTGATGTTTCCACCACATTCCTGCCAGACCTTGAAGCTGATGAGCTGCATACTCAGTCTTCAACACTTCAGTCATTCTCAAGACACGGAACTTGTCTTCCATAGTATTAATCCACTCTTCTGCATCCAAGGGTTCTGCGGCTTCCTTGAAGATCGGTGGACGAGTATCCATGAAGTCCTTGAAACTGCTGTACTGATTTGCTTCGTGCCCACCCAGGTTTATTCCCCGACGGGTGTTGTCTGCGATACTGCGCAACGTAGCTTCCATATTCTGTTGCATGCCCTCCATATTACGTTGGCTTCCAAGAAATTATGCGAAAAACTGTTCCGTAGTGTAGGGTGGAGGAGGCGGTGGTGGATCACAGTCATCACTAGCAGCTGAACTGCCACCAGCCTCAGCGGCACCATACACGGTACGACGAGTGTTTGGCATCTGCATGTTTCAGCAACAGTAATTATTAGGTGATGTTGTAGGAATTACGACCGAATGAAAAATCATGCTGACTGAATTTATTGGAGAGAATAAATTCATACAATAAAATAGGGGCACAATAAGCCATTCCAATTAACACAACATCACTAATTAGATTACTTAAAGCGCACACATCGCGTCCATTACAACCAAGTTGCCAGCATACATACACTAGACTTTTTGACGTTCGGATACCGCCACAAACACATCCAAGCTTTCCACATTACATCAAAGCCTTAGTCTTTCTACTCATTATTACATGCCCAACGTGCCAACAAAGCAAAAGATCATGTAGATGGAACCTAGTAGCTAGCGTAACTACTAGCCTACTCATCGTGGTCGCTGTCTAAGTCCGAGACGTTGGCGTCATCGCCATTAGCAGCGTCGTGGTGCTCCCCAAATGGTGCTTCGGGCTCTTCAGGATCTTCGTCTTCATTCAAATCCATCTCTGCCGCACCAGGAGGAATATAGGGGTTGAGTTGATTGTTCAGCCGATGAACCTCCTCATGCAGATTGTCATTATATTCCTCTGCATATGCCAGCTGTTGCTCTAGCTCAAACTGTCTAGCCCTCAACACATTCTCTGCGGACCAGGCTTCATTCCTCTGATGGAGCACATGAGTCAACAGGCGCTCAGCGTTCCTGTTGGCGGTGGTCAGTCGTCCAACCTGCTCTCTCAGGGCACACACATCTCCTTCGAAAGCCACAGTCCTCTGGGTCGCCTGATCTCTCTGACGAGTCAACTGAGCCATCTCGGTGTTGAGCCTCTCAATCTCGGCATCGTGATCTCTCTGAAGCTGACGGCGGTCATCACGAGCCTGACCAAGAGCACTAGACACACGTCTCAGGCTACCTTCCACTCCATCAAAGGCCCTCATCACTGCGAACATGGCACTCATAGCGGGGTTGTCACTGTTCTGTGCTTCTGCGGCGCTAATCTCCAGAGATCTTCCTCTTGCCTGCTGCCACGAGTCAGTGGAGGGGTTGCCCCTCGGAAAGACTCCAACTATAGCTGCTGCCAACTCCTGAGGAAAGCGATCCATGATATCCCTCAGGATTCCAAAGGCTGCCCTCTCAGCGGCTTCTTCAGGGGTCCTGCCAGTTGACTCAAAATGCCAACCGGTCCACTAAGAACCATCACCTCGGGGACGAACTACTGCTGCCACAGTCACCAAAAGTCTTTCCCCCAACCGCTCATTCGACCAAAAGTAGCGGGGCTCCATCCCATCAGGATAGCCTACATAGCTGAGTACTCTCCACAAGAGCGTAGGCATCCCAAACTCTCCAAGAAAAGTGTGGCGCTGACGAGTGCGTGGAGCAAGCTGATGACGGGGAGCTCTGCCAGTGGACTTGCGGGCTGTCTGCTTGGTACATGCCATCTGTAGCAAAATTTTATTACCGTGGTGAGAACAGATTTTTAAGTTGGCATTTTTATCGAAATGAGATAATCAACTTATAAGGGGAGGAACAATGCCATGAATGAAATGCACAACATGATACATGCACGTTCCGTACGTCCTCACAAACTTAGAAAACTAATAACTACTAACGGAATAAACGGTGGCATACAACGATCTCTTGTAACGTAACTAATACGTACTACTCGAAAGCGTTGTTATGTACCTGCAAAAAGTCACTTCAGCCCAACCCTCACAGTATGAAAATATGCAAGAAAGCAGTAAAGTAAGTTACTCGCTCTACACGCATCCCCAGATATGAGTATAACGGTAACAACTACCCGAATCATCGTCCTATTGACGGCATCGTCACCGCATGACGGAAGTCCCCACCATTTGAATACCCTCATACGAACATGCGCATGGCACGTAAGTATTTTGGTATCACATAAGCACTCCCCTAGATCGGCAGTGTATCCGACCATGCTCTCACAACTCTCACTTACCAGGGCGTAGAGGGAATTGAAAAATACATTACCACTCAATTGAATGGCACTCATACAATAGCACACCGTATGAGCGACGAAATTTCAAATATGATGCAAACCCCCAAGTTAGTACTTAATTAAGCCACCTAGAGTCCTTATTGGGCATAAAGGATATGACCACTGGCACACTCTTAAATTTGAAAGTTTAGTTGAAAACACAGTTTTGTTTTTAAATACCTAGGTGAACAGTAACATGCTAAACCATGCTCCGATGCCAGCTGTAACAGATCAACGTAATTATACGAGATTAAGTAAGAAAATCTTCCACCGAGGCGGTTAATTTATCGAAATTAAACCCGTATAACCCGAGATTCTGTGAAATCACGAGGGATTTCAAACAAACCAACATACAACCAAGATCGTACTGATTTAGCAGCCACAGTTCACATGATACGTAGAGTTCACAAAAAAAGTGGAGTACATCGGAGTTCAGAATAAAAGTTATTACAACATAGTTCAAAATAACATAGCGGAAGCAAGTAGTTTTACACACCCACTTAGTTCAAATACAGTGCCAGTAGATAGTCATGGTCCACAAAAGCATTAGATAAGACGAACAGAGTGACCCTTGCCCAAGGTCCTAGTTGTCGCCCATCGCCGGATACAGACAGTTGGAGCAGTACCCATAGTGCATCTAACCATCTGCAACAACAATGGGAACAACGCCCTGAGTACGAGAATGTACTCAGCTAGACTTACCTGTCATAAACCAAAAATAAAGGACACCAAGGATCATGCAAGGCTTTATAGATTGGACTGGCTTGACTCATTTGCGAAAAGCATAAGTTGTTATGAAAAACTATACCAGTACTTTTTGCATCACTTTTAGTATAACCTATTCAAGCTAGGTAAGCATCTATTGCTAGAACAATCACTTGATTCATCATTAACAATCTAGATTACCATATTAGGTTTAGCATTTCCAACATCATTCATTTAACCATCAGTGTTCCATTAATGTTACTACGATGCCATAGCTCGAGTCAAGTGCTCACTAACCGGGAGCGACGGCGATTCGAATCGAATTCCTATCCAGCTGGAGATTTATTCCTCACACAAACCCTGCTTCCCCCGTCAAGGTCGCTTAGATCACCAATAACACTTTCCAAGAAGCCGCGGGATAACAATCATGGATCGCACTACCCAGGGACCGCCCGACTGCCAGGACGCACCTTGGGCTCACTCTTCGCGTCCCCGTTACACCCACTTCAACACCAGTCTGCCAACCCGAGTTTATCCCGGCTCGAAAAGTGTCACTAGCTTCGCGGTCGAAAGGTACTTTATTCGGCCAGCTAAATGTGAGGCATGCGTTCAACATGACAAGAGGGACGAGCAACGATCGGTCCTTAATCAACACAGACGGAATCACTATAGTCCAAAACCCTATAAGACTCCACCCAGTCTTCATTTATCCATCAACACTTGGTTACTTTTTATGATCACAATTACAGCTAACCATAACCCGGTATCCACCTATAACTCGTAGGTGTCAGGAAATCACCCGACTTCTACCGGTCTAAGCATGGCTAAGCAATTCACTCGATCCTGACCTAACAGGGTGAAAGATAATCCGGTGGCCAAGGTAATAATGCAACAACGGTTTCACTCAACTCCTATAACTTAATGCAACTATATATATAACTATAGTTCATGTAGTAAGGAACAACTTTTATAAAATAGGAGACTTAAAATGCTCCGGGGCTTGCCTTTTTCGAACGAGCTAGGATGGTGGTCGACGCACTCTGGCAGCTCCTCGCCTGACTCTTCCTCCTCGGTTACCTCCTGTGCCTGGGGTTCCTACTGATCCGTCCAAACTTGCTCCTCCTGTACTGCTACCTGCGACTCTTCCTGCGATCCTGTATGATGCAAGTGCATAAGTAATCATGCGAATGATGCATCGGATTGTGGTGGAGTGCTTTGATGACATGATATGCAGATGAGCACATGGAATGAGCAGTTTGAATATAACTATTTCTTCTACAAGGTAGTCAACGTCATCCAAGAACATATACCCTAAAACATGCACCTTATTTTTCTATTAGCTAGCCTATTATTTACACATACAAGTGAACCTAAGCTACCAAAGCTTACCAGCCTAACTCATCCATAACATCAGCAAGGCATAATGATGCTTCAAAGATACATCAAACATATTTTATTTCTCTTAATTTCTCATAAAGAATAATCTTTTATTCCCTATTTAACTAGGGTTACACAGCAACACCTATTTCTGATGTAGATAAAAATCTACAAAAATTACAGTAGATTACCCTTACCCTAACTAACCTACTACTAAATTTTCTTGAGAATTGCATATGTAAAACTGCCTGCACAAAATAAACAAGTTATAGCCTAAATATGAGCATGAAATTATTTTGTACTAGAAAAAGTATCAAACAATAGATTTCACATTTTTACTAAGTTACTAACAGTAAACTAACATACCACAAAAATTATCACATGTATGTTCTATACAAATTTAGCTCTCTACTAGAAATAACAAAGATTATCAATTAAAAGCATTTGAACTACACTTCAAAAATTTCTCACAGAACATGCTTCACTAATATT
This sequence comes from Saccharum hybrid cultivar R570, assembly GCA_038087645.1. Lineage (NCBI taxonomy): Eukaryota > Viridiplantae > Streptophyta > Magnoliopsida > Poales > Poaceae > Saccharum > Saccharum hybrid cultivar. Next base: position 47,256,003 of record JAQSUU010000307.1, on the reverse strand, counting down.
TTTCCTAGAAAGTACATCACTCATAAAGATTAAAGCAACAAGAATCACATTTTTCCCTTCATTATTTTATTTACTACATATTTTCTAAGATATCAGCATTTATAGCAATTAAATAAATTTGCACAGCAAAGTGTCACAAAATTAACATGAGCTATTTTTAAACTGTAGATCTATTCAAGAGGAACATTTTAAAATTTGTTTCATCATTTTTGGAGCTAAAAAGGGTACACAAACATTTTTCAAGTATTTTCTTTTCCCAAAACAAAATAGAAATTTAAAAACGAAATTTGGAAATCGCTGAACGGGCCGGCCCACTCGTTAATACTGGCCCGCGGCCGATAACGGCTGGGGCGCCGCGCGGGGAAAAACGGGGTGGCAGCCCAGCTTGGCGGCTCGGCCCAGAGCCGGTGGCCCAGCAGGCAGGGGGGTTGGAATGCGGGGCGCGGGGAGCGGCCGCGCGACTGCGACGTCGCGGCGGCGGTGAAGCCCGCCGGCGGCTAGCGACCGGCTCCGGTCGTGCGGGCACCGATGGAGGGGCACACGGAATCCCTGTGGCGGTGGCGAACACCGCGGGGCGGTGCGCGAACGGCTAGGCGGGGAGAAAACGCCGAAACGGCGGGGGCGAGTGCGCGGTGGCCGGAATGGCGCCGCGGCGGGGCGCGCGAGACGGTGCCTTACCGTGGGGCAGAGACGGAGCGTGGAGGCGCGTTCGGAGAAGAGAAGGGTGAGGCAGAGTCGTTCGCGCGAGCAATTGCTCGGAGGCGGCCGGCCGGCGGCGGAACGAGGGGCGGAAGCACGCGGCTGCGGCGACGAGCGCGCGGAGGTGAGAGCGGCTGCGGCTGCTGCTCGCGTGAGGCCGAGAGAGGCGAAATGGAGGGCGTGCTGAGAGGGAGGAGCGGGCGCGGGTTCAAGGCGCGTGGCGCGGCCGGTGGAGCCCACGGCTCGCCACCCGTACGCCGGAGGCGGCGAGCGGCGGCCACGCGGCGGGCGAGCCCTGACGCGGTCGTCGCGCTGGCGCGGGCGCGCGCGTGGGGAGGGGAGCGGGGCAAGCGGGCCAGGCCGGCGTCTGCTCGTGGGCCGAAAGGAAAGCCGCGGCCCGTTAAGGAAGGAAAAGCATTTTTCTTTTTCTAAATGATTTACAAATTTTTCTAATTGTTTCAAATTCAAGTTTGAAGATGAAAAAGAGGTTTTCAGAACTTTTGCCCAAAATAAAAGTTGTTCAAAATTTAATTCTCTACAACTTTCATGTAGGGCACTTTTCAAAATTCTAAATAGATTTTGAATTTGGGATTTAAAGCTAAATCTTTAAGTAAAAATTCATTTTTCTAGAATATTTTTTTTAAAAGCAAAATTTGAAGGAACTTGAATTCAAGAGTTGCTCCAAAAATCATGTTTATTTATTCTAGATTATTTAAAATTGTAGCTACACAAAATTTCACCACTCTTTAGCACTTAAATGCAGAATTTGGGTTTTAAGTAATTGTTTTTCAACTTTAAATTTAAAAGGGTCTATATTGTATGCAATGATAACCATGTATGAGATGATTATGACTAATGCTTTGGATGCTAATGCATGCTTAACACCCAGGGGTGTTACAGTTGTGGGTCCATGCGCTTGGCTCATGGTGAACAGCGGGCTTGGTCCATGGGTTTCGAACATGGTCCACGGTGGACCCGGTCCACCCTCTTCTCTTTCTCTCGGCTCATGGTGCACCGAGTGCACCTAGCAGCTTCTTTGCTTAATTCCCCCTGCTCCCTCTGCTTGGTCGTGCTCTTGCCGATGGCGAGTGGCCATGCTTGCGCTCTAGTGGCTCAAGGGCAGTACTTGAAGGCATAAACATACCACGTGGTCACAAGGAGCTCAGTGGAGGGGTCAAAGGTGCAGATTAGAGTTTCTAGAGAGCCTGTTCATGGTGGTGGCGGCTCGGCTGGTACGATGAGCAGCGGCGAGGCCTCCATGGTCATTCCGAGGTCTAGTTCGGCCTTTGGGTTTTCGATTGGAAACATCAGCAAGGCTCTAAGGCCACCGATGATGACCTTTCCACGTGGCGAGGCCCATGTCCACGATTGGGTGTGCGGTGGCGCTCCGACGCCTTTCAATCCTAGCGAACCAAGGTGATTAGACGACTCCTTCTATCTTCTAGGCGATCGGGTTCACGTGGACACGGCGAGGCTCATCGGCAAATCCACATCGAGCGTGGTAGCCGGACTTGTCCTGAGCGCGTGCGACACGACGGCACATGAAATACGGCACCGCTGGTACGGCGAGTGCGTCTTGGCGCCATCATAGACTCTCTTGCTCCCTTTTCCACCACAGTTCATGTTCCACACCCAGGCAACACGAGCGCACCTTTCCCTTTCTCTTCTACCGGCTTACCGAGGCTAGAATAGAGCTTCGTCACGGTGTCCTTGCCCTTGGCATTCGCGCTCTAGAGCAGCGCATGGCATGGGCATTCCCGAGCCCCTACGGTCCGGTAGGGTCCCAGCGAGTGAGCTCTGTGTGTGCAGTGCGAAGTGCAAGAGCTATGACCTCCTCTTGCCTGCTCTCGGTACGAGAACTGTGAGGGTGGCGCCATGCCGGCATGCAGGGAGAAGGCGGTGGTGGTGGGGAGGGGTACGCACCATAGGTGGTGGTGGCAATTAGATGGTGGTACGGTGTCGATTCGGGGCCGTGAAGTCGGGTAGCAATGTCGTGAAGTCCTCGGCGAGGAAGAAGATGGCGGCGTCCTATCCTCCTCTGGCGTACTCGAGCGGTAGCGTCGGCTTCGGGTTCCATGCCCCTTCCTGCTCCTCTTCTCCCCCCTTCTTCTCCCTCCTAGCGGTGTAGTGCGATTTGTGTGCCACCAAGGCGGCAGCGAACAGGATGAAGGGGGAGGGTTAGTGCTCGGCTTCAGGAATTTATACCCTGAGGCTTCCCATGGCGGGGCAGACGGTGATGATGGGTTCGTGCCATGCGGCAACGATCCAGAGGGCTAGCGCTAGGGTTTAAGGGCGATTGAGGACGGTGGGGTTCAAAATGTGTGGTCCAATTTGAATTCTAGGTGGTTAGGGAAACATAGCTGCCTTGTCAGGGGGTCAGCAGCAATGTGGCCTTGGCGAGATCACATGCGCGTGGTGCGTGGAGGTGAAACCATGCACGCGTTCGGTCGTGGCACCGGCGAGGCTGGTACATGTTCTTGGCACGCAAGGCGAGCGGTGGCGACAAGGGGAATCTCCCTGTACGAAGGGCGTGACCCTGCCTCCCTTCTTTTCCCATTCTGCAAAATAGAGGATGGCGAGTGGGAGGATGACGACAACGGTAGGTCCCGCCCGTCAGCGTCGCAAGGAAAATAGGGGCTCGATCTCCTTGGCGCATAGGAGCGATGACACGGGCCGAGGCCACTACGGTCTTGCTGGGCCAAGCCGCGTAGGTGAGCGCGTGGCGTGGTTGTGGCTTCGGACTGGGCCAGCCAGCTGAATGGTTAGGCTGAAAAGGATATTTCCTTTTCCTTTTTAGCTAAAAAGCTTTTCTATTTATATTTTCCTTGTTCAAAAATATGCCAAGGCATTTATAGGTAATAAAATAAAGAAAAATGATATATATATTGCCACCACTTGTGCAACACAATGGGGCCTGTTAGAGGTATGCAAAGGTTTCATCTATTTGCCAAAGTTATAATTACATATTTATTTAATTAAGCAATTCATTAAATAAATGTTATTGCTTTTAATTAACAATACAAATAACATAAGATGCAACTCAAGTAAGTTTTGATTAAAAGCAAGGATGTAATCATCTATAATAGGTACTACTTATGCAGCTAGGGTAGTTTTTCTATATGACACCTCACCAAACATAGGTTATTTTAGAAAATTTTTGTAGTTGTGATTTTTAGTTTGTGGAAATTTCTGAGTTGTTACATTAACCTATGGAAGGATTGTCTATCTATGTATAATGTATCAACCTTTACATGAGTATGACTATCATCTTCCAGAAATAAGATGTGCAATGTTTTCGCTTATTTGGTTAAAGCTATGAGATCGAAAAAGTGGTGCTAGGAACAAATTTAAAGAACTAAACATGTTAAGTAAATCAGGTTGTATTGAGCAAGTTTATAACTTAGATATGTTTATTTCTTATTTATGTGCCTACCAGAATTAAGGAAAAGCTTTTTAAATAATGATCATTTACCTTAGAATGTTACATTTGTCATTGGAGCGTAATGTCACCATATGATGAAGGGTAGATGACTCATGATGGTCCTTCCCATTTGCTTGAACTTTTCCTTATTCGGCTAGCCTCGTAGCCTAAGCTATTCATGAGCTTCTTGTCTCCTATATTGCACCCTTTATTTCTCATCCTTTTGTCGTGCCATCTTTCTGCTCTTTGATCTTTTGACACCTTGTTAGACCTTTTGCCTCACTCATTGTTTTATGCAGTTCTTTCATCATGATGTCACACTCCAAAATTTTTATTTTGAGATGTGCATAGAAAACACTTAATAAAATATACGATTTAGTATTTTTCTAAATTTTTTCTAAGTTTAAGTTAGTTTGTTGTCAATCTAGGGGGTGAAAGAAAAATAATTTTATAAAATTTTTATAATTTAATATAACGTGTTTGCTTGCATTTCATGCCTTCGCATAAATTTTCTTGGCTGAAAAATGAATTTAGAAAATTTGATAAAGGCTTGAATAGGTTTTGCTCTTTTTATTAAAAAAAATAAACAATTTAAATATAATTTCTAAATTCATAGTCAAACTCTTTAATCATTGTTTGACTAACATCCTTTTGATCTCATAATCTTTGATCATTCTTTATCCATCTCCTATACTCTCCACGTGTCACATTTTAGACCTTGTACAAAATAGTCGTCCTCTCCATTGTAAACTTAATTTCTTTTATCCCTTTTCCTCATATTTTCTTTGTCTACATGCTTAATCATTTGCACGTCACATCAATTTGACAAGCAAACAACAAATCAGACCACCCACTAACTCCTCTTCTAATTTACACCATCACTGACATCGGACGTCAGTTGCCTAAGAAACTCCAATTGCATGCGATGGCCTTCAGTTAACTCCACCGCCTGAACGTCTTGTCCCATTTATAAATTGCCCTGTTGCTTCTGAATCTCTCGCTGAGGCTCCCAAGACCCTCCATCGCACCTTCTATCTTCTATCAATTGGCAAGTGCATCATCATCATTGAGTTCCTCGGCAAATGGCTTTTCATCCATCTCTGTCGGACATCACAGCAACACCAAGCGCCGGTGAGAAGCATCCCCTTGCTTGCCTTTGTTCCTATTTTAATTTCACCCGAGTTTATCAGTCATATATGTGCTCAATTCAGCCTAAACTAAATGATCCAGCAGTAGCAGCCCCGATGGCATTCCTGAGCCGAGAGAATGACCACAACGTCTCTGTTCCTATCCTTGTATCCATATGCTTACGTTTGCATGCAGGCTCTGATCCACGAAGTTTTTTCTATATATATATATATATATATATATATATATATATATATATATATATATATATATATATATATATAGGCTAGCCTTAACACGAGTGCGGCATATATACATTGATTATTCCTTGATCATGTCGTCTCCTTGTCATGCTGTTGCAATATACGTCTTCTTTTCCTTCATAAAGATATTTCCAGTATTTCTATAAATATCCCTACCAATCCAAACTGGTAAAAAAAAAGAATTGTATTTGGAGATAGCTTTGTAAATTCAGAAAAGATAGGCCCATGTGGAGCAGCCCTCTCGCACTCCCTCATCTCAGCGTAGCAGGCCCAGCTAGCGAGTAAAGCCCTGCGCCCTATAAGGCCTGAGCCCCAGGTGCCGCTGCCCTCCTATCCTAATTCCTTACCCTAGTGAAAGCCGCCGCATCGCTAGAGTACTCCGCGCCGCCTTTGCCCTAGCCTTGCTCTGCGCCAAGCTCGGGATCTCATAGACTTGGGAGCCGACGCCGCTGCAGCCATGCACGTCATCTGAAACCTCTCCACCGTTCACGAATCACTGCCGAGCTCTTCGACGAGGAAGCTGCAGTCTGCCCGCCGTCGTAGTTCGTCGTTCAAACAAGTGTGGTGCACTGGTGCCACGATGCGTCGTCAGGCTGCAGGGCATCCCGAGGAGGTCAACGTCTTCATCCACTGATTTCCACCCTCCGTTCAGAAGTAGCTGCCGGTCACGCTTGCATGTTCACCGCACAACCTTCGCAGGACTCCATCGCCGCCCACCGAGCAGCAAGTCGTCTCCGCCTCGTTTCCGACCGTGAGAAGCCTTGGTGAGTTTGCAGTCGCCCGCTCTTTCACCCCGTGCACTTACCAAGTCGACCCGTAGATAGGCTCTTCTCCGACACCGCGCGAGCGAGCGGAGCTAGCAGAGCAACCCGGCCATGTGTGCGCAGTTTCGTGCTTGCTAGCTTGATGATGTTATCATCACATCACCCACACCTTATGGCCGTTTTCCTTTAGAAAAATAAATTTAGAAATACTATAGAAATACATCACCCATAGTTATCAATCGCTCTCCAACATTTCTTCCTTTTAAGTCCGTTTCGAGCCGTAAGTTACATTAGATTCATGTCGACGCGCCCTATGCAGTAGGGCTGACGTATATCGTGTCACCCAATTATGAATTTATTGGTTAAAATATAATTTGATTAATATTTATTTAATATCTTTTAATTAAAAACCAACATAGGGTTGTAGTTCTGTCTTTTTGCATTGCAACCGTGCCTATGTTAGCTACACGTGAACAATGCCATTTACTATGTCACATGTTAATTAGATTAATCCTATTACTACTTGGTTCTAAATAAAAGCAACATAGGACATTATCGATCTTTTTATAATTACTACTTGTCAACTTAAATACGTATTTATTAATTGTAATTGCCTTGTTTAAACATGATTTATATAAAGTTGGGTTAAGTGCAATTTGATTAGTATTTATTCAATGCCTTTTGTAATTAAAAGTAATTTAGGTTTATCTCCGATCTTCTATAAATAATAAAATGTTAGCTTGGTAAATAACAACTTAAATATTTCTTTGTTAATTATAATTTATTTAGTTACACATAAAAGGAGTTGATTAATGTTTATCTAATGACTATTAATTTATTAAAAACAACTTAGGTTTATAACTCCGGTATCTTATCAATAGATGTTAATATGGTTAATATCAACTTAAACGACTTTTTCAATTATGACTTCTTAGTTTAAACATGAAATGTAAATGCTTACAATTAGCTTGTCACATGTTCTGCCTTTCTAAAGTAAAAATGTTTAAATGACTTAAATACTATAAAATATATATCAATAAAATATAACTAAGGTTTAACTTCGGCTTTTATACTTTGATTAATTCAACTTCAGCATACTTCTTTGAAAAGTCTATCGCCTTATTTTATTAAGTAAATTGAAATCATGCTTACAGTATGTATTATCCGTTTTGTTGCAAACCTCTCGATAGCCGCGTGTCCTCTTTGATGGTAGCGCTCCGTTCTCCATTGTTCTTGCATTTTTGCGATCTTAGCATCATGCCGTATCGTTTAGTGCGCTCTCTTTCAAGGTGTCTCTTTTGTTTGGTGTGTTTTTCTTAGTTGTGTTTCTTATTTGTTTGTTCTGCTTGATTGCTGCGAGTAGAAGAAGCATGGTTCGTTAGCGCTGAAGACGAGGAGCTGAGGACCGACAGTCAAAGCAAAAGGACTTAAGACCAGAAGATAACAATTGAAGGGTCTGAGCAGCAAGACTTTGCAAAAAGGCAAGTATAACATGGGACCATCCTTGTTAACCTATTCACTATAATTGCCATCATATGCATGTGTCCTCCTTGGCAACCATAGAGATTTTAACTTAGCGATTGATATCTTGATTCCTTGACACCTATAGGATTATGCATTTGGGTAGCTTGGCTAGTGCTTGATTTATGAACATTGATCTTGTAATATGACTAATGAAAGGCGCAATCAACCATTAAGATGATTTAATTCCTGTTACAAGGGGACTAGAGCACTTTGTTGTTTGTTTGTTGCTCTAGTTACTCTCCATAAGAACTTATCTGTAAGCATTAACTGGGATTAATAGTATAGCTGTGAGGGCTATATGGCTCTGACTTTAGTTGTTCAAAGGATGAACTTTTAAATGACTTTATATGGTTTCCTGTGTTTGGGGATTCATGATCCTCTAGCACATGGGAATCATGACTCACAGTGAAAGTGTACATCTCTGCGTAGAATTTAATAAATTGGTATACTAGCCATGCTCATGGATACGAGCAGCATTGGGTATTCTTACAGAATAAATGATCACCATTGTTATGACATGTTTATTACTATTGATGTTATTATGCTCATGTTAACAGCTATTTTATTATTCTTATTACAATTGATCATATGTTCATTAATGAGATTTGGTACACCTTGATGCTACTTAATTGCTAATTATATAATGAATATAAGCTAAATGCAGTCAAATAGTATCTAGCCTTTTGTGCCTCATGAACCCTGTGTTATACTTGTGGAGTAGGACATGTGCTCACCCTTGCTATTTCCCTCACACCCCAGTGTGTATTAAGGTGCTGCTTAGAAGAAGGATAAATGTATAGTGGAGTTTTCAAAAGTCTGTTAGAAGTGCTTGGCATACGGAGCCCCTAGTCAGCCGTCCCTGAGAAGAATGGAGCCCGAGCAGAAGTTTAGCAGTCGTTCCACGGTATTCTGATAGTTGTAAGTGTTAATACAGTATGTATTCCGCTTTATATAAACATTGTTTTGATATTTCTATTCTGTTGTTGTATGTGTGGACTTCCTGGGCACACATATAACGAGTGCTTGGTCTTGTTTGGAAAACCAGGCGTCACATATGATGAATGAGATGTGTCTTCTTTACACAATGTTACTGGAGCTCATCATGTGCCTTACTTCATCTCCGATTTGAATTCGTCTCATGACTTACCAATATTGAATTAAAAGTTTCCTGTATGGAGTTAGTCCAACAAAACGACTAGTATCTACTACAACATATTCTTGGTTCAAAAATCAAACTAGACACCATGTCTAATTTAATCTAGGAAAGCATTTTAACCTAAGCACCATGCTTAATTTAAAAAGCCTTTGAAAGTAAGATCAACACTCCTAAACTAAGCACCATGCTTAATTTATGAGATGTATGTACATACTCCAAATGTTGAACATATTATAGTAAACAAAGGTAGCATGAAAGTATTACAGAGACTTATTCAAGTGGAGATGAAAGGGCATGGTTGTTATTTAGCAAATTGGGCATGTCTTAAAGGTAGAGACAACCAAGATTAGCAACATGGCTTAAGATTTTTCAGAGAAGCCTGCCCCCCAAGTTTGAATTTTGCAAAGCAAAGTAAAGTTTGGATAGATATGATTTAATGTTACTTGATGATTGGTTGGACATACCTTGTGTCATCATCGTACATCCTTTTTGCTTCAAACCTAGAATTGTTAGTGACAAAAATACCCGAAGGAATATTTTCACAACTATATTTCTATGCTCATTTCACAAGGGCATTATAGCAACAGGTGAAAACTCATGTTATCTCTTGAAAGTGCTTGCTTTAGGACAAAAGCTCATCCTTAGGAAACCTTCGAATCGTGTTTCAAGTTGGTGAAGTGGTTTCCCCTCCAACACCAACCTTTGTGTACTTGTCGATGAGATGCGGTCGACATTCTACCGAGGGGTATGCCCATGGTAGTAGATTATCAGTGGAGGTGCGCAAGACGACGATCTAGATGGTGACGCAAGAGGAACACAAGATCTATCAAGGTTCGGGCCACAAATTGTGTAATACCCTATGTCCTGCATCTTTATGGATTGTATTGATGCGTGATGATATGTTTTGAGGGGTGTCCTTGCCCGCCTTATATAGTATGGGGGGCAAGGGTATAGATCTATGGAATCTAATCCTAGCCGAATACAACTCCTGTATCCACGGAGGACACAATGTCTATCCTAACCGACTATATTTCCTTGACCGTCAAGTAGTCTCTGCTTGCTCTGCATGATTCGCTGAGTAGTTCGAAGATCCGTGCGGCCCTTTCTGGCGAGTCAGGCCACCTTGTCTGGCGTGGCCCATGTGGAGCTATGAGGGTATACGGGTCTATACCCCCACAGCTAGTCCCCGAGAACTATGTATTTTGAAGCGACATGCCGTCTTGACCTTCTCCGACCAGTGAGGCCTGAAGCCCTGAAGCCCCCGACCAGAAGGGTGGTCTGCCAAGGAATATTCCATCCCTTCCGACCAGTCCAGCTGATAGCCGACCACCGCACTGGTTAGAAAATCGCCTTGCCGGAAAAATGCATGGTGCTCTAAGAAAAAAGAAAAACAGTTCATCCCTGATGAAGTGTGCCCACTTAAGTTTCATTGAGGAAAGTTAATGATGTGCGGCACTATTGGCTCTGCCATGATCCTTAGGATTTAATCGTGTGAAGGTAGGGGTCGCGCCTCTAGCACTATGCAACAAAGCATGTGTGCAAAAAGGGTAAGCACATTCACTGCAAGGTGAAGTGTGCCCACTGAGTCCCCGAGCCTGACAGCAGGTGACTAGATCACGTAGTGCCAGGGTCTAGAAGAAAAAATAGTACACAGTCAAATAAGCACATTCACCGCAAGGTGAAGTGTGCCCACTTAGTCCCCGAGCCTGACAACAGGCGACTAGATCACGTGGTGCTAGGGTCCCAAGAACACGTTCCCAACTCAGCGAAAAACAATGCACCGTGGCTCCATCACAGTACAGTCCCCAACTCTACTATGGGGCCGGTCCCCAACTCTGTTGTGGACCCAATCCACAGCTCTGTCGTGGATACAAACCCATGGCTCAGCCATGTGGCAACTCTCAGCTCTGCTACGAGACGTCCCCCAACTCTGTTGTGGACCCAATCCACAGCTCTGTCGTGGATACAAACCCATGACTTAGCCATGTGGCAACTCTCAGCTCTGCTATGAGACGTCCCCCAACTCAGTTGTGGGCCCTAAAAAACATCCTCTAGCTCTGCCATAGGGAAGACCCTAGCTCAGCTGTGAGGCGACCCACAAATCAGTTGCGGGCTCATTCCACAGCTCAGCTGTAAATTCAGTCCCTAGCTCAACTGTGGGGCCATAACACAAACTAGCACGCTAGAATTGGACCGCATGTAACAAAATAGGCCCACTCTGGGGTCCGTACCACAAGCAAGGCCCACGTACGGCCCACTTGTAGATAATAATTGAGAGAGCAAAAGCGGCGCATCGGGCGCGGTTACCCAAAAACCTTGGAAGTCAAAGTGTCATTCCACTCTTATAAATACCTGCACGGCGGCGCCTCACTTCTCCCACTACATCCATTTCTCGTCAGTTTATCTTCTACTCATCTCACTCGGCGTTCTCCGCTAGTTCCATCGCCGCCACGTTCGCAAGCAAAACCCTAGATCCAATCACCACTAGATCTAGCCACTCTAGCACCACCCCTCTCACCGCAACCGCATTCCACAACCGAAGAAGGAAAGAAGGATGGCACGCAGGAGCCATGGAGCAAGAGCACAACAGATGGTGGCAGAATGGTGCAAGTCGATGAGCATGGAGGCGACCTTGGGGAAGCTCGGACGGTGAGAGCTATCCAGACCTCAACCCTAGCGAAATAGTTGTGTTCGAGGATTTCTACTGGCATGGATTTGGGAATCCATGCCATCCCTTTCTTCGTAAATTGTGTGATTACTATAGGATTAGCATCTGTAACCTCCACCCAAATTTTGTTTTGTCGGTGTCGATTTTCATTACCCTCTACGAGTCGTTTCTCGGTATCCAGCCCCACTTCAATCTGTGGAGGCACTTTTTCTGCCTAAAGAAGAAAGGAGGTGCAGGGGGATCCAAGGTAACTAGGGGAGCCTACCTGAACCTTCATGATGTGACGAAGGCCGAGTACCTCAATGTACCCCTCAGCTCGTCAATGAGGGATTGGTACAAGAAGTGGTTCTATGTATAGCAAGAGCAAGAACCCTTCATCGCCTGTGACATTGCGCAGGTCCCCGAGCAGCAGGAGAGCTGGTCGGCAAGGCCAACCAGCGCCGAAATGGTACAGGTGGAAGAGCTACTCGGGATGGTCAACAAGAGACAGCTAGACAGGCCAAAATAGCCTTGAACTTCATCTGTAGGCGGGTGCAACCGTGCAAGGAGCGGGTGCACCCGTTGTATGAGTACTCAGGGTCAGGTGACCCCACTAGAGAGTCTGCGAGGAACCTCTCACGTGAAGAGGTGAACTGGTGGTTGGCGCAGCTATTCAACCTGATAGGATACCGCCATTTGTCAAGCACGATGAAGGCGTACAAGTTGACAACGCTGCCACCCTAGGTATGCCTAAAATCACCCCCAATGTCAATTTTCATGTTTATAGTTACTAGGACACAACCATAACTTCCAATCTAATGTCTGCAAGATCCGTGGCCAGGACCGAGCAGTAGTGTACGTCTCCGACATGCCCGCCGATGACTGGCTAGCCAGTGTAGATGTGCGGGAGCCTCGGGTGACGAGGAAAGCAGCTGGGAAATGTCCCATACTAGAGGGGCCATCCTAGAAAAGGAAGTCCGTGGACCCCCTAGGCACGGGGGGTCCATTGATTATCGATGATAAAGAGAGCAGCCGGAAACGACGTAGAGTCATGGCCGGCTTGACCGACGACAATGAAGACAAAGACGAGGTTCCACTGGCACACTGGTAGAGGGCACAAGGGGCGCCCCACATGCCGACGCTGCCAAGGGCGCCCACACTGCCCCGAGCAGCGACACCCCCGAGGACGCCCACACCGCCCTGAGCAGCAACACCGTCCCTAATGGACATACCGAGCACTAGGCATGCTGGCTCAGCAGTCCCCCAAGGGTGTCTAGCTAGGAGGGAGCGGGCGAGTGGTAGCTAGATGGCTGGGATCCACACTGCAGGGAGCAGAAGCTAGAGCGGGCGGCCATTCAGGGCCACATTTAGATGCTCAGATCTGTAAGTAATTTTAGAACTCTCTTTATAATATCCGAATGCAATAGCTTATTAGGCTGGTGTAGGCTGAAGTCCATAGAAGATGTGGAGCACCCTGCAGTCTCAGATCTGTAAGTAATTTTAGAACTCTCTTTATAATATCCGAATACAGTAGCTTATTAGGCTGGTGTAGGCTGAAGTCCACAGAAGATGTGGAGCACCCTGCGGTCAATCAACCACCGTCAGCTAGGGAGAGCAGCTGCACTGTCGACTAGCGTGACGGGCCTAGCAGGACTGCTGACCAGAGTAGCCCCGTGCATCAGCAAGCGGAGCCCCGTGCCGCCACAGGTGATACAATGGGCATTGTGGTGGTCGAAGAGATCGGCACCGGGAACCCCGCCATGGAGGCTCCAGCAGCAAAGGCCGCTGCAACTGAGGAAGAAGCAGAGATTAAAGAAATCATCCGCTCAGAAGAAGAAAAGATGGCGCCTCAATGTGTCCGCGTCGCAAGAAAGCGAGGCGATGAGTGGGTGTTCTATGAGGAAGACCACTCGGAGCAGGCCGTCCACAAACTACAGCGGACAGTAGAAGACCTGATGGGCCAGATAAAGGTAAGAGCACTGAAACCCTAATCTTTCCTATCAAGCTTATGCTCAGGAATTTCTGTTACTGATGCCTCATTGTATTGTAGAGCATTAAAAAAACATCGGAGTACCGAAAGCGGTGCTTCGACACAATTGTCCCGACAGTAGAGGAGAACAAGGCGCTGAAGGAGGACATAGTGTGCTTGCAAGAGGTGTTACAGCTGGTTCGGAGTGAATGGGACACGCTGCAGACCAGCGTAGATGAACAACGCCACCTGCTTGACCAGGAAAAGAGAGGTATATGACCAAATCTTTACACATTACTCTGATTATAACTGGCTAACAAACCACATTCTGCTTGGCAGGCATGGAGGCAGAGAAGACACTCCTTGTTGACAAGCTAGCTCAGCTAACAAAGATCAACAAGGAGCTGATGAAGAAAAACACCTAGCTCAATAAGGAGCGCCGGGACGAGGTTGCTTGCCTAACCAGCGAGAACACCAAGCTAAAGGAGCGGGTGACCAAACTAGACAAGGACTTTGCAAGTAAGTTGTCAACCATCCAGTCATTGATGCCCCTTAGCATATTTTATCATGCTCAGCATGGTTGTATGCTCAGATGCAGTTGTTCGCCAAAACGCCAAGGTGCGCCTTCAAACATTGATGAAGGAAAAGGACCGCTGGGCGTCGAAGTGCAAAGCGATGGAGGAAGGAATCAAGCCTGTGCTAGACCTGATTGGTATGGAACCGGAAGAGGGGCCAACCGACCGGCCAGTCCAACCAGAGGCCATCATTGAGAAATGTTGGAGCTCCTAGGCCTGCTTCATACAATTCATTCATGATGCTAGCGAGTATGTGTCTGCCCACTTCCTGGTCGTGGTGTGGTCGCATTATCCCGAGGTGGACCTAAAAAGGCTTGAAGTCGGTGTGTCAAGCAACACCGACCCGGTGAAGGTAGAGCAGCTTAGAGCCACCTCCCAAGAGACAGCCGCAAAAATGATTAGCGACGTAGACCTGTATGGCGAGACTGGGCAGACCAGTCAATAGATTAGAGCTAGGAAAAACTTATGCTTTGTAGTTTAAGTTATAACAAAGCAGTTGGTGCTTTTATAAATACATGGAACACTCAGTGCCCATGTGGACCTGTTATTATATCTCTGTATAATACATAGTTGTGATGTTAATTAAAAAACTTTGTTTTTATCATATCGTATGGTAAGCGTGAATAGTCATTTCATCCTAAAATTACTCTAGCCCGTGCCTAATCAATAGTCTGGAGGGTGAGGCACGGAGCCCAGGCACGCATAATACTGCCGACCACAGCAGGGAGCTACTGCCGACCACTCAAAACATAGTGAATGGATCTCATGCACGTGTGGGGAGAAGTTAGAGACAACACTGGCTCTAGGAAACTCAAGTAGGAGAAAAAACTGGTCGGCGAACCACCGAACAAAAATTTGCGATGCAGATAAGAGATGGTACAAAACAGGATGAAATATTTATTAAATACTTGAGGTACAAAAAGAATACATATCTTTCTTAGTGGCAGATTAGGCATAGAAGCGCCCTATAAGAAGTAGGCCGAGTGACCTGCTTGACCATATAAGGGCCCTCCCAATGTGACGCTAACTTATGCAATCCTTCTATCTTCTGCTTCCTTCACTAAACCAAATCACCGACCACGAAGAATCTATCCTTGACATTACGGTTATAGTACCTGCGCAAGCCCTCCAGATATTTAGCCGTGCGCGCGCAGGTGTCAAGGCGGTGTTCCTCGACGCAATTAACCTCAAGCTCTCTAGCCTCGGATGATCTCTCCTCATCATGGTTCTCGATCCGTGGTGACTAGAAAGCAATGTCAGCTGACAACACAGCCTCAGAGCTGAAGACCATGAAGTACGGGGAGACGCTGATATTGTGACTGGGCTGGGTCCTCAGTCCCAAAACTATGGCTGGCAACTCCTTCAACCATCTTCCAGGATGCTTATCGTTTGCCCTGTACAACCTTTTCTTCATAGCATCAAGGATCATACCATTTGCTCGCTAAGCCTGCCCATTAGCTCTTGGGTGTGCCACTGAAACGTACTTAACTACTATGCCTCTGTCATCGTAGAAGTTCTAGAAATCGTTACCGGTGAACGTGGACCTCAGGTCGTTAATGATGCTATTAGGCAGACCAAAGAGGTGGATAATTTCATCAAGCAGCTCAGTTGCCTTCTTTGCAGTCCCTAAAACTAAGGGTTTGTACGCAATCCACTTGGAGAATTTGTCAATAGTGACGTAAACCCAACGGTAACCTCCCAGAGCCGGCTTGAAAGGCCGCATCATATCCAGTCCCCAGCATGAAAAAGGCCATGACGCTGGAATGGTTTGGAGTTCGTGGGCTAGAACGTGAGTCTGTTTGGTGAAGAACTGACACTCCTCACAATGACAGACCAACTTCTCAGCATCGGCGACAGCTGAAGGCCAATAAAAACTTTCTTGGAAAGCCTTACTGACCAGTGTGCGTGAAGCGGCATGGTTGCCACAAGTACCAGCATGGATCTCTTCCAAAATCTTCAATCCGTGTTCCTAAGACACGAATTTTTGCAATAATTCCTCCTTCATATTTTTGTGCATAAGGTTCCCCTCAACCAGCACATAATGCTTGCTACATCGTATGAGGCGTTCCATCTCGGTTTTGTCCTGAGGAACCTCTACAGAGGTAAGATATCTGATGAACAGTTCTCTTCAGTCTGTGGTGGTGGTCGGAATCGTGGTGACCAGCTGGTCTATAGACGGCTGTTCGGCCACCAGCTTCTCTTGTTCCTCGATAGACGGCTTGACAAGGTCATGAACAAAAACTCCATGGGGGGTTGCTGCCCGGGTTGATCCTAGCTTTGACAGCTTATCAGCCGCCTCATTGTCATCCCAGACCACGTGATGGAACTCGAGACATTAGAATTTGTTCTTCAGCTTTCTGATCTGCACATAGTAAGCATTCATCCATTCGCTAGTACAGTCCTAGTCCTTGTTCACCTGGTTTATGATAAGAGCAGAATCACCGAACACCATGAGCCTTTTTATGTCGAGCTCAACGGCGATGCGAAGGCCGTGCAAGGCTGCCTCATACTCGGTGGCGTTATTGGAGGCCTTGAAATGGATGCAGAGGACATAGCTCAGCCTGTCCCCGAATGGTGGGATGAAGTACACCCTTGTAACAACCCGGGATTTTTTCCCTAAATCAAAAATCACAACTACAATTTTTTTCTAAAAATAGCCTTTGATTGGTGAGGTGTCATGCAGGAAACAACCCCTTTTGCATAAGTAGCACCTAAACTAGTTAATTACATTCTTGCATTTCACCAAACATGCTTGAGTTGGATTTTATGTTCTTTGAATTGAATTAAAAGCAACAACATTTCTAGAATTAATTGCTTAATTAAATAAATGTAGAAATATAATCTTATCAAATAGTTGGAAACCAAAAATATATTTAGTAGGCCCCATTATGTTATACAAGTGGAGGCAATATATTTTCTTACATACAAATGACTTGGCATAATTGGAACAAAGGAGATATAAATAGAAAAGCTAATTAGAATAACCTGGTAAAAGAAGAGAGCCATTCGGCCCAGCTCCTGAGCCGGCCTGTTTCCACCAAGAAGCCCTACTTCCACCACGGGCCACGCACCCAGTCGGCCTGCCCACGGCCTGGCCTAGCTAGCGCACAAACGTGCGTGCGCACACTCGCCTATGCGGCCCGGCCTAGCAAGCACGGCGACGTCGGCCCATTTTTGCTCGCTCGCAAGACGGCAGGGACGCCCATCCTCTTCCTCTGTCTCATCGACAGGAGGGACCCATGGGGTCATCCCCTTCCTCCCACTCGCCCTCACCCCTATCTCGCCCGAAGAGGAAAAAGAGAGGGAACCAGGTCACACTCTTGGCAAGGGAGAGATTCCCTTTGCCCCCTGTTTCGCCGTGCGCGCCAAGCCATCGAACCGGCCCCGCACGCCAGCTACACGCACGCTACCCTACCCCACGCTCAGCGCACACACGTGACCTCACCATGGCCGCGCAGGAGCATGCACCGGGTGCCTGCCACCCTGACACCGCCAACCGCCTGCGAAATCCGATTTTGGCATCACCAATTCGAATCACGCCTCTTCTAATCGCCCTAGCCCCAGCCAAGGCAGCATCTCGACCCTCCATGCCTCCCGATTGCCATTGCACCATCTACCTTGCCATGGGCGAGCATGGAGTATAAAGCTCCACCCCATGCCAAACCCTAGCCCTTTCCATCTCGTTCGCCACCGCCTTGGTGGCACCCAACATGCACCACACCGTAGGAGAGAGGAGAGAAGAGAAAAGGAAGAAAGGGAAGGAGGGGAGGAGAAACCAGGAGGAGCCGGACGTGTCATCGCTGCTAGAGCCCGAAGCGTTGCCCCGATCAGCTACGATGATGTAGCAGCTCGGCATGGCACTGCAACGCCTCATCACTGTGTCGAATCACCCGCACCGCCATCCTCTCTTCACCGCCACATCGGGTGAGTCCACGGCACCACCATTCCCACAGTGTGCAGACGCCATGCTCACCGCCGCCACAAACCAAGGGCACTGCCACGACCGTTCTCGTGCCGGGGAGGATCAAGGCCGAAGCCCGAACATCGTCCATGACTACACGCACGCACGCGCACGCACACGATGAACGGTATAGCTTTGCGGAACTACACCAGCTCGGGAACGCTGCCTTCTTGTAGATGCTCAGAGCATGCCCGCCATGGCTAGAGCATGGCCATGGCGAGGTCGTTCCTCTTGACTCGGGTCGGTAGGGACGAGGAGGAGAGGTCTAAGCTGTTCGTCACGGTGAAAGGAGTTCCGTGCTCAAGAAGAAGAGAGGAGCGCCCTGGAGCGCCGGGTCACGACCGCCATGCCGACGGTGGTGTGCATGGGAGCGCGGTTGAGAAGCAGGGCAGGGAGAGGTGCTGCTGCCACACTAGTCCATGCACCTGGTGCACCATGGACCAAGAGAGGGAGAGGGCAGGTGAACTCGGTCCACCACGAACCGAGTCTATGGTTCACAATCCCACACCGCACGATCCACTATGAGCCACGCCCACACCGGCCAAAGCCCAGTCTGAACCTAGGCCGCCACATGGACACAATCATAGCTTGACACGTGTCCGAGCCAGCCCGGCCCGGACTGGCCCAACTCGGCTCGTAATCCAGACCAACCTAGGCCTAATCGAGCTTCCTCTGACCACTCAAACTTCTCTTTTTCCTTGAGGAGTTTTAAGAATGGCAAACCCTTTTCACCAAGCCGTGATATGAATCGACTCAGAGAAGCCATGCACCTGATTAGTTTATGGATGTCTTTGACGCACTTAGGCGGTTTCATCTTCATGACGGCTTTGACTTTGTCTGGGTTAGGCCGTATGCCATCACGGCTAACTATATTACCGAGCAGTATATCGGATGGCACACCAAATATACACCTTTTGGGATTCAGCTTTCATTAAAACTTATTCAGTGCCTTGAAGGTCTGATCGAGGTTGTCGACCAGGGTAGAGGCTACTTTAGTCTTCACCACTACATCATCAACATATGCCTCAATGAGCTGATCTCTGATCTGATCCTTGAGGCACTATTGGATGGCCCGTTGGTAGGTTGTGCCTGCGTTTTTGAGCCCAAACGACATGGTCATGTAGCAGTAAGCACCGAAAGGCATAATAATAGGACGTCTTAATCTGGTCCTCCTCTCTCAGAGAGATCTGGTGGTAATCATAGTAGCAATCTAGAAAAGATAAGAGCTCACAGCCAGTGGTAGAATCTATGACCTCATCTAGATGAGGCAAACCGAAGGGGTCCTTAGGGCAGTGTTTGTTGAGATTGGTGTAATCAACGCACATCCTCCATTCATTTTTTCTTTTTTCTTACAAGAACCGGGTTAGCAAGCCACTCCGGGTGATACACCTCTTTGATAAAGCCAGCAGCTAAGAGCCGGTTTACTTCTACCCTAATCGCCTCCTTTTTGTCCCGAGCGAACCATCGTAGCTTCTGTTTTATTGGCTTGGTGGTCTTTGAAACATCCAAGGAGTGCTTGATCAACTCTCGAGGTACTCCAGGCATGTCTGCAGGTTTCCATGCAAACACGCTAATGTTCTCCCTCAGGAAGCTGACGAGCACGTCTTCCTATTTGGGGTCTAGGGTGGCCCTGATGCGAGCCGTCTTGGACTTGTCGCCCGGGACCAGTTCCACCTCTTTAGTCTCCTTGGACTTCACAGCAGCACGGGTGGCTTCTTTGCTGAGAATCGCAAGATCAGCGGGAGGAATCTTCTTGGCATTGGCAATGGACTGCTGCATGCAGATCGAGAGCTCGAGAGCTTTAGCAGTTGCATAGCCCACCTTCTTGCAGTTGTAGGCGATGAGAACATTGCCCTTGAGAGAGAGTACGCCCTTCTCGGTTGGCATCTTTAGGAGCAGGTAGATGTAGTGAGGTATCGCCATGAATTTGGCCAGAGCTGGTCAGCCAAGTATGGCATGATATGTTCCTTCAAAGTCTGCTATGATGAAATTGACGTAGTCGATACGGAAGTGGTCGGCAGTGCCAAACTAGACTGCCAGTGTGATCTGTCCCAAAGGTTGAGAGGTCTGCCCTGGGAGCACTCCCCAGAAATTTGCATCGTAAGGCTCAAGGTCTTCTGGCTTAAAGTCTAACTTAGTTAGAGCATTGCAGAAGAGGACATCGAGGGCACTGCCGCCATCAATGAGCACCTTCTCGAATTGTACATTCCTGATGATGGGGTCTAAAACAAGAGGGAAGCGCCCTGGCTTCGGGATATTGGCCCACTGGTCAGCTCTGCTGAATGTAATGGGTTGGTGCGACCAGTTTTGATACTTGGGGTCGGTAACTCTTCCGTCCGAGTTGTTGAGGGCCATAATAGCTCGGGTGGTAACCTTCCTCTGTCACCCGTTCTCCAGGGCAACTTTCCCACCAAAAATGCTATGGACGCTTCTATCAGGGTCCTTATAAGCGTGACGAGGGTCCTTGTCGTGCTCCCCTTCGGTCTTGTCCTCCTCATCAGGACTCTTGTCATCCCGGCAGTCATTTTTATCGCCATCCTTGTCGCCGCCGCACTGCCTTTTACGGGCGTCCGAGCGGTAGATAGACTTCAGACCCCTACAATCTCCCATTGTATGGCTAGAGTCTGGATAAGCCGGGCAGGGACCCTGAAGGACCTTGGAGTAGGCATCCTCATAATTGTGCTTGGGCATTGGTTTGACGGCGTTGTCGACATTATCCACAATTTGGTTGTAGCTCGGTCGCCCCCTGAAGTCGTCCTACCGACACCAATCACGATTGTCATTGCAGCGGTCATGGTTATCATTGCGCCGATCGTCGCGGCGGTTATCATGATGCTGATCATCGCGCTGTTTATCGGGGCGGCGATTTGGCTAGTCAAGGCGGGGAGCCCGGCCAACGTCCTCCTTGATCTGCTGGTCGACCTCATCAGCATCTGCCCACTTCTTCACCACCATGAGAAGGTCCTGAACAGAATCAGGCCTTTTGTGGAGAAGTTTGGTTCTGAGAGCCTCATGGTGGTGGAGGCCTCTGATAAACGTGGAGATGGCTTCATCACTGTTGATGTTAGGGATGGATATCCGTGTTTCTGAGAAGCAGCGAATATAGTCGTGCAACGGTTCGTTTGGATAGTCTCTGACTTTCTCTAAATCATACTTGTTACCAGGTTGCTGACAAGTGGCCATATAATTGTCAATACAAGCCCTCCTGAGCTGCGCCCAAGTGTCGATGGAGCCTTCCCTTAGGCTGAGAAGCCATTGGTTCATGGACTGGTTGATGACCATAGGTAAATACTTGGCCATCACATCTTCATCACCATGTGCTACTCGGACAGTGATTTCGTAGAGCGTTATCCACTGGTCAGGATTAGCCTTCCCGTCATATGTGTCGAGATCATGGAGCTTGAAGTTTCTTGGCTAGATGACAGCATGAAGCCGATCAGTGAATGGTTGGAGGCCGGGGATATGGCCAGCACGCGATGCATAGCCGGGGCCAGGTGCACCATGTGCTTCATCGTATTCTCGCCTGCGTTGCATCTCAGATGCATGACGCTCTTCTCGATTGTTTTTAATGTGATCCCTCAAATTCAAATTGGTGCTAAGATGGTCATGGAGATCACCTCTAGGCTGCTCCACTTCCTGGTCGGCACCGCATTGTCGACCACGGCCGCCACCATGATTTGCAACATGCTCCCCTCCATGACGTGCGCCGCGCCCGCCTTGCTGATTACGTTCGCCCCCTTGATCGGCGTGATGCTGGTCAGCATCGCACCTTCCGCCTTGAACTTGAGGACGGTGCGCCTCATAGTTCACAGCGTGGCCCTAGTAAAGATAAGGACCTCCTCGTTGCCAGGGGCCTCGTTGGCGATGACTTCGGGTGGAGGATGTCGATGGAGCAGGTGTACGCCTCTCGTTGACCTGGACTGTGGCCACCTTCAAATAAGCCTTGACAGCGTCAAGTGCCAAGGATTCTAGGAGCTTGTTGAGTTCGTTCATGGCGACAGCAATGTTGGTGCTCGGTGTCTTGAAAACCTGCTGGTTGTCGCACATGTCGAAAGCGTCAGTCAGATCACGGCAGATATCGCGCTAGCCACCCGTGGCTGCATCAGCTGCATCTTCTTTAGCGTTCTCTAGGTTGACTCTCTGAGCCCTACGATTGGCATTTCTTTCCTCTCGAGCAGTCATCCCTTGATCGGTTTCCCCATCGCGAGGGGGCTCGTCGTTACTAACGGCGAAGATGGCACCTCTGAAGCCGAGAGGAAAGGCTGGGAACTCCTACCCATATGGATCGATGAGGGTGTGGGTATAGCTAGTCCCGTGAGATTCGATGGACCTGGTACCCTCTTCTGTGATTGTAGAGAGCGAATCCTATCCAATCTGCCTAATATCCACCATGTTAACAGTAGGCGCAGGGTGGTCCGATTCAGGCATGTCTATTAGACAGAGATCCAAAACATGGTCATGCTCGGTGGGATCCACGAACAGGTGTGGTTTGCGGGCGGCATACTCGGATGCCACGTTTACCACCCCGTATGGGTAGGTGTTGGGCGAGTGCTCCGTTAGGGCTTTGTAATCCCCTGACCTCAGGCCGGTTGCGGGTACTGGTCGGTAATGAACCGTCCACCCTTCCGAAGTTGTCATAATAATGAGATTGGGGTCCGGGTGCCCCTAGCGGCCAGCCCAAGCTGGTCAGGAACGGCAATCCTCAGCAGACCTATCTCTAATCAAATCTACTAAGGTTAGGGTTTCGGCCAAATTCGTGGTGACCTAATCGATGAACTCAAACAGATCGGTATTGTCAAGATGCCTCCCTTGATAGTGGGGAAGCGGACGACGGGTGGTCGGAGGAGGCGACCCTGAGACTGGTCCCGAGATCAAATCTGCCATTGTCGATGTAGATTCGGTTGGAGTAGGGGGAGCCTACACCGCTGCCACGACTACAGCGGGACCGTTAGCATCGGTGGTCCGGAAGGGCCATGGAAGCAGGGAAGTTAACCATCTGGCTCGCTATAAAGTCTGCACGCACACCCCCTACCTGGCATGCCACTGTCGATGAGATGTGGTTGGCAGTCTGCTGAGGGGTATGCCCATGGTAGTAGATTATCAGCGAAGGTGCGCAAGATGACGATCTAGATGGTGATGCAAGAGGAACACAGGATCTATCCAGGTTCAGGCCACAAATTGTGTAATACCCTACATCCTACATCTTTATGGATTGTATTGATGCGTGATGATATGTTTTGAGGGGGGTCCTTGCCTGCCTTATATAGTACGGAGGGCAAGGTTACAGATCTAAGGAATTTAATTCCAGCCGATTACAACTCCTGTATCCATGGAGGACACGATGTCCATCCTAACCGACTAGGTTTCCTTGACCGTCAAGTAGTCTCTGCTTGCTCCGCATGGTTTGCCGAGTAGTTTGGAGATCCGTGCGGCCCTTTTTGGCGAGTCAGGCCACCTTGTCTAGCGCGGCTCATGTGGAGCCATGAGGGTATATGGGTCTATACCCCCACAGTACCTATCTCAAGATTTATGCCAATGAGATTTGCAATATTTATGACAAACATATGCATCTACATCCACCCTTTCAAAGTCTTTATGAATAGGGAGTATGTGGGGGTTGAAGATCTTGTGTATGGCAATGTTGGAGAGACCAATTGATTCAGGAGATTTCTCATGTGAGTATAGATTTGATGAGGTGTTCATGAAATAACTTCCATGCTCATCGATGTCATCTTCCTTTTCAAGCTCCAAGGGTGATTCTTCATGAATGTCTATAGGCGGAAGCATTGTCTCCATCATTCCATGCCTATGACATTCATTGGATGTTCTATTGGCTAAGATTTCCCATGGATTGGTGGCTCTTGGGTTGATCTCATCTAAGGCCTCCTCCAAACTTGGATGAGTCATATTTATTAAAGAGATTGATTTAAGCTCACTGTTTGAATCTAAACCAAGTTTGGATTCTAACCATAAGGCTTTGTCCTTATCCATCCAGTCTTTAGCTATGGCATATGAGTTCTTAATACATTCCAGCCATTGTCGCTGTAACAGAACCGACCAAATTATAAGAGCACAAGTACAAAAACAAGCGCCGAAACGCTCAAATTTTCGAACTTGAGCCTATATAATCCCGGTAGTCAATCGAAACCACGAAGGATTTCAAACCAACTCTTTTACAACCAAGACCGCATCATTCAACATACACATCACACGTTACATTTCACAAGTAGAGCGGAAGTTCGCTTATAACACATGGAGTCACAAATTATTACAAACCAAGTTCATAAAGTAGCGGAAGCATAACACACGCATTTAGTTCAAATACTACTGTCAGTATTACAGATCACCATCCCACAAAAGCATTAAGGAAAGCAACTAACAGACAATCACGCCCGAGTGATCTAGTCCTCATCACCCGCGGGGTGGAGGCAGGTCTTGCAGAAGCCCTAATAAAGCATGTCATCTGCAACAGGAGGGAATAAACCCTGAGTACGGGAATGTACTCAGCTAGACTTACTCGTCGAAATGAAAAATAAGAGACACCAAGGATCATGCAAGACTTTCATAAGTGGAGCTGGCTGACATTACCTTTTGCGGAAAAGCATAAGTAATTTAAACTCTTTTAACCTATACTAGCATTTATTTTTATCATTAACCTGTCATCTACCTTACCACCTGTACTAAACATTCACTTGAGTATAATCAAACAATAATATTATTATATCCATAGCAGGTATAAATTGCGGCAATATTATATCATTCACTTAACCATCTGTTCAATTTAATGAGATCTACGTTGCCGCTGCTCAAGTCAAGTGCTCACTAACCGGGAGCGACGGCGATTCGAATCGAATTTCTATCTAGCTAGAGGGGTATTTCTAACACTTACCACGCAGGCCCCTGCCAGGGTCGCACAAGCCACCTTTCGTATGATTCAGGAGTCACGGGTTCTAATGATGCCGCATCCCCAAGGGTGACACTCTGCCAGGTGCTAGGGACTCTAACCCCCCTTGGTCTCACGCCAATGTCCCCAAGCACAACATTTCCATCCTCCAAGATGCGACCTACCATTCGACTCTCAGCCTGAACCAAATTACTCGGCTTCGCGGTCGGAATGACTTATCCGGCCAACTAAGTGTTAGACTGCGTTCAACATGACTCAAGGACATACAGTGAAACGGTCCTTAAACGACTCAGACGGGCATAGCTCCGCACCCAAGACGTGAAGTGTCTTGCGGCTGCACTATCGAACTCCTGCCCGGTCTCAAATTCATTTTTAGGCATGGTTCCATCCACGATAGCCAACATAGCCACTCGTGACCCATTCCTATATCTCGCGGATGACCGGAAATCACCCGACTTCTACTGGACTAAGCAGGGCTAAGCATTAACACGGCCTAAACCTAATTTAGGGTTTAAGTATGATATCTAGACAAGGACAGGTGTAATGCAACAAGTGTTTCCATACAACTCCTACAACTTAATGCAGTAAACAAGTAAAAGTACTCAAGAATTATATTTAAAACGAATGGGTTAGCATGCACCGGGGCTTGCCTTTCAGAAAAGAGGACGGGCGATGATCTAGGCACTCAGGTAGGTCGTCTGCGGGCACTCCTTCGCCGGCTAGATCCTCGGGCTCCCTCGACTGCTCCTGGTCCTCCTCCGGAACTGTTCCCTCGAACTCGAGGAGTGTCACCCCCTCCGGTACACCTATTGCATGAATGCACAATAAAACTCATGGATGCATAATGAATGCAATATGCTCGGAATGGAATGCATTGCATCAATTTAAGTATTCTATTCAAGTTACTTCAATATTACGTGCAAATCTCTTCTCCGGTGGAGAAGTACTTACCTAATCTACATAACCTAATTTATAAATGCTCCTCTTCAGTTAAGGCCCTAACACCTAAAAATCATAAGAACACATTACTTAGGTTACCAACAACAAATCATCAAATATCGTAACAACATATTCTGGACAGCAGCTACACATTCTTATTACAAATGGAGATTCCCAATTCCCAAAGGCATGAAACAAGACAATCTGGAAAGCTTATAAAATACCCTACAATTCATTTTCAGACCTCAACACTTAATTCCAAAGTTTACCTAGTCGAAATTCCAAAGTTCCAGAAATCTGTCCTCCCCAAACAGAGAGCAGTTATTTCTGGATAGCCACTTTAAACAGCTATAACTTGTAGACTACTAGGCCAAATGCCATCAAATTTTGACACAAGCTAGATTAACCAGTTTACTACCACTTTGGTATTCACAAGTTTCCCAGCAAACAATTTTATCAAGGATCAAATCCAAAAATGCTACCAGCTGTCCAGGGAACCTATAATTGGAAAAATTAAATATTTATTCACGTGTCAAACTTCCTCTATGACCAAACCAATGATGCTACTAGTTCACACATGTTATAAAAACACCAGAAAGGAAGGTGTGTCAACCCAGAACATTTATTTTACCCCCCTTTCTTAATTTACTTAATTAATTAAGTGGGAAATTAAACTTATATTCAAACTGCTTAGAAAATTCTATAAAAATTACAGGAGGCTCCTTGGCCTACTAGGACGCTACTTTAAAATTTTAAACTAAAGTTATTCACAGAAACTCCCTACACAAAATTCACAAGCCAAAAAGGCTGATTTTTGCAAAAATAGGAAACCCTATTGAAAAGTGTCAAACAACAGATTTCATATTTTTTCTAGTATCATTCTACCCTAAGAACAACACTTCCAAAATTTTATTTTTACTGGATCTATAGAAAAATTATGAAAATTCATTTAAGTATCTCCTAATATAAAATGATAACATCATAACTTGAAAACTACTCAAGCAATAGGATCCAAACTTTTACCAGAGCTAGTATATATATGTAATAACATACTCACCAAATTTCATAATTTTTGGAACACATAAGCTCAAGATATGATTTAAAAAAGTTTGCATGTAATTTAAAACACATTTCAAAACTCTAATTAATTCTTTCGGAAAATAAACATCACATAAGCATTTGATATTTTTTCTAGAAGCTACACTTTATTTGGAGCCCAATAAAATTTGGATCACAATTTTTGGATCTACCAAACCCTAGATATGAAAATCACAAACATTAATTCAATCTGTGAAAATGATAAAGAAACTGAATTTTTCAAAAATAAAAATGGGCACTGGGCCGGCCGACCCGCCAGCGCGGCCCAGAACTCGTGCGCCAGCTCGCTCGATAGCGCGGCCCAAACTCGAGCGGCGCGGCCCGCTCCCGCGCGCGGCCTGTGCTCGGCCTCCCGCCCACGCGCGCGCTCTGACGAGCGGGTCCCCCTGGTCAGCGAGACGAAGGCGGGGGGGGGGAAATGGTCGACGGTGAACTCGCCGCCGGCGGTAGCTCCGGCGAGACCAAGGGCACAGGCACGTTCACCTCTTCCTTGCGCACCTAGGGGTGCCACTAATTGGAGCAATTGCTGCGACTATGGGGGATGGTGGCGGGCATGGCGGACCGGCGGAGCGGTGGTGGTGCTCCTCGCTAGCGGTGACCTTGGGACCCTTTCCTAGACCCACGGTGAGCATCCCCGCACTACCCCAGTCCTAATGCACCTACTAGCGCTCGCCGTGGAAGCACCGAAGACCCTAGCCACGGTGAGCCGCCGCGCGGGAGAACGCCGACGAGGTCTGGCGGTGGCGGAACTGCCGATTTGTCCTTACCGAGGTGCGTCTGAGGGTAGGGACGGGACGAGTGGGTAGAGGGGCTCAAGGTGTAGCTGTTGGTCGGACTTGAGGCGTGGTGGTGCGGTGGAAAATGCGTGCGAGCTCGTCGGAGCAAGAGCGGCAATGGCGGCTCGGTTCTCTCCGCTTGAGCGTGGAGAGAGCGAGAGAGGAGACAGAGGCGCGAGTGAGGTGGAGTGCGGCGTCGTGGCGCCCTTGAAGCCCTCGCGGCCTGACGGGTGGGGCCCCGGCCGGCGAACGGTCACCACCGCGCGCCCACGCGGCAGCACGGCCCTGCGCGCGGTCGGCCACCCGGCTCACTGCCGATGTCTGAACTTGACTCCGACTCCGTCATAAGCCGACTGACAACGTGATTTCAATGACTCATAACTCGTAATCCAGCTCGAGTTAGCACTAGGTGTTAACAACAAAATTGTAGAGCTAAGCGTGGATAACAACTTTGTCAATTGGCTCAAGGACTGGTTCGGCCTAGATTTGAAACTACAAAGCCCTAAAGTGGGGTACATTGAAACTGTAAACCAGTTCATGACTTAGAAAATTTTCTAAGTGTTGGGCAGCCCCTCAAACTGACTTGTGGGCCATTTTTGAGAATGTTCTGGTCATTTTCATGAGATGGCCATATTAGAACTTTTGTTCCTCATGAAATTCTCTACAACTTTGCTTAAGGTTGCTCCTCCATGCAAGATTTCTAAGATGGACTTTTTAAATGGTCAAACCAAAGCATTCTAGGGGTCAAAACCTAGTCAACAACATTTGGAAGGGCAATTTGGTAATTTTGGTCAACATGAACATTGCTCCACTACTTACCCTAAAGGTAATTAAGGTGTTAGCCACTCTACACATTGGTTACACAAAAATTTCTAGTGTCACATACTTTGAAACAAGCAAATCAATACTCCACCCAAATGTTGCAAGATCATGTTGCACATGTTGCATGAGTGTGTTGCATAGCACTTGCTAATCATGTTACACTAAAGTGGTTGGCATGTCTAAAAAGGAAGTTGCACATGTGGTACTTGTGTGTTGCACCACTCACTTCATAATTCACATGAAATATAAACACATGTTGCAATGTTTCAAAAGCATGTTTCACATATTATAAGCTCATGCATGAAATGAATGATGCTCACACTATGGAATGAGATGATTAATGTTAATACTTATGAAATGCAATGCACTTAAGGAAGCCAAACACCTGGAGTGTTACAGCCCTCTCCCCTTATAAAAATCTTGTCCCGAGATTTGGAAAGCGTACCATTGTTGATAGAATTCCTTATAACCATCACGTAAATAGTCTTCTCGCTCCCACGTAGCATCACTCTCACTACCCTGATTACTTCACATTACTTTATACCACTTAACCACTTGACTTCTAGTTACCCGCTCTTGGGTGTCAATCACACGGACTGGCTTTTCTTCGTAAGTTAAATCGGATTCCAACCTGATATCTCCTAATGGAACTCTTTCTTCCGAAACTCGAAGACACTTCTTTAACTAGGATACATGGAAAACATTGAAAATAGCACTCATTTCAGGGGGTAAATGGATCTTATATGCGACAGACCACTTTTTCCTATGATCTGAAAAGGACCCACGTATCTTGGTGCAAGCTTCCGCTTCACACCAAAACGTTGTACACTCTTCATAGGGGAAACTTTTAGATATACGAAGTCTCCAACTTCAAACTCGATCGGTTTTCTACGATGATCAGCGTAACTTTTCTGTCTAGCTTGAGCTGCAGCCATATGGATTTTGATGGTACGAACTTGTTCCTCAGCTTCCTTGACAAAATCAATACCGTAATACCTTCTCTCACTAGCTTCTATCCAATTTAGTGGGGTTCTACACTTACGACCGTATAATGCTTCGAATGGGGTCATCTTAATGCTCTCTTGATAACTATTATTATATGAAAACTTAGCTAGAGGCAACCATTTCTCCCATGAACCCTTGGATGAAATAACACAAGCCCGTAATAGGTCTTCCAAGATCTGGTTAACTCGTTCAGTCTGACCTGACGTCTGGGGGTGATAAGCAGAGCTTCTCACTAACTTGGTTCCCAGAAGATGGTGCAAGTGCTCCCAAAAACGAGCAGTGAACTGTGGAGCACGGTCAGAAATGATAATACGAGGTATCCCATGGAGCTGGACTATCTGATTGAAGTACCACTCAGCATAATCAGTAGGACGATAGTCTACTCAAACCGGAATGAAGTGAGCTGACTTGGTTAGGTGATCTACAATTACCCAGATAGAGTTATGGTTCTTGACAGTGGGAGGAAGTCCAACAATGAAATCCATGCTTATCTCTTCCCATTTCCAACCTGGGATAGAAAGTGGTTGAAGCAATCCAGCTTTCATGTGCACAGCCTTAACCCTACAGCATGTGTCACACCTGGCAACATATGCAGCTATTTCTTTCCGCATTTTGGTCCACCAATAGTATGGTTTCAAATCATAATACATCTTATTGCTACTAGGATGGATGGACAATTTAGAGGAGTGTGCTTCCGACAAGATCTGATTTCTAAGCTCTCGGTCCTTAGGCACAACTAACCTATCCTTGAACCATAGTACACCCTCTTCATCTACTCTGAATTGTGTAGTTTCTTACTCTTTCACCTTACGCTTGATGTGGAATATACCAGTGTTAGTCTTTTGGAGCTCAATAATTCTACTCTTGAGCGTGCAACTGACATTGATGTTGTACAGAATTGCTAGGTGTAGAAGGCGAGACAGATGAAAATCACTTGCAACTAACGAGTGGCAATAAGACTTACGACTTAAAGCATCGACAACCACATTTGCCTTGCCAGGATGGTAGTGCACTTGGAGATTATAATCTTTAATCAACTCAAGCCATCTTCTTTGACGCATATTCAACTCAGGTTGGGTGAAGATATATTTGAGGCTTTTATGGTCAGTATAGATGTTGCAAACATTGCCCAATAGGTAGTGCCACCAGGCTTTCAAAGCATGAACAACTACAGCGAGTTCTAAGTCATGCGTTGGATAATTCACCTCATGCTTCTAAAGTTGTCGAGAGGTATATGCAATTACTCGGCCTAACTTCATCAGAACACCTCCCAAACCTATGCCTGAGGCATCACAATACACATCAAATGGTTTCTTGATATCCGGTTGCGCCAAAACCGGAGCCGAGGTTAGGAGAGTTCGCAGTTTGTGAAAAGCCGCATCACACTCAGGAGTCCAGACAAACCTGGTGTCTTTTTGCAGCAGCCGAGTCATTGGCTTGGCTATTTTTGAGAAATCCAGGATGAAGCGACGATAATAGCCAACCAATCCCAGAAAACTCCGGACCTCATGAACCGAGATAGGAGCCTTCTAGTTCAGTACTTCTTGTACCTTGGCGGGATCCACCATAATTCCTCCATCGGACAACACATGCCCAAGGAAAGGTACTTCCCGAAGCTAGAATTCACACTTACTAAACTTTGCATATAGTTGATGTTCACACAGTCTTATGAGGACTATACGCAGATGTTCAGCGTGGTCTTCCTCATTCTCAGAATATACCAGGATGTCATCAATAAATACCACCACAAACTTGTCCAATTTAGGCATAAATACCGAATTCATCAAGTACATGAAGTGTGCGGGGGCGTTGGTCAAGCCGAAAGACAACAAGATACTCATAAAGACCGTATCTGGTAGAGAAGGCTGTTTTTGGAACATCTTCCGGATGAATTTTAATTTGATGGTAGCCAGATCTTAGATCGATCTTTGAAAAGACTTTAGCTTTATATAATTGATCAAACTAGATATCGATGCGTGGTAGAGGATACTTATTTTTGACAGTGACTGCATTCAAAGGTCTATAATCTACGCACATCCGCAATGACTGATCCTTCTTCTTTACAAATATCGTAGGACATCCCCACGGAGATGAACTAGGACGAATCAGCCCCTTCTTCAAAAGTTCATTCAACTGCACCTTAAGTTTAGCTAGTTCATTTGGAGGCATCCTATAGGGTCTCCTAGAGATAGGTGTCGTGCCAGGCAACAACTCGATTTTAAACTCCACATCCCGATCCAGAGGCAGTCCCGGCAAATCATCGGGAAAAACGTTAGGAAACTCACTCACTACGGGAATAACAGCTAATGTCTTCGCTTGCACCGCATGAACCTCACTAGAAAGGTCAAACTGCCTTGGAAGTTGCACTAGAAAACCTTTCTGATCAGTAGGATCTCTTAGCATAACTACACGGGTGGATGTATCAATGAGCACCCCATTCTAACTCATCCAATTCATGCCCAAAATAACATCAATACCTAATCCAGGCAAAACCACCAAGGTAAGCGAGTATTTTCGCCCTTCTATTTCAAACTCTAGATCTCCTACTACTTGATTTGTGGAAATATTCCCACTTGCAGCTCTAATGCAATAACCCTCACCATCAATCGTATGTAATTTATGTGCAAACTTCAATGCAAACATAGGACTGATAAAGGAATGTGAAGCACCTGAATCAAATAGCACCACTGCAGAATGTTGATCAACTAGGAACTTACAAGCAGTGACTACCTCACCAGATGGAATTTCTTCAATACTGTTATAATGAACATTCCCCTGATGACCACCTTGATTGGTATTCTTCTTATGATATGGACAATTCCTAGACCAATGACCTGGTTTGTTACAGTTCCAGCAAGGCATGTTGCTGGGAGGGACACTGGAGCTGCCTTGGCCAGAATTACCCTTTGGTAGAGCCACTATATATGCCTTATGAAACCCAGTCTTCAGTGGCACCTTCTTTTGCGCGGGACGGAACTTAGCACTTGTGGCAGGAGGGCGAGGAGGAGCCCTCGGTGCAGCTGGAGCTCGGGACTGTGAAGCACCTGCCTCAAGTGCCCTCTTTCGGCTCTTAGAATCAGCATAGATAGAGTTATTGTTCTCTTGAGTCAGAGCATCACTGATAAAATCATTGAAAGTAGCACATTTGCTAGTGCCCATGGTCTTCATTAGCTTTGGACTGAGGCCACACTTGAAGCTAACAATCTTCTTAGCATCAGTATCCACAAACTCAGTTGCATACCTTGCAAGATTGTTAAAGGCTTGCAGGTAGTCCGTCAAACTCTTATTGCCTTGGGTTAACCTCATGAACTCAGTGTGCTTTATAGCCATCAAACTTGGAGGAATGTAATTCCCACGAAAAGCCATTTTAAACTGGTCCCAAGTGATCGGGACATTAGGAGGCAACATGGAGCGGTAGTGACTCCACCAGATACCAGCCGAGCAATGCAGTTGGTGAGAAGCATATTCAGTCTTCAGCTCCTCAGTCAGACGAAGCAGACGGAACTTCTGCTCAATGGTATTCAACCACTCATCAACCTGCAGAGGTTCCACCGCCTCCTTAAAGAGCGGGGGCTTGGTATCCAGAAACTCCTTGAAGTCACTATGCTGGTTTGGTGCCGGTCCCTGACGACACTGGTGAGCATCCCGGTCGACTAGTTGGCGCATAGCTTCAGCTAACATGCGCTGACCTTCAACCACCATTTGCATCAATTCTACCAGAGTGGGGGGTGGAGGAGGGGGTGGCTGTTCCTCATCCTCAACGCCACGACCATGACGGAGGTTGTACGCCATCTACAAAATGCATAGCCAATGAGCACTGACGCTGTGGGAAATTTGTAGATGAATTGTGTAAATATGCCAAACTGATTTCATTAGAAATGAATTCACAAACAATCGAGGCACCGTAATTCATCACAACCACACAAACTCATCAAGTGCACCAATTGACACAATTATGCAATGAGCATAACAACAAGATATCTCCAGATGAAAAAATGAAATTTATTAATGGCTCGCATGTAGGGAGCACAACGTGACCGGACAGGTTACATCAATATCAACAGAATTTCAACCTTACGTAATGGGTGTCCGGATTCATTCTAAGCTTCTAGCCAACTCGGAAGGCTAACCAAGAAATGACCACAAGAAGACATCCCATGAGTAGAGTTCCATGGTGGATCATGACTAGCCACCTCGATACCAGCGCGTGCCAAGCAGCACAGCCTTATGTCGCGCGCCATAGGAGGCCCTCGGTTTCATCGTGGCACCGAAGGGTGCTAATCGTGACACCATCACCGAACACAACACAATACGACATCCAATTGTGATCGAAATTTAACACGTTCAAACTAACATCCCGGATAACATAGAGTTCGATATTACATCCCAAAAGCTAAGTTATTACAAAGCCTCACTCCCACACAAGGAGGGCACAAAAGATAACTTCAGCATCATAGCTATGTGATGACTACTCTAAGCATCGTCCTCAGAGTCTATGTGGAAGATCTCCCCACCATCCTCGTCACTAACAGGCTCTAACTCCTCATCTTCTTCTTCTTCTTCTGGTGGAACATCCTGTGGCCCATTGACCTCCATGCCGTCATCGTCTTCAGCCATGAAGACTCCAGAGCCCATCTCCTCATCCTCGTTATTGTCATGAGGAAGCAGAGGATTGAGCTGGTTGTTGAGGCGGTGCACTTCCTCATGAAGATTGTCATTGTATTCTTCTGTAGCTTTAATCCATTGCTCAAGCTCCACCTAACGAGCTCTTAGAACGTTCTCTTCGTGCCAGGCTTCATCCCGCTGGTTCATCATGTGGACCAGCATGTGCTGACAGTTGCGATTTGCCACAGTTAACCTCTGGACCACAAGTGTCTCCTGATCTCTGTCATGTATCACTTGCTCCAGCTGTTGTTGAGCCGCATTTCTAGCAGCAGTCACCTCAGCCAACTCAGCCCTCAACC
Source organism: Saccharum hybrid cultivar R570 (assembly GCA_038087645.1). NCBI lineage: Eukaryota > Viridiplantae > Streptophyta > Magnoliopsida > Poales > Poaceae > Saccharum > Saccharum hybrid cultivar. Next base: position 47,221,388 of record JAQSUU010000307.1, on the reverse strand, counting down.
TTTCCGCCTCAGTGGGCTCCAGGCGGGGCTCACGTGGAGCGAGCTGGTGACGAGGTGCCCTGCCTCCAGTGGACTTGCGAGCGGTCCTCTTGGTGCGAGCCATCTGTAGCAACAAGACATGACTTACAGTGACGATAATTTAGGGATACGAAATTTTTAATTTAGTTGGGACCAACGAAATTTTTAAGGAGGGAGTAAAATGCAATGTATGATATGAATTAAACATGATGCATGCACGTTCTGTACGCCCTCTCACCCTAGTAGAATCATAAACTTCTAACGCTAGGCGGTGGCATACATACGTTCTCTCATATAGGCGAAACTATCGGTCTACTCGTTTGCGCTGTTAGTGTACCTGCAGAAAATCTCATTTCAGCCCAATAGTTTCCTAATATAAGCACACAAGTAAGGAGTAAACTAAATACTTTCCATATACACATCCCTGATGTATATACTTCAGTATCACAACTACCCGACAGATATACCCCAATTAAGTACTTCCATAATTACATGGTTTGAACATGTAAGTATGCAAGTAACCACAACTACTCTCCCCTAGACCGCCGGTTGGACGATCATGCTCTCACAGCTCACACTTACCAGAGCGTCGAGGTGTTTGATCTATACATTACCACCCAAAATGGATAGCATCCATACAATATCACGCCGTATGGACGACGAAACAAAAACAAACAAGACCCCCAAGTTAGTCTTTTAATAAGCCACCTAAGAGTCCTTATTTGGGCTAAGGGATGTGATCACTGGCATACTTATAGAAATAATTTTCAGATTTTTAACACTTTTCACAAACAAACCCTTTTGTTTTCAAATACACGTATGATGTGTTTAATATTGAATTCTGCTCCGGTACCAGATGTAACAGAACCGACCAAATTATAACAGCACAAGTACAAAAACAAGCACCGAAACGCTCAAATTTTCGAACTTGAGCCCATATAATCCAGGTAGTCAATCGAAACCATAAAGGATTTCAAACCAACTCTTTTACAACCAAGATCGCATCATTCAACATACACATCACATGTTACATTTCACAAGTAGAGCGGAAGTTCGCTTACAACACACGGAGTCGCAAATTATTACAAACCAAGTTCATAAAGTAGCGGAAGCATAACACACGCATTTAGTTCAAATACTACTGCCTGTATTACAGATCACCATCCCACAAAAGCATTAAGGAAAGGAACTAATAGACGATCACGCTCGAGTGATCTAGTCCTCGTCACCCGCGGGGTGGAGGCAGGTCTTGCAGAAGCCCTGACAAAGCATGTCATCTGCAATAGGAGGGAATAAACCCTGAGTACGGGAATGTACTCAGCTAGACTTACCCGTCGAAACGGAAAATAAGAGACACCAAGGATCATGCAAGGCTTTCATAAGTGGAGCTGGCTGACATTACCTTTTGCGGAAAAGCATAAGTAATTTAAACTCTTTTAACTTGTACTAGCATTTATTTTTATCATTAACCTGTCATCTATCTTAGCACCTGTACTAAACATTCACTTGAGTATAATCAAACAATAATATTATTATATCCATAGCAGGTATAAATTGCGGCAACATTATATCATTCACTTAACCATCTGTTCAATTTAATAAGATCTATGTTGCCGCTGCTCAAGTCAAGTGCTCACTAACCGGGAGCGACGGTGATTCGAATCGAATTCCTATCCAGCTGGAGGGGTATTTCTAACACTCACCGCGCAGGCCCCTGCCAGGGTCGCACAAGCCACCTTTCGTACGATTCAGGAGTCGCGGGTTCAAATGATGCCGCATCCCTAAGGGTGACACTCTGCCAGGTGCTAGGGACTCTAACCCCCCCATGGTCTCATGCCAATGTTCCCAATCACAATGTTTCTCTCCTCCAAGATGTGACCTACCATTCGACTCCCGGCCTGAACCGAATTACTCGGCTTCACGATCGGAACGACTTATCCGGCCAACTAAGTGTTAGACTGTGTTCAACATGACTCAAGGACGTACAGCGAATCGGTCCTTAAACGACTCAGACGGGTATAGCTCCGCACCCAACACGTGAAGTGTCTTGCGGCTACACTATCGAACTCCCGCTCGGTCTCAAATTCATTTTTAGGCATGGTTCCATCCACAATAGCCAACATAGCCACTCGTGATCCATTCCTATATCTCGCGGATGACCGGAAATCACCCGACTTCTACCGGACTAAGCAGGGCTAAGCATTAACACGGCCTAAACCTAATTTAGGGTTTAAGTATGATATCTAGACAAGGACATGTGTAATACAACAAGTGTTTCCATACAACTCCTACAACTTAATGCAGTAAACAAGTAAAAGTACTCAAGAATTATATTTAAAACGATTGGGTCAGCATGCACCGGGGCTTGCCTTTCAGAAAAGAGGACGGGCGATGATGTGGGCACTCAGGTAGGTCGTCTGCGGGCACTCCTTCGCCGGCTGGATCCTCGGGCTCCCTCGGCTGCTCCTGGTCCTCCTCCGGAACTGTTCCCTCAAACTCAAGGAGTGTCACCCCCTCCGGTACACCTATTGCATGAATGCACAATAAATCTCATGGATGCATAATGAATGCAATATGCTCGGAATGGAATGCATTGCATCAATTTAAGTATTCTATTCAAGTTACTTCAATATTACGTGCAAATATCTTCTCCGGTGGAGAAGTACTTACCTAATCTACACAACCTAATGTATAAATGTTTCTCTTCAGTTAAGGCCCTAACACCTAAAAATCATAAGAACACATTACTTAGGTTACCAACAACAAATCATCAAATATCGTAACAACATATTCTGGACAGCAGCTACGTATTCTTATTACAACTGGAGATTCTCAATTCCTAAAGGCATGATACAAGACAATCTGGAAAGCTTATAAAATACCCTACAATTCATTTTCAGACCTCAACACTTAATTCCAAAGTTTACCTAGTCGAAATTCCAAAGTTCCAGAAATCTGTCCTCCCCAAACAGAGAGCAGTCATTTCTGGATAGCTACTTTAAACAGTTATAACTCCTAGACTACTAGGCCAAATGCCATCAAATTTTGACACAAGCTAGATTAACCAGTTTACTACCACTTTAGTATTCACAAGTTTCCCAGTAAACAATTTTATCAAGGATCAAATCTAAAAATGCTACCAGCTGTCCAGGGAACCTATAATTGGAAAAATTAAATATTTATTCACGTGTCAAACTTCCTCTATGACCAAACCAATGATGCTACTAGTTCACACATGTCATAAAAACACCAGAAAGTAAGGTGTGTCAACCTAGAACATTTATTTTACCCCCTTTTCTTAATTTACTTAATTAATTAAGTGGGAAATTAAACTTATATTCAAACTACTTAGAAAATTCTATAAAAATTACAGGAGGCTCCTTGGCCTACTAGGAGGCTACTGTAAAAATTTGAACTAAAGTTATTCACAGAAACTCCCTACACAAAATTCACAAGCCAAAAAGGCTGATTTTTGCAAAAATAGGAAACCCTATTGAAAAGTGTTTCCTAGTATCATTCTACCCTAAGAACAACACTTCCAAAATTTTACCTTTACTGGAGCTATAGAAAAATTATGAAAATTCATTCAAGTATCTCCTAATATAAAATGATAACATCATAACTTAAAAACTACTCAAGCAATAGGATCCAAACTTTTACCAGAGCTAGTATATATATGAAATAACATACTCACCAAATTTCATAATTTTTGGAACACATAATCTCAAGATATGATTTAAACAAGTTTGCATGTAATTTAAAACACATTTCAAAACTCTAATTAATTCTTCCAGAAAATAAACATCACATAAGCATTTGATATTTTTCCTAGAAGCTACACTTTATTTGGAGCCCAATAAAATTTGGATCACAATTTTTGGATCTACCAAACCCTAGATATGAAAATCACAAACATCAATTAAATCTATGAAAATGATAAAGAAACTGAATTTTTCAAAAATCAAAAAGGGCACTGGGCCGGCCGAACCGCCAGCGCGGCCTAGAACTCGCACGCCAGCTCGCTCGATAGCGCGGCCCAAACTCGAGCGGCGCGGCCCGCTCCCGCGCGCGCGCTCTGACGAGCGGGTCCCCCTGGTCAGCGAGACGAAGGCGGGGGGGGAACGGTCGACGGTGAACTCGCCGCCGGCGGCAGCTCCGGCGAGACCAAGGGCACAGGCACGTTCGCCTCTTCCTTGCGCACCTAGGGGTGCCACTAATTGGAGCAATTGCTGCGACTATGGGGGATGGTGGCGGGCATGGCGGACCGGCAGAGCGGTGGTGGTGCTCCTCACCGGCGGTGACCTCGGGACCCTTTCCTAGACCCACGGTGAGCATCCCCGCACTACCCCGGTCCTAATGCACCTACTAGCGCTCACCGTGGAAGCACCGAAGACCCCAGCCATGGTGAGCCGCCGCGCGGGAGAACGCTGACGAGGTCTGGCGGTGGCGGAACTGGCGATTTGTCCTTACCGAGGTGCGTCTGAGGGCAGGGACGGGACGAGTGGGTAGAGGGGCTCAAGGTGTAGCTGTTGGCTAGACTTGAGGCGCGGTGGTGCGGTGGAAAACACACGCGAGCTCGTCGGAGCAAGAGCGGCAATGGCGGCTCGGTTCTCTCCGCTTGAACGTGGAGAGAGTGAGAGAGGAGACAGAGGCGCGAGTGAGGTGGAGTGCGGCGTCGTGGCGCCCTTGAAGCCCTCGTGGCCTGACGGGTAGGGCCTCGGCCGGCGTACGGTCGCCACCGCGCGCCCACGCAGAAGCACGGCCCTGCGCGCGGTCGGCCACCTGGCTCACTGTAGATGTCTGAACTTGACTCCGACTCCGTCATAAGCCGACTGACAACGCGATTTCAATGACTCATAACTAGTAATCCAGCTCGAGTTAGCACTAGGTGTTAATAACAAAATTGTAGAGCTAAGCGTGGACAACAACTTTGTCAATAGGCTCGAGGACTGGTTCGGCCTAGATTTGAAACTACAGAGCCCTAAAGTGGGGTACATTGAAACTGTAAACCAGTTCATGACTTAGAAAATTTTCTAAGTGTCGGGCAGCCCCTCAAACTGACTTGTGGGCCATTTTTGAGCATGTTCTGGTCATTTTCATGAGATTGCCATATTAGAACTTTTGTTCCTCATGAAATTCTCTACAACTTTGCCTAAGGTTGCTCCTCCATGCAAGATTTCTAAGCTGGACTTTTTAAATGGTCAAACCAAAGCATTCTAGGGGTCAAAACCTAGTCAACAACATTTGGAAGGGCAATTTGGTAATTTTGGTCAACATGAACATTGCTCCACTACTTACCCTAAAGGTAATTAAGGTGTTATAAGACCTAATTAGCCACTCTACACATTGGTTACACAAAAATTTCTAGTGTCACATACTTTGAAACAAGCAAATCAATACTCCACCCAAATGTTGCAAGATCATGTTGCACATGTTGCATGAGTGTGTTGCATAGCACTTGCTAATCATGTTACACTAAAGTGGTTGGCATGTCTAAAAAGGAAGTTGCACATGTGGTACTTGTGTGTTGCACTACTCACTTCATAATTCACATGAAATATAAACATATGTTGCACTGTTTCAAAAGCATGTTTCACATATTATACGCTCATGCATGAAATGAATGATGCTCACACTCTGGAATTAGATGATTAATGTTAATACTTATGAAATGCAATGCACTTAAGGAAGCCAAACACCTAGGGTGTTATAGCCGTTGCTCTTCTTGGTCATCCTTGTGGTCTTCATGACTCCTATGTTTTGGTTGTCTTAGTGAATTTCTAGGGTCAATATGACACTTAGGAGAAAGGGCATAAGAGGGATCATCAGGGTCAAGGATGGGTTGAAAGATAGGTTCATACAAGACATTTAATGTGGTCATAGAAGGGGAGAAGATAGGATTGGCTAAATGACTCAGCCCTCCTTCTATGGGTTCACTAGACATGCCATCCTTGAATTCTTTCCAATGTCCTACATGAGAATAAGGACGCTTTCTAAGAGATCCCTTCTTAAGAGGATTTGAATTATATTTGCTCGAAGGTCTCTTGTGGAACTGGAAGTTTAAGCTTTTCCCAAAACAACATCAAAAAGATTATCCTCACAAGAAATTTCAAAAGATTGAATTTCTTCTTCTTTTGGAGGATTTAGATTTTGGGGTATAGATAGTTTGGGATTGATAGCTAAACCTTGAGATTGGTATGGTTGTGATTTGGCTATCAAAATTTTCACTTCTTAATTAGGAGATGATTTCTTCTCTTTCTCGAGGAGTTCATTACGAATGCTAGTGCAGGGAGTCTTTCCACTAATTCTATCAAGCATAGCCCTTGCTTCACTAGCAGACAAATGAAAGAAAGCTTCTCTAGAGGCTAAATCAAGGGATTCCCTAGAATCCTTGTTAAGACCCATGTAAAAATATTGAAGAAGTATAGGGTCTTGAGTGGCAAGATCTAGGACAGTGATGATGAGTTCATTAAAATGATCCCATGATGTTCCAAGAGATTCTTCTTCTAGTTGTCTAGAACTTAAAACCTCTTTTCAAAGGCTAACCACTTTAGAGATAGGAAAGAAACGTAAATAAAATTTTGAGCACAACGTTTCCCAATCTTCTTATATATTTTCTACGGTTAGACTGTACCATTGTTAAGCTCTTCTCATCAAAGAGAAAGGAAACAACTTCTATCCTTAGGTCTTGTCTGACATGCCAGTGATACGTAATCATGCACAGGTCTGTTCAAACTCTTGTAGGTGTGAGTATGGGTTTTCATTGCCTTCTCCCGAGAAGGATTGATCCTGATTTAATTTTATAAAACACGGATGCAACTCATAGCCAGGTGTTAGGATAGGCCCTGAAAATTTTGGTGGCCCTAGGTTTGCGCTCGTGGGTTCAGCATATTGATAGATAGGAGTGGAATTCACAATGGAAAAGAAAAAAGAATGAAGGCATAAAAACATAAAAGAGTATGATACAAGGTTAAGCAAGGTTTGAAGTTAACTCAACAACTGTTTCCCTGGCAACGGCGCTAGAAAGTTTTTTGGTACAATTAAGATGCACACAGATAAATTCGCAAGCACATGAATACCGCTGTAGCTTTCACCCGGAAGTATTCCAAGTATCGTATCCACAGAGAAACATGTGAGGTTAACTATGGTCCAACTTAACCTAGAGTAGCAACAAGACATAAGAAAGTCAGGAGTGTGGAGGAGATTGCTAAGGTCTTCTAGTTCTAATCTCAGTAAGCTATGCCTTCTATTATTCTATTTGGAGAAATTACTGAGGAAGAACACAAACAAAGTATGCTCTTCCTAGTAATAAGATCCTGCTAGGCCTACAAACGGGAGGTGGACTACAGATGATTCAACGAGGCTATAAGAGTCACCCTCGTGGGCTATACTGATCGAAAATGTAGGGTACATCCATGAGTTATCAAGTCTAAGCACCACGCTTACACTAAGAATAATACTTTAACCTAAGGCCAATAGATTAAAGCACTCAAAAGAGACTCACAAACCAGAAGAACAATATAAACACGCTGCTTACTTAAATTATAATTTGATTACCAGAGAAATCTCAGACGTAGGTTGACTTCCACCGAGGTAGAGAGCACTGATAGGCTGGCACCTCCTCCAAACTCTTCCCTTACTCTCTATCTCTCTATTTCTAAAGACTAGATCCTAATAAGGACTAATCTTCTATTATTAGTTGCCTTTTGATCCTGATGAGAAGGATATAAATTAGGGTTTCAAGATGGCTCTAGGGAGGGGGCAGGGGCTGGTATATATAGGGGAGATGGAGTAAGGGGTAAGGAATTGCCACGTCATCGATCTGCGTCAACTCCCTCGACCGCTTTAACACCCCTAGGAGTTAAGCATGCATTAACATCCCAAAGCATGAGCATTAGCATCACATACATGTTCATCATCACATGCAATATAAGTTGAAATTAAATTGAAGTGTTAAAACATCTGTTTGAACCCTAAATTATTGCATTTGCTTGCTAAGAGTGGTAAAACTTGTTTGGCTATAACTTTAAATGACTTAGAATTAATTAGCATGATTTTTGGAGCAACTTTTGTATTCAAACCCCAAATTTTGCTTTTAAAAATATTCTAGACAAATGAGTTTTTATTTAAAAATTGGACTTTAAATCATTAATTCAAAATCTGTTTAGAATTTTGAAAAGTGTCCTAAATGAAAGTTGTATAGAATTAAATTTTGAACAACTTTTGTTTTGGGGACAACTTGTGAAAATGCCTTTTTCATCTTCAAAATTTGAATTTGAATCAATTTAGAAAATCTGGAAATTTATTTATAAAAGAAAAAGGTATTTTCGGCCTTAACGGGCCGCCGCCTCCGCTTCGGCCTGCTCAAGCAAGCCAGCCCGACCCAGCTCTCCCGCGCGCGAGCCGCACCGCAAGCTCGCCCGCGCGCGACCCCGGCCCGGCCCAACACGGCCTCCTTCTTCTCCCGCTCGCGCGCCCCGCTGTCCCGACCGCGGCAGGCATCGCGCGCCGCGTGGCGACCGCATGCCGGCGACGCCGAACGAGTGGTGCCCGGTGGCCCCCTCTCGCGCACGCGCTCGCCCGCCTTCAAGTCGACCGTAGCGTCTCCCTCTCCATTCGTGTTTTCCCCTCTCTGCCTCTCTCGCGCCCACGGCCACACTCGCACGGTTCTGCCGCGCGTGAGCTCACCGGCATTGCCGTTCCAGCCACCGCATCGCACCATCGACGCCTCCATCTTGCCCCGAGCTCCGCCTCTCCCTCGCGCAGCCCGTGCTCGCACCAGTTTCCTATGGTAAGACCCCCTTCGACGGGTATTGCTCGCCGGAGCATGGCCGAGCTCGCCGGAGATTTCCGCTCCGTGGGCCACTCCTCTCTGCCCCACCTTCTTCCCTTCTTGCACGCGCATCTTGCTCGCCTCGACTCACCGGTGCTCGAGCACCCTTCCGGTGACCGTATCGTGGTCGGGGATGGCCGGCCGGCGACCAACCGTGCCACCGTTCCACCATGGATGGCGGTGACTGGTCCTTCGGGCTCTATTGGCCACCGCGTGTGTGCCATCAAGTTCGCGAGATCGAGGTGGTTAGCATGGTGACCTTGGCCTGGCCGGAGGCCTCACCGCCGGCGAGCTATGGCCGTCGGTGTCTCTCTCCCTCTCCCTGTGACTCACCCATGGGGTCACGGGTCCACATGTCTGTCTCATGTGTGATCTCTGGGTTCAATTCTGGGGTGCGTGTAGCGTTTGAGCGGTCGGATTCAAAAAGGATTTAAACAAAATGTTTTTCCAGAAAATGGTAAAAAGCTTCTAAAATCTATAACTTGCTCATTTTAGCTCCAAAAATTATGAAACAAATTTTGTAGTGTTTCTCATGAGTAGATCTATAGTTTAAAAATGTTGCAGGTTAGTTTTGTGATACTTTTCTGTGTAGAATTATTTAATTCTTGTTACTGCTATTATCTTAGAAAATATGTAGTAAATGAAAGAAAGATCAGAAAAATATGGTTCTAGTTTTGTTAATCTTCTTGTGTAAAGTTCTTTCTAGGAAAAATATGTGCCATGCATGTTCTTTAGAAAAGTTATGATATGTAGTTCAAGTGCTTTTATTTGATGGTTTTTGTTATTTTTGATAGAGAGCAAAAATTATATAAAACATGCATCTGATAATTTTTATATAGTGATTGTTTACTGTGTAGAATGTAGGAAAAATACTAAATCTATTGTTTGATACTTTTCATAATACAAAGTATTTTCATGCTCTTATTTAGGCCCTAGCTTGTTATTTTTGTGTAGGCAGTTCTAGTAATCCAAATGCAATGTAATTTTGGTGGCATGCTAGATTAGATGATAGTAAGCTACTGTAATTTTCTCAGATTTTTCTGTGCTACCAAAATAGGTGTTGCTGTTCAAACCTAGTTGCAATTAGGGTTTAATTAACCTTGTTAATGCATGACTAGTTAATAAGATTTGCTTTGGTGTATCTTTGAAGCATCTTAGATTTCTGGGGTGACTTGGCATGGTAGAGAATGTTTGTAGTAGTATACGAGTACATGTTCTTGGATTATGTGGACTACCGTTTAGAAGAGTTGTATTTCCACTATATGCAATAAAATAAACCTGTTCATCTACATCTCATTCATCATGATCATTACATGTCATCTCTGCAATGCACCTAGGCATGAGCACTTATACATTTGCATCATACAGGATCGCAAGAAGTAACTCCGGTAGCAGTTCCCGAGGAGCCGGAAGAGCAGCCCGAGGTGCAAGAACAGGAGGTGCCCGAAGCCGACCAGGAGGTCGGTGAGGATCTTCTAGAGTATCCCGACCACCGCCTGAGCTCTTTCGAAAGAGGCAAGCCCCGGAGCATTTCTCTCCCGGTTTGCAAATATTTTATTAATGCTTTACTTTAACTGATGCATTACGTTTAGGAGTTGTTTGCAACCGTTGCTGCATTATACCTTGTTTACCTTTGTTCTACCATACCCTTGTTACCTTGGTCTTCGCAGTCAAGAAATGCTTAGCTTGCTTAGACCGGTAGAAGTCGGGTGTTTTCCTGTCACCTGCGAGCGATAGGTGGTTACCTGGATCTGCTTGAAAAAGTATGTCATCTTAGGATAACTAAATGTTAATTTGAAATTGAGACCGGACGGAGACTTGCAGGGTTTCGGACTGTAGTGTTTTCTATCTGTGTCGATTAAGGACTGACCGTTGTTGGGCCTCGAGTCATGTTGAACGCATGTCTTACATTTAGCTGGCCGAATAATGTACCTTTTGACCGTGAAGCTGGGAGATTATTCGAGCCGAGTGGATTGCCTGCAACGCACTGTACCAAAGCAGGTGTGGTAGGACACGGGGGCACGATGATAAGGCCAAAGAGCAGTCGGGCGGCCCCCGAGTACATGTGGTTCCTGGCAAACTCGAGACTTTACCTGAATAGTTGACTCGGTGACCAATATCTCACTTTAGCGGGTGAGTGAGATTTATGTGAGGAATAAAATTACTAGCTGGTTAATAATCGATTCGAATCGCCATCGTTCATAGGATAGTGAACACTTGACTTGAGTTACTTTATCGTAGTAATATTGATGGAACACTTGGACAGTTATATAGAATATGACATGATGGAAGTTGTTAATGATCATTGGTTATCCTTACCTGTTTAATTGTATGTTACTCTAGTACAGGTGCAAATGTAGTTGACAGGTTAATAAAGATTTAACTTGATGCAAAGCTTCTAGAAAAGATTCTTTAAATACTCAAAATGTCTTTTTGTAAATGAGTCAGCTACCCTACCATAAAGCTTGTCATGATCCTTGGTGTCAATTTATTTTTGGTTATGTCGGGTAAGTCTAGCTGAGTACCTTTTCATACTTAGGGCTTTGTTTCCACTTGTTGCAGATGGGCAGATGTATTACGGCTACTGTATCAACTGCCTTTATCCTGCGATGGGTGAAGCTTAGGACCATGGGCAGTGGTCATTCCCTACGTCTTGTTCGATGCTTTTGTTGGAGATGTTCCTGAGCTAGCACTTTATTTCAAACTCTATGTGAGTGTGTGTGGTTTGAACTAAATGCTTTCGCTACTTTTATTTGAACTTGGTTTGTAATAACTATGTTTAAACTCCGATGTATTTGCGACGCGAACTTTTATATAATTTTTGATGGTGACCGCTAAACTTATTACGATCTTGGCTGGTATGTAAGTTGGTTTAAAATCTGTCGTGATTTCACGGACTACCGGGTTATACGGGCTTAAGTTTGCTAAATCGTTTGCTTGATGGATGATTTTCTTACTTAATTTCGTATAATTGGTCGGTTCTGTTACAGCTAGCATCGGAGCATGGTTTAGCGTGTTTACTATTCACAAGTGTATTTAAAACAAAATTATGTTTAAAAAACATAATTTCCAAATTAAAAGTGTGCCAGTGGTCATATCCTTTATGCCCAGTTAAGGACTCTAGGTGGCTTATTTAAGTACTGACTTGGGGTTCTTGCACCATATTTTTCTTTCATTGCTCACACGGCGTGCTATTGTATGAGTGCCACTTAATTGAGTGGTAATGTATGGATCAGCTGCCTCTATGCCTCGGTAAGTGTGAGATGTGAGAGCATGATCGGATACACCGCCGATCTAGGGAGAGTGCTTATATGATACTGGAGTAATTACATGTTCTACGCATGTTTTTACAAAAGTGTCGCATGTGTGGTTATTTTGTCCGTTGAGGCGATGCCGTCAATAGGGTGATGTTTTGGGTAGTTACTATCGTTGTACGTGTATCTAGGGATTCGTGTAGAGCGTGTAGGTAAATTTACTGCTTTCATGCATTCATGGGGAATTGGGCTGAAATAAATTTTTTGCAGGTACATAATAAAGTTTCTCATGTAGAACGTATTAGTTATATATATGAGAGATCGCCTGTATGCCACCGAATTCATCGCTAGATATTATTTATTTCATAAGTTTGTGAGAACGTAAGAAACGTACATACATCATATTGCTTGTGCATTTCATTCATGTCATGCATTCCTTCCCTTATAAAGTGATTATCCCCTTTTGATAAAAATTGTATCAACTTAAAATATGTTCTCACCAGGTAATCAAAACTTTTGCTACAGATGGCCCGCATGAAGCAGACTGCCAGTAAGTCTACAGGCGGAAGAGCACCCCGACACCAGTTGGCCCCGTGGGAGCGCCGTAGCACGGACACCTTTCTGAGCGAGTTTGGCATGCCAACCTTGCTTTGGAGAGTGCTCCATGATGTGGGGTACCTAGAGGGTCAGGAGCCGGTGTACTGTTGGAGTGAGAGCCAGTTAGCCAAGGATGGACTTACAGTAGTGGAGATCACAGTCCTTACTCTTGGTGATGCTCTAGAGTGGGATGGTTGGCACTTGGAGTTTGAGGGATGCACTCCGGTTGAGGGTGTAGAAGGAGCAGCTTTTCGTGTCATCAGGGACATAATGAGCAGATTTCCCAACGAGCTGGCAGCAGCCCTGGCTAGCACTTTTTCTAGAGATGATCCTCGTGATGCTATTTGGGTGCAGCCACAAGGAAGTGCCTTGGTCAGAGGCCCAAACAAAGGACAGGCTAGCGACAACCACGCTATGAGTGCTATGTATGCAGCTATCAGAGCATACCAGGGTCTTGAGTGTACCTATTGGACGTTGACTGGTTTGCGTGGTGATGATCGGCTCAAAGCAAGAAAACAGAAGAAGAAGCAGTCACGTGCTATAGCTAGTTTGCAGGAGCAGTTGGCTGACATGAGCTTGAAGCGAGACCAGGCTCTAGAGAGAGGTGATAGTGCTCTACAGCGGGTGCATATGTTGACTCAGGCCAACAATAATGTAGACCGCATGATTGGACAATTGGTTCTGGAGAGGAATGAAGCCTGGAACGAGAGGGACCTTCTGAGGCAGAGGGTTGAGGAGCTAGAGGAGTATAACGTCAACTTGCATGAGGAATTTCATGCGCTCTATAATGGGATTGGCCCGTATGCTCCTCTAGATGCCGCCGGTATGGACGTCGACGAGGACGAGGATGAGCCTGCAGTTGCACCTGCCAATGACAACGACATTGCTACTGATGGTAGTGATGGTGACGTCTCTGACCCCGACGATGGCCCTGAGGAGTAGGCTAGTTGCTTTGCGTTAGCGATGAGGTCCTGTTGCGATGACCTTTCTTTTGGCTTTCATGTATCTTGATGTATCTTGTTTTGAACCTTGAGATTTGGTAGGATGTTGGAACATGGTTGGTCATGCGATACCTGAGCACATAAAAGTCCAATGTATGTATGCTGGCAATTTGGTTGTATGGACACGATGTTTGCATTTGAAGTAATTTAATTAGTGGTGTTGTTTTAATTGGAATGCGATTATTGTGCCTCTGTTTTATTGTATGACTTGTTCTCTCCAATGAATTCAGTACGGCATAATTTTTCATTCACTCACAATTACTATAGCTTTACTTAATCATTACTTGTTGCTGAAATATGCAGATGGCAAACACTCGCCGCGTCACGTACGAGGCTACTGAAACTGGTGGTAATGGTGCCGGGGCAGGTGGGGTGGTGAAAACAACGTCAACCATAATGAGCCACACCTAGAACCACATTTGCCACCTCCTCCGCCGCTCACTGCAGAGGTATTATTTGCACAGTTTCTTAGAAGTCAGCGCAATGTCGAGCAATCGCAAAAGAACATGGAAGATTTTCTGCGTACCATTGCTAACAATGTTCAACGTGGTAACAACCAAGGTGGTGGCAATGGGTGAATCAGTACAGCAACTTTAAGGATTTCATGGACACCAAGCCACCAATTTTCAAGGAAGCAACAGAGCTACTTGACGCTGAAGAATGGATCAATACCATGGAAGATAAGTTTTGTGTGTTGAGGCTGACTGAAGTACTAAAGACAGAATATGCTGCACATCAGTTATAAGGACTAGCAGAGATGTGGTGGAAGCATCATCGCACCACCTTCCCTCCAAATGCTCAGATCTCATGGAGAGAGTTCACTGAAGCCTTCCGTGGAGTTTATATTCCACCAGGGCTGGTCGAGATGAATTTAGGAGAGTTCTTGGCTTTAAACTAGGTCACCAAAACCGTGACATAGTATTTGCATGCCTTCAACAACTTGTGAAGTTATGCTCCTGACATGGTTGACATAGATGCTAAGAGAATTGCTAGTTTCAAGAGAGGGTTAAGTCCGAAGATGATGAAGCATATGGGTACCAATACCCGTGCCAGATTCAATGACTTCATCAGTGATTGTCTGAAACAAGAGAAGAATAACAACGTGTACACTGTATCCAAGACTCGCAAGAGGGTCTTTGAGTCAGGACCATCACAGCCAAGAGTTCTCACTGCAAATCATTTTGCCTATCGTCCATCTACACCAGGTGCGAGGTTTAGGCCACCACAGCATAAAACCCAGAACTACAAGGGACCACAGAAGCCGTACAAGATGGTCGTGTTGTTAGCAAAGACAGCCGCTACTGTGAGACAGGGCAACTCTAAGGGAGCTATAGGATCTGCTAGTATAGTGAGGGGACCCTACTACAATTGTGATCAGCCAGGCCACTTTTCAAAGTTCTGTCCTTACCCACCCAGAAAGAAGCAACAGACCTATACTGCTCGAGTACACCACACCACCGTGGATGAGATTCCTGAGGGAGAGCCTGTAACCGCTGGTAAGTTTCCTGTTAACCAACACCCTGCAGTTGTTCTATTTGATTCTAGATCATCGTATTCTTTCATGAGTCAAGCATTTGCATGGAAACATGAACAACTATGCACAGATTTGAGTTATGGTTACCGTATAAGTTCAGCGGGGGCTGATGTTTTAACCAATCAGATGGTTAGAGGGGCAACCCTTGAATTAGGTAGTCAAAAGTTTCAAGTGAACTTGATAGTTATGCCTAGACTAGTTCTAGATGTTATCATAGGGATGAATTGGATGAAGGATTGGGGACCAGTTATAGATACAGGAAGTCGGGTACTTACCCTTAAGGATCCCTAGGGTGAGGGTACTTTTCAGGTACCATTGCCTAGAAGAACAGACCTTGTGAGTCTGACATGTGCTATGGAAGTCATTTCTATTCATCAGATTTCGGTAGTGTGTGAGTTTCCGGATGTGTTCCTAGATGAGTTACCTGGTCTTCCACCAGATAGGGATGTTGAGTTTGGAATTGAGTTGATCCCCGGGATAGCTCCAGTTTCAAGGAGACCTTATCGGATGCCTCCGGATGAGTTAGCTGAGCTGAAGAAGCAACTAGAGGAATTGTTGAAAAAGGGGTTTATCCGGCCAAGTAAGTCTGAATGGGGATGTCCTGCCTTGTTTGTGAAGAAAAAGAAAGAGGGTACTTTGAGAATGTGTGTGGATTATATGCCTCTTAATGCTGTAACTATTAAGAATAAGTATCCCTTGCATCATATTGATGTTTTGTTCGATCAGTTAGCCAAAGCCAGAGTGTTCTCCAAGATAGATTTAAGATCAGGTTACCATCAGATAAAGATTAGGCCACAAGATATACCGAAAACCGCCTTTTCCACCAGATACGGATTGTACGAGTATCTTGTTATCTCTTTTGGCTTAACAAATGCTCCTGCATACTTTATGTATCTGATGAATACGGTTTTCATGCCAGAATTGGACAAGTTTGTGGTTGTGTTCATTGATGACATTCTAGTATACTCCGAAGACGAGAAAGATCATGAAGAGCATCTGAGAATTGTCTTGACCAGACTTAGAGATCATAAGTTGTATGCTAAGTTTAGCAAGTGTGAATTTTGGTTGAAGAAAGTTCCTTTCCTTGGTCACATTCTGTCAGAAAATGGAGTTTTAGTAGATCCGAGTAAAGTGTAAGAGGTTATGGATTGGAAGCCACCAACCACAGTTTCAGAAGTTAGAAGTTTATTAGGATTAGCTGGTTACTATCGCCTTTTATACCAGATTTATCGAAGATTTCCAAGCCAATGACAAGTCTGCTACAGAAAGATCATAAGTTTGTGTGGACAGAGGAGTGTGAGATAGCTTTCCACACCTTGCAGAAACTGTTGACCACTGCTCTAGTTCTAGCGGAACCGGACATTGAGAAACCTTTTGATGTGTTTTGCGATGCATCAAAAACAGGATTAGGCTGTGTTCTTATGCAAGAAGGAAGAGTCATTGCTTATGCCTCCCGCCAGTTGAGAAAGCATGAGATCAACTATCCGACACATGATCTTGAACTTGCTGCCGTAGTGCATGCATTAAAAATTTGGAGACATTACTTACTTGGTAATGTGTGCAATATTTTCACCGATCACAAGAGTCTCAAGTACATCTTCACCCAACCAGAATTGAACATGAGACAGCGAAGATGGTTAGAATTGATCAAAGATTACAACTTGAATGTGCAGTATCATCCTAGAAAGGCCAATGTAGTGGCAGATGCTTTGAGTAGAAAGTCACATTGTCTGAATGCGCAACCTTTGCTCGAAGATGGTTTTGATCTGATGCACCCTGTCATATTACATAGTATTTAGATTAGTTGCTCTTGGGAGAGTAAGATAATAGAAGGCCAGAAAACTGACAAAGGGATATTCCACATCAAAGAGAAAATTAAAGAAGAACTATCCAAGCACTTTAGAGTGGATGAACAGGACGTGTTATGGTTTGACGATCGTCATGTTGTTCCCAAGGATCGGGAGCTTAAGAATAAACTTATGGATAAGGCTCACCTTTCTAAGCTATCTATCCATCCCGAAAGTAGCAAGATGTACCAAGAACTGAGACCTCATTATTGGTGGATAAAAATGAAGAAAGAGATTGCAGCATATGTGGCCAGATGTGACACATATTGTAGGGTGAAAGCCATTCGTATGAGACCTGCCGAATTGTTGCAACCTTTGTCTGTACCTAGTTGGAAATGGGATGATATAAGTATGGATTTCATCACAGGTTTGCCCACTACTCAGAAAGGCCATGATTCGATTTGGGTAATCGTGGATTGTCTTACAAAGACAACTCACTTTTTACCTGCCAAGATAGATTATCGACCACCTCAACATGCCGAGAAGTATATTGCTGAGATTGTAAGATTGCATGTCATACCGAAGACTATAGTGTCTGACAGAGGGTCACAATTCACTGCTCACTTTTGGGAACACTTGCACAAAGGATTGGGAACTAGTTTGATCCGTAGTACTGCCTATCATCCTCAGACAGATGGTCAGACCGAAAGAGTTAATGCTGTTCTGGAGGATATGTTGAGAGCCTGTGTGTCGCCTTCCAGGGGTTCATGGGAGTCATGGTTACCCTTAGCAGAATTTACTTACAATAATAGTTATCAAGAAAGTATCAAAATGGCACCATTCGAAGCTTTGTATGGCAGAAAGTGTAGAACACTACTAAACTAGATCGAGCTAGGAGAAAGAAGATATTATGGTATTGACTTCATAGAAGAAGTCGAGAAGAAAGTTCATATCATTCAGCAAAATATGAAAGCCACTCAATCACGTCAGAAAAGCTATGCGGATAGAAGGAGGAGACCGCTTATGTTCGAAGTTGGTGACTATGTTTATCTGAAAGTCACGCCAATAAAGAAGAAACGGTTTGGAGTACGCAGAAAGCTCGTAGCCAGATTTGTGGGACCATACAAGATCTTGGAAAAAAAGGGTCTAGTAGCTTATAAGTTAGAGTTACCTGAGACAATGGGTGCTATATTCCTAGTTTTTCATGTATCGCATCTCAAGAAGTGTTTGCGCGTTCCAGAGGAAAGAATCGAACCCCGAGGTATAAAGCTCAAGTCAAATTTGGTATATCATGAGCAACCAGTTTGAGTTTTGGACTCTAAAGAGAGGGCTACTCGAAATAGTGTGGTGACAACATATAAGATACAGTGGAGTCATCATGATGAAGGGGATGCAACTTAGGAAATGAGTGAATATCTACAAAAAGCTTATGAGGATTTTTATAACAAATGGTTCGTAACCCAAATCTCGGGATGAGATTTTTATAAGGGGGGAGGGCTGTAACACCCCTGGGTGTTAAGCATGCATTAACATACCAAAGCATGAGCATTAGCATCACATACATGTTCATCATCACATGCAATATAAGTTGAAATTAAATTGAAGTGTGAAAAACATCTGTTTCAACCCTAAATTATTGCATTTGCTTGCTAAGAGTGGTAAAACTTATTTGGCTATAACTTTAAATGACTTAGAATTAATTAGCATGATTTTTGGAGCAACTTTTGTATTCAAAATCTCCCCAAATTTTTCTTTTAAAAATATTCTAGAAAAATGAGTTTTTATTTAAAAATTGGACTTTAAATCATTAATTCAAAATCTGTTTCGAATTTTGAAAAGTGCCTTAATGAAAGTTGTAGACAATTAAATTTTGAACAACTTTTGTTTTGGGGACAACTTGTGAAAATGTCTTTTTCATCTTTAAAATTTGAATTTGAATCAATTTAGAAAATCTGGAAATTTATTTATAAAAGGAAAAGGTATTTTCGGCCTTAACGGGCCGCCGCCTCCGCTTCGGCCTATTCGCGCAAGCCAGCCCGACCCAGCACTCCCGCGCACACGCCGCACCGCACGCTCGCCCACGCGCGACCCCGGCCCCACCCAGCGTGGCCTCCTTCTTCTCCCGCTCGCGCGCCCCGCTGTCCCGACCGTGGCAGGCGTCGCGCGCCGCGTGGCGGCTGCATGACGGTGACACCAGCCGGGTGGCGCCTAGTGGCCCCCTCTCGCACACGCGGTTGCCCGCATTCAAGTCGACCGCAGCGTCTCCCTCTCCATTCGCGTTTTCCCCCTCTCTGCCTCTCTCGCGCCCACAGCCGCACCCGCACAGTTCCGCCGCGCGCGAGCTCACCGGCATTGCCGTTCTGGCCATCGCATCGCACCATCGACGCCTCCATCTTGCCCTGAGCTCCGCCTGTCCCTCGCGAAGCCTGTGCTCGCACCAGTTTCCCATGGTAAGGCCCCCTTCGACGGGTATTGCTCGCCGGAGCATGGCCGAGCTCACCGGAGATTTCCGCTCCGTGGGCCACTCCTCTCTGCCCCACCTTCTTCCCTTCTTGCGCGCGCATCTTGCTCGCCTCGACTCACCGGTGCTCGAGCACCCTTCCGGTGACCGTATCATGGTCAGGGATGGCCGGGCGGCGACCAACCGTGCCACCGTTCCGCCATGGATGGTGGTGACCGATCCTCCGAGCTCCATTGGCCACCGCGTGTGTGCCATCAAGTTCGCGAGATCAAGGTGGTCAGCATGGTGACCTTGGCCTGGCCGAAGGCCTCACCGCCAGCGATCTGTGGCCGCCGGCGTCTCTCTCCCTCTCCCTGTGACTGACCCGTGGGGTCGCGGGTCCACATGTCTGTCTCGTGTGTGATCTCTGGGTTCAATTCTAGGGTGCGTGTAGCGTTTGAGCGGTCGGATTCAAAAAGGATTTAAACAAAATGTTTTTCTAGAAAATGGTAAAAGGCTTCTAAAATCTATAACTTGCTCATTTTAGCTTCAAAAATTGTGAAACAAATTTTGTAGTATTTCTCATGAGTAGATCTACAGTTCAAAAATGTTGCATGTTAGTTTTGTGATACTTTTCTGTGTAGAATTATTTAATTCTTGTTATTGCTGTTATTTAGAAAATATGTAGTAAATTAAAGAAAGATCAGAAAAATATGGTTCCAGTTTTGTTAATCTTCTTGTGTAAAGTGCTTTCTAGGAAAAATATGTGTCATGCATGTTCAGTAGAAAAGTTATGATGTGTAGTTCAAGTGCTTTTATTTGATGGTTTTTGTTATTTTTGATAGAGAGCAAAAATTATATAAAACATGCATCTAAAAATTTTTATATAGTGATTGTTTACTGTGTGGAATGTAGGAAAAATACTAAATCTGTTGTTTGATACTTTTCAGAATACAAAGTATTTTCATGCTCTTATTTAGGCCCTAGCTTGTTATTTTTGTGTAGGCAGTTCTAGTAATCCAAATGCAATAAAATTTTTGTGGCATGCTAGATTAGATGATAGTAAGCTACTGTAATTTTCTCAGATTTTTCTGTGCTACCAAAATAGGTGTTACTGTTCAAACCTAGTTGCAATTAGGGTTTAATTAAACTTGTTAATGCATGACTAGTTAATAAGATTTGCTTTGGTGTATCTTTGAAGCATTTTAGATTTCTGGAGTGACTTGGCATGGTAGAGAATGTTTGTAGTAGTATATGAGTACATGTTCTTGGATGATGTGGACTAGCTTTTAGAAGAGTTGTACTTTCACTATATGCAATAAAGTAAACATGTTCATCTACATCTCATTCATCATGATCATTACATGTCATCTCTGCAATGCACCTAGGCATGAGCACTTATACATTTGCATCATACAGGATTGCAAGAAGTAACTCCGGTAGCAGTTCCCGAGGAGCCGGAAGAGCAGCCCAAGGTGCAAGAGCAGTTGGTGCCCGAAGCCGATGAGGAGGTCGGTGAGGATCTTCTAGAGTGTTCTGACCACCGCCCAAGCTCTTTCGAAAGAGGCAAGCCCCGGAGGATTTCTCTCCTGGTTTGCAAATATTTTATTAATGCTTTACTTTAACTGATGCATTACGTTTAGGAGTTGTTTACAACCGTTGCTGCATTATACCTTGTTTACCTTTGTTCTACCATACCCTTGTTACCCTGGTCTTCGCAGTCAAGAAATGCTTAGCTTGCTTAGACCGGTAGAAGTCAGGTGATTTCCTATCACCTACGAGCGATAGGTGGTTACCTAGATCTACTTGAAAAAGTATGTCATCTTAGAATAACTAAGTGTTAATTTGAAATTGAGATCAGACGGAGACTTGCAGGGTTTCAAATTGTAGTGTTTTCCATCTATGTCGATTAAGGACCGACCATTGTTGGGCCTCGAGTCATGTTGAACGCATGCCTTACATATAGCTAGCCGAATAATGTATCTTTCGACCGTGAAGCTAGGAGATTATTCGGGCCGAGTGGATTACCCGCAACGCACTATACCGGAGCAGGTGTTGTAGGACACGGGGGCGCGATGATAAGGCCAAAGAGCAGTCGGGCGGCCTCCGGGTACATGTGGTTCCTGGCAAACTCAAGACTTTACCTGAATAGTTGACTCGATGACCAATATCTCACTTTAGCGGGTGAGTGAGGTTTGTGTGAGGAATAAAATTACCAGCTGGTTAATAATCAATTCGAATCGCCATCGTTCACTGTATAGTGAACACTTGACTTGAGTTACTTTATTGTAGTAATATTGATGGAACACTTGGACAGTTATATGGAATATGACATGATGGAAGTTGTTAATGATCATTAGTTATCCTTACCTGTTTAATTGCATGTTACTCTAGTACAGGTGCAAATGTAGTTGACAGGTTAATAAAGATTTAACTTGATGCAAAGCTTCTAGAAAAGATTCTTTAAATACTAAAAATGCATTTTTGCAAATGAGTCAGCTACCCTACCATAAAGCCTGTCATGATCCTTGGTGTCAATTTATTTTTGGTTATGTCAAGTAAGTCTAGCTGAGTACCTTCTCGTACTCAGGGCTTTGTTCCCACTTATTGACGATGGGCAGATGTATTACGGCTATTGTATCAACTGCCTTTATCCTACGATGGGTGAAGCTTAGGACCATGGGCAGTGGTTATTCCCTACGTCTCGTCTAATGCTTTTTGTTGGAGATGATCCTGAGCTGGCACATTATTTTGAACTCTGTGTGAGTGTGTGTGGTTTGAACTAAATGCTTCCGCTACTTTTATTTGAACATGATTTGTAATAACTACGTTTAAACTCTGATGTATTTGCGACGCGAACTTTTATGTAATTTGTGATGGCGACCGCTAAACTTATTACGATCTTGGCTGGTATGTAAGTTGGTTTGAAATCCGTCGCGATTTCACGGACTACCGGGTTATACGGGCTTAAGTTTGCTAAATCGTCTGCTTGATGGATGATTTTCTTACTTAATTTTG
Source organism: Saccharum hybrid cultivar R570 (assembly GCA_038087645.1). NCBI lineage: Eukaryota > Viridiplantae > Streptophyta > Magnoliopsida > Poales > Poaceae > Saccharum > Saccharum hybrid cultivar. The sequence continues at coordinate 47,198,906 of JAQSUU010000307.1, read as the reverse complement.
CATAATTGGTCGGTTCTGTTACAACCACTGTCGGATAAACAGACCTAAAACCATCTTAGAATCAATGGTGTAGATCGTAGGAAGGAGTACGAGGCGGTGGAGGGCGAGTGGGCCCCCCACTGGTCCGGGCGTCCTCCCTAATGGGTCGGCCAGCCCACTATGGTGAACTTTCGGCTTAAGCTTCGGCGTGGTGTCCTCTGGAACCTTCTAGAGTTGTCTTTCGTAGTTTTCGTGGGTGGAATCACATGTTGTCGTCGGTTTGCTTGTTTGGAGTGTATGACAGTGGTCCTAGGGCTATTTTCTAGATAAATCCTCCTGCATATAAATATTCACCAAAGTTCATGGAATTCATTAGTTTAAACCCCTATACCTATGTTTGGTGATGGAATTAAGCATATATGCAGGTTATGTTGACGGTTTATAATTGAAGTTAGTGACCATCAACAATGGTGTATGCGATTCTTAAAAGAGAACTTCTCCTTTTTGTCCTTGATTGTGAAGCAGATCTTGGCACTGTCTGCGTAGATGATGGCTTTTGCAGTGCTTAGGAAAGGTCGGCCCAAGATTATGGGTGCCCTTTCATCTCCACCTGTTTCCAAACCACAAAGTCTATGGAAACATATGATTGTCCCACTCAAACAATGGCATCTTCAAGAACTCCCTTAGGGTAGCAGAGTGACTGATCTGTAAGCTGCAAATGTATTTTTGTGTACCACAAAGTATCTCCATTAATTTTATCATAGATTACCTCAGGCATGATGTTGACACTTGCTCTGAAATCACAGATAGTTTCTTGGAATATATGAGGTCCAATGGCGATAAGGATGACAGGTCTTCCGGTATCATTCTTCTTCTTAGGTAAGGAATAATCTATATACCTTCCCATCGATGGTTGTATACAGTAATATGCTGCATTGTGAATATTGACAAGATTTGTAGTTTTAAGATCTTCTGGTTTCCCTAGAATCTTACCTTTGTCAATCGGAGGAACAGCAGCTGCCAGCTGAGCTATTTCTGATTCTATCATTTTATTAAAGCTATGCTGGTTTTTAATAGTGGAGGAGAACCTATCCATTCTATTATTTATGTTTTCTAATACTCTATCACTAGAAGCTAACTTCCTAGATAAACTCTCCATTATTTTAGCTTGGCCAGAAATCAATTATCTCAAAGGCGGTTGATTGAAATTATTATAATTATTACTTCAAGAGTTACCTTGGTAACTACCTTGGTAGTTCGGCCTCTGTTGTTGGTTCCATCCTTGATTCTGTTGAGGATTAAAGTAGTTGTTGTTGACAAAGTTCACATCCTCATGAATCTCAGGGCAGTTGCTCCCTGAATGCCTAGTGTTGCCACATTCTTCACACGTCATGCAAGAATCATGAATGTGCTTGACTTCTTGCTTCTCGTTAGCTCGGTCTTCGAGCTTCTTCATCAGTAGATCCATCTTGGCAGATAGTATGTCTACTTCCTTGAGCTGATGCATACCTCCACTTCTCTTGCGGGTCTGAACTTGTTCTTCATTCCAGCCTTGGTTGGAGGCCATCTTCTCCATGAGAGCTATTGCAGCTAAGAGTGTGAGTGATAGGAAAGCACCTCCAGCAGCAACATCCATAGCCTCATGGGTATTGTTGGTCAACCCATGGTAGAAAGTTTACATGAGTAGCCAATTCTCCATCCCATGATGAGGACATTCTGATATGTAGTCTTGAAAGCGTTCCCATGCCTCAGGGACAGATTCATCATGTTGTTGCCAAAAATTTGAAATTCTCCCACACAGAGCATTAGTCTTGCCTATGGGAAAGAACTTTGCTAGGAAGGCAGTGGAGCAATTATTCCATATAGTATTTCTATCTTTGTTGGCATAGAACCACTGCTTCGCCTTCCCCAAGAGTGAGAATAGGAAGAGGCAAAGTAGTATGGCATCTTTGGTCATTCCTTTGATGGTGAAAGTGTTGTAGATCTCCAAGAAGTGTTGAAGATGGACACTCGCATCTTCATGTGTCTTTCCACAAAACTGGCTAGCTTGCACCATGTTAATGACAGCTGGCTTGAGCTCAAATCCATTATCTTCAACATTGACTATTGGTCCAGTACGAATATTGGCAGTAGTTGGAATAGAGAATTCGTGAAGAGTCTTGTCAGCCATGGCTTCAAATTCTAGTGTTAAGCTTCACCTTATCTGGTTGTCTTCTGACTCTAAAGCTAAATATTTCTTGACTTTAGCCTTAGTTCCCTTAAGTAATGCTTCTAGATCATCAAAGTAGTTTGTCAGAAGGTCAAAACCGGCCATACATTACCCCGCATAAGTTACAAAAGTAGACAAAACAAGGGTAAGCTTGTTTGAGTAGAGGTCAATGGTTATTTCGATCACATCAATAAGTATAAGTTTATCAATACTTCCTTTGCCTAGCTACCTTCCCCAGCAACGGCACCAGCAATGCTTGTTGGTATTTATTAACTTGTCACTTGTTTTAAGTTGACACCTATTATATGCCTACATCTCCTAAACTTACTTTACTATGTTGTCAGCCCTAGTGATGAGGCCAGAGATGCATGTTGGTATTACCTAACATCACTTCGAGAATGATACTAAGTAAGTCTTCATTATTTTTTGTGACTAGAAATAATATAAATATGAGTGAAAAGGAATCTGCAAGCGCACAAATAATATACCATTATAGCACTTCACCCAAGAGTATTCTAAGTATCGTTATTTATATTTTTACCACAAGGAAGGTCTAGCGGGGTCATGTATTGATAACTTATACTATTGATGGAGAAGTAAACCATAACCAATATTCTACTCATAACAAGGGTAAGTCATGAGGTAAATGTATATAAATGGTAAGTTATAACTAATCACTGATCACTCAAAGTACTCATTTCTATGGCATTAGCATGGCTAAGTAGAATATTAGAGGAATAATTCCTAAGTCATTCTTAATTACAAGTTAAAGCATACATTGATTAGTGCAATTATACTTAGTAATCATGGTTAAGATCAAAAGGATGTTACTAAGGAAGATTAAGAATAGAGTTTGTCTTCCTTCATAACTAGATCCTACGTGCATACCTATATTCGGGTAGTGGACTACAAAGGACTCAACGAGAGTGTCACATCCTCGATCTACCACATGACCTGGAATATAGGGTGTATCCATAGGTAAACAACGTATAAGCACCACGCTTACACAATGTCGACCACTCACCCATGGCACCTTAGAGTGAGCGCTATACGAACTTATGCATGAACATGATGGTAATCCATTACAGTAAGCATATAATAAAAGTAGACGATGAATATTATAACTAGGAACATGAACGATATGAATAATAATGTCATAACAATTGTAGCAAACATATAAAAGTAATGAAAGATACAAAAGAGAGAGGGTACAAGGATTATACCAAACCACACTCTTGACACGATCGGGAATCCAGACTAAGCTTGCTTGCCTCCCTCTAGACCTAGCCTAGCTAGCTATGCCCTAGAATATGGTGGAGCTCTTAGGATGATTAGGGTTTCTGACTTCTCAAATGACTTCAATGACTTGGGATTCCTCCGGGGGTGGCAGGGGCTGGTATATATAGGTCAAAGCGTCAATCCTGAGCCCTTGAATCAAACCGACTTGAATAAATGGCGTAGGTGCAATTCTTAAGGCGGTGAAGAACCGACGTAATAATGTGTGGCTTACTGGTGGGACCAGGGGCTAGCTAACCTGTAGGTGGGGTCGGCCGGCCCCGACCCCACCTGGCAGTCTCCTCCTCTCTGCCTCGGCGTGGTGTCCTATGGTGTCTTCTTGATCCTTCTGGTGCTCATTTTGCTATGGATAAGCGCGATCAATTCTAACATCTAGGTCCACCTAGATGGTTTCTAGATAAACCCTGCAGAAAATACAAATTCACCAAAACTCATGGAATTTGTTAGTTTAAACCTCTAGACCTTTATTGGTGAATACATTTATGCCCTCATACATGTTATATTGGTGGTTTATAATGTTTGTTAACTACCATCAATAGTACTACAAAGTTTTCATACATTCAGATTGTTAGAAAAGTAACATGGATATCAAATAGCTAGTGCAAATTGATTGATAGACATCTGTAAGGTAATACCAACCTAGGCAACTTTCATTGTTCTATGGGTGGGTGGAGACGGGAGTTTGCTCAGAGGGCTCCTCTTCGGCATGGGTATCATCATCTGGCCATGGGTAGTCTCTCACAGGGCCAGCTAGCTCAGAGGGCTCCTCTTCAGCATGGCTATCATCATCTGGCCGTGGGCAGTCTCTCACAGGGCTAGGTAGGGTGCCATCCCGATAAATGTCTCCAGTCAATTCGTGAAGTTTGAATTGATCCCTGCATACAGGTGTCCATGGTGATGGAGAATTATGTTGACCTACTGCTAATACCTCCACTCTTTTGCCAGTAGCAGCCCTCTGAGTACGAACTCCATGAGCAAACTCTCCTGGTCATGTTGAATTCAACCACTTGGAGTGCCTTCGCCCATGACTCATGGCAGTGCTTGTTGACGGTAGTTATCATCCATCATAAACCATCAACATAACTTGAATAAATGCATAAAAAGGATCACCAACATAGACTTAGGGGTTTAAACTGATAATTTCCATGAGTTTTGGTGATCTGTGTTTTCAGCAGGGTTATTCTAGAAAACCGATAAGAGGGGTTAAAACATCAAATAAAAACATACTTATCCACGACGAAAACTACCCCCAAAAGGTTCTAGAAGGATCGAGAAGACACCACACCAAAGTGGGGACCAAGACACCGCCAGATGGGGCCGGTCGGCCCAACCTAGAGGCCGCTCGGCCCCCCATGGGCCCACCTATCAGCTAGCTTTGTATGTCAGTTTCCCACCGCCTCCTAGGATGCATCTCCACCATTCCTTAAGTCGATTTGATCCAAGGGCTCACATTGCAAGCTCTGGGCTATATATACTAGCCCCCGCCCCCCTCCCTCAGGGCATCTACCATAAGTCAAGAGTAGACTAGAAATTAGGGTTTCCAGAGAGAAAAGAGGAGAGCTCCAATTCTTCAAGTTTCTAGTATAGGCTAGCTATTAAGGTTTAAGTAGAGTTTGGGCTATCGCTTAGGATTCTGAATCTGTCGTCTGGAGACTAGTATAGCCATTGTATCTCTTTTATTTATGACTTTGTGCTACTTCAATATTATGTTGTTATTTATTATGTTCCTAGTTTACTCTAGTTGTATGCTTGATATAGTTATGATTGATGATGAATATATGCATATGATCGCAAAGTGCTTAATTCAGTACTCGAGTGAGTTAAGTGGTCAACATTATGTAAGCATGGTGCTTAGATATTGTTTCTTGTGGATCACTCTACACTCTGGGTCATGTGGTAGATCGCGGATGTGACACTCCCATTGAGTCCTTTGTAGTCCACTCCCCATTTGTAGAACAAGTAGAACTTGGTTGCGAAGGAAGAGCGAGCTCTATTCTTAATCTTCCTTAGTAATGTTCCTTATGCATAGATCCAAAGTTAGTTATACTATAGATGAGAGTGTATATACTTGAGTGTATAAAAGACTTGGTATTTAGGAATGACTTAGGAATCTTTTGCTCTTAATGAATCTCCTGCCTAGCTACACTACATTTATGAGTCTCTATTTCTATCTCTAGAATACCATTATTACCTTATATTTATTAGTTATTTATCACTTAACTTACCCCTGCTAAAGCATAAGAGTGGTTTTATCATAAGTATACACATTAATCAATATCTCTATGCCAACTCAATTCCATTGCTCTTCCCTGTGGATTAAATATAAATAATGATACCTGCCATACTCCCAGGTGAAATGCTACAATAGTATATTATCTGTGCGCTTGCGGATACTTTATTTTTAATATTATTATCTCTGAGTTTACAAGTGTCTACAATAATTACCAACAACACATTTCTGGCATCATGCTAGGGATGACAACTTAGTAGAGAGTGATGCTAAGAAATGTCAACAAGGCTGCCTTTTGTCCTGCTGGTAGAGCTTCCTCTATGGCTCCTTCGACCTGTACACTAAAATTAGCGATACAAACTTAAGCAGCAAGCATGTACAAACCGCATGGACGTGATGGGGCAAAGCCTCGCCACCCACCCACGCAAACGTCTCGGTCATGGGGTGGTAGATGGCCCCCAAACTATAACAGTAGAGACAAGGGTCGAGAGGGAAGGTTATACTTGCTGCCTTCTGTCTCTAGAGCTCCTGATTCTATCCCAAAGCTTTTGCCTTCCACCCTACTACGCCGCTGACGCCTCCTGCTAGGACCATGGCAGAGTGGACGAGATCATCTGTCGATGTGGAGTCCTAGAAGGCCTTCAACACCGGCAATCCTCCACCGACAGACGGATCTCTTGTCAGCCTGCTCTCTAACCCGCTAGTTCCACCTTTGGAGGTGGATCATCACCGCTCTTCATGTTGTTTATCTTCATTTAACCAGAGTATGCGAGCAATGCTCACACTAGTATTTGTGTTCATGCTATTTAATTTAACTAGTATTTGGAATTTGCCTACTATCTCAACAGGTGATCATGGGCGTTATGGTGTCCGAAGCCTTGTTGGCGCCGGTGCCCGGTTCTTCATCCGTGGTCACGTGATGGAGGCAGCCACTCGTGATACCATGCCATGCTGTGCCAATCAGTTTGGTAAAAGTCATTTGCCTTCTCAATCAGATCGCTCTCCACCTTATCCTATATGGGCTTAAACTTGGCTTGCATTGTGCAGTGCTTCCTCCATGGCAGCACCATCCCAGGATGTGGGGCTTTCCCCCGGTGGTGCCGGAGAGTCGTCTCATCACTACTTGCTACCACCGAGCCTGTCTGTCCCCGCACAGCCCTCTGGTTCTAAAGTGGGCGAATCGTTAGAAGAGCGTGAATCCTCAGACGACGTAAAGTACCATAAATTATTGAAGGATTACCATGAGGTCCAAGCAGATTTGTCATCGACCAGGCTGAAAACGCGAGATGCTACGCAGTGAGCTGGACACTGCGTGCACCACACTTCAAGCTTCCAAGAATTTGGTCTCCCATATGTGAGGCGACTTGGCGATCGCCCAGGGGTAGGCCCAACACATGGCACATCTTATTGTGGTACTGAGGATGCGGATAAAGACCCTGTAGCTATCTATGCTAGCCGCCTATAACGAGGCCTTCCCCGTTGGAATAGTGGATAATCTGTTCACCGCAGAGGAGCACCTCCGAGCCCTACCGGCCCGCCTTTTAGCCATGGTGACCGAAGCCATTCGTCAGGGGGCTGCTACGGCGCCGGTTGCTGCCTAGCTTCAGTTTGGCACAACGGTGAACGTCCAAGTGGCGGAGCAGGGTTTTCCGCTGGGTTCGATGGACAATGACATCGCCGATCTGATCGAGAGTTTTGAGTCGGCCGCCAACCCGTCTTATCGAAGGTGGACGTGGACGAGATCCTGCATGCCAACCTTGACCCTTGATCTGTGGGACATATTAGTAGTATTAGTAGTCATGAATAGGTTTGATCTATGGGACGTCCTTGCAAATATGTGAACTCTTATTTGCATATTGGTGTTAACTTTTGTTGAACTATGTATTAGGCCTTGTTTGGATGCATGTGTATTCACATCAATCCACATGTGTTGGAGTGGAATGGAATGGAATTTAGTTTAATTCCACTCCAATCCACTTCAACACATGTGGATTGAGACGAATACATGGACATCCTTGTTTGGATGCATGTATATCCACTTCAATCCACATGTGTTGGAGTGGAATGAAATGGAATTTGTGTTGCAGTGGAATGGAATGGAATTTAGTTTAATTCTACTCCAATCCACTTCAACACATGTGGATTGAGATGAATACATGCACATCCAAACAAGGCCTAGGTGCTTTAAACTTTGTTGAGCGTGGTGTAGTTCAGTCCTTTGGTCATTTTGTAGCTAGTTTGTAGTCCCTGTTGGTTGCTTTTCGCTGCAGATTTCTTTCTAGTTGTCTTTAATCTGATCTATAATATGCTAAACATTCATGAGTGCCTTTGATCTCTATTGAAGCCAACTCGTGTCTTTGATAAAATTTGTTAAACTTGAAAGAACCATGCAGCGAGGAGTTCATTTGAACAAGTCTAGAATATTATTTTTGCTTTTGCTTTTCTGTTGTTTTGTTTTAATTTTATTTGTTTCCTTTAGGGATTCAATGAAAGTACTCATACGAAACAGGTTTCCATGTATAACGTGAGATGTGTCCGGCTCAGTTAGATTTATGATGTTGAGACCTTCTTGCGTGCATAGTAAATTTGAATACCTATGTGGCTCCCTAAAGGAAACAAATCTAAAGAAGGTACATGTGACAACCATCACAATTTCAACACCAAAAGCAAGTCTCGCACTTACAAGCTGTTGAGCGTGGTGTAGCTCAGGTCATTTGGTTTCTGTTTGTTTTTTTTGTTGCTTTGGTGTCTTTGTCAATCTTTGTTGAACTTGCAAAAACATTACAGCAAGGAGCAAGTCTCACCTTAGTGTAATGCAGAGGAGAGGAGCCATTGGTGTTGAAATGTTATTGCACATGTAAGAAAGTCTGACCACAAGTCTCACCTCAGTCTAATGCAGAGCAGAGGGGTCATTGGTGTTAAAATGTTATTGCACACGTAAGAAAGTCCGACCTCTGTACATTTGAATGCGTCTGACAATATCTTCTGTAGTTTTCCTCATCTTCCTATGATGCTTGTTACTGTGTCGTTTACGATTTTAAGTTTAGCTAACTTAATAGTAGCATAGCCTAGTTGTACAATATGGCAGGTGCATTGTAGTGTTTTTGAAGTGTCATTTTTGTGTATTTTGGAGTACCCTCATCAGGATACCCCATGTACCCATGACATTAGAAATCAATATAAGTATTGTACTATAGCTGAATTAACGGATGAAATGGCGACGGGAGCTGTAACACCACTATAACACATGTGCGCACCAAACAAATAATTCAATTTGCAAACAAAACAAAGATTGCACACTAGTTAGCTGAAATAACGACAGCATCCATCATTGAGGAAATTAACATGTCCATAGACAAGCAAACAACATTGGTCCATTTAAAATGCATGACAGAGAGATATATCAAATGCAGCTTTATTTACTGCTCTACTAATGAATCCAAGAACAAGAGAACATAAGAAAGATAGTATGGTCCGCAGATAAACTCTTTTTTAACAGTACGTTTACCATACCGAAAGACATAGATATGGATGACATGAACTTTTTTGCGGTCCATGTTATATGTGATGATTGTTCCATCCTCTCTAGCAAAGAAAATCAAATTCTATTCTAGGTGAACTGTGATCACTATGTCTTCGTCATCAAAATCTAGGTAACCAAATATAATATTAATCCTTCCTAACAGGATTTGCGTGGTGACAGTATGCTTAAATGTCCAATTATCAGTACCATAGTCTTCAAGGATCCAGATTGAAAGCTTGGAATCATTGGGACCCTCAACAATACATACACACAAGTAACCCTGAGCTTGATGCATGGAGTGGTGAGGACCATCTGGCCTATCAATTTTCCTCCATGTGTTTTCCTCCATATCCACAGCAAGTATCATAGAATGCCCCCTACAGTGTCCCATAATGTGGAGACAACTGTTAAAAAACACACTTGGTTGTCTATAAAATGTCACATCAGTATGCTTGCCCCATTCAGATTCCTTATAGATCCACGTTGCAGTTTGAGATGAGTAGATCTCCACACCTACGCACACAGCGTTGACATCCACATATTCAATCACATAGAAGTGCGAGGAGGCTGTCGGATCGAACGCCAAGCGAGCCTCACCAACAGCATGGCCAACATCATGGGTGCTAGGTAATCGAATTTTAAACTTTTGGGTCATTGGATTGCAGACGACATAGCGGTATCCATTAGCCTCAAGGCACCAGCATAGGATGAGGCTGTTGCAGCAATCTGAGAGAGCTACATTGTCAATGTTGAAGGGCAAGAATTCCAAGGAGCGGGGGTGTACACCACGGATGACGCTGGTGAAGTTTTGATTGCCATTCTCACTATCGTAGAAGAAGCCGGCCATAGTCTAGGGCAGCTTCTTACGGTTGTTGGGGTCTGAGATGAGGTTTTTCTAGGAGCGACAGACACATTTACGATAGAACAAGGAGCGGATGGGGAGACGGCAGAGGATCTCGAAAACGACATCCTCCATGAGGCTGGCCAGTGTGTTCCTCTTGTTGGGGTCTCCTCCATTTCGTCAATGTGTAGTATGATGGGATCTTTCTCAGTAATGAGATCACTGAAGAGGAAAATAATCCAATAACGATCCATCGGTGAAGTCCACAACTCATACCAAAGTGCAACTTTAACAACCATTAACAATTTTCATGGTACGACCTCATGTAAAATTAGAGTAGCACCACATAGATATATATAACTCAAACAAGAGTAGCAGTTAATGGAGCTGTAACCATTACAATTTCAGTAGTTAGTTGAGCTTCCTCAGTTTCACAAGTAGAATGTCAGTGAACAAGTGATAGTGATCATCATTGACATCAATAGCAACATGTGCAGCTTAAACATTATTAGCCTCAGTGATGTGAATGATGGAACAAAGCATTGATTTTGCTTTCGATGTCTTCCTCTTGTTTGGAACCAAATGGATAACTTGGTTGTCAATAAGGAAAAGACATAGAAAATAAACATATGAGCTGCATCCTAATACATCCAACAGCCGTGTAGACATCATTGGCACAAAAATGTGGCATCAGATATGTTGCAAGTTCAAAATACCATAAGGACTCACTGGTGGCACTGGAGCATACGAAACAGAAATGTAGAATCAAGCAAGCACTAGATAGATAAAATAGTTTAAGGCACAAGCGAAGAGCCTGTATGTTTGCCGAGACAGATAGGTATAATCAAGCAAGCACTTGACAATTAACAGGCCTAGTTGCACATAGGCATTTACAGTAAGAACACTGAACGTATGCAGAAAACCAACTAGTGCCACATCCTAGTTCTTTTCATCAGCATTGGCCTAACTAGATCTGCAACGCTATAATGTTTCTTGTATACCTCATGTTCAAGCAAGGACCAAAACAGTAAAGTGAATAGGAAAATGCGAGAAAGGAGACCTGTGGATCGGATCTATCGCCTCTGCCGTGGCATAAATGGACACGGACGCCAATGCTGCCGCGCTCCACCAGGAAAACCCACCGTCTAGCCTCCAAAAGGACGCCTGAGCCACCAAAGCACACCGGGGATTTTCCATCGCCGCCACTGCCGCAAGTCCAACGGGCACAGATTTGTTTTCACTTGCAGGGGATACATCCAAAGTCTCCAATATATAAGTCAACTTGTCCACACAGAGAATATATACTACTATTATGACTCCAAAGACATGTCAACACAACCAGGCGTCTAGCGCAATGGTGAAGACAGTCTATTCGTTGATCTGGGTCCCGGATTCGACTCCCAAGTCTCATGGCTTTTTTTTAGTTTGAATTTATTAAACCCCGGTAGAAACAAGTGACACATAAGCCATCGAGTCCCACATGTTGGATGGAGATGGAGAAAGGTCCCATAGGTATACATGACACGTAAGCTGTCGGGTCCCAAAGGTCGGATGGTCCCACAGGTACACGTGACACGTAAGCCATCGGGTCCCACTGTTCCATCGAATCCCATAGGTCGGATAGAGATGGAGAACGGTTCCATAGGTACACGTGACATGAAAGCCATCGGGTCCCACAGGTCGAATGCTGAAGGGTCCTGTAGGTACACGTCGGATGTAGAAGGACCGAGCAGAGACTTTTATGACGAATTGCAAGCGTCACGGATGAGTAACTGCAGGTCCTACAGGTACACGTCGGATGGAGAAGGGTCGCACAAGTCACGCCGGATGGAGAAAGGATCAAGCGGAAACTTTTATGACGAATTACAAGCGTCACGGATGAGTAACTGTAGTCCTACAGGTACACGTCGCATGGAAAAAAAGTATCGTGTGGAGATCTATTACGAAGCGCCGTTTGTTACAGATCGAATATTGTTCATCACATATGTGTAATTAGTTCAATAACGAATCCCTGTTCGTCACAATATTAAAGGAGATCGTCACAGATGAGTTGAGCAGTGATCTGTGACGAAACCTTGTGCTCTTCTATGACGTTTTTTGTGACGATGCCTGATTTCATCATAGATAGAAAGGGTTGGAGGATCGCCACCACTGCTCTATGACGAAACGGAAATATTCGTCATAAAAAGCGCTCTACGACGGTTTTGGATTCTTCGTTAAGATTTTCGTCGTAGAAGTTGATATTTTTAGCAGTGACACGTACCCTGACTCAATCCCTCTGGCCACTGCAACCGAACATGGCCTAAGAATATATAAAAATCGGGAAGTATGTAAGCGCCCAATTGTCTCACTTCAGCAGTGCGGGCTGCTTGAAACAACAAATATGGTAAAGCATTTTTAAAAAAAAATACTCTTAAATTGTAGTTACAGGAGGAGGATGCTGGAGACTGGGAGAGACCTACTCGGTTCCAGTTCTCTGTCATGCTGACGGCCTCCGGATTCGCTGGTGAAGGCACCTCGCTCGGATGCGGCCTTTGAACAGAGGCAAGAGACGGCGGAGGATCGGGGGCCACGCCGACGCCAACAACGTCCGTGTGGCCCGGGGGCCAGGTCAGCGGCGTCGGCGACGTTGTCAGGGCTGGCGGCGGAAAGCTTTGGGAAACGGGAGGGCAGGGCAGAAGGGCGCTTGGGTCCACGGTGTCAGTGAAAGAGTGTAGAATCCATTGTACCAGCCCTCGTGTTTTTTTTTCCTGTTTTGACAGCGTGTTTTCTCCTATTTCAGAGTATTTTCTTATTTGCCTCTCTAATTCTTTTGTATTATTATACTACTATAGGCTAGAGCTGGACCAGAATACCTCGCACATTGAGGCGAAACTTTCTTAAAATAAAATCGTTGCATGTATAAATATGTATTTATAACCTCCATTCTTATCAAAACTGGACAATGCAACAAAACAATTGAATAAAAAAGTAACAGAATTAAATCGAATTATGAGATCACGGAACCACGAAACAAATATCTATGCATGGATGTCTTCTATATTTCTTATATATATTGAAAGTAGTAATTGCTCTTATAGAGATGACATGGATAGCTTGCATTATGAGGTTGGATGTTACATAGTTATTAAAGAAGATGATGTATACAGTTAGTGGAAGATGATGTGGATAGTCTGCATGTTAAGATAGAACCTATAGATGGGATAAGATTTATAAGATATATATATATATATATGCGGAGTTTAGTGAGGGCCATAGTGGGCCATGCCCCCTCCCCCCTAAGCTAGAAAAATCTTTAATGAAAGTCTTAGTTTGACTATTTTAAGCGGTGATGAAACACTAATCTGCCCCCTCTCTTTGCACTTTATATCTTATGGGCCCCTTCTCTTTTCATGGCCATGCTCTGCCACTGGATACGTTGTCAAGAGTGGGTTAGTTCCCTATATATGAATATGTTGATCTAGTTTATTGAGACAAATATGTTAACATATACAATACCACATGTGGATTTTATGAACTAAATTTTAATATTGTAGATGTTAATGTGTGTTTTCTATAAGTTTAACTTAGACAAAAAAAAATAAAACAACCCACAATTTAGAACTGAAGGGAATAATTAAATGTGTTTGTAGTAGAAATATATAGCTATATGGATAGTTACCGCATGATATTGTGAGACATCATTTTTGCAATACTCCTTTCAATTGACCATTCCAACGACAAGAAATGAAACTAAAATGTCACACCAGTGACTTAATCGCCCCTTGAAAACTTCCAACAGAAGGACAGTAGAAAAAAACAAAAAAAATGAAAAAGGAGGCAGTAGAAAGAACAAAAAGCAGGACAATTGAAAAAACATAAAAAAAAAAGGAAACAGTGAAACATAATCGCTCCTTGAAAACTTCCAAAGGAAACAAAAAAAAGGAGGCAGTAGAAAAAACAAAAAAAGGGAAAAAATTCCGACCTGCCGATTCGAACCAGCGACCTAAGGATTTACTCTGCATATATATATCAACTACAGTCCTCAGCTCTGCCAACTGAGCTAAGGTCGGATATGATGCTTCTTGTTTAAAATAACTTATAAAGAAATCACATCGTTAATCAACGTTGATACTGTTACTGGCAAAATGATTGTAAACCCTGTCCAGCCATATATATAGGTGTCACCTTGGCAACAACTTCACTGGGGACTGGATTTAGTCATTGGTTGATAATAGTACTATTAATCTCTTTGTCCTAAAGTACAAGGTAGGGAAGGCTGAAAATTGGTTCCAAATTATAAGGTATTAGAATGATTTACAACATCCGTGTGCGCCTGCGTTTTAAGCCTCATCCATCCATGTCTTCTAAATACTATCTTGTGCAAAATAACTTATAATTGACAACTATACTATCGACGGCATACATGCATGTCTTTTTAAACATGTCTTCTAAATACCATCTTGTGCAAAATGACTTATAATTGACAGCTATACTATCGACGGCATACATGCATGTATTTTTAAACTATACGTGTTTCTAGAAAATTAAGTAAGTTAAGAATGAAACTAACTAATTAATGAGTGATAAGTTAGTCTTTTGTCAAACTTTTATTTGGTCCTAAAATTGTCTGGATCCCTTGTATTTCAGAACCGAGGGAGAATATAAAATGGATTCAATATGGTGATCATGATATTATGGAATTACATTTTTAATAACCAAATAAAGGTTCCTACTTCAACCTCTTCGAATATTATAGCCATGGCCCCCGCCACCACAAACACTAACACAATTGTCATAGTTTGGTTGATGCCGCAGTTTATCATGCCAAACCTTCCGTAAACTGTTGTTGGGACAAGTGTCCTGAACAGGGTTGAGAGTAGAAGGCTCCTCAGAGAATGCTAGCTAGAGAAGGTCCCTCAGAGAAGGCCTCCCAGAGAAGGCTTCACAACGAAGGTCTAATGTGGAGGCTCCACGAAGAAGGCCTTGCGACGAAGGCTCCAACATGTGAGAGGAGAGAGTGAGGCGGCGGCTAGGGTTTGCAAAAAATGAGTGGGAGAGGAGAGAGCCCCTTTGCCCTTATGCTCTTAGTATTATATAGGCAAGCGTCAATTTACAAGCGACCTCTTGGTTGAGGTGGGTTTTACATGCCACTCCAATGACGTTAGTTAGGCCTCTTCTAGGGGGACTTGGCTCATATGAATGTGGACTGTCTCAACAACTGTGAATGCCACAAAATCTTTGGCGAGAAAAGTTAAAGCCACACTTATAGCAAAGTTTAACCCCAAAAAAAAGAGTCTATGACATGTGGGACAAGATGCTAAGAAAGTGCGGCACGCCGTAGTTGTGGCAGTGAACTAAACAACTACCAAAAAAATAACTGTGACATGACACGATGTGGTCATGAACCAAACAAGCCCTAGAAACACAGCAAAAGAAAAATTTGATATCATTGACCAATTCACTTGGGGCGTGGAGCGTGCTTTACAAGAATGGTGGACGGATCCAGGACAGTGGCAGCATTCATCAACTTTCCAGTGCAGACCAATGTGCCTGCGTCGGTCGTCAAAGGCGCTAATCAAGGCCGGCCGGTGAGGGATGGAAGAGAGGGGATCCGTGGCTGAAGAGAGCAGAACCACTATGGCCCATGACCATGTGGAGACGGTGGGCGTGAGGCAGGAGCGCTAAGAGTCAATGAGACCTCAAAAGTCAGCATTCCTCCACAAGTGATTCCTTTCGTCCGCCCAATAGGCACAAAATCGGTGTAAAATCATTGCACCCTGCTTTACGGCTCATCCAAACAATCATTTAGACAGTCTAAGGGCCTGTTTGGTTTGGGTGTTAAAGTTTAACAAACACTGTAGCACTTTCGTCTTATTTGACAAAAAGTTTCCGATTTTTGACTAATTAGGCTTAATAGATTCGTCTCGTAAATTACTCCTAATCTATGTCGACATGCATGCAATTAGTCTACATTTAGTACTCCATGCATTTGCCGCAACATTGATGTGATGGGAGTTAAACTTTAACACGTTGTAACCAAACGGGGCCTAAGTATTGCAAAAGTTCAAGATGGCAGCACGGTCGCGGTGGAGCACGCCGCGGCGGTGCGGGCACAGTGGCGATTTTGAGAGTGGGTTCGAGAATGGATGCGGGTGCAGCGGTGATTCGAGAGGAAAGTGACGGAGATTTTTTTTTATTTTGAGCAACGCAAGATGGGTGCATCCGTGTGGATGGCAGTGTTGGGTTGTTCAGGTGGGTGTCGAGGCCCACCAATACGCGTCCGGACGAAATGGACGCCCTATCCACAGTATTTCCGTAGAATAAAGTCACAATAGCATAAGAGAGTTCTCTTTATTATATGCTAAGATCCAGAGTTTGAAATTTGTATCAAAATACATGGTATTATGGATCCTCAACCCCCTCCCTCCTCTATGTCAATCTACAAATTTGATGGTCGAGATTTTTCTTCCTTTTTACAAAAAAAATTCTAGATTTCCTCTTTGTTTTAGTGGAGATTAACGTGGCGGACGAGCAGTTAGCTCGGTTGGCAGCGTCCCATAGTGGGAAGCTCTAGGTAGGGAGTTCGACTCTCCACCTCCGCATGCACAGGTTTGCGTGTAAAAAAAATCTCCTCGCCTGTCTCACGCCAAAGCATAAGTCTAAGAGCCGGCCCAGTCTCACGTGGGTTGTGGTACCGTTGTGTATGGGTCTCACGCCAAAGCACAGGTCTAAGGGTCGGCCCAGTCTAACATGGGCTGTGGTACCGCTGTGTATGGGTGGGAAATTTTCTCGATTTGCGTGAGAAAATCACCTTCTATCTGAAGCAGAAAACCCAGGGGTTTCTCCCCTTGCGGATCGAGTTTTTTGAGATTAACATGGCAATTTAAAAGGAGTCTCCAATTAATAATTGGAAGATTATAAATTAGTTTCATAATAAGGTTATGTTTAGTACTTTCTTATGTGTTAATTAATTCTTCCTAGAATTCTCCTTTTTAAAACGTTTTACATTTGACTGCCATTATTTAAATTTCTATACACATTGAGAACACAAGATTAGATTAATGAAAAATTAACTTTGAATTACCCTTTGTATTTAAGACACATATATTTCTACAGAAATTGCTACCAAAGGGTCATATTGTAGTCCATGTGCTAGTCGAGTTATATTTGTGATATGAGGAAGTAGTAGTTAATAGACTTTTTATCAATAACTATATATTATATGCAAAAGTGGAAATACTACTATTAATTAATATACAGATACTAAAATGCGAGATGAAGAATAATTCTTGCAATAGCTGGATATCTTCTATAGCTTTTGGGGCACCAGACACCAGACCATGCCAAAACACTGATTAAAAGCTAGCTTGCATATAAGGCTTGAAACGAATTGTTCATAAGATCTCTGAACTCACATTACATCAAAATCTGACATTCTGATTTGACATCGGTGGTCGACCTAAACGATTTGGTTTTATGTACAATCGACTGGTAACAGGGAATTAGTTCTTCCTTTGTCCAGCCTTTTGTTGTTCTACTCTATCAAAAGCAGACCTCATTGTTAGGTAATGCTTGCTTCAGTGGACCACTTGACATGCAGCATGTTCTCAATGGCAATTTGGCTTAAGTTGGGGGAAAGAATCTGTTGAGGTTGAAAGGCAGAGTGTAGAACTCTTCGTTCCTGCTGTCGCCACGGAATGTCCTGAAACGTGCCCACCATGGCATTCCTCGGTCCCTAGCTGCATCTCTTACATCAAGTGTGTTGTCAAGGAGTACTGCTACAAAGAGGGCAACTGTGGGCGGTGATGAGAAGATAGTGTTGATGTAGTCATTGAACTGCAACAAACAAAGAAAATGCACAACAATTCAAACTCATCTTTTAACAGTATACAATGCTAAACGAGACACAATGCATCAGCTTCGAGTTACTATATCATTCCACCAGCTTCGAGTTACTATATCATGTTAGATGTTTTCTTCCTTTTGCTGGGAGCTAAGTTTAAGTTGGAATTTGAAATTTGCAGTATACAGAAAAAAAAATACGAACCCATCCAGCTTTCGTGTGCGCTGGGCCTTGTTGAGAACTTGTGGAATACCGAGAGAAGTACTCTGGTATAGATAAACCCAGGAAGAGTGAGACACCGATGATGAAGAGATTGCGCATTGAGTTCATGTTGGTGAACTGCATAAAGGAGAGCCCCACAGCAGCTGAACACATGACCATATCAATTAGTTCTACAGTTTACAGTATAACAAATTGCTAGAAAAGGGTATTTTCACTTTGTCTACTATGCTGCTTAGTGCTTACCAACAATTCCAAACATAACACAGTAAATGGCAGCGAATATTGTGAAAGGAATTGAGGCAAAAAGTGCTCCAAATTTTCCTGCAATCATGATAATTTTGGAATTCGTTTAAAAAAGAAAGAACTTGTATAGAATTCTGATAAACTAATTGATGCAACTTAATGTCACTTGCTAGGGACAAATGTTACCTAGAATGGAGAAGAAGATCATGAAACCAGCAGAAATTTGTATCACTCTTCTGCTACCAACCCTTGTTGATCCTAGGAGACCAACATTCTCACTGTGTTGCAGGCAGAGATTCAGCATGCTCTTAGACATGGAGCTAAAGAACAATATCAGCATTAAGAATTATGTATCAGAATGAAGATGCACTTACACTGAAACAGTAGAACCAGTCCCAGTGCCAAACAGGCCATCTAGTAGGGTGCCAATGCCCTGGTTGTATCACATATTTGAGAAGAAAAAGGTGAGAACATGTTTAACTTGCTTTAACACAGAGTACATGCAAATATTTTAATTTCCCTTCAGCAAAACGTTGGTAATTCGACATATGTACAACTGCAATAAAGTATCAGAAATTTTTCTAGCCAACATTTATGAACTATAGGAAGATTATTTGGACTGAAGTTTATAAAAAGGAAGATTATTTGCCATGTCAGAGATATTGACCGATTGCTGTTGGAAGCGAGGATAACATCACTAACCTGCCACCCAATGCCTCTGCTCAGGACATATGCTGGTGGGGGTGTCGCACTAGCCAATCGTGCAGCAGCTTTGAATGCTCCCGTGGTCTGCAACCCTCAAATATTGTCCACCGAATTAGACGGATTGAAAAGAATCCTAAATAATGGAAACCAACAACTTGCTACAAGGCATGATATATAAACCTCTTCGAAAAATTTTCTGTTTATTTTTAGTATGTCATGGTACCTCTATTAAAGAAACCATCACCGCTGCCATCATACCGAATGCATGGTCTGCACTGAATGTTGGTGCACCCCATTGTAAAGGGTATGGAATGCTTATCCTAAGAGAGTGGAAAGTTAAATGAAAAATGTAAAACATGGATGTTAACATTAGTCAATGTGACATAGGGAAGTCTCCAAACCATTGCGATGAAGATATGAGATTGGCACGGTCAGTCCGACAGTTGATCTGGGTGACAAGTGCTGTGTGCTTGTATGCACCACTTGCTGTGAGGATGTGGGCATATACCCATACAAGAGCGATGCACATCAGAAGTGAGAACCTCTCCAAAACAGGTATATGACGAATATTCACGTGCTTGAGATACTGGGAAAGCGCAACAAAGAGGATAAGCATTGGAAGACCAATCTCCACGCATTTCCCAACCTGCAAATTTTGTTCTTGAATTAGCTTATAGGACTCAGTAGAGCACAATAGAATGCCAGCTCTTGGGTAACAGTTGAATTATTGCACGGACAATAGAAGGATAACTAATGTAAATTTTCCAACTTCAACAAAATGCTGACACACAAATATTTTTCAGTTATAAGATAAGACATCTTCAATTATAGTAAAACATTAAGGTCATATCACCATGTAAGGAAGAAGAAAAAGAGAGTTCTTAAACAATTAACAATGGAAAGAAAAGAAATAAGACTGTCCAAGACAACATTCTTGAGTATGAAAACTGAAGGAATCAATGTGGATGGAATTATTTATACATAACAAAAGTACGTCCACTAAAGCTTTTACCACTGGGAATCCTCTCTCGAAAAGGCCAAGCCCCACCAATGCAACCACGGGAACCATCCCAAGTGGGCTAAAGAACCTGCAACATGCACATCAAAATTTTATGTTCTTATTCCTGCCGTGGATCAGAAGGTAGCAGCCATTCCTATCACCTTTGTATATACGTACTTTTTTTCTACCTTTGAATATCATATTAGCATATTGTACTTTTTTTCTAAAGTAATGCCCGCAATTCAAACTGACAGACACAAAAGAGGATGGATAGCAAAAGTGGATGATCCACGTATTGACCATGTGGCCACTATAACAAGACTGTCGACATGCCATGCTAAAGTTCAAACATCTATACCAAAGGGCCCCTCAGCTGCAATATAGTAAGAATCTAAGTGAACCATTCGTACTTTCGGATATGTCAAGGAAATAATTTGTGCACTTGATATGGGTATTGATGCATAATTCCATCTTGCATCAACGAAGGCAAAAGGGAGAGTTAAATGTACCTAGAACATATTGCCCACAGCTGGCTATATCCAAGAATTATTTGGATGCTTGAGGATACAATCAGTGAACCTTGTATGGCTCTCATAGTCTGCAGGAATCTCTGGAAACAAGACAAACGCGAAAAGATAAGCTTGTGGGTACAAAACATGGGATTTTTCATCGCTAGTGTGGCAGTTCATGATATCAAACTGTCCAGTCTTCCATGGCCGTTTGTTTTGTTTTGTTTTATAGGGGTATAAAAACAATGTTGGAGGATCATTGCATACTTACAGTATGGCCATCCGCTATCTGTGCGAACGAGGGATCACGGATTATGGAGAGGATCGGAACCACATACGCATATGAACCTCCCATGATTGTGGGAAGACGAGTGCCAAATAGCGTCTGCAGCAGTGTCTTGATCCCGGTAACAAATAGCAGTGTTTGAACCACCTTGGCCTTGTCATACTTTGAGTAATGAAAAAAAAGGAGAGGAACAAAATAGATTTCTGTAGTCACAATGAATTCTTACATCAAACAAATGATACAACCGCATTTTCTCTTTAGTTTTCAAAGTTGTAAGTTTACATGGTACTGCAAAAGTAGCATTTGTTTCTTTGATACGAACATTATTGATGAAATTCAAAAACTCGGAAGGTTGAACATGAGGCAACAAAATCAAGAAACTACACGAATACAGGTAAGGACGGGATTCTCACATCATTTCCACCCATAAGCGGAACCAGCAAAGTGGGGATCATGACAGCAGTGCCCAGGGACAGTATGTAGTGTTGGAAGCCCAAAGCAATCCCTTCGCCTGTAACACGCACACAGAGATGAAGAATCAGCAAGCTCCCTCTAGCTATACACAAATGAACACAGCAACGCTCCGCCACCAGTTGAGTGTGGGACATACATACCCCAGGAAGGATTGGAGTCGATGCAGTACTCGAAGCCCTGGAGCTGGTCCATGGGCTGATGATGCACCATGTCCTCAGGCTTCACCTCGGCCATTTCTGAATTTGCTGGAGCAAGTGCGTTTTATGTATTGGACTATTGGGTCTGAAATTCTGAATAGCCGGCCGGAAGGGGTCCAAGATCTGAACCTGATGGAGAATTGAAGCTCAGTTATGGAAGTGAGAGCGAGAAAGGTTAATCAAGAGCAGCAGGCACCGTCATACCTTGAGAGCAATCTTGGCAGAGCAAAGCGACCCTGAGAGCAGAGGCAGAGGCGGAGGAGAGAACGAGAGGGAGTAGCAACAGCCTACAGCGCCGCGAAACCCAACCCAACCAAAGCAGGGTGCAGGAGCAATGCGGGGTAATGCCGGGGTAGATAGACGCGAATCCAGCCAGCGACGGTGGCCGGAGGGACAAATGTCAGCGGGCGCAGCGGCGGCGGTCAGAGGTCGGCGAGGAAGACGACGAGGAGGAGCATGGAGGAGATGGTGGCGACTGACTGCGAAACAGTAAAGCGCGCACGCAAGCGAACAAAGCAACAGCCAGCAAAGGAGGGACCGGACCGGGGGAGATGAGATGCTGCTGATGACGAAGAAACCGCTGATCGATGCGCCAAGGATGTGTCCATCGAGCAAAGGCCGCAAAGCAGCAGAGGAAAAGGAAGAAAGCGGCCAAAGCGGAAAAGGATGCAGAGGTGAGGCGGCGGCAGCACCGTACTAGGAGTACACTAGCTAGCAGCAGGCCATCACCATGGAAAGGCGCGGCGCGAGTGGGGGAGATGAGTCATGACTCATGAGTGGGCGCGCAACGGACTGTTGGCCCCTGGCCGTGGCACTGGCAGTGGCCCCCATTTCTTCAGATGCTATGCTTTGCTCACAACGCAGTCCCACTGTCTACGTTCTCTGATAGATTAATATTGATTAATATATAAATATATATATAAGCGCCGCTTTGTCTGTCGTCTCAGGTTAATGTGCCACTGACATGTGGGGATTACAGAAAAGCTCTGTGCTGACCATCACGCTTGTTCTCTCTCACGTACGTAACGGTACGCATCTGCTGGCTGCACCGTGGACTGAAGCTGAGACTGGCTGTCTCCCTCCCTCGCTCGCTCGCTACAGACCGCAAAGGGAAGCGCAGTACAGGACTATCTCAGCGGTACTTTTTAGTTAACTAACAGTATTTTTTTCTCACAATATTTCGATATAAACATCAGTATAAGCTAAATTTCAGCGAAACCAAGAGAGTTGTTTCTTTGCGGGCAAAATGCAGCAGGGACAGGAAGAGGAATGAATGAGGCCTTGTTTAGTTCGTGAAAAAAATATTTGAGTATCTCGGATGTTTTATTGGATGTCGGAAGGGGTTTTGGATATTAATTAAAAAAATTAATTACATAACTCGTCTAGAAACCGCGAGACAAATTTATTAAGCCTAATTAAACCGTCATTAGCACATGTGTGTTACTGTAGCACTTAAGGTTAATCATGAACTACTTAGACTTAAAAGATTCATCTCATGATTTCCAACCAAACTATGTAGTTAGTTTTTTTTTCGTCTACATTTAGTACTCCATGCATGTGTCCAAACATTCAGGCTGTGTTTAGTTTCAAAAAATTTTCACGAAAAACTACATTAACGAATCTTGCGGCACGTGCATGGAGCATTAAATGTAGACGAAAAAAACTAATTGCACAGTTTGGTTGAAAAACGCGAGATGAACGTTTTGAGCCTAATTAGTCCGTGATTTGACACTAAAGTACTATAGTAACAAATGTGCTAATGACGGATTAATTAGGCTTAATAAATTTAGCTCGCGGTTTCCAGGCAAGCTATGTAATTAATTTTTTTATTAGTATTCGAAAGCCCTTCTGACATCGTACAAAACATCCGATGTGATATTTTTTCATAAACTTTTCACCAACTAAACCCACCCTTAATATGATGGGGTAAAAAAATTTTAGGTGGAAACTGATCACAGCCTGGATGCCTGGGTGGGACTGAGGGAGTGCGTGCCCAGTAATTCTGGTGGGTGGATGACGGTTGACGGGACGGCTTGTCCTTTTTTCCCCCCTCCCCTTGTCGCTCTGCATCTGCATTTCACCGCCTGACCGTATCTCCCAAAGAATCTTTGCCACTGCGTAGCCGCTGGGCCCTGTCGACTCGACTCTCTACTGTGCCTTGCCGGTGCAAATTCAGAGTTGCCCTCGCATGTTTCTGGTAGCTACTGTAATAATCGGAAATGATCTTGGTCACCTTGAGCTGTTCGGATTCAATCCCACGAGTGTCAAGCCCATCACTGACCTTCCCTAATCAATTTAGCTGCCATTCGTATTCCTACAGTATATGGAGAAAAAAATTGACACTGCCAAAGCATTTCCTTCCTAAACCAAAAGGTAAGTTTTAGCGACAGTACTAGTACAATTCAACCACAGGCACTGACTGCCACGATTCGTGAGCCGGGTGTGAGGTTCCAGCACCGGCATAACTGTGGTCAACATTGTCAGTAGTTATCTCATACCATGCGTCGTAAAAGTATATATATATATATATAGAAAAAAGGCAAAACTAAAGAAGTACTATATCGTTGCCAAAAAAAAAAGATAAATCCAAAAACGAAAAAAAAAACTGAAAGTGCATAAAAGGAGCAAAAAGTGGTATGCATCCTTTTATAGAGAGAAAATAGATAAATACACAATAAAGTAGAACCTTCAACAAAAATGGTATAAAGAAGGAATAAAGGGTGCTTGGTGGCCACCAAAATGAGGAATGGCGGGTACCTACGGATGCACCTCATAAACATTTTCTATGGAAGATTGTCCATTCGCTTGATTTTGGGCCATTAGTGTTTTGGTGTCAGACCACCACATGTCTGAAGTGTTGTCATTTGTTGAGACCATTTTGATACTCAAGATATATTAGGGGTGGCTTCTATACTTGTTTGTTCTAAAGATCTGACTAATACTATGGTCATAACTATGGTCAACATTAAGTAGTAATCTCATACCATGGGGCATGAGTCGTAAAAGTTTATATATATCGTTACAAAAAAAGATAAATCCAAAAACAAAAAACTAAAAGAACAAAAAAGGGAGCAAAAAATGGTATGCATGAAGCAGTTGAAAACGACTACGTCAGTCTGAAACCGAGTAACGAGTGAAAATGGGCAAAAAAAGGGCGAAAATAGGGCGAAGACGGGCCACAAATGGGCTACAGGACACGGTTCCACCAGGGCAACCCACGGCCCTAGGGACCCGCCCACGGGGTCCCACATGAAAAGTCCAAGGTTCGATCCATCCGTGGCCACAACGACTCCCGTGCGACTCCTGGAGCGAAAACAGCGTTTCTCAGCAAAACCAAGCAAAACTGCACACCACATAGATTTCATGTGGTCCTCCAAAACGTGCATGGTTTTGTGAAGAGAAAACTCTTAGAACTTCTGGGAGGGGTGGATGCCCCTCTGGTATAGTCGGGAGAGAGGGTTCGGGTAGTTGAGACCTAGGTAAACTTGCTACGAAACCACTTGACTTTCGAACGTTTTCACCAGGACTGCTCCACCGGCCCTCGGCTACCCCTGTCGCCTCCTTGGCTGCCAGCAGCTTGCCTTGGCCAACTTCGGCCGACCGGCAACCTCCCGTGGCCAGCTTCGAGTAGTCACTGGGTGGCCATGAGTGGCTATGGCGGGCTAACAAGCTACCATGGCTGGCTGGACGCCTCGCTCAGTAGCCGCATGCATTTGACCTATTGTTGGAGAATTATAAGGTTGACATCGGCACAAAAACAACTCACGCGAGGCCAAGAATGGGCCACTGGGGTGAAAACGTTCATGTCGAGACGAAAACGGGTAACAGGAGGCGAAACACAGTGGTTGAAAACGACTAAGTTGGTTCAGAAATGGGTAACGAGCGAAAATGAGCCGAAAACGGGGTGAAATCGGGCCATAAAGGGGTTGTGGGACATGGTCCCACTGGGGCGGCCTATGAGCCCCGAGTGACCCACCCGCGGGGCCCCAAATGAAAAGTCCAAGGTTTGGTTCATCCGTGGTCACAACGACTCCCATGCGACTCCACGGGCGAAAACAACATTTATGAGCAAAAACCTGGCAAAATTGCATATCACATGGATTTCATGTGGTCCTCCAAAATGTGCATGGTTTTGTGAAGGGAAAACTCCCATAATTTCTAGGAGGGGTGGATGCCCGTCATGTATAGTTGGGAGAGAGCGTTCGGGTGGTTGAGACCTAGGTAAATTGTTGCGAAACCACTTGTTTTTTGAGCATTTTCACTAGGACTGCTCCACCAGCCCTCGGCCACACCCGTGGCCTCCGTGGCAGGCCACAGCCTGCCTTGGCCAGCTTTAGCAGGCTGGCAGCCTGCCGTAGTGGCCACCAAGCGGCCTTGAGCGGCCATGGCTAGCTGCTGGTGGCCGAACGCCTTACTCAAGGGCCGCATGCATTTGGCCCATTGTTAGAGATGGATAAGGTTGACATCGAGCCCAAAACTTCTCACACGAGGGTGAGAATGTGCCATGGGAGGCAAAAAAAAGTTCACTTCAGGCTGGAGGCAGGTAACGGGAGGCGACAATGGGTCACGTCGGGTCAAAAACAACGGTTGAAAATGACTACGTCGGTCCGTAAACGGGTAACAGGTGAAAACAAGCCAAAAACGGGTGAAAATGGACCAAAAACGGGCCACAAATGGCCCGGCGAGACCTGGTCCCACCGGGTGGCCTGCGGGCCCTAGGAGACCCGCCCATGGGCCCCCACATGAAATGTCCAAGGAAGTCCATCCGTGGCCACAACGACTCCTGGGGCAAAAACAATGTTTCTGAGCAAAAATGTAGCGGAACTGCATATCGTGTGGATTTCATGTGATTCTCTAAAACGTGCATGGTTTTGTGAAGGGAAAACTCCTAGAACTTCTGGGAGGGATGCATGCCCCTCAGGTGTAGTAGGGAGAGAGGCTTCATGTGGTTGAGACCAAGCTAAACTGTTGCGAAACCACTAGTTTTTGGGGTGTTTTCACCAGGATTGCTCCATCGGCCCTCGGTGACACCCGTGACCTCCCTAGTCAGCCACAGCCTGCTGTGTCCGACCAGCAACCTGTCTTGGCCAGCTTCGACCAACCGGTAGCCTGCCGTGGACAGGTTCGGCTAGTTGCTGGGTGGCCATGAGTGGCTATGGCTTGCCAGCAAGCGGCCATGAGAAGCCATGGCTGGCTACGGCTGGCCAAACGCCTTGCGCCACGGCTGAATGCATTTGGCCCATTGTTGGAGAAGGATAAGGTTGACATCGGCCCAAAAACATCTCACACGAGGAGGCGTATGGGCCGCGGCAGGCGAAAACGATTCACGTCGGGCCAGAAATGTGTAACGAGAGGCGAGAATGGGTCATGTCGGGCCGAAAACATTGGTTGAAAACGACTAAGTTAGTTCGGAAACGGGTAACGGGAGAAAACGAGCAAAAAACAAGCGAAAATCGGGCCATGAAGGCGCAGCGGGACCCTGTCCCACCGGGGCAGCCTGCGGCCTAGGGGACCCACCCACAGGCCCCCACATGAAAAGTCAAGGTTCAGTCCATCCCTGGCCACAACGACTACCGTGCGACTCCTGGGGCGAAAACAACATTTCTGAGAAGAAACTGGCAAAATTGCATATCACATGCCATGTGATCCTCCAAAACATGCGTGTCGTATGCTCGGTTTCAGGGACTGTTGTCTATAGCTATGCACTCTAATGTAGAAGATGAGAATTTTATTGTTCGATCATGAATCAGTAAAGTTGATAGTCTAAACTTGGCCCGCCGACAAGAATTAATCATTATGTAGATATTCAATCTGTAAATTTAGCACCACCTACGATGTTAATGTCTTATTCGGGATAGATTTAGGGGCTATTTGGATTGCGACCTGCAAGCAGGGTGCCCGCAGACATCGATCTCACGCGTCACATGCTCAGAATCGACATCCTGGGTTGCTGTACGCGGAGGCACAACCAAACGTACCCTTAAGCTTCAAAGTGTGTGTTTTTATTCAAATCGAAGCAGAGTACCCACGATAATTATGAAAGTCAGCTAAAATCACCTTCGTCGTGACAATCTACTGCAGTTAAGTAGAACAGTCGACCATCAATTCCAGCAACAGTAATCAGATGGTAAAACACATTCTGCAATACGCACAATAAAAAATGGACACTGTCCTTTCGAATATCTAACCATCTTTCAACAAACGAAATGCCAATAGTTTCTAATTTATTATATTTTATATAATTTTTTTGTGGGGTAGAGAATAGAAAAATCAGGGGGAAAATGGAGTGAAGATAGGGAAAGATGAATCTAGAAAAATGAGTGCATCTCTGCATCATCATACAAGAATGAGGTGATGGGAATACGTGATACCCATCCCACTTGCCCCTTCTCTGTTGTTTTGTAGAGTCATTTTTATAGTAACTAGGAAGTAGAGAGGTGATGGGAGTGGCGAGAGAACAGAAGAAATATTTAACAGGTGGTGAAATTTTCTGAATGAAACCGTAGATGACAAAATGGTTGGGAGTTGAGACATTTACTTGCATCAAATTCAAATGACTGCAAGGACGAGCACTAGCTCGGTTGGTATGTCTCGTGGTGTGTGAATGGCCGAGCGCGGTTCGATCGCTGGATCGTTCGCGTTTTCCTCACCGGGGTTTTCCCCCATAATAAATTTCAGTGCAGGCTCTCAGCGCGTGGAGCTACAATGGGACAGCGATGTGCCCGTCATCTACAGAGCCTTCTCCGGTGATTTCTACAAGGATGCGACCTCATATCTGAGTATAGTTGTAGGTCTAATTATGTACAAGGTGGTGTGAGTGTGGTGTGTGTGCATGTGGTGTAGGTGTGTGTCCGTATACGAACAGATGCTACAGCTGTATCTAGATGAGAGGTATCAAAAAAAAAATTCAAATGACTGCCCTTAGCTGTTAGTACAGCATATATAACCTGAGGCATTGACATACTCAAAGAAGGAGGCTGGTAAAAACAAGTGAGGAGCTATGCTTCCTGCACCAAGTAGGAAAATAGCTCAGGTTGAGATGATCACCATTAATATACTAGTATTTTATGATCCGATCATCAATCAGCCAAAGCTTGCAATATGAACTTAGTGCTCCAATATGACAGAAACACAACATAATTAATCACTCTTTGGACCACGTAAAGATCTACCCTGCAAATTTAGCACTAGCATTAGCATGTGTGACTGTGTTACTGTTTTTTCGAGCAAAACAGGGAAAATTTTAAACCACAAGTTTCTATTTCTGTTTATGAAAGTGTGTATTTCTGTGCCGCTAAAATCGGAACAGATTATCCACAAGCATTACAACAGTCCACCCAAATAACGTTCATGACGTCTACTATACCCAACTTAAACAACAGACCATCAACTCCAGAAACTATCCACGGCAGTTTCACCATGAGATGGTAAACCAGATATGCAATTTGCACATATAAATGGCACTTTCCATGGCAGTTTAACCATCCTTGAACAAAAAAGAAATCCATCAACTATATTAAGGTCGGATGTGCATAGGAAATAAATAAACAAGATAGATACACAAATTTATATGATTATTATAAACACATAAAAAAATTAAGGAGCATATAAGATTTGAAAATTAAGGATGGCTTGTCTTCTGCATCCAACTACCAGATTCCTCAGCATGCAGATGAATAGGTACACTGGATGATGCAATTGTAGCTGTTGTCATCACCTGACGGGCAACTGCCTGAGTCCAAGAAGACTCTGAAAGTCTCATCTTCTTAAGACTATCATCCAAACTTGGTTGGTCTAGAAATCTTTTTCGCTTCTCCCTCATGGGACATGGTCCCAGTTCCTCGCTCTCCATTGGATTGGCTGTTTTGACCAACATTACTCCGGGCCTATTTGGGTGGTTTTTTGCTGCATGTTCCCAATCTTGTCTTGTTTGTGCAGTGGCCTCGGCACAAATTGTGACCTCCTTGAGATGTTTGAAGTGCTGCATATCGATGCCTGAAAGACCAAGCAAACCTTGACAGAGAAGCTGAAGTGAGACGAGGTTTGGCAGAGCTCCTTGTTCAAATGTTGGCAGTCCTGAACTGACACTCTGCACCACAAAGCACAGGCGTCGAAGGCTTGGGAGCGTCCCTTGTTTTATTTTGATGTTGTCAAGCTGGTTTGCAATCAGTTTGAGGTAAAGCAATTTGCCAAAATTTGCCAGCCCTGATAAAACTTCCAGTCTCAGGGTAGGCGATGAGATGCAAAGATCCTTGAGACCTGAGAGCAGGGTAACAAATGGAGGCAATTGAAGCAAATTGCCTTGTAGCTTTAGTGATCTAAGATCATATTTGGATCCTTCAGAACATGGCTCCATAACAAGTGAACTCAGGAAACTTTCGGACGGTTCATCAGAGGAGTCAAGTGAGAGAGAACAATCATTGTCTCTATCCATAGGAAACTTTGTGAATTTCTGAATGGCCTTCGAAAGGTCGTTGATATAACTACTGCTGTTTGCAACTGCAACACTCTTGCACCATATCTTAACCTTCCTCAACTTACTCATATGACTAATAAGTTGCAGAAATCCTTTGCTATCGTCAGTGACAAATCCAGCTAAAGTCTGCAAGTTGCTCTTTTTTCCAGACAAAAACTTTTCCAGTTTGCTCATCTTGTTCCCATTCTTCAAGTCATCCTTATCAAGCATAATCTTTCCAAACAGGTGACTTAAATGTGGCAGCTGAATGGCCTCAATGGGCAATGATTTTATCTTTGTTCTCCTCAAGTCTAGTGTCTCCAAGCAGTGCAGCCCATCAATGCACCGCGGCAGCTTATGGATGCTGTCCCCTAAACTTAGATATTTCAGATGCCATAGTTTGCATATGTGCTTGAGATCACGCTCTTTCAAGTCACTGCATTCTTCTAGATCCAAGACTCTTATCAGCTTACACTTGCGAGCATAAGAAATGGCTCCACCTGCATCCCCAACAACTGTCAGAGATCGAACACGTGACAAATCTTCATCAGATGCCATACATTCTGTCAGTTTGCCATCATGGACAGATAGGTGGCGAGCATTGGCCCCCATTCTTTGATGATCAGGAGACAGCGTCATGATGAATCTCTGTGAAAAGGATTTGTGCAGTACAAACTCATGCACGATCCCATGAGTTCTGCAGGTCTTTACTTTTGAATTGTTTCTTGTGTCGACAGGGCGAATGATATTCCAATCAACAAGCTTATTAAAGTTGCCATCTGCGATGTCCTGCTCATCACGAAGAGATTCACTCCGTGCATATCCTTCGGCTATCCACCGCCTAGTTACAACCTTCTTCTTCAGTGGACGATTGTTGGGGAATATGCTGAGATACAGGAAGCAACTAAGAGCGTAGCCAGACAAGCTGTCATAGCTGTCGAGAAGAACCTTCCTCAGATCTGAAAAGTTGTCTTGGACATGGTCTTCCTTGAGATGACATCCAATGTTTCGGCATAAATTCGCACAGAGCTCTCCTGTTGGCTCAGCTGAACTCTTGAGATAGTCGGAAACACTGACCAGAGCTAGTGGGAGGCCATCACATTTTCTAAGCAGCGCTGCTGAACCGTGCTCCAGCTCAGGTGACCTGATACCTGGAAAGGCTATTTTCTTGGAGTCTTCTTCACCAAGGGTGTCCATTTGGTAGACATAACCATTGCCATGACTGCTGCACATATTAGCCATAGGTTGAATAGTTGTCGTCAATATTATTCTGCTGCTTGTGCTGCTGTGTTCAAAGGCTGATTTTACGATTCTCCATTCATCCATCTGGACATCATCAATGACAATTAAGTACCTATCAACCAATGAATTAAAAGCTAAGTGAAAAATACCAATTTGGGATAGTCTAGATATCAGATTGTCATGGAATAAACATAAACAAAAGTACACACCTCTTGTCACTGAGATATTCCTTGAAGAACCGGGGTAGTGACATTGAAGAATAGAAGGATAATTAAGATAAATGGCGTAGCTAGTGCGGTAGTGTGACACTGAAGAATAAAGGATAACTAAGAATAGATCAAGCTTATGCATGTAAGGTCTTCGGTATGAAAGACCATCACCTCTCCAACTATATTTCATTCTTTGAAACCTTCCTTTCTGTTATCTAATATGTCCTTTCCATTTTTATGTTCTTTCTATTGCCTAATGATTTGTAGCCATTGACCGAGATCTGTTATATTTTCATTGTCCTTTAGCATGAACTATCTTGTTGGTATGTAAAAGTTCTAGTCTATTACTCCAAGGTTGGAAGGTGTAAGAGGGTCAGAACTAGTATTCTTGCCAAAAAGGTGACCTCATTGGCTCATCCATAACAATGGCATATTGTAATTGGCAAAGCTTTCGTGAGTGAAATTGCACTTTGAGGGAAGTGTAAACAATGTGAAGTTGAAGCATTGTTTTGTTATTCCTAGTTTGTTGAACGCTCTAGTATTAGTATGGAAAGAAAATATTGATAAGTATACGTCCTTATTGTCTAGTGGGCAGACAGGTCCAACCAGTTGCTTTGTCTTCACATGACCCACTACTAATGGGTAGTAATTTAAGCTCTGACAGTCTATATAATTTAAAATTTAAAATTGATTGTGGCCATATGGCCAGCGTTAGATGTCGATCAAAGACAAGCAAAATGGAACAAGTTTCTCCCAAGTCCTTCCATCCGGCTGTGAGAGACCCAGTTGATGTTTGATCTGAGCTGATGCCTTCACCTTTCAGGTCTGTATTTTCTACTGTACTTCTGTTTCACCATCTTCGTTTGCGAATTTAAGCACGACACTTGGCAAAGTAATAATCTGTAGCATGCATGCTCTTAGGCCTCCCGGAGATCTCAAGTATGGAGGCTCCTACCAGTCCTTTGGACGGCCCAATTTTGAAGCTTCCATGGAAGCTCGAGAGGCTACTGCGCCACGGATTCATCCTGCCCAAGGGCGTGGAAGATGAGATACCTCTCATCAAGCGTGATCTTGGAGAAATCATATCCATTCTTTCAAATCTGGACGACCACCATGCTATGAAGGTCAGTTGCTGGAGAAAGGAAGTGCGGGAGCTGTCCTACGATATGGAGGACTTCGTCGACCAGTATGAGCACGCCAGTGCAGTGTCCTTGACTGGATCCGTTCCTTGCCGAAAGAGTATTCAGAAACGTAAGAGCAAGACCACTCTCTTCAGGCCCTGGAAGAAGCTGAAGCAGCGTCTGTGGATGGCCAACAAGATTAGAGAATTCAGCGTGCGCACACAAGAGGCACTTCAACGGCACCGCATGTATAATCTTGACGCCATTGCTGTCTCTGGTTCCACTTCCACATCCACAAGATGTACTTGTTCTAACTGTTCATATTCCACACCGTGTGGGGAAGAGAAAGCCTATGTTGGCATCAGTGCTGCTATGGAAAAACTCCAAGAGTTGCTCATGACGATGCATGATGAAGGGGACTGGAAGCTTAAAGTTGTGTCCATAGTTGGGTTCGGAGGAATCGGTAAAACGACTCTTGCCAACGAACTTTACCGGAAGCTTGGACCACAGTTCGAATGCCGTGCATTTGTTCGGACCTCCCAGAAACCTGATATGAGAAGGATTTTCAACAGTATGCTCTCCCAAATTCGACCACACCAGCTACCTGACAAGTGGACAGTACATAGCTTGATTTCCACCATCAGGACACATCTGCAAGATAAGAGGTGCAACTCTATCTTCACAGCTGCTACCTTAATTGCATACTTATTTGCATTCTGATTACCTCTAAGTATGTACTCCTACAACCCAACAAATCCAAAGTCTAGTAGAGTCCGGTCGGTATAATGTTTGACTGGTGTTAACTTGTAACAATCCCGACCGTGTGTCTGTGTGGGTGGTCCTCAAAGTTAGAGCAGACAAAAAGTATGTATAAATATGATCTGAGAAAATAAAAATATATAAAGTTTGCTTAGACACAAATTCAAATTACTTATAGTTCTTGTTTGATATTTGCCACTGCTCTGACTCAATGTTCTCACTGTAACAAAAATATCTGCAGATACTTGATTATAGTTGAAGATATATGTGCAACTTCAACATGGGACATTGTTAAATGTGCATTACCAGATAGTAATTGTTGCAGCAGAATACTAACAACAACAGAAATTGAGGATCTAGCTCTGGCATCTTGTGACCATGATCCCAAGTATGTTTATAAGATGCAACCACTCAGTGAAGATGATTCACGGAAATTATTTTTTAGTTCACTTTTTGGTACTCAACATGAATGTCCTCCAGATCTCAGGGAAATTTCTTACAATGTTATTAGCAAATGTGGTGGTTTGCCACTGGCTATTGTGACTGTTGCCAGTATTTTATCAAGTCAGCAAGGCATACAAGATCAATTGGATTATGTCAATAAATCCATAGGTTACAGTTTGTTGATGAATCCTACCTCGGAAGGGATGAAACAAGTCCTCGACCTTAGTTACAACAGTCTTCCCCAAAATTTGAAAGCATGCATCTTATACACTGGTCTGTATGATGAGGACATCATAATTTGGAAGGATGATTTAGTCAACCAGTGGATAGCTGAAGGTTTTATCCAGGCAACGGAAGGGCAAGACAAGAAAGAAATTGCCAGATCTTTTTTTGGTAGGCTTATAAGTGGAAAACTGATCCTCCCTGTAGATGTGAATAAAAATGGTGACGTTTTGTCGTGCGTGGTTCAGCGCATGGTACTAAATCTTGTCATCAGATACAAGTCAATTGAAGAGAATTTCGTCACTGCAATACATCATTCTCAAGCAACCACCACACTTTGTGACAAGGTGCGTCGACTGTCTCTTCAATTTGGTAATGCAGAAGATGCAATTCCTCCAACAAATATGAGACTGTCACAAGTCAGAACAGTTGCCTTTTGGGGGGTCCTCAAGTGTTTACCTACTGTTGTGCAGTTTACTCTCCTTCAAGTTCTAATTCTCCATTTTTGGGACGATAAGGATAGCATCAACTTTGACCTCAATAGAATTTCAGAACTTTTCCGCCTGAGATATTTGAAGGTCACATCTAATGTCACCTTAGAGCTAGGGAACCAGATGCGTGGCCTGCATACTTTGGAAACACTTACAATAGATGCAAGAGTTAATGCAATTCCAGCAGACATTGTTCACTTGCCAAGCTTGCTGCATTTTAGTGTTCCCCCAGAGACAGACCTGCCCAATGGGTTTGGCCACATGACATCGCTTCGCACACTTGGATATTTTGATCTCAGTAGTAATTCGATAGAGAATGTACAGAGCCTTAGCATGCTGACCAATCTCGTAGATCTTAAGCTCACCTGTTCTAAAGTGCAGGTACAGCCAGAAAATATGCATAACACAATGCAGTTCCTGCTGAACACAGTTCTTGGGAGACTCAGCAGCCTCAAGTCCCTAGCTCTGGTACCAAGAGCTTCCAGTTATGCAAACTCTATCGATGATGCTGGTACTACGGGCATGATCATTTCTGGTGGCTTCAGCAGTTTGTTCTCTGCCCCAGCCCTTCTTCAGAGTCTTGAGATTTCGCCCTGGATTTGTAAATTCTCGTGCCCCCCAAAGTGGATCGGACAACTCCACAATCTCTGCATTTTAAAGTTGGGGGTTATAAAAATTGACAGGGATGATGTTAATGTTCTCAGAGGATTGCCTGCTCTTGCTGTTCTCTCCCTGTATGTCCAGACCACGCCTGCAGAGAGGGTAGTCATTGGGAAGACCGGATTTCCAGTTATAAAATACTTCAGGTTCAAGTGCCGTGGCCCTTGGCTGAAATTCGAGGAGGGGGCTATGCCTAATCTCCGCAAGCTGAAGCTTGCTTTCAATGCCCGCAATGCTGTTGAACTGATCACAATACCTGTTGGCATCAGGGAATAAAATCTCGGCGAGAAAAAACCGAGAAATCCGATAATCCCGTTTATCGCTAAGGTCCGGTAAATTTTATTTATCGCCGAGATTGCAATTTTCACTAGTCCACCTCCATGAAAGTATAATATTATGTTATATTAATGCTATTGTGTACTAGTTCTCAATGTTAAATGCTTTAGAGAGAACTTTAGTAATTTTCTAGATAAATTAGGTATTTTTTGTTTTATTTTTTGACCGAGAAATTTTCCGAGAAATCCGATAAACCCGTTTATCGGTGACCTCCGGTATTTTTTTCCTATCGGTAAAGCGAACCCTGGTTGGCATCAGGTACTTGTCAAACCTGAAAGAGGTGTCTGCAAAAATTGGTAGTGCCAGTCCTGATGAATCCCGAAGAAAGGCGCGCTCTGCCGAATTAGCATTGAGAGATGAAATCAGGGTACATGGTAGTTGCCAGAGAGTCAATATTCAATGGGTAAAGCAGATAATTGGTGGTAAGGATGATCAGAGTTACATAACAACAGTGGAAGATCATGTAACCCGAAAACTAAAACCAAACAAGATGAGGACGAAGATCAGCGAGCGACTCAGGAAGCTGCAAGAGCTCGTGCCCAATATGGACAAGGTACTGCCTGCCCTGTCCCCCTTATGCTCTGCACCAATTTCGTCATCTCTCGACTCTCCCCAACAGGCAACAGGCAGCAGGCAATAGAACAGTGTTCTTCTATTGGCAAATTCTGCCTGCCAGTGAGGTTGCGAGGAGGACCACTCCAGAACTGACCCACTGTACTTGCTTCTGATTCCATGCAGCAAAGCAACACCTCCGACGTGCTGGACTCGGTCATAGACTACATAGAGGATCTCCAGAAGCAGATCAAGGTACGAGCGAGAGAGCGAACTCTGATTTCCTCTTTTTTAAAAAAAAACTATCCGTAGCTTGCACTTAGCCACTGAGGTCCAATCGTCCAAATCACGGAGGATGATGATCTTAGCCAGTGGCTGACGGCGAGGGTCACCTGCAGTTACATACAACTAGTATCTGAGTTGACTTTTGACCCAGGAGTAGTATCTTAGCGAAAACAAAACACACGCTTGCTGCAAACACAACATTGAGCTTTGACAGCTACTGCCATCTGTCATCTGTTGATGCAGGCGTTGAACGAGAGCCGCGCCAGGTGCAGCTGCTCGGCGAGCAAGCACCAGTAGTTCTCCTGCTGAAGCTCCGGGCGCCGTCGGCCGACTGCGTAGTAGTACACAGTGCAACAAAGACCACAGGGCCTGGAGACCTCTATTAGAAAGATTCCAAAAGCACATTCATGTCGAAAGAATCTTCGGTGTTCGAAACGCACATGGCGGTCACAAACGTCTGAAAAAACTGTTAATACAGCTTCGCACAATAAGAAACTTTACAGTTAGTTAGACTTTAGAACTATATAGAGTGTGGGTGGGATTTTTTTTAGATAAAAGGTCTCCTCTGCTTTTGTATTTTAATTTTCAAAAAGCAAAACCATCGAGTTCAGACGAGTTTGGCGCTCACACGCAACGCACACGAGCAGACGCAGTCTGACCAAGGTGCTTATTACAAGACTCAGCCATACATGAATCACTCCTGGCATCTACTAAAGACTGAGCACCCAATGGATCCAACTGTGACGATGACTCCATTGTGACTTCCTTCTTCCGCTCCATCTGCGCCGGATGCCTTGATAACTCTTCCAGCTTGACGATCAGGCCTTCCAGCTGCTCTCCAGCTTCCTTCTTGTACAGCGTTAACCATTCTCTTCGCATTCTTGTAATTCGAATCTTCATCCCAGCCAAACCACACCCTGAAAACACAATTCATTGCGTAATTTCCATAGAGACCAAAGTACAGCAGAAGAAACAACATTAGTGATCGAATGCTTCTTATTAGCAATCCAATATTTCGCTACAGACTCATAATCACAACCAATATCTACACATAGCTACCTCTGAGATAAGTCTCCACACATTCACAGCCACACAACACTCAAAAAACAGATGGGAGATAGACTCATGTTCAGAGCAAAAAAGACAAGTTGGATCACTGACATCTCTTCCTTTCTTTAAATTGTCTCTTGTGAGTAGTCTATTTTTAGATGTTAGCCGTAAGAAAAACCGGACTCTAGGTGGTATCACCAACTTCCAGACTGTATGAACAAACCTGGGGAAAACCCTCTGCAATTGATAACAGCATAAAGAGATTGAACCGAATATGTACCATGAGAAGTATAACTCCACAAAATTTGATCCTCCTCATCATTAAGAGAGGTCTCCTCAATCAAACTACATAACTCCCACCACATACTCATAAGGGCTTCAGACACATTCCTTCTAAAAGAGAGCTTAAGCTCCTGACTGTCCCACGCTTGACTTATGGTCTTGCCATGTTGCTCATTAATTACATAAAGTGACAAAAAGACAAGCCAAACTTGTATTACCTATCCATTGGTTCTCCCAAAACCTGACCTTTTCTCCATTACCAACCACCCACTTGATGCTCATATGGGCTGCTTGAGCTGCCCAAAGAACTCCTTTCCAAAAAGGGAAGGATCCCAACTCAGGACAGCAGTGTGGGTGGGATTAGCTGACAAAAATCAAACAGTTTTGAATAGGAAGGCTTAGGTGGCATTCCGGCAGGATGTCTTAGGGGGTGTTTGTTAGGGTGTTAAAGTTTAACAAACATTGTAGTACTTTCGTCTTATTTGACAAAAAAGTTTTCAATTTTAGACTAATTAGGCTTAATAGATTCGTCTCGTAAATTACTCCTAATCTGTGCCGACATGTATGCAATTAGTCTACATTTAATACTCCATACATTTGAGGGAACATTGATGTGATGAGAGTTAAACTTTAACCTCATGTAACCAAACAGGACCTTAGGTACCTTGCCTAAGTCTAATCTCGAGAAGACGCTTATGCAGGGCCCCTATACCAATATTCAAGTGGAAGCGGAAGTACTTTTACTTTATAAATTTTAACTCCTCCCAAGAGTCGGATACTTGAATCTACTCTTTTAGGGTGTCTTTGGCAGAGCTTCAGCCAGCTCGAGCTCCTTCTCGACACGCCACTGTGCATGCACTGTTTAGAGAAGCCATTTTTCTCTCTCCTTCCCTCACTCAGAGAGCCACCGGAGCCATATATTGTAGCTTCGCCAGCTCCGGCTCTTCTGACACTTCTCTGACGCAAGAGCTCGGCCAAAGAGGCCTTTAGTTGTTCCTTTAATAACGTCATCTAGAAATGTTGCATTGGCAGGGGTCTTCTAACCTTATTTGTGGCTAATCCCTCATGTTTAGATGCGGGATACTTGAATCTATCATTCCCGGTGGTTCGCTACTCGTTGAGGCCTCGTTCCTTGAGTGTGGATTGAGTGCAGGAAATAATCCGGCTGATCATTGCTACTATAAATAAAACTGTCATTTCAGCTGGAATTGTTTCAGGTACCGGTAAATAAACGAACGGGCCCTGATTCGACTCCCTATCACCAAATCGTCAATCAGAAATAATATTGAATATACCTGTCGATCAGAAATAATTGTCAATCATGTTTAGAAGAGCTTCCCCAACAGTTTCCTAAAAATCACTCCTAAAATATAAAAAAATTGGTCTCACATGAAAATTTCTTCACGACGACGGGTACCTTTCGCGGGAGATCGTGCAAGTGGGCGCACCTGCACGCCGCCGCCTTCTGGAGGCAGTCGCTGTGGAATACGTTATGCATGGCAGCACGGCGGCACCTCGCTGCAATCCTAACCTGGCCGGAGAGGCTCCAGGCAGATCGCGTACTCCAGCGTCTCGGACGGCTTGTCGCCACCCCGAGCGGCGTATGGGAAGTACGACAGTGGCAGTGGCACTGATAGTGACTTTGCATTCTGTACATACTTTAGGTGGTAGAAATACGGATAGGTTCAGTAACAATTGCAAAGGAGGAGTCGATGAAACAAGTATTGGTGTGGCTAGCGCCGGGCGTCTAGACGCTCGTGCAGCCTGTCCCCGTCCACCTTCGCACCGCCCTCGTTTGCCTTCGCTCCGCCCCACACCCACGCCCTCGTCTCTGTGCCCGCCCGTTCTTCCCCTGACCCCTCCTCTCTCTCCGCGTGGGTGGCACTCGGTAGACAGGATGAGCAGCTGAGGATGAGCACGGCCCTAGCTCACCCCGACCCGCAGCAACCCTGTCCGCCGGCACCCCGGCGCGCCACGCGCCCCGTCCGCGGGCTCCTGGCTCGCCCCCAGCTAAACAACATAAAACACTTACAACATGAAAAAAATATTTGAATCCAACATACGTCTCAATGCAGATAAAACATTTAAAATATACATTTGCAACATGTGTGTGAAATACATGAAACATCTAAATAAAACACTTGCAACATGAAATCACTTGCTGCAACATAAGACTGAAGGAGCTGAAACATTTAGAACATACTGTTGCAACATATGTGTGAAACATATGCAACATCCAGATAAAAAACAATTGCAAACATGTGTGAAATATATGCAACATCCAGATAAAAACAATTGCAACGTACCTATGAAAACAGATAAAACATTTTGAACAAATGCTTACAATATGCCTCTGAACACTTGCAACATATGCAACAAGTGCGACATCCCCCCATCTACTTTTGCAACATCAAGATAAAACAATTACAACATACATCTGAAACACTCATAACATACATATGCAACAAGGGGAAGGGAAGGCCGGGGCCGGTCAATTCCGACCGTTGGGGTGGGAGCCTGCGGTGAGCCGCGGTGCATGAGCACCACCAGCACCGCCCGCACGCGTGGGTGCCCTTGGCTTGATCGGGAAAGACCTGAGGCGCCACGACACGTGCGCCCCAGTAGCCAAGGCGGGGTCAGCGACGCGCGCGACGGCGATGGAGGACAGACGGACAGCGAGGGAGCGAGCAGCATAGGTGACTGGGATGGGGCACGGCGTGGCCGGCGATGGGGTGCAGAGCTGTGGGGGGGAAGGGCACGGCGCGTCAGTCGACAAGCGCGCGGTGGAGGGAATGGGGCGCGATAGCCGACGAGTGCGGGCAGATGTGCGTCCACACGCTTATGCTGAGACGGATGGTGTGAGCGAATTAGCACAGTGGATATATTTTTATTTTTTGAGAGAGCGGACGAGTGGACGAGGATGAGCTGTATTTGGACATGACGCACGCCTGTGGCCAAGTGTTTTCGAGTAAGTACCGAACATGACGCACGTTAAACAGCTTCAGTGATAATTGCAATTCCATAGTATACGATCCAAAATGCCCTAAAACTAGGATGCTAGATGAACATCTCAACTCGCCAGGCCGGAGCTGGGGATGGTGTGCTCCTGCCTGCAGGGACTCCCGTGGTTGTGCAACGGGTTCATGTCTCCCGCCACCGTCCGCAGCTCTGGAGTGACGAGTTGAGATGTTCAACTAGCGTCGTAGTTTAAGGGCATTTACTCTATGGATTGGTCCCCTAGCGCCATTGGCAAAGGAAAATGATGGTAAAGATATTCAAGTACTGAGTACTCATGAAAAACTAGAATGATCGGACAGCTTGAAAAAAGGAAATTAACTTCCTAGAGTCAATTTCTCACTCAATTTAGATGAGAGCAAAGTATATATATGATCCTCAAGATCTAGTGATGCTACTTGTCATGGATTTTTGTTTCCTTTGTAAGGATTCAAATATATATAAAGTTTTAAAGCATAGTACAATGGAGTGGGAATTAAATTGCCAAATTACAAGTAGTCTAGGTCCAGCCATCTTTAAAAATCGATTTCTAGGAAGGGCTCTAAGGGTCAGTTTGGATGCTGCCTCCCAGGCAGTTGAGGAGCCAGGCAAGGCCACCAGGCGCTGATTTGCTATTCCTGTGGCCAGGATGTGTTGCCTGTTAGGCAGCTGCTAGCCAGGTAGTCATCCAAACATGCCCTCAATCCATCCGTCTCTAATGATAGTGGATTCTAGAGGCTGATAAAAAACACTAGCCACCTCTTAGAACCATTTTCTAGAGGCAGACCGGCTCGGAAACCATTTTTAGAGGTGGATTTTGATACAGCTGACCCTACTAAAAAAATAGTGTGGTTGACTAAAAATCATGTGTAGTAGTGAAA
Organism: Saccharum hybrid cultivar R570; assembly: GCA_038087645.1. Classification (NCBI taxonomy): domain Eukaryota; kingdom Viridiplantae; phylum Streptophyta; class Magnoliopsida; order Poales; family Poaceae; genus Saccharum; species Saccharum hybrid cultivar. The sequence continues at coordinate 47,157,384 of JAQSUU010000307.1, read as the reverse complement.
ATGTTTGAAGGTGTAGTAGCGTTCTCTTCTACAAGAGTTGCTCTCACTCATAATACAGGACATATTAATTTTTATTGGCAAATATTTTGTGACTCATTTTGCATTTTGAAGCAAATGTAAATTTTCTGAACTTCAACAAGCATTGTTTCATTATTATTATTCTTATTTTACTTAGGGCCTGTTTGGTTTCATTTTGTTAAAGTTTAACTCCTATCACATCAATATTCCCTCAAATGCATGGAGTACTAAATGTAGACTATTTATATGCATGTCACTACAGATTAGGAGTAATTTACGAGACGAATCTATTAAGCCTAATTAGTCCAAGATTGAAAACTTTTTGTCAAATAAGACGAAAGTGCTACAGTGTTTGTTAAACTTTAACTCCTCAAACAAACACCCCCTTATACTCAAGGATCAATGTGTAAAGAATGTATTGAAAAATCTGTGTCCTTGTCAAGTGGGCAGCTGGCAGACAAGTCCAACTAGTTGCTTTGCTGTCATTATTAGGTGTAGGACTGTAGGCCAAAGACCTGCTCGGAAAAATGAATTAAAATGGAACAAATATCTCACGAAACTCGAGTCCTTGTTTGCGTCTGTGAGAGGTCGCTCATGATCTAAGCTGATGCCCTTCACCTTCCAGGTTCTTCGTATTTGGTTGGTACTACTTAATTTCTGTTTCAGCATATCTTTAATTTGTTAGTATACCATGATTGGTAAAGTAATCTGTTAGCATGCATGATGCATGCTCGATCTTAGGCCTCAAAGAGATCGATGTCAAGTATGGAGGCTCCTGCTAGTCCTACCACCAGTCCTTTGGACGGCAACATTTTGAAGCTTCCAGGGAAGCTCGACAGGCTACTGCGTCAGCATCGTTACGGTCGCATCCTACCCATGGGCGTGGAGGATGAGATACATCTCATCAAGCGTGTTCTCGAGGAAATCGTGGCCATGCTCTCAAACCTTGATGACAACCATGGTGGTATGATGGTGAGGTGCTGGAGGAAGGAGGTGCGCGAGCTGTCTTATGATATGGAGGACTTCATCGACCAGCACGAGCACACCGCAGCTGCTGGGTCCTTGATGATGACTGGATCTGTTCGTCGGCGACAGCGTCGTAAGGGCAAGACCACTGTCGTCTCTAGGCTGGGCGATAAGATCTTGATGGCCAACAAGATGAGAGAATCCAGAGTGCGAACACAAGAGCTACTTCAACGGTCCATGAGCATGTAGTACAACCGCGACGCCGCCGTTCCTGTCTCTGGTTCAGCTGATTCTAGCTCTTCACATTCCATTCCACACCCCGTGGAGAAGAGAACGCCTATGTTGGTACCAGTGCTGCTGCTATTCTCTCAAACCTGGACGACCACCATGCTATGACTATGAAGGAGGTTCGGGAGCTGTCGTACGACGTACGACATGGAGAACTTCATCGAGCAGTATGGGCTACTCACTCCCGAGTCCTTATTGGCTGCTGGATCCATTTCTGTCCGTAGCCGTACGGTTACTCAGCGGCCTAGGCCTAGTCGTAAGAGCAAGACAACAGCACTCTCTAGGCTTGGCGAAAAGCTGAGGCGGCGCCTCTGGATGGCCAACACGATCAGAGAATTCAGCTTGCGTGCACAAGAGGCACTTGGACGGTACAGCACGTATAAACTTGATGCCATTTCTGCCGTCTCTGCTTCAGGCCATTGGTCCCGGGACTGCAGTTTAAGTTTTGGTGTATATACCTTCAGAAATTGTAGCGGCCCTGATGCTGTTTATCCAATGTTCTGCATGTGGAGGGATATCTGTGGTGTGCTGGGTAAAAGTGAGATATTATGTATTGTTTTTCTATATTAGATGATTTGGAGATAATCTAGCTGATTTTCTGATCAAAATGAGTGTTTTCTTGTAAATTTTGGCTGAAAGAAATCAAGAATTCCGAAAATTTTCAATAAATGTCTTTATCAGTGACCTCCGGTTTTTCTTTTCTCATACCGGTAAAGTAAACCCTACTATGTATAGGTTTTGAATCAGAGAAAATAAAATCTAGAGTCTTCTTATGCAGTTCTTATTTCATGTTTGCCACTGATCTGAATCATTGTTTACACTGCACAAAAATATTTGCAACTTCATTGTAGTTGAGGATCTATGTGCTACATCCACATGGGACGTTGTTAAACGTGCTTTACCAGATACCAATTGTTGCAGCAGAATACTAATAACAACAGAAATTGAGGATCTAGCTCTTCAATCTTGTGACCATGACCCCAAGTATGTTTATAAGATGAAACCACTTGGAGAAGATGACTCAAGAACATTGTTTTTTAGTTCAGTTTTTGGCCCTCAATATGAATGTCCTCCAGAACTAAGGGAAATTTCTCATGCTATAATAAGTAAATGTGGTGGTTTGCCACTGGCTATTGTGACTGTCGCTGGTGTTTTATCAAGTAAGCCAGGCTTAGGAGATCAATGGGATTATGTCAATAAATCCATAGGTCACAGTTTATCGACGAATCCTACTAGTGAAGGGATGAAACAAGTCCTTGACCTTAGTTACAACATTCTTCCCCAGCATTTGAAAGCATGTATATTATACACTGGTCTGTATGAAGAGGACATAATAATTTGGAAGGATGATTTAGTCAACCAGTGGATAGCTGAAGGTTTTATCGAGGCAACAGAAGGGCAAGATAAGAAAGAAATTACCAGATCTTTCTTTGATAGGCTTATCAGTAGAAAACTTATCCTCCCTGTATATATAAATAAAAATGGTGAGGTTTTGTCCTGCGTCATTCACCGTATGGTGCTAAATCTTGTTATCAGATACAAGTCAGTAGAAGAGAATTTCGTCACTGCAATACATCATTCTCAAGCAACCACCACACTTTCTGACAAGGTGCGTCGACTGTCTCTTCAATTTGGCAATGCAGAAGATGTGTTACTCCCAATAAATATGAGACTGTCACAAGTCCGAACACTTGTATTCTGGGGGGTCTTGAAGTGTTCGCCTACCATTGTGCAGTTTTATCTCCTTCAAGTTCTGATTCTCCATTTTTGGGGCGATAAGGATAGCATCAGTTTTGACCTCACTAGAATTTCAGAACTTTTCCGGCTGAGATATTTGAAGGTCACATCTAATGTTACCTTAGAACTAGGCAACAAGATTCGAGGCCTGCAATCTTTGGAAACACTTACAATAGACGCAAGAGTTAATACAGTTCCATCAGAAATTGTTTACTTGCCAAGCTTGCTGCATTTTAGTGTTCCCCCAGAGACAGACCTGACTAATGGGATTGGCCACATGACATCGCTTCGTACACTTGGATATTTTGATCTCAGTAGTAATTCGATAGAGAATGTACAGAGCCTTAGCATGCTGACCAATCTCGTAGATCTTAAGCTCACCTGTTCTACAGTACAGGTACAGCCAGAAAATATGTATAACAAAATGCAGTTCCTGCTGACCTCGATTCTTGGCAGACTCAGCAACCTCAAGTCTCTTACTCTTGTACCAAGAGCTTCCACTAATAATGCAAAATCTACAGATGAGGCTGGTGCTACAGGCATGGCCATTTCTGGTGGCTTCAGCAGTCACTAGTACAGAGACGGGCTTTACTCCCGGTGGGGAACCCCCTCTAGTCCCGGTTCCCCACCCGGGAGCAAGCATCCGGGACTAAAGGGGGTCCTTTAGTCCCGGGTGAGGAACCGGGACTAAAGGAGGAATAATATCATTGTCGTCCCATTGTTCTTCTTCATCTTCTTCCATTACAACACCGGTTTCTCCGTGCTTTGTCCAACAAATATAGTTTGGCATGAAACCCGACTTGAACAAGTGTGAATGAAGAGTCCTTGAGCAAGGATATTCCACTGTATTCTTACATATGGCACATGGGCAGCACATGAAACCGTCGCGTTTGTTTGTCTCGGCCGCACGTAATAAAGAATGCACGCCGTCAATGAACTCTTGTGAGCGGCGATCAGCATTATACATCCAATGACGGCTCATCTGCATTACATGACATAAATATCATATTAAAACCTAGATCATAATTAATTATTTATACAACATGCGTGCCACCACAAAAGATACAAATTTATGAAAGCATCGCTACAATGTAGACAATCTCAACTACCACTAAAAGAACTAAAGCTAAAATACATTTCAGGAGCACAAGGATTTCGCGACTAATCTCAACTAAAACAGACAGATCCCCCGATTGTGCAACATCTTTGGGCTTCTTCGGCTGGATCACTGCCTCATTAGCCGCCGTATCTGCCTGTTGTGCAAGATATTTTTGCACGAGTTCAACATACTCTTCCTCCCAGTAGAAGCCTGAACATCGTCCACTGCCATCCAACTGAAATTAAAACAAAAAATTAGAACTTTAATCACAACCATCATGAAAATAGGTATAAACTAACCATAATCATTAAATACGATAAAATAACTCACATTGCGATCCGGACACTTGTAGAAGATACGATCCTTGTTGGGACCCTCCTTCTTCACTCGGTACTCCATCACAATCTTCGTCTCATCACGACACTTGCCACATGGAATGAGAGGAAGGCCCGGCCTAAGTCGCTTTGGAAACCCATGAGAGGCCGAGGACCCGGAAGCAGTTGCCATCTACTCTCTATACTCATTTTTTAATACACTATAAATTTCTTCTTTTATAAACAAATAAAATTAACAAACTATAAAATTATCTACATCTCTAAACAATGATATTTTTAACCTTCTTTCATGTAAATATGCAAGCTTAAAGTGATTTTGAGCTCAAATTGCTTACAAATGAAAAAAAAACCACAATAAAGAACCATAAATATATATAGTGAATAAAATGGCATAAGAAAATGGTAAAAAATGAGAGTATGAGATTGGTAACCTTTACAACTGAAGAATCGACGGAGGAATCGAAGAATGGATGGAGGAACAATAATGGAGGGAGGGAGGAAGCAAGAACACCAGTGAGCTTCAAAATGTGCTGAGCTCGGGCTCGGGGAGGAAGGAGGAGACGGCCGATTTATAAAGGGAGAACATTTAGTCCCGGTTGATAGATCCAACCGGGACTAAAGGTAACTTTCCAACCCCGAGCGCAGCCACGGCCCGGGAGTAGACCTTTACTCCCGGTTGGAGCCACCAACCGGGAGTAAAAGTATACCTTTAGTCCCGGTTGGTGGCTCCAACCGGGACTAAAGGTCCCTGCCACCTCTGTCTGGCGCAGTAGCCGTTGGGCAGGGACCTTTAGTCCCGGTTGGAGCCACCAACCGGGACTAAAGGTATTTCTAGTCCCGGGGGCAAAAAATTCCGGGACTAGAGCCCATTTTGGCCGAGGATCAAAGGTCTGTTCTCTACTAGTGAGTTTGTCCTCTGCCCCAGGCCTTCTTCAGAGTCTTGAGGTTTCGCCACGGATTTGCATATTGTACTGGATGTCTGGATCCCCAAGTGGATCGGGCAACTCCGCAAGCTCCGAATCTTAAAGATTGGGCTTACAAAAATAGACAGGGATGATGTTGATGTTATCAGAGAATTGCCTTCTCTTGCTCTTCTCTCCCTGTATAGCCAGACCAAGCCTGCAGCAAGGATAGTCGTCGGGAAGACTGGATTTCCGGTAATAAAATACTTCAAGTTCAAGTGCTGTGATCCTTTGCTGAAATTCGAGGAGGGTGCTATGCCTAATCTCTGTAAGCTGAAGCTTGTTTTCAATGCTGATCAACATATTACAATACCTGTTGGCATCAGGTACTTGTCAAACCTGAAAGAAGTATCTGCAAAAATTGGTGGTGCTGGTTCTGATGAATCCCACAGAAGGGCTATAGAATTGGCTTTCGGAGATGCAGTCAGGGTGCATGCTAGATGTGAGAGAGTCAGCATACAATGTATAAAGCAGATCATTGGTGGCAAGGATGATCAGTATAGCCTAGCGCGAGTGGAAGATTATGGGGATGAGGAAGACTCAGATGAACATGCTGAAATGATGCAGGAGCATTCTGGACAAGCAGTGGACACGGATGCTGACAACAGGTCTGGATCTATCCTTGTAGCCATATAATTTGGTGTTCTTCTCCTTTGTGTTCTTGCTTATTTGATTTGCACGAAAATTAAACTGCTACATTGCTGTCATCAGGTCTTCATTATCCGAATTGCATATTTTACTCCTCTTGAGGAACAAGCTCGACAGCCAGCATGATGTTATCACATGCAGTATCCCCATCGTTGATGTCTACTCATTCGACCCATGGAATCTTGAAAGTATGTTGGCACCAGAGAAAATAAAATTGGAGGATCTTTGTGCATGCCATATTTGTTTTTCTCGAACACGCAGGAGAGCTGCATATCATTATATTAAGAAGAAAATCATGCATACCATATTACTGGTGTTATTATCTCTGTCATTAGTATCACATCCATAGAAAGCATAAAAATAAGTTTTAAACATTTGTTATTCAAAACAACTTCAAATTAGGCAAAAAATTGCAATAGCATCCCATCCCACAAGTTACTCCAAGAGTTCAAGTTGTCAATACTGCCTATAAGAAAGATACTTGCATTTATCAACCTGCAAGTCTAATGCTGCTGCAAAAGTCATTTGGCACATTTCCCTTGATACTCTTTTGACACTTGGCACATTGGACGTGATACGACGAGACTGATCCACAGGTACCTACTACATGGCTATGGAATGTAAGAGGGTTTACCAACGTATGCATAAGATATCATATAATCTATATGTTTGAGCACATATGCAAAGTAGAATTTATTTTTTTTCTATAGTTATTAGAACTCTATTGTCAAGGCTAGGCCTGTTTGGATGCTAAGGACTAATTGTTAGCGAGTTAAAAGTTAGCCCTAGCTCACCAAATAGAAGGGTAAATAGATATGCTAATTATTAATCTTAGTCCAATTGCTATCAAAACCATGCACCACCATCTTGCTTAGTTGCTTGCAGGTAGTGGCAGCACGCATAGGGGACTGTTGTTATTTTTCTGCCCAGTACGAGAGGCAAGGGGCGTCGTTCCGGTCAAAACGCCCTCAGGTTACTGGAAAGTCACAGGTTTGCCTGGGTACATCTACTCGGATGAAAGACTCGCAATCGGGATGAAGAGAACGATGGAGTTCTACCATGACCACTTGACATCAGGTACCAAAACCAAGTGGAAGATAAAAGAGTTTACAGCATTTCAGCATGCCACAGCTGGTGAAATCTGCGCGCCCTTGATGGTAATTTGATTCGCGCACTCTTGATTTCATTCATCCATGAAGATACTGCCATGCTTGTACGCCTGAACTTTTCATATGTATTGATGTTATGGTTGTTCGATTTTTTCTCGAACACGCAGGAGAGCTGCGTATCATTGTATTAATAGAAGAAGAAAGAGTCATACATAGACCCAACACCCCACACACACGCACACTACGGTTGTTCGATTCATTGTGGTTTTCTAAATGATACACATCAAGCATATATTGCTTTGCTATAGCCAAGAAGCGAGATGAGCCTGTGTCAACTGTACACGGAATTGGCGGCGAATCCCGATTGCAGTCTAGCAGGTGTCCTGCACGACGAAAAATTGTCCGTCAAACAAAACAAAATTCCAGCGGAGGAACCATCAGTAAAAAGTGACATTGTTCAGTCCCGCAAACAGGCAGATAAGAGGGATGCATCTTCTTACATATCTATTGTATTTGTAATACCAATAACTCACAAAATGCTAAAGTGAGAGAGGTTTCAGTTGAACTTTAGGATCCTAGCTATCAATACTATTGAAATTATGTATGTACATAGAAAAAACATGTTTATATGCTGACAGAGTTTTATTGAAACTACAGTTCTGTTATCATGTTTTGAATGGTTTAATTGTATATTCCTCAGAGGCTACCATTATTGAAACTACAGTTCTGTTATCTGTACGTGGTCACCTCTTACTAACTTTCTCCTGATCGATCTTTAACATATGCAGATTGATGTACACTAAGTTCTATGGTAAATGATATCTGAGGAATTCTGACGACATGCTGTTTGAGATTAATTGCAGGAAACGTAGGGTGGACGAGACCACAAAACTGTGGTGACTATTGCCAGCCCTGACGCGGACGACGGCTACATCTGGAGGAAGTACGGATCGAAACCAATCCTGGGCTCAAACTACCCAAGGTCAGACTTATGTGTAAAAAGGCAGTTATGGCTTTATTATAAAAAATAAAAGAAAAACAGTTATTACTCTGTCGGCGGCAACGCCCATGAGAATGAGACGGAGCGGCGGCTGATTCGACGGATCGATCGATCGAGCCTGATAAACTGAAATTCCCGCAGGGACTACTACAAGTGCACGCAAGGAAGAGGCTGCCGAGCGAGGAAGGACGTGCAGCGCCGTGACGGTAAGTATAGATCGTTTTATGGGTTTGTGCTAGTGTTTTTTTAATGGTCTATTCATTAGAACGTGTGAATACGTGCTTTCTGCAGGGGAACGTCAATCCAATTGTCATGCCCATGTTGCCATCCGTTGTAATTCACTACTGGAATCAGATTCTTTGCCGAGTGCCGGAGGCACTCGGCAAAGACCATTTTGCACTCGGCAAAGGCTTTGCCGAGCGTCGCACTCGGCAAAGAGCCATCGGTAAAATTTTGGTCGGCAAAGGTGTCTTTGCCGAGTGCCTTTTATCGGGCACTCGGCAAAGGCTTTGCCGAGTGCCAAGCTGGCTAGCACTCGGCAAAGAAAAGTAGTCGTCACGGCGCCGGCTCCAGTGACAGTGGCTTTGCCGAGTGCCAGCCTGGCCGACACTCGGCAAAGATTTTTTTTATTTTTTTTAAATTCTTTGCCGAGTGGCGCCGTGTCTGGCACTCGGCAAAGAAATTAATTTTTTTAAAATAAATTCTTTGCCGAGTGCCGCCAGGCCTGACACTCGGCAAAGAAATTAATTTTTGTTTTTTAAAAAAATCTATTATTTTTTCAAAAAAAAATCTCTGCTATCTATCATAGCCTGCCTCCTGCATACATCAGGATGGGTGCTGGCCGCTAATCATAGTAAAATGCTCAGGCCATTCTTGGTCTCTTAGTATGATAAGAGGATTCTGAGGCAATATAGTGCAAAAAGTCCATAGTGTCACTCCATATCTCATCATAACAGGTCACATTTTCATATGAGTTCATGATCATTGCATTCCTATTAAACGGAATCAATTCCATCTAGAGAGGCAAAGAGAGAAAGGAGCAGGCTGCCGGGAGCAACGAACAAAACTGAAAGGTTTAACACTAAACTGATAGCTAAAAGAATATGGGTAAAACTATTACTAACTACCAGCATGCAACCGAGTGTGCCTGCAAGTGACAATTATCTTCACTATTGCATTCCAAATAAGATAATCGAGTTGCTGAAAGTAACATAAACAGAGCCAAGACTAAAGGTGGAGAAAGCAGATAGCTACAGCTATTGTTGTTAAAGAATAGCTAACTGCCAACTCTTATGATATAATTTTAACAATTCAGTAATGCACGCGCACATATGTACTGCCTGGAATTTAATCAAATCGTTGGCAACATGCAAATAGAATTATACATAAATAACACAAGTGCAAATGTGAGATGAGTTCACTGTTGTCCCAACCTTGTATCATAACCATAAAGATACAACATGGAAGAGGAAATAATTCATAGTCTACCTTCTTTTCTTCGTAGGCTTGATTTTAATGATGTCCCCAAAAGAAACTTTTGTCACAACTTATTAGTCATCCTGCTCAATGATCAAAAAGATATGACAAGTATGAGGACTTATTGTAAGTACTAAACTCACAAGAATTTTAACTTGCCTATAGAGTGTGAGCTTCTTAAGTCACAGCCATGAGGCTAAATTAGTAGCAAAGAAAACCTTCGACGGGGCATAGAAAGCAATAGCTCTCAAGCACAACAATTCTGTAAATTTGAGAAATTACTGCTACTCATATTCTGAACCAATAACCCACAAATTCTATCAATTTTGTATAGTAATTTGCAAGCTAAAATGGATAACCATAAACACTACTTAGAGCTAGACTAATGTCACTTGGACATTATACCAAAGTGCAAAACTGAGAATTACAGGAGATCAGGAAAAAAATATCCTTCTACCTAGTACTTCATGCCTCAAACATCGACATCTGCACAGGAATACGACCGCTGCTTATAGTGTCCCAACCCTTTGCATCTTACATATTGGTGATAAAACCAAGTTTCAGTACTTTAGCATTGGCAACCTATTTTCGAAGGAGAGATTCATGTCAGCCCCAAGCTTTGTTAGACCTTTTCAAAAATGCATTGATGGACAACTACATTATAATCTGAACAATATGCAGGCACTAAAACATGGCACGCACACATTTCATCAAACATGTATCAAGCATCTTCCCAATAGTATTCTTTCCTATGAATTAGAAATCTAATTACATAATGCTTACTGTAAACCATTCGACAATAGTAGTAGTAGTGCAGTACAAAAATTCATAAGTTGTCACAGCCAATCGAAGCTAGCTCACCGTTCCCCAATCGAAGCTACTCGTTGCCCGCAGCCAGCCAGCCGCACATCGAAGACGGCAGCTTGCAAGTCACAGCTGCTTGCCGGCTAACAGCAGCAGCCGTCAAGAGCTGAGAACGCCACCGCCGGTTGGCGCAATAGCAGTAGCTGGCGCCGGTCGACGCATCCAGCGGCCCCCACCCGCCCGGCGAGATGGCGACCGTAGTATCACCAACCAGCCCGCTCGCAGTAGATTTGGGGAAATGGATGAGCGCGGTGTGCCGGCTCGGGTGCGCGAGCGCGACCCGTCCTGCCGCTGCCTCGGCCTCTGGCCGTCCCCTCCATGAGGGCGAGCGCGTGAGCACGGGCACTGCGCCCAGCCGCTGCCGCCGTGGCCACCCGGGGTGAGGGCGCGCGGTCGCGTCCCGACGCTGCCGCCGAGGGCGCTGCCCCGGCCGGCCCTCTCCCGAGCACGCACGGGCGAGCGCAAGAGCTCCACCCCGGCCCTGCCGTGGGCGAGCGCGAAACGGCGCGCACATGCGCGAGAGCGCTCGGCGCTCAGCCGCCGCCGCCGCCGCTGCTCTGTACGGGAGAGAAGGGGAGGAGGAAAGGAGTTAGGGTTGAGGGGGTGGCAGTCTGGCTTGTGTTTTGATGGGCCAGAAAAGACATGGGCTATGATGGGCTGAGTCAGCGATGGGCCGAATTCTTTGCCGAGGGCCATGGGCCAGGCCCTCGGCAAAGATCCCCTATGCCGAGGGCCCAGCCTGGCCCTCGGCAAAGATTTTTTTTGTGTTTTTTGTTTTTTGAGCCTAGTTTTTTTGTGCTATAATACATTGTTTTAAACTCAATTTTAAAATTTGGGCCAATTTTGACTTTTTTATATATTTCTTTAATTTATTTTGTTTCGTTGATTTTTTTTTGAATATTTCAAATTTGAACTGCAGGTGCATCGAATAATGCAATGTAGTGTTTCGAAAAATATTATTCATGATATTTGGTGTATGTTGAGTCCCTATCCAGAAACTTGCATCAAATTTCGAGCATCTTGTTCACGTAACATGACGAGCATCTTGCCGAAAAAGTGTTTTAAAATTATATAAAATCCATACGAAGTCCGAAAATCACGAAACTTGTCGAGGTGTCATGTTATCGCATGTGTAGACTGTGGTAAAAAATTGAGAATGTTTCGAGCAAGTTGCGAAGTCAGATGGCTAAAACTCAGACGTCTCCACATGTGACCACAAGTGATCACAAGTGGAGATGTCTGGGTTTTAGGCATCCGACATCGTAACTCGCTCGAAATCTTCTCAATTTTTTTTTACATCCTACACATGCGATAACATGATACCTCGACAAGTTTCGTAATTTTCGGACTTCGTATGAATTTTATATAATTTTAAAACACTTTTCCGGCAAGTGGCAAGTCATGTTACGCGAAGAGGGTGCGCGAAATTTGATGCGAGTTCATGGATAGGGACTCAACATACACCGAATACGATGAATAACATTTTTCAAAAAAACTACATTGCATTATTCCATGCACCTGCAGTTCAAATTTGAAATATTCGGAAAAAAATCAACAAATCGAAATAAATTAAGAAAAAATATAAAAAAATCAAAATTGGCCCAAATTTTAAAATTGAGTTTAAAACAATGTATTATAGCACCACAAAAAACTGGGCTCAAAAAACAAGAAAAAAACAAAAAATCTTTGCCGAGGGCCTGGCCTCAGGCCCTCGGCAAAGACTATTTTTTAAAAAAAATTGGTCAGAAAACTGGGTGAAAAAAACTTTGCCGAGGGCCTAACGGCTGGCCCTCGGCAAAGCCTGACGGGAGTGGCCGCCGTGACCTAACGGGCCTAATTTGCCGATGGCATCTTTGCCGAGGGTCACGGCCCTCGGCAAAGATTTGTTTTGCCGAGGGCCTGTCTTTGCCGAGGGTCCAGTCCTCGGCAAAGTCCTCTTTGCCGAGGGCCGTTCTTTGCGAGGGCTCCTGGGACTAGCCCTCGGCAAAGCACGCATTTCTGGTAGTGATTGAATCGCCATCCATATTACCCGTGACTACGTTTATTTTAGAGTTACCTGAACCTGAGGGACAACAAGAAATTGAGGTAAGGGATGTTAGTTTGCAGTAACGAAGGACATCGAAAAAACAAGTCATTAGAAAAAAGATATTACAAGGACGGGTTGTGATGCTCGTATTCAGTTCAGTGTTAGCAAAGAGGAAATTTGGAAAGTGCAGAAGATTGTACTTGATCACAATCATTATCTTGCTAGTCCAAATAAGTTGCACAAGCTGAGATCTTAACGACGTATTACAGAAGAGAGTGCTAATTAGTCAGATAAGAGAAGCCGAGATGAAGGCAGCACAGGTGTATTCCTAGCATTTGTCCTACAATGTCTTGCAATGCCCTACAATTTCCTGAAATTTAATCTCTTCTTATAGGAGATACAAATAATGTTACAGAAAATAGAGATGAAAGTGTTGATCTGAACCAACCAATCTTAAGTCTTCAATTCCTTTTTCCTATTTTTATTTACTTACAGGAAATTGTTATCATGTCTATGACATAGGACCTTGATGCTGGTGGCAGTGGTGGTACTAGTGCTGATGGATATGCTTCTCTCACAATGCAAGACATTGCAAATCCAATGCTTGACCAATCTTCTGCCATATCTGCACCTTACATACAAGTAGGCTATACAGATCTTTTACTCGGAGTTCAGCAAGATGCCGCAATGTCCTCGTCAGCTAGAATATATTTCAATGAAAATATGTAACTATGTTCTATTGATAAGTATCCCACTTTGCAGTACTCTTATTATGTTGAGCTAGATATTGTTATGGTGACCTCTGCTGTTAACCTTCCTTTTGTGAGTACATCTAGAAGATAATTTGATTTTCAGCATTAGATGTTTCAATTTGTGCTTATACAAATATAAATCACCCAGACGCAGTACCACAGAAACTTCAACACTGTATTGACTATAATTTTTGTAACACATCCATCACAATATAAAGTTCAAAGGGGGCTCAAAATGCCCATATTTATTTCACATAAAAATCATCTCTGCATATTACAACATGTGTGCTACTACCTCCTACAAAGCCTGAATAGGGTGGAGCCGACATAGCAGCTGCAGCGTCGCCACTAACGAAGCTGCAACCGGGCTGATTCGCTGTCCCCGTCCACTAACGAAGCCGTCGACGTGGGTGGTACTTGCGAGCCGAAGCAAGTTAGCCGGTTATGATCGGGGCGCGCTGGGATCTGGGAGGCAGACTCGCGACTCGCGAGCCGGCGCACGGAGGTGAACTCGATATGTCCACGTGTCGTATTTTGAGTGGACGTCCGTACGGCTCCGGGTGTGGACGGTCCACACACAATTTTTTTCCCAGCCGGGGCACTCCAATGAGCAGGTATCGGAAACAAATACCATAGCAGGAGGATGGGAAGCGGCAGAGCTGCCAGTATCGGTAGCAGGGCTACCATTATCTGTACCACACGCACACGGAGGAAGGTCATGTTTAGGTCCCAAAAAATTTCAAGATTCTCCATTATATTGAATATTTGGACACATGTATGGAGTATTAGATATAGATGAAAAAAAACTAATTACACAGTTTGATAGAAAACCACGAGACGAATCTTTTGAGCCTAATTGGTCTATGATTAGACACTAATTAATAAATACAAACGAAAGTGTTATAGTAGCCAAAGCCAAAAAAATTTCCGCGAACTAAACACACCCTAAGTTCTGTGGAGGCCGTGATAAGCAGCGGTAGCCTCACCGCGCGCCCCAATCCAGGCGTCTCCTCCTTGCGGCCGTCGTCCATGGTCACGAGCCAAGTAGTGACGATGGCTACTCCTGGACAAAGTACGGCCAGAAGAACATCCTTGGAGCGAAACACCCAATGTAAGTGACGATCAACTAACTAATGCACACTCTTCCGATCCGTTGCAAGTTTCCAACACATTCAACATTATTAGTGCTGCCTCCGATCGAATCTGAATATCCGATCCTGCAGAAGTTACTACCGGTTGCGCGCATCAGATCACGCAGGGCTGCATTGCAACCAAGCGAGTGCAACGCAAGGACGACGCCAACACGTTGGGCTTCGATGCCATCTACTACGGACAACACACTTGTGATCAGATCGCACACTCCACTGACAGTATCAGTAGCCTCTCGGGCTGTACCACCACTGACTTCCAAGCTGGGCACCGATAAAATTCATCCTGAGCAAGGTGGACTTTGACTTTGGTCATCATTCTTTTTTTTATTAACCAGCAAATATGTCCATAGGTTGCAACGGGAGGAAAAAAAGTAAACATTCGTGGTGGAGAGAGGGAGACGAGAATGCTATATATCTAATAATCTTTTACTCTTATTTATAAAATTTAAAAGCTACTGTATAATTTATTGTCTGTGACTATCACTACTACGAGATAGAATATCAGAGGTGGTCAAAACAAATTTGTAGAGGCTGCCTCTGGAAGGAGGCCTCTGTTAATCGAGTATTTTCACAGGGAGTAGCTACATCCACCCCTGTAGATCAATCACAAAATCCAATAAAAAACCCCACAGGCAAGCTCGTCGAGGCCGCTGAGCCTGCTTAGCGCATATGTCGATGCAACCACTACCACGTACTTCATCGTTGCAGCCCCGTATTTGTCAGTGCTCACGCCGTCACGCGGTGGTGTTGTACACCGGTAGTGATGGTCATGACATGGATGGAAGAGAGGACTCACTTCTCCATTAGATCCATCGCGAACAGAATGGAACTATTCAGTACTAGGCTACTAGCTACCTTGTAACCTTGGTAGTAAAAGAAAAGGGTTAACTACGTTGTTATCTTCAACTATTTTGTTGCAAAAGGAGAACAGGATTACCAGCTAATGATACTTGTTGGATCGGCACAGACACATTAGAGACTATCACTACAGCGAAGGCTTTGCACTCGGCAAAGCCTTTGCCGAGCGCCGCACTCGGCGAAGAGCTGTCGGCATATCCCTTCATGGCAAAGGCTTATTTGCCGAGTGCCGCATGTCGGGCACTCAGCAAAGGCTTTGCCAAGTGCCAGGTCGACCCTCGGCAAAGAAAAGCCGCCGTGACGGCCAGGTCACGGTACCGACTCCTTTGCCGAGTGTCAAGAGCCAGCACTCGACAAAGAAAAATGATTTTTCTTTTTTTTAATATTCTTTGTCGAGTGCCTCCAGCTGGCACTCGGCAAAGCTTGTTTTCTTCTTTTTTTTTTTGGATTTTCTTTGCCGAGTGCTGGAGTTTGGCACTCAGCAAAGCGATTTTTTTAAAAAAATTCTTTGCCGAGTACCTTGACCATGGCACTCGGTAAAGCTAGGAACCTGTGTGTCCATGACACTCGGTAAAGAAGTGAAAAAATTCAATTTTTTTATTTTTAGACTTCCATCAAAGCAAACAAGATATACATCACAAATATATATATATATATCACACAAATATATATATATATATATATATATAATACAAATAAATATCATAATCCACCACAAACACAAACATAGCATACAAGTATCACAATCTCGACTCCAAAGTGCAAAGTCCAAACACACAAGCATAGTTCATAAAGTTCACAAGTGCATATATCACAATGGTGACCATTTGAAGCTCACGGCGACGGTCCGGGTTGGGATGGCCCAACGTGCGATCCCGGCGACCCTCTGAGGTGGCTCGACGCCGCCCCTGATTGATGTTGCACAAAAGAGAAGAGATTACACGTGAGAGACAAGAGAAGAGATAAATATGCAAGATATATATCCGCCACCACCACCACCACCACATCACCGCCGTCACCAACACTTCACCACCAACACCACCAACACCACCACCACCACCACCACATGACCACCACCACCACCACCAAGAGCACCACACCACCACCAACACCATGAGCACCACACCACCATGAGCACCACCACCACCACATGACCACCACCACCACACCACCACCACTAGGTTTCTCTAGGTTTCACTAGGTTTCAGCATAGAAAGTAAAACTTTGTACTTATACTCACCGGGGTAGAATCAGGACGTTGTGGAGGTGGATTTGGAGCAAGCAGCGTTTGTGGGATCGCCCAACCTTGTTGCTAGCCAATTTGCTGCATGAACTTGATCATCTCAGCCATCTGCCGCTGATCTTGCTCCCACTAGGCCTCCAAAGCCTGTAGCCTCTGCTACTCGGCCCGCAGTTCCTACACCTGGGCCTGTAGCATTTGACCTCAATGTTTCAATAATGCATAGGTAAGGTATGTAAAAGTCAAAGAACGACAAATGAAATAGGAATGCTTACCTAGAGTGCCGACACCACGGTCGGTCGTTGGCGTATGGGCACGCTTGAGCTCATGCTCGCTGCTCGGAGCTGGTGGAGAGGAGGAGTAGAGGCCGTGTCAAGGACGTCGTCGCCAATCTAGAACTGCCCATGCTTCTTGCCTTGCCCCACCCTCATCACGAGCTAAGGATCAAGGCGCTCCTCGGTTCTTGGATCGTAGCCCGGCCCATGGACTGACCTTGCCGCCTCCGTGTACGAAGAGAGGCGGGTGTGGACGCGGAGTTGGTGTATGCCTCAGGCGGGGCATCTGGGTCATACTCGATGTCAGCCGTCACCTTGCCCATGTGAGCCAAGCATATGCCTTGAGTTGACCAACTGGCTGGCCACCGTGTGCATCCGACTACGAGAAAGACAACATATGGTTAGAAATGATGCAGAATTGAGCGCAGCTAGATTAGAGCAATGGCGGAGACTTACATATGCCTTTGCATATTTGCTGAGGCTGCGGCTGCCCTGATGGTGAGGTAACCTGGCATCTGCAAACGCCTATCGCGGGCCTCCTCGTGCTTCTTCTACCAGTCCCCGTCCAACCAGGTGTCCACAATATATTCCTAGCAATCGGGGTGGGTGGCGCACCAGCTTGGAATCGCCTACAGGACATCAAGTAGATGACATATCAGAAGATCAAATTAGACATACTTAGTCTCAAAAGAAATGAATATTCATGTTTTGTATTTACCTGTATGTACTGCTCCCTTGTCAGCATCATCCATCTTGCCTCCTCTTTGTTGACACGCGCTGAGTAGGAACTTGGTGTTGTAGTCTATGTGGGCCTGGAGGCGGGACTCGTAGTGCAAGTCTGTGACACGCCTTTTACAGGAAGCGTAAGCCACCTGATACGCCCTTTCCTCTTGTCCCTCCTGGATTCTAAAGAAGTCCTGCATAAAGACACGAGGTATCCATTATTTTATTTCAAGAATGTCCAATGAATGCGAGGAATTGAGGAATGTAGTGCAAGAAAGACTTACCCACAACTCCCTAATCACCCGATCCACCTTGTTTCTGCAGCGGATGCCATTATGATCTGGAGCATCCTGCACGAGGGCGTAGTGGTCAAACGTCCAGGCCAGCTCCCAATCCTGATCTCCTTTCCTAACTAGGCCAGGGAAGTGTTCCTTGAGCAGAAGCCCCAGGATGCCATTCACATTGCGTGCCGGGGCCGCCTGGTCCACAAGCACACAGTTCCTGCACAAGTGGTCCACAATAGTTATTAGTTGTTATTATGATTTTTCAACATATCAAATGAAGAACATATAAAGTTACTTACTTATCGCCCTCGGGTGCGACCAGTGGGCGCCTCTCAACAGGTATCGGTCGCTTCGGGAGCTTCGCGGGATCTCACTGGTAGGGCTTCAACGTACCAGAGGAAGTGGGACCCCCTGCCGTCGCCGCCTCCTCGTCCTCCGTCGCTGGAACCACCTCCTCGTCCACCGTCGCTGGAACCGCCTCCTCGTCGTACGTCTGTGAACCCCCGTCCCCGTCCCCATCCATCGTATGCTGAAGGTCGTCGTCATGCACAAAGTCGCGTGAGGAGCTGCGCCCGTGGTCAGTCGACGGTTCCCGCCTGGGCCTGCCCCTCGGCCTCCTCGGCCTCTGTGACGCCTCCGCCTCCTCAGCCGCAGCCATGTCCCTCCGGGTGGCGTAAACCGAGGGGCAGCTCCTCCTAGTGGGCCCCATCACCTGTAATTAAAAAGAGTAAACCAGTAAGTATAGATAAACAAGATGTGCTTAGTAAGAGATGCAAAATAAAGAAAATGTAATTACAAAATAACAAAATAAAGAAAATGTAATTACAAAATAACATAGTATTACATGTATTTCTAATATTCTTCATGATCAGGATTATCTGGACGATAGGTATCGTCATCACTATCAAGATTGTCCAAATCCTCAAGAGCCTCATCGTCATCGTTGTCATTGCCTAGTCATAGTCCGTCAAGCATTTCCAAGTCCTTCGGATCATGCACCTCATCTGCAGCGTCCTCGTCAACAACTCATTCCTCGTCTGCTTCCATTTCGATCTCTCCGGTTAAGACTATCTCAAGCATCCCTGGTAGCCCCTCTTCTTGTTGATAGAACTCTCCGTCATACGTGTTTGGGTTCAAGTTGTAATCATCATCGTTTGGGCGAGGTAATCTACCATGTGGTGATACCTTGTGCACAATATACCGTGCGGTGATACCTTGGGCGAGGTAATCATCATCATTTTAGAAAAGACGGCCTTTGCCGAGTGCGGCACTCGGCAAACCGTCTCAAAGCGCCGAACACTCGGCAAAGGGGGGCGTCTCCCGTAGTGTATAGGCTCAAATCCATTTCAATAGTTGAGTTCATGTAAAAACAGGCTGTATGTAACCTCGGACTTTATTGATAATCTATGCTTGTCATTTTCTAGCTACCAAGAGGGCACTCTACTCTTTCTGAAACGAAGGGCACTCTACTCTTAATTGAGGTTATCAGGATGATAGAAATATGATCTGAGCTATAAATATTTTAGTCAAAACATAAGATTGCACTAATCTCGAGCCAGTGCTAGCAGTCCTGCATGCAGTAAATGATCTGGACAGCTGTAATTTGATACTCGATCAAGTTACTCACATGTTGTTCTGACCCATGGCTGCAGGCACTTATGTCTCGACTGGAGATTGGCAGAAGGAAATATTACTACTGATAATAAATCCTTTAACACGGCATACAAAAATAATGTACGGATAGTAATAGCAAGGCTCATGGAAGAAAAACAAAAAAAACAAAATCAAATTCATCATTGATTTTGTAAAAGCTTGTCAGAAGCAAAGAAAAAGGTTTATCAGGTATGTGACCGTTTTTGACAAGCAAAGGTATATAGATAAGGCATACAATTTCCATTGGATGTAGAAAGAATTCATGTTAAGTTCCTCACAGATTATTACTGCATTATTTCTGAATAGCCCTTTTACGTTAATGGAAAATCACACTTTAAACCAGTTCTTGATCTTCTAAGAAAGGAATTCCATGTTCATGATATGAACTTGGTCGTAGAAAATAAATAAATGGGGTTTTCAAGTCCATGTATATGTCCAGTTAATAGACCAACCTTTCCCAATGCCTCGCAAACCGAACCGTTGTCCCAAAAATGAAAGCATTCAGTGACACAAATTGGAAAGGTGACACAAATCAATTAAAGAAAAGTCAATCTCAATATGATGGTGAAAGAGTGGAGGCGGCTACTCAAGAACGTACCACTGTGAACAAATAATGTGTATTGTGGATAAGCAGCGTGCAATGTTTATATAGATACTATGGCTTGGATCTGAAGTTGTTATAGAGATAGAGACCTCACTACCATAACAGTCTGGATGATTCTTACAGATACATATATATAATTGTGTTACATTGGGAGATTGTACAGGTGCCGCTCCTATATATACACTCTTGAAATATATAGCGAATATAACATTTGTGTTATATGAACGATCCCTGCTAGGGAAAATTAATTAAAACGACATTTTGCTGCTGCAAGAAATGGTATTATATTGAGAAGAGAGTCTAAGCTACAATATGCTAAAGTGCAAGCTAACTGTACACAAGAATACAATCAGCGGTCTCCAGTGACATATATCTTGTTGGAAGAACGTTTCTATGCATTATTACTTCTTTTGTTTTTTGTTAGGATGGAGTGGACAGAATCACAGAGGAAAAAGATGGTTTCATAGAAAACTCAAACTTGAGGTGGAGGAGCAACTTATTAACACATGCAGCCAAACATTTATGTTTGGAGTTAAATGCACTTAGTAACTTGAGTGGGTAGGTCACATAGTTCTATCAACTCTAAAAATGTATTTTTGGGTCCAGAAATGATTTACACATTGTTAACCGCAGGTCTATATATACCTTAGCTTTCCACCTAGGCTTGACTGGTCGATGCACGAAACAGATACTGGTTGGCTCATTTCATTGACCAGGTTGTGGGCAAGTTCACACCTCCTCACCGTTGACCACACCTTCCTACTATGAGTTTGACATACACTTGCGCTCCTCGCTTACATCGTCGCTCGTGAGACGGACGACCCAACTCTCCTCTCGCTCCTGGAGATGCAGCTCGCCATCACACAGCCAGAGGACCACTTCACGTGCACACCTGTTGGCAATGAAGCATTAGCCCTTGGTCTATGGCCTTGTTTAGATGCCAAAATTAGGAGGCAAAGTTTGCATAGCAATTTTGTTTTTATTTGGTAATAATTGTCGAAATCTTGATTAATTAGGCTCTAAATGTTCGTCTCGCAAAGTACAACAAAACCGTGCAATTAGTTTTTTTATTTCATCTATATTTAGTACTCCATATATGTGCCAATATTTTGATGTGATGGGGAATCTTCTTTTTGCATAGTGGAATTTGAGGGTGAATTCTGGAATCTAAACAAGTCCTATGCAAAGAACTCCTTGGGAAGCATGCCATCACCATGGTCATTAGGGCACCCACAATGGTGTCGTTAGTGCTCTCTATTAGCTTCCACATAGGAGAGAGACATGGGGAGAGAGAAAAAGTTGTCGTTGCAGCTCGTGAGAGCTAATTAATAGCATGTGTATCCACACCGGACACAGATCAGGTGCAGTGTCTATTCACACTGCGAGATATGTGGTGGGCATATCTGAGCCCTTCATGTGATAGGGAATGGTAGGACTAGGGATCTTTTTTCCCCTCCTTTCTTCATCTCACCTTTTACTCAAACGAAGGGAAAAAATCAATGTATAGTAGCGTATCACATATACACTGTACAGTAGCAGATCACATATGGTGCTGAGCCGAACACATGCCCATATACTGAACATATTCAAAATCAGAGGTTTTTAGTTCCCAAAAATTTACAAGATACCCCGTCACATTGAATCTTTAGACATATGTATGAAGTATTAAATATAGATAAAAAATAAAAGTAATTACACAGTTAAGTTGTAAATCACGAGACGAATCTTTTAAGCCTAATTAGTCCATGATTGGACACTAATTACCAAATAACAACGAAAATGCTATAGTAGCGTTGTCCAAAAATTTTCAGGAACTAAACAGCCTTGCTGAATTGTCATTACAGAACATGGACATGCCCACGTACTGAACATATTGGATCTCTTTTGGTCCAGGTTAATAATTCATTGTTAAGTCCTACATATATTTTACTCTAAACTGAAATATTTTTTTTACCCTAGCTATTTTCTAAGGAAGGATTTTGACAACTATGATGCAGCACTTGATATGTGATTTTATTAGACATAATAGAATTGAACAACAATGACAGGTTCAACTGAGAAACATTTGCGGTGTTCATCCAAATAAAATCAAGTGTTTGCTGGATCTCAAACAAAGTTCATGGTCACTGAATTAGGATAATGAAAAACATGTCAACTAAGTGGATAATTCGGAAAAAAAAACTCCAGGTGGTAAAATATAGCGACTAAGATCACAGCAAAATTGACCCTTGCAGCAATAGTGCTTTCAATTTCATGGTTCTCCCACACATCATTTTATAGTTATATCAACAAAAAGAAGTTCAAACAGTTATAAATTATTGCTTTTGATGAGAGAAAATGTGGGATGTGGGTTCGCTTTTGCAGGAAACTAACCTAAATAGATGCATTATTTATTATAAATCACTATGTCACTGTATGTTGGTTGTCAGAGATAGGATAAAAGTATAATAAATAAAATAAGGGTACGTGTGTCTTTTATGTTTTCTTTTAGTTTGTCCTAAAATTCCTAGAATACACTATATTACAGGACGAAGGAAAAAGTATATGATGAAATTTAGTTTGCAGACCTCTCCAAAAGCACCTCTCCCAATAATAGTGAGCAGCTCAAAGTCATCCACACAAATTTTGTGCCTTTTAAGTCGCACGTATTCAGTTTCCTTCCTCTCAAGATCTTTCATTAAATTGATTTGCTGCTCCTTGGGGAACTTGAGACGAAGCGAGCTGTCTCTCCAAGAACACCAGGGAAAGGAAAAAGGAAAGGAGGGGAAAAAAGATATGGCCACTGATATCTACCGTTCCCTATCATATGAAAGGCTCAGATATGCCCACTGCATATCTTGCAGTGTGAATAGGCACTGCACAGGATCTGTGTCCACACCGGACAGGATCTGTGTCCATCCACACCAAGCGGGCTTCCACCATGTGACTTCGCCTCCCTCTGCTCTCCTAGTTCCCGTCTGCATTCTTTTTCTTCCCTCCTCCACTGTGCTCACCGATGCCTATTGTAGAAAGGAGGTGATCTCCGCTGCTGTGGCCCTTGCCGACGGTTTGGGCGAGCAGATCTTGGTCGCTGCCTGCATCGCCTAGTGAGGATGTCAACCATTATCGTCTTGGGCGAACGGAGTTCCTGTGAGCCCGTCTGCTCTCTTCCCCTACACCAAACCTCCATCTGGCCCGATTGAACTTATTTTCTTTTAAAATAAAAATGAGTTGATTTTGAGTGACTTTCGACTCTGGCCGACTCGTTAGGCTCAACTCGTATTAGTGGCGTAACCAGGGGGCCAAGTAGGGTCCGTGACCCCCCAAAAGAGTGATTTCTTTTAATACTCTTATAAATATTACAATGCAAAGCACATTTTGACCATTTTTACTCATAATTTACATAAATTTGTGATTTTTTTGTTATAAACACTAACTACATATATAAAAGTATAGAAAAATTTATTGAGATATACACATGTATATACTTACCACACTTATGAGGCGTTATTATATTTGCCCAGCCTCCCTTAATCAAAGTTATTACTGGTTAGGCCACTGCTTGTTATGAAGTTGGATCTCAAATAACTAAAGAGACCATAATAAACAAGATTATGCTGATTAAAAAAATCAAAGGGAAAATGTAGAGTTCGCTCGTTATCCGCACCTACGCATCCACCTATGCCTCCAATGTCAAATCGGTACACCTAGCACTCGAACGTCCGGCACCAGAACGTGTCCGGACGCTCTGGCGCCCGTGTACAGAAACAGTACCAGCATGCGTGCGCGCGTCCCATCCGCGGCCTACCTCCTCCACACCCCATCCCACCACCGCGCTACCATCTCAGGCGCGCTCCCTCTACAAGCTCCCGCAGCCCCTGCAGTGCCGCGCCTATTTCGCGCTGCATGTGTGGCCTGCACCGCCCGAGCGACAAGAGGGGAAGGGCACACGGTGCCTCCGATTCGGAAGGACCTAGCCGCAGCATCATATGGGTACCCTGCCGGCTCCGGGGGAGTGAAAGGTCTTGATGGCTAGAGGGGGGTGAATAGCCTTTTAAAATTTTCTACAAAGACAAGCTAAACAAGTTTATCAATATAACAAATAGCGAGATGCGAGTTTTGCTTAGCCTACGGGGTATATGCAAGCCATCTAACCAATTCATAATTCTAGTAATTTCACTCAACCGCACAAGTCAAACCGAGAAGGTAACTATAACTACAACTAGCAAGCTACACAAAGGAGCTACTCTAACAAAGCCAACTAGCTAGCAAAGATAACTAAGAAAGTAATGCGGAGTTGAGTTAGGAGAGTTTCACCGAGAGGCGAAGTATTGAGCCAACCAATATGATCAACAATGAATACCAAGATAACCGAACACCGGGATCAATCAATCACAATATGAAAGTGATGACACGAAGATTTATCCCGAGGTTTACGTGCTTGCTGGCACGCTAGTCCCCGTTGTGTCCCTCTTCACCACGTGGTTCGGTGGCTAATCGGTCACACACCGAGCCTCTCAAAAGGCGCCACAAGAACCTACCAAATGGTAAAAGGTTGCAAATGACACGAGCAATTCACTAACGTTGCCTTTGGCGCTTCACCGAGGTAGGCCCAAACCCCTCACAATCACCGGAGGTGGCCAAGAACAATCACCGACTCTTGCCAACGCCTCCAAGCTGCTCCAAGCCGTCTAGGTGGCGGCAACCACCAAGAGAAACAAGAATCCCGCAGCAAATCAACCACCAAGTGCCAACTAGATGCAATCTCGCAATGCAAATGCACTTAGATCACTCAATCTCACTTCGAATATGCAAGGAAGCAAGAGAGATGAGTGGGAGGGGAGTTGCTTAGCTCAAAGTGCTCACAAGTATGTCAAATGTCCAAGAGAGAGCCTTGAGCCGGCCAACGAGTATTTATAGACGTACCCCTTCGAATAGAGCCGTTAGAAACTTAAACAGCTAAAATCGTGCTGACCGGACGCGCTGGTCCAACTGACCGGACGCGCCGGTCGCACAACGGCTAAGTCGCGAAGCACTGACCAGACGCGCTGGTCCAACTGACAGGACGCGCCGGTCGCACAACGGCTAACTGCGAAGCAACGACCGGACGCGCTGGTCGCGCAGACTGGACACGCTAGGAACGACCGGACGCGCTGGTCCCGTAACTGACCGGACGCGCTGGTCAAGCCTGAGCAGCGCTCAACGAAACAACGACCAGACGCGCTGAAGAAATGACCGGACGCGACAGTGCCAGCGTCCGGTTAGAGTCCAGTAAGCTCCCTGAACGACCGAACGCGTCCGATCGTCAGTGACCGGACGCGCTGCGCGTCCGATCATCAAACTGAAACACGGGCAGACGCTGAACGCTGACCGGAGGCGTCCGCTCATCCAGAGACCGCGTCCGGTCACATCTGTGACCTCCGTTCGCCTCCGTTTCTTTTCCGACTTCTGGCGTAGTGGAAAAATAGTCGTTTCAACTTCTCAAAAACGCCTGAATCCCGCCTCGCAAGTTCGGCGGGAGGGAGAGAGGACCCAAACCCTTTCTACCACTCAAACTCCACCGCCTTCGCAAACGTGCTAACACCACCAAGTGATCTCATCATGTGTGAGTGTGTTAGCATTTTCACAATCATTTTTCGAGGCGATATTAGTTCTATCCAAATGCATATGATTATGAAATGCACATCTAGAGACACTTAGGAGTTCAATAGCTGCGTCATTCCTCTCTTTATAGTACGGCTATCTATCCTATAATGTAACCACACCCACTAGGTGTCTTGGTTAATAAAACACAACCCTTAAGCATATACCTTTGCCTTGATCACGTAGGGTTGCGTCCAAATCCAAGTGTGGCCATCATGATCACCATGTCCATCTTGCCACCAACCTTAGAATGTACTAATCCTCATATGCTACATACAACTTAGGCATAGGATTAGTACTTAGGCATTGTCACTAATTACCAACACCAAACATAGGACTTTCAGGGAGACGATGCAGCGGAAGGTGGGAGGAGAAGAGATGCAACACCCGATTTACTTTTAAAACATCCAAATACAACGATTGCATCATACGTTTGAAGGCAGTTGAAACACTTGAAATATGCTTCTGAAACACTTGATAAAAACACCTGAAACACACTTGAAAACCATTGCAATCATACGCAACATCCAAAAAAACACATGCAACGTATGTGAAACATCCAGATAAACACAAATTATGACAGGCGTCCGGAAAACACAGATGAAAGATACCTCTTAAACATATGAAACACTCGAAACATACTCTTGCAACATGCCTCTGAAACACTTGCAACATATGCAACACATGCAACATTCCTGATCTACTTTTGCAACATCCATATGGTTCAACTGCAACATACCTCTGAAATATTTGAAACAAATAAAACATACAATTGCAACATAGGGGAAGAGCGCGCCATGGCCACCTAGGTGGGGGGGAGCACGGTCGCCGGGGTAAGAGAGGGCACCGCCGGGGGTGGGGAGGGCGTCGTGCCCGAGTGGGGGGAGAGCCGCCGACTCCCTGCAACACGGCCACGCCACCTCCAAAAAGATCTCACTCGTGCTCCATGGATCTCGCCGATATAGGGGAGAGGGCCGTTGGATCTGCGGGCGTTGGGGGCTCTTTGTAACACCCCTGGTGTTAGTTAGCCTCATAATGCATTCATAATGCATGATCATGGCATCCTAGTCTCTTATCATGAGCATAGCATCATGTTTGATTAGTAAAAGTGTTGAAACATTCATTTGCAACATTTGAAACGATTGCAACATTTGTGGTTTTCTATGTGTTTCTTTTATGTGTTGCTAGGGTTTTTGTGTAGTTGACACTTGTGATGCTCTTACATGATCTCTAGTAGCTTAACTATGCTTAGGACACCTAATGGAGCACTGTTCATGTTGACCGAAATGACTAATTTGCCCTCTATGGGAGGTTTGACCTTGAGGTGACCTCTAGAGTGCCCTAGTTTGACTAATTAAAAACTCCAACCTAGAGACCTTGCATGGAGGTGCACCCTTTACCAAAGTTGTGCCAAATTTCATGAGGAACAAAAGTTATTTTGGGATCATCTCATGAAAAAGCTTGGATCATGCCCAAACATGGCCCACATGTGGGAATGGAAGGCTGTTTCCACACTTAGAATTTTTCTAAGTCCTAGAACTGCTTTTCAGTTTCCAAGTACCCATCTTTGGGAGCGTGTAGTTTGAAAACCTGACCAAACCAGCTCTAACCCATATTGACACTTTTGTATAACTCACTTAGCTCTACAATATTGTCAATAACACCATCACCTAGTTCTCAAGGGTTTAGGAGATAGAGTGCTTAGAAAATCATGTTTCAGTCATGGTGTAACTGAAACTCCATTTCAGTTTTCATGTGCCTCACTTTAGGGCACTGTATCTCACTAACAAAGCCGAACCAGTCCATGATCTTTTTGACAAACTTGTAGTACTCACATAGGTCTACAAGTTTGCTAATTAGAGTTTTCACTAACTCGAGCTCATTTGTGAGTTAATCGACACCAAAATCACACTGTCAGTCGCTCCGATCGCCATGGGTTCAGACAGCAGGCGCTGTCGTGGCGACCGAGCTCAGAGCGGCGCTGCCGCGTGGCGTTCGTGCTCTGTTGGTGCCTCCACGTCGCGAGCTGGTGCACAGATGTGAAGACCGAGCCAACACCTCACCCCTCGTTCTCACTCGTCATTCCTTTCCCCTCTCTGTTGTCTCCACCGCGGCGGAAAACTCCATACCATCACCACCGTGAGCTTCGGTGAGCTCGTGTGCGAGCGCCACCGCACCGCAAGCCGCCAAAGCTCGCCCACACCTCCGCCACCGCCTCCTTTACCTCGGTCGCCCCTCCGACGAGCCGGTCAAGCAAAGGTGAGGGCGAATTTCGCCGGTTCCATCATCACCGTCGCGGGCCGACCTCGCCGGAGTTGGAGCCCACCGTGGCCAGCTATCACCGGGCCCCTTTCACCCCTTTTTCTCCATTCCCTTAGCTTCCCCGTGAGTCCAAGAAGCTCATACCGAGCCTCGTTGCGCCTACGATGGCCGGACCTCGCCGGAGCATCGTCGTCTCCCTCCGCCGTCCGCCATGCGCGCTGGTGGCGGTGTTTCCGTGCTCCACCGGTCAAATTGGTGGTACCCTGGGGTGCGGGTGGTCGCGGGGAGGACCACGACGGTGACCTCGCCGCCGGTGGTCTCGCCGTCGACGAGCGGTGGCTGTGCAAAGCCGCGCCCTGCGCTGCTCCTTATGACGTGCGGGGCCCGCGTGTCGGCGTCCCCCGGTCTCGGCTCCGGTTGAGCCAGCGAGCTGGGCCGAGCCGCGCGTTGGGCTGAGCAGCGAGCTGGGCTGAGCCGCGTGCGAGGCCGAGCGGTTAAGCCGGGCCGGCCCAGTTAGGTTTAGGAATTTGGTTTTGTTTTTATTTATTTCACAGATTTGATGCTAAATTCAAAAATTCATATCTCTAGATTGGTAGCTCCAAATGATAGGGTTCAAAATGTGTTGTGCTCTGCATAATGTCTAGTTTATTATAAAAATATAATATGTGCCATGTTTTGTGTTGAAATAAATAGTTATTAATTATATCTTTTATTCATGTAGAAAAATGAGAAAATGATATCTCTTTCTGTGAAGCTCCAAATGACATGAAATTTTTATAGTGAACTTCTCATACCATGAATAGCTTATGGTTAAATTTTCATGCAATTTGGATGTGGTTTGGTGGAGTTATATAATTATCTTGTTTGCTTGAATGGATCTTGTGTGAATTTCCATAATTTTTCTATAGATCCAGTAAGGGTGAAACTTGGTGAATGTTGTTCTTATGTTAGGAGGATGCTAGGAAAAATATGAAGGCTGTTGTTTGATACTTTTCAATAGGGTTTCCTATTTATGCTAGAAATAGACCTTCCATCTGTTATTTTTGATATCTCCATATCTGCTTGTCAAAATGAAGTGAAATTTTTATGGTAGCCTATGTGAAGCATTAGGTGGCTACTGTAATTTTTGTAGATTTTTATATATAGTTTTACTATATGTTGCTTTAATCACCTAATTAACTAAATAAATTATAAAAGGATATTAAATAATTTATTTAGAAGTTGGCACTATACTTTCTGATGTTCCTTTGATATGCACAACAAGTTGGTAAACTTGATTTGGTCCAATTGTGCTTTTGAATCGTCATTAATTATTTAATTTAGTGAATCTGCTATTTCTGGACAGATTTGCTAGTTAAGAAAATTAACCTATGATAATGATGCTTTCATGCTTAGTGAACTATAACAAAGTTGTTAAGAACTTCATGAACTAGTTGCTGGTAAAATTTGGTGACATTTGGACTCATGGCCTAGAAATGGCAGCTGTTCAAAGTTCGAGTCAGAATTGTTTTGCTCTCTGTCCTTTTAGAACAGTTTCTGTGTAAGTGCTATTTCGACCTGGTAAATGAGGAAATCATGCTTAAATGTTTATAAATGAAATACAGACAATTTCATAAGCTTTCCAGAATGTCCTCTTGCAAGTCATTTGGATTGGTAGAACTCCAGTTATGAATGTTCTTAGCTACTGCTGATAACTTGTTGGAAATGTCAAATTGCTGGAATCTTGTTATGTGTGTGTTTAGTCTTAACCTTGTGGTACTTAGTGGTTAATTATGGACATTTAAACATGTTAATACCAGAGAGGAGATTTGCACCTAAGCTTGAAGTGATTTGAATAGAGCACCACATAACTTGGTTTCGTGCTTACAACGTTGCAATGTCATTGCATTCATCTTCACATCATTCATGCACGTCCATAAATCATCATGTCATTTTTGGATGCATGCATGAAATTCATTGGATGCATATACATGCAATAGGTGTGCCGAGAATCGTGTTACAAGCGAAGTTCCACTGGGCGTGGAACCCGAGGTTGAAGTCCGTTCAAGAACTGGAGGTCCAGTCCGACGAAGCCGGAGAAGACGTGGGAACCGTTCTTGAAGCCGAACCTCGATCTCTCTTCTTTCGGTTAAGGCAAGCCCCGGAGCATTATAAGCCTCCTACTTTTAAAGCAATTATCTTTATATACATGTTATATGTATTGTTGCATTACGTGATAGGAGTTGGTTGAAAACCCTTGCTGCATTGATAACACTCCTTGTCCAGCAATTCGAACCTTGAATCCTAAGTAGACAGGATCGTATCTATGCTTAGCCCTGCTAAATTAGACCGGTAGAAGTCGGGTGATTTCCTGTCACCTGCGAGATATAGGGCTTGATCAGGTCACGGTTGGCTATACTTGCTATTGTGGAAGTGAACCATGTGTAATAAAATTAAATGAGACCGGGCGGGATGATGATAGTGAAACAGCAAGGCATGGAGGCCTTGGGTGTGGATCTATCCCCGTCTGTGTCGATTAAGGACCGAGACCTGGAGCCTTCTATGTCATTTTGAACGCATGCCTGACATTTAGTTGGCCGGCCTGAGGTTGCCGACCGCGAAGCCTAGTAGCTCAACTCAGGCTGCGAAGTCGAAAAGTGAAAGTCGCCTCGGAAGGGAGCCAGAGGGTCCAAGGGCAGGTGAGTTAAAAGTCCTGAGCTTCCTGGCCACTGGTATCCCCGAGAACGCGGCGCTGTTCGGGCCCACCCTGAGTTGTACCAAAGGTTATCTACGGCTGCCTTTAGCGGGGTTTGCCGGGTGAGTGTCAGGAATACCCCCCTCAGCTGAGTTGGAATCGATTCGAGTCGCCGTCTCTCCCGGATAGTGAGAAACTTGACTGGTTATCTCCAGCGTAGATACACTAATTATTAATGATGGTTCGGAATTGATGATAATGATGATGATGGCCTTATTATACCTGCTATGGTTAATACTGTTTGCTCCTAATGAAGTGATTGCTCTAGTACAGGTGCTAATCTAGATGACAGATTAATGATTATTAACTTGATGCTTAAGCATTAATGATTACTTATCTGTAATAAGCTTTTCTGCAAATGAGTCAAGCTAGCCCACTTTATAAAGCCTTGCATAATCCTTGGTGTCACCGTTGTTTCTGGTTTTTGTCGGGTAAGTCTAGCTGAGTACCTTCTCGTACTCAGGGTTTATTCCCACCTGTTGCAGGTAGCAGATTCGTACTTGTTGCTGCAAGTATTGTCTTCGCCATGTGGGTGTGAAGACTAGACCATATGGGCATGGTCTCTGTAGTATCTCTTCTGGTATGCTTTTGCAGGATGTGACTGGGTACTGGCAGTATTTGAAGTTAAATGGTTTCAGAAATTATGTTGCTTCCGCAATTCTTTATTTTAGTTTTGTAATAAAATTATCTGTACTCCGATGTATGAGAGCTACTTACGAACTGCTGTAACAAGTGTTGTGTTATGTTGAATCACTACGATCTGGTTGCTCTCGGGTTGGTGAAATCCCTCGTGGTTTCGTGGACTACCGGAGTTATATGGGCTCAAGTTTGAGAATTTGATCGTTTCGGCGATTGTTTTTGAACTTGTGCTCTTATAATTTGGACGGTTCCGTTACAGCTGGTATCGGAGCAAGATTCAACAGTAAACACTCATTTGTGTATTTAAATAAAAGCTTTTGTGAAAAATCTTTATTCTAAACTAAAGAGTGCCAGTGGTCATATCCTATATGCCCAAATAAGGACTATTAGGTGGCTTATTAAAGTACTAACTTGGGGGTTCTTGCTTGTTTTCTATTTCGTTGTCCATACGGCGTGCTATTGTATGGATGCCATCCGCTTGGGTGGTAATGTATGGATCACAATACCTCTACGCCCTGGTAAGTGGGAGTTATGAGAGCATGACCGTCCAACCGTCGGTCTAGGGGAGAGTAGTTGTGGATACTCGCATACTTACATGTCCAACCATGTATCTATGAGGGTACTTAATTGTGGGTATATCTGTCGGGTAGCTTTGATACTGAAGTATATACATCGAGGGATGTATGTATGGAAAGTATTTAGTTTACCGCTTTCTTGCGTGCTTTATTGGGAATTGTTGGGCTGAAATGCAATTTTCTGCAGGTACACTAACAACGTTTCCTGTAGAACGACTAGTTATCGTTATTGAGAGAACGTGTGTATGCCACCGAACTATACGCTAGAATTTTGAAATTCTTCCTAGGTTTGTGAGGACGTACAGTTCGTGCATGCACCATGTTCGCATCATACATTGCATTCTGCATTACTCCCTCTCTTATAAATCGCTTATCCCATTCTTTTAAAATTGTCTTCTCTTCAAACGGTTGTCCCATCAATAGTTGCATTCTTTCATGAAGGATTGGGGGTGGTCAACCAACCTAGTGGAGTGATCAGTAGTGTCAGCTTAGAAACCTAATTTAGACCTGGCTCGTGAAGGAAAGCAAGACACAATTCCAAGATGTATCTCCTCGAGTTGGGATGTGTTTTGATTTGCAACTCGCCTCTCTATTGCTTCTACCATTGTATCCATCCTTGTTTGTTACCCCTCTTTGGATGATACTGTTCCTACACGCCTAATTCCTGACACGTGAGGATTCCTCATGGGTGTGTGTTCGGTAGTGGTGTTGCGATTAGTACTCCATGGTGCCGCGACGAAACCGGGAGCCTCCTGTGGCGCGCGACACAAGGTTGTGCTGCTCGGCACGCGCAGGTATCAAGGATTGCTAGTTATGATCCATTATGGAGCTACACCAATGTGTTATCTTCTTGTAAACCTTTTCTCTTGGATATTGTTCCCTATCTTATCAGAAGATCAGTACCTCAAACCAAGAGATTTCCTTCTTCTGAGGTTGGAATTTGGATAGTTGGATATAATCTCTTCCTCCTGCCTATATAATTCGTCAGCAGCCTTCCGATGTCATCAAACGCTTACTAGTTTCAACTACTTGCAGATGTCTCGTCAACTTCGCTCTAGCAGTCGGAGTCGTGACAATACAGGACTGTCATCGTCTCCTCCGCAACCTATCTCTGCTGAATTGCTGCAAATGATTGCCGAAAGTCAGCGAGCCTTGGATGAGAGTGTCAGAAACCATGTCCATCAGGAACCTGAGCCTACCCAGTATAGCAACTATAAAGATTTCTTGGATACTGAGCCTCCTATTTTTCGAGAAGCAGAAGAACCACTACAAGCAGACGAATGGTTGAACACTATCGAACAGAAGTTTCGGGTGCTCAAGGTGGCAGATGATATGAAAACAGAATATGCTTCGCAACAGTTGCAAGGACCTGCAGGTGTTTGGTGGTGTCACTATCGGAGTACCCTGCCTAAGAATATGGAAGTTGTTTGGGATCAATTCAAAGAAGCATTTCGGGGACATTACATTCCTGCTGGTCTCATGGCAATCAAGCACACCGAGTTTATGAAGCTCACTCAAAGAGACAAAAGTGTAACAGAATATCTACACGCTTTCATCAACTTGTCAAGATATGCTTCGGAATTTGTTAATACGGAAATTAAGAAGATTGCAAGTTTCAAAAGAGGGTTGTGTCCTAAATTGATGAAGGCCATGTGCAATAGCAAGTGTGCAACTTTCAATGAGTTTGTCAGCGATACTATCCTTCAAGAGAACTGTAATGCTGTGTATGCTGTTTCTAAGAGCCAAGAGAAATCTCGTGAATCTAATGCACCTACGACCCATACTCTGGTGGTGATTACACCTCAGTATTGTTCGCCTGACATATCTACCAGATATCACCCATATCAGAAACAGGATCCGGTCAAGAGGAGCAGTATTAAGAAAGGAAAGCCTAAGGCACCGCCAAGTAACCGGCCATGTTGGAATTGCAAGATGTCAGGTCATTGGGCCAAAGATTGTCCTCTTCCGCAGAAGAAATCAAATGATAATAAGGTAGATGTGTGTAAAGGGTATGTTCGTTACACCACGGTGGAATCCATTCCTACGGGTGAGATTATCACTGCCGGTGCATTTTTAGTAAACCAACACCCTGCAATTGTGTTGTTCGATTCAGGTGCTTCCCACTCTTTTATCAGTTCAACGTTTGCAGCCAAGCATGGTATGAAGGTCGTTACTTTAGATAATAGTGGTTATAATATTAGTGCTGCCGGAAATAATATTTCAACCAATCAGTTGGTCTTAGGAGCAAAGATCGAGATAGAAGGACGTCTGTATGATCTAGATCTCGTGGTATTACCAGGATTGGGTCTAGATGTAATCTTAGGTATGAAGTGGATGAGTGGAAACGGTGTTCTGATCGATACCTCTACGAGAGTGGTTATGTTGAGGGATCCAAAAGATCAACAAGCTTTTCTAGTACAACTTCCTAGAGACATTAGTCCTCAGACTACAGTTAACGCTATGATAGCAAAAGCAAAAGAGATTGCAGAAGTTCCTGTAGTGTGTGAATTTCCAGATGTTTTTCCCGATGAGTTGCCAGGATTACCTCCAGATCGTGATGTAGAATTCAAGATTGAGTTAATTCCAGGTACCGCACCAATTTCCAAAAGACCGTATAGAATGCCGTCGAATGAGTTAGCTGAACTCAAGACCCAACTTAGTGACCTTTTATTAAAAGGGCTGATCCGTCCTAGTTCTTCTCCGTGGGGTTGTCCTGCTATCTTTGTGAAGAAGAAGGACCAGTCTTTACGTATGTGTGTAGACTATCGATCACTCAATGCAGTCACTATCAAGAACAAGTATCCGTTGCCTCGTATTGATATCTTGTTTGATCAGTTGTCTAAAGCAAAGGTGTTCTCAAAGATTGATCTGAGGTCTGGTTATCATCAAATTAAAATCCGTCCGGAAGACATACCAAAGACCGCTTTCTCTACCAGATACGGGTTATATGAATATCTTGTCATGTCTTTTGGTCTGACCAATGCTCCTGCACATTTCATGTACCTGATGAATTCAGTATTCATGCAAGAGCTGGACCAGTTTGTGGTGATATTCATTGATGATATTCTGATCTATTCTGAAAATGAAGAAGAACATGCCGAGCATCTGAGACTTGTTTTATCCAGATTGCGTGAACATAAGCTTTACGCCAAGTTCAGTAAATGTGAATTTTGGTTAAAGAAGGTACCTTTCCTCGGTCATGTATTGTCTGATGAGGGAATTTCAGTAGACCCGACTAAGGTACAGGACGTTTTGAATTGGAAGGCACCAACTACAGTCCATGAAGTTCGGAGTTTTCTTGGATTGGCTGGCTACTATCGTCGTTTTATTCAGGAGTTCTCTAAAATAGCTAAGCCTATGACTCGACTACTTGAGAAGGATAGGAAGTTTGATTGGACTCCGGAGTGTGAACAAGCTTTCCACACTCTACGGACCTTGTTGACATCAGCTCCTGTATTAGCGCAACCTGACATTGAAAAACCGTTTGATGTGTATTGCGATGCATCAGGTACTGGTTTAGGTGGCGTACTTATGCAAAAAGGTCGAGTTATTGCGTATGCTTCGCGTCAGTTAAGAAAACATGAAGTTAACTATCCGACTCATGACTTAGAGTTAGCTGCTGTAGTGCATGCTTTGAAAATCTGGAGACACTATTTGCTTGGAAATATATGCAATGTTTATACAGATCATAAGAGTCTTAAGTACATATTTACTCAACCTGAGTTAAATATGCGCCAGAGAAGATGGTTAGAGTTGATCAAAGATTATAACCTTCAAGTGCACTACCATCCTGGTAAAGCAAATGTGGTTGCTGATGCCTTGAGTAGAAAATCTCACTGCAACTCTCTGATAGAAGAAGACTTTCATTTGTCCCACCTCTTACATCCTATTGTAATCCATCATATCACTGTAGATTGTTCTTTGAGAAGTAGAATCATTGAGTTACAGAAGACTGATACTGGTGTATTTCACATCAAGAGAAAGATGAAAGAGCAAGAAACTAAACATTTTCGAATCGATGAGAAGGGAATTCTCTGGTTCAAAGATAGACTCGTTGTGCCAAAAGGTAAAGAGCTCAGAAATCAAATCTTATCTGAAGCCCATTCTTCTAAGTTGTCCATCCATCCTGGTAGTAGTAAGATGTATCAGGACCTCAAGCCGTACTATTGGTGGACCAAGATGAAGAAGGAAATTGCAGCCTACGTCGCTAGCTGTGATAATTGTTGTAGAGTTAAGGCCATTCACATGAAGCCGGGTTTACTCCAGCCCTTGTCTGTTCTAGGTTTGAAATGGGACGACATTGTTATGGACTTTATTGTCGGATTACCAACCACCCAAAAAGGTTTTGACTCTATTTGGGTTATAGTAGATCGCTTGACAAAGTCTGCTCACTTTATCCCTATGAAGAGTAACTATCACCCACACCAATATGCTGATATTTACTTCCAAGAAGTTATGCGTCTTCATGGAGTGCCTAAGTCTATTGTCTCTGACAGAGGACCACAGTTTACTGCTCGTTTTTGGGAGCGCCTACATCAGAATCTTGGAGCTAATTTGGTCCGTAGTTCTGCTTATCACCCACAGACGTCAGGGCAGACTGAGCGTGTGAATCAGATTCTTGAAGACATGCTTAGAGCTTCCATCATCTCTTGTAATGGCTCCTGGGAGAAATGGTTGCCTCTCGCTGAATTCTCTTACAACAACAGTTATCAAGAGAGTATCCAAATGGCTCCTTTTGAAGCTTTATATGGTCGCAAGTGTAGAACTCCTTTGAACTGGGTGGAACCAGGAGAAAGAAGATTTTATGGTATTGACTTTGTAAAAGAAGCCAAGGAGCAAGTTCGTGCTATACAGAAAAATATAACAGCTGCTCAGGCTAGACAAAAGAGCTACGCAGATAAGAGGAGAAAACCTATTGAGTTTGAAGTAGGTGACCATGTCTATCTGAAGGTGTTCCCTATGAGAGGAGTAAAACGTTTTGGGATCAAAAGAAAGCTTGAGCCTCGATATGTTGGACCTTATCGGATTATTGAGAAAAGTGGAAGAGTAGCCTATAAGCTCAATCTACCTCGTGAAATGGGAGCTATTTTTCCAGTCTTCCATGTTTCTCGATTAAAGAAATGTCTCCGTCTTCCCGAAGAAAGAGTAGATGTGAGACGCATCAAGTTGAAATCCGATCTTTCTTATGAGGAGAAACCGGTATATGTTCTGGATACTCTGGAAAGGGTGACTCGAAATCGAGTAGTCAAATTATACAAGGTGGTTTGGAGTAATCACGGTGAACGTGATGCAACTTGGGAAAGAGAGGATTATTTAAAGGACAACTATTCCGCTTTTTATGAAAAATGGTACGACTTTCAAATCTCGGGACGAGATTTTTATAAGGGGGGAGGGCTGTAACACCCCTGGTGTTAGTTAGCCTCATAATGCATTCATAATGCATGATCATGGCATCCTAGTCTCTTATCATGAGCATAGCATCATGTTTGATTAGTAAAAGTGTTGAAACATTCATTTGCAACATTTGAAACGATTGCAACATTTGTGGTTTTCTATGTGTTTCTTTTATGTGTTGCTAGGGTTTTTGTGTAGTTGACACTTGTGATGCTCTTACATGATCTCTAGTAGCTTAACTATGCTTAGGACACCTAATGGAGCACTGTTCATGTTGACCGAAATGACTAATTTGCCCTCTATGGGAGGTTTGACCTTGAGGTGACCTCTAGAGTGCCCTAGTTTGACTAATTAAAAACTCCAACCTAGAGACCTTGCATGGAGGTGCACCCTTTACCAAAGTTGTGCCAAATTTCATGAGGAACAAAAGTTATTTTGGGATCATCTCATGAAAAAGCTTGGATCATGCCCAAACATGGCCCACATGTGGGAATGGAAGGCTGTTTCCACACTTAGAATTTTTCTAAGTCCTAGAACTGCTTTTCAGTTTCCAAGTACCCATCTTTGGGAGCGTGTAGTTTGAAAACCTGACCAAACCAGCTCTAACCCATATTGACACTTTTGTATAACTCACTTAGCTCTACAATATTGTCAATAACACCATCACCTAGTTCTCAAGGGTTTAGGAGATAGAGTGCTTAGAAAATCATGTTTCAGTCATGGTGTAACTGAAACTCCATTTCAGTTTTCATGTGCCTCACTTTAGGGCACTGTATCTCACTAACAAAGCCGAACCAGTCCATGATCTTTTTGACAAACTTGTAGTACTCACATAGGTCTACAAGTTTGCTAATTAGAGTTTTCACTAACTCGAGCTCATTTGTGAGTTAATCGACACCAAAATCACACTGTCAGTCGCTCCGATCGCCATGGGTTCAGACAGCAGGCGCTGTCGTGGCGACCGAGCTCAGAGCGGCGCTGCCGCGTGGCGTTCGTGCTCTGTTGGTGCCTCCACGTCGCGAGCTGGTGCACAGATGTGAAGACCGAGCCAACACCTCACCCCTCGTTCTCACTCGTCATTCCTTTCCCCTCTCTGTTGTCTCCACCGCGGCGGAAAACTCCATACCATCACCACCGTGAGCTTCGGTGAGCTCGTGTGCGAGCGCCACCGCACCGCAAGCCGCCAAAGCTCGCCCACACCTCCGCCACCGCCTCCTTTACCTCGGTCGCCCCTCCGACGAGCCGGTCAAGCAAAGGTGAGGGCGAATTTCGCCGGTTCCATCATCACCGTCGCGGGCCGACCTCGCCGGAGTTGGAGCCCACCGTGGCCAGCTATCACCGGGCCCCTTTCACCCCTTTTTCTCCATTCCCTTAGCTTCCCCGTGAGTCCAAGAAGCTCATACCGAGCCTCGTTGCGCCTACGATGGCCGGACCTCGCCGGAGCATCGTCGTCTCCCTCCGCCGTCCGCCATGCGCGCTGGTGGCGGTGTTTCCGTGCTCCACCGGTCAAATTGGTGGTACCCTGGGGTGCGGGTGGTCGCGGGGAGGACCACGACGGTGACCTCGCCGCCGGTGGTCTCGCCGTCGACGAGCGGTGGCTGTGCAAAGCCGCGCCCTGCGCTGCTCCTTATGACGTGCGGGGCCCGCGTGTCGGCGTCCCCCGGTCTCGGCTCCGGTTGAGCCAGCGAGCTGGGCCGAGCCGCGCGTTGGGCTGAGCAGCGAGCTGGGCTGAGCCGCGTGCGAGGCCGAGCGGTTAAGCCGGGCCGGCCCAGTTAGGTTTAGGAATTTGGTTTTGTTTTTATTTATTTCACAGATTTGATGCTAAATTCAAAAATTCATATCTCTAGATTGGTAGCTCCAAATGATAGGGTTCAAAATGTGTTGTGCTCTGCATAATGTCTAGTTTATTATAAAAATATAATATGTGCCATGTTTTGTGTTGAAATAAATAGTTATTAATTATATCTTTTATTCATGTAGAAAAATGAGAAAATGATATCTCTTTCTGTGAAGCTCCAAATGACATGAAATTTTTATAGTGAACTTCTCATACCATGAATAGCTTATGGTTAAATTTTCATGCAATTTGGATGTGGTTTGGTGGAGTTATATAATTATCTTGTTTGCTTGAATGGATCTTGTGTGAATTTCCATAATTTTTCTATAGATCCAGTAAGGGTGAAACTTGGTGAATGTTGTTCTTATGTTAGGAGGATGCTAGGAAAAATATGAAGGCTGTTGTTTGATACTTTTCAATAGGGTTTCCTATTTATGCTAGAAATAGACCTTCCATCTGTTATTTTTGATATCTCCATATCTGCTTGTCAAAATGAAGTGAAATTTTTATGGTAGCCTATGTGAAGCATTAGGTGGCTACTGTAATTTTTGTAGATTTTTATATATAGTTTTACTATATGTTGCTTTAATCACCTAATTAACTAAATAAATTATAAAAGGATATTAAATAATTTATTTAGAAGTTGGCACTATACTTTCTGATGTTCCTTTGATATGCACAACAAGTTGGTAAACTTGATTTGGTCCAATTGTGCTTTTGAATCGTCATTAATTATTTAATTTAGTGAATCTGCTATTTCTGGACAGATTTGCTAGTTAAGAAAATTAACCTATGATAATGATGCTTTCATGCTTAGTGAACTATAACAAAGTTGTTAAGAACTTCATGAACTAGTTGCTGGTAAAATTTGGTGACATTTGGACTCATGGCCTAGAAATGGCAGCTGTTCAAAGTTCGAGTCAGAATTGTTTTGCTCTCTGTCCTTTTAGAACAGTTTCTGTGTAAGTGCTATTTCGACCTGGTAAATGAGGAAATCATGCTTAAATGTTTATAAATGAAATACAGACAATTTCATAAGCTTTCCAGAATGTCCTCTTGCAAGTCATTTGGATTGGTAGAACTCCAGTTATGAATGTTCTTAGCTACTGCTGATAACTTGTTGGAAATGTCAAATTGCTGGAATCTTGTTATGTGTGTGTTTAGTCTTAACCTTGTGGTACTTAGTGGTTAATTATGGACATTTAAACATGTTAATACCAGAGAGGAGATTTGCACCTAAGCTTGAAGTGATTTGAATAGAGCACCACATAACTTGGTTTCGTGCTTACAACGTTGCAATGTCATTGCATTCATCTTCACATCATTCATGCACGTCCATAAATCATCATGTCATTTTTGGATGCATGCATGAAATTCATTGGATGCATATACATGCAATAGGTGTGCCGAGAATCGTGTTACAAGCGAAGTTCCACTGGGCGTGGAACCCGAGGTTGAAGTCCGTTCAAGAACTGGAGGTCCAGTCCGACGAAGCCGGAGAAGACGTGGGAACCGTTCTTGAAGCCGAACCTCGATCTCTCTTCTTTCGGTTAAGGCAAGCCCCGGAGCATTATAAGCCTCCTACTTTTAAAGCAATTATCTTTATATACATGTTATATGTATTGTTGCATTACGTGATAGGAGTTGGTTGAAAACCCTTGCTGCATTGATAACACTCCTTGTCCAGCAATTCGAACCTTGAATCCTAAGTAGACAGGATCGTATCTATGCTTAGCCCTGCTAAATTAGACCGGTAGAAGTCGGGTGATTTCCTGTCACCTGCGAGATATAGGGCTTGATCAGGTCACGGTTGGCTATACTTGCTATTGTGGAAGTGAACCATGTGTAATAAAATTAAATGAGACCGGGCGGGATGATGATAGTGAAACAGCAAGGCATGGAGGCCTTGGGTGTGGATCTATCCCCGTCTGTGTCGATTAAGGACCGAGACCTGGAGCCTTCTATGTCATTTTGAACGCATGCCTGACATTTAGTTGGCCGGCCTGAGGTTGCCGACCGCGAAGCCTAGTAGCTCAACTCAGGCTGCGAAGTCGAAAAGTGAAAGTCGCCTCGGAAGGGAGCCAGAGGGTCCAAGGGCAGGTGAGTTAAAAGTCCTGAGCTTCCTGGCCACTGGTATCCCCGAGAACGCGGCGCTGTTCGGGCCCACCCTGAGTTGTACCAAAAGTTATCTACGGCTGCCTTTAGCGGGGTTTGCCGGGTGAGTGTCAGGAATACCCCCTCAGCTGAGTTGGAATCGATTCGAGTCGCCGTCTCTCCCGGATAGTGAGAAACTTGACTGGTTATCTCCAGCGTAGATACACTAATTATTAATGATGGTTCGGAATTGATGATAATGATGATGATGGCCTTATTATACCTGCTATGGTTAATACTGTTTGCTCCTAATGAAGTGATTGCTCTAGTACAGGTGCTAATCTAGATGACAGATTAATGATTATTAACTTGATGATTAAGCATTAATGATTACTTATCTGTAATAAGCTTTTCTGCAAATGAGTCAAGCTAGCCCACTTTATAAAGCCTTGCATAATCCTTGGTGTCACCGTTGTTTCTGGTTTTTGTCGGGTAAGTCTAGCTGAGTACCTTCTCGTACTCAGGGTTTATTCCCACCTGTTGCAGGTAGCAGATTCGTACTTGTTGCTGCAAGTATTGTCTTCGCCATGTGGGTGTGAAGACTAGACCATATGGGCATGGTCTCTGTAGTATCTCTTCTGGTATGCTTTTGCAGGATGTGACTGGGTACTGGCAGTATTTGAAGTTAAATGGTTTCAGAAATTATGTTGCTTCCGCAATTCTTTATTTTAGTTTTG
Source organism: Saccharum hybrid cultivar R570 (assembly GCA_038087645.1). NCBI lineage: Eukaryota > Viridiplantae > Streptophyta > Magnoliopsida > Poales > Poaceae > Saccharum > Saccharum hybrid cultivar. The sequence goes on along the minus strand of JAQSUU010000307.1, from coordinate 47,115,422 downwards.
TAATAAAATTATCTGTACTCCGATGTATGAGAGCTACTTACGAACTGCTGTAACAAGTGTTGTGTTATGTTGAATCACTACGATCTGGTTGCTCTCGGGTTGGTGAAATCCCTCGTGGTTTCGTGGACTACCGGAGTTATATGGGCTCAAGTTTGAGAATTTGATCGTTTCGGCGATTGTTTTTGAACTTGTGCTCTTATAATTTGGACGGTTCCGTTACACTCTTGGTGGGGGAGGACACTAGGGTGGGGCAAAGGGTGCCGCCGAGGTGGGGGAAGGACCTGCTGGGGTGGGTGAAAGCACCGCAGCTAGCCATGGAAGGGCGCGAGCGGCACACACGATGGAGAGGAGCGAGCCGCTGCCGGCCATGGAGGGAGCGAGCGGTGCACGCGGTGGAGAAGAGCGGGCCACTACCGGCCATAGTGGGAGCGAGCGGTGCACGCGACAGGAGCGGGGGCGGCTAGGAGAAAAAGAAATGCATTCGTTAATTTTTTAATGGGCCTGAGGGGAGCAGGGCCGGGTAGTCCGCAGGCCCAGTGAGCCACGTCTGGACGTACAGACGCCCTCACCCGATCATTATTACGGCACATCTTTCCTGCTTAAATGCCTGGCCAAAATGGTTTCTCAAAAATAAACGATTTTTTGTGTGTTTTTTTTCTCTTTACTAGATATATGCCCGTGTGTTGCACGGGTTCACAATTTTTTGGCGAAGCCTACGACGACGCACGTGGCTTACAGCTTAGTCAAACATACTAAAAATTTACAATTATAATTACATAGAAAATGTAAAACTCATTTCATAATCAATGATCTTTATCAGCTAACCCTATTTGTATTTACTCCCCACGAAGTCTGTTCCCATTTTTTTTTCAGATTTTTATTCTTTTTTTGCTCGGATGTTTTTCCTTTTTCCGATTTGTGATCCAGATATTCCCATTTTTAAATTTTTTGGGTTTGTATTCCTTTTTTGCTCAGATGTTTTTCTTTTTCGATTTGTGATCCAGAATATACCAGGACCTCTTTGCATCATACATAATTTTATTATATAATTATTTATTACTCCTTTAGAGTCAATAGATTGAAATTTTGTTAAAAAACATTTTCTCACCTCTTAAAATATTTGGATTTTGAGATGTGAATAAGAAGCACAATTAATACAATGATTATCATAACTTTTATACTTTTGCACATGTAGTTAATAGATTGAAATTTTTGTTCAAAAAACGTTTTCCAAATAAAATATATAATGGATCATGTATATATAATAAGTTGTTAAAAAAAGAATGTCTTTTCCTAACATAAATGTTCTTTTGGCCTGGTGGGGTCTCCAAATCCCGCAGCTCTGATTACTTTCAATTGTTTCGATGCATATTAGCGTTTTTTTTTGTTACATGGAATGCTATATAATACCTTTTTTGTGTAGTTTGTTGATTTTTTTAAAATCCAATTTTTTATGAAGAGATTGGAGTTATAAGAAACAATAGGGTGCGTTAAATATTCATCATGTGGTTAAAATAGAATCGAGTGTGGATCTGCTTAGAATCACCTTTGTATATGTATACAGATTCTTTAGGATTTATTATTATTATTTTATTTGTTTTTGTTTTTTATTATATTTCTTCATAGGCTTGTTTACTTTCCTTTTTTTAAAAAATGGATTTTTTTTATTTTTTTTGGATTATGCAATAGGATTTGTTGGTCCACCGATTTGTCTCTTTGGGTAACCGTGTTGTGGAGGGATTAGGGATGAAAATAGATCGGATACGGGCGGATATCGCTAATATTACATTTGTTTTCGTATTTTTGCCCGGATTCGGATTCGAATACGGATAGTATCAACCATGTCGGATAGGATACATTTGGATATCGACATCATAAATATGTGATTTAGGTATTCAGATAAGGATACAATATCGGATGTTGAATATCCGGACTCGGATACGGACATATCTAAACCCCTCTAAACGGATTCAGTCTCGAATACGGTCGGAAAATATCCATACCATTTTCATCTCTAGGAGGGAGCCTGCAGTTTCCTCCTATACCACATCGGTTTTGACGTGGGCGCGCGTGCGAAAACGCTTGTGCACGAAACCTATAGAGGCTTTTTAGGCCCTGTTTGGTTTCAAGATGCTAAAGTTTAACTCCCATCACATCAATGTTGCAGCAAATGCATGGAGTATTAAATGTAGACTAATTACATGCATGTCGGCACATATTAGGAGTAATTTACAAGACGAATTTATTAAGCCTAATTAGTCCAAAATTGGAAACTTTTTGTCAAATAAGACGAAAGTGCTACAGTATTTGTTAAACTTTAACACCCCAAACCAATCAGGCCCTTAGGTGGTGCTGTATTAGATTAGATTAGATATCACTAGATATTAGGTCAGTCTCAGTGGGGATTTCATGGCTCTGTTATCAATGCATCTATATTTTGGAAACAGTGCCTAACAGTTTTATCTCTCTACTCTCATGAAACTCTTATCATCTCTCTTTAGGCAGCGTTTGGATGCCGAATTTTTTGGCAAAACGCTACTGTAGCATTTTTATTGTTATTTGGCAAATATTGTCCAATCATGGTCTAATTAGGCTTAAAAGATTCGTCTCATCCATTTCGTCTAAACTGTGTAATTAGTTTTATTTTTTATCTATATTTAATGTTTCATACATGCGTCTAAAGATTCGATGTGACAGGGAATCTTGAAAATTTTGGCATTTTAGGGTGCAACTAAACATGCCCTTATCAATACGGTGTCACATCAGCCTATTTAATGCTCATGAAACTACGATGAAACACCAGTAAGACTGGCCTTAGATTACTTCTTAATTATTTGCCACGTTTGCAACCGATGGGTCGGGCCGCTCGTGTGGGCAGTCGTGTATCGCGCCCACGCATTCCGTCGTCCGTCCGCCTTCCCCTTCTCACCCCAACAGCCAAAACCCCCGGCTCCTATCCCTCGCCGCCGCCCTCCGCCAGCGCCGGACCGACCCTCCTCCGGCCCAACCGCCTTGACCGCGCCGCTCGCGCAGGCCTCTCACAATCTGGCTACGCAGCGCGAGCTGCCGCCGCTGGCACGGTGCCCTGCTTCTCCGGTCGCGGCATTCCCCCTCGCAACATCCCGGCTGCGGTACGGTTCTTGGCTGTTGGATCAGGCTGCGCATACCGCTTTACTTGATTCGATTTACCTTTACAAGTTGGAATAAACAGAACCGTTCTATTGATTGTTGGTATCCTATCCTAATACCATTAGGCGTCCGGGATCTCCGGAATGGAGGAATTGGGGGGAAATTGTGTTCGGGGATTGCAGGCGCGTGGATGAATTTGTACAGTAGGAATCGCAGTGTTATTAGACATCGACCCATGAACTTGAACAAACGATCTGGTAGGAGTCACTAGGAAAGTTTCATCCCTCCTGTTCGGATGCTTGGAGACTGTACATGTTCTACAGTTCTTCCCTGCAATCTTGGCTCTCTTATCTCGCACTTCAGTGAAAATGGCACTCCCTCATTCCAAATTGTAAGTCCTGTTTTTTCTACGCACCTAGATATACATTATGTCTAGATACGTAGAAAAGCCAGAACTACTCACAATTTGAAATGGAGATGGAGGGAGTAGCATTTACCATGCTGTTGGACTTGCACTATCCTTAATGCTGTGTTGACATGAAGGGTAAAAGCAGACTAGCCATTCAGAATTTGAAGCTTTACTGCTGGCTTTCTCCAACTAATTAGAACAGATGATGCTTCTCATCGGTCCTTTATATCTGATCGAATGTGGCCACATTTAGATTTGAAAAATCTAGTTTATGAGATGATTATTTGCATGTCCAGTTGCATGTAACATGTATAGTGCTATGACATGAGGAACCAGTTACCTTTACTCGTTATGTTCTTCAAAGTAGTTGACCTAGATCTTGTTTTTTGTTGTTAACCCCATATTGTTTTACTATATCAATGATTAGATTAAAATGCTTCAGAAATGTTCTGCAAGAATCTGATATTGATTATTTTTTTTACAACACGGCTAAAAGAGACTGCTCTAATTGGGCTACCGTTCTTCAAAACCATTAGATCTGCAGCACCAGCTTCAAATCAGTTCTTCTGATCTTAGAAAGGCATTTGCAAAGATATAATGAAGCTTCAGAAGTACACTATGATTGTCTACCTTCTTTTACCACTAGTCATTCCTTAATAATGCATGTTAGTTGGCTTTGTCCCAGAAAGCTATACCAGCATCTGTTGCATACAATGATGCTGCTCAAATTAAAGGATTTGATAAATCTTTCACAAATATGAAAAAAGTAAAAAAATGTGATTAGGTCCGTTCTTATTGTATTAATTTCCCATCCCCTAGATCTGAGATAATTTATTTTAGTGCTCTGTGTTTTCTCCATTTTGCTGGGAAATTTTGAGGTCAGTGGTTGTCCAAGAAAACATGCTTAATTTAGTATGTTGCCTAACTTCAAACAGCTCTAGGAATACTAATCCAAAAGATGAGTCGTAATTTGTCAATCTAGCTTTTTATATCTCAGAATAGCTTTTTCAAGTTATTGTGATACAACTTCTTTGCTATCTCCTACTAACCAATCCAATATTGTTACAAAATTCAACATCCTTGTTTGACAATTTATTTTCTATCAGGAGTGTAACATCTACCAACACACAGTTACTAGCAATAGTACTGTTAGCTCGAGCTCCTTTGGTTTAGCGGAACATCAATCATGGAATTGTTGACAGTCTTATTGTGGGGTTCAATGTCACAAACAAGAAATATGGAAGCGAAAACCCTCCCTTGAAAAATGCAATTTGTAACATTTCATTTATATCTTGTTATAGAAAGATCCACAGAATCTAAGATGCAAATAATCTTATCTTCCTTATTTATCCTGGATTGCTGTACCATTTGATCACACCAAGTTCCTCCCAACGTGTCATTTCTATTTGGTTCCAATGGATCCCCGTCCTCCCATTGGGTTCTCAAATGGTAAGAGTTGTCCAAGTGAACCACCGGGAAAGCCCAATCCGCTGAATTTGCATTCGCAGTTTCCACAGCAAATCTCATTTTCGCATCCATCGTATACCATGAGTGCTCCCCACCAGCAATTTCCCCAGCAACACCTATATCCACAAAATGTCCAGTATGTTGTTGTTCAACCACAATATGCTCCATTCTCACTGCCACAACTACCACCTCAACCTGCTGGGACTATGTCAATGCCACCACCTGCATCAGCTGGAACTATGCCACTGCCTGCACTGCCACTTCAACCTCCAATTGCTGGAGCAGTGCCATTTATGTCTGTGTCATACTCAGGCACCCCACACTCTGTAACTGGTCCAGATTTACAAGACACTGTTAGTGTAGACAATGAAGAGAATGCTCAACCCAATAGGACTTCTAGGCGATTGCGATTGAATTGGACAGAATTGGAGTCTTTAAGACTGGTGAGATTTTTTTACTCAGTTCATGATGTTAGGGCTCTGCATTTCTTTTCTCTTACATGTTTGTATTGGAACTGCAGATTAATGCTTGGTTGAATAGTTTCAAGCTGAATAGTTCCAGGAAGAATGGCGTGCACTGGGGAAATGTCACAAAGCTGTACAATAGCAGCACTCCAAAAGATCGGAGAAGGTCACGGAATCAATTGAAGCTCCACTGGCACAAGATTACCATGAAGATGGCCCACTTCTATGACTGCTGGTGCCAAATCGAGAAGAAATATTCGAGCGTGCAATCTGATAAAATGCAACTGATGGACAAAACATGGGTAAAGTTTGACAAGGAAGCAAGGGCGATGTACCTTGAGGAAGCAAAACATCATTTCACATTGGGCCATCTTTGGAAAGCTGTCCGGGACCAACCCAAGTGGAAAAGCTACATCTCTTCATTATATTCCAAGGGAACCAAATTATCTGAGTCTGGGGACTGCACGTCATCCTCTGATGATGCCAATGATGTATCAGAAAAAGAAATGGATGACAAAGATAGCATGTCTGCAAAGAAGAAACGGGAAGGCAAAAGCAAAATGTCATCTCCTTCAATACAGTTGCAACAAGGCATTCAAAGCTCAGTGGGTCCTCAAAACGTGCTTGAGAAGAATAATTTAGTGGCAGACACTTCGAGGCTCTATGAGTTTCAGCCTGAGAAGGAGAAATTGATGGCTGGCACTTTGAGTTTCAATGAACTTCACCATGGAAATTCAGTTAGGGAAGACGTGCCTGAAAAGGTAAGACATCCACAAGATTGCAAAGGACTGGAACATGCAATGACGGTGAGATGTGCTCCAGAAAAAGAAACACACCCACAAAGTTCCAAGATGGAAAAGGCCAAGCGGAAACGTAGAGGGAACTTATCATGTCCTTCCTCGGAGGTGCAGGAAGACATTAAACGTGCAATGGATCTACAGAGAATGCTTCAGAAGGATCGTGAGAAGATGTCGGAGGTACAAATCCAACTCTCAAAAGAGAAGCTTGAGATGGCAAGACGAAAGCACCAGGAAGCAAAGGAAAAGAAGGAAACAACACTCTATGAGAAGTACACTGAGCTATTGATGGCTGACACTCAGAGGTTCAACGAATTTCAGAAGGAAGAGCATCAAAAGGCAGTGAAGTGCATGGGTGTGATGCTATTTGGTAAAGATGGTAAGTAAGTTTCTTTTAGTTGGGCACCTCCTTTTGTATATAGTGAATGCTCGAAATGTACTATTGGTGCTTATACTTGTCAGTTTCGTTGATAACTTTTACCGAGGTGCTATCCTTAGAACCTATCTTCTTGGTTAACAGTGTGCTACAGTTAGTTTCTATCTGTGCGATAAACAGCTTTGACAGCTATAACTGTACGTGTTCACCTTCAGAAAAATGGATCGAATTGCTTCTGGTAATGTTTTCATATGTCTACCTGTTTGCTAATCTGTAATGGAGTTGGGAACAAATAAATCTATGCGAAACACGAGAGTGGAAAAGGAAAACGTGGGTTTAAAGATACTTGTCATATGTTCTGAAACACTAGTTCTGTACATAATAAGTGGCAAGAGGAGGTATGGTGCTTCATAGAACAGGTGTTCATCCTGTTTAATCTTAAAGCTGCCAGTTAATTCTTGTTTCCTGACCATGAACAGAAAGCATCTCCACAGATCAATCAACCACGCAGTCATTACTCGTGCATCTCATGCCAAAATTTATGGCCCTATAGAATACAACAGCGTCTTATCTTCAAACTGTCGATTGAAACGTTATAGTGGACTTGTAGGCTTACTACATCTGTACCGAAAGTTGAATACCAAGATTGGTGACAATGGAGCCAAAAGTAAAAGACCTAAGAAAGAGAGCTTTATCGATGATAAAGAGATCAAGTAGCCGAGGGAAGGGAAGCATAGAGGAAAAAGGAAATCGGTTAGGAATGAATTGGGATTGGATATAGTGGTTGGGATGTTTTTATTGAGAGTTAAGCCTAGTGCTGCTCTATGTATCTAGTTAATTACTTAGCTATTTACTATTCCTAGTAATGCTGTTTTCATCTGGTTACTTAAGCATCTAAGTAGCATCTGCTTTATGCAGTTAGATCATCTAAGTAGCATCTGCTTTATGCAGTTAGATTATGCTGTAGTGGTTGGGAACTTCCTTGTATCTCAAGTTTGCTATCTCTATATAATGAGAATAAGCAGTTAAGGCCAAGCTGCCCTCTGGCAGATCAAATCTGAATCCACTTTGTGTGTTACCTGGCCAACATTTATGCATAAAGTACTTGTTCAACAGAGGAAACTGACGATGGTCTTGTTGCATGCCATATGGAAATGCTGCATCATCTACCTATATTTGACAATTTATACAAAACTACTACAACAACAACAACATAGCCTTTTGTCCCAAGCAAGTTGGGGTAGGCTAGAGATGAAACTCAAAAGAGAAGAGAAACAGGGAGACACATAAAGGGACATAAAGGGCACAAGACAAAAGAGGTCACGGTTCAGGCACGTTGATTGCTAATCTCCGAGCACTCCTGTCCATAGCTAAATTCTTGGGGATATTCCACTCCTTAAGATATCTCTTAACGGACTCGTTCCAAGTTAGTTTAGGTCGACCTCTACCGCTCTTTACATTATCGGCCCGCTTTGGAACTTATACAAAACTACTGACCTATGCATTTTGCCCTTGAAGAACATTAGTGCTAGAAATGAGGCAGGGGTACAGGAAACCACTGCTGTGGTATAATAAATATATAGACAGAGGTGAAAACAATGTACATAGGCAAAGATAAAAATCACTTGTGACTGTTGAGAAGCTTGTTCTGTTAAGGGAATGTAAATATTTCTGTGAACTGAGTCATCTTGCATGTGTTTCTGGCAGTGAGATGCTTTCATTCGTTGGAAAGGATAATGTTAGCAATTGATCAGTGACATAATTGTCATTCCACACACCATTCCGGAGACCGGAGAAAAAACAGTTGATCCATCTCCCACTTTACAACATGCAATTCCTTTGAAGTGGTCAATGTTTTCATGTGGCATGCCGCCTAAAAAGGCCTCTCTGTCAGAGGATGCATGGGGTATTTGGGCCATCTGGAATTCTGGATAACGAACATACCGAATCAGCTTGAGCTTGAGCCAAGGCATGCAGATGCAGTTCGTTCTGGAATTTGTGCAGATGTGTTTGATGAGAGGAGCTTCGTTTTTAGTTTGTAGGTTGATAATTCATAGGCTTCCCTTCGTTTTTGGTCTGGAAACTCCCATCTATAATCCAGTTCGTGTATTCATTTGCAGTAACAATCAGCCGGAGTGTACATTATGCAAGTGGGGAGAGAGAGAGAGAGGAGAAAACTGAACACCATATATACCCTGCCTGCCTGGTTCAGAAAGTTAGGAATACCAAAAACCCATGTTTCCACCTTGTCCTATATAACCAATAAGGAGTTCTTTTAATTAAAAAAATGTTCATAGGTTAAGGGAGCAATGTGGTTATTATTAGACAAATGGTAGGAAAGGATGGAGGTATCTTTGGTTTAATTGTACTATTCGAGCTAAGCTAGGACAAGCTAGTAATTGGGTTCTCAACAACAAAACTTCTAGCCTTCTAGGAGTGTAAGCAAATAAGGCATGTCCTTTGCCCATGAACTGAAACAGCACCACCATTGGCTGTACGCCTCTACCTACTGCCACATAGTGTTTCCTGGTTCCTCCCATGCCAAAACTAAAGGTCCCGCTGTGAAAGTGAAAATTGGACGTTTGACTGTTTGAGTCATCAAGTGAGCATGTATGTAATAATTAATCAAGATTTTTTGACTAATTAAGTCTTGGGATCCATTTTCATTTCCTCATTTTAGCCTCATATATATTATCGTGGAAATTTTTGTTACACCTGTATCAAAACCACACACCAGTTGAATGACGAACAGTGGGTGAGTTGTTGAACTGAACTTTAATGAGTTTTAATTAATTTGTTGTGCTTTGATAGCATTCGACGAAAATATGTTTCCAATTTTTCCTTTCAACTTGAGGTTTAATCAAATATCAACTACGCAGGCCAACTTGCTGACAAAGTGACAATACAGTAAATAGTGGAAACAAGATCTCAGAGTTTTGAGCACCGCAATTGAAAGTTTAACAGAAGTAGCTGGGATACTTCTGTGCATTTGCATTCATAAATGTTGCTACTAATGGATATGCTGTGCAAAATTGTTTACCTGTACATAATCCTTTCCTACGCTATGCCTAATAAAAACAAAAAAAAAGTCCCAGGCCTTAATAAATGGAACCAGGTCCTCTGATTCCATTCCATGTGTGCATTTGCGGCAGTGGCGGATGCCGACCATTGGTTGCCATCGTGATCGTGCCTCTGCTGAGTGCTGTGTCACGCGCCATTGCTCTCCACTTATTACAGTCACCCACTCGTCGTTAGCATACTGCCATGACTACCTTGATGTTTATATTGTGGTAACATACTAACATATCACAGTGCCATGACTACCTACCTTGATGTACAGTACAGGAACGAAATTAGTAACTTATTGTGCAGCCAATCCTAAGCAGAATTTATATGTTATTAGGGTATGACAGAAGTTGAAAAACAATCATGTCAGATTATGTGACAGCACAAGGAAACTTGAAAACAAACATGTTAGCTTCACGGCCTGAAAAAAGTTATCAGGCAAAAAGTAAAGCACAATCAGCAACACAGCTGTACGCGGTTAGAGATTTCCTACTGATGAACCTTTATTATTATTTCATCATTTGGAATGTCTCAGGCTCACACAAGAACTAAAAGGGAACAGAGGCATCAAAGATTCAGAGCTAATCCTGTTGAAGGTTATACCATTGTACTCCCTCCATCCCAAATTATAAGTCATTCTAAAAATCTTGGAGAGTCAAAGCATTTCAAGTTTGACTAAATTTATATGATAAAATAATAACATTTAAGCTGTCAACTAAATATCATTAGATTCTTCGTTAATTATATTTTCATAGTATACCTATTTGATGTCACAAATCTTTGTAGTTTTTTTTGGTAATTTTGGTCAAACTTACTTGAGATGTTTTGACTCTTCAAGATTCTTGGAATGATTTATAATTTAGAATGGAGGGAGTAGCAGTTGGCAGTATCTACTACAAACTGATATCACAGGCACATGCATGTACAGGGTCTATCTTCAATATTCATTACTAGGTGCAGAATTATTCACACCATACTGACATGAAATCTACTAGCAACAGCCGAGCGGCCGGCTGAGGTGGTCAGCGCATAAGGCCAGAGGCCGTGCCTGGCCACCTGGGTTCGAAACCCAGCGACAGCAGTATTTCCGTGAGACTGTTCACAGAAATGAGGAGAAAAGACTTCCGGTTCAAAAAAAAAATCTACCAGCAAAGCAGCTCAGGTAAGAGAGTTACCATGACATCACAATAAATCTACTCAGTTGCATATATATAGAGAGAGTTATAGACTGAAAATGTACTACTGTTAGTTGATAAACAATTGGGCAGACAATTCATTTCAGTCCATTAGTCTCAAACAACTCATATTTCTGTTTTCCAGTAGGATTTGACGCAAACTCAAGGTCAAACTCGTGACAACTCCAATAGTGAAATGTGACTGAAAGTGAATTCCTGAGTACAATACAATATAGCACAGGATAATATTAGACTCATTTTCTTGTGAGCAGTCGAAAACCTGGGCACTCTGGATAAATGTGGAATTCTTGATTAGTCATACATACTGTCCAGCTATGTTCAGGTCTGAGTTAACATCATGCAAGTTGTGGCAGCAGCATTTTTCAAATTAGACAATGTGCGTCAGCAACAATCGAACAAGAACATTGAAACTTGATCAATAGTCATGTATTGTTAATTATTGAACTGTTTACTACAGTGACAGTCAAAGCTGCTACTAGCCAGCAAACATGGAGGGTGTTTGGTCCCGCCTCCGAAACTTTAGCAGTCCTTGTCCCATCGGATGTTTGACATATGTATGGAGTATTAAATATAAATTATTTACGAAACTAAATACACAGATTGAGACTGTTTTGCGAGACGAATTTTTAAACCTAATTAGTCAATTATTTGAAGGCTACAGTAAACATGTGCTAATGACGGATTTGTTAGGCTTAATAAATTCGTCTCATGGATTACTGACGGATTCTGTAATTTGTTTTTTTTTATTAGTATCCGAATACTCCATGCTACACCCACACGTGACACCTCCTAAACTTTAGTCCCTGAATCAAACACCATAATATAGAGCATTAGCTAATGAATCAGAAAAACACTGAAGTGCCATACGGAGATCTCATCCAGTGCCAAAACGAAGTTTGGACCAGATACTTTTCACACCCATTCCATTTCTAGCAAGGCAGCAATTACAAATTCAGTGAGTAGTGCACTCAGTACCAATTAAGGTTTCATGCACCCACCTTACCAGTAGAAGGTTTGAATCGTTCGTGCCTCAATATCAACATTATTCCCTACTAGTTGCAGACAATGGAAAGAAGGAAGTGCATGCGTCACTTACATTGCATCAGACAAAATTTGCTCCAACAAAAATGGATATGCCAAGTTGCCAACGGGTAACGAACGATCAATGGTAGAGCCAAATCCATGGCGAGCAGTTTGCCGGGGGCCCTTGGGGCCATTTAAGTTCTTTCCAATGTACGGCGGGTCGTAGCGGCACCAGCCGATGTAGCTGCAGCGTACTCCTTGTCGGTGCTGACAATAATGGACAGCAAGTCGTCAGGGGAACCATCCGCGTCGTCCAAGAAGTAGATGAAGGCCGGGCCGGAACGTCCGGTTCGGATGGCCCTGGAGCAGCCTCGGCCGACGAAGAGCATCTTCCCGATCAGGGCGGCGGAGGAGGGGGAGGAGCTCTCCCAGCGAGGGGTTCCGTCATCTCACTCGAGCGTGAAGACCTGGAAAGACACCGTGCCCGGCTGCTAAGGTACTAAATAGCGTATAGCGGGTTGATAGCGGATTAACGTCGAGGTAGCGGATTGCAGATAACGGATGATATTGCGGACGATAGGTTCCAATAGCGTCTCTCGATAGTCCCATATAATTTTAAGTACATATATCATAAATAATGAGTATAAATAATTTTAAGTACATATATCATGAATAATTTTAAGTTCCACAGCCGATGCGTGAGTATTTGAATTTGGGGTGTGAGTCACAGTGGGCTGGACTAATTAGGGATATTTGCTTCCATACTATTACGGCTTGCTACGCGCAATTGCGGCCGTAATATCAGCTCGCTATTCAGAATTGCAGCCGCAAAGTTCCAGGATGCAAAGTTCAGAGCGCTACCTCATAGCGGTAGCGGCAATGGACCGCTACCGCTATTGCGAGTGCAATTGTGGCTGCTACCGCCGCTATTTATTACCCCCTGCTCTGGAGAGACGAACATCTTGACCATGAGCAGCCTGCCAGCGTCCCCTCCGATTCCACGAGGTAGCGGGCGGCGACTACGTGGCCGGCTTCCGGGGGCGAGGCCATAGTTTCACCGGGGAAGAGGTAGCCGTCCAGGTCGCCGGTGATGTGGCCGTCCTCGTTCCCCGGGTCGAACACCATGAGGTGCTCCTCCGACGTGAGGAAGAAGAAGCCCTCGTGCACCTCGCAGCTGTAGTAGACAAGGTTTTCATTATTGGAAATTAAAATTTATCGGACGTCATAGATAAAGAGGATAAGCGAGATATATCGGAAATATCGGACCAAATTCAAAAAAATTTAAATTTTTTTCAAAAAAAATTGTAGAATTTGACTTGAAACTATTCCTAAGATATTAAACATCACTTGTTCACAAATCAAAACAAGAATAAATCATTATAAGTGTCGAACCGTCGCGTGGCTGATTTTGGATTATCTGTGTAGAAACAGGAAAGAAGGGAAAAATTTGGCTGATATCAAATTTTATCGGACCCTGGGGATAGAAAGGAAATTTCGGAAATATCGGCGACTTTCGGCCGATAAAAAAAACCCAGGTAGTAGATCACGTCCTCCAACTCTTCGGACATGACCGGGTTCTTGTCCCCCTCCAAGGCTGCACCGGACAATAAGTCTGGGCGGTTGGGTTGAGGCCGACCCTAAGGTCGATGACGGGCACTCCGTGTTCCTCCCGCGGGCCCTGCGGGAGCGGGATTTGCGTGCCGGAGGCGAGGTGGATGGAGCAGCGCGTAACCGCGCCACTGGTCACGCGCCACCACGAACCACCCGCCAGCCGTGGATCCGCAGAAGCGCGCGGCGGGGACGGTGGGCCGGTCCGTGATGGTCCGGCTGAAGAAGTGGAAGCAGGAGGCCCCGCTGGTGGACGGCCTGAGAAGACACGGGAGCAGCAGCGGGGCTGTGTTCTCCTCCTCCCTGGCGAAGGAGCGCCAGAGCTTGCACACGCCGGTGCAAGACGCGCGGTCGGCATAGGATGGGAGGTGGGAGAAGATGCGGTCGAGGATCCCTTCGGGAGGATGCGCCCACGAGTTCGCCACCTCCATCATTCGCATGGCCATGGCGACGCCCGCGGTGCTTTTCGGTTTGCTGCAGAGGCCAGGCAACGGAATGCGTGCGCACGTGGAAAGGGTGGAGAAGGGGAAGACGACAAGAGCAACAAGGACGGTTTGGGGAAGGGGTTGAAATAGAAATCCGATGCCTGTTTTACGATTTGGCCCCCTAACTCCTTCAGATTTAGATTTCGTCATACACAAGTCATCTGTCCACTCAAGTAAGTAATCTCGTATATCCCCTAAAAAAAAGTAATCTCGTATATTCATAATGGTATGGGCTTTTTAAGACATCTGATGATTTTTAGACGTTATAGGAATATAGCTTCAAATGTAAGCCCAAGTTGAGAAATGTGGCCCAAACTTTGGCTGTGTTTTCCTTTCAAAAAAAACTTCGACTGTGTTTGTAGCACTCCAACTAGCTTCACGAACAACTTCAACACTCCGCCAACCAAACACTACTAGAGGACTCAGCACCGCGTGCGAAGTACTACAAATCATTCTAAGACAAGACACAACTAGGATACAGAGCTGAAAAATTATGGTGTCATCCTGCTCGCTCGTCAAATTTGTGGGCCCAGGGCGAGATTTTGCCCTCAACGTAGGCGGAGAGAGAGGTAGGATGTGGAGCCTGTGCTGTCCCCTAATGTGGAGGTTGCCCCGAGCACCGTCGGGCTAGAGCAACCACCACAAACCGCCTTTCTCGCCGAGAGAAATATCATGGAAGGAGCGGTTATTTTACATGAAACTATACATGAGCTCCATACAAAGAAACAAAATGGGATAATTTTTAAGATTGATTTTGAGAAAGATTATGACAAGGTGAACTGGAATTTCTTACAATAAACTACCCTTCGAATGACAAGTTAGCTGCATCTTCAAAGAGCCATAGGAGTTTTTATACAAGACTTTATGTTCAAACTTCGAAGGGCTATTGAGGACATTGGGTCATGAAGGCCATCTATGTCATCATGACTTAAAGAAGAGTCAAGGAGTTCATTAGCAGGGCTGAAGCAGATCGATCATAACACAAGAAGCTCATAAGCGACATCATCTGTGCTCAGCGAGTGCTGCAATTTATCAACCAAACCTTTGGATCCTCTATGTGCAGTTTGGCTAGAAATTAAGTAGCAAGTTGATGCCCTACATCGGTGATCCGCTATTTGCTGATGTCTCGCAGTCCAGTAATGCTACTCAACAGTGCAGTACTTCACTGCTGTGACTTATTATATCTGATCATCATGATTATCAATAAATACCGCATCACAAACGGATTCAAATGATATTGATCCCTTAACTTTTTATATCCTCCTCTTGATAGTAAGAGCTCGTATAGTAAAAATGAAATATATATATATATATATATATATATATATATATATATATATATAGAGAGAGAGAGAGAGAGAGAGAGAGAGAGAGAGAAGCAGATGATGGCATGATGCAGATTGGAGCTATATGCCATATATAAAGAACTAAAGAAGTAGGCCAAAGCTTGCCTCATGCATGGACTTAACCAGGCACCACTGGCTGGGTAGTTGAGCTGGCTCGATATAAGAAGTGATTGGGAAGGGGGGCAAAGGTTGTGCAAAAGGAAGATCGATACTTCGTAGATGCTCATTGATGTGATCGTATATATACCAGAAGGTAGAGTCATGCTGCCAGTCAACTGAGTTAGCAAGAATGGATAGATAACACATTGCTTGGCCATTATACTATTTTTTTTAGAAATAGAGGTCTCCCCCGCTTTATTGATCATAAAGCATCAAGCATACAGTTTACTTCAGAAAGCGTATTGGGGCGCCCCCCCACAGAAGACCTAAAGGTCGTAAACCTCCGCAATATTAACACTCATTACAAAGCTCAGAACTCTGCTGATTCACACTGATGCAACCATCGCCGAAGGCAGCAACACCGATGCTTGAGACTGTAACGGACTCCAGGTGATTCCAGGTGGTCTGCTTGCCTCCAGATCGATCTTTTGGATTATCACCATCAGCTCTTCCTCCATCACCGCTTTGTACATTGGTCTCCAGCGTCGTAATGTTCTTGCAATTCCTGTCAGCACCTTCTTCATCCCCATCCAGACATCCCCCTGAAAACAGATTTTATTACGCATGTTCCACAAGCACCAAAGAGCAGCAGCATTCACAACATTAGCCAACATGAACTTTTTGTCTGCTATCCATAAGGAAGCAATATATTCATAGTTCCAAAGCCCTGATAAATTCAAAATATCAGCTAAAACTGACCACATGCATTTGCAACACAACAATCAAAGAATAGATGATGAACTGATTCTGTTTCAGAACAGAATAAACATGACAAGTCATCCAATTTTTTCCTTTTAGCTAGGTTTGCTCTTGTTAAGATCTTATTTTTTGAAAGCAACCATAAAAAGATTTGGATTCTTGGAGGTATTTTCAAATTTCACATAGACTGAACATACACTGGTTTAACACCCCGATGGTTAATAACAGCATATAAGGATTGAACTGAGAACTGCCCATTAGAACTCATTATGCAAATTGTATCTAAAAATCCATGAACTCAAAAGAGACAGATTTAAATTCCTAAGACCCGGAATGCCTAAACCACTTAATTCTTTTTTCTGGGCAACTAACTGCCAATGTGTGAGGTGATATTTGTGCTTCTCCTCACTGTTATTCCACAGAAACCGAGCCATATGAGAATTTATAACATCAATCGCCCATCTAGGAAATTTAATAATTGACATCAAGTAAATTGGAATACTTGCCAGGCAAGCCTTCAACAAAGTGAGGCGCCCAGCATAGGATAATAATCTCCCTTTCCACCCAGCTATTCTTTTCATAATTTTATCAACAATAGGTTGCAGATCTTCTCTTCTAAGCATTGTGTAGTGCAAAGGCACACCTAAGTACTTAAGTGGAAATTCTCCTGTTTTACAACAGAAGATTTTAGCAAAATCATTGACCCTTTCTTCCTCAACATCAATGGTCAAAAGATCAGACCAGTATACTATATATCAATATAATATATCAAACTACTGTAGCAGATGCCTTTTGTTTTCTTTTGCTTGTGCACATGCATGATTCTTTGTTGTCATGAAACAGATTAATTAGTATGGGTAGCAGCCATGATGCTTGCCACCAATGAAATAAAACAATCCATATCCACATTCTTGCAGTATAAATGAAAACCATTCTAAAATCTCTGAAATCTGAGTAGCAAATTAAAATGCTGAATATTAGACATCATGCGACAAAGTTCAGTAACTTTATCTATTTCTTATCGGGATAGCAGTAGACCCTAGTGATCGGTGGTGGAGCCAAAAATTTTTAGGAGCCTAAACTATTCTCATATATTATGCAAAAATATTTTTCTAGGAACTATAGTGTTTCTCTTTGGTATAAGAAATTTTTCTTTGCACTTGGCTGATGAGCCTGGCTGGTCGCCCGGGGGTGGCCGAACAGTGGCAGTGATAAAAACATTCTGCTTCGTGGTCATCTGAGATATTGCAAATAATACAATATCAATATGTTAAATGTGTATTACACATTATAATCAGATCATGTCATTTTACAATGTTGCATAAAGAACACTGATAATCTTTATGTAATATACTACATTGGTACCCACTTATTAGCAATGGCGTTATGATAATGAATTAGGTCAAACCCGATTATTCTGGGAACCTACACGCTTTTGTTTGTATGTTCATACTGCACTACTACTTTATTTTTCACCCTGTTCGCTTGATCTTATCAGCCAGTCATTCAGCAGTGTTTTTCTCTCACATAAATCAGCATCAGCCGGAATCAGCCAACCAGAAACCATCTAGCGAACATGGTCTTTTATCTTTCGTACCCAGCTTGGAAGTCTTCTTGGTCAGTGCTAGGGTGTGTGTTATGAAGGTTTCCTTTAATTTGGCTCCAGTAGAGTATTGTTTTAGCACATATTTCTACGCATGGCCTTTTGATTCTCAACGAAATGCTGGTACGTACATGGCGATGCCCTAGCCCCTAGCACATATACCATCGTGGGTTTAAGCCCCTAGCACATCATGCCATCCTTTGGCAAGTACTGTAGCATGAACTAGAAGCCGCGCAGCCGTAGCCGCTTACATCTGAAGTGAACAGGATTGGCAGCACTGCTTTCTATTTTGGTACAGTGCCTCTTGCTGATGCCTCCCAGCCCAAAAATAATAGTGAGACACATCGGCGGTGACCACAAAACCTCTCCAGTCTCCAGATAGATATTGAAAGTTGTGATAAAGAAGACCTGTGCGTGCAGACCCGCACGATGGTAGAACCAAATGGTGAGCATGGTGTATATAAAGAGGCGTGACTGACCGTACCTGCACTTGTTAATACTAGATAGGATCGGACAACAGGGTAGTTGTGATGGATATATTGTGATAAATATCAAAGTCACTCTTGGATTGTCCTTCTGTTCCACTCTCCCCAGATGCTCCAAGCTGTGTACATGAGGATGGCTGCCGTTGTCATTGCTGCCTTTGCGACTCCCTTTGCAGCGAGCTCTACAACCACTGTTGTAATCACGCAGATCTTGAACAAATAAGAGAGCTCCATCAGACTCTAGTCAGTAATAATCACCTCCAGAAGTAGTTCACATCACACCGACCCATGATCAGGGCTGACTGCCACCACTTCTACAGACAGGTCCTTTAGTCCCGGGTCCTAAGGACTTTTAGTCCCGGTTCCAGAGCCGGGACTAAGAAATCGGGACTAAAGGTCCCAGTCTTTAGTCCCGGGTACACATAACCGGGGCTAAAGCCCGTCCTCGGGTGAAAAAATAAATGAAATTCTAGAGGCCTCTCTTGTGGTGCGTGAGAATCGAACTCAGGACCTCTCACCTCGCGTGTCGGAGACCTTTAGTCCCGGTTCGTAACACCAACCGGGACTAAAAGGTCACCCTTTAGTCCCGGATGGTAATACCAACCGGGACTAAAAGTTAGAGGACCTTTAGTCCCAGTTCGTAATACCAACCGGGACTAAATAGTCCCAGTTGGTGTTACGAACCGGGATTAAAAGTGGTCCGGCCGTTGGGCAGGGTACCAACCGGGACTAAAGTCGTTTTTTGTCCTGGACATAAATTTCGTCGGGACTAATACCCATTTTGGATATCGACGAAAGGTTTGTTCTCTAGTGCACTCGTAGCTGGTGATGAATTGCCATGACTAGGGCCACCGGCGCTAAGCTCCTGGACCACTCAAATTTTTCATACCAGGTCACTACCACTTATAACATAGACTACAACTTGCATGATAGTTTGAGGTAATTGATGACCTTTAAAAAAAACATCAATGAAAAAAGTAACAATAAAGAGTCGGGAATGAAACATATCACTTGCAGTTTTGCACTAGTTTTCAAACGAGCTATCAGAAGTGAATTTCTGTAATCACATGCAAATTCTGCAATTGAAATATATATACAAAGAGGATTAGGGATTTGGGAGGCAACAACCAACACATATTTTATATTTATTTGATACTAGTTTCATATTTTATAATTTAAAACGAATTTGTTATGATTTTTTAAAAACAGTTTTTATTATTTTTAGAAAATACAAAACTACGTCTGAAACTAGCTAGATGGCAATTTTTTCTGATATCGATAGATTGGTGGTCAAATATTTTTAGTTTTAAAGTTTACATATCCAAAATAAACTTAGACATTAGTTAAAAGCAGTCTTCTCCTATCTTTAGATAATACCAATTCAAATGAATTTTTATATTTTTGCCGTTTGAAATGGCGGTTTACAATGTTCTTTGGCGAAACACAAATACCGAAATATGAGATGGCCGCATAAGTACAGGTTTGCTATTTTTTTGCAGTGGCATTTATTGCTGTAAATAAAGAAATTCAGAAGATATTAAAAAAAAGCATCGCCCCACCAGGCCACCACCACGTCCTGACCCAATCCCGGCCCAACCAGCACTGGGCAACCGCAACCACCCTAGCCCAGCCCAACAAGATCCACCGGAGAGACCACCAAGAAATCACTCCCGGCAGCGGCGTCGGCTCCAGCGAAGGCTTAGCTGAGTGCAGCAGGGCTGCCACTCTCCGACCCGGCGGCGGAGGCACTGTGCGACTGTTCTTTGCTTTCGCGGCTCCCTAATCGGATCCCCTGCCTCCAGTGCTCGCTCCCGAAATTGGGGAGCCGGGAGCGGGTTCCCCTTCCGCGTCTATCCACCCGTGGGACGGTACGGCCGTCAGTTCTCCATTCGGTTTCTCGTTTCAGTGTTGAAAAAGCCAGATGTGTTTTCTTTCCGTGTGCCGAATTTCTGTATGATTTTGCGCCCAGATTGCAGAAATCGGGGGCCAACTGTGCCAGGGCTATTGTTTGTTCCGTCATAACTTGTAGTATCAATTATTTGATCCAGTGAGTTGTAATGTTATTGGAGTTGAAAACTTTGCCCCACGAGGTGTCGAGACCTGGAGGCAAGAATGGGCAGTCCATTCGTTCCCCCCTCGACTAGTTCAGTGTTTTCCCATCCCGGCATTCCCTCTATAACAGCTCGCTGATGGATGCACTACAGCTGCTTCTATTGATGTTTCTCTTTTGTCTACTGAAATTATAGAACACGTTATTTTTATTTTTTTTTGAAAATATAGAGCACTTGCCATGTTTTCCACACTCCCTAGTAGTTCGCCAGTCACTTATGTGCTACATTTTACTAGGAAAAAAAAAGGGAACTTTCTCCTCTCTTTTGAGTACAGCTGATGTTGTTATTGTCAGATTTACGCCGGAGGAGTTAGCTTAGGAGACTATTCTTTGTTTCAGCTTGTATGCTGCAGCCTACATAGCTAATGATACACCTCATTGGGAAATATTAAAACAGCACTAAATGAGACTAGCAGACTGCATTGTTACAATGTAATGAGTGGTAGTTGTTTAGAATTGATAGTTATTTCTGGAACAGATGCAATCAAGTCTAAGCTTATCTATAATCTGGCCTAAAAAATATGCATTTCCGAAGAGTGTAGTGAAGCCTCAGTGCTTCACCTTGCTTGTTTACTATATTTGCCATCCTATTCCTGATGGCTATTTGTTAGGTTTGTGAAAGGAAGGTGTACCAAACTCTGTATGTAACACTGCTTCATTCAAAGTAAGCATTAGGCAAACATCTACATTTTTGTTTGACAATTCACTTTTTCCTGTGGGCAGTCTGAGGTGGGTTCCAAAAGCTGTGAAAGAAAACTTAGGGGGTGAAAAACAGCTTGTTCAGATTTGCAGCCAAATCATATATATTCATTATATCTTCATTGAGATATCATCAGAGTTCAAGGTGCAAACATTCCTCACCATTTTACTCTGGATTCCCCTATAATGATGACTCCAAATTCACAAAGCTAGTACAAACTGCTCTTTTCATTTACAATGGATCCTCGTCCTCCCAGTCATTTCTCGCATTGTAAGAGCTATCCAAATGAGCCACCAGGAATGCTAAATCCTATGAACTTCCACCACCAGCAGTTTCCACAGCATCTTTCATTTTCACATCCATCGTGTGCCATGAATTTCCCGCACCAGCAATTTCCACAGCCACACCTATATCCACAAAATGTCCATTATGTTGTTGTCCAACCACAATATGCTCCTTTTTCACTACCACAACCACCACATCCACCTGTTGGGATTATGCCAACACGACCACCTCCACCTGCTGGAGTTATGCCATCACCAGCAGTGGCCCTTCCACGTCCACCACCTGCTGGGGCGATGCCATTTATGACAGTGCCAGGACCTGCTGGGGCGATGCCATTTATGACAGTGCCAGATTCAGGAACTCCACATTCCGTAACTGGTCCAGATGAACAAGACACTGGTAGTGGGGACAATGATGAGAACGATCCTGATAAGGCTGCTAAGCGATTGATGTGGATGGAAGAGGAGGACTTAAGATTAGTAAGCATATTTTGTTTTTGTAGTGTTGTTTAGACATTGCATTGCTTTCTTATATATTTGTGTTGGAACTGCAGATTAGTGCTTGGTTAAACTGTCCAAAGCTGAAGAATTTGAAAAGGAAGGAGGTGTGTTGGGGGTATGTTACGCAGGCGTATAACAAAAGTACTCCAAGTGGTCGGAGGAGGGAAGCAAATCACTTGAAGAGCCACTGGTCGAAGACCAATAAGAAGATTGCCCAGTTCTATAACTGTTGGTGCCGAGTCAAGGAAAAATATGCCATGGTCCAGTCTGACTGCATGCAACTTATGGATCAAACTTGGGCGATGTACTATGAGGAAGCAAGGGAAATGTATCTTGAGGAAGCAAAACATCATTTCGCCTTCAGCCATTTCTGGAAAGCTGTTTGGGACCAACCCAAATGGCTAAGGTACATCTCCAAAAGGACCAAGTTGTCTGAGTCTGGGGACTGTACGTCATCATCTGAAGATGACGAAGATGCGGCTGAAAAAGAAGCAAGCCAACAAGGTTGCATGACTTCTAAGAAACAGGATGGTCAAGGCAAGACATCCTCTCACTCATTGGTGTTGCAAGAAGCCACTCAATGTGCAGTGGATCCTCAAGACTTGCTTAAGGACAATCAAAAGGAGATGACTGAGTTACAGCTTCAGCATGAAAGTGCAGTGCTGGTAGATATGCCTGAAAATAAAATACATCCACAAGGTTGCAACATAGTAGAGCATGCAAGAACAGTGAATGGTGATGTTCCTGGACAAGAGACAACCCAGCGAGGTTGCATGGTGGCAATGGGCAAACGGAAACGTAAAGGCAACTTATCATCTTCTCCCATGGAAGTGCAGGAAGACATTAAACGTGCAATGGATCTGCAGACCATGCTTCAGAAGGATCGTGAGAAGATGTCAGAGGTACAATTGCGTCTCTCGAAGGAGAAGCTTGAGTTGGCCAGGCTAAAGCAGTTGGAAGCGAAGGACAAGAAGGAAACAATGCTCTACGAGAAGTACACAGAGCTGTTGACAGCTGACACTCAGGGGTTCAACGAGTTCCAGAAGGAAGAGTATGAGAAGGCAGTGAAGCGCATGGGAGAGATGCTATTTGGTAAAGATGCCAAGTAGCATACTGTAAGTCTTAGACGTTTGTATGCAGTTACATGAGCATCTGTACTAAATGCTTCCTTAAGAACTTGGCTTATTTAATTTGTTGTTGTACCTTGCTTCTTCACTTTATTAACACTTCTTTATTGATGAATAACATAATTAGTTTCTTTATAAGTTTTTCTATATTGTAAAACTTTGACACCTGCAACAAAAGGCTTGCTGCATGTTCAGCAAGTTATATACTTGTAACTCCTAAAATTTTGATAATGTTCCTAGATCCAACTGAGCTTTAATCGGTGAAAAGTTACTCTTTTCCTATCTACCAATGTCATATATTGTCCACCCCCCGAATGGCTATTGCATTTAGTTAAAATTTGTAGTGTTTTTATTTTTTTTCTTTTGTTATTTGAACATGAATGTCTCTATGAATTCTTGGTGCATCCCCAACCTTTTTTCAGCACCCTGCTTGCAATTGACGTCATCCGTATGCAGCAAAAGCCCTGTTTATTTTCAGGCATCATCAACCAGCATGATCCGACACCTCTCAGCAGGACTTCCGGCACTCTGTCGAGCGTGCCTCGTCGTCATCTCTATCTTCGACTCTGCGCTCGCGCTCCTGCTGGTGCCCTTCTGGCCGCTGCTCATGCTCCTACCACCCACTCACCCTTCTGCGTCACGTGCTACTGCCTCTGCGTCCTCGGAACAAAGGGCGACCTCGTGTGCTCCGTGTCCTAGCGGCTGGAGCCAAGCAGGGGCGGATCTACAGGGGGGCTGGGGGGCTCCAGCCCCCCCTATAGCTGATGCATCAATGGAAAAATGGGGAGGGTGAGGGAGAAGAAGTGGTGGAGGAAAGAAGAAAAATGGAGAGAAAGAGAGAAAGAAGAAGAAGAAACCAGCCCCCCTGAGCCCCATAAAAGTTATGTCATTGGAACTTAGGAAGAAGACGTTGGACACTAGACAGAGGTCGAAGACGAAGGTCGATCCTACCATAAAATTCAACCCCCCCTAGGATTTTGTCCTAGATCCGCCACTGGAGCCAAGCACGTCATGGTGGGAGGAGCGGGGCGGGGCCACAGGGGCTTGGACAGCGGTGTGTCCATGGAGCACGAGGTGTGGCGGCAGAGCAGCTTGTGGCAAGGGTGGAGGAAACACCCGCCACACATCTTGGCGCAAAAAGTGTGGGGAAGGCTTCTGTTGGCTTTGGCGAGCCGAACTTCAATGTGTAACCAAACACTTGTCTAAGTACCTGTGGCAAACCTAACTTTAGGTGTGGCAACTTGTGGCTGCCAACCAAATAGGCTCATAACTACTTCTTACTTCCTACTCAGGGGAGATTGAAAAGATGAAATGACAAATTTACGCATGTGCAGTTGGGCACTGATGCGTGCACCTTTTCCATTGAATTGTCCTATACTCTCCTATGCATGTAAGATGGTAGCATGCCAGCATACTCTGTGTCAGACAAGGATTCGAATAAAGGGGATTAGGTACAAACACTTGGCCCTTTTAACACTTCTTAATCAACATGGAAATGATAAACATAGCTATATTCTAGGACACAGTGAATAGTTTTAACAAAGTTGTCATTTGATGCTCTAAATAAAATCTGTTCAAGATACAAAGCATATTCGAATTAATCACAGTTAAGATTCTAGTCATATCGAAAAAGTAGGTAACGTTTTCTGAATCTAGTCTTACAATCACATATGGCTAGTTATATTAATAAAAATTTACACAAGAATAATATGGCTGCACTTCTCTGTCATACAGTTAATTCCAATAGTTTGAAGTTAATTAGAGCAGTATTAAGGTCCTTCAAACAGAATATTAAACCAAATGCTTCAATGCCAGTAGACAGTAGTATGAATAATGCGAGACTAAATTAGTGATGAGATACTATGATACTAGAGAAGGATGATTGACACTTTGGTAGTGGAAGCAACTAAATTCATGTGTTGAAACCAAAATCCATCCGATGTTCATCAGTTCTGGTTCAAGCACTACTAGCACAATGCCTTGAAACCATATTTCCTAGAGTGCGCAGCCCTATCATTGTCCGTACTAAACATGTTAAATTCCCCCGTGCCTCCAAATCCTACTAAGTTGCTCTCTCAGAGATAAATATTGTATGGTCAAGATCAGGAAGCACCTGATCATGTGTTCTGCATACAACAAAATTCAAGTGCTATGCTTCCACTTCTTGCAAGCTAGCTAGGACAGAGAAATCTGAGGTGACTATTACACATCACGTCTATATACGCATGCGTTTCGAGCTAGCACATGAGGATTGAAGAGAGGAACTTATATATATAGATGGCTGTGTTGAAAGTAACTATTAAACTTAGGAAAAGAAAGCAACAAGAGAAATAGGCTGAACAATGAAGCAGGCAGGTGCACTGTATTTATTGATTTATCTGTGTTAATTTCCTTTTGTCTTGCGATGCTTACTAGTGAAGCTGCAAATTAAATGTGATGACAACTGTCAATTCGACACTGAAAATATTAATAAACCATATGCCCCTTGAAAAACATATATGTTTCGAAAGATAGTTTTGGTATCCAAACACTTAGGATCTAGTACCAATTTTGAACTAAATCATGAAAATTCTTCGACCATTCTTTGCCTTTCAAACAGGACTGGAACTGCCAACTTTTAGGCCAAAGTGCCAAACAAGCTGTTTGATCCATGGCCAGTTTGCATTGGGTCAGGTTAATAAACAAACATAGATTGATCAACCAATCATTATTGGCACAACAATTGCTCAGAAATGATGTATTATTTGAATAACATTGGCATAATTGTCTCAGTGCTCACCGAAAAGAACATGTGACATAGCAGACAGTTGGAACTAACAAGCTACTCTTTTCCACTACCAGGATGCTGATCATACATTATTGCATTGCTGCGTCCATGTATGCCATGTAATTTGCCAATTCAGAAATGTAAGCGAGAAGTTATTGATTCAAGTCTGTAGTAAATAGTAGTATCTTCCCGAAGAGTGATGAATAGTAGTATCTCCACTAATTGTCAGAACCAATATTCATCCAAAGCTCTTTCATTCTGGTTTAAACAACTAGCATAGTTCCTTGAATCAGGTTTAAGCACTACTAGCATAGTGCCATGAAACCGTAGACCCAGGAGTGCATAGCCCTATCATTGTCCGTGCTACTATCTGCTAAAACATGTAAAGTTTCCCTCTGCCTCCAAATCCTACTAAGTCGCTCGCTCTCTCAGAGATAAATACTGTACTGTAAACATCAGGAAGCACCTGATCATGTGTTCTGCATGCAACAAAATTCAAGTGTTATTCTTCCACTTCTTGCAAGCAAGCTAGCTAGGACTGAGAAACTGAGGTGACTATGACACATCACGTTTGTATATATAGGCATGGGGAATGGGTTTTGAGCTAGCACATGAGGATTGAAAGAGAGGCACTTATATATAGATGGCAGTGTTGAAAGCAACTATATTGAACTCGGGAAAAGAAGGCAACAAAAGTAGGCTGAAAACTGAAACAAGCAGGTGCACTGTATTTATTGTTTTATCTGTGTCAAAAATATTTATGTTGCGATGCTTCCTAGCGAACCTGAAAATTAAAGGCGATGATAGCTGTCGATTTGACACTGAAAATATTAATAAACCATAGCCCTTGAAAAACATATGTTGCTCATGGTACTTAGAGTCTGTTCCAAAAGATAGTCTTGGCATCCAGATCCTTGGGATTTAGTACAGATTTTGAACTAAATCATGAAAACTCCTAGACTATTCTTTGCCTTCCAAACAGGACTGGAAACTGCCTACTTTTATTTATACCAAAGTGCCAAACAAGCTGTTTGATCCATGGCCAATTTGAATTGGATCAGGTTAATAAAAAAACATAGATTGATCAACCAGGCATGGAGAGAACTTAGCAGCTAGTTGTGTCTCTATGGTCACCGCTTCTCTTAGAGTGGTTGATATCGCTCGGTCGCAAATTGTTTGTATGTAATTGCTTAATTGTGAATATTGTTTGATCCCTGTGAGACTAGTCTTGCAGGGATCGTGTTGGTCTTGGTAAAACTTGGCTTACTAACTGCATGTGTTATAATCCTATTTTCCTCTTAATGAAAAATGTGGTTATGCACGGCCGCAAAAAAAAAGAATACTGCCTGGACTAGTCATGTTTCCCAAGGCAGCAAGCAAACAAACCTTAAAAGCTTGAAAATCAAATTTCGCTCAAAAAACATGTAATTTATGATTTACGAAGCACGATAATTGGCCAAATTGGGATTGGCCTCTAGGTCTAGAAAACATTATTCATTATTTGTTTTTACTAATCTTTTATTTGACTATCTGTGTTGGCTTGTAATACACACCGGCAAGGATATTCAAATCACCGGTGGCCGTGAAACCGCCTCGAAAACTAATGTAGACTTTTTTCCTATATTTAATTTTGCTACCATACTCATACTCAGCGTCTACATAGCCTGCACATATTGTCAGGTCGAAAATCAAATTTAAAAGCCAGTAGAAACAAAGGTATTTCGTAGTATATTTTTAAGGATAAGCTATATGGGACCAACTTTCAAGGTTGGTTGGGGTCTTACACACTCCAGATGTTCTAAGCTACTTTAATTTTAGAGTAAAATTAATAGGCGGTCTTCAAAGCTGTTAGGTGGTGTCATCAGCGCCAAAGTCCTAAAATACATTTTCAGCTCATGGTATATGTAACGGATCTCATCACTTGTCCAACCGGTCTTTCTCATCACTTGTCCAACCGGTCTTTTACCCAACCCTATGATCATGCTGCTTGATGGTAAGCTGTAAGCCTTTGCTATTGTTCAAATAATCATGCAGCCACTCCTGATGCCTCTCGTGCCAAAGTTGGCCCTATAAAAATCTGACAATGTTTCAACTTCAATCGGTGCAATAAATTAAAGGGTGCCACCAAGTGAGGTTTCTAGTGCATCAAGATTTTTCAGTAGTTAGTAATTAGTAAAGCAAGAAAATACCCTTTACCTTTGTTGAAATTTTGTTGCAAGTGACTTGAAAATTAAACGTCCTTCCACCAGTTTGCACATTCTAGACTCTACTGTGGATTTGTTTTTTACATCTATATCAGACTGCAGTGCCAATTTGATGACAATGGAATGTACTCAAGGATCAGAGCTTTGTAGTGGTGGAGAGAAGCAGGGAGACAATTTATATAGGATAGTTTGGAATGAATTTATGTTGACAAAGTTGTTGGATGTAATAACTGACATGCATATGCTTCTAAAGAGCTGGGACATGTTAGCACGATCCGCAAGATTCAATACTATTTCTGTATGAACACTCACCCAAAAAATTGATCTGTCGCTTGCATTTATAGAACGTGTTATAAATTTCACAAATGCAATGAAGAAAGAAACCAAATTACTATATTCCTTATTTTTTTCGTACGATCGAAGTCACATGCAGGGATGGCAACTCCAGCTTGAAGAACGTTTAATAACATGTGGAATTACTGCTATGCTTTGATTTAGTAGTTGGTACAAATACGCAGCTCAGCGAGTGCCATGTCCAAATTTCTTAACACTCACCATGTTTAATAACATCTTGAGCTGAAAGTTGGATCTCAGAACTGCTCACGATCTGACAAAATTTCTTAACATGTTCATCCAGATATTGAATTCCACATCAACCAAAGACTGCTTCAGTAATGCAAAAAAAAAGGTGTCCTCCATCACAGATTTACTTGTAGCAGTTTATAAATGGCGGCATACTCTCGATAGACAAGGATTCGAATAAAGGAGATTAAGCAGAAACACCTGACCCTTTTAACACTCCTTAATCAATTTAGAAATGATCAACCTAGCTCTATTCTAGGACATAGTGAATAATTTTTAACAAAGTTGTCCTTTGATATTCAACTTGTCCTGATGCTCTAAATAAAATATGCTGAAGATACAAAGTGTATTTCTAATAATCACAGCTAAGATTCTAGTTATATAGGAAGAGACATTTTTGAATTTAGCCTTGCAATCACATATGGCTAGTTATATTAATAAGGATTTACACAAGAATATCGCTGCCCTTCTCTGTCATTCCATCAATTCCAATAGTTCCAAGTTCGAGCAGTATTAAGGTCCTCTGAACAGATTATTAAACCGAATGCTGTACCAGTAGACTGTAGTATCAATAATACTAAATTAGTGAAGTGAGACTATGGGACAAAACTAGCATACGAACAGAGGATGATTGGTAGTGGAAGCACCTAAATTCATGTGTTGAACCTAAATTCATCATCCAAAGTTCTTTCATTCCGGTTTAAGCACTACTAGCATAGTGCCTTGAAACCATAATCCTAGGAGTGCATAGCCCTATCATTGTCCGTACTACTATCTACTAAAACATGTTAAGTTTCCCTCCGCCTCCAAATCCTACTAAGTCGCTCGCTCTCTAAGAGAAATATTGTATTGTCAACATCAGGAAGCACCTGATCGATCATGTGTTGTGCATGCAACAGAATTCGAATGTTATGCTTCCACTTCATGCAACCTAGCTGGGACTAAGAATCTGAGGTGACTATATGATACATCACATCTATATACGCATGCGTTTTGAGCTAGCACGTCATGAGGATTGAAGAGAGGCACTTATATATAGACACCTGTATACAACTCAAGAAAAGACAACAAAAGAAGTAGGCTGGACAATGAAGCCGGCAGGTGCACTGTATTTATTGATTTATTATCTGTGTCAATTTGCTTGGATCCATAAAAAACATAGATTGATCCACACATTATTATTGGCACAACAATTGCTCAGAAATAATGTATTATTTGAACAACATACGCATAATTATCTCAGGTCACCGAAAAGGACATGTGACATAAGCACGGACAGTTGGAACTAATAAGCTACTTGTTGATATTTGGGGGCTCCGACACCATGTTGATATTGGGGGAAGTTTCTGGAACTCTGCTCTCTTGTCTTTGCTTAGTGTTACGTATCTATACATGGTACATGGGCTCATGGGCTTCTACACACTTATGTACAGATAGAGCCCAACACTCCCCCTCAAGATGGGTGATAGATATCTATCATTCCCATAGGAAATAGGACACCGATGATGGTACTGATAATAAAATATATGACAAGTACCGGAGCAGTTCTCATAAACTAATCAACTAATATGTACTACAAATGAGAAAATATTTGGTACAAACCTCATTCTTTGTGGTAAGGTAAAAAAAACTAAAAGTGTGGTTTGAAGTTACAAATAAACTATACAATGCACATCATAGTGTATCCATGGACGATGTAAACTTGTTTTTTTGTAAAAACTCATACAAAAGTGACAAACCAATTTCATGTGCATGTCCACTAGAAGAAAAACTCCCGTATGCATATTTATGTAATTTGAATAATCCTAGCTTTTGCAACAAAGAACATCTATCAACGTGCATCTTTTTTTAAAAAAAACTTTGAAGCATGTTTTTAGACGTTTCTCACATTTCCACCTAGAGTGACCTGGTTTATACCGAATATGTTCCTCTTAAAAAGTTTTGGGCTCACTTAAACGATTTTACTTTACATTCTAAATGTTCAGGTTCAGGATCTACCAAGTGTCCAAGTGACACATACCAAAAAAAAAAGTGAAGCAGAGAGGTCTAGATGCTATTGCTATCTTCAGAAACATATCCCTATCAAGCTGTACCGATGCATATTGTGCATGGACCATTTCACTTAAAACCTTGAGGTATTAAGGAGCGACACATATTGCAAATAAACAAGCTACTATCAAAAAGTTTTGCTGGGAAGAGCATACAATATTGTAGAGAAGCATGTCAAATCAAGTGCAGTGCAAAGTGCATATGAAATCAGGGAAAAGAAAAGACGCGCGGAAGGAGATGTTAAACGCAGAATCATTACTTTGGGCCGGCCTTGCTTGAAAAATGTGTTTTCTTAGACAACACTCTCTGTGTGGATCAAGCTAGGGAGACGAGATGTCGCCATTAGTAGTGCGGCAGGCTACTCCATCTCCACTAATAAAATGCAATCAGATTCTTCACCTGCTACACCAACAAACCCATTCTCTGGACAGCACGAGAACAACATGTGATTTGATTATTGATACTCCCTGCTTGAAAGTTGAAGCGATTGGAATTCAAAGCTTGAGAAGGACTCTCCCCCAGCTAGCTGAAAGATTGTTTTAGAGATAGATTACAACACTCAGCTTTTATGGAAAGCAAGAGTGGGGTACAATCACAGCTGTGCTGTGGATATATAGCAGCTAGCTACCCATCAAGTCCAAAGTAACAGAAATCTGAAACAAAAGATCAAAAGCTAGCCTATGTTTCTAAAATTTCGCCAATGTCAGAGATATGATAATGCCGGCCTTTTGATAGGAAGTTAGGAAGCCAACCATTCACACAATGCATGCACATGATATCCACTAATCCTACTCGTAGCTGAGAAATAATCTGTGCACATATTGTCCATTCACATCTCGACCGATGTCAGGAGATGTGCTACCAACCGTTTCTACTTTTTCTAGTTTACCACATATATTATATATATAGTCGTAGCTGAGAAAGTTTGTGTGCACGGATGGTTTTTTAATTTACCGAAAATCTCTCAAGAGAAACCGAATGCAATCATGACAAATAACCAGCTAGCTGATAAAGTCATTTCAGGCGAATTTTTAGCCCTGTTATTAGACCTACTTTTCTGTTGAGAAGAGAAAACAAAAAACGTCAAACCTGACACAAGATGTATCTTTCGGTCGTCTTCTAGAGACGGACGGAACAAAGAGGGTGGTCATCTTCCTCTGGCATCGTCCGTCGGTTAAGTTGGCGCTGATGTCCCTATTGGCCACCAACCGACCGGACCGGGCATGACCGCATGAGATGAGAGTACAAGATGGGGGTCACCGCCGGAGCTCATGAGATGAGCTAGGTCTCATCAGGACCGACCCTCCTCCCTCCTCCTCCTCCTCTGGTGTCGCCCCTTCCTTTCCTTCCAAGAACACAAGGTAGGTACCCCCATGCATCCATCGCCTCTGCTAGCTGCTAGTGCTAGCTTCCTGGTTCTATTCAGTTCATTCCAGCAGTTTTCTCTACAGTTTTTGCTTGGCCCTAGGAGGTCTAGCTTTTAGTTTGTTGATTCAGTGCATTGGTTTGTTGTTGTTGCTTTTTTGGTTGTGTTTTGGGAGTTTCAAGGTTGCACAATACAAGTACACTACGTTGTGCAGATGAAATGTTTTGGCATATGACTCTTCTGTGTCTGTATATATATATAGTGGTAGACTGGTAGTAGCTTCAAGTGACTGACTTTTTGTTACTAGTTTATATAGGATGTGTTCACTTCGCGAAAAGTAGCTGAAAAGTTACTGTAGCATCTTTCGTTGTTATTTGGTAAAATTTGTCCAATTATGGACTAACTAGGCTCAAAAGATTCATCCCGACATTTACAGACAAACTATGTAATTAGTTATCTTTTTTACCTACATTTAATGCTCCATGCATGCGTCGAAAGATTTGATGTGATGGGTGGAAGAGGAAATATTTTGGGTTGGGAGGGGGAAGTGAACAAGGCCATAGAATCAGGTGATAGAACAGAAGAAGAGAGGAACTCAGGTGCAGATTGTCAACTGTGATTTCTAGAAAATCATTTAATTTCTAGACGGTGAGCTTGTAACATGCTGCACAATAACTGTGTTTTACTGCTTATACAGTTTTAGTTGTACATGTACTAGTGAAACTTAAGGATTGAAGGTTGTTCTTCCTGCTTTCCAATGAAATTGAAAAGGCAGTCTTGTGGTATTGGTTCAAAAAAAAAATTATGGTTGTTCACTTCCTGATCCTATGAGAAAGCAAGGGACAAGACAACTGCAACCTTCTTTAAGAACCAACAACCCTGACGCTAGATCAATATGTGTGTGTGTGTGTGTGTGTGTGTGTGTGTGTGTGTGTGTGTGCATCTGCTAATTGTTCTTACGAATTATATGTTCCCTGCTTGCATATATACCTTTATAATGAATTCCCTTCTCATCTAATCAGGCTCTAAAGGGAAGCTCAGTCTGACACTGACTTGAAGGCAACTGCTGTCAAAGTAATTCCTTTTATTTTGTATCTACAAGGATTTTATGTGAGGGTGGTTGAAACGTTTTGGCTTAGTTGTTAAGTTATAATAAAAAAATGACTTCCACTACCATGGATGCAAATGCAATCCAGAAGCTCTATGAGGTCTGTAAAGTATCGTTATCTGAGAAAGGGCCACTATCTTCTGAATCTCTCGACAATGTCCGTGCTGTATTAGGTAAAAACTGCCTTCAATTCCTTTTTGGTTCTGATGATGACATATATAATCTTTGGAACATCCAACCTAAAGGATGCAAAATCAATATGAACCAAGAAAAATGTGGTGTTGTTATTCTTTTTCTTACTATGGTCATATATAAATCTTTCTGGCAGACATGATTACCCCGGCAGATGTTGGCCTTGAGTGCGAAGCTGAAGCTGTGCGTGTTTGGAGGAGTCCACGGGCCCTGAGTAGGAAAAGAGTTTTTCATTCCAGCCCAGCGATCAGATATCGTCATATATACGAGTGCAAAAGCTTCTCAGTAAGCCCAATAAAAAGATTTTGCATTTCCACCGCCAAATACTGTATTTGGTTTTCATACTGCAGCATTGAAGTGTTTGTCAGATCTCCATCATTACTGTATTATTGCATACATATGACACTGATGTACGATTTACTCCCACATTATACCGGCCTGCAGATTGGAATATTTTGCATACCAGCATCATCCATCATCCCACTCCACAACCATCCTGGAATGACTGTACTGAGCAAAATTTTATATGGCACGGCGCATGTCAAATCATATGACTGGATTGATACAGCTGAATCTCTTAACTTATCAAAAGGTAGGATATTCTTAAGCCGTGATGAATGTTTAATGATGAATCTCAATCAAGCACTGCGTTTACCTGTCTCACTGTCTCAGTATCATGGTTTTTGATTGTTTGGATTTAAACCTGCATTAAGCCCTCTGGTATATGTTTTCTACCAACTGACTGCACACTTTTCTTTTTTGTAATCACAGTGAGACCTGCCAAGGTTGTAAGAGACGGTGAAATGTCTGCGCCTTGTGGAGCGATGGTTCTTCATCCAGGAGAAGGCGGTGGGAACATCCACGCCCTGAAAGCCATCACTCCCTGCGCCATCCTGGACATCTTGACGCCCCCTTACTCTTCAGAGGATGGGAGGCACTGCTCCTACTTCCGGAGATGCCCAAGATCAGACCCATCGGGTTAGTTAGAGTTTCAGTTCAGATCTTGTCCGAATATATATATTGACACTGCAAGCTAGCTGCATCTGCATTCATTTCACTGATTGCATCAGATGCAGATTATTCTTACAGCTGCTGTCTTGCTGTTGTTTTTTCAGGCGTTTTATTGAACCGAACAAAGGGATCTGAGTTTGTGTGGCTGGAAGAATACCAGCCACATGATAACTTTATCATTAGAAGGGACCTGTACACGGGACCTGCATTAAAGTTATGATGACAAGATCATGCTCTCAACAATAATTATATATGCTTCCCTTAGTTAGCTTCTTAAGTTATCAATTGAGAGACCTTTAGCTATGCAAAGCATTTCATTTCCCCTTTCTGCTTTGCACTTTTATTTATATTATAGACAGTTAATTATTCTGCGCGTACGGTCTGGTGTATGTATTTTAAGTCACTTAAGATAATGTTATTGTACATTTTATGATGTAATTCACTGACAGAATATTATTTATATAATTATGCGAAAAGTGAAAGGTATTTTTTAGCCTTCCTTTGGATACAGACAGACCTCTCTCTTGGAATTCTGTTTTTTTTTTAAAAAAAAAAGAGTTTCCTTTGCTTTTACGAAAGCTGTAAAGTTTACAAGGTATCAGGGTACTGCATGGGACACCAAATTACAAAACGGCATTTTAGGCCTTCATTACACACTGTCTTATTACAATTAAATTTCCCCAATGTCTGAGACAGGGCAGGTTGCTGGTTTGAAGCCTTCCATTCGTTCCATCCAGTCCAGGATGATCTCCCTGATCTCATCTACCCTTCTCCTTTGGCTTGAGTAGCACTGACCTGTTCTGCAAAAATAATAAAGCTGCAAAAAATCACATCAGAGGGGTTACTAGGAAAGATCTTCTCAATCGCCATCTTTTTGCGTCTGGTCCAAACAGCCCAGGCCATAGATGCAAAAAGAAAGAGTGATGTTTTTTGAGTTTGAGGGAGATGAGGCGTGCTGTGGATCCAATTAACCTTCCCATGAATTAAGGCAGACCTCGACACAGGATGAGAGGACCAATTGCATACATGCCTCTCTCAGAATGCACCATGCAAATCTCGTTATAGGACAAGTGAAGAAAATGTGATCAATGTTTTCAGGCTTGCCACATAAACAACAAGTCACGTCTCCTTATTTCTAGCCCTTATTCTTTAGAACTGTTGCAGCTTGTAGTTTTTTGTTAAAGAGTGTGGCCACAGGAACACTTTGATTTTCATAGGAATCCTACATTTCATAATATATATGCTTCATGCTCCTGCATTTCCGCCAGCTTCAACAACTGCCATGTGCAATGATCTTGTCGAAAAGCAGTGTGATTTCTCCAGACTCCAACTTATTTCATCCTCTCTATTAGAATCCATGATCATGTCTTCCAATTGTTCCATCAATGGCTGCCATGAATTCTTTTCATTCTCAATTAACGATCTTCTAAAGTTAACCTGCCAACCCTCACCCTCTCCAAACCAATATTCAGCCACCATAGCCATCGGTGTATCTAATATTCTATACAGCTCAGGGTATAGGTCCTTTAGAGGAGTATTACCCAGTCACACGTCCTGCCAAAACAGGTTTTGCCACCATTCTCTCTTGGAATTACTGTGAGCAATGAGCTTGAGGATATAAATTTGGGATTAGTAGTGATGGATTCAGTAAAGTTTGGGCGCTAGCCACGTGTGAGGCAGGCAACCATAAGAGAATCCGAGGGCGATTGCAGAAGACGATTGTGGTTAGCGTTGAGCACAACCGGAAAAAGGTTGGAACAAGGTTCAGGAGAGTAAAACTTGAATCCTTATAACACGTATGGGTTACAATTATAGAGACACATAGCTCTAGTTCAGTAAGGCTTTACTTTCAAGGATGGTTCTCTTAAGCAAACCACTCATTACAAGTGTATTTATTTTTAGAGACAATTCACTTAAATAGTCTAGCCTTAGAAATGTCATATTTCTTGTGATGTTGGTCTTAAGGAGCTACCTCATGAAAAAAATATTTAGGGATGGTTTTCTTGGCGAACTACCTCTAAAAATACTTAATATAAAGCCTTTTTCTACCTATCGAATGTACACCGTACACTCCTGACTCACAAGCCCCTCCATCCTTGAGCTCGTGAACGTACACAGGACACTCGACCCACAAGCCCCACATCCTTTAGAGAGAGGTATGATGGTTAATTTTCCATTTTGATATCAATTTGGGCAGTTTTTTTAATTTAATTGTATGGAGTACGCTCATATGATTCTATAGTTATTTTGTCAAAATTTCTTTCTTCTTATAGAATTTATAGGATTTTTCTTGTCGTATACTAACGCAAGCCAATTTGCTAGTATGAAGATAAATGTTTTTTTCTTTTAAAAACATGGTCACAAAATTATAGTTTGATAAGCAAAGAGGTACAAAATCATGATAAAAAGGGGCCATGAGTGGAGTTTCTAAAACTTCATCAAGAAAAGTATAATTTGACAAGGCTATGGCTTTATAAACTATATGATTTGTTGTATCAAGCACCCAGCAACTTTTGAAAAATCAAAATATTTTGCAAACCTTATTATTTCTCTAACACATTGAGAATACTCTGCATCCAGCTTTAACCGCAAATCCGCGGTTCAGCCGGGGATGTGTCTGCAAAAACCCACACGCGCACGTCGTCTCCTCTTCCTCGTCGAATCGCGCGCATCTCTGCTCCACAACCTTCTTCTTGATTTTCTGAAGCTTGGGCGGGATCTCGTCTCGCCTCGCCTCTGCCTATCTCTATGGCGCCGCGGGGCCACCACCTGGCGGAGGTGGCCCTCCTCGCCTCCGCCTCGGCGGACCTCGCAGCCGCAGGCGCCGGCGAGAGGGAGGGGTGGCTGGACGACCCCGCCGTCCTCCCCTCGCTCGGGCCGCGCGCGCGCGCCCTCGCCGTGGCCAGCGCAGCGCGGTCCGTGCTCGTGATCGTCCCGGTAGCGGGAGGTGGAGGCGGCGGGGTCACGGTGAAGCCTGCGCTGGGGCCCGACGAGGGCCGAATCTCCGCCGTTGAGTGGGTCCCGCTCGCCGGGGAGGACGACGCAGAGGGGGACGAGGGGGTGGCCGTGGCGGTCGGCACGGACGCTGGGTGGCTGCTGTTCTACTCGCTCGCCGGCGATCTACTGCACAAGCAGGTCGCTCATAGGACCCCATCCATCTGGATCTCCGTGCATACAGAGTTCTAAGAAAAATTTCTGATTGTCGGTGCTATTTTTGATACGGCATTCTTATAATTTTTCAGAATATCAGGCTGTTTTTCCCTTCCATTTTTTGCTATATCATGCCCGGATGAAAAACTTGAATAATTTATTCACGTGACAAAATACTCTGACTAGGATCACATAAGTTCCAAAGATATTCTTCGAATATGTGACATTTTAGCAGTACATTTCTGAATTTAGTTTTAGTCTCCAGGCGGCTGGTGTAAACTGCCACGATAGTTTTGTTTCCCTGAGAAATTGGTTTCATTTTCGTTTATGCGTTTTTGGGTGATGTATTAGAATGCACAATGAAGGCTTCCTAGTTCCTATGGTATTATTGAAGTTGTTATATTATAGTCACAAAGAAGCCATCCGTATAGATGATTTCACAGGCACTATTTCTTTTCTATTTTTCTTCTGTTTTTCTTTTATATACACGGTACACTTTTGTTAGGTAATTTCTAATCCGATGTGTTCAGTACAACATAACTGCATGTTTTATTCCATGATACTAAGCGTCTAAGAAATGATGCTTTGTCAATTGACACAGGTTGTCATGTAGGAAACACATGCATCGTAGTGCAAACAGAAGATGCTCTGCTTAGATGCATGCTACTTTTATTGGCTATGCTATCTATCTCTAATCTTTAGCAAATATGCATATTTCTTTAGTTGTTTTTCCCTCGATGGTAACAGTTGCAGTCCTTGAATTTTATTTTTTCAGAGTATATATCCTGCAAAGATACTGAAACTCAACTTTCGTGAGAGGAAGGAGAACGCTTGGGAAGATTCAGGCTCAGATGAACTTTCTGTAGTGTTTCCTGGTGTTATCGCACGCTTTGATGGTGCTGACCTTCAGGTTTGTGTGAAACCCTCACCCTTTGTATCAGAACCAGAAAATTTGGTGCTGAGTCACCAGTGATGATCAGGCTTTTTGTGCATGTTCAATGATAATTACTGATTTCTTGGTTGCTCACAGAGCATTCTTAAAAAAACATTTCAAGATGCGAAATCACGCCTGTGGAAAGATAAGTTTGAAGAGCAAGATGCTGAGGATGAGGAAACCTTTGGACGGATACCCTTCCAGATTTGGAATGTAAGCAAGTTCAGTTCATGTGCTGATGCTGCAATTGTTGGTCTGATGCCACCTCCCTTGTTAGAACTTCAGGTGACTTACTGGCGCATCATTCTTCTATTGTTGTTAGATATAACTGTTACATGAACTTACTATTATGCCTCTACCATTTGTTTTATCGTATCCTGATTCTCTTAAAAGCTACCTTTAGTGGAAGTTTTCTGAAGCCACGATTATATTGAATTCAGCTGCTTTTATATTGCTGGGCAGTCAAGTCAGCGCCACTACTGTGCCATCACAGTTGGAGAGGATGCTGTAGTTTCCGCATATAGGTGAGTTTCACTATGCAATGGGTTTTGCATTTCTGGTTGAGGTGATCATGATACTAGCTGTGACTTCCATTATGAGTTCTATGGATATGGTGTGTCCAAGACATGATAGTGCCTGTATTCATGTGCAACTGTACTTTGTGTATTATGTTTCACAGTTCAAATTATATTTCAAGTTTGCAACAGAAAACTAACTATGATAGCTTCCATTCAAATTTGCATTGCAATAAGTCCATACCATTGTTTCTCTAGATGTTGGCTTTGGAAAGTTAGCGGAAGATGTTGCCATATTGTTAGTTTTGCACATCTTCTAACTTCTTGTTATTCTGTAGGTTATCAGAAGATAGAAGCAGGTCAATTGTTGGAGCAATTTTGTCAAGAGGTGTAGCTGCAACATTTTCGACAATATCATCTTTGTCCAAAATACTATGGCGGAGTGAGCCATCACCACCTAAAAAGTCACGGCCAAAGCCTCAATCCTTTGCAAAAAGTAATGGCCGAGTAAGTTTCAATATTTTTAAAAAATATACTGAAGTTTACTCCTAACTGTTACATAAACTGCAGCATCACCCCTCACCTGCTTGAAAGACTCCCCAAGGAAGGGAGAACGGCTTACACTCTCACCGAGTGGTACACTGGCTGCTATAACTGATTCACTTGGGCGGATACTACTGCTGGACACCCATGCCCTTGTGGCTGTACGGTTATGGAAGGTGATCTCCTGGGTTAAATCTTATTTTATTCTTAATAATTAATCTAAAAGAAATAATGAACCACTGAGTAATATATAACTTCCAATAGTTAGACTACAGTGTTCTTGTGTGGCCTTTAGTTAGTGTCTTTTGGATTAGTTTCTTGTATTTATGTTTCATCTATCACCTTGTGAAATTTGAACTTAAAACCCAACAAAACAATGAAACATGTATGAGAAAAAGAAAAAGGCAAAGTTGGGATAGTAAAATGGGCTTATCCCTTTTCAAATAGTGTAAAAAACTTGTCTGCCATGCTGGGATTAGTCTTTTTTGGATTGCTGAGTGGTACTGTTCTATAATAGTTGTAAATCAGGGGATCAGGAAAATGCACATAGAAAATATTGTGGTACAAATGCTATTCTCACATCTGATCCAATTGTTCATGATTTGCAATGGATATTGTGAGAGTAGCAAACCATAGTTATCATGTGCAGTTCTCTGAACATGCCACTGTTGCAACCAATCTTTAAGTGGCTGTTAATGGTATTTGGATAATAAATTGCCATAAGCACATGACTATCTGATTTCAATTTGTGTTGATAAATAAATTGTTATCAAATCCTCAAAAAAGGACTCAAGTGTAGCCAAGGACTGTCTTGTTTTAATCCACTTTCATTTTGCTTTGTGCCTAAACAGTTGAAATCCATTGCTTAGCACCAGAGCCCATTACAAGTCATTTGCACCAGAACCTTGATAATGCAGAGTGTTTCCTTTTGCATATATCTCGAAACCAGTCTACCTTTTGGGTTTTCATTTTTTTATTTTCTTTTATTTTACTGTACAATTTTTTAGGGCTATCGTGACGCTTCATGTCTATTCGTGGAAATGCTTCTGAACAAAGACAAGGCTTCGTCAAGGTCGATGCACATAGAATACACAAAGAGTGACTATTGTTTGTGTTTAGCAATCCATGCCCCACGGAAAGGAATAATAGAGGTAAGTATCATTGTTGAATGGCATTCTGGAGTTGGTTTGATTTCCTGTTGGTCTTTTGTCACTTAGACTTAGATAGAAGAGTATGGAATAAATTACATATTTTCCTGTTTGTCTTTTGTCACTTAGACTTAGATAGAAGAGTATGGAATAAATTACATATTTTCCTGTTTGTCTTTTGTCACTTAGACTTAGATAGAAGAGTATGGAATAAACTAGCCATGTGTGAAGACGGCTAAACGAGTTCATCTACTTTCTGGTGCAGCCTTATGATATTTTGGCCTTATGTGTTGTCAGGTTTGGAAGATGCGGACCGGGTCACGCCTCCTAACCATCCCCTGCCCCAAAGGAAGCAGAATCTTACAACCCTCAGCGAGGCTCTCAACACAGTCATTCTCATCTTCCTATTCCCCGCTGGAGGTTTACTTGTTCAATGGAGACTCTGGGCAATTGTCAGTTTTGAATAGGCACGTTGGATGAATTATTTGTTCTTTTGTTGTGTTACTAAATTGTTACTGCCACGTGTTGTACAGAAATACTTGTTTTGTGATAGTGTTTACAATTTTGTTAATCAAGAAATATAAAAAGGGTGTGTGGGTCAGGATTAAACAAGTGGAGACGAGGCGGACACACAGAAACTGAGGAACCAGCAACGGGCGGATAAAAAGACCGGAAGCAGACATGAATATGGTGGGCATAGCGCTCGTCTGTCCGGCGCGCTTGCTGCCTGCCCGCACGCTACTTGAATCAGTCAGAAAAGGCTAGTGGGGCTTTGAGTAGTTGAGTTTGATAGTGCGATCACAGGGAGATAAAAGAACAAGGAATGCAACTCCTGCTGACCCGCTTGAATGCTGCTGCAGTACGGCAGCACCTGCTCGCGCGCTTGTGCTGCTGTTGTCACCGCACGCTGCTGCTGCCGTGCATGCCGGCCTGGCCTTGCCTGCTGCTGCGCATGCACGTGGGGGCCACCGTGCCTGCTTCGCTTCAAATGTGCATGGGGACCACTGCGCTCGAGGGGACCACTTCTGCTGCGTCCACTTCTCGCGCCTGCTCATGGAATGCTTGTAACATAAATCATTTGCTGCAACATACGTCTGAAACAGATAAAACATTTACAAAATACTCTTGCAACATATGAAACGCATAAAACATTTGAAACTGCTAAAACATTTGAAACATACAATTGCAACATGCGTGTATAGTCAGTGCAACATACGCAACATCCAGATAAACTGCTAAAACATTTGAAACTGCTAAAACATTTGAAACATACAATTGCTCATGGCCACTGTAATAAAACACTTGCAACATACATTTGAAACTGCTAAAACATTTGAAACATACAATTGCAACATGCGTGTATAGTCAGTGCAACATACGCAACATCCAGATAAAACACTTGCAACACACGTTTGAAACAGCTGAAACATTTGAAACATACACTTGCAGCGTACGTGTATAGTTATTGGAACATATACAACCCTACTTTTGCAACATCTAGACGAAACATATGCTACATATGAAACGCATAAAACATACAGTTGCAACATGTGCTCATTGTAACACCCCAGGTGTTTGGTTTGCATTTGTGCATTTGCATTGCATCACATGAGCACATTCATTCTATTATCACATATACATCATCTTATGTTTCAATGTTGCAACATGATGTTTCATTAGTGCTTGTGAATGGGTGTATCATATGCGATGTCTCTGTGTTATGCTTAGTACCCTAGAGGGGTTATACATGTCCCATGTACCATGTTTCAAGTGTTGCATGGCTCTGTTTCAGTGTTTCATTTGATTGTTTTGCTGGTTTCAGTTGAATGTTTTGTATGTTGCAAATGAATGTTTCAGTTGTTTTGATAAGCTAGGGTATATGTGTGACATGCAAATGAATGTGGTGACCCACCAAAACACCCTAGCTACACTTAGAATGTCATTAGGAACAATGTTCATAAAGGTTATTAGCCCTAATTATGCTTCTAAGCACTAGTTTGACTTATGTTGACCCTGGAACTCTTTTGTTTGACTGATTAAAAAGTGTAGCTAGAAGTCAATGCATGTTGATGCACCCTTAAACAAAGTTGTAGCAAATTTGTTATGGAACAAAAGTTGTAATTTGGCCATCTCATGAAAATGACCAGAACACCCTCAAAAATGGCTCACAAGGCTGAATTGGGGGTTGTTTGGGGACTTAGCATTTTGGCTGTGTAAAACTGGTTTGCAGTTTGATGTACCCCACTTTAGGGCTCTATAACTTCCTAACCAAGCCGAACCAGCTTGAGCTCCAATTGACAAAGTTGAAGTTCACATGTAGTTCTACAAGTTCACCAATTGCACCATGAGCCAAATCGAGCTAGTTTGAGAGTTGTGAGGCGTTGAAAATCGGGTTTCAGTCGTCTCATTGAGCTCTGAATCTGAACGAGCTGAGCTCGGTGGCCGACCGGTGACAGGCTTCGACCGCCGCGTGGCTCGCTCGCGCGCGCGTGGTGTGCCACGACGTCTGCCTCTGAGCGTGAGCGAGAGGAGAAAACCGAGCCTAGGCGATGCTTTCCATTCCCTCTCCATTTCGCTCTCTGCTTCTCCCCAGCGACGCCATTGCCCCCGCAAGCTCCGCCTCTCCCTCGTGCCTCCACCACCGCACCAATGCCTGTCAAACCGTGTCCATAGCTTCACCACCATCTCCCCTACCTCGCCATCCCCTTTGTTGAATCGTCTGAGCACCGGTGAGGCCACATTCCAACGTTATCGCCGCGGGAAGCTCGCCGGAGCTCCGCCATGCCCGCGCTCGTCATGGCCAAGCTCTCTAGCGCCCCCTTTCCCCTCTTCTCAGTAGTGTAGCGAGGTCCCTAGGTTACCTCGAGGCTCACGCCTTGCTTAGGTTAGGCCACCATGGCCGGGGTTGCCCGGCACATCTCACGCAGCGCCGCTG
Source organism: Saccharum hybrid cultivar R570 (assembly GCA_038087645.1). Taxonomy (NCBI): domain Eukaryota; kingdom Viridiplantae; phylum Streptophyta; class Magnoliopsida; order Poales; family Poaceae; genus Saccharum; species Saccharum hybrid cultivar. The sequence continues at coordinate 47,071,884 of JAQSUU010000307.1, read as the reverse complement.
CACCTGCCATTGCCGGCGGCATGTCCTTCCGGCTAACCCTAGGAACCCCGAAGCACCTCCATCAGCATAGAATCACACGAGGAGCGTGTTGGTGCCCTCGGTTTCGCCGGCTGACTCACCGGCGGTGAGTTTTCACCGGCGTCCTCTCCTTCCCTATCTCTGTCTCCATGACGCGCGGGCCCGGGTGTCAGCGTTGTCGGGTGGAGATTGGTCGAGGGCCGAGCGACTCAGCGCGGGCCGGCCCAGTAGCTAGGTTAGGTTTAGTTATTTTATTTTTCTTTTCTTTATTTTACAGATTTGAGTGCTAGTTTATAAAATCTAAATCTGGTGATTTAGAGATCCAAATAAAGTGATTCAATTTTTGTGGTGCTCTTTATGCAGTCTAGTTTTTATTAAAAATATAAAATATGTCATGTTCTGTTATGGAAATTGAAGCTATAAATTATCTCTTTTATTCATTAAGAAATAAAAGAAATTTGTATCTATTGTTGTATAGCTTCAAATGACTTGAAATTTTTATGAGGTGTTGTTCATGGTATGAGTAGGTTGTAGTTTAAATTTCAGAAATTTTGGACTCTTTATGATAGAGTTATGTATTTATCTTATTTGCATGGTTGGATCTTGTGTGAATTTTCATAATTTATCTATAGATTCAGTAGATGTGAAATTTTGTGAGTGATATTCTCATATTAGTAAGAACCTAAGAAAAATATGAAATATATTGTTTAATACTTTTCAATAGGGTTTCTCATTTATGCTAAAATTAGTCTTTCTGTCTGTTATTTTTAGTATAGGAAAATATACTTGCTCAAATGCTATGAAAATTTTATGGTAGCCTCCTGGAAGCATATGGTAGCTACTGTAATTTTTATAAAATTAATTGTGGTGTTTTGTTATAGGTTTCTTATTCCACCTAGTTATCTAAAGAAATTAATAAAGTGTATTAAAGAAAATATTTAGATTTTGGCACCACACTTTATGGTGTTATTTTGATATTGGTAGTAAGTTGGTAAAGTTGATTTAGCTCAAATGTGATTTTGCTACATCACTAAATATTTAATTTAGTGAATCTGCCGATTCTGGACAGATTTCGAGATGTTATTAATTACTCTATGTAAATGATGATTTCATGTCTTGTGATCTAGAATAAAGTTGTTTGTGAAATTCATGATCTAGATCCTGTTAAATTTTGGTGGCATTTGGCCATCTAGTTTAGGAGTTATACCTGCTCAAAGTTGGCTCTTAGCTTTGGTTGCTCTTTGTTTACACAGAATAGATTCTATGTTTGCTTTAATTTGATCTAGTAAACATTGGAATTATGCTGTGATATTTATAAATAATTTGTAGAGAATTTCATAAGCTTTCCAGAATGTCCTCTTTCTAGTCAATTGAATTTGTAGAACTCCGGTTGTGATTGATTTACTGAAATGCTCCTGTGCATGTGAAACCTGAACTTTCTGATTAAGTGTATTTTTACTATTCATAAGCATGTTTATAATGTTTCTATGTGTTTTGATTAAGGTAAGTTTAGGTGTAGGTGTTAGGCCTTTAACTGAAGATGAACGTCTTTATCTTAGGTTATGCAAGTTAGGTAAGTTTAATCTCACTCTTTCGAGTAAAGATAGACATATGCTCTTAAAGTGATTTGAATAGAGCGTTGCACCTACTCGGTCAACGACTGTCTAGGAGGTTATGCTAAGCATTGATTGTCATTCATGATCATCATACCATCTCCTGTGCATCCATGATACTTATCTCGTGCATTGGCATGCAATAGGTGTTCCGAAGGGAATCACTTTTCTAGAATTCGAGCCGAACCCAGAGGAGCAACCACTAAAGCAGGGGGTGCAGGTCCCCGAAGAAGCAGCAGAAGGAGATGTGGTAGACTGTTCGGACCACACGCCTTGCAACTTCGTGAAAGGCAAGCCCCGGAGCATTATAAGCCTCTTAATTTCTGAAATGTAATTAATTATTATGTTATATATATTATTGCATTAAGTTTTAGGTGTTAGATGAAAACACTTATTGCATTGATATTCAATCCTTATCCAGATATTATTACCATAAATTCTATGTAGCTCAGGATCGAGTAGATGCTTAGCCCAGCTTTAAGCGGTAGAAGTCGGGTGATTTTTTGTCACCTGCGAGCTATTGGACTATACATATGGTACAATTGGCTATATTTGCTATCGTGAAAAAGAACCTAGTTTAATTTGAATACAGACCGGGCGAGGCTTGTAAGACTATAGGCTTACAGTGACTCCGTCTGTGTCGTTTAAGGACCGAATTCTTGGAGCCTTTCCTTGTCACGTTAAATGCATGTCTAACACTTAGTTGGCCGGTCTGGAGACCGACCACGAAGCCGAGTAGCTCAACTCAGCTGGGAGTCGATAAGTACAAAGTACGCCTCGGAAGGGAGCCGTAGGTGTGAGTCCAAGGACATGTGATTTAAAAGTCCTGAACGTTCTGGTAGAAGTGTAATCCCTGAGAGTGCTGTCGCTGATCGAACCCGTAAAGTTGGTTCCTGAGTTGTACCAAAGGTGATCAATGGCTGCCTTCAGCAGGGTTTACCGAGTGAGTGTTAGGAATACCCCCTCAACTGAGTTATAATTCGATTCGAGTCGTCGTCTCTCACCGGTTAGTGAGAACTTGATGGGAGTATCTCCAAAATAGGTACACTAAATAATATGATGGTTCAGGAATGATGATATGATGGTGGCCTTATTATACCTGCTATGGTTAATACTATTTGCTCCTAATAAAGTGAGTGCTATAGTACAGGTGCTAATCTAGATGACAGGTTAATGATTATTAAATTGAAGCTAAGCACTAAATGGTTACTTATGCTAGGCCAGCTTTTATGCAAATTGTGTCAAGCTAGATCTACTGTATATCAATCTTGCATGATCCTTGGTGTCACTTTATTTCTGCTTCTTGACGGGTAAGTCTAGCTGAGTACCTTCTCGTACTCAGGGTTTATTTTTCACCTGTTGTAGATGACCTATTCTATCACGGGTGCTACAAGTATTGCCTTCTCTCGTTGGGGGATGAAGACTAGGCTGTCGGGCACAGTCTCTACTAGTGTTCTTACTTGAGATGCTTTGTGGGACATGACCTTACTCTGGCAATGTATTTGAACTTATGAAGTTATGTATCGAACTATGTTGCTTCAGTGAAACAAACTCGGTTTGTAATATTTTATGTTGAACTCCGATGGATGTAATCCGTATGCTACTTGTGAACTGTTGTAATGAATGATGTGTTATGGTGAATCACTATGATCTTGGCTTGTATGTTGAAAGTTGTTTAAAATCCTTCGAGATTTCCAGATTATCGGGGTTATGGAAGCTTAAGTACAGGAATTTGATCACTTCGGTGATTGTTTTTGTACTTACGTTCTTATAATTTGGTCGGTTCTGTTACACTCATCTACTTGCTATCGCCCAATGAAAACTCGTTGGCATGGCGCGGGGGAGTGCAGTGCGAGGTGTGGGCAGCGCAAGATGCGAGGCACAAGCGGGTGCGCAGCATGAGGCAAGTCTGGCACGAAGCGTGAGGCATAGGGGCGCGTGACGCGAGGCGGGTCCAGCGCTAAGCGGATCCATCTCGATGGAATCAGACGCAACATGCGTGGGTCAGGATTAATGAAGCAGAGATGAAGCGGGCATAGAAACAAAAACTGAGAAACCAGTAATGGGCAGATAAAAAACTAGAAGCAGACATGAACGTGGGAGGGGAGGGATGAAAAAAGAAATTGGGAGAGAAATTATGGCATAGCGCCTGAACATCTGGACGTCGCGTCCGTCCAGACATCTGCGCTTGCTGGCCACCCGCAAGCTGCTTGAATCAGTCAGAAAAGGCTACTAGGGCTTGAGTAGTTGAGTGTGACTGTGTGATCATAGGGAGATCCAAGAACAAGGCATAAGTCCTGCCCACCCGCCCGCCCGAATGCTGCTGCAACACCTACCCGCACGGTGCTACTACTACCGTGCATGCTGGCCCGACCCTGCCTCCTTCTATGCATGCACGTGGGGCCACTGCGCCCGCTTCGCTTCTCGTGCGCACGGTGACCGTTGCGCCCACTCCCCGCGCCTGCTCATGGAACACTTGCAACATAAAGCATTTACTGCATCATACGGCCAAAACAGATGAAACATTTACAACAAAATCTTGAACATATGTATATGGCCACTACAACATATGCAATATTCAAATAAAACACTTGCAACATACATTTGAAACAGCTAAAACATTTGAAACATACAATTGCAACATGCGTGTATGGTCAGTGCAACATATGCAACATCGAGATAAAACACTTGCAACATACGTTTAAAATAACTGAAACATTTAAAACATATACTTGTAACATACGTGTATAGCCATTAAAACATATACAACCCTAGATCTACTTTTACAACATCCAGATAAAACATATGCTACATATAAAACGCATGAAACATACGGTTGCAACATTTGCTCAACTACTTGGTACCGTCCAATGAAGGCTCGTTGACGCGACGCGGGGGAGCACAATGCAAGGCGCGGGCGGGGTGCACGGCATGAGGTGAGTTCGGCGCGAGATGTGAGGCGCAAGGGCATGCGGTGCGAGGCGGATCTGTCTCGGTGGAATTGGCCGCAGTGTGCGAATAGGAAAGAGAAGCGTCCATATTTTATTAATAAAATGGAGAACCCATGAGGGGAGTTGGATCGGTCAGACTTGGTCTGCGGGTAGACGCACATCCGCCAGACGGATGCTCGGTCGAGAGCATTACCGGAAAAAGGGTGCGTGGGTCAGGATTAAACAAGCGGAGACGAAGTAGACACAGAAATAGAAACTGAGGAACCAACAACGAGTGGATGAAAAAACCAGAAGCGGACATGAACATGGGAGGAGAGGGATGAAAAAGAAATTAGGAGAAAAATTCTAGCATAGCACCCGGACGTCCAGACGCCGCGGTCGTCCAAGCGTCCGCGCCTACAAGTTGCTTGAATCAGTTAGAAATGCTAGTGGGGCTTGAGTAGTTAAGTTTGACCATGTGATCACAGGGAGATCAAATAACAAGGCATACAGCTGCTGCCCACCCGCCCGCCTGAACACTGCTGCAGCACCTGCTCACGCGCTGCTGGTGCTACTGTTGTCACCGCGCACTGCTACTGCCATGCATGCCGGCCCGCCCTGCCTGCTGCTGCGGTACACATGTGCCTCTTGCTGCGCATGCACGTGGGGGTCACCGCGTCCGCTTCGCTTCCCATGTGTGCGGGGACCGCTGCGCCCGGGGGGAGACCACTTTCGCTATGCCCACTTCCTGCGCCTGCTCATGGAACGGTTGCAACATAAAACATTTGCTACAACATACGACTGAAACATATGAAATATTTTCAACATACTCTTACAACATACGTGTATGCCCACTGTAACATATGCAACACCCAGATAAAACACTTATAATATATGTTGGAAAACAGCTGAAACATTTGACACATACAATTGCAACATGCGTGCATGGTCAGTGTAACATATCAACATCTAGATAAAATACTTGCGACATAAGTTTGAAACAGCTAAAACATTTGAAACATACAGTGCAACATACATGTATAGCCATTAGAACATATACAACCCTAGATTTACTTTTGTAACACCCAGATGAAATATGTGCTACATATGAAACAGATGAAACATATGGTTGCAACATGTGCTTATCTAATTGCTGCCGCCCAATAAAGGCTCGTTGACACGGCGCGGGGGAGCGCAGCACGAGGCGTGGGCGGGGTGCACGGCACGAGGTGGCTGTGGCATGAGGTGTGAGGCGCAGGGGCGCGCAGCGCAAGGCGGTTCCATCCTGGTGGAATCGGCCACAGCAGGCGAATAGGAAAGAGAAGCGTCTAGATTTTTTTAATTAAAATAGAGAAGCCGTGAGGGGAGTTGGGCCGATCAAACCTGGTCCGCAGGCAGGCGCGTGTCCAGCCGGTTGGATGCTCAGTATAGAGCATTACCGGAAAAGGGTGCGTGGGTCAGGATTAAACAAGCGGAGACCAAGCGGACACAGAAACAGAAACTGTAGGACCAGCAACGGGTGGATGAAAAAACCGGAAGCAGACGTGAACGTGGGAGGCGAGGGATGAAAAAGGAAATTAGGAGAGCCTGATCGGACATCCTTCACTTTCCCATTCAATTGGTCGTTACATTTCTCTTTCCCCCACATTGAACATTTCAAGTACTCTATTTTTTAGCCAAATTCAATTGATCATGGAGGGTGGGGAGCAATAGTAGCCCTGGTCCGGTGATAAAGTCAATTTGGGACTAAGCATGGAAGGTGGAGCAGGAACAAGTGAGCAAATGAATACCCTACCACGGCCAAGAAATTCTCCAGCAAAGAGGGATGCGAAGAAAAAGCTCACCCAACGAAGACAGAATTAAATGCTACTTTTAATTCGTGGAAGCTTTTGTAATAATGTAGTCAGGGAACATAAACTTGTTTGGCATTCTAATAATGCTTAGGGCATGTACAACCCACAGACAGGGGTCTGTCTCTAAACACGTCGAATCTATCGTACAGACAGATATAAAGATAGGTCATACAGCCCACAGACAGGGATCCGTCTCTAAGCTGTTTAATGCTTTATACGTAGCTAGAATCAACTATAAATAATTTTTTGTATACTATTATATGGCTATTTGATAGAAAATGTATCAAGAATAAATAAGAGCAATATGATTACAATATTTTTTAAATGCATCAATGTAATAATTATATATTATATATAGTTGCAATGTCTTTTGTCTAATTTCCTTTGTTTCCATAGTGTTGCCATGTACTTTGCCGACTCTATACTTTGCACAAATCCTATCCAACTTGGCTCCATCTATCAGTTTCAGGCCGATTCAGATAGCCTGAACTTGCAAGGCGACTGCCCTGTGAGTAACAACTTGTTGAACAAATCGGTGATGAGAACTGAGAAATTAAGCAAAAAAAAAAGTTTGGTTGGTTTCATCATATAGCATAAACTGTATTTTAGATGCATTCTTCACTGAAAAAATCAGCATGTATTTTAGATGCTTGAATGCACATTTCAACAAACACCTAAACTACATGCCGTAGCAAGCTCGCAACACGCACACGAAGCTCAAAGTATTTTTTTAAAACGAACGAAGCTCAAAGTATTAGCCACCCACAATCAGAGGCAAATTATGAAAGCAACACCCACAAGCAATCACATCACCTGGTCCACCTGGTTGACCAGGGATTCCATGCCGCAAGGGCCAAAGGCGGAGGGTGGCCGGCGAGGACGACCTGTGCTTCAACATCTCGCCGGACCCAAACGGCAGGGCAGTATGCAGCAGCAGCTCTTGGAGGTCGTCTGCGTCCGATGACTACGGCTGTCGAGCAGCTTCCACGACGGATGGGTCCTGCGGCCTTACCATTCCTCATATTGCAGCTGGTGGCAACGAGCGTAGCGGCGCTAGGCTCGACGCGGCAAGGAGCAACACGGCCGGCATGACGAGGAGCGGAGCACCATTCCGTGCGCAAACCACAATCCGCGAGTGCCCCCACGCGGGATCCGAGCGCGGCGTTGACTCGAGAAGGCGCAATCATACAACGCAGCTCTCCCCGTCGATTGGGCCTCGGAGCACAGGCCTTCGGCGTCGTCTCGTGAGGCAACGGGGAGTCCGTCTCCAAGTGGAACAGAGAAGTTTTTCGTAAAATTAGCAACATGGAGACGGGAAAGGGACGACCATTGTACGTGCCCTTAATTGCCTCGATGATGCATGTATGTAAGAGCCTGTATGGATCATAGGCCTGGTTTAGATGCCAAAATTGGGAGGCAAAATCTGCATAGTGTATGTCGCGTCATACTGTAGCAATTTTATTTTTATGTGGTAATAATTGTCTAAATCTTGATTAATTAGGCTCTAAATGTTCGTCTCGCAAAGTACAATAAAACTGTGTAATTAGTTTTTTATTTCATCTACATTTAGTACTTCATATATGTGCCGACATTTTAATGTGATGGGGAATCTTCTTTTTGCATAGTGAAATTTGAAGGTGAATTCTGGAATCTAAATAAGGCCATAGTTTTAAATCTTCCGCTATAGCTGCTGCTATAGCCCGCTATAGCCTTTTGAGGCAGTGTGCCGCTATTTGTGTTCTTGTACAATTTAGCCGCTATATCCCGCTAAAGCCCGATATAACTCCGTTATTAGCTGTTTTAAAGATATACCGCTAAACACCTTAGCCCGCTATTTAAAACATTGGTATGGACGCTATTAACTGGATGGTCTGCAAAATTGTTCTGTTGCATTCGCTGCTCATTGTACATGCTGTTATTACCATTGCTAATTATACCATTTCTGGAGAAATGGTCGAATTTCATTGTTACAAATGTTGCACATTGTTTACACTAATGGCATTTTAATTGCATTATTGATCATCATCTCATTCTTTTGCACAAACGGTAATGCTTATCCGTGCATCCGTCTCGTGACTCCTGTCCGGACGAGCCTCGTCTACTCATTCACGGACCCATACTCATCCACTCATTCACGGACCCAACCCGCGTCGCACCTCCACTCTGCATTGCGCGCCCCTGCTCGCGGGACGACTCCACTTGCCCGCGTCGCCCCCACTCGGACAGACTCTTCCTGCGCCGCTCGCCGGCGTTGCCCCCACCGGCACTGCCCACCATCGCGGGACGGACTCCGCTCTCCCATGCCGCCCTCGCTCGTGGGACGGACTTTGCCTGCGCCGCTCGCCGGCGCCGCCCACGCCGCCAGCCGTCTAGACTCGCGCCTCCCATCACGGTCATGCTCCATCCGCCTGCCGCGGCCACTGCCGAGGTCCGTGCCGCCGGCGAGCTTCGAGCACTCCATGGCATCGAGCTCTGGACTGGCGTCAAGCTCCACAAGGATGAGCTCCATTGGTCCAAGCAGCAAGGTGACATTGCGCTGAAAGCACGTGTTGCAAGCGTATGTTTCAAGTATTTCAGTTGATTTAGATGTATGTTGCAAGGGTTTCGTATGGTTGTTGCAAAAGTAAATCAGGATGTTGCATATGCTGCATTTGTTGTACACTTATGTTGCAAACGCCTGTCCCCACTACCTAATGTTTCATCTGTTTTTTCAGATATATGTTGCAAGTGTGTTTATCTGGAAGTTGCATATGTTTTACACATATGTTACAAATGTTTTTATCTGGATATTGCGTACGTGATGCAAAAGTTTTCAAGTGTTTAATGTGTTTTTTTGCAAGGGTTTCAGACGCATATTTTAAATGTTTCATCTGTCTTCGTACGTATGTTGTAAATGTTTCATTTGGATGTTTTAAAAGTAGATCGAGTGTAGAACATGTTGCAATGGCGTCAGTGGCTGGTGGACAGCGGCTTGCCGCAGGGCTGCGGCTCCTACCTCGCACGGCGCACCTCGCCCTCTCCTCTCTGTCCCCTCCCTTTCCTTCCCTCCATCTGGACGCAATAGTTTGAGCTCGGCAGGAAACCCTACCCGACGAGGACGCAAACGGTCGCGGAGGTGGGTGGTCCTGGGTGGGCCGATGGCAGTGCGATGCTCGCATAGTGGCCCCGGAGCAAGCTGAGGTTCGCGTCGTCCGCTCACTATGTGTGGGAAACAAGTAGCCGCGAGCGTCCGTCCAGACGTCCGGGCGTAAGTAATGCCCCTTGCACAAAACTGAGAGACATTGGTTCACAAAATTGATTTATTGCATTGCTCTAGTTCATTGCATTTTACATGATCATTAGCCAATGCACAAATGCGCATCTCCTGAACAACAGAATTCACAAATTTTTTATATGAGAAAGCACACAACTCTAATTGGTTTTTGCCATTATCAAACTTAGGTTTCACCCGTTTGCCATCCCACACAATTGGGATTCACCCAATTTCCATTATCGAACTGGTGTCATGCTAGAATGCCATTTGCACCTATTCTCTCCATTAATCATTTTTCCAATTTTCCGCACAAAGCATTCTAGCATCTGATGCCTTTTCACGACGATAGCGATGACCATCTGCTGCATCAACAGAAGTTGCTTAGCACAAAGCATTCTAAGGGATACCCTAATATAAGCTGCATACTAAAAAGCATACACGGTAAAGCACAGTTGAAGTCCGAATTGCACATTTTGATATATAGACTTATCAGTTCTTGCAATGCATGGCATACACAGCATGAAAAACACAGTTGAAATCTGAACTGCAGATCCAGATATTGTGGAGTATTTTTTTTTCTTTTTTTCAAAAGGAAGGATATTGCAAACTATCAGCTCTCGCATTGCATAGTATACAATGAAAAACACAATTTGAATCTGCACTGCATTACTGTTTAAATTGACATGAAAAAAGACAACATATACAGGGTAAAAACTTAACTATAAGATTTGCTTAAGTTCAGGAACTGGCTGCAAGCCTGGACTTACCAACAATAGAACCCTAGTTGAGCATTATGTTTGAATCAACATCAATTTGCACCTAAAGTGGAACAAAGCATGCACTAGAAGCACACTAGCAGGTAGATTTAACTCATAAAAATTCACCACTAACAAACCTTTACAATTTTGGAAACATATCAAGTTCAAAGTACTTACATGCAATATTGTCAAACCGTGTAATCGATCCTAGTCGCCATGGCACCGATCAGCCCGACTCGATTAATGGCAACAAATCGTAGTGCATAGCTGATCACCATGACACCGATCAGCCCAACTATCGTGATTAGTCAGTAACATTGCTTACATGGCTGTCCAGCTTATCAGTAAGTCCACCGTGGCTGTGTATGCTCTCCCCAGAATCCTGAAAAGTAAACACAGAAATCAGGATGAGCTTCCGCGAACGAAATATCTTCCCGACAGGTGATCTCAAACATAAAGCACCCTAAATGCTCCTCGAATCCAATCCACTAGCAAAAAACCCTCCAACTCATACACGAAAACAAAGATTTCCCTGTAATTAATAGTTAAATACTGGCAATGTACAAATGTTAACAAACTGTGTACTGGCCTGGCTGACTTACTTCAATTGCCCAACTATCAGCAAACATGAGGTATTCACATGGAAGCATCTCCACTTGGCATCTGTCTTCCTAAATACGCCTAGCGGAATAGAACGCATAAACTCTGTTGGAAATCTCACGGAACAACTAATTACGTTCCCTCCTGTAGTTGAACACATCAGATGGTTGTTTCACATGCACGCCCATCTCACCCAGCAGCGAAAGCATCACAGAATTCTGTTGATACGAAATATCATCTTCAGCAACATGACCAGGCTCACTTGATCTTACAAGGCTCATCCCCACATCTTTCTCCACTACTTTCTCCTTCATCACCTTCCTTACTTTTTCAACATCATCCCATCTTCCTTCCGCGGCATAAATGTTTGACAGAAGCACATAGGAGCTGAACTCTGTTGGCTTCATTTCAATCAGCTTAGTTCCAATAAACTCTCCAAGTTTGGAGCTGTCCTGAGTTCGAGAGGCTGATATTAGGGCACCCCATAATGCAGGTGACACCTTTGCCTGAAAATTCTTGATGAGCTTGTCTAAGTCTCTGAGCAGTCCAGCACGACCAAGGAGATCCATCATACAGCCAAAGTGCTCAGCCTTGGGCCCAATATTGTAGAACCTGACCATCCTATCAAAACACCACCAGCCTTCAAGCACCAAGCCTCCATGGGCACAGGAGCTCAAGATGCAGATGAAAGTCGTCTCATTTGGCTGAGGCCCATTCTTCTCCATCTCCATGAACAACTCAAGGGCCTTCTCACTGTGCCCATGCAAGCCATAGCCAATGATCATTGAGTTCCAGGATGCAACACTCTTTTCAGTCATCAAATCAAATATCTCCTTTGCTGTCCCCATCACCCCACACTTGGCATACATTGTCAGCATAGCAGTATGAAGTAGTACGTCAGGAATAAGTCTCTCCCACCTCTCACAGACCAAGCGATGCACCCACCTTCCCCTCTCAAGATCACCCAGGTTCCCACAGGCTGTCAAAATGCTCACAAATGTCTTCTCATTTGGTTTGCTTTCCCCCACAGCCATCATCGCATCAAACAGATTCAAACACTCACGCCAGTCCTTCACCTTTGCGTATAGCGCAAGAATGACATTCCATGACACCGTGCTCCTTCTCGGCATGCCATCGAAAACCATTCTTGCCATCTGAATGTCCCCAGTCTGGGTGTACCCATCCAGCATCGAGTTCCATGACACAACATCCCTCACAGGCATTACATCAAACATTCTTTTGGCGTTCTCCATGTCCCCGCGCTGAGTATACCCAGCAAGCATTGAGTTCCATGTAACCACGTCCCTCTCGGGCATTCCATCAAACAGCTCCCTGGCGTTGGCCATATCCCCCTCCGCCACGTACCCAGACAACATGGAATTGTACGTGAAGAGATCCCGCTCCGGCATTTCGTCGAACAGGCGCCGCGCCGCCAGGAGGAGGCCCATGCGGAGGCAGGAGCGGAGGAGAGTGTTCCAGGTCACGGTGTCGGGGCGGGGGATGTCGGCGAGGAGGCGGCGCGCGGAGGCCGTGGAGCCGTGGGAGAGATAGAGCGAGAGGAGGGAGTTGGCGAGGCGGAGGTCAGAGGGGAGGTGGCCGGAGGACACAGCGAGGCCGTGGAGAGCGCAGGCGTCGGGGAGGGAGTGGGCGCGGTGTTGCTTGGCGGAGGAGAGGAGCAGGAGCGTGAGGTGGTCGGGCGGGAGGAGGCGGAGGAGGGCCGGGAGGCGGCGGGCGGGGACGTGCGGGAGGAGGGAGTTGAGGAGGCGGGAGGCGAGCGCGGGGTGGGATGAGGAGAGCCCGGAGGTGAGGACCACTGCCATGGACTGGAGGAGCAGGTGGTGCGGCGTGGTCGGCCCAGCGGCGGCGCGGAGACGCGGCAGCAGGGTGGTGATCGCCGGCGGTGAGCGGCGGCGCGTGTGGCCCGGTGTTGGGGAAGGCATCGTAGGTTGTGGCGGGAATCGGAGATGGGAATGTTTGTACTGTATTTGATACGCGAAATGAAACATTACATCGGAGTGAATAAAGAGCATGTCCACAATAACTGGGGTGCAGACATTCGGTTATAAAAAAAATCGGGTTGAATAATTTAGGTTTTAAAAAATTTGGGTTTCCAAAATTGTCTTAGGAAATAGCATCTGACAATCAATGCCTAAGTTATTCAGCCATGAATTAAAAATGTAAACTATAATGAATGGCTATGTAATCTATGGCTGAATAAAACAATAAGGGCTGTAGTTATCGTGCACGTGATGAATGGCAATGTAATATGGATGCAATAAGAACCAAGGCTATCAGCACTATCAAAACATACAAGATTAATTTGTGGCTACTCATTGATTTGTGCTATGTACCTCTTTGGGGGGTTGATATGGCTAATCTTAGGTGCGCCATGCCATGGTGACAGTGACAATGATGTATATTGTTGGGAAACTTGGTTTCCGATAGGTTGGAGGTAACGGGATCTTCGCCTGGGCGGAGGCTCCAGGCAAAGGTGAGTGAGTTGGTGGGCCCAGACTTAATTAGGGTTCCATAAATGAATTCATCGACCACCTTTACACAGGGTTTGACTCTCCCTTTTTATATGGCACTGTTTGCTATCATTCCTTTTTACATCTCTACCCTGCGCCAGCTAAGGTACATTCCTGTTTTATTCCCGCACCTATACTAACCGTCGGGGGCAATCCAGGCCTTATCTTCTTGCACCGCCTCTGCTTCTTGGGCCTTAGCCTTTGGCCCATGGGGGGCCCATCTCTGGCCTAGGACCACGGCGTGATGGAGGTTCCCTTCAATCGGCGGAGATCGCCTAGGCTCCGCTCAAGTTGTCTCCACCTCTGCCTTGCTGTTCGAGCCGCCGAAGCCTTCGCTCTTGTTTCTTGGACCTCCGCCTTGGACCGTGCCCGGGGGCCTTCGCCGCCGTGTCCGAGGCCTTCGCCGCACCGTTGATCATGCACGAAGGCTCCTTTAGGGATTCCTGCACACCACCACATACACGATCTGTCGGTGATAGTTTCTGTAGTCCAAAGTGGGGTCTAACCTCCGCTACTCACATATCTATGTCCCAACAGTTCCCCCCTTGAGGGCATGGTCTGATGCGAGCGGGCCGTGACCCTCAATTTTACCGTTGATATTGAGTTGCGGAGGCTTCCCCCCTTTCCCCCCCCGGGTCGCCCGGATCAGACCGTTGTGGTTGTGACGTGTCACTTTCTTATTCACTGCAGTGGCTCTGGAACTGACACATTGCTGAATGGACGTGACCATTGGGCGTGGAAGTTGAAGTGTCCGTCCGCGGCCTATATAAGGGGGCGGCAGGAGAAGCCCTCCCCACTCCACTTGAGCCATCACTTTCATTTCTTTCGCTTTCTAAGCCCTCTTTCGCGTTTGGCCTCCGCTTAGTTGTGACTTGCCTACGCTTCTCCTTTGGTCTTTCTAGTGCTTTAGAGGTGGCTTCTGCTATCAGCCCTCCTCCTCGCTGGGCTACCATCTTTGGTCCCTACCCCCGTCTCCCCGATGTTAGGGCTAGTGGGTGCTCTGCACACTTTGAGGAGTGCATGGTTGCTATCGCGAAGGCCTAGGAGCTTGAAGAGGATCTGACTAGTGTTGAAGCTTCACTTGGCAATTTGGTTGGTGCTGAAGAAGCGGAGGTCATGGCTAGCAAGACCTAGGATTTTGGGCCTTTGCTCATGACGAAGAAGATGATCCTTGAACTTAAGAAGGATGGCTGGGTTCCTCAGGGTAGGGCTAAGCTTTCACAGGGTGAGACGGTCCCTACGCCCGGTAAGGATTATGTCGTTGTCTTCAGGGATTACTTTTCTTGCGGCCTTCACCTTCCCTCTGTTCGGTTTCTTCATGAAGTGCTGGAGGAGTTCGATGTGCAGATTCACCAGCTTACTCCTAATGGCTTCCTTACTTTGAGTAAGTTTTGCTAGGCTTGTGAGTCCTACGGCGCTGAGCCAGATCTGGACACTTTCTGTGAATACTACGAGCTTCAGCGCTAGCCTAAGAAGGTGGGTGAAGATGAGCTTATAGCTCAGTATGGTAGTTGTGCCTTCATGGCGAAGAGGCAGCAGGGGGATTCTAGGTTGGAGATCTCGTATTGTCAGAAGAATAAGTGGGATAAGAATTGGATGCGCTATTGGTTTTATGTGTAGACCTTCGGCGTTACTTCTGCCCATGAGGATGGGAAGAAGGTTACATGGTATCCTCTTGCCTCTGTTATGAATGAGATGAAGTCTTTGACGAAGGTGACTCCTAGTGGCGAGGTTACCCCTCACAGACAGGCTTGTGACACGGCCTTCGCTTTGGCTTGCCGATACTCCGGAGGCCGTGATCTTGTAGAGGAGATGGTGGCTGCTAAGTTCTGGCCTCTTGCTAAATCTAGGCCTTCGTTTAAAGTGGAGATGGTGAATCTCCATGTTTATGGCAAAGCTGATGGGGTCCCTTTTCCCTGTTTTGGAATAAAGCTGTCGGAGGATGAAACTCCCGAGGAGTTTGTCGCTAGGGTGGAACAAGAGGAGTGAGAGATTGTTGGCGATATTTCTGACAAGGAATTTCTCACACGGAGGGCCATTGCAGGCACGATTCCTCGGCTTAACCGAGTGTTTGAGGAGTTAGGGATACACCACAAGGAACACAAGGTTCCTATGAAGGTGCTGAAGTCCATTGAGGACAAGGCCAAAAAGGCTGCTGCGAAGAACAATACCATGGCGGCTGAGTCAAAGAAAAGGAGAGGTGCCGGCACGGCGAAGGCCGCAGCAAGAAACGGAAGATTGGAGCCACCTCTACCATTGCTTCTACTGGCACCGCTGAAGAGGTTGCAAAGAGTGTTCATAGGGGCTCGGCTTCTGCGGTGGTCGGCATAGAGGGCGAGCATTCTACACCCTCCGCTGACCTCGATGGGGATGATTTTGTTGAAACCGCTCTTGGAGGGATGGGAGGTGGCTCTATCACTAAGCCCTCCGCCGTGGCGCCTATGCCCGGTATGCTAGATGATGATTCGTTCAGCTCTAAGGGCGAGGACAGTGGTGGTGGTGATGCCTCCCTACCTACTGATGTGAAGGTTGGGAGTGTGGATCGCCGCCCTGTGAAGGCTCCTGTGGTTGAGGAGTTTGAAGATGAACCTGAGCATCAGCCACCTCCGTCATGGCATTTGAACCCAACACCTTCGATTGGTTCGCATTGGCTAGAGGATATAGAGATGGATCCTATGAGAGGTACTTTATTTCTGAGTAAGTTCTTTTTCACTTTGTTTTCTTTTTCGCCTTGTGTTTGCGCTTTATGCTTGCCGCTAAGTCTCTCTTGCCTTTGCTTTTCTAGGTGACTTGACTAATGCTATGCAGACTCTGTTGCCTAGGGAGGTGCCTCCATCGGCTAACCTGGACCTTGCCCGAGTTAGGTTGGATGCTGGTCTAAAGGCGTCACTGCTGATGGGAGGGGCTGAGCCTTCGGATCCTGGTCATACTGGCGACAGAGGTTTTACCGTTTCATTCTCTTTCATGTTTTTATTATTTTGGTTTGGTGTTACTGACATATGTTGGTTGGCTTTCTCTTTAGGGAGCTCCGCGGATACACTAAGTGGGTGGGTGGAGTACCTCCACGCTCTTTAAATGGAGATAGGAGGTTGATTGCGACCTCTGCTTTTTTATCTATGTTTTGTCTTACATTGCTTTTACTTGGTTTTTTGATAGGCTGAGCTCGCGACCATTTTAAGTAGGTGAACTACTACTAGCTGCTGCGGTACAACTTGGAGCAGCAGTGCTTGGTGAGTGCTATTGCTTTCTACTTTGGATATTCTTTGATTTCGTGGTACTGATACTCTTCTTTGCAGAGTCATCATCTAGTAGAGGTTTTGGAAGAGCGGTCGACGCAAGAAGTTGTCATTCATGACGCTGCCATTGAAGCTTTGAAGAAAGAGGTGGAGACGGTCGAGGTTGAGAAGACCCGGCTTGCGGGGGAGGCCGCTGGCCTTCGCGTGGCCCGCGCCCATGCCGACTTTGATAACTTGCAGGGGAAAGTGGAGTCCTTGGGCAAGGAACTTGAGGGTGCGAAGGCTACTGAACAGCTGGCTACCGAGTGTGCCCTATAGGCCAATGAGACGGCCGAGAACCTCTAGAAGGAAGTAAATGCGGAGAGGGAGTCTAGAGCGGCCTTGAAGGCACAAGTGGACATGCTGAATAACCGCTTGGAGGACGCTAAGGCTATTAGACTGGCTGCAGCTAGGCTTTACACTAATGCGCTAAGCCAATTTGGGGGGGGTGACCTCTCTGCTTCCCCTCGATCCTTCGGCTTATAGCGTGTTCTCTTGGATGAAGTTCAACTTCGCCAAACTTCTAGATTTCATGGGTGGGACTATTGATTTTGGGGCTCTTTCTACCGCCATGATTTTTTCCAAGATGCTAACCCAGTCAAGCTATACGCACACCGAAGGCCTAAAAGAGAAGAAGGATATAAAGGACCTGGCTAAACTTGGGGAAACTTCCCGAGGCCTTTCAAGATCGGTTCGGAATTTCATGAAGTCTCTTTGGGTGAAGTTTGGCCGTGCTGATGCTCGCTCGATGGAGGAGGCTCGGTGTGCTGCAGTTAGCCCTTTTCCCTTGGCTAATTTTGGCTTGTAATATTCTTGCCATCTTTTATATCCTTTGTTTTATCTGCTTATGAGTTTTATGTTACTTGCAGGAGTTACAAAAGGCGGAGGCTGCGCGTGGTGCTTTGGAGGCGCAAACTTCCAAGGATGAGGAGGCGGTGACCCCAAAGATTCCATCTGGTGGTACTAAGGCGCAGAAGCCTTGGGAAGCTGCCTCTACCCCTGCTGATCCGAAGGTGTGGTGTTTAAGATTTTAGTTACTAGCCTTAGGTTTTAGTCGAAGGCGATGTGTTGCCAGTACTCGCCCTTTGTGTATATTGTAGCTTTTGCTATTTTGTTGGTGCCTTTGTCAACTAGGTCTTAATTGTAAATTTGTCTTGCACAGGTTCCTTCCCTAGACCTATGCAGGATGTGCTACCTTTAACTATGTTCCAAGATGGCGTTTATGTTAGCGGTGAACTGTGGAGTTACTGGCATGAAACATTTCCAAGACCTTTAGTTATTGAGATATTTGCCTTCATAACGTATGATATTGATGATGAACGCGCGGAATTTGTTAGGTCTCTTGCCTGGCGAGGGCATCGCCCGCCTGTTTAGTTTTTCATGTTTAAGTTACGCTATTTTAACTGGCCTTCGTGCCTTCTTAATTTATGATAGTAGAATGCTTGATGCCTTAGGTGTGCTGCCTTGTTGCTGCCTTTGGGCTTTTGTATAATTTTGATCTTCTCTTTGATAGTTATGCTTGCAAGGTGCTTTGTTGTAATCTGTTTTATTTTCTTTGAATAAAATTGTTTGTACCCTAGATGGACACTTGTTTGATTGCAGAATCTTGTTTCAATTACAATTTAGGCCGAAGAGTTCTAGCTGCTGGCGCTTATTTTCTTGCTCTTACCTCTGCTTCTCTCTTCTCTCGTTGTCATTGGGGATGAGCTTGCCCGCCTGCGCGGAAAAGCTGAGGCGCTAGTCTTCGGCCTTTTGTCCTGCATGGGGGCTCCGACACTTGCTTTCTTGGTGTATCCTCCTTTTTCTTGGTCTCTAGTTGTTGCTAGGGAGGTTCTAGCGCGTCGTCGTGGAAAAGCTGAGGTGCTCATGTTTGATCTTGTAGTTGTTGCGAAGGCTTTGGTCCAATTTGAGCATTCATCGGAGGTGGTAGTCTTCGATCTTGGTGCTTCTCCAGCATTCATAGTGTAATTTTAGCAAGCAACGGAGGCTGTTGAACTCATGCTTGAGCGTTGTCTTCGCTTGCGCCTGGATGATTGCCTTGTTGCCTTCGTCCATGCTAGAACAGTTGTGCTTCCATCGAACATGGTTGATGCCAAGCCATATCAGTCGGTATCTTCGGTTGCGGGGGGATGTTATGAGTCTTCGTGCGATACCCTTTCGCAACCTCTGATACTGACTAGTTTTTGGAAAGGTGTAGCTGCACAACACCCACTGGAGGTTGTACATCACCTAGTGGTAGACGTGTACAACCTCTCCATGGTCTTCGGTGAGGCAGCGCGAGATGCTATGATTACGAGTCTTCGTATGGTATCCTGTGTCCCTCTTATTTTTAAGGATACTACCGCCTCCATTGCTTTCTTGTCTTGCTCTATAGTGTGGTAGGTATCCTTTGCCTTGATCTCCTCCCTGGCGCTCTCTGGAGCTAGCGATATAGTGATGCACTGACTAGGGCTAGTGCGGGAGGGGGCATTTTATAGTCTAATACTTGTATGCTTAATAAATTCTAGTAGTTCATCGAGGTTTATTATTTGGATACGCTTTAATGTTGTAACGAGATTGGCGGATTTGTTTGTACTTGGTGTATCTTTGGTTCTTTAATTCTGTGTACCTCGGTCTTTGATTTTTGACTGTCACCTAGTGCCTAATAAAAACAGGTCTTCACTAGGCCTTTTGGCCGATTTTGATAATTCCTTGATGCCTGATTGTGATCAGGGCTTTGTCAAGGCCGTAGGTTGGTTTAGCCGTGGAGGTCATTCCATGCTTTGTAACCTTCGGCTATGGGCAATGGAAGGTCCTCTTTGTCATGATCTTGTTGTCGAATGTTGCGGCTCTGTTGCTAGCCACTTTTGAAGTTTGCTTTTCATAGTACTCCTAGGGGAATTCATCTTTATAATTTAGAGGGTTTTACATGGGTCCTGCCTCGTTAAAAACCTCACCTCTGCTAGGAGTCCCCCTTTTGTGAGGAAAAGAGTACATGCCCTTTTGCATGAAATGTAGAGAAAGAAAAGAAAAAAAACTAAGGAGAGACGCTGAGGTGAACTTCGCTTATACTTCCGTGGAGGCCATCCTCCTACAATCATATGTAAAACCTACGTAAGTTATCGATGTTCCATGTGTGTGTAGTTGTTCTGCCTTTGACATCTATCAAATAGAACGACCCTGGTCTTTCGGCCGCCTTCGCTGTGTAAGGGCCTTCCCACTTTGGCTGAAGCTTTCCTGCGTTAGCCGCATATGGTTTCCTTCTTAGGATAAGGTCTCCATCCTGTATT
This sequence comes from Saccharum hybrid cultivar R570, assembly GCA_038087645.1. NCBI lineage: Eukaryota > Viridiplantae > Streptophyta > Magnoliopsida > Poales > Poaceae > Saccharum > Saccharum hybrid cultivar. Next base: position 47,051,787 of record JAQSUU010000307.1, on the reverse strand, counting down.
TGTTTCCTGATCACATGGCTCTCTCCATTTTCTTGTTTGGTCTTGGTACTTTCTAATGTTTTCAACTACTTCCAATCTTGTGCCTTCGACTGTTTCCTTGGAGTATTCTTCGTTTGTTGCTAGAGCATGCTTCATTACTCGAAGGCTCTGATGCTTGGCCTCTTCTAGCAGCATTGCCTCATCTCCATACAACAGTTTAAATGGTGTGAAACCCATTGCTCTGGATGGTGTGGTGTTATGAGACCACACCACCTTCGGTAGTTCCTCGACCTACTTTCCCTTGCGAAGGTTGAACAATGTCTTTGATATGGCTGAGAATACTATTCTGTTAGCTCTCTCTACTACTCTGTTTGACTCTGGGTGGTAGACTGAGGCGAAGGCTAGTGTTGTCCCTAGGTTTTTGCAAAATTCTCTGAATTTGACTGAATCAAACTGCTTTCCATTGTCTACCGTGAGGGTTCTTGGTACTCCAAATCTGCAGATGATGTTTTGCCAGAAGAATTTTCCCATAGATTCTGACATGATAGTTGCTAGAGGTTTTGCCTCAATCCACCTTGTGAAGTACTCAATTGCTACGATTGCAAATCTATTCACCCATTGCGAAGGTGGCAATGGCCCAACTAGGTCCATGCCCCATCTTTGTAATGGCCAAGTGGGTGGAATGAGTTGTACTATGGCCGAAGGCTTTGATTGGTGTGGGGAGGTGCTCTAGCATGCTTCACATGTCTTGACAATTTCTTCTGCATCTTTGATGTGGGTGGGCTAGTAGAATCCTTGCCTGATAGCCTTCATAGACAGTGCTCTTGGGCTGATTTGAAATCCACAAATTTTAGAGTGAATCTCTCAGAGGAGTCCTTGCCTTCTCCCTAGGTTATGCATTTGAGCAGTGGTTGGATATGCCTTTTTTTATACAATGTTCCATCTACTAGTGTATATCTTCTTGCCCTAGTGGCCATTCTTGTTGTGCTTGCCTCGTCTTCTGAGTGTTGCACATTGTTTATCTAATCAGTGATCAGCTGCCTCCAGTCTTTGGACTCTATAAGTAGGACTTGCTTGAATGCTTTCGCAGTTGCTTGTGTTGCTGGTGCTTGGAGTACTTGGTAGAATACTCCTTCTAGTATGGGAAGATTGTTTTAGCCTTTGCCAGCTCATCTGCTTCTGAATTTTATTCTCTTGGTATGTATTTCAGGGTGAATCCCTAGAACCTTCGCTCTAGTGCCCTTACTGTCACCAAATATTTAACCAGCTCTGGCTCTCATGCCATGTATTATTTTTTGACTTGCCCGACCATAACCTGAGAGTTTGTTTTTGCTAGTATTGTTTTTGCGCCAAGTGCCTTCACTTTGTTGAGTCCCAGTATGAGACCTTTGTACTCTACTATGTTATTTGTTGCTTTTAACTCTAGTCTTGCTACGTACTTTGACTGAAGGCCTGATGTTGCTATTAGTACGGCGGAGGCTCCTGCTCCTAGATGTTCCCATGCACCATCTGTATATAGTGTCTAGATCTGAGTTTTTGGTTATGTGTTTTGATGCACTGAAGGTGTCCAATCTGCCATGAAATCTGCTAATGCTTGCGATTTTATTGCTGTTCTTGACACAAAGTTGAGATCAAAATGGGATAGTTCTATTGTCCATTTCCCTATTCTTCCGGAGGCCTCTTTGTTGCTGAATATGTCTCCGAGCAGCTACGATGATAGCACTATGATCTTGTGCGCTTGGAAGTAATGCTTCAACTTTCTTGATGAGATTAAGATGACGTATGCTATTTTTCGATCTCTGTATAGTTCAGCTTTGCTCCTGATAGTGCTTCTAAGATGTAGTAGCGGGCTACTGAATGATATTCGATTGTTCTTCTTTTTCTTGGATGAGTACTCCACTGACTGCGTGGTCGGAGGTTGCGACGTATAGTAGTAGAGGTGCCTTTGGATTTGGCACTGTGACCAAGAGTTTGCTGGCCATGTAGCTTTGGAGCTGCTAGAAAGCCTTCAACTGCTTTGGCCTCCATTCCACCTTGTCTCTGCCTCTCAGAGCCTTGAAAAACAGGAGGCTGTGCTCTGCTGACTTTGAGATGAATCTGTTTAGTGCTGCTATTCTTCCTGTGAGTTTCTAGACTTCTTTTTTGGTTGATGGTTCTATCATTGAGATTATGGCCTTCGTCTTTTCTAGATTTGCTCTTATGGCTTCAGTCCTATAATATACCCAAGCATTGTGCCTTGGCTTACGCTGAAGACACTTTTCTGGATTTAGCTTGAGCTCGGCTGCCCTGAGATTAGCGAAGGTCTCTTTGAGATCTGCAATGTGATCCTCTTCATTATTGCTCATCACCGCAATGTCATTGACATAGGCTATGATGTTTTTCTGCAGCTGAGGGCCGAGAACCACTTTTGTCATTTTGGCGAAGGTCAAGCCCGCATTCTTGAGCCCTTCAGGCATTTTGATGTAGCAATATGTTCCAAAAGGAGTGGTGAGACTTGTCTTTTCCTCATCTTCCTTGTTGAGCCAGATCTGATGATATCCTAAGAAACAATCGAGTTGTGAAAACCGCTTGCAGCCTGCCACCTTATCAACGGATGCATCTATCCTTGGTAGCGGAAATGGATCTTTCTTGTAGGCTTTGTTTAGGTCAATGAAATCTATGCACATCCTCATCTACCTATTTTTCTTTGACACTAGCACTACATTTGCCAGCCACTCTGAATACTTGACTTCTCTGATGACATTTGCATCTAACAGTCTCTGCACCTCTGCCTTTGCTGCTAGGATTCTGTCTTCTGACATCTTCCTTTGTCGCTACTTTCTTGGTTTCATTTTAGGGTTGATGTCAAGAGAGTGTTGTATAATATCTCTGCTGACTCCTTTCAGGTCAGAGTCTGACTAGGCGAAGATATCTTTGTTTTTGGCTAAGGTTTCTATGAGATCTACCTCTTCTCCCTTTGAAAGGTTGCCTCCGATAGTGACTTCTCTATCTGGCATTGCATTCTCCAACGGGACTGATTTTATCTCTTCTTGATCTTTGAGATCTGTTTCCCCTTCGGCATATCCAAAGGCTTCGGTGCGTTGCCCTTGGCCAACTCGATAGAGGTAATGTTGCGCTGCGACTTGTAGATGGCTCTCTCTATGTTTCTTGCCTCCTTCTGACTACCATGGACTATGATGGTGCCATGTAGGGCTGGTATTTTCATACACAAGTAGCCCATATGGATGGTTGCATTGAACTTGTTTGCAAATCCTCTGCCGAAGATAGCATTGTATGGGTAGTAGAGGTCTACTACGTCGAAGGTCACGTATTCTGTTCTTGCATTTTCCTAGCCTCCGAAGGACAATGGGGGATATTTTTCCCAAAGCATTGATTTTCTTTCCTCCAAAAATGATTAGTGGGGAGTCTGAAGGTTGCAACTACCTTCTGCTCAGCTTCATCTGGTCGAAGGCATTCACAAAAATGATATCTGTGGAGCTTATGGAGTCTATCAGAACCCTATTAATTTCCCAGCCTGCTATATTGGCCTTTATCACCATGGCATCAGCATGGGGGTAGCTTTCCAATTGGAGGTCTTATTCTAAGAATGTGATGGGTGTCTTTGACCAATCTGTGCAGCGCACTGGCCCCTGGACTCCTATGTTGTTGATGAGTCTGAGATGATCATTCTTCTATTTCTTTGTCTAGAACTCCATTGAAGAGCCCCCGACTATTGGTAGTATGATGCCTATTGTAGGCAAGGGTGTTTGTTGGTTAAGCTGGTTTTCTAGGTTAGGCTCGTTTTTGGGTGCGACTAACTGCGGTGGAGACAGAGGTAGTGCTTCGAGCTGTCTATTATGAATTTGGGCTGGCTGGTTTGTCTCATTGAATGTTATGTGCGGAGGCCTTAGGTTTATGTAGGTGACGTTAGCTTCTACGAGCTGATTACTAGCCTGCCCTTGCTGCTGGGTACTTGGTCGCCATGCGGGCAAGAAATTAGGGTAATATGCAGCTACTAAGGTGGATGGGTGGATTTGGTTGGAGTTAATGCTTGGGTATATGGGGCAATATGGCTGTTGAGGATTAGCAGCAAAGGAGTGGTTTACCTCTCTTGCGAGTTGTTGTGGCGGAGGTTGTGAATTTGCTTTGCTCTTTATCCTCTCTTGGGTTTCCTTGGCATCTAGACAGTCCCTGGTGATATGCCCTTTGTTCTCTCCATTAAAGAAGCAATACTACCTTCACTGCTTTTGTTCCTGGTTCTTGTTCTATTTCTTCCCTTGATTGTACCTTTTTCCTTCATGCTGTTTCTAGGGCACGTTGTTTGGGCCTGCCTTCGGCTCCTACTGCCCTTGCTGGCTGCTTCCTTGTTGCTCTATATTGAGGACTTGTTGATCTGGCCCTTGCTAAGGCTGTGACTGACTTTGGCTTCTGTTGCCTCTTTGAGCGTTCCTGCCGCTCCCTTAGTATTGCTCATTCTGGTTCTACTCTTCTAGCCTTCTACGAAGGTCATTATCTGACTTGCAATACTTCTCAAACTCACTATATAATTCCTCTATGGTACTTGGCTTTTCTCAAGCTAGATGAGCTGCAAAGGCTCAGATGCGGAGACCTTTGATTGTGGCTTCGATTGCCACATCCTCAGGGACATTTGGTGCCTTTACTTTTAGCTACACGAACCTTTGGAAATAGTCCCTTAGAGCCTCTCCTTGATTTTGCTTGCACTGGAATAAATCCATTGAGGTTAGGGATTCAGTGGTGAACCCCTTGAAGTTGGCTATGATTTTGACGCGGAGGTCTTCCCATGAATATACTGAACTTGGCCTCAACATAGAATACCATGCCAATGCATCGCCTTTAGCTGCGATAACAAATGACATGGCTAGGATAGTGTCATTCCCACCTGCAGAGGCTACAGCTTCCTTAAAACTCATGATGAACTAGCGCGGATCTGATCTCCCATTGAATTTGGGTAGGTTGATGGGTTTGTAGGAGGAGGGCCAAGGTGAATTTTGGATTCCTTAGGACAACGGGGATTTGGGGTCTATAGTTCTATGGACTAGTGGTAAGGTGTAGGGAGTGCTAAAGTTTGGTTGGGCGGTCATACCTGGCGAAGGGTTGGGTTGGCTTTGATTTGCTGAGTGGTGCTGGTTGGATGTATTGGAAAGGGGCTGGCTGGGTTGCATGCTTTGTATCTTTGCTTGTAGGACAACCAGATGTTGCTTGATCTCCACTGCCTGAAGTGACGCTTGAACCACTCTTTGGCTTGCAGCGAAGGTTGCAGCCAACCTATCCCTTTCTTGCTGTGTACTCTGCAATTTGGCTTGGAGCTATTGAAGCACTTGCTCTGGGGTTGGATCTGGCGTCGGCTGCTCTTCGGTCGCCATGGGCTAATCCTCTGCTTCATTTTCTTCTATGTCTGGCTCTTCCGTAGCAGTAGCGTAGGTGCTATGGGCATTACGCCTGGGCCTTCCCCTTCTTGTAGGCTTCGAAGGTGCCTTGGCGGAGGTTGCTCTTTTTCTTGCCATTGTGTGTTTTGTTTGGCCTACACGCGGTGGGCGCCAATGTTGGAAAACTGGGTTTTCGATAGGTTGGAGGTAACGGGATTTTTGCTTGGACGGAGGCTCTAGGTGAAGGTGAGTGAGTTGGTGGGCCCATACTCAATTAGGGTTTCATAAATGAATTCACCAACCTCCTTTACACAGGGTTTGGCTCCCCTTTTATATGACATTGTTTGCTATCATTCCTTTTTACATCTCTACCCTGCGCTAGCTAAGTGTCGGGCCCCTAATTTAGGGTCCTCTGTACATCATGTATCAGTCTCTAGATCAGTAACTGATACGCATAATTCGAACAAGATTGATATCAAAAACCATACTTTTATTGCTAATGGGAAAACATATTACATGGTTCGGGTTTACATAGCTTGGGTCATTGACCTTATATCATATATCAGAGTTCTAAGACAGCGATCCTATATCGTCGTGGCTCTATTCCTATAGGCAACTTGGAGTGCGAACATAACCCTAGACTTATTCCTTAAGCATACTCCCATATCCCAATCGTCATAGTCCTAGCGTAGCTCCTTCGTGTAGTCGTATGGCTCCATCTTTGGTATACTTCGGTGGTCCTATCCTCATGCAGTCCTTGATAGCTCTATACTCGTATGTTCTCCTATTGTCCTATCCTCGCGTAGCTCCAATAATTCTTCCGAGTATGTGCTCCTGTAGCTTTACTCCTAAAAACATAGAATGGAGGGGGTTGAGTACATAAAGTACCCATCAAGCCCTAAACTTTGGGGGAAAGAGAGGTGGAAGGGGAAGGCTATATGTGGAGGGGGGTTATAGTGGTAAAAGTGGTAGGGTGAGGTGGTTATAATTATAGGTTAGACCCTGGCAGAGTATTATCATTCTCACTGGTTTCCAGGTTACTTATAGTTTACCAAATTAGTAAAATACATCTTACCAGATTATCATAGTTGTAGAAGTCTAATCATAGTTGCTCTCATCCTAGCATATGCCCATTCTAAGGACGTGGCTATTCGAATAGATTCAATAAACTCTGCAGAAGAGGTATAAATTTCCCCAGATGATAGGCGTAGTCGACACTAGGGCCAGTGGCGTGATAGGCCTAACGAGATCCCGTACCCGCTTGGGTGCTACTCTAGATTTTTATATAACTCTATCGTGGCTTCTCAGGGGTTGGAAAACACACTAAACTCAGGAGGATACCAAATCATCCCATCTCATAATCTCAGATGATACCACATCATCCCATCATATAATCTCGGATGATACCACATCATCCCAACATAATAGTGCCGATGATACCAAATCATCAAAATAAATAATAACATGGCTCGAACACAGCCAACAATAATCATGGGCTCGAACACGGCCTTTAAACTCAAGGGCTTAATGTGGAAGATCACATAGCAACCAGGTCAACCAAACCATGGAAGATCACATTGCATCCATGTCTGCTCCTGATATTCTACTACCAACACCTGTCTCCTAGTAGAAATTATACTTCTATCTAACGGGGTGTGAGATCAAGTCTGCCCATATCAGACATGTGGCTGTATGAAATATCTCACTAGGCGAGAGGGACTACAAACCGGTCCTTATATGACTAAGGCAAGTATCTCCCACAAGAACCCTCACCAGTAATCTATCCCCATATAAATTATCCCCACTCGCCCCCTGTCAGGGTTTAGTCCAGTTTTACCAATTTAAGTTCACAGTTGTTATCCTCAGGTTCATAAAGCTCATTTCATACCAAGGTAACCATTAACTTATCATTATTGATTACATTAACATAGCTGAGCTCATGACCCATTATAATTCCATTAATTTATAAAAGATAATTTTAGCAATATAAGTTAAGTTTATTAATTAATGGTGATGGAGGGTGGAGGGTTTATGGTGGAGGCTAGCACAATGTGGTGGTGTAAGGGGAGGTGGTTAAGGGATGGTAGTTAAAGTGGAGGAAAGGGATAGGTGGGTGTTAGGACTTGCCTCCATTCGCTAATGACTATATCCTCATTTGATTCTTATGTCTCCTGCTCCTATCTTCTGGACTCCATTGGGTTCTCTCCATGTCTTCTATCCTATGCGGTCTAGCGTTGACAAGCAAGAAAACACAAACAAGAAAAATAACAAGCAAGGCATGTAAAACAAACATGATCAATCAAAGAAAAGGAAACAGTCCTAGATGGGTTGGTCCTATTGGGCGATGGGTTGCTATCTAGGGTTATCATTATTATGTCAATTTGAAGTAAGGCTTGGATGAAGGGATTTCATTCAAAGAGTAGGGCTCCTACGTGTTAGGTTAAGGGGGGGTGGTTGGTCTGATGGAAAACCAGACCACATTATTAGGGTTCACTATTATGTGAACCTGAAAGAGAAAGCCTGGCCAAGTCGTCATAGATGACTTGCCTGACTTCTATAGGTTCACTGGGTTAGTGACACATACGCACATGCATATGTATGTGCCTAGGATTAATTAGAATAGAATCAGGAAGAAAGTAAAGTTAACCATACATAGGCGTATACCCGGGTATCGGGCATATCCTTGGTGATTGGGTGTGAATATATTCGAGTATGTGTCATGGTGCATACACATACACGAATATACGGGGCTAGCTACTACTATGGCGATGAACTAATACTATTGTTAGTATTTAATTTAAATACAGGAAAAAAGAAAGCAATCAAACTAGAATTTAAATGGGCACAAAAAATTAGGAAAAATCATGTTAATAAGTAGAGTTTTATTTTGGAAGACTTTTGGTGAAATAATTACGGGATTCAAAATTAAAACGAGGAAGATATAAATTTCCTAAGTTTATAGGCAGAACACGAATGGAAAGGAACTTGGAAATTATTTCTAAAATTTTATCTAATGAAAATGAGTGGCAAATATCTAGGTATGTTGTCCGTGGGTCAAATCACTGATCATGGCTGTCGCATAATTCTTGAATCTGATTCTTATTGTGTTCAGGACCTTCGTACAGGCCTTTTGGTGGGGACTGGGCCTAGGCGTCAGGACTCACAACGCCTATGGGAGCTCGATTGGTTGCATCTAACTTCATCCACCTTGGCTCACTTGGCTCTCAGTTCTCCAGCATCTGCATCCATCGCTTTGCCTACCACTTCTTTTGCACAGTGGCATCGTCGTCTAGGCCACCTCTCTGGTTCTAGATTGTCCAGTCTAGTTGATAGTGGTGTCTTAGGTCCTGTTTCTGGTGACACTTCTCTACATTGTATGGGTTGTAAACTTGGTAAACAGTTGCAGCTCCTTTATCCTTCTAGTGAGTCTAAGTCTCAGCGACCTTTTGATCTTGTTCACTCTAATGTTTGGGGTCCTACCCCTTTTGTTTCCAAAGGAGCACAATCTTATTATGTCCTATTTGTTAATGACTATTCGAGATTTACCTAGATTCATCTGATGTCTTCTAGTGGTCAATTTCTTTCTATTTACCATCAATTTGCCACTATGATCCATACATAGTTCGACTCTCCTATTTGAGTTTTTCATGCTGATTCTGCTGGTGAATACATCTCTACTACTCATCGTTCCTATCTTGCTGAGCAGGGTACCCTTGCCCAGTTCTCGTGTCCTGGTGCTCATCCTCAAAATGGTGTTGATGAGCGTAAGCATCGCCACATTCTTGAGACTGCTCATGCTCTCCTGATCTCCTCTGAGCTTGCTCCTCATTTTTGGGCCGAGGCTGTTTCTATGGTGAATTTTCTCATCAATTGCCAACCTTCTACTGCTCTTCAGGGTTGCACTCCCTATGAGCGTCTTTTTGGCACACCACCTTCCTATAGCCATCTTCATTGTTTTGGGTGTGTTTGCTATGTCCTTCTTCCACCTCGTAAGTGAACCAAACTCACTTCTCAATCCGTTGAGTGTGTTTTCCTTGGGTACAGTACGGAGCATAAGGGTTATCGCTACTATGACCCTGTTGCTCGTCGGATGAGGATTTCTCAGGATGTCACCTTTGATGAGTCCCGGTCTTAATATCCTTGTTCCTCCTCTGGTTCTTGTAGTACTGTCGAGTCCCTCTCGTTCCTCACTTTACCAGAGTGGTATCTTCCGCTGCCATCTTCACCTTCTTTACCACCTCAGGTATCCATTTCTCTGCCTTTGCCACCTCCTCCTACTTCTCCACCTTCTCCACCTCCTCCTACCTCTCCACCACCAATCTCTCCTTCCCCACCATAGTTGTGTCCTACGCGTGAGATCACTCACTACTACACGTGTTGTTCATGGCTTGCACTGCCACTTGACTCTTCCCCGTCTATCCTTAGACCTCCTCCTGCGTCTTCTCCTCGCTATGCCCTTCGTGACCGCACCACCCTTCATCCTCCCGATCGCCTTGGCTTCACTGATGTCGTTTTGGCTGAGCCTGCGACCTATAGGGAGGTTGCTGCTCACCAGGAGTGGCAGCATGCTATAGCTGAGGAGATTGCTGCCTTGGAGCGTACTGGCACCTAGGATCTTGTTTCTTTACCACCTCATGTCACTCCTATCACTTGCAAGTGGGTGTACAAGGCAAAGACCCACTCGGATGGCTCTCTTGAGCGCCACAAGGCTCGTCTTGTGGCGTGTGGGTTCCAATAGGAACAAGGTTGTGACTATGAGGAGACCTTCGCTCTTGTTGCTCACATGACTACTATTTAGACTCTTCTTGCAGTTGCTTCTGTTCGTCAGTGGTCGATCTCTTAGTTGGATGTCAAGAATGCCTTCCTTAATGGCGAGCTCCGTGAGGAAGTCTATATGCAGCCACCTCCAGGGTACTCCGTTCCGAATGGGATGGTTTGTCGGTTGCGTCGTTCCCTCTATGGTCTTAAGCAAGCTCCTCGTGCTTGGTTCGAGCGTTTCTCCTCTGTTGTCATCGATGCTGGCTTCCAACCTAGTGACCACGATCCTGCTCTTTTTGTTCACACCTCTCCTCGTGGTCACACGTTTCTTCTTCTCTATGTCGATGACATGATCATCATGGGTGATGACTCTCAGTACATTGCATTTGTGAAGCAACCTCTCAGTGAGACATTCCTCATGTCTGATTTGGGTCTTCTTTGTTACTTACTTGGTCTAGAGGTCACCTCCACATCTGATGGTATTTTTCTCTCCTAGGAGAAGTACACTCAGGACCTTCTTTCTCATGCTGCTCTCACTGATCACCGCACTATTGACACTCCGATGGAACTTAGTGTTCACCTCCGACCCACTAACGGTGCACCACTTCTTGATCCCCCTCGCTATCGTTAGCTTGTTGGGAGTCTTGTCTATCTTGGGATCACCCGTCTTGATATTACTCACTCTGTTCATATCTTGAGTCAGTTTGTCTCGGCTCCTACCCAGCTTCACTATGCTCACCTCCTTCGTGTTTTGTGATATCTTCGTGGAACCATCTCTCGTCGCCTTTTCTTCCCTCACTCTAGTTCTCTCCAGCTTCAGGCGTACTCTGATGCGACTTGGGCGAGTGATCCCATTGATTGCTACTCTCTCTCCACTTATTGTGTTTTCCTTGGCTCCTCCTTGATTGCCTTGAAAACCAAGAAGCAAACTGTAGTTTCCCGCTCGAGTGCTGAGGTTGAACTCCGTGCTATGTCGACTGCGATTGCAGAGGTGACATGGCTACGATGGCTTCTTGAGGATTTTGGTGTGCTTGCCACTGCACCCACTCCTCTCTCTTCTGACAGCACCTGTGCGATCAGTATTGCTCAGTGTCCGGTCAAGCATAAGTTCACCAAACACATTGGCGTTGATGCTTCCTATATAAGATCGCAGGTGCATGATCAAGTTGTGTCCCTCCATCATGTGCCTTCAGAGGTTCAGCTAGCGGATTTCTTCACCAAGGCACAGACACAGGCCCATCATAGATTCTTGCTCTTCAAACTCAGTGTTGTAGATCCACCATGAGTTTGAGGGGGTGTTAGATATATATATGTACCCTCTACTTGGAGGTGTTCTTTGCATATGTATTTTCCTCTACTTGGAGGTGTTATTTGCATATGTACAAACCTATATACTTGCCCTTTGGGCCTTGAATAGAATTGGTTGGCCACTTATTCTAACACCAGGATCCAATGCATTCAAGTAATGAAGCATCATCCCCTTTACGCTGTTAGCTGCCTGATCTGTTCGTTGGTTACCCTCCTCTACCTCTGCTCAGCCGAAACGAATAATGAATGCTATCATTATACAACGTGCTCTTTAATCCAATTGTTCTTTTTTGTTTCCTCCCTGCTTAGATGCGAAAAGAATTTTTATGACAGCCGCATGTTATCAAAGACTGCAGAATGGAGCAACGCATCGGATTTGTATGTTTAGCAAAGACAAAAAGGGTGTCAGACTGTCATTAGCATCCTCTTTTTATGATTAGCTAAAGATAAAGCCTGCGTCGACTTTCAGTTTCTCTTAATCGTTGTGTTATTCTTTTTTCATAGTATCGTATATAAATTCTTGTCAACTAAAAAGTTTCAAGCATGGTAAAAGTTCTTTGTGGATCTCTACTCATAGATGGCTTGCTGATTTCCAACTATTGCAATTTTTTCCATACAAAACCCCGAGACTTATTTTTTATACTGTTTTATTTATCCATGTACCATGATAAGTAATCGTGCTTATTCGACGTTCAACTGGCTTCATGGTTCTTCAAGTATAGTAGCAAGCCTCCCACGAAGGAGTTGAAAGCAAAAACATAAGACAAAAAATGTTGGCAGTACAAAAAAAGATCTCACCCAAGAATCATCCAAGAAGACGGAAGTCATTGTGGAGACTAACCTGCGTGTTCGTCACCAAACTCGAGGCTTCAAGTCATCTTCCTGCGAAGACAGGAATTGTTTAGTCTGTTCAGCTATATATCCTGCCGACCATGCATCTTCCCGCCACTGATCATGAATTTGGGCTCGTCTTTCTGTGACATCCCGGAGTCTGTGCTCACAAGCTCCACCTCCACTCCAAGCGCAAGTCGGCCCAACCAGTGATGATGCTGCCAAGGATGGGAAGGATTCCCAGAAGTGAAGCCTGCCGCTTATCTGTCACTCTTTAGCCTGTTTCCCTGGTTATCTTGTGGAATTTCAGTGCCTCTACATCTTTTGTTATAATCAATGAATACTAGATCCTCGAATATTTTGTGCTGGAATGTTAGAGGTGTTAATTCAGATAAGAAGTGGAACACTCCATTCGTGATAAAATTGTAGAGAGTCAATGTGACATTGCTTGTTTACAAGAAAACAAAAAAAAGAGCATTTTGATCAGCTCTTTGTCAGAAACATTTGCCCTCCTTTTTATCACTTCAAATTCCTCCCTCCGTGGGTTTCTTCGGGTGGCACAATTATTGTTTACAAAGGTGCTTTCTTTAGTGCGGTGCTTGTCGTTCAAAATGAATTTCCTCTGTCCATCGAGCTTACTTCCATGAATAATTATAAGAGCTGCATCCTCACAAATGTTTGTATGGACCTTGTACTGCAACTGGCAAGCGTATAATCCTCTCTTGGTTCAAAAACATATATCAGCTCTTTTGTCTGTCTCCTAAAACGGATCGACCGTCTCTAAAGTCTGCTAGGTATTTTAGGAGACATGAATATTTGTACCGCCTCTGGAAATAAAAAGCTCTGTCTCCTAAAAACAATTTTGTGCTAGAGTACACACATATGCGATACAAATGGGCATAGACTATGGATTTGGATTAAAATATAGAGAGTAATCGGTAAACCTGACAATCAGATAGAGATTGCATTGTATCAATATTTAAGCCTATTAAGTTATAAACAGAAAATAAAGAGAGCATGATGATAAACAATTTTGATTAACCACATATGCTACATTTATCTGTGACTTCTAATACTTATATCTATAAGATTCTACCCATGCATGAGCACGAGTTAATGGAATAGTCTCTTCCAGGGCCGGCTCTAAAATTTTAAGGGCCCTTGGGCAAGCAAGAAGATAAGGGTCCGTTGAACTAATTTTTAATATCAAAATTACAGTATATAGTACGAATAATAAAAATTACTTTGCAATATATGTATAGCTCATAAAACATAACAATAGTGTAACAAAAAACTAGAAACAGTAACAATTATGATTACCTAAAATAGAAATATAATGCTTCAGTGCCTTGTAAAAAACTGTCTTCTAGCATTTCTTGATGCAAAATCTTTAAGAACAGAATCAAGATTAATATCGTCTAAAATATCCTTCTTCATGTTTTCTTTTTTTCTTTTCTGAGCACCCGACAAATGTTTCTTAGACAACATTTATCATATTCAAATAAATACATTGAATTAGAAATTTATAACCCTAGGCAAATAAATAAATTGGAAAATACTAATCTTTCGGTGTGTTGGTGTTGCTTACTGTGAAGAGCGAATCGGATCGACGTCCTTGCCATGGTCGCTTGCCGGTCGCCGGGTGAGGACTAAGGAGCGAATTGGATGAGCGTCGGCGTCTTCTCTCCTCAGACAGGATAGCGCGTCGATGGGTGGCGACAGGAAACGATCAAATGAAACTCTGCTTGTGCTCCGCTCAATGGATCAGGTTACGTAGAATAGGACTGGAAGTAAGAGATACCTACGGCTTGAGCTGGTTTGTGATGACCTTCAAATGTTTATTATGTCAAATAGAAAATTATATGTACTAATTACCTATATGGTCTTGGGCCCCCTAGCTCCTTGGCCCCCCCGGCAGTCGCACTGCCTGCCCTCCCCTTAGAGCCGGCCCTGGTCTCTTCCTAATTGAATTAAACAATGAGTTACAAAACAGTTAACTTGTGGTTTCATCATTTCACTAAAAATTTCTGTTTTCTTTAGAAAATGTCAAGACAAGAATGTTGACGGTAGACATGCAGTGCACAATTGTTTTGTTTGAGAAATGGAGCAATTGAAATGGAGACTTTTATCTAAAATGCGTGACACAAGTTTAAAGCACTGCTACTGCATTTTACATCCATTGTCGTGGCAAATTACATACTCCCCCCCGCCAAAAAAAAGAGCTGTTCTAGGATTAAAAAAAATAAAACTTGATGTTTTAGTTTGCCCAATAGATTGAGGTCATATCAACTTCTGATTGTGGTCCAGATGCCATGCATTCCTTTTAATGAGGGATTTATTTATTTCTTAATTAGGGTAGTCGCAATGAGGGCTCTATTCGCTTGAACTTATCTGCCAGAATTAGTCAGTCATTCAGCAGTGTTTTTCGTTCACAACATATAAATCAGTATCAGCATCAGTCGCTTTTACAGCCAGTTGAACAGGGCCGAGGTATTTACAGTGGTTTCTATCTCTATTAATTACCTGGCAAAAAAAATTAATACAGAGAGAACACAAAATCAAAAAACGATTTCTTGTTCACGGAACCGAGTCTTCACTGGGATTGAGACTTGTAGAAACTGCCCAAACCGCGTTGGGGAGACGCTACTAGTTTCCATCCGGATCCATTGCTCCGCGTCTCCGCCGCCGCATTGCAAATTCCCGGCTCGTGCCTGCCTGCTCGCTCCCGCCTCCGCAATTCCTCCGCGCGCGCTCGCTTGCGCTTTCCCGTGCGCGCTCGCATCGCATGTCCTCTCACACGCGGCCGTCGGGGAGGATCTGGTTGGTGGCGTACCACCGGTTGGCAGCGAGCGCGTCCTGCTTCTCGGATCAGTCTCAGCTCTTGCCGGCGGCGGCGGCGTCCCTGCCGCACGCGGGCATGGTGCGCGGACGAGGACACGATCTGCACCCTGGCGCACGCTGACGATGCGCAGTCCAGGTTTGGCCATGTCCGCTGCAGCCTGTGCGAGGAAGGCGCTCGTACCGCTCCAGGAGACCCGCGGCGGCCTGTGCGAAGTACCTCTCCAGGGTCGTGGTGGCCGCGGTGACCGGGTGCACGACGGAGAAGGTCACGGCAAGGATGCCCAGGGTCCTGGAGGGCACGACGGCGTCTGGACTCTGGACCATGGCAGTGCACTGGGTGTTTACCCCTGCTACTCCCGGTTAACAGTTTTACAGCAGCTAGCAAAAATCTTTTACATGTAATGTATTCTCCTGCTACTCCAAGGACAGTGCAAGCAGTGCACTGTATTCTTTGTTGCGAGATGTTTGATCTCAGGCTATATGGTTGCTTGGCACACTTGACCTATTCATTTTTTTGTGTTGCATTTAAGTTATCTCTGGTATAGAAACTATTGTAAAAACCATAGATTGGGAAGCATAGTTTCTACTGCACATTAATTGCTATCTCTCTCTTGGAAACTGCCTCATGAAACTATCTATTAGGATTGCCCTTAGCATGGTTCACTTTCAATAAGTAGGAGTACATGGATAATTTGCTGGAGAACTTAAAGTATAGGCCTATAATGGAGAGTGATGAACAGAAGGTGAGTAGCTCCCGTAAACTTGTGTCATCCATTGGAGCTTCTATAAAGCGTTTCCGTATGAGTAACAGTACTACTAGTAGGAGCTCTACTGCTGATGATCTCGACGGTGCTTTGTGGAGCTTGGAAACTATGGTAGATACAATGAAAGAGTTCGTCATAATGATAGGGGGCTGCGAACGTGTGTGCCGCAATCCCTACGACATACCTTTATATCGATAACTTCATGTTCGGTCGCCATGTAGAAAAGCAGCAAGTTATCAACACACTGCTACAGAAAAATCTCAATAATCAGGGTGCTCCATCAGCCATTCTTGCAATCATTGGTGGTCATAGGGTGGGCAAAAGAACTCTTGTTTCACATGTGTGCAATACCGACAAGATTCGGAGTCATTTCTCTTTGATATTGCATATTTGTGGGCACGCCATAAGCAGTATAGAACATGACAAGTTCCCATGTGTGAGGACTTTGGTCGTGATCGAATTTACGTCAGATGTGAATGACGATGATTGGATGAAGTTCTATTCTTGTGTGTCACGCATGGGTGAAGGAACCAAAGTGATAATCATAAGTAGGCTTGAAAAGATTGCAAGATTTGCTACCGTAAAGCCAATCCATCTGAAATCGTTGTCACAAGAGGAGTTTAGCTATCTCTTCAAGGTATTGGCATTTGGAAGCACAAACCCAGAGGACAACCCACAGTACATCCGTAGGAAATGAGTTGGCAACACTGATGCAAAGATCGTTCATCATTGGAAACATTCTGGCTGATGTAATGAGAAAGAATCTGAATACTCAAGTCTGGTTCCATGTGTTAAAAAGGTCCAAATGGACCTTAGAGAACAATATGTTGTTGTTTGGTGATCATCCAAGAAAAATTGCCTTGGAAGATCGTCCAATAGACATCACAAAATTGATCTATCACCCGGCTCCATTTCGCATCTTGCCTCCTCACATAGAAGGTGATGTTTCTGCAACTCAACTTCCAAGGGTCAGTTTTGGTGACTTAATAGTAGGCTCAGCTTCTCCTCCAAAGAAGATATTCGAGCTCATGACATGGGAATCACGGCTGCCCCCTCATTCAAAGATAGTCCAGATCTGTGTTGAAGACAAGACTCAACTTGCTGCCCAATCGAACAAGAAGCAGCGTCGAGGAGTAGCTATATAATTGACAGCACGAACTACATATAGTTTATGTGGCACCATGAAATTATTTTCTACTAAATGTTTAGCTAATGATCTGTCAGTTCTCTAGCTTTCAGCTTTGCTTGCGCTGTCATATAAGTTTATGTTAAAACCTTAGTTGTTCTAAAGCATCACATATTTACAAAACAAATAAAGGAAGTATATGTTATAATTTGCTTCCATCTCCTTTCTGGTTGACAAGTTGACAAATCGAGAATGCATGGAGGACAAGTTGCAGAGGCTGCAGCTCCTCCTGCTGAGAGTGCATATGATCGTCGATGAAGCCGATGGGCGATGTATCACAAACTCTGGTATGTTGATGCAGCTCAAGCTGCTTTCAGAGAGCATGTATTAAGGGTACTATGTGCTGGAGAACTTCAAGTATAGGCCTATAATGGAGAGTGATTAACAGAAGGTGAGTAGCTCCTGTACACTTGTGTCGTTCATTATTGGAGCTTCTATAAAACGTTTTTGTATGGGAGCTCTACTGATGATTAGGGATGTGTAACACCTCGGGTGTTATAGTGGCTAAATAACGTGCCATGTCATCATGTTGCACCGCAAAGCATCCATGATTAGGTTAACTACGATATGCATCAACTAAAATGAGTTTACATTCTTAGGTTGGATGTGCTTCTCAGTGCGTGACTCGAATCGAAAACCCTAATTTCGAATGTCATCGCAAATACTTAGTTTATGCCCTGCGTAATTTGGGGTGTATGACTGTGTTATACACTAGTGCCAAGTGTAGGGTATGAACTTAAGTCCAACTTATAAAATGGATCTTCAAGTTTGAGTTTAAATTTGGAATCCAAAACTTGTCGCGAGTTTTCCGATTCGAATTTGAATTCAAATTTGGGGAATTATTAAAAGATTTTCAAAAGTTAAATTGGTCAACCAAGAGTGGCTTTTGGTCAACTATGTGATTCTTGACCCAATGATGCCCTTGGATGATGGTTTGATCACTAATAGTCACTAATTAAAATAGCAACAAGTTTCAATTTGAAATTCTTCCAAAAACCCTAAAATCCAAAACTCTGATTTTACCCCTTTTTAAATAATTCAAAATCTAAGCAAAATTTGGTAAAAAGTTTAAAATCAAGTATGTAGATCTTTTCAAGGGCTACAACTTTGGTGTTTTGAGTTTTCAAAGTTTTAGTGTAAAATGTGGAGTAATTTTGAAAAGAAGCAAATTTCAAATTTGACCTCTTTTCATCCCCAAACTTAAATTTCAAAATGGAAGCATAATTTGAAAATGGTTTGAATAGAAAAGTTGTAGGTCTTGTCTAGATGTACAACTTTGGTGTTTGGAGTTTTTGAAGTTTCAATGTAAAATTTAAAGTAATTTCTAAATTACCAAATTCCAAAAAAGTATCCCCTTTTAATTTCAAATTCAAATTTCAAAATTCAGTTCGAATTTGAAAAAGTGTTCAATGTAAAACTTGTAAAGCTTGAAATTCTGAAGATTTCATATCTTGGGAATTTTTCAAGTTACTACATGATTTTAGGAGTAATTTGGCAAAAACAGTTTGAAATTGAAATTGGGGGAAGGGAAGAGTTACAGTGCACGACGAATCCCGGCCGACCACCGCTCGGTATGGGCACCGGCGAGCCGCCGTGGCCTTCGGCCAGCTTCCAGACGTGCCTGCGACCGCCACCACATCCGCGCGCGCGCCTTCTAGCACCGTTGGAGACCTCTTTAAAAGGCCGAGCACACTGTCGTTCTTCTTCTTTTTCTTCTCTGTTTTTTTGGCCGTCGCCACCGCCTAGCTCCGCCTCTCGCTTGCCTCCGTCGAGCCGTCACCAGCCACGCAAACCACTCCGCCGTATTCACCTCACTCCCGTGCACCTCCCCAATCACTCGTACCAGCCGCTACCTCCCTGGACGCCGCGTAGCCGCTTTCTTTTTCCTCTCCAGTGAGCCACGACCGCCGTGTTGCCTCACCGTGGCCAGCTGCCTCCCGTGCTCCTCCGCTTCAGCCGATCATAGATTCATGATCGTGGTATTCCCTTGACGCTCCCTGTCCGTTCCATTTAGTTGTTACCCCTCTGTCTCACCGGAGCGGCGTAAGCTGTCACCTCCGTGCCACCACGGCCATCGGGAAAGGTTCGTCGGAGTGCAAACTTAGGTGGAAAGGGTCGTAATCGGTTCGCGGGGTGGTGTAGATCGTGTTGGTCGAGTCACCGGTGTTGTGATCGCCGGCCGACCACCGTGCGGGCATGACCGGGCCGCGAGAGAGAGAGAGCAGGAGAGGGATGAGAGAGATGACAGGCGGGACCGCGCTGTCAGTGAGCGAGAGAGGGAGAGCGAGCGCGCGCGTGGGCGGGCCGCGTTGTTGGGCCGCGGGCGTTGCTAGGCCAGGCGAGCGTGGGCCCGAGCGAGCGGGTGAGCGCGCGGGTAGGGCGTGCTGCTGGGCCGAGCCAGAGAGGAAGAAGGGAAGTCAGCCCGAGCGGCAGTTTTTGTTTTTATTTTTCTTTTTCAAAAATGTAAATAGTGCTAGTTTTTGTTTATTTCAATAGAATTTTTGTAGAGCTCCAAAAATAGTGAAAAATTTTGTGTAAGCTTTTCAAGGTGTAAACTATTTAGGAAAAATGTTAAATGTCAATTTTGATTACTTTTTATAAGTTATTTAATTAGCTCAATTAAATGTTAAATACAACTTTCTGGAATTTTAGTAATTAAAATATTAATCCAAAAATCATGAAATTTGTTTTAACACTGTTTTAGGTCATGATTAATCTATATAAAAAGTTTGAGCTCAATTAGATGAAGTTTAATTTATTCTTAATTTATGCCTTAATTTGTTTAAGTGATTAAATAAATGTTAAATTGATAACTTTAAGTGTTGTGTGCTCTTTTGATTGAGTGATGACCTTGGGTCATTAATTCTTGGTGATCATTGGCGCCTTAATTACTTGGTTGAGCTCGTTAGTAGCATATTCTTTAAGAAACGTTAGTGTTGCTTAAGTAATCGCTGTTGGTTAGTAGGTTTTGTTGTTTTGCGACTGTACCGCGAAGGAAAGTTGTACTCAAGTTGTTAACCGTGGCATGTCATCATCAAGCATCATGTTTATCACCGCGTCATGTTGAAACATGTCATATGCTCGTGTAGTTCCCGCTTTCGAGAAAGTCGACGTTGTTGAGCAAGCCTCCGGAGAAGAGCAGTCGCCGGTGGGTTCTGAACCGAACTTCGGAGTTGTTGAGCCCGAGCTAGTTGTCTCGTCAGAGCAAGGCAAGCCTCCGTGCATTTAAACCCTTCCTTGAGTTTTACAAATCTTTATCATTTATACTATGGTTTACCGTATTAAGTAATTAGGAGTTGAGTGATAATCCAATTGCCGCATTATCATCCTTGATTATTACGATATCACCCTTGGTACCTGTTTTACTGAAAATGTGTAGTATGCTTCGCTATGCTTAATGAGTTAAGCTTTTAAATGAAATGTTTACATGTCTACGACGGCATACTTGATGAATATTGAAATGTGAGAATGAACTTAAAAGATCGGGCGGGTGGTTTGGCCACTGCTAACTTGCATTGGGAAAGGAGTCTCAATGTAGTGTTTCCGCCTTATCAGTTAAGGACCGTACGTTGTTGGCTCTCGAGTCATAGAGTTTTTATTAGTACTAGCCATGTACCCATGTTGGGTAAGCCTTATTTCGGCTATTTCATTACGAGAACGTCTAACCTCGCACTGGGAGTGGAGAGATAGCGAGAGTAGCGTGTACCCTCAGGACTAGAATTGGGCCGGGTTCGAGGAGTACTGTGCTCTCGGGTGGCGATAGACACGTTCTGGTTTTAGGTTACTTGGGTAAGAGTTGATATATGCAAGATTCGGTTCTACATATGTCGTGTGGTTAGGAAGCCCCAACTGGATAAATCAAGCGGTTCGAATCGTCGTTACTCCGCGATAATGGAGTCTTGGCCTTGCACCAACATCGTAGTTAAGAACTGGAATCGGAAGAAGGAATAAGGAAATGATCTGGATGAGAATTACTTTTATCTAGATTAGGATCACTTAGAATTAGTTAACAAACCATCAATGATAAAAATAAAATATTGAAGGTAAGGACTTACTTTAGTAAGCTTTTCTGTAAAAGAAATTTTGATTCTTAAACACCCGTACCTTGATTCCTTAAAGCTAGCATGCCCTTGGAGTCATTTTATTAGTCAGGTAAGTCTTGTTGAGTACTCCCGTACTCAGGGTTTGTCAAACCCCTTGTTGCAGGTACGGTTTATGAACAAGTCTGCTTTGAGCCTTGTTGCATGACTATTGTGGTTGAAGAAAATGACGATGAGTAGGCTGTGTGGCCTTTGGGCAAGGCATCTTGTTTGAGTGTTGTAATAAAGTTACTACTGATACTTCTCTACTACTGATTTGTAATAATGTTACTTAAGGTTTGAAATTTGGAACTGTGGTTTGTAAACTTAAGTTAGTGTAAGACTTTCGCTACTTTACTCTGATAGTATTTTGAATAAACTGTTGTAATATTACAATACTCCTATAATTGGATTCTGTTCAGAGGAAAACATGTCTTTTAAGTTATGAGGAACATAAGTACGGCTGTCAGAGGTCATTATGACAATGACAGGTACATGTGGGTCATCATAATTAGGAGGTTCTGTGACAGGATGAAAACGGACGGAATTTTTACCGTACCGTCCCGTTCCGTTTTCTATATTTTCCCGTCCGTTTCTGTATTTTTGAGATCCTGTTTTCGTATTTGCGGAATTAGAAAATGGTCTTTTCCGTTCGTTTCCGAGTAATCCCGTTTTAATACGGAATAGACCCGTATTTATCTCGTATTTATCCCGTTTTCAATCTATGCTCAACATGTTCAACAATTATATGTCCTTATGTTATGTTAATATAACTACAAATCACAAAATATGCATGTTATGTTCACGTACGTAGCATGAAAATAAATATTAAACTTTATATATATCATTACATGACTTTATATATGTATACTTTGAGAATATTAGATTATGTGATCTTAATTTAATTTTCCGGCTTTCCATCCGTATTTGTCTGTTTCCGTATGTCCGCATATTCCGATTCCGTTTTTAAACCCGTATTTTCCGAACCCGCTCCTGTTTTCGCCAAAAAAATATAGAAACGAAAGTAGAAATAGGGTTTTTCCGTCATCCCTACTGATGATCATGTTTACGGTGCTTTGCGGAGCTTGGAAACTATGGTAGATACAATGAAATAGTTCGTCATACTGACAGGGGGCTTAGAACGTGTGCGCCGCAATCCCTACTGAAAGTTTGCATGAGTTCTATTGATCGGTGTGTGAAGAATACATATATAAGTGTCTCCATATTAAACGGACTAGGCCATGGGAAGAAGCCACCACATGGCTACATACAGGGATCTGGACGTGGTCACCACCACACACTGGCCTCAAGACCCAGCACAATCACACACATACACAGTGCAATCAAACTCTAACACACACACACCTCCCCAGGCAGTCGAGTCGCCGGTAGAACAGACGTTGAGACTGGGCTAGAACTTGGTAAAGACTAACGAAGGCAGCGACGAACGGAGATGTCGTATTCTGGCGCTTGGCGACCGCTCGATACATGACAGGGCGTGTTTGTTTCCGCTTAAAATCCGATTCTGGATGGAAAAAGTCGAAAATCCCACCCAAACACTTTTGATTATTTCTTGTCTTTTTGGACCACGATGGTAGAAGAAATCGGCCTTTCAACGCTGCCCCGCGTTCCCTGTACCGCGACACTTCCCCCGCGTTTCTTGAACCGGGGGCCTTTTTCCATCACTTGCCCCTCGCTCGTCTCCCCAGCTCTGCATGCGTGGGCACGGCGCGGGAGGACAGAATGGCCTGGACGACCGTATTTTCTTTTCTTTTCCCCTGACGCGTCTTGTCCATCGGAAGCTGTTTAAGATGGTGTTTAGTTTCCCCACAAAAATTTAGTCCCTATCACATCGAATGTTTGGACACATGCATAGAAGATTAAATATAGACTTAAAAATAACTAATTGCATAGATTGCGACTAATTTGCGAGACAGATTTTTAAGCCTAATTCACTACAGGAAATTGGCACTTTGCCGAGTGCAGAAAACTTTGCCGAGTGCCAAATATCAGGCACTCAGCAAAGACCAACTTTGCATAGTGCGGCGCTCGGCGAAATAGTGCACTCGGCAAAGAGGTCTTTGTCGAGCATGTAACAACCCAGAAATTTCTAGGAAAAAAAAATCACAACTACAAAATTTTTTCTAAAATAACCTATGTTTGGTAAAGTGTCAGGCAGTAAACCTACCCTAGTTGCACAAGTAGCACCTAGTCTAGTTAATTACATTTTGCATTTAATTATATATTCATGAGTTGCTTCTTATGGGTGTGTTGACTTCCCGTGCAAACCCAAAATATTTTCTCTTCCACCCATCACATTAAATATTTCGACACATGCATGGAGTATTAAATATAGGTAAAAAAATAACTAATTGCACAGTTTGTCTGTAAATATCGAGATGAATCTTTTGAGCCTAGTTACTTCATGGTTGGATAATATTTATCAAATAACAACGAAAAGTGCTACATGAACTTTTCACCTCCTTTTCACCAACTAAACACACCCTATGTTCTTTGTATTGTTAATTAAAAATAGTCACATTTATTTAATGAATTGCTTAAATTAAATAAATATATAATTATAACCTAGGCAAATAGTTGAAACCCTAAACGACCTCTAGTGGACCCCACTAGGGCTTACTCATGTCGGCAACACAAGACTAAGCAAATAGTATCAAGAGGTAATTAATTTAGCAAATGAATTTGAAAAGGAGATGAAACAAAATAGAAAAGCTTTTTAAATAAATCAGAAAAAGAAAAACTTATCCGGCCCGGCCAACCTCACCAGGCAGGCCTACCAAGCCGGCCTGCCAAGCCAGCCCAAGCCGCACAGCAGCGTCCCAGCACTAGCCGGCCTAGCTCAGTGAGCTGGCCCAACTCGCGGCCGAGCCTGCTTCGCACGCCGCTCGCGCCTGCCCGCGCGTGGGCCGGGCCAGCAAGGACTCCGTCCATTTCCTCTTGCCTCACCGACGAGTGGAACCCACCCGTCATCCCTCTCCTCTGCCCTCCATCCTCTGCTTCGCCCAAACGGAAATCGGAGGAGGGAGCAGGGACACGCAACGCGCAAGGGGAGATTCCCTTTGTCCCCTCTGCCAGTCGTGCGCGCCAAGCCGCAACCCCGGCCCCGCACGCCAGTCTCATGCGCTCGCCTAGCACGCACCGCACGCATGAAGCCGATGCCGCCATGGCCGCGCAATTGGCTGACACCGCCTGCCACCACCGTATCCTCTATAACCGCCGCGATTCCAAAAATTGGCATCGCCAATCCGTTCGCCACTCCCTGGCCATCTCAAAACCCTACGCCAACCCCTCTGGATGGACGCCACGTGGTCCAGCTACCTCCATCACCGTCCGCCATCACCATGCTCGAAGCTTGGCTATATAAGCCGAGCACCGACGTCCTAGCCCCCCTCCAACTTTTTCACCGCCACCTCGGGTGGCCTCACCTCTAACCACACCGCGCTGCAAGGGAGGGGAAGAAGGGAAGAAGAGAAGGGGAAAAGCAGCGAGGAGGAGCCGGACTACGACCGCCGCTCGGGACACCGAAGAAGAAGGAGGCGCTGCTGTCTTCTTCCTCGCCGGGAAGCGTCACTGCACGGCCGCTCGACTTCACTGCCTCGAATCACCACTGCACCATTATCCTTCTGCCACAAGCCCGAGGTGAGCCGCTCCGCTCGCAAACATCCTCTGCTCACCACCGTGTGCACTCCGGTGCCGTCGCGGCCGAAACCGTACCGGGGACAGCCAAGGCCGCGCCCGAACCTCCGTTCACGATCACAATCAATCACGAGCACACACTGGAGCATGGCACAGCCTTGCGGAGCTATACCAGCGTGGGAACGCCGCCATCATGAAGGCGCTCTGAGCATGACCGCTATGGCCAGAGCACGGCCATGGCAAGGTCATTCCTCTTGATTCGGGTCGATACAGACGAAGAAGAGAGGTCCTAGCTGTTGGTCACGGTGAAAGGAGCTCGGTGCTCGAGAGGAAGGAGAGAGGAGCGCCCCGGAGCGTCGAGTCACGACCGCCATGCCGACGATGGCGAGCACGGGAGCGCGGCTGTGAGGCCAGAGAGGGGGAAGGTGAGCTAGGCGTTGCTGGGTGCACTCGGTGCACCGTGCACCGAGAGAAGGAGAAAGAGGGTGGAGATGGTTCACCATGGACCGCGCGTAAGCCCGGAGACCATGGCTGTTAGTCCACCATGAGCCAAACTCCGTGGACCCGAGCCCGTTTTCAAATCTGGAGCGCGACGTGGCACAGCCAGGAGCCGACACGTGTCCGGGCCGGCCTGGCCCAGATCGGCCCAACCCGGCCCGTATCCGGCCCAGCCTAGGCCCACCGAGGCCCCGTCTCGGCCCGGTCAAAGTTGACCTTTGACCGTTGACCAGTCAATGGGACCCACATGTCAATGACTCACTCTGTTCCAGCCAATCAGATGCTACCACGTGTCACTGCTTGGAATTTCCTTTTCTTTTTCTTTTTCAGAAAATCATTTAATCTTCGAAAATTCATAACTAATTCATTTTAACTCAGAAAAATAACAAACTAGTTTCTAATTTTTTCTAAAAATGAGCTCTACGTCTTAGGCTTGTGTTTGAGTGCATTTGGATCTTTTGAATTTCTGTTGCTTCTTTGTGCACCTCTATAGGAGTCATTAATGTGACTCTACGTTACGTTTAAGAGAGCCAGAGGACCTGCCGACTGAGGAGTACGACCCCGACTACAGCGAGGACTTGGGTGATGACCTGCCAGGTGCCACACCCTACTCACTTCCGTAGAACCTATTACGCATGCAAATATAGAATTGCTAGCGCTTTACTTTTTGTGCAATAATATGATGATAGGCTGCATGGTAGATGCTTTACTTTGAGCCCTTTACCTTGTTGCAACCTTACTCCTGCTCACCCTGCTGTTAGGCTAGATGCTCGCATGTTACATATTACTGCTTTTACTCTTACTCACATTATATCTTTGATGTGATGCCGGTGAGTGAGAGGCGTATATGTATAAGGCACGTAGTGCCGAGAACTTGATAAACCTGATAACAGAATTGGGGAGATCTTAGTGTGCGTCTTGGGTGAGTGGTGAGGGTTGAGTCGATTGGACATGATCCTACGACGAGTCTTTGGGGCAAGTCTTGCTGGAGGGGTGCGACCTGGGCATCCCTCACGAGAGTTACCTGTGGCGGGTATTTTGTGAGGTGAACTGGGGTGTTGGTTATCCCTGGTGGAGGTGCTGTCGTGGCACGGGGAAGACAATGTTTCCCCTTTGAGAAGATATCCTATCTAGTCCCACTAAGGACTGGTATGTCTTGAGAACCGGAACCATGGGACCTTCGTGCACACCACTCGCTCCCGATGGGCGGGAGATGATTACCTGAATGACTAGGGCAGTACTACTACTACTAGGTTGGAAGGTGATAGTGTAGGGAGGTACGGGCATGGGGACCCACACCCTCCTAAGATAGCATAGTGACCTTGGGGGCCCGGTACAACGTCTCACAGTCTCAGCGTTTCGGTGGACACCGGGGTGGCCTAGGGCTGAGCGGTAGGGTGGTACTGTACCGGTTGGGAGGCAGTCAGAATCAGCCTAGACGAGCCAGATCATCGAGAATGGCGATCTTATGGATTACCAGGTGTACACACTCTGCAGAGTTGATCGATCTATACGTATAGCCGCGTCCGTGGATATGGATATTCACATGACCTACGCTTCACTTGATTAGAGAGAAGAGTCCTTTCTACCTTTCCCCCCGGGTTTCGTGTTGGATTTCGGCTTTGGCCGTTGAGATGAGATCTGAGCGGGAGTCAATCTCATCGCCTAGAGAGAGAAAGTGAGATGAGAAGTGTTGTGTGTGATGGGATTGGGGAGAAATGTGTGAATAAGATGGGTTAAAAATTGATGAATATCTTATTATTAAAATACTAACTACTTGCATAGGAAACCCACAGCCTAAATAGGTCTCTTTCTACTTCCCTCAATGCATTCCACTTTCCACAAAGCATTGCAAGCATAGGGTGGGCGATGCGTGGCCAGTACCAAGTGTACTGATAGATTTTTGATAGGTTTCAAGCCCGAGTACGTCTACGAGGGCGATGATTGGGAGGACTAGAGGGTCTGTTCTACGCTGCTATCTACGTTAGATGTTGTTCCGAATGCTTGTGTGAGTGTGTTCCGCCTTGCGAGGCGAAGAGAATAATTTATATAAAACTCTCTATTGTACTCTTATATTCGTGCATAACTTTATGTATCACTGAGATTTAGGTAAATTGATGGAATGTTTCGTCATTTTACACTTCGTTTCTGTGGATTTCCCTTCGTGGAAATCAAGGATGTTTCAGTTGGTACTAGAGCCATGCTTGACCCTAGGACGGACCCGTAGGATTGGACAATAGAATTAGGAAAGATCTTGACACTTTCGGTTATATTACCGACCGTGCTGCATTTTCGTGCACGGCTTATCTCAATTTCACACTCTCTTACCTACATTTCGTTCTACCGTACCTATCACATCGCTCTGTTCCACCCTGAATTACCCTGTTTCACTTAAGAAATCACCAAGTATCACTCTGAGTTACATTGTTTCGCCTTGTCTTACCAAGTTTCACTCTGTAATACTCAAGTTACTACATACACAACAAGGTATTGACTCCATCTTACGGTTAATTTGCAGATGGCCCCTGTTGTCGAGCTCCCTGTGGATGGACTAGCCTACCGTGGGTTCGCCACGATCCTGTACGACTTGCTGGACTCACTAGGCGTTCCCACAGAGTAGATTGGAGTACGTGTGCCAAGGTGAGCCTGGACCCGATGGGTTCAAGGGCCACATCGTGGTCCACCTCAAGGTCCCCGCCAGCGAGTTCATACCCGTGCTGCGTGCCTTTGAGACACTAGAGGTGGAGAACTCCATTGCTTCATGCATACAGTCAGTCTCACGCACAGCTCTTCGCAGTGCGATGCGTGACGCACACGACTACCTCAAGACGGGACCGTACCACCTGCTGCATGCCGCTCTGGACCTCAATAGGTTCTCGGAGCCGCAGATCACTGCTACAGACTGTGCTGCGCGTGACGAGGTTGACCCCTGTCTGAGGGCCTCCGCGCAGTACATCATCGCCCAGGATCGCTACATCGTGGATGTAGAGATGCAGAACCACCGCTACCGAGACCTCCTGTTCCGTTGTGACGAGGAGTTCCTCAAGGTGGAGCGCAAGGAGGGGGAGATGGTCGGCAAGCTCGAGGAGGAGCGCATGGGCTATGAGAGGATGAAGACCTTCTACGAGAACCGTGAGCAGTCACTTCGGAAGGAGATCGCCAATCTCAAGGACAAGGTTGCGGAGGCTAAGCTTCGCCATGACTATCTTGAGTCCAAGATGCTTGAGTGCGAGGATCGGATTGAGCATTAGAGGCTTACCCTGAGGGAGTTCCACGAGAAGGAGAAGCAGCATGGCATCAGGAAGCTTGCCCTGGAGGCCCGTTGCAACACAATTAAGAAGCTAGCTGTGGAGGCTACCGTCACCACCACCTACAACATGCACCACCTGGTTCACTACATCAAGAGCACCGAGTACCTTTAGGACAAGGTGAACCGCATCAGTTAGGCTTGGATCGACGCTGATCGCAAGCGCGTCCAGGAGATCAGGAAGGTCTAGGATGTCCTCTTACCAAGGATGCGCAAGAAACCGCGCAGACAACCTTTCCACGTTGAGGCCACCAAGCTCAACTTCAAGGCTTGCCCGACTGAGGGTTACTCAGAGGTTCCGAGGACTGAGATGCTGGACTACGCTCTCACCTACGTCACGAGGATCCACCACTCCGATGACGAGCTCCATGCCATGGAGGGCACTCCCGAGGCTTCCACTTCTGGTCCTTCTGCACCACCCGCCACTCCTAGACAGGAGTAGTTACCTTTTCACATAATCAAGTAATAAGGTAGTAGCAGATATGTTGAGCCCTGCGTGGCCAGAGATATGATGCACTTGTGGAGTAATGTAGGATGTCCCACTTTTGGAGCTGCCTGCGAGTAGCACGATTCCCGTGAATCTGTCAGTGTAGCTACTAGAGATATCGCTAAGTAATAAATTAATGTAATGGATGTTTTGGATCTTATCGCATCTTATGGTTCTTATTTGCATCTTTGTATGATTGTTGGATAGTGATCTCTTTTTAAATTGATAAAATTGCTTAACAATACATCTAATGAAAATGTTAAATAATGAACTGACCCTGCAGAGAGATGTCTTGCCGCCGATCCACTCGTTTGAACAACCGCTCGCTTTCCCCCGCGCCCATGGCCCGTGGTCATGGTCGTGGCCGTAGAGGAGGCTGGGGAGTTCCCTTCGATGTCAGGGAGGAGCCCACACCAGAGGAGCTTGCACTGGGGCGTGTGCCGCCCAGCATCTTGGAGGAGGAGCACCACAGCCGCCGCCACCACTACAGTTGGCAGAGGTGATGGACCGCCAAACCTGCCTCTTGGAGACACTAGCTCAGGGAATGCTTCACCACCACGGGGGTCCTCCCAATGACTTCCAGCATAAGTTGGAGGGTTTCCTCAAGCTGAGGCCTCTTACTTTCGACACTGCCGACGATGACCCCATCGCCGCTGAGGACTGGCTTCGTCAGATGGAAAAGAAGCTAGACCTCACCACCTGCACTAACGAGGAGTGCGTGGGGTAGCCACCCACCAACTCACCGGCGTTGCACGCGCATGGTGGGAAAGCTACTGTGACGCCCACGAGGACCCGAGGAGTATCTCTTGGGAGGAGTTCGCCGAGGCCTTTCATGAGCAACACGTGCCTGAGGGCGTCATGGATGCCAAGGTGGAGGAGTTTCGCAACATCTCCTAGGGCTCCCAGAAGGTTCAGGAGTACACTACTCGTTTCACCCGCATGATGAGGTATGCGCCAGGTGAGACCGATACCGAGAAGAAGATGTACTGTTTCAAGAAGGGGCTAAACTCTCGTCTCAAGGTGGCCCTCTCGGGTCATGCTTGTCGCACCCTTAGTGAGATGGTCAACAAGGTGCTAGAGATGGAGAGGGATCGTCTGGAGGCGGACGCCCTCCACAAGGAGAAGAAGCGCCAGTTCGAGAGTTCCTCTCGTGGCCTGGCCCTGCAGAGGCCACGTGCTCACATGCTTCCTCAGCCCCGCTCTCACTACACCCAGGGGGCAGTGACCGCTCTAAGCCGTGGAGGTGGTACCTACACCACCAACTACCACTGCCCCGCTCAGAGCCGTCCCACTCTGAGTCGCCCTACTCAAGGAGCTGGCACATGGAGGACCGCTACGCCTACCTCCACAGGTAGCGCGCCCGTCACCTGCTTCGGTTGTGGCCAGTCCGATCATAAGATCGCTGAGTGCCCCATCAAGAACAGCACACCACCTGCTTCAACCTAGGTGAGAGAGGCTGCTACACCTGTTGCTCTGTGCAAGAACATTGTTGGGGCTGCCCGTAGTCGTCTCAACCACATGACCGCAGAGGACGCCTAGGACGCTCCCGACGTGGTGTACGGTATGTTTTTGGTATAGGGAGTTATAGCTTTAGTCTTGTTTGACTTTGGAGCTACTTGTTCTTGCATTTCCACCAAGTTTGCATGAGAACATAGTATACATGTGACTCCCCGCAAGGAGCCCATTGACACTAGTTCACCTTTGGGTTGCATTATATGCACCAAGAGATGTCAAGGAGTGAGTATCAACATTGAGGGCTACCCTTTTCTAGCCGATCTCACCTTACTTCCATCTGAGGGACTAGATGTCATACTGGGAATGGATTGGTTGACACAGCATAAAGGAGTGATATCTTGTTCACCAAGGTATGTAGAGATCACACACCCGAGTGGCCACATAATCCGCTGTAAGCCAAATCAGGGAGAGACAGTCTCTATGTTGTGTGCCCTAGAGGCCAAGATAGTTGAGGAGGTACCCATTATGAATGAGTACCCTGACGTGTTTCCTGAGGAGTTGCCAGGCATGCCACCTGATCAGGATGTAAAGTTTGTGATTGACCTCCTGCCTAGTATCGGGCCTATTGCTAAGAGGCCCTACCGCATGTCAGTCGATGAGCTAGAGGAGCTAAAGAAGCAGCTCAAGGAGTTGTCAAACAAGGGATACATCAGACCCAGTGTTTCACCCAGGGGTTCCCCTGTTTTGTTCATGAAAAAGAAGGATGGATCCATGAGGATGTGCGTTGACTATCGGAACTTTAATGCCATGACAGTCAAGAACAAATATCCTCTGCCCAAGATTGATGACCTCCTAGATTAGCTGAAAGATGTTAAGTTTTTTCCAAGATTGGTCTCAGGTCTGGGTATCATCAGATGAATATCAAACCTGATGACATTCCTAAGACAGCTT
Organism: Saccharum hybrid cultivar R570; assembly: GCA_038087645.1. Taxonomy (NCBI): domain Eukaryota; kingdom Viridiplantae; phylum Streptophyta; class Magnoliopsida; order Poales; family Poaceae; genus Saccharum; species Saccharum hybrid cultivar. Next base: position 47,020,320 of record JAQSUU010000307.1, on the reverse strand, counting down.
TCGTCACCAGATACGGGCAATATGAGTTTACAGTGGTGTCCTTCGGACTCACTAATGCCCTGGCTTATTTCATGAACATGATGAATAAGGTATTCATGGATGAACTGGACAAGTTCATAGTGGTGTTCATTGATGACATCCTTATCTACTCCGCTACGGCCGAAGAGCATGAGCAACACTTGAGAGTGGTTCTAGAGAAGTTGAGGCAGAATCAGCTGTATGCCAAGTTCAGCAAATGTGACTTTTGGCTCAAAGAAGTTGCCTTCCTTGGTCATGTTCTCACTGCTGAGGGAGTCGCTGTAGATCTCGCAAAGATTGAAGCTGTGAAAGAGTGGGAACAACCTCGCAATGTGACCGATATCCGCAGTTTTCTCGGTTTGGCTGGGTACTATCGCAGGTTCATCGAGAACTTCTCAAAGATAGCCAAGCCCATGACCAATCTACTGAAGAATACTAATGAGTTTGAATGGACGCCTGAGTGCGAGCACAGCTTCCAGACTCTGTAACAAAAGCTTACCACCACACCTGTTCTTGCCTTGCCTGATATCTAGAAAGACTTTGTGGTCTATTGTGATGCATCCAGACAGGGACTCGGCTGTGTTCTAATGCAAAGTGGACGAGTCATTGCCTATGCATCCCGATAGTTGAAAGACCATGAGCAATGCTACCCAACCCATGATCTGGAGCTTGCCACTGTTGTGCATGCTCTAAAGATTTGGAGGCACTACTTGATCAGAAATAAGTGTGATATCTACACCGATCACAAGAGCCTGAAGTACTTCTTCACTCAAGAGGATCTAAACATGAGATAGTGCAGATGGCTAGAGCTTATTAAGGACTATGACCTGGAGATTCACTACCATCCAGGAAAAGCTAATGTAGTCGCTGATGCTTTGAGGCGAAAGAGTTATTGCCATAATCTGTCCATGGAAACTGTACCACCCGAGCTATGTCAGGAAATGGGTGGCCTTCATCTTGAGATCCTACCAAAGGGTATGTTGAACGAGCTTCGAGTGCAATACAACCTCAAGGATCGGATCCGCAATGCTCAACTAGAGTGTCCAGAAATTTGGGAGATCTGAGAACTCATGAAGAAGGGCAAGTGCCCCGAGTTTAGGGAGGATGTGCAAGGAGTGTACTGGTACAAGGATAGAATCTGTGTACCATCTGATCCTGCCTTGCGGCGAGAAATCTTGGAAGAGGGTCATGACTCCAAGTATTGTATTCACCCAGGAAGCACTAAAAATGTATGTTGATCTGAAGAAACAGTTCTGGTGGAAGAACATGAAGGCAGATATTGTCGGGCATGTCGCGCGATGCGACATCTGCAATAGGATCAAGGCTGAACATCAAAGACCAGCCGAATTGCTTAAACCCTTGGACGTCCCGGTGTGGAAATGGGAAAGCATATCCATGGACTTTATAGTGGGTTTACCTCGAACCCCTAAAGGCCATGACTTGATTTGGGTGATTGTTGACCGACTAACCAAAGTAGCTCACTTCATAGCTGTGAGGACTGACTACAGAGTTGAGAAGCTAGCAGATCTGTACGTCGAGCAAATTCTTAGACTCCATGGAGCCCCCACTAGCATAGTGTATGACCGTGGTACGCAATACGTGTCCAAGTTCTGGAAGAGTCTCCACAAGGCCATAGGGACTCGACTTGATTACAACACCGCATACCACCCATAGACAGATGGTCAGACAGAGAGGGTTAATCAGATTTTGGAGGATATGCTCTGAGCTTTTGTTTTGAAGTATGGGTCTGATTGGGGGAAAAGTTTGTCCCACGCAGAGTTCTAATACAACAACAGCTACCAGGCTAGTATCAAGATGTCACTGTTCGAGGCTTTGTATGGCAGAAAGTGCAGAACCCCTCTGATGTGGTCAGAAGTAGGAGAGAGATCATTCTTTGGCCCTGCAAAGATCAAAGATGCCGAAGAAGGAGTCACCCAAGTGCGAGAAAACCTAAGGATTGCCCAAAGCCGATAGAAGAGTTATGCAGATAACCATCAGAGAGACCTCGAGTTTCAGGTTGGGGACTATGTCTATCTCAAGGTCTCCCCACTCCGAGGCACCGTCAGATTTCATGTGAAAGGAAAGTTGGCACCTAGATACGTGGGACCTTATAGGATTTGCCAGAGGTTTGGCAAGTTAGCATACAAGGTAGAGTTGCCCGAGGAGTTGGCAGGAGTACACCTAGTGTTTCACGTGCCTCAGCTACGCAAGTGCTTGTAGTTGCCAGAGCAATAGGTACACACAGATGCACTGGATATCCAGGACACCCTGGAGTACAAGGAACACCCAATCCGGATACTAGACATAGCTGAGGAGACTAGAAGCACCGTGATACCCATGTGCAAGGTTCAGTGGAGTAACCACACAGAACGGGAAGCTACATGGGAGAAAGAGTCCAAACTCTGGATGCTTTACCCCTACCTCTTCAAAAGGTATGTCACACCTTAAATCTCGGGACGAGATTTCAGTGAGGGGGGAGGACTGTAACAACCTAGAAATTTCTAGGAAACAAAAATCACAACTACAAATTTTTTTTCTAAAATAACCTATGTTTGGTGAAGTGTCATGTAGGAAACCTACCCTAGTTGCACAAGTAGCACCTAGTCTAGTTAATTACATTTTGCATTTAATTATATATTCATGAGTTGCTTCTTATGTTCTTTGTATTATTAATTAAAAATAGTCACATTTATTTAATGAATTGCTTAAATTAAATAAATATGTAATTATAACCTGGGCAAATAGTTGAAACCCTAAACGACCTCTAGTGGACCCCACTAGGGCTTACTCATGTCGGCAACACAAGACTAAGCAAATAGTATCTAGAGGTAATTAATTTAGCAAATGAATTTGAAAAGGAGAGGAAACAAAATAGAAAAGCTTTTTAAATAAATCAGAAAAAGAAAAAATTATCCGGCCTGGCCAACCTCACCAGGCAGGCCTACCAAGCCGGCCTGCCAAGCCAGCCCAAGCCGCACAACAGCGCCCCAGCACTAGCCGGCCTAGCTCAGCGAGCTGGCCCAACTCGCGGCCGAGCCTGCTTCACACGCCGCTCGCGCCTGCCCGCACATGGGCCGGCCCAGCAAGGACCCTATCCATTTCCTCTTGCCTCATCGACGAGTGGAACCCACCCGTCATCCCTCTCCTCTGCCCTCCATCCTCTGCTTCGCCCAAACGGAAATAAGAGGAGGGAGCAGGGACACGCAACGTGCGAGGGGAGATTCCCTTTGTCCCCTCTGCCAGCCGTGCACGCCAAGCCGCAACCCCGGTCCCGCATGCTAGTCTCATGCACTCGCCTAGCACGCACCGCGCGCATGAAGCCTGTAACACCCCAGGTGTTTATCACCAATTAAGTGGTGGGTTTAAGATCAAACATGATAGATTAAGTGGAGATGACAATGTCAAGGTCAACCTATGGAGATGAGCCTGACCTAAAGTTGGATGTTGCACCCTCGCTTACATATAGGCTCAATTAAAAGATATATGCTTGGGTGTTGCTATCAAAGTATCTTCACATGTCTCATCTCAATAACTATCTATATTTAGCCCTGGAAAAGTTTCATGGAGTTTGGAATCAAAAAGTCACATGAAATGATAAGTTCCATTCCTATTGGAACTTGCATCATTAAGTGAATGGAATTGTAGATCATCAGCCAAACCATGCAAACTTGCCCAAATGACTCTAGATGAACTCTACAACACCTTAACTACACTTAGGACACTTAATGGAACAATGTTCATGTTGATCATTTTGCCTAAATGTGCTTCTAAGTGATGGTTGACCATGTATGGACCCTAGAACCCTTTTGTTTGACCATTTCAAAAGTGTGACCTAGAAGCTTTGCATGACTGTGCACCCTTTAACAAAGTTGTAGGGAATTTTATAAGGAACAAACTTTGTTTAAGAGTCAAGTCATGAAAATGTGAGGAACATGCTCAAACAGGGCCCCCAAGTCAGTTTTAGGGCTGATTTCAGCACTTGCCATTTTTAAGCCCTAATTCCAGTAACATCGACGTTGGCGTCTCGTGTTCTCTGAATTTTGTTGAATAACTCAAGTTGACCCAAAAATGAAAGTTGGAAATAATTCTTTGGAGAACAACATGCAAAAAAGCTGGGTTTAGTTTGATCGAGTTTTGACCTCCAAAGGCGAGTTTCCGTGACCTTTGTCAATATGTTGACATTGCCATCTTGGGGTTTGATTAGACTCTAATCTGTTGCTCGAATGGCATGGCACCCTAAATAAGAAATGTAGAGCATTATGCAGGCTGCAACTTTGCTTTTGGGTCCATGTCCAAATTCGGCCTGCAACCGGTCTAAAATCGTGTCCCACGCTGATCGCTTCGCTGCCCGCCACGTGCTCGGTAAAATGCCCCAACGGGCAACGCGTGCCAGAGCGCGTGGCAGCCATGCCTAGCTCGCGCTTCCTCCTCTTGCCGCATGCTCCTCCGCGTGTCCGCGCCTCTGAAACAAAGAGGAGAAGCACCAGAGTGCCCTCTCCATCCCTCTCCACTCGCTTGGCCTTCTCGCTCGCTCAGCTCACCGCGGAAGAGCGCGCTCTGCCATGGCCGCCATTGCCGGCAAGTCAAGCTCCGTGGCCACAGCCGTTCCACCGCTCCAAGCCACCGCGACTGCGGCCGCGTACACCACCGTCTCCGCCTCTTCCTCTCCTTCGCCCGGCGCACCTCGGCCAAGCCACAGACCACCGGAGCGTGCTGCCACGACGTTCGCCATGGCCGCCCGGCCAAGCTCCAAGGCCGCCGTCATTCCATCGCCTCCAGCCTTCCTCCACCCGAACCGACCACGCCATCATGTTCCCCATACCACGCCGCCTCTCTGGAGCTCCTCGCCTCGCCGTCTTCGCCCCTGCAGCGAACCGTCGCCGGAGCACCCGCCGGCGAGCCGTCCGCTCCCGTGGCCACGCCACCACGGACTGCCGCTAACCGCACCAAGCCCTCATCGGATGCGCCAGAGTTTGAGCTTGCTCCTCTGCCGCCGCTCACCGCCGGCGACCTCCTCGCCGGAGACCGGCCGAGCCAGAGCCGCCCCCCCATTCCTCTGTTCTCCGGCGGGAGGTAGAAGAAAGCCTCCGGCTCCCTCTCTGTGTGTCCTTTTCTTTGTATGACAGGCGGGCCCCGCTGGGTAACAGGTCCCACTTGTCGGTTTAAGGAAGTGGCCGTCCTGGGTGTGTATTCGGGTGTGCCTAGCGAATTATGTTAGGTTGGTTTTAATTCCGATTTTGAATTTCAATTTCTTGTTAATCTTTGAAAATCTTTATCTCATGATAGAAAAGTCCAAAAATAGCAAAAGTGGACTTTTTGGAAACCTTAAGAAGAGATCTATGTAGTGGAGTCATAATATGTTACATGTTTGTAAATATTTTCTGATGTTTTTATTTAAGCTTTAAAAATGCTCTAAAATACTTATAAACTTGACCAGAGCCATATCTTGAGTTTTAGAACTCCAAAAATAGTGATTCTTGTTTTGTTAATTTTGTGATGACATGTACTTGCTAAGAAAAATATAAAACTTATAGGTTGTTTCCGGGTTTCAGGATGTTTTACCTAGAGCTTGTTAAATGGAAAATAAATGCTTGTTTTCCTTGTTCTTTTTATATCTTGAGTTGTGATGCTCCAATTGATGTGAAATTTTTATGGTAGGATTGTCATGCTATGGATGTACTGTGGTATAAATTTCATGGTCATTGCTTACTGTATGCTCAAGTTATTGAGTTAACTTGTTTATGGCTTAATAAATAGCTTATAAATAATATATAAATGATAAAATAGAAAATGTTGTTCCATCACCTTATTATGATGTTGCTCTTTGATGTTAGTTCATTATATGGCCATGTGTTCACAGAAAATATGGAGTTTTAGGTTTAACTTGCTCTCACATGATTTATTGCAATAGCTATTTGTCTTTTTCATAGGGGTTGATATATATCTCCAAATGGTTTGAAATTTGGAAAGTAGACTTTTGGTAGCATATTTAGGCCACTGTAATTTTTGTAGAATTTATTGTATACTTTTGGTATATGTTCATTAAGTCACCTAATTATCTAAATAAATTAAGAAAATGCATTAAAAGAATTTATTTAGGAATGGACACTATGTTTTCTGGTGTTCATTAGTCATGTGTGATATGTTGGTAAAGTTGGTTTTGTCTAATTATATGTTTGCAACATAAGTTAATAATTATTTCTTGCAAATGAGGTTTCTGGACAGATCTGGGAACTTAGCAAAGTTCTTCATGATAATGTGCTTTGTTGTGAAACTTATTTATATAAAAGTTGTAGATAATTTATGTATCTAGCTTATGTTAAAATTTGGTGGCATTTAACAATGTGGTTTAGGAGTTATAGCTGTTTAAATTTAGGGTACAGAATTGCTTGCTCTCTGTTTGTCAGGAACAGATTCTGGAACTTTGTATTTTTGACTTGTTTAACTTATGAATCATGCTGTGATGATATTATATGAAATGTAGATAATTTTATAAGCTTTCCATAATGTCTTCTTGCAAGTCATTTGGATTTGTATAACTTCAGATATGATTGATTTACTCAGCTACTGCATGTATGTCCAGAGTTGTTGAAAATACATGATTGCTTGGTTACTTTGCTTGCGTATTGCTAAGTGTGATTCATGTCTTTGGTGATTAAGCTAGTACACCTGAGACTTTGTAAATCTTATGTCATGCTTGGTATTGCTTTCTTTGCTATTTTAGCATGTTTGTTTGTGTTAGGTTACTTAAGTAATGTGATGTGCTTACGTGTCTTTACCATAACCTTATACTTGCCTTGATTAACGTGGGATGCATCATCTATTGCATTTCCTTATATTCATGCACTTGCATCTTGCATTTCATTTAGGTACGCTAGCTAAAACGCATGAAAGATGTGGTGTTGGAGCCAAACCCGAAGACGGTGTTTGGTGGAACTATCCCGAAGATGGAAGTACTCAGCGAGTTTCATCTGACCAACACTAACTTGAGTTGGATCCCAGGCAAGCCTCGGAGCATTATAAGCCTCCTATCTTCAAAGCAATTAATTATATATATATATATATATATGTTATAAGTATTGTTGCATTAAGTGGTAGGAGTTGGTTGAAAACATTGCTGCATTATATCATTCCTTGTCCAGATATATGAATCCTTGAATCCTACATAGACTAGGATCGAGTAGATGCTTAGCCCTGCTTTAAGCGGTAGAAGTCAGGTGATTTCCTGTCACCTGCGAGATATAGGGATATTCATATATGGCACGGTTGGCTATATTTGCTATCGTGAAATGGAACCATGTGTTAATAAAATGAAATGAGACCGGACGGGATGACGATAGTGAAGCAACAAGGCATGGAGGTCTTGGGTGTGAATCTATCCCCGTCTGAGTCGTTTAAGGACCGATTCGCTGTACGTCCTTGAGTCATGTTGAACGCAGTCTAACACTTAGTTGGCCGGATAAGCCGTTCCGACCGCGAAGCCGAGTAATATGGTTCAGGCCGGGAATCGAATGGTAGGTTGCTTCTTGGAGGAGAGAAAGGATGTGCTTGGCGACATTGGCGTGAGACCAAGGGGGGGTTAGAGTCCCTATCACCTGGCAGAGTGTCGCCCTTGGGGTCGCGACATCATTCGGACCCGTGATTCCTGAATCATATGAAAAGGTGGCCTGTGCGACCCTGGCAGGGGTCTACACGGTGAGTGTTAGAAATACTCCTCCAGCTGGATAGGAATTCGATTCGAATCGCCGTCGCTCCCGGTTAGTGAGCACTTGACTTGAGCAGCGACAACGTAGATTCAATTAAATTGAACTGATGGTTAATTGGATCACGATGGAACGGTTGCCTCAATTTATACCTGCTATGGTTAATATTGTTTGCTCCTAATAAAGTGAGTGCTCTAGTATAGGTGCTAATATAGATGACAGGCTAATGATGATTAACTTGATGCTTAAGCATTAATGATTACTTATCTGTATTAAGCTTTTATGCAAAATGTTGTTAAGCTAGCCCCACTTTATATCAGCCTTGCATGATCCTTGGTGTCACCTTATTTCTGGTTTCTGACGGGTAAGTCTAGCTGAGTACCTTCTTGTACTCAGGGTTTTATCCCCACTTGTTGCAGGTTGTGAAGTATCATGGCTACTGCAAGAGTTGGTTGGCTCCTGCCTTAGAGGCAGAGTGTGATCACGGGCATGATCCTTCTAAGTTATCTTCTCTCTAATGCTTTTGTTGAAAGTCGACCGTGGTACTGGCATGTACTTGAAATAAGATTAACGTTAGTTTCAAATTACTTTGCTTCCGCTACTTTTGAACTTAAGTTGTAATAACTATGTTGAACTCCGATGTATATTGAATTACTTGTGAAATGGTTGTAACATGCGACTTGTTATGTTGAATCACTACGATCTTGGCTTGTATGTTGGTTGGTTTGAAATCCCTCATGATTTCACTGGACTACCGGAGTTATATGGGCTCAAGTGCGAGAATTTGATCACTTCGGTGATTGTTTTTGTACTTGTGCTCTTATAATTTGGACGGTTCTGTTACAGCTGGTATCGGAGCAAGATTCAACATTAAACTTGTCATATGTGTATTTAAAACAAAGGTTTTGTTTTATAAAATCAGTTTTATCAACTTATAGCTATATATAGTTTTGTGAAAACTGAATTCTAAATCTAAGTATGCCAGTGGTCAATTTCCTTATGCCCATATAAGGATTATTAGGTGGCTTATAGAAGTACTAACTTGGGGGTTTTTCATTTATGCATCTACGCTCAGGCCAAGGTATGTATGTGTGATGACTCTCCCACACTATGCTACCCGGTGTGTAAGATTGGAGGTAGCCTTCATATATGAAATAGCCATATATGTTGCTAGTTTACTTTTATGCAACGTCGCACCTACGCTCAGGTAAGTGTGAGTTGTGAGAGCATGACCATACAAACCGCGGTCTAGGGGAGAGCTAGTTTTGGTTACTAGATTATTTACATGTTACACACATGTTTATATGAAGGTACTTAATTATGGGTGATCGAATGATTCGGGTAGTTTTGGTGCTACATGTATATATACGGGGGTATATGTATATGGGAGTGCTTAGAATTTTACCTTCCTATTTCATTGTGTGCTATATTTGGGGAAATGTTGGGCTGCAATGAAACTTTTCTGCAGGTACGCTAACCATGAATGCGTAAGTCGAATGTAGCTGATGACTACCTATATATCGAGAGAGTGCGTGTAATGCCACCGACATAGAACGTGATCGCCACCTTAGGTTGGCAATCTTGTGAGGACGAATAGGACGAAGCATGCATCTTCATGATTGTTGCGTTATACATGGCTATGCTCCTCTCACCCTTGTTCTATAGTAAGTAACTTGTGATCAATGTAGTACGCTATCTTTCTAGTGTGGAGTTAGACATAAATGCCTTATTCCATGTTGCTTGAATAGGGGATGTTTGAAGATAGTGTGTGCTTAGTTTTGTTAGAACTAAGTGTGGCTACATGCCTGAACCTATAGATGTCCTCTAGTTGAGCCAAGTAGTGGATGGGTTATTCATACAAGCAATTGTAAATGCTTTAGACCTTATTTCAGTAATTATGGATTCTCATGAATGAATTAAATTAGTGCTGGTCTAAGGTAACAAAATTTAGAGCTACTAGAATAACATTTTGGTGTGCTCTCTTGTTAAGTAGAACAAAGGCAAGCTTTGTTTTGCTTATTAAACGTTGGCTGCTAGAACTGTTTCTGTTGTAGTGATGCTTTCGTGATCATAATGGTGTTTCCTGTGGTTATAGAGAATACTAAAGTTGTAGCTAACTTACTTATCTATCTTGTCCTAAAAATTTTATGACACTAGGTCTTATGTTTTAGGAGTTATAGATTTTAGAAGTTTGTTGTCAGAATCTGCTCATGTTCAGAACAAATCTGAATGTTTGCTTTATTTGACCTATGTGCTTATGGAATCATGTCTTGGAGATAATAGAAGAAGTGCAGTACTTTTTCTAAGCTTTCCAAAATGTCCTATAGCACCAGTTGTGGTGGTCTAAATTTCTAGTTATGAGCTTGCCAAGTGGAATGATAGAATCTGTCCACATCTGGGTAGAGATATCTTCTTTGTCTTGTTTGGCCTTGTTAGCTATAGAATCATCTTAATATGATAATGAGAAGGTTATAGACAACTTAATAAGCTTTACATAAAGTTAAGGCTCAGCCTTGTTGTGTCCCTAGAACTCCAATTATGCATTTTTGAAGTTCTTGACAGTTTTCTGTCCATATTGGTATGGATCTGAAACATCAGCATGTTTGGTCATGCTAACTTGTGATTTAGCTTTTGGTATGAATAACAAACGCGTGGAAAACTTCCTAAGCTTTCCAGAAAGTCTAGGATCACCTTTGTGGGATGTCTACAACCTTAGTTATGGTTGAAACAAGTAACTACTGTGCTGCTGTCCAGATTCTATGCACATGCTAAGTTGGCTCCCTTAGCTAGCGTTTGTTTAGAGCTAAACTTGTAGTTAGTTCATGCTTGAGATAAATGCTTATTTTGGGTGAGCCTTGTGCCTTGTATTGGTTGCTTAAGCCCATTCGTTTGAATTTTCTCAAATGATTGCTTGATTGTGATGTTGTATGTATGCTTGTTATCTTGGTAGTGCCCTAGTTGTCACCTCGTTTGTCCTCGGTGAGCATACGAGGGTCACATAGCTTTATCCTATAACAAAGTTCACATACGTAATTGTATGGTTGTTGTCTTCCATTAGGTTCTCTATCTTAGGAGCCTGAGCCTGTACACTTGGTGGTTAGCCCTTGAATGTTTGTATCCATGCCTTTGCTTGACCGAAAGCCCAAAGTTTAGTTCTCCTATATGTTTGCATAAGCCATGGATGTTTTGCAACCCTTTTTGTGAAGACCTTTATCGACTGACCAACCAAGTTAACTTTTATCAATGCTAGCCTTTGACCATGGTTCGTACGTTGCCAGTTGTGGAGACCGTACCCAAATCCATGTTGGACCTTCCGGTTACCTCTCTCAAAGGTTAGCCAGTGTGACGCAACATCTCTCTATTATGGCCTCTAAATCATATGCTTGCAAATTCATGCATCTACCTTATCAACCCAATCTGTGCCTTTTGAAATTTCCTATCGGGTGTATGTTCAGTAATAGTGTTATGAGTAGTAACTAATGGTGCCGCGACGAAACCGAGAGCCTCCTGTGGGTGCACACACAAGGTTGTGCTGCTCGGCACGCGCTGGTATCATGGTTTCTAATCATAATCCATTGCAGAACAACACTGATGTGATTTTCACGTGACCTTCTTCCTTGATTATTTTCCCATATCTTATCGAAAGACCCTTATATTGAACCCAAAAGTAGTAAAACTTCCTCCTGAAGTTACTAAGAGGATAACCTTTGAAGAACCGAATACTGACCTAAACATTAACAAACTGCAATAGGTGGTAGATAAGTGACTTTGCTTAGTTGTCCCTGTATTGACGGCCACCATCTAGTGAGTAAAGTATCTCATCTCTGTTGGATAAAAAGGAGACACAACATTTAATGTTGGACAAGTCATCTGTTGGATAAGAATCGATTGTCACATTACTCAAGTCTTAACCTTTGTATGCATAATGACCATACCATTGAGATCAACCATCTCTGGTGAGACTCCGTGTCTGCTGACTTCGATGGCAACCATCTGCTTTGTATCAACCACAATTATTGTGATCAAGAATGAAGTTTTGGAACTTTTTAGTGTTGAGAGACAACTAATTAGTTACCAATAGGAAGGTTAATCCCTAACTAGGTAACAACTCCTTAGTAGCTACGAAGGCTATGTCTTACAGAGCAATAACCAATAAGAAGTTAATCAACTAGCCACAACTTGAGTGATACTCTATCTTTCAGAGCCATTGTGATCAAGTCAATTCCATCTTGGACAATCACACCGATAGTGCAAGGTGTTCTATCAGCTAAGGTGAAAAAGTATGTGTTTTGCCTTGCAAAAGTAACCCGCAAGTTTAAAGCGTGTGCATCCTCGAATTGGTATGTGAATTAATAGTCGAGATCTGCTGTTGGATGGCCCTTTTGAGGTCTCACAGATACTAGTTTACACTCTTTCATTTGCTTTTGCTTTCTCGTATCCCCAATGTATGAGCAGCCTTGGTTTCTGTAAATCAATTTGAAAAGTGTCAAACAACAGATTTCCATCTTAGAGCTGCTGTTTGATCCTAAAAAGGAAGCCTCAAGGTGAAAGGTTGGCCTGACAAAGTTGCTACACTGCAAGTCAACTCAACTTATAGTGCAACTAAGTCACAAAGGAAAATTTTACTCAACCGCTTGGTGGTAGACTACTTCCCACGGTTTAGTAAATATTACAACTTTTGTTGTCCTTAAGGCCTTGTTACATCTTTCTTGGGTAATGATTTTCCAATGATGAAATACTTTGGTACCTTATAAATGTTTTTACCTAAGAGGTTGCATCTGATTCAACCCAGATAACTGTTGCCATTGGATAAGAGCATCTTCTTAGGTAACATTTGGCCGAAATACGAAGCCAACTGAGTCAGCTATCACATTCACTAACACATCGATAGACTCAGATAATACAGTGTTGTCATCAGAGAAAGAGAACTGCACACATGGAACCACAAGTAGTTTTCCATTAGTTGGTGTCTAAATGAATGAACATTTACGACCAACCTAGACCCTGTCTATTGGTTAGTCAGTATCCTATAGCCTCAGAGTATATTTGTCGTCTATGATCTCATCGTTTTGGAAGGTTGTGCTCAAACCATTTTGGTAGAGGACTGCTTTTCAAACCATGTGAACATAGAGCCATTTCAACGAGTATACTTCTGAATATTTTGGTCTAGTGTCAAGTTCAGATGGCCTATGTTGTGCTCATTAGAGAGTCAGATACTTGTGAGTGGTTCACTCATGAACCAAATGACCTCTATACACTGAGAATGCAGTACGTGCTATCTTGGATTCCTCCCAAAGTAACAATGCTTCATGGAAGTCAATGAAGGAAATTCTTCAGACAAAATTTTCCATAAAGAGTAAGTATCAGAAAGTGCCTTTGACCAAATTATTCACCGATGTTGAAGCTTTGTAGTTGAATGCTATAGCAGATATTGGGAACTAGATAACGTGCCTCTCTTCCTTAAAAGGTCTTCCATTCCGAATCTCAGGACGTGATTCTTTTAAGGGGGGAGGGCTGTAACACCCCAGGTGTTTATCACCAATTAAGTGGTGGGTTTAAGATCAAACATGATAGATTAAGTGGAGATGACAATGTCAAGGTCAACCTATGGAGATGAGCCTGACCTAAAGTTGGATGTTGCACCCTCGCTTACATATAGGCTCAATTAAAAGATATATGCTTGGGTGTTGCTATCAAAGTATCTTCACATGTCTCATCTCAATAACTATCTATATTTAGCCCTGGAAAAGTTTCATGGAGTTTGGAATCAAAAAGTCACATGAAATGATAAGTTCCATTCCTATTGGAACTTGCATCATTAAGTGAATGGAATTGTAGATCATCAGCCAAACCATGCAAACTTGCCCAAATGACTCTAGATGAACTCTACAACACCTTAACTACACTTAGGACACTTAATGGAACAATGTTCATGTTGATCATTTTGCCTAAATGTGCTTCTAAGTGATGGTTGACCATGTATGGACCCTAGAACCCTTTTGTTTGACCATTTCAAAAGTGTGACCTAGAAGCTTTGCATGACTGTGCACCCTTTAACAAAGTTGTAGGGAATTTTATAAGAAACAAACTTTGTTTAAGAGTCAAGTCATGAAAATGTGAGGAACATGCTCAAACAGGGCCCACAAGTCAGTTTTAGGGCTGATTTCAGCACTTGCCATTTTTAAGCCCTAATTCCAGTAACATCGACGTTGGCGTCTCGCGTTCTCCGAATTTTGTTGAATAACTCAAGTTGACCCAAAAATGAAAGTTGGAAACAATTCTTTGGAGAACAACATGCAAAAAAGCTGGGTTTAGTTTGATCGAGTTTTGACCTCCAAAGGCGAGTTTCCGTGACCTTTGTCAATATGTTGACATTGCCATCTTGGGGTTTGATTAGACTCTAATCTGTTGCTCTAATGGCGTGGCACCCTAAATAAGAAATGTAGAGCATTATGCAGGCTGCAACTTTGCTTTTAGGTCCATGTCCAAATTCGGCCTGCAACCGGTCTAAAATCGTGTCCCACGCTGATCGCTTCGCTGCCCGCCACGTGCTCGGTAAAATGCCCCAACGGGCAACGCGTGCCAGAGCGCGTGGCAGCCATGCCTAGCTCGTGCTTCCTCCTCTTGCCGCGTGCTCCTCCGCGTGTCCGCGCCTCTGAGCCAAAGAGGAGAAGCACCAGAGTGCCCTCCCCATCCCTCTCCACTCGCTTGGCCTTCTCGCTCGCTCAGCTCACCGCGGAAGAGCGCGCTCCGCCATGGCCGCCATTGCCGGCAAGTCAAGCTCCGCGGCCACAGCCGTTCCACCGCTCCAAGCCACCGCGACTACGGCCGCGTACACCACCGTCTCTGCCTCTTCCTCTCCTTCGCCCGGCGCACCTCGGCCAAGCCACAGACCACCGGAGCGTGCTGCCACGACGTTCGCCATGGCCGCCTGGCCAAGCTCCAAGGCCGCCGTCATTCCATCGCCTCCAGCCTTCCTCCACCCGAACCGACCACGCCATCATGTTCCCCATACCACACCGCCTCTCTGGAGCTCCTCGCCTCGCCGTCTTCGCCCCTGCAGCGAACCGCCGCCGGAGCACCCGCTGGCGAGCCGTCCGCTCCCGTGGCCACGCCACCACGGACTGCCGCTAACCGCACCAAGCCCTCATCGGATGCGCCGGAGTTTGAGCTTGCTCCTCTGCCGCCGCTCACCGCCGGCGACCTCCTCGCCGGAGACCGGCCGAGCCAGAGCCGCCCCCCCCATTCCTCTGTTCTCCGGCGGGAGGTAGAAGAAAGCCTCCGGCTCCCTCTCTGTGTGTCCTTTTCTTTGTATGACAGGCAGGCCCCGCTAGGTAACAGGTCCCACTTGTCGGTTTAAGGAAGTGGCCGTCCTGGGTGTGTATTCGGGTGTGCCTAGCGAATTATGTTAGGGTGGTTTTAATTCCGATTTTGAATTTCAATTTCTTGTTAATCTTTGAAAATCTTTATCTCATGATAGAAAAGTCCAAAAATAGCAAAAGTGGACTTTTTGGAAACCTTAAGAAGAGATCTATGTAGTGGAGTCATAATATGTTACATGTTTGTAAATATTTTCTGATGTTTTTATTTAAGCTTTAAAAATGCTCTAAAATACTTATAAACTTGACCAGAGCCATATCTTGAGTTTTAGAACTCCAAAAATAGTGATTCTTGTTTTGTTAATTTTGTGATGACATGTACTTGCTAAGAAAAATATAAAACTTATAGGTTGTTTCCGGGTTTCAGGATGTTTTACCTAGAGCTTGTTAAATGGAAAATAAATGCTTGTTTTCCTTGTTCTTTTTATATCTTGAGTTGTGATGCTCCAATTGATGTGAAATTTTTATGGTAGGATTGTCATGCTATGGATGTACTGTGGTATAAATTTCATGGTCATTGCTTACTGTATGCTCAAGTTATTGAGTTAACTTGTTTATGGCTTAATAAATAGCTTATAAATAATATATAAATGATAAAATAGAAAATGTTGTTCCATCACCTTATTATGATGTTGCTCTTTGATGTTAGTTCATTCTATGGCCATATGTTCACAGAAAATATGGAGTTTTAGGTTTAACTTGCTCTCACATGATTTATTGCAATAGCTATTTGTCTTTTTCATAGGGGTTGATATATATCTCCAAATGGTTTTAAATTTGGACAGTAGACTTTTGGTAGCATATTTAGGCCACTGTAATTTTTGTGCAATTTATTGTATACTTTTGATATATGTTCATTAAGTCACCTAATTATCTAAATAAATTAAGAAAATGCATTAAAAGAATTTATTTAGGAATGGACACTATGTTTTCTGGTGTTCATTAGTCATGTGTGATATGTTGGTAAAGTTGGTTTTGTCTAATTATATGTTTGCAACATAAGTTAATAATTATTTCTTGCAAATGAGGTTTCTGGACAGATCTGGGAACTTAGCAAAGTTCTTCATGATAATGTGCTTTGTTGTGAAACTTATTTATATAAAAGTTGTAGATAATTTATGTATCTAGCTTCAGTTAAAATTTGGTGGTATTTAACAATGTGGTTTAGGAGTTATAGCTGTTTAAATTTAGGGTACAGAATTGCTTGCTCTCTGTTTGTCAGGAACAGATTCTGGAACTTTGTATTTTTGACTTGTTTAACTTATGAATCATGCTGTTATGATATTATATGAAATGTAGATAATTTTATAAGCTTTCCATAATGTCTTCTTGCAAGTCATTTGGATTTGTATAACTTCAGATATGATTGATTTACTCAGCTACTGCATGTATGTCCAGAGTTGTTGAAAATACATGATTGCTTGGTTACTTTGCTTGCGTATTGCTAAGTGTGATTCATGTCTTTGGTGATTAAGCTAGTACACCTGAGACTTTGTAAATCTTATGTCATGCTTGGTATTGCTTTCTTTGCTATTTTAGCATGTTTGTTTGTGTTAGGTTACTTAAGTAATGTGATGTGCTTACGTGTCTTTACCATAACCTTATACTTGCCTTGATTAACGTGGGATGCATCATCTATTGCATTTCCTTATATTCATGCACTTGCATCTTGCATTTCATTTAGGTACGCTAGCTAAAACGCATGAAAGATGTGGTGTTGGAGCCAAACCCGAAGACGGTGTTTGGTGGAACTATCCGAAGATGGAAGTACTCAGCGAGTTTCATCTGACCAACACTAACTTGAGTCGGATCCCAGGCAAGCCCCGGAGCATTATAAGCCTCCTATCTTCAAA
The DNA here is from genome assembly GCA_038087645.1 of Saccharum hybrid cultivar R570. NCBI lineage: Eukaryota > Viridiplantae > Streptophyta > Magnoliopsida > Poales > Poaceae > Saccharum > Saccharum hybrid cultivar. Next base: position 47,003,367 of record JAQSUU010000307.1, on the reverse strand, counting down.
GCAATTATATATATATATATATATATATATATATATATAAAAGTATTGTTGCATTAAGTGGTAGGAGTTGGTTGAAAACATTGCTGCATTATATCATTCCTTGTCCAGATATATGAATCCTTGAATCCTACATAGACTAGGATCGAGTAGATGCTTAGCCCTGCTTTAAGCGGTAGAAGTCAGGTGATTTCCTGTCACCTGCGAGATATAGGGATATTCATATATGGCACGGTTGGCTATATTTGCTATCGTGAAATGGAACCATGTGTTAATAAAATGAAATGAGACCGGGCGGGATGACGATAGTGAAGCAACAAGGCATGGAGGTCTTGGGAGTGAATCTATCCCCGTCTGAGTCGTTTAAGGACCGATTCGCTGTACGTCCTTGAGTCATGTTGAACGCAGTCTAACACTTAGTTGGCCGGATAAGCCGTTCCGACCGCGAAGCCGAGTAATATGGTTCAGGCCAGGAATCGAATGGTAGGTTGCTTCTTGGAGGAGAGAAAGGATGTGCTTGGGGACATTGGCGTGAGACCAAGGGGGGGTTAGAGTCCCTATCACCTGACAGAGTGTCGCCCTTGGGGTCGCGACATCATTCGGACCCGTGATTCCTGAATCATATGAAAAGGTGGCCTGTGTGACCCTGGCAGGGGTCTGCACGGTGAGTGTTAGAAATACCCCTCCAGCTGGATAGGAATTCGATTCGAATCGCCGTCGCTCCCGGTTAGTGAGCACTTGACTTGAGCAGCGGCAACGTAGATTCAATTAAATTGAACTGATGGTTAATTGGATCACGATGGAAAGGTTGCCTCAATTTATACCTGCTATGGTTAATATTGTTTGCTCCTAATAAAGTGAGTGCTCTAGTACAGGTGCTAATATAGATGACAGGCTAATGATGATTAACTTGATGCTTAAGCATTAATGATTACTTATCTGTATTAAGCTTTTATGCAAAATGTTGTTAAGCTAGCCCCACTTTATATCAGCCTTGTATGATCCTTGGTGTCACCTTATTTCTGGTTTCTGACGGGTAAGTCTAGCTGAGTACCTTCTTGTACTCAGGGTTTTATCCCCACTTGTTGCAGGTTGTGAAGTATCATGGCTACTGCAAGAGTTGGTTGGCTCCTGCCTTAGAGGCAGAGTGTGATCACGGGCATGATCCTTCTAAGTTATCTTCTCTCTAATGCTTTTGTTGGAAGTCGACCGTGGTACTGGCATGTACTTGAAATAAGATTAACGTTAGTTTCAAATTACTTTGCTTCCGCTACTTTTGAACTTAAGTTGTAATAACTATGTTGAACTCCGATGTATATTGAATTACTTGTGAAATGGTTGTAACATGTGACTTGTTATGTTGAATCACTACGATCTTGGCTTGTATGTTGGTTGGTTTGAAATCCCTCATGATTTCACTGGACTACCGGAGTTATATGGGCTCAAGTGCGAGAATTTGATCACTTCGGTGATTGTTTTTGTACTTGTGCTCTTATAATTTAGACGGTTCTGTTACAGCTGGTATCGGAGCAAGATTCAACATTAAACTTGTCATATGTGTATTTAAAACAAAGGTTTTGTTTTATAAAATCAGTTTTATCAACTTATAGCTATATATAGGTTTGTGAAAACTGAATTCTAAATCTAAGTATGCCAGTGGTCAATTTCCTTATGCCCATATAAGGATTATTAGGTGGCTTATAGAAGTACTAACTTGGGGGTTTTTCATTTATGCATCTACGCCCAGGCCAAGGTATGTATGTGTGATGACTCTCCCACACTATGCTACCCGGTGTGTAAGATTGGAGGTAGCCTTCATATATGAAATAGCCATATATGTTGCTAGTTTACTTTTATGCAACGTCGCACCTATGCTCAGGTAAGTGTGAGTTGTGAGAGCATGACCATACAAACCGCGGTCTAGGGGAGAGCTAGTTTTGGTTACTAGATTATTTACATGTTACACACATGTTTATATGAAGGTACTTAATTGTGGGTGATCGAATGATTCGGGTAGTTTTGGTGCTACATGTATATATACGGGGGTATATGTATATGGGAGTGCTTAGAATTTTACCTTCCTATTTCATTGTGTGCTATATTTGGGGAAATGTTGGGCTGCAATGAAACTTTTCTACAGGTACGCTAACCATGAATGCGTAAGTCGAATGTAGCTGATGACTACCTATATATCGAGAGAGTGCGTGTAATGCCACCGACATAGAACGTGATCGCCACCTTAGGTTGGCAATATTGTGAGGACGAATAGGACGAAGCATGCATCTTCATGATTGTTGCGTTATACATGGCTATGCTCCTCTCACCCTTGTTCTATAGTAAGTAACTTGTGATCAATGTAGTACGCTATCTTTCTAGTGTGGAGTTAGACATAAATGCCTTATTCCATGTTGCTTGAATAGGGGATGTTTGAAGATAGTGTGTGCTTAGTTTTGTTAGAACTAAGTGTGGCTACATGCCTGAACCTATAGATGTCCTCTAGTTGAGCCAAGTAGTGGATGGGTTATTCATACAAGCAATTGTAAATGCTTTAGACCTTATTTCAGTAATTATGGATTCTCATAAATGAATTAAATTAGTGCTGGTCTAAGGTAACAAAATTTAGAGCTACTAGAATAACATTTTGGTGTGCTCTCTTGTTAAGTAGAACAAAGGCAAGCTTTGTTTTGCTTATTAAACGTTGGCTGCTAGAACTGTTTCTGTTGTAGTGATGCTTTCGTGATCATAATGGTGTTTTCTGTGGTTATAGAGAATACTAAAGTTGTAGCTAACTTACTTATCTATCTTGTCCTAAAAATTTTATGACACTAGGTCTTATGTTTTAGGAGTTATAGATTTTAGAAGTTTGTTGTCAGAATCTGCTCATGTTCAGAACAAATCTGAATGTTTGTTTTATTTGACCTATGTGCTTATGGAATCATGTCTTGGAGATAATAGAAGAAGTGCAGTACTTTTTCTAAGCTTTCCAAAATGTCCTATAGCACCAGTTGTGGTGGTCTAAATTTCTAGTTATGAGCTTGCCAAGTGGAATGACAGAATCTGTCCACATCTGGGCAGAGATATCTTCTTTGTCTTGTTTGGCCTTGTTAGCTATAGAATCATCTTAATATGATAATGAGAAGGTTATAGACAACTTAATAAGCTTTACATAAAGTTAAGGCTCAGCCTTGTTGTGTCCCTAGAACTCCAATTATGCATTTTTGAAGTTCTTGACAGTTTTCTGTCCATATTGGTATGGATCTGAAACATCAGCATGTTTGGTCATGCTAACTCCAATTATCCGCCATCGCCATGGTCGGAGCTTGGCTATATAAGCCGAGCACCGACGTCCCTGCACCCCCTCCAACTTTTTCACCGCCGCCTCGGGTGGCCTCACCTCTAACCACACCGCGCTGCAAGGGAGGGGAAAGAGGGAAGAAGAGAAGGGGAAAAGCAGCGAGGAGGAGCTAGACTGCGGCCGCCGCTCGGGACACCGGAGAAGAAGGATGCGCTGTTGTCTTCTTCCTCACCGGGAAGCATCACCGCACGGCCGCTCGACTTCACTGCCTCAAATCACCACTGCTCCGCTATCCTTCTACCACGAGCCTGAGGTGAGCCGCTCCACTCGCAAACATCCTCTGCTCACCACCGTGTGCACTCCGGTGCCGCCGCAGCCGAAACCATACCGGGGACAGCCAAGGCCGCACCCGGACCTCCGTTCACGATCACAATCAATCACGAGCACACACTAGAGCATGACACAGCCTTGCGGAGCTATACCAGCGTGGGAACGCCGCCATCATGAAGGCGCTCTGAGCATGACCGCCATGGCCAGAGCACGGCCATGGTGAGGCCGTTCCTCTTGATTCGGGTCGATACAGACGAAGAAGAGAGGTCCTAGCTGTTGGTCCTAGCCGCCCCCGCCCCGTGGCCGCCCCTCGCCTCGCCCTACCGCGGCCACCCCTTGCCGGAGGCCGCCCCTCACTGCGGCCGCCCCATGCCAGTGGTCGCCCCTTGCCGGAGGCCGCCCCTCTCTGTTGGCTGCCCTCGCCAGTGCTGCCAACACGGTGCCCCGCGCCCGGCCAGAGGGAGAAGAAGGGAGGAAGAGGGAAGAAGGAGGAAGAAGGAGAAGAGGGAAGAAGGAGGAAGGAGAAGGGAGGAAGGAGGAAAGAGAAGGAGGAGGAACAAGAAGGAGAAGAGGGAAGGAGGAAGGAGAAGGAGGGGGAAGAAAGAGGAGGAAGAAGGAGGAGGTTCCTCGCCGTCGCCTCGTGTCGTCCGGTCGACGTCCCTATCGGCCCAAGGTATATCACCCCTTCTCCGCTTGTTAGCCTTCGTGTCATAGTGCTTATTGGCCTTCATGCCTTTGTGATTGTCGACCTTCGTGCCGTAGTAATTGTCGGCCTTCATGCCGTTGTGTTTGTCGGCCATCGTGCCGTTTTTTATAGGTTTTGGAAACCTCCCCATGCAGGGGAGGTTCTACCAAAATTTTGAACTTATAGTTTTATGTTTTTTTGCAGAGAAGAGCCCGTCGGAGGTGACCCGGAGGACCCCGATCATCTGTGTCTACATCGTTGGTCTGCCTACACTGCGTCGCCTCTCCACTGCGTCGACTCGCCACTGCCCCTCTAGCCTTACTCCACCGCCACCCTAGGTATAAATCACCTCTCTTTCTACGCGTAACTGTTGGTATAAATTAAGTGCAACTAAAATATGAAGGATTCCGCAAGCGCATAGAACATACCATTATAGCATTTTACCAGGAGTAAACTAGGTATCGTTATTTATATTTTACCACAGGGAAGCAAGGGTTAAAGAATCTAATAATTCACCATCATGTATCTACTAACCTAGTAAACCAACTAGACTATAGCAGGGGTAAATGATATATGAAATGATAGGATTTATGTAATATGACACACATGGGATAGGTCACTAAAGATATCTATGGTATTCTTATCACATGGTAAAGGTATACCCAACTATGCTAAGATTTATCACACTCTTGTGCACTTCGGGACACCACTAGACAGGAGAGAGCACCATAAAGGATACCTCTACTGACGTGACTACGGTCCTATAATTTAAGAACCTGCTCAATAGATATGGATGGGGTTGTCACCTCCCGTAACTACCATATAGCTAGGGAACAGGGTGTACTCATAGGCAGAGCATCATGTAAGTACCACACTTACACGAGGCTCGGCTACCTAGCATAGTCGACAAACTAGAAGGCTAAGCGCTCTATGAACTAGCACACAAAAGGAATGATAAACTCAACTAGCAAGATATATTTAAAGTAAGCATAGCCATGTAAATAAGAGAATAAGTATAAGTCTTACAGAATATTGAAGTGAAGATACAAGGCTTTACCAAGCCTCCATGACTAGATCTGGAACCTTGAGCAAGATCCCAACTCGACCCTCTCTCCCAAGATACTAATCTACTAGAAGCTAGACCTAATCCCCTAGAGAGGTCATCCTTTCATGGGACACCTCTCACCTAATCTCGGCTAGGAGATAATAAATTAGGGTTTAGGGGGATGCCTCCTCCAGGGGCCAGAGGCCTTGCTTATATAGCCCTCTAGGAAGCACCACAGCCGTCGGATCAAACCGACCTTGATCAACGACTTTTTATTAATCCTCAAATGCGGTGGAGGCAGGATCCGCGAGGTGGAGCCTGATTGGTTGAGCCACTAGGGTGGGCACCCAAGGAGGGGGGCGTGCACCCAACTTTCGGGCCTGTTTTGCCTCTCGTTTATTTCCAGAGTCTTCTCATACCTTCCAGATTACAGAAAAGTTGTGCGTAGCTCTTTTGTCTCTATGTAAACCAGACATGTGGGCCTTCCTTCGTTCTTTTTAGCTGACACCCTGCAGAAATAGACATTCACCAAAACTTGTGGAATTCTATCAGTAAAGCCCTATATCTAAGTGGTAATTACGTTTAGGTCCTTTTTCATGTTTCGTTGATGGTTAAAATTGATACTTATCTAATGTTAACAGTAACCGAGTTAGGCATCTCCTGTCCGAAAGAGATATGGTCGGAGGTATGTAGTTCTTTGCATATCAGCAACCGTATCTGTTTTGGATTGTCCACGTTTTTTGGACAGCCCATAGATGCATAGATGGGTTGGTTTCCATGGTCTGCTCCGGTCCAAGATAGAGTTTCGACACCACCTCCTTGTTGTTCTCCGGATAGACACTCTCTCTGCCAGGACGTGTATCGGGAGAACAGCGGGGAGGTGCTGCCAAAATTCCATCTTGGATAGGAGCGGAGCATGGAAGCTAACCTCATCTATGCATCCTTGGGTGGGATTAGGACCTATCCTTCACCTATTAGATAGTAGGAACGCCTTATGGATTTACTTGCTGGTTTTATTACTCGTTTACATATGTACGTGTCAGAAGATGGATAACCATGAGTGGATGTACACGGGCCACGCAAGTATGAGCTCAGAATGAATTACCAAGACCAATGCTTTCTTGGAGCATGCATTTGGCGAGGCTGCTAAAGGGTCAAGTCGGATGCTATGTCCGTGCAGCAGATGTGGCAACAAGAAAAGAAAAACTAGAAAGAACATGGGGGAAGATCTTTGCAAGTATGGATTCACAACAAACTATACCTGTTGGATCCACCATGGTGAAGCCGATCGTATTAGAGAGGAGGTAGTGAGACAACGCCTCGAGGATTATGATGGAGATGCAAGGGTAGCAGACTAGATGGATGACATTTAGCAGGCATGGTTCGGTGAAGGATTGGAGGAGGAGCCAGAGGAAAGCGCAAAGTTGTTCTACAATATGTTGTCTTCGACACAGAAGCCACTGCATGAAAAGACAATGGTTTCGCAACTGGATGCAATTGGACGCATCATGGGGTTGAAGTCGCAGTATAGCATGAGTCGGGACAACTTTGATGCTATGTTGGCAGTTTTTGGATCCCTACTTTCGGAGGGTCACATCCTGCTGACGAACTTGTACGAGTCACAGAAACTTCTTTGTGCACTTAAGATGCCATATGAGCAGATCCATGCTTGTATGAATGGGTGCGTCCTATTTAGGAAAGATCACGAGGGAGCAACGCACTGTCCAAAGTGCAAATCCTCTAGGTACAGTCGACACTAGTGATGGCAAGAAGGAACAGCTTCGTATCCCTGTGAAGGTCCTACGGTGCCTTCCTTTCATACCGAGGATCCAACGGTTGTACATGATAGAGGAGTCCATGAAACAGATGACATGGCACAAAAATGGCAAAAGGTACAATCTTGACAAGATGGTACACCCATCGGATGACGATGCCTGGACCCATTTTGATGGCATACATCGTGGTAAAGCTGAGGAGGTTCGAAATGTACGTGTAGTGTTGGCAACAGATGGGTTCAACCCATATGGATTGCTGGCGGCCCCATACACTTGTTGGCCCGTGCTCGTGATACCCCTGAATCTCCCCCCAGGTGTCATCTTTCAACCCAAGAACGTATTCTTGTCGCTGATAATTCCTGGACACCTAGGCAACAATATGGGTGTGTTCATGGAGCATGTGTTCGATGAATTGATCGATGCTTGGGAAAAGGGGGTACTGACATACGACCGAGCTACAAAGAAGAACTCACAATGCATGTGTGGTACCACTACTCCATGCATGACTCCTGGCGTATGGCATATTTTGCGCGTGGTGTGTTCACGGGAAATTCCCATGCCCAGTATGCAAGGCAGTTGTGAGGTTCAGTTGGTTGAAGAGGGGTGGCAAGTTTTCTTCGTTTGACCAACATCGTCAATTCCTCCCTCTTGACCATCCATTCAGACGAGATATCAAGAACTTCATGAAAGGTGTTGAAGTCACCGACCCTGCACCTCAGATGATGACTGGTGCCAAAATCCGTGCTGAGATAGAGGCTCTCAAAGTTGATAAAGAGAAAGGTGGTTTTATTGGATATGGCCAGGACCACATGTGGACTCATAAATCAGGCTTGACTAGGCTTCCCTATTTCAATGACCTTCTTCTTCCACACAACATTGATGTAATGCACATAGAAAAGAATATCGCCGAGGCACTTTGGGGAACACTCATGGACACAGAAAAGTCAAAGGACAATGTAAAGGCAAGACTGGACTTGGCAACACTGTGTGACAGACCAAAGCAAGTGATGAAGCCTCCCGTGCCTAGCAAGAAATGGAAAAGAACTCCGGTCGATTTTGTTTTGAAAAAGGACCAAAGGAGGGAAGTACTGCAGTGGATTCAGTCGTTAATGTTCCCTGATGGGTATGCATCAAATCTGAGGAGGGGAGTGAACTTGTCCACTTGCCGAGTCTTAGGGATGAAGAGTCATGACTTCCACATATGAATTGAGCGGCTCCTTCCTGCGATGACCCGGGGTTTCATCCCTGAGCATGTGTGGTGCGTGCTAGCAGAGTTGAGCTATTTCTTTCGCCAGCTTTGTGCCAAGGAGTTGTAACACCTCAAGTGTTTAGCTCCATAATTGCATTGCATTTGCATGGCATAAGCATAAGCATGCATCATTCATGTTTGTTATTTCATGTGATGCAACACATGTGATAGTTCTGGGGTTTATTTGAATTATTTCATGAAGTATTTGATAGTTGGTGTAACAAAAAGGTAAGGTAGCCAATCATGACCTACAACACCTTAGTTATACTTAGGGTAACATTTGGAACAAGGTTCATGTTGACCAAAATTACTAAATTGCCCTCCAAGAGAAGTTTGACCACCATTTGACCCTAGAAGGCCCTAGTTTGACCAATTAAAAAGTCTAATTTAGAAACCTTGCATGGAAGAGCACCCTTAAGCAAAGTTGTAAAGAAATTCATGGGGAACAAAAGTCTCAATATGACCATCTCATGAAATTGACCCTAACATGCTCAAAAGTGGCCCACAAGTCAGTTAGAGAGGTAGCTCCAAGACTTAGAATTTTTCTAAGTCTGGAATCTGACCCTACAGTTTTACTGATGCCTACTTTAGGAGCTTTTAGTTTGCAAACCAGGCCAAACCAGCTTTCACTCATATTGACAAACTTGTAGATCACATGTAGCTCTACAACATTGCCAATATCACCATCACCTAGTTCTAAATGGTTTAGGAGATTTGGTGCCTAGAAAATCGGGTTTTAGTCGGCATTGTGACTGAAACTAAGTTTCAGTTTTCGGGTGACCCACTTTGGAGCTCTGTAGTTTCAAATCTAGGCCGAACCAGTCTAAGCTCCAATTGACAATTTTGTTGCCCTCACATAGCTCTACCAAATTGCTGTTAACACTTAGCACTAATTCCGGCTAGATTTGGAACGGGGATCGGTGGAACTTTGGCCGTCAGTCGGGCAATGGACGCCGAAGTCGTCGGGTTCAGGGTTCAGACACCGACGGCCGCGGCCGACCGCGTCGTGGCGCTCGGGCAGAGCCCGGTGGCCGCGTGGCACGCGTGTTCTGCCGACGCCCCACGTCGCCTGCGAGCTCAGCATGAAGACCAGGACGACCCGCTCCCCCCTCCATTTCCATCGCCCTCCTTCCCCAGCTCACCGGTAAGGCGACCGAGCGTCCTCCGCCCCCACAGCCGGCTCCGCCGCCTTCGGTTGCGCCAACCACCGCGCCACCACACCCGAGAGCTCACGAACAGCACCGCCTGCCCATACTCTACAACCTCCGCACATTGGGTCAGCCGTTGGGTCAAGGTAGAGGGCAAATCACCCAATCAAACCTCGGCGGTGCGGAGCTCCGCCATGGCCGCCGCCATTGCGAGCTCACCACCGACGTCCTCTTTCACCCTCCTCTCTCTGTGGTCAGCGTTCGGAATAGTGTAGGCCCTCCTCTAGCTCTAGGCATGACCTTACAGTGGGATGCGACCTCGCCGGAGCGGAACACGACGACCACCGTCGTCGCGCTCACCGCACCGCGTCACGGCACTCCGTGGCCAGGGTAGTTAGGACCTCTTCCAAACCTCCTTTCTACCTTAATAGATTCGCCCGGGCGTAGTGTAGCTCGTACCGAGCTTAGATATGGCCGTGCGGCCTCACCGGCGACGGCATACCCTCACCCGACCCTCACCGGCCGCCGCTCACGACGGCGAGCCCTCCCACTCCAACCTAAGCTCTTCCACTAGCATGAATCGAAGCATTACGGAACGGGGAACGCGTGGGTGGGCTCGATTTTTCCGGGCGAGCTTCCCTCCGACGAGCTTGGGCTCGCTGGAGCTCACGGCTGCCGCTCCCCTGTCTCCGGTCACTGACCGCGGGGGCCCGCCCGTCAGTGTCGCGCGCGGGCGGGAGCGCTGAGCGGGCCGCGCGCGCGCGAGTGTGGGCCGAGTTTTTCCGGGCCGGCCCAGTCGTCCGAAATGAAATTCATTTTTATTATTTTGTCACTGATTTTTGTACAAGTTGGAAAAATATAGATCTAGGGTTTTAATGATCCAAAAATCATGAGATAAATTTTATTAGGGTCTACATAATGTGTAGTATTTTAGAAAAATATGGATCTGGCATGAGATGTTTAAAGTCTGTAAGAATTTAATAGATCCTTTAAATGTGTTTTGGAATGCATACAAATTTGTTAAATTTATAACTTGAGCTGTAGTGTTCCATAAATCATGAAATTTGGTGGGTAGGTTACTCTATGCTAGCCCTAGCTCTGGTAAAAATTTGGGCATCAGTGATTAAGTAATTTCCAAGTTATAATGCTATCTTGTTATTCTAGGAAATACTAAAATGAATTTTAGTAATTCTTCTACATGTGCAATGTTCTTATAAATTTTTGGAGAATGTCTTGGTACCCTAGACTGTCCAAGAAAATTAAGAAATCTGTTGTTTGACACTTTTTACTATGCTTGGTTATTTATACAAAAATCAGCCTTTTTGGCTTGGGAATTTTGTGTAGGGAGTTCCTGTGAATAAATTGAGTTCAAAATTTTACAGTAGTCTCTTTGTGGGTCAGAGAGTCCCCTGTAATTTTTGTAGAATTTTAGGAGCAGTTTACATATATGTTTGAAATTCCACTTAATTACTTAAGTAAATTGAGAAATGGGTTTAAATAAATGTTCTAGGTGGGCACACCTTACTTCCTGGTGTCTTTGTGATATTTGTGAACTTGTAGTAGCATTAGTTTGGTTTTAGAGAATGTTTGCCACATCAATAAATATTTAACCTTTGTAATTTTAGGTTTTCTGGACAGCTAAGTAGTAATTCTAAATTTGGCTTTGATAAAATTGGTTGCTGGACAACTTGTAAATACCAAAGTTGGAGTAAACTTGATGAACTAGCTTGTGTTAAAATTTGGAAGCATTTGGCTTAGTAGTTTGAGAGTTACTGTTGTTTAAAGTGGCAGTTAAAAATCTGCTACTCTCTGTTTTGGAGAGGACAGATTCTGGAACTTGTGAAGTTTGACATGGAAAACTTAGGAGTTTGGAGTTGAGGTCTGAAAATGAATTGTAGTACATTTCTTAGGCTTTCCAGATTGGCTTAGATCATATCTTTTGGAATTGTAAATCTCCAGTTGTGATAAAAACAAGTAGCTGCTGTCCAGAATGCTTACTGTGGTGTTTTGCTGATTGATATGGTGTGATATCCTAAGACATGCTACTTTTGTAATTGTTAGGTGTTAGGGCCTTAACTGAGGATGAGCAGCTTTATCTTAGGTTAAGTAGATTAGGTGAGTATTTCTCTACCGGAGAGGAAATTTGCACCTACTCTTTTGAAGTAATTTGAATAGAGCGTTAAATTGTTGTAATGCATTCCATTCCGAGCATATTGCATCTTTCGTTATGCATCCATGGTATTTATTGTGCATTCATGCAATAGGTGTACCGGAAGGGGTGACACTCCTCGAATTCGAACAAGCAATACCGGAGGAGGTGCTGAGTCAACCGGAGGAATTAGCAGAAGAACCCAACGTCGGGGAAGCTCCGTCAGAAGATCTACCCGAGTGCCCTGACCACCGGCCTTCAACTTTTCTGAAAGGCAAGCCCCAGTGCATGCTGAGCCCATCATTTTATAAATATATCTTGAGTACTTTTAATTGTTTATTGCATTAAGTTCTAGGAGTTATATGAAAACACTTGCTGCATTGTACCTGTCCTTGTCCAGATATCGTACTTAATCCTATATTAGGTTTAGGCACGTGTCAATGCTTAGCCCTGCTTAGTACGGTAGAAGTCGGGTGATTTCCGGTCATCCGCGAGATGTAGGAAGGAGTCACGAGTGGCTCTATGGCTATCGTGAATGGAACCATGCTTAAAAATGAAATTGAGACCGGGCGGGAGTTCGATAGTACAGCCGCAAGACACTTCACGTCTTGGGTGTGGAGCTATGCCCGTCTGAGTCGTTTAAGGACCGATTCGCTGTACGTCCTTGAGTCATGTTGAACGCAGTCTAACACTTAGTTGGCCGGATAACCCGTTCCGACCGCGAAGCCGAGTAATGTGGTTCAGGCCGGGAATCGAATGGTAGGTTGCTTCTTGGAGGAGAGAAAGGATGTGCTTGGGGACATTAGCGTGAGACCAAGGGGGGGTTAGAGTCCCTATCACCTGGCAGAGTGTCGCCCTTGGGGTCGCGATATTATTCGTGTAACACCCCAGGTGTTTATCATTCACTAAGTAGTGGGTTTGAGCTTAAACATGACAGATTAAGTGGATATGACAATGCCAAGTCAAACCTATGGAAGTAAACCCTAATCGAAACTTGGATGTTGCACCCTTGCTTACATATAGGCTCAATTAAAAGATATATGCTTGGGTTTGTTATCAAAGTATATTCACATGTCTCACCTTAGTACCTATCTATATTGATCTCTGAAAAAGTTTCATGAAGTTTGGAATCAAAAAGTCACATGAAATGATAAGTTCCATTCCTATTGAAATTTGCCCCATTAAGTTAATGGAACTATAGAACATCAACCAAACCTTGCAAACTAGCCAAATGACTCTAGATGAACTCTACAACACCTTAACTACACTTAGGACACTTAATGGAACAATGTTCATGTTGATCATTTTGCCTAATTATGCTTCTAATTGGTGGTTGACCATGTATGGGGCCTGGAGCCCTGTGGTTTGACCATTTCAAAAGTGTGACCTAGAAGCTTTGCATGACTGTGCACCCTTTGACAAAGTTGTAGAGAATTTTATAAGGAACAAACTTTGTTTAAGAGTCAAGTCATGAAAATGTGTGTAACATGCTCAAACAGGGCCCACAAGTCAGTTTTAGGGCTGATTTCAGCACTTAGCCATTTTAATCCCTGATTTCGGTGTTGTCGACTTTGGCATTCCGCGTTCTCCAAAATTTGCTAAGTAACTTCAATTGGTCCAAAAATGAAAGTTGGAAACAATTTGTTGGAGAACAACATGTAAAAAGTTGGGATCGATTTGACCAAGTTTGACATTTAAAAATCCCAAAACCGAGCCCTAGCTTAGCTTGTTGACACTGGTGATTTGGGGACTAATTATCTCCTAATCTGTGGGTCTTATGACCATGGTGCTTAAATAAAAATTGTAGAGTATACTGAGGTGAACAACTTTGACAATTGGTCCATAGCCCAGTTTGGCCCATAGCCAGCCCAAACACGGCCTCCAAGTCGGGCTGAGTCACGCGTACCACGTGTTCGGTGGAATGCCTGCATGATGGCCACGCACCCCTGCTCGCGGCGCCGTGTCGGCCATGCCTGGCTCCCTCCCGACGCGCGTCCTCGCTGATGCCGCGTGCCCTGCCCTCTCCTCGCGCGGTGGGAAGGCCGAGCCACTCTTAGACGCTTCTCCACTTCCCCGAGAGCTCGCTCGCACTCACCCTCGCTCCTCAGCGCTCGCCTTCGCCTACTGTTCGCGCGGAACGACAGCCATGGCCACCGCATGTTCCCGTCGCTCCCGCCATCCTCATCCTCACCGGTGGCACTGTCAGCTCCACCGTCGGATGGCACGTGCGGCCACCGCGACCCCCTCCGACCGGTCCTCGCCCAACGCGGTGCCCCGAGCACCACCGGAGCAACCCGGCGTCGGGCCGCCGCCGTAGCACCCGCTGGCGCACGTGGCCAGGCTGACCTGGCCCGCTTCAGGCCGAGCCAGGGAGCCTCGCGGGTGCGAAAGGGCCCCTATGTGCTCCACCGCCACCGCTCGCCGCCAGGGAGCCACCTCACCGGCCGGCCGGCAACCCCCTCCTCCATCTCCTCTGTTTTCCTCGTCGGCCGGAGGAAGAAGAGGATCGGCTCCCTCTCTTTAGTCTTTCTCTGGGGATGACAGGTGGGGCCATCTAGGCAGCGGGTCCCACATGTCGGTTATGTGGTGATGGACTTGGGTACCGAATCGGGTGCGCATAGCAAAGTCAGTTAGGGTTAGGAAATGCTGATTTTGAATTTTTGATTTTGTGTAAATCTTCTAAATTCCATAGTTCATGCTAGGTAATTTCAAAAATAGTAAATGTGGACTTTTTGGAAACCTTGAGAAGAGATCTATGTAATAGAGTCATAAAGGGTTATATGTTTGTAGATGTTTTCTGATGTCTTTATTTAAGTTTTAAAATGGCTCTAGAAATGCCTTTAAACCTAACCAGAGCAAGATCTGGAGTTTTAGAACTCCAAAAATGATGATTCTTGTTTTGTTAATTTTGTGATGTCATTTACTTGCTAGGAAAAATATTAAACACACTATTTGTTCACTGTTTTCTTAGGGTTTTGATTGGACCTTGATAAAGAAGGGATTTACGTTATTTTGCTTGTTATTTTTATATCTTGAGTTGTGATGCTCCAAATGATGTGAAATTTTTATGGTAGGTTTGTCATGATATGGATGTACTGTGGTATAAATTTCATGATCATTGCTTACTGTATGCTCAAGTTATTGAGTTAACTTGTTTAGGGCTTGATAAATAGCTTATAAATAAGATATCAATGATAAATTAGGAAATGTTGTTCCATTACCTTATTATGATATTGCTCTATGATGTTGATTCATACTAGGGCCTTGTGTTCACAGAAAATATTGAGTTTTAGGTTTAATTTGCTTTTACATGATTTATTGCAATAGCTATTTGTCTTTTTCATAGAGGTTGATATACTTGTCTAAATGGCATGAAATTTGGAAAGTAGACTTTTGAGAGCATTTGTAGACCCCTGTAATTTTGGTAGAATTTATTGAGCATCTTTATGATGTGGTCATAATTCCACCTAATTATCTAAATAAATTAAGAAAATGTATTAAAAGAACTTATTTAGTAATTGACACTAAGTTTTCTGGTGTTCATTAGTCATGTATGAAATGTTGGTAAAGTTGGTTTTATCCAATTATATGTTTGCAACATAAGTTAATAATTATTTCTTGCAAATGAGGTTTCTGAACAGATTTGAGAATATTGTTAATTACCCTATGCAAATGATGTTTTCATGTCTTGTGTGCTATAACAAATTTGTTGTGAATTTCATAATCTAGCTGCTGTAAAAATTTGGTGGCATTTGGCCATATGGTTTAGAAACTACAGCTGTTTAAAGTTAGGTTACAGAATTGCTTACTCTCTGTCTTGTTAGACCAGTTTCTGGGTTTATGTAAATTCGACATATTAAACTTTGGAATCATGCTGTGATGTTTATAAATGAATTGTAGAGAATTTCATAAGCTTTCCAGAATGTCGTCTTGCAAGTCATTTGGATTTAGGGATCTCCAGTTATGATTAAATTACTGAGCTACTGTATGTATGTCCAGAAAGTAGCAGATTCTAGTTCTAGTACTTTGATTAACTTTGTCATGCTTGGGTTTGATGATACCTGGGTGGTACCCTAAGATCTTGTGAGACTTGTTTCTTGATTGATGTGCTAGCCCTCTTCTATATTATGTCTTAATGAGGATTAAGTTAATTAGCTCTAGGGTTTATGTGAACTTTGGTATGCTTGCATGATTACTTTGTTTATTGCATTTCTATGCATTCATACATATGCATTATTGCACCTCATTTAGGTACGCTAGCAGAAACGCGTGAAGGATCTAAGGTGGAGCCAAACCCGAAGATGGAGTTGGTGGATCCATCTCGAAGATCAAAGAACCGGACAAGTGTAGATTGGGAGGATGCTCGCCAAGTGAATTCATCTGACATACTCTAACTTGAGTCGGATCCCAGGCAAGCCCCGGAGCATTATAAGTCTCCTATCTTTAAAGCAATTAATTCTATATATGTTATAAGTATTGTTGCATTAAGTGATAGGAGTTGGTTGGAAACCCTTGCTGCATTATATCATTCCTTGTCCAGATATATGAATCCCTGAATCCTACATAGACTAGGATCGAGTAGATGCTTAGCCCTGCTTTAAGCGGTAGAAGCCAGGTGATTTCCTGTCACCTGCGAGATATAGGGATATTCATATATGGCACGGTTGGCTATATTTGCTATCGTGGAAAGGAACCATGTGTTAATAAAATGAAATGAGACCGGGCGGGATGATGATAGTGAAGCGACAAGGCATGTAGGTCTTGAGTGTGGATCTATCCCCGTCTGAGTCGTTTAAGGACCGATTCGCTGTACGTCCTTGAGTCATGTTGAACGCAGTCTAACACTTAGTTGGCCGGATAAGCCGTTCCGACCGCGAATCCGAGTAATACAGTTCAGGCCGGGAATCGACTGGTAGGTTGCTTCTTGGAGGAGAGAAAGGATGTGCTTGGGGACATTGGCGTGAGACCAAGGGGGGGTTAGAGTCCCTATCACCTGGCAGAGTGTCGCCCTTGGGGTCGCGACATCATTCGGACCCGCGGCTCCTGAACTGTACCAAAGGTGACCTGAGCAGCCCTCGCCAGGCGTGACTCGGTGAGTGTTAGAAATACCCCTCCAGCTGGATAGGAATTCGATTCGAATCGCCGTCGCTCCCGGTTAGTGAGCACTTGACTTGAGCAGCGGCAACGTAGATTCCATTAAATTGAACGGATGGTTAATTGGATCACGATGGAAAGGTTGCCTCAATTTATACCTGCTATGGTTAATATTGTTTGCTCCTAATAAAGTGAGTGCTCTAGTACAGGTTCTAATATAGATGATAGGTTAATGATAATTAACTTGATGCTTAAGCATTAATGATTGATCATCTATATTAAGCTTTTATGCAAAATGTTGTCAAGCTAGCCCCACTTTATATCAGCCTTGCATGATCCTTGGTGTCACTTTATTTCTGGATTTTGATGGGTAAGTCTAGCTGAGTACTTTGTCGTACTCAGGGTTTTATCCCCACTTGTTGCAGGTTGTGATGTATCATGACGACTGCAAGAGTTGGTTGGCTCCTGCCTTGTGGCAGAGTGTGATCACGGGCATGATCCTTCTTATTTACCTTATCTCTAATGCTTTTGTTGGAAGTCGACCGTGGTACTGGCATGTATTTGAAATAAGATTAATGTTAGTTTCAAATTACTTTGCTTCCGCTATTTTTCAATGTAAGTTGTAATAACTATGTTGAACTCCGATGTATGTTGAATTACTTGTGAAATGGTTGTAACATGTGACTTGTTATGTTGAATCACTACGATCTTGGCTTGTATGTTGGTTGGTTTGAGATCCCTCGTGATTTCATTGGACTACCGGAGTTATATGGGCTCAAGTGCGAGAATTTGATCATTTCGGTGATTGTTTTTGTACTTGTGCTCTTATAATTTGGACGGTTCCGTTACAGCTGGCATCGGAGCAAGATTCAACATTAAACTTGTCGTATGTGTATTTAAAACAAAGGTTTTGTTTTATAAAATCAGTTTTATCAACTTATAGCTATATATAGGTTTGTGAAATCTGAATTCTAAACCTAGTATGCCAGTGGTCAATTTCCTTATGCCCATATAAGGATTATTAGGTGGCTTATATAAGTACTAACTTGGGGGTTTTTCATTTATGCATCTACGCCCAGGCCAAGGTATGTATGTGTGATGACTCTCCTACACTATGCTACCGGTGTATTAGATTAGAGGTAGCCTTCATATATGAAATAGCCATATATGTCGCTAGTTTACTTTTATGAAACGTCACACCTACGCTCAGGTAAGTGTAAGTTATGAGAGCATGACCGTACAACCTGCGGTCTAGGGGAGAGCTAGTTTTGGTTACTGGATTATCTACATGTTACACACATGTATATATGAAGGTACTTAATTGTGGGTGATCGAATGATTCGGGTAGTTTTGGTGCTACATGTACGTATACAGGGGTATATGTATATGAGAGTGCTTAGAATTTTATTTTCCTATTTCATTGTGTGCTATATTTGGGGAATTGTTGGGCTGCAATGAAACTTTTCTGCAGGTACGCTAACCATGAATGCGTAAGTCGAATGTAGCTGGCGACTAGCTATATATCGAAAGAGTGCGTGTTATGCCATCGACATAGAACGTGATCGCCACCTTAGGTTGGTAATCTTGTGAGGACGAATAGGACGAAGCATGCATCTTCATGATTGTTGCATTATGCATGGCTATACTCTTCTCACCCTTGTTCTATAGTGTGTAACTTGTGATCAATGTGTTACACTATCTTTCTTGAATGAAGCTAAATAAGAATGCCTTACTCCATGTTGTTTGAGAAAAGTGTGTGCTTAGCCTTGCTAGAAATGATTGTGGTTACATGCTTGAACCAATAGATGTCCTCTAGCTTAGCAAAGTGATGGATGTGTTGTTCATACAAGCGTTTGCAAATGCTTTAGACCTCACTTAAATAATTATGGATTCTCATGAATGAATTAAATTCATGTTGGTCTAAGGTAACAAAATTTAGAGCTACTAGAATAACATGTTTGTGTGCTCTCTTGTTAAGTAGAACAAAAGCAAGCTTTGTTTTGCTTATTGAACGTTGGCTGCTAGAACGGTTTCTGATGTATTGATGCTTTCGTGGTCATAAATGTGTTTTCTGTAGTTATAGAGAATACCAAAGTTGTAGAAAACTTACTTCTCTAGCTTGTCCTAAAATTTTATGACCCTAGGTTTTATGGTTTGAGAGTTATAAATTTTAGAAGTTTGTTGTCAAAATCTGCTCATGTTCAGAACAGATCTGAATATTTAGTTTGTTTGACCTATGTGCATAAGGGATCATGTCTTGGAGATAATAGAAGAAGTGTAGTACTTTTTCTAATCTTTCCAAAATGTCCTATAGCATTAATTTTGGTGGTCTAAATCTCTAGTTATAAGCTTATAAAGTGGAATGACAGAATCTGTCCAAATCTGAGCAGAGATGTCTTCCTTGTCTTGTTTGGCCTTGTTAGATATAGAATCATCTTAATATGATAATAAGAAAGTTATAGACAAATTAATAATCTTTACATAAAGTTAAGGCTCAGCCTTGTTGTGTCCCTAGAACTCCAGTTGTACATTTTGAAGTTATTGTTAGTTTTCTATCCATATTGGTATAGATCTGCAACATTAGCAATTTTGGTCATGTTAATCTATGAATTTGCTTTTGGTATGAATAACTAAAGTGTAGTCATCTTCCTAAGCTTTCTAGAAAGTCTAGGATCACCTTTGTGGGATGTCTATAACCTCAGTTATAGTTGAAACAAGTAAGTACTGCGTTGCTGTCCAGATTCTGGACACATGCTAAGTTGGCTTCCTTAGCTAGCGTTTGCTTAGAGCTAAACTTGTAGTTAGTTCATGCTCGAGATAAATGCTTATTTTGGGTGAGCCTTGTGCCTTGTATTGGTTGCTTAAACCATTCGTTTGAATTTTCTCAAAGGACTGCTTGATTGTGATGTTGTATGTGTGTTTGTATCTGGGTA